>JANXHW010000002.1:76608190-78050690 GCA_026170595.1 Plestiodon gilberti rubricaudatus
GAGAAATGAAGAATAGAGAAATGGAAAGTTTGAAATGGATCAAATGTCTTTCTGTCACCCAACCCCCAACGCAGCTTCTCTATGCCAAAGCCCCCTCCCCAAAGATGCTTTCACGTTGTTGTTTTAAAAGCTGGTGCCAGGATTCTGTTACAAACATGTAATGTGCCGTTATCAGATATGTAATTATGACGCTATTATTTTTT
This sequence comes from Plestiodon gilberti rubricaudatus, assembly GCA_026170595.1. NCBI lineage: Eukaryota > Metazoa > Chordata > Lepidosauria > Squamata > Scincidae > Plestiodon > Plestiodon gilberti. The sequence goes on from JANXHW010000002.1 coordinate 76,608,394, forward strand.
TCAATTTTAATGGAATGACAGAAGCATCAGCTAATTTTGTTTGTTGTATGCATTTTTCCCGAATGCTGGTCACATCTGTTGTTCGTGTTTTTTAAAAAGAAGAAATTGCACATCAACAGTCTGAGCCATTTTATAAACATCGGGGGGCTGCTCTGTGTGTGTGTGTTGGGGAGTTGGCACTCATTTTTATGATCCTCTAATGATTCCTGGGATGCCAAACAAGAATACTTCCAAAGTAGCTTCCTATGGAATCAACATTTCAAAGCTTCACCTGTATTTGAAATCAACCAACATGGATCCTACTTTGAAACATATAGCCTAAGGTTCCATTTTTTGGCAGTCCATAAGTCTCCCATGACCCGTTGCCATTTGGAAATCACTGCTGAATAAAACCTCAGATTGACTTTTGGAAATAATTCATTGCCTTGGAATTAAGAAAGCAGCTTGCACAGTCCCCTTAAATGTAGTATAGTTTCAGGGGGGAAAGAAGATGCCTGTATCTAAACACTCTGGAAGATGGTTTATTGATCTGAGTGCAGACAGGTTGCCTTCAGGTCAATACACTGGAATATACTTGGCATTTGTCCACAACTGTGTTTGTGTTTCCATGTTTGCTCTTTCAAGCTGACTGTGTTTTTTAAGAAAAGCAAATGTTCCAAACAAACATTTTTGAAGGCTAGTTATGTTCTGGTTCAGGTATAATTACTCAAATTAATCTATATTAATATAACTCCGGCCATTTAAAATAAAGAACACAAAGTAAAAACCTAAAGGTATATAGTTGTGTTCTTTTTTCCCTTTTTTAAATTTGTAAGTCATTACTAATGCCACTTTACTTGAATCAAAGCACTTCTTTCAAGTTTAAAATTAGAAACCTTAATTACAAATTTCTGTAAAATAAATGTGTGATGATTTCTTGCTAGACAAATAATGATTTTTTAAAGGCAAAAAGTCTTTTTTAATTTAAATGCTATTACAAGTCATGATTAAAGCTTAAGAGTTGCAATAATCATAAGAAAATTATATAAACCCTTAATTAAAAAGTTTAATGTTCATTACAACTAGACAAGTTGGAAAAGAAAAGGTCTTTGAGTTCAGATAATGCACTGCTCAAAAATCTTTAATTCAGTTGATAATGCTAATGCAGCCACCTTTGCCTAAAGCTCATGTATTGAACAGACAGCATGGGTGAACTTTGGGGGGTCTAAATGTACTTTACTAGGCTTTAGTGCTGCAGTGCAGAGCACAGCATGGTTTATTATTCGGCTAAATGGGAATTTCAAATGTGTAATAGCAGTCTGACATGTGTAACCTGTGAGGTCTCCAACAACGTCATCCATCAGAAAAATGAAAAGGGAAAAATGACTGCTTCAATTGTAAGAGCCATCCTTCTATAATCGGGGAACTAATCATTCCAGCATGTTCTCCAGGTGTTTCTCTCCTATCTGAATTTAATGCAGCTTATGTGATTCAGTTGCATTAAAATCAATGGACCCAACTATCCCCTGTGAACGTGGACTAGTCTACCGGACAATGTTCAGGCAGAAATTTCTTACGTTTCTCTTCTTTCTTGCGACTTTGGTTCTAAGCATACAGTTGGACCTTTTCATCCACGGTTTTTCTATCCACGGATTTGACTCAACACGGATGGCAAAACTGTGGAAGAGGGAGTCCTACTGCATCACGTTACCCCTTTTTTCAGTGTTGTCTGGGGCCTATCAGCCACTTCCTGTCTCCTGCGTGCATCCAAACCGCTGAAAAAAGAAAAAAAAACACGCAACTGGGAATCTATTGGGGGCCTGCCAGTTGCTTCCTGGCATGTTTAAATTGCTGAAAAAAAGAAAAGAAAATACATCCGGGAGTCTCTGGCACCATCTACAGGTTGCTTCTGGTAGTGGTTTTTCTTTCTTTTTTTCAGTCAGTTTAAACAAACTCAGGAGGAAGGAAGTGCAGAAGATGCTGGAAAAAAGGTAATGTGGCACCGCTCCCCACCCTGATTTTCATATAACACTGATCCACTGGGGTTCTGGGAACAGAACCCCCAGTGGATAAAAAGGTCCAACTGTATTTTTGAACAGGGCACTTTTCTTCTCCAATGATAGGCAAAGATACCATTTTTCTGACAACTAGTCTTTAACCTTAATGCATGAGAAGGTCCCTGCTGAACCGGGCTAGTGGTCTATCTAGACCCAATTTATGTGCATCACTGATGGTACCTTCAGGTGGTACTTGGCCCCATTGCCACAGGTACTGCATGACACTGTTGTGCCTGGCCTGAGCCCCTGGAAATTGGTACTTGGTAGTACACTTGATAGCAAGGTGAGGTTATGTGGCAGTCAGGCCCTTCCGAAGTGGTACAGGTCGGGCAAGAAGGGTGCAAAGCAGGGGAAAGCGGGAGGTGACAGCACCCAGAGAAGCTCCTCCCTTGCAGGAGGAACAACTCCATAAAGGAACCGTTATCTCCTAGTACACTTTATTTATTTATTTACAGTATTTATATCCCACCTTTCTCCCCGAAGGGACCCAAGGCGGCTAGACGTCCGATCAGTGGTGTCCCCAGCCCAATCAGCATCCATGTATGCTTTCAGCTTTGGGTTTCTGGTTGCTGGTGGCTCCTTGTTCCTTCAAATAGGCTTCTACTTCTTTCCCATATATTCTCCACATCTCCATGGTGGGATGTTATCCCCATTTTCCCGGCCCGACACACCCAAGCCTCTCCTCGGATTTATGTCAGCAAAAGAGCTGGCATAGATCCATTGAGCTGGCATGGGTCTGGCATAAGTCTGCCAAGAGCTGGCATAGGTCCATTGACAGCCAAGTAGCCTACAGAGAGGTAAGTAAAAACTATTTTTATTTACCTCTCTCAGGCCATCTGGTCACCCTCCACTGTTGCCTCTGAATTGCTGGCAGCCATTCTGTGGTTGTGGGAATGACTTGCCCCTTCTGCTTAGTCAAAAGTTCTCACAGTTTGTCCTTAGCTCTTTTGTTTCGCAGTTTGTATTGTATCAGGGCTTGTGATGAACACCCTGTCCCCTTCCCCTATGTTTTGCCTATTCTTCTGTGCTTTTTGGACAGTTAACAGGTTCAGCAGCCTAAAAAACTGCCAAGGCATCATCTTGCATGCAGCCTTTGTCCTTTGGAAACTCTGTGATTCCCCAAACATGTGCCGTTAGGGGATTTGTCTTCTTGTCTGGAATGGCTACTCCCAGGACCAGATTAAGACCTTTAGGGCCCTATCCTTTCCCCCTCCTGCTGGTGCAGCCATGCCAAAAAGGAGTGTGCTGCATCCAGCGGGGAGAGGGGAAGGTAGATCAGGAGGCTTCAGAGGGAAAGGGGAATGATTTCCCCTTACCCCTTTATAAGCATCCCGGCTCCGCAATTGGTCTCCTCGGACCTGCACCAGTTCAGTAGCTGGTGCAAGTCCGAGGAGAGAAAGGGGGTGGGGAGAGAAAGGGGCTGAGGAGAGAAAGGGGGTGGGGAGGCTGCTGATAGAAAGGATAGGATCCCACATGCACCATTGTTACGCTCCCCTTCCGACTGTCTGGAAGGAGGGGAGGGTTGTTCTTTTTCTTAGGAGAGTGCAGCAGAGCCCTACCTCCCTTCCCGTAGCACCCCCGCACCAGAGGTTTGACACAGACACCCAAGACACCAAATTTGGATTTAAAGCCACTATGCATGTAACATTTATTTAAGACAAGACATACATAAACCAAGAATCAAGGGGAGAGATCTCTCTTTCACTCATTCATACTGTTCATGCATACTCACGCCAAACTTGGAGCTCCGGTTGCTGCAGTTCCAGAGGCACACCTGGTAAAGTTTTTACTTCTGCTTTTAAAGATTTGTTCTCCTGTCCGTCCTCTCGTCTTTGCATCTTCCGTCAATGTCCACTGAAGGTTTTCTTCACTGTCACAATGATGCATTCCAGACTCTTTCCCTTATCAGTTGCCTACAGCAGCTCCGGTTTTGGTGATAGCCTGTACCATAACATTCCTTGGTGTTCCATAACATTAGAAGAGGATGTTCTATAAGCAATCATGTAGGCACTGACAGTGGAGTCTTGGAATTTCTCGCTTCCAATGCAAATTAAACAGTTCCCATCAGGCATTGCGAGGTCTCCATCTTCTTTGGTTCTTCTTGCATCTTGAGCTCCACATTTACCCAACATTCACACAATTCACGCATTACACCATCGCTGCCGTATCCACCCCCTCCTGCAGCCTCCCCATCCCGCGTTCTTCCCCCTTCCTCGCCCAGTTTTGCCCCCTCCATGCCACTGCCTTACCTTCTCCAGAGGGCGCAGAGAGGTCCGGCAACATCCAGGGAGTGCTTGCCTCTCTTGCAGGATCTGAATTTCACGCGTTATTTTGATCTACGACCCCTTTTTTTTAAGTGGGGAGAAGTAATTAAAAAACCATAAAAATGGGGGAAGAATTTTAGTGGAGTGTAAAGAAGCCTAACAGAGTTCTGATTTTTCCCATGATGACAACTTCGATGCTTTTTTAAAAAAAAATCAAGTATCCAAGTCTTTTTTAAAAAAAAATCTCATTTTTTTATGCCCCTGCTTTGTTTGTGCCTTAAGCATATGCTTAGTCTTCCTAGTGGTAATCTGGACCTGGCTACTCCCCTCCCCTTCCTACAATGCACAGGATCCTCCACCACCTCCTCCACTACTGCCACTACCAGTGTGGAAAGCAAGCAACACAGTGGCTGGGTTGAAGGTCAGGGTAGGGGGCCTGTGCATCAGAGGTGTTTTTCTACAGTAGGGGCCCTACCGTAAGTTGCGCCCCATGCTAGTACCGTGTTTACAAACCGGAGCAAGGAGGCCCCGCCCCCTCGCTGTCGGAGCCATTCCATGCAGCGAAGGCGAACGGGCAGGAAAGCCCTTTCGCCTTCGCTGCGCGGAATGGCTCCAACAGCGAGGGGGCGGGGCCTCCTCGCTCCGGTTTGTAAACACGATACTAGCACGGGGTGCAACTTACGGTAGGGCCCCTACCGTAGAAATGCCTCTAGCAATCCTGAGTGTTAGAGAAGAATGGTCAGAAATGTGATTGCAGCAACACTTATTGCTGCTGCCACCATTTTTGTCTCCTTCCCTCCTTACAGTTTCAGTTTCTTCAAAACAGGGGCAGGAGGGTTGAGAGAGCAGAAGAGGAGGAGGCAGCAGCAGCAGCAGTAATTGTGTGGAGGGGCAGGTGGCACGCATGCTAATGAGCAAGCCCCCCCCCCAAAAAAGAGGTGAGAAATGTTGGTGTTGCTTAGGCGCCAGCTGAGTTTGGACTGGGCCTGATCAGATGCAGTTAGGCCTTCTGGATCAGCTTCCTTTAGCTTCAGTAGTTAAATTATATCTTGTGCCTTCAGACCATTCTTTGAGCTCTTTCTCAAATAGCAACATGCTTTTAGGTTCTGCCAGTTTTTTTTTTTAATGCCATGCTTACACAAAGATGCAAGGTAAAATCATTCTAATGATTAGAATCTAATCCACTAAAACATTGATTGCCTAATCCTATCTCTTTATTTCCTTGACTCTTGATTTGTCTCATTATATACTTCAACAGAACTTGAACAATAGAAATTACAGGGGCACCATTTAATATTGTAAAATAATTTGCTTGAACTACACTTGAGCTCAATTAGTGATTAAAGAATTAAAAGTTGCATTCACACATTTCAAAGGCAGTTCTTAACTCCCACAAGTGTTCTGTATGGAATACTTTCTTCCCCAATTCTGTAGGGTTTCAGGGCAGGGGGAAGTCATACAATGGCACTTATTTAAAATTTGGACATTTTGTGTAGTGCAGGAGTTCCCACACATCTCTAATAATAGTTCACTCTGTTTTATTCTCCTGTAATACTTTCAACTCTGATGTTTTCAGTTAGGGGGTGCATTACAGGTGTGGCTTCTTTGTCACCACCAAACCCTCCACCACCTAAAATGCAAAATAGCAATAGTGTAAGTTCTATCCGCGGTGGTTTAGTGCTTAAGATGCTGAATTGCAAACTGGAAGGTAGACAGGACAGCAGTTTGAGACCCGAGTACCACGTGATGGTATGAGCTATCGTCCTCATCTCCAGCTCCTGCCAACCTCCTGCCAACAGTTTGAAAGCAAGAAATTGCAATTAGATTAATAGGTACCGCCTTGGCAGGAATGTAACAGCATTCCATGCACCTTGCCGTTGAGTCATGTTGGCCACATGACCACGGAAGCGTCTTTGGACAGAGCTGGCTGTTGAAACGGAGATGAGCACCACCCCTAGAGTTGGTAACGACTAGCTTTTGAGTAAGGGGAACCTTTACCTTTTTAAGTTCTACCCACCAGCTGAAGACCACAGTACAATTCTTTGTCCAGAATGGCAGCCTTCTCACTAAACTATCTGTGTCATGGAATCCTGTACCAAAGGTTGTGCTATATGTTATACTATGAACAGCTTGAGAAGGCAATTTTTGCTTAGTTAAATAAAATGCTTCTGTGCAAACATTTGAGGCCAAAGGTGTGTGGCTACCGCTGCTAACTCAACCCCATGCTGTTTTCCTTCACTCCATGTAGTCCCACCTGTGTGCAATAAAATATCTTTCTTTGACATCGAACCCTGTTTGATGTGTATTGCATGACCCAATCTGTGGCCTATAGCTGTTTACCTATTACCTGCTCACCTTCCAGATGACCTTGCATTAGCCCAAGAGGTTATAGCGTCCAGACAGTAAAATGCTGATAGTAGTATTCTGTAATATTAATATTACAGAATATTCTGTACTATTAATTATCACTTGATCAAAATGTGATATCCTTTCTACCAAGAGCCCAAACTTTTATGTATCTCTGTATATCTGCATATAGACAATTGATATTTATCACACTTTCAGATAATGTTTGTAATTAGCTTGCACCCAAGCTGTATGCAGAGGTTGGTCTCTACAAGGGCACAAATGCATGAGAGCTTTTAGGAGTGCTACTCTCAGCAAGTTGACAATACAGCCAAGGCACTTTTTTACCTGCTTAGACTTGGCAACAACAACTTGCTGTTCCTTTACAGAGGTTTTGTAACAGGCCTCTGGTAAATAAGATGCAGGAAGCAAGATTTAAACAACCGAAGTTTGGTTCTTGAAACACAGACTCTGTTACAGGCCTTTTGTCGTCGTCGTCCCCCTGCTAGCCCATCTAAGAGATGGGCTGACTGGAAAAGTTGCTTCCGTCAGGCAGCAAATTAGCATTCAGAGAAAGACAAGGGATATGGAGTGAAGGAGGAAGTGTGGAGGAGAGGAGAGCAATGTGATGCTCTACTTCAGCTCACCACTTTGTTGTCCTCCACATTTCCTCTTCTGCTACATCCCTTTTTGAATTCAGGTAATGGGGATGGAGAAGGAGTGGCAGAGGGTAAGCTAGCATACCACGCATCACCTCAACTGCTGAGAGATCTTTCCCCCCCCCTCTTTCTCTCTGCTTTCATTCTTGTTACTCCTTCCCACTCTTCCTCTCTTGGCACAAATGCATGGGAACCAGAAGGTGTGAGGTGTGCCTGCAACTATCAATGTGCAAGAGGCTGCTGGGGGCTGGAGTGAAAGAAAGCTGGTTCCCAAGGAATGACTGTGCAGGTGTCCCCCAGTTAACGACGGGATTGCTAAACGACGATCCGTATATACTAGGAGTCCCCTAGTTAACAAATAGCAAAGATGCATCTTTGCATCCTGTAGTGCTGCCGCCGACACTCGGGCTGCCCCCCCTTAAACTTAAATCGGCCACTTCTAGGAAAAGTGATCACACCTGCCCTGACCCAAAAACACTTTTATCAATGTACCTGGTTGTCCTGCCAGCTCCCCCGAAGGGTCCGGGGGGGGGCCTGTGACCACTACCACAGGCCCTCTGGGCCCTTTTGGGAGCTGGCAGGACAACCAGGCACATTGAAAAAAGCATTTTTGGGTCAGGTCAGGGACGATCCTGGAGCGCTGCCTCCGACATTGCCCTGCCCCCTGCAAAGGCTTACAGGAGAGTACACTCCCCTATAGGACTTTGAGAAACGCTGGTCTATTGCATCAAAAACAATAACAAAGCTCAAGTGATGTCCAGACCTTGCATTTCAAAGTAGAGCAGAATTGAGGAGATATTCCTGACAAAAATGTACTGGAGTATCAAGCAGTAATGTAAACTTGAGTCTCTTGACTCAGACTCGAGTCGGGCTAGAGTTGCTCCATGATTGAGACATATGGAATTGTCCGTGGGATGCAGAGAGTGGATAGAGGGAAGTTCTTTTCCCTCTCGCACAGCACTAGAACTAGGGGACGTCCGCTCAAATTGAGTGGAGGGAGTATTAAAACAGACAAAATAAAATATTTCTTTACCTAGCGTGTAATTGGTTTGTGGAACTCCTTGCCACAGGAGGTGGTGATGGCGCCTAGCCTGGATGCCTTTAAAAGGGGATTGGACAGATTTATGGAGGAAAAGTCCATCACAGCTTACAAGCCATAATGGGGATAAGCAAACTCCTGGTTGTAGGAGTAGGTTTTCTTTGTGCCAGGTGCAACGGAGTGGCGACAGGATACAAGTATCAACTTGTTGTCTTGTGCTCCCTGAGGCACCTGGTGGGGCCACTGTGTGATACAGGAAGCTGGACTAGATGGGCCTTTGGCCTGATCCAGCAGGGCTCTTCTTATGTTCTTATTACATGACTCGGACTTGACTCAGTGATTGTAAAAGATTCGACTCAAGACTTGGAGCCTTTTATGAAAAGTCGAATTTTATTCAAGTGTAACCCCGTTTTCGCCATTAAATAGATAGGTAGATAGGGACTTGCAACTTGCAAGCAAAGACTTGGGGCAGAGACTTGGGACTTGACTTGAGACTTGGAGTCAGTGACTTGATCCACATCCCTGATAGCTAGATCAGTGATAGATCAGATGGCACATTTATCCAAGCCCAGAGGTTTCCAGGAGAAATGAATGCCAGCCCTTTACAACTCATAAGGACCATGACGAATTTACATTCTTGACACCCATAGAAGGCATGTGTGGCTACCAGGCTCTATTGAATTAATAAAATCTGGGCCAGCACCTTAATTTGGAAAGTGTATAAAACAGACAGGCCCATCTCACTGAAAAGCAAATAAAATAACAGCACACAATAGAGGATGAGAGAAATTTGGCTGAAAAATCTAATTGGATTTTTAGACTTGCAGAAAGTGTGCGATAAACAATGCAACCCCAATACCATAAGGGCTGTGAAAAAATGTTCTGGATTAACAAACAAGATGGTTAATTATATTGGAACAGTAAAGCAGCATATGCAAAACAGCTTCATTACCATGTTAGTTAGGGAAATATTTCTTGTCCAATACCAGCATTAACTAGCAGAATTTAGCTACAATAATAGAGTGCAAAAGCCAAGGGATATAAATCGAATCAAGGATGACTAACATATGCTGAAGAGAACAATTATGCTTCTTTAATGATACTCAAGAACTCCTTGACTGCAATGAAAATGCTGTTTCAATTTTTATATATTGTTTGCACTCCCAACTTCCCCAAGCGGTAGGAAGTTCTGGGGTAGGGTTTATATACCGTATTGGTCTGAGTATAAGACTCACTTTTTCTCCTAATTTAAGTTTTTAAACTAGGGGTGTGTCTTATAATCAGGCTGTTGCAATTTAATGCCAGTGATTTAATTATTTTTTTTAATAGCACCAAACTTTAAGGGTGCGTCTTATAATCAGGTGCATCTTATACTTAGGACAATACGATATATATTACCCCTACCCCAGAATCTGTGATTTTCCACTTCATTTTGGAACATCTTTATTCACTACATTTATGCTAAAAAAGATTTGAAGAAATGGTGAGGGAGTAGGAAAATAAGCAATTCAAGGTACCAACCTTCTTAACTGTTATATCATCAAGTTACCCTGTTTCCCTGAAAATAAGACCTCACCCAAGTAAGACCTACCGTAATTTTTGCGTGACTTTTGCTGGCACAAATAAATTATAAAACCTCCCCTGAAAATAAGACCCAACTAGGATCATCAGCCAGACGGATGCATCACGCGACACATACCCCCGGCACCCCTCGCGACCCCACCGGCACTTACTTTGACCGATTTAAGCTTCATTCTTTCCTGTGGGTGCAAGGCTCTGCCTGGCCTGGAAGGCCTGCACTTGAGTCCTCCATCATAGAGATGATGTGCTAGAGAGACCTGCAAGGAGGCTGCAACCTTGCAGAGTTGCAGAGGATGAGTCCTCCACCATGGAGACGACGTTCTAGAGAGACTCTGCAAGGTTGCAGCCTCCTTGCAGGCATTGCTGGCCTCTCTAGCACATCATCTCTATGGTGGAGGACTCAAGTGCAGGCCTTCCAGGCCTTGCAGAGCCTTGCACCCTCGGGAAAGAATGAAGCTTTAGTTAGTCAAAGTAAGTACTGGAGGGGTCGTGCCACAGGTTGGGAAAATAAGACCTCCCTGAAAATAAGACCTACTGCATTTTTGAGCCAAAATTAATATAAGACACTGTCTTGTTTTCGGGAAAACACGATATATACGGTACTGGTAGAATGGTCACTGTAGGAGATGTTTCTGGGAGAAGAGGAGCCAAATGGCAATTGGGCTCAGCCAGGCTAATGGAAGGTAGCCTCGCTGTCTCACCTCTGTCTGTGATCCAGGCAAGTGGAATGGATGCTGAAGGACATAGTTCTGGGAGGGGAACAGCTAATTCTTGACCAGACAGGCCCATGGTCTAAAGATGGTCTTTACATAGTTTTGTTTTATTCAAGACGATTTTGTACCACCTGTATGAGTACTTTACAAACTCACCCGCTGGCAAATTATGCCACCTCTTCCTGAAGAATATACCAACTTTCCAGTTTATTTATTTATTTATTTTGAAAAATTATATCCAGCCTTTTCCTATGCCGAAAGGCAAATGTCCAAGGCGGCTTACAACAAGATTAAAATACATAATTTAAAATAATACGTAAAATAAATTTAAACAATACCTAACCATACATACACAACTTTAAAAACAATAAAATCCACTGGGGGGGGGGGTGACAGTATGGAGCAGAGAAGCAGCTTGGCAGAGCATCTTGAGACACAGGAGGCAGACCACGACCCATCACCCAAACGCTAGACGAAACAAAAATGTTTTGAGCCCTCGCCGAAAAGTCATGAGGGAGGGGGCGGTTCTCAGATCCCCTGGCAGGGAGTTCCACAGTTGTGGCGCCACAACAGAGAAGGCTCGCCCACGTTGATCCTATCATATTTCTTTAAACTTAAAGCCCTTTAGGATTGTGGCCCCTGAGTTCAGTGGCACTTACTATTTATCAAATATGCTTAGAACTGTAGCCTACATTAGTTGGATGAAGCAGGACTGAAGAAGAGATAAGAGATCAAAGACTGAAAAATAGAAGAGAGATTTGGTTCAGAATCGTAGGTCACTGAAGATGTAATTAGGTTGGTCCTGGAAAAGTCTTTGTTGGATAAATTCTATTTCAGTGTTAGTATGAAAACACTGTGTAGCTTAAGTAGATAATTCCCACAGGAGGGGAAAAACTATACAGCACTAGTTGTTTTTCATCATATTAGATTATGGGCAGGGATGTGGATCAAGTCTCTGACTCCAAGGCTCAAGTCGAGCCCCCAAGTCCCAAGTCTTTGGTTTCAAGTTGTGAGTCCCTATCTATTTAATGGGGAAAGTGGGTTTAAACCTGAATAAAATTCGACTTATCATAAAAGGCTCCAGGTCTCGAGTCGAGTTCTTTACAATTGCCGAGTCAAGTCATTGACGCAACTTGAGTCCGACTCGAGTCAATAGACTCAAGTCTACATCACTGATTATGGGGTATTCTATAACTTGAGCTTTCAAGTAGTGTCCTTGTCTACTTTTATTTTTATCTTCCTTGTTAATTCACCAGAAATGGTTTAGTATTGATATTATTTCAATTTGCAATGAATCAGAAGTTGGGCATAAGTTAGTTACTTACAGTCCAATCCCTGTGTGGCAATGGAGCTGTGCCAACGGAGTGTCCGCTGTATTCTGTAGAGGAGTTTCAGGCCCTAGAGGCCTCCTCAGGGTAAGGGAACATTTGTTCCCTTGCCCCAGAGTAAGCCCACACCAGCGCACTGGGTCTACTTGGACCTGCGCCAGCAATTCCACTGGTGCACGTCTGTATGGACCCAAGCTAGGATATTGGCAGCACCACTATCGCCGATACTGCCCCCTCCCTGGCCTTGATCCGCCCTCCTCCCCGCCTCATCTCCTTCCCATTCTTCCCCGTGTGCTGACTTACCAATGCTGGCGGGCATCCTCTGGCAGCTCCATCAGCAGTCTCCCCACCCCCTTTCTCTCCTTGGACTTACACCAGCTAAAGAGCTGATGCAGGTCTAAGGAGACCCATTGCAGAGCAAGCGTCTTATGGAGGAGTAAGGGGAAATCATTCACCTTTCCCCTCCAAAGACTACCCCCCTCCCGCTGGATACAGCAGCTGCACCAGCAAGGGGGGACCAGATAGGTCTCTGTATGTATTTATTTTATGTGGGGGGGTTATGAAAATGAAATTGCTTAAAAGATTCCCCCCTTTTTATGTAAAGTCACAAAATACTAATAAGTACATGGGACATATTGGAGATACATAATAGAAACAAGAAAAAAAGTGGATTAAACCAGAGCAATATGAATCACAAAGTTAATATGTTATTAAAATTAAACACTGAACACCTGTTAGAGTTTTGCAATGCCACCAGTTCACAAGACTGACACATCTTTTGATATTTTGTATTTGTTGCATGGAAAACTATTTCTTTGACAAGTGTTAACTGTTCTTGAATTTTCTCCAGCCATTCTGCCTTAGATGGGTTATTACTCTTCCAATTCTTTGCGAAGAGGATTTTAGCTCATACTAAGCCTACTAGGTTTTGGTACTTTTCAGAATATTAAAAGTGCAATCCTATGCACATTGAAGACTGGTCTAGGGTGTCGCAAAGATGCCATAAAGCACATTTGCATCACCTGGTGAGGAGGCCGGCGCCGCTCTCCCCACCCAGATCCCGTGGAGTGCCTGCCGGAGAAGGTACGTTCCCCGTCGGGCAGTGGAGGACAGAATGGGATGTTCCGGGTGGGTGAGATTGGTCAGGAAGGGAGAGGGATCAGTGGCTGCGGCTTCCCCCAGAATCTTATCCCCCTCCCCGGGCCTGGCCACCGCTACATTGGCCGCTCGAATGTGTGCCAGCAAAATAGCTGGCATACATCTGCGTAGCCCATTCGGGGTGGCTGGGACTTTACCCGGGAGGAGGGATCAAATGTTCCCTTTCCCCGAAGTGGCCTCCCGGCTGCCTGCTTTGTGCCCTGGATGCGGTGGAGGCTGCATCATAAGGCGCAAGGTTAGACAGGATTGAGCTATCTGTAAGTACATTATAGGATCTAGAGAGGTATTTTGGTACTGAAGGTCACATTGATAGTGTCTACCAGCTTTTTTAAAGAAGTCTTGACTTATTTCAGTCCCGCCACATGTGTAGAAAATCACTTTTGTTGGCAATGCTAACACTTACTTTCCACAGCACTAGATACCGTAACTTACTTTCCACAGCACTAGATACCATTGGGATTCTATCCCAAAGCAGTTTTCTCTGTACCGTACGATTACTGTAAATAAGGAGCTTTGACTAAACAGAAAATGCCTTGGCTATGGGAATAATTCTACACATGTTCTTCTCCCATTGACTGGGAGGGTGCCTATAGAATTTGACTTCTTTGAGAGTTAGTTTTTGGATACTGTCACACTACCCACAGGGCTGACACTCTTTGTACCCAGTCTCCAGGGCACAGCCAGTAACAGTCCTGCACATGTTTGGTTCACTCCTGGACCTACACGTCCCCAGAGGTAGACTGCCACCACCCCTTTTTACCTGACCGTCTTTAGGTAAGGTTAAAGGAAGTTCTATAAGCACCCCCCAGTCCTTAAGAGTTCAGTCCTTAAGGATTCACATATCCGTGGATAGCGGGAGCCCCCCACTGCACGCCTCACCGGCCATTATTTTACCTTAGAAGATGGTCTTTGTCTTCCTTAGTTTAAACAAATGCTATAAGCAGCAGCATCCAGCAGGAACTGGAACTGCTTTCTGTTCTTCGGCTGAGCCTCTCCAACACGCAGCCAGCTTCAGCGCTATATTCAGCCAGCTTCAGCAGCATGCTGCTGCTTATAGCATTTGTTTAAACTAAGGAAGACACAGACCAAGAATGTCTCCAAGAAGGGATAGACATGGAAAATTTTCAAAATTGCTTTAAAATTGGTTAACAACTGGCAGCCTCAATCCAGAATCTGCAAACAGGAAAATTCTGTCACTGCTGGCAATGATACTGAAAACTCCTAATTCTAAGAAATTGATTTCATTGAGATCAAGGGTAGTCAAGGCAGAAGACATCAAATAAATTGATACTGTAAGTATGTGATCAAAACACAACCTGCTCCAGAGGCCAACATGTTCTGCTGCGGTAACAACAATTGGACCAGGAAAACCAAATATCAACCCAGGTTTCTATAAGAAATCTTTTAAAGAAATTTTCATTACACGCAGTCACTTTCTTGTCTACACCACCACCAATCATTACCCTTGCTTTTTTATTACCATTAATAATACACAGTTTCTTAGTGCCCACTCACCTTCTCTACCCTCATGAAGAACTTTCTTGTTTAAAACCAACAGGGCAAAAAGTTCCTTTTTGATTTGTGACTCTCTCTATAGAAAGTGGCTGCAATACACATCAATGCATTTGTCATTGGCACACAAATACTCAGGAAGGAACAACAACAGAATAGGTGCTACATGTTGGCATTTAAATTGCAATCCCTGTTATTTTCCTTTTAGTGAATGGAAAATGGCATGATCTTACCTCTCATTTTTCAAGATGCCCATGTACATATTATTTGAATAGGGGACTACTGTGTTTGTTGTATTACTGTGAAAAGGACGAGCTTAAAAGCATGGTGTTATATATACTACAATCTCAAGTGTCAAAACCTCTACATTCTGGTCCTTCTTATCCAGGACTTTATCAGCGCAGTCCTGTGTAACTTTGCACCGGTGTAACAGTAGATGCACCAGTATAAGTGCACTTATGCCAGTGTAAGTGCACTTACACCGGTGCATCTGCTGTTACACCAGTGCATCTACTGTTACACCGGTGCAAAGTTACACAGGTTTGCGCTGTATGTCTTGCATTACTATCAATCTAATCTATCTATATGTATTTGAGGCCTATTAAAATGTGTTTGTAGGGTGTTAAAACATTCACAGGGGCAACTGAATAATCTCAAGTTTCACAAAGGGAATTGTTCGTCTGCAAACTCTTGATTGGCTGCACTCCGTAATTAGAGCTGCTATAAGGACCACACTGACGCCGTGTTTTCATCAGCTAGGCTTTGCTGGCTTTAGTTTGTTACCACTGTCTGCTGAGCACCAGCCATCACTCCTGGTATCCAAAATGTATTGTGAACTGAACTGTGGGCTGCACTGGTACTCGGAACTAATATGTTCTCCAGGCTGCACAGCAGAAACACAGCAGGTGCAAGGTAAAGGCAATAATAAAAAATTGAACAGACCTTAAGTGCTATGATTATTACTGTGGACTAGTTTTTATCTGCCCTTTCAAAAGTGTGCTTCTTGTATTTCCTGCTTCAGGAAGTATTGATGGCTACATTAGTCTCCTGTTTTCTTTCCTGGTGATGGGAGAAACAACATGCTGTAAAGAAGTGACTGTATGCGCTTGGACAGGGAAAAAAATCAGAGAGGGATGTAGAGATGCTTAAAGAGAGTTGACACCTAAGAATACTTATAAATAATACTAGGACAACGTCAAACACATGCAAGAACATTATGTTTTTCATGATCCAGCCAAACCAGGGCCGCTGGAAAGCCAATGATCTGCTATGTGTCCTCGAGCTTATGCAGTGACTGGAAGTAAAAATGGGGACAGGAGAGTTGGTTGCAGAAATCTCGAATGGCATTACAAACGTGACCACTGCATAGCTGCTATGCATCAGGGGCCTGCTTGAGAAGTGGCTGAACAGGGGTGGAGTACTTGGCTCCAGGGCCAGAGGATTCCCTTTAAGGATTCTCACTCTGCAGAAGGGGTGGAACCAGAGAAGCGTAGTCAAGGCAGAAGACATAAAAGTGTTCAATCAAAGCTAGGATTCTACAGAATCAAGGTGCACCTTTGGTGCACTCCTGAGTCATGTACCCTGATTGCCTCGCCACACCAGTCTTTGTGACTCCCCTGTGTGAGACCAAGACAGGACATACCCAAGACTTGGAATAATGAGTTGGTCCAACATGGCCATTCTTCTGCCTAGCATGTCACTAAAGGTGCATCTGGATTCTGCCTAGCCCTGGAGCCAAGTACTCCACCCCCGTTCAGCCACTTCTCAAGCAGGCCCCTGATCAGCATCAGCAGTTGGGAAAGTGAGAGGTTCCCGGCACATTGGGGTCCGACCCCTTGTGTGAGTCTCAGGAAGGACCATCTCTGGGGAGTTGAGTTCAGGGCCTGGGTCCTGCATCTTGTCAACTGGCATCGGTGTCAGGGATGTGACCAGCTCTTCCCCCTCCAAATCTAAGTCTTGGCTGTAACTTGAGATCAGGGTTGTGACAGGCAGTCTTGTTCAATCTCTCTCCAAAAACGCTGCACCAAATATTTGTGAGGGATTTTTTTTTTTGGCAGAAAAATGTACAGTTTGTATGTGTAAATATGTGTAGGAAAACCTTCTCAACTTTCACTGTTTTTCATACCTATTTGCAACCTCCAGTTGGATCCACTGCTACGTAATTCAGTACCATTTTTTAGGGATGCACAAGCACTCCAGTGTTTGACCTGAAAGTTTGCAAAAGCTTGAGCCTTTATGAGCAGTAGATTTGAGTGCTGACAGAGGCTTGAAAGTGTTTGCAAAACCTTAAGCCTTTGGGGTGTGATCCAATTGCTCAGGAAGGCTCAACTACAACACACCAGTATAGCCCTGTCCCTGTTCCCCTTCCCACAAAGAGAAGTGCTTAACTTCAGTGGTGGCAAAGACAGCAGTGAGCACTTCCAGGGGCCCAGCAGCATTCTGTCCCACTGGGGATTGGAACTGGTAGTTGCCACTGGCGTCACTGCAGGGGGGGCGGAGCTGTAAGTTCCTCCATGATCGGAGCCTCCCGTTACATGGAGGAACGAAGCGCCCCGCCCCCGCACCTTCCGAACCAGTCAAAGCAGTGAAAACAATGCGCAGGAGACTCCCTGCGCATTGTTTTCACCGCTTTGAATGGGTCGGAAGGCGCAGGGGCGGGGCGCTTCGTTCCTCCGTGTAACAGGAGGCTCCGATCATAGAGGAACTTACAGCTCCGCCCCCCCCTGCAGTGACGCCAGTGGTAGTTGCTGTCCTAGAGTGTCTGGTGGGAAATGAATTCTGTTCTGAGGCTTCCAGGACTTTCTCCCAGGTGGAAATCATGCCCATAGTGTCAGTTTCCCGCAGGGCCTTCTAGGACTGGTAGTCCCAGGAAAAGATTGCCCTGGAAGTGCCACTGTCTACCTGAATGTGAAAGTGAGAAATTTGCTTTGGAGGAAAGGGAATGGGAAGGCAATAATAGTAGCAATGGTGGATACTTTATGCTCAAGTCATCCAAAAGTTCAAGCCTCAAGTTCAAAAGTTACAAGCAGGGGCATTCACTTTTTCAAGCACCCCGACTGAATGCGCGCAACTTCTCAGGTTTCATTTAAGTTGAATTATACTTACATGAATTTAGTTCATGCAGGTATGTAGTAAGCATTATGACATCACAGCACAATGTAGCCAATCAGATATGACTACATTCTGAAAATGATGCTCCTGGGGATAAATGAAATTGGGGACGGGGATGTTCAATCAGATTCTCACCCAAATGGGCATATGGATGTAGATGTAGTCCATCTATTCCATTATTTTAATGAAACATTACAGGGATGATTAAAGACAATAAGATGTGTATACAGGGTTTTGAAGCCACGACTTAGATTTGTTTATTACATTAAAATATGTTACAAAATGTAATAGGATTCTATACAGAGACAACGTTTTGATCATCTTTTGAAGATCATCATCAGGTTTAAAGCAACAACGAACGGTTATGGAATGTTGACCTGTAAAGAAAACAAGCCGCAGTTCAAAAGGACGTGAGCCCGTCTGTCAGCTGGAGGATAAGTCGGGGAGAGTTTATATAGGGATGGTTTCCATCCACATTTTGCCACAACTAGTCAAGTTAAGGTATGACTGGATCAGGGTTAGGAATATTACCTTGGTAATGTGAGGATGTGTTTTTTTCCCCTCTTCCCCCAACACATGTTTGCTTATGGATAGTTTTGAGCCCTTTCCGGAAGGGATGCAAAAATTACTGAAAAGCTGTACAACCCACCCACCACCCACCCCCTAGTGAGGTTTGGCTTTGCATTAACCTCTGTAGATTTTCAGATAAAAACCAAGAGGAGTTTGTTAAACAAACAAAGCAGAATGCAAACTCCCTATCTGTGTATCTTGAAACTTAAATCCAGAATAGATACTTCTTTTATCATGAGGTTTTCCATGTGGTTTTTATGACTGAAATCCCATGTGGATAGTTTCGACTGTGGTTTGTTTTTCCATGTAGTTGACAAAAAATCCTTTCCCCCCTCATCCAAAATGTGATGACAGTTATTTTTTTGGAAAAGTATGAAGATTTTCATGGCTATTTGCAATTAGTAAAGGTTATTTTTTTCCTACTTGGTTCAAGAATAGTTTGATCGGGATTTCATGTGGTTATGTATATTAGATGTAGACCTGAATATGTCCACAAGTTGACTGACACAGATAGGGGAGGAGCCTGGCTTAATTTTCCGATGGGTGAATACCGTAATTCCAGTTGCTCTACGGTTGATAGCATTCTCAAGTGGAAAACAAACATGGGAACAAATCCCAAGTCAGCAAATTTCCACACAGTAATTCAATGTTGGTTCTGGCTCTTACATGAAATTTTCAGAGAGGTCTAGCAGAACCCCAGGGGTGCTTGGTTGTGAGTAGATCTGTATACAGGGAAGGTGTCAGCCTTCTGCTTGGAGCCCTTTCCAAACAGTCTTGTCTGCTGCATCCCTTGATCAGGAGAAGATAATCTAGCTGGGAGAAGGGCTCCATTTCTGCCTCTTCTCCCAGACCCTGTCCTTTTCTTGGATGGCATTAAATGCTAGATGCAGTAGGGGAGCTTCATCATACAGTCACCCAGTTCTCCCCATCAACCTGTTCAGAGGAATTGGTTCGGCAGCTGTCTCCAGGCTGCCTGTCTAATTGGTGCTGCCAGAGAAAATATACCTACTGTGACACAGATGCATTAAGTGATAATAAAGACACCACTAACCATAGGTAAATAAAATGTCTAAAATGTCACAGAAATGTAACTTTACAAAAATATGGAAAAAAATTATCACCCCTCTTCTTTTCTATTCATAAAAACCTCTTGAAAAGTAAATTGCCTTGGAAAAGTGGTGTTTTTGTTCAAGCACAAGAGAGTTATTTTATAGCTATTGCTTTTGGGGAAAAAAATCTCTCAGAAGAGATGAACCACTTTATTCTGAGTTCTACAGTCTTAAACTGAGTACCACTTTTAACCTAACAATATTAACAAGATAATGTTGCGAAATTACATATTCTTGTTATTAACTCAGGACTTTAAAAATTCCAAGCTTGTTTATTTAGGTGTCCACTTGTTTCCACCTACATGTAATCTAATTAAAAGCTCTGCCAGGGCTCCAGATGTACTGCCAATACAGCAAAAAAAGATTTCCAAAAGATAATTAGTGCTCGCAGTATCCTGATCAACAGTGACTGATACCATATTTGTTCTGATTTGCTGTATACTATTATTAACCAAGAAAATGCTCAGTCAATGAAACACATCTTGCAATATTCGCAGAAGGTGTGTTTCGAACAACAGATTCTCATGCTAAAATCAATACAGTGCTGAAAAATAAAAGCTAGAGTCATTGCTAGAGTCAAATCATTGGTCCATCTAGCCTAGTGTATCTGTTCTGTAGGCTGTGCCATTTTCCAAGAGATATTTTCCAGCCCTTCCACCTGAAATCCAGTAACAAGAGCTACCAAAGATGGACCCTGTGAGCTTCTTCCTTCTTTGTCACCTGTCCTTCAGAATATAAACAAACAATTATACACTATTTAACTGACTGCAAATATGTTCAATTTATGTCCATAACTGTTTGAATCCACCAACTCTGTGTTGTCTTAAAGAGGTTGAACTAGTTCAAGATTTAGCATGATGGATGGGAGACAAAAACACAACACATATACTGAGTTCACTCCACTGCCAACAGTGATGACCAAATTTGGATTCTCAGACCTTGGTATGTGAAAAGCAGTTCATTTAGAACACATCACAAGAACTGCCTTTTCAATTATCTTCCTTGATATTTGTTAAATTTTCCATAGTTTCTAGAGTGGTTTTAAGGCTCAGCTGGAAGGCTATATATTGATGTTAAACAGAAAATGAATTAGGCTTCCCTTTCAATTTCATTCTGTGGCTTTCAGCTAGACTTAATAACACTTACATTTAACATTCAAATCACCAATCCATAATAGTTTCTAGTCACAAAGATATTTATGCTACATTACACAATGCATAACTTTTGCTAAGGATAAAGCTGAGTAGATCTTCAAGCTCCTTCTAATAGCCCTTCAAAAATATTGCTACATTAAATCCATTTCCTCTGCCCCATTAATTAACGCTACATTTGTTTTTGCTTGAATTATTTAATAACATTCCCCACAAACCAAGTAGCCTTGTTGAAAGTGACACTTTATTTTCTGCTTGACTACTTGCTGTGTGAGCCAGAGCAATTTAAGCAAAGGATTTTGGTGTAACACCGGGCACCCAAGAGAATACTAAATGTGCCTCTTTCATTAAGGAATCAGAAGTAAACTGTGGTAATAAACAGGAAAGTAATTTCAGCTGTGCTGCTACAATACTGCTGCTGCTGCTGCTGCTACTGCTGGAGCCTCCAGCATCACCCAGAGTCAAATGTCAAGATACACAGAGCCTGGCATTGTCCTGCTCAGTCAAGCAGGGTGAAAATAGAACACCTAAGAAAGTGGCACTTCAACAATGTTTGTGTTTTTCTTGCACCTCTTGGGCCCTCCACGAAATTATACTTGACCTCAAGTACAAAGAAGCTCATTGGGGTTCAAATGTGCCACTTGGCATGATTCAGTGCTGCAAATGGGAAGGAGGAGGGTTATACACAAACAAAGCACGTCTCTAGCGGACGAATTCAGAGCTCTACTGAAAATCTCTAGGAATAGCACCAGACAGATACATACACAAACAAGTAAGTGTCCATTGAAATAAGTAAGAAACCGCTCATTTAAGGCACTTCTTCTCACCCACTCCTGAACATGGCTCCAACTTTCAGTTGATCTTCAAATTATTTAAGTATGAGTATACAGCAAGTCCTCACTTAAAGTTATTTCGTTATAAGTAATTTTGATTTAAAGTTGTTGAGAAAAAAAACCCCAATTCCTGGCCAGGGCCACTGTCTCTGTGGAGCTTGAACGTTCTCCCCATGTCAGCGTGAGTTTCCTCTGGCCCGGAAAGGTCACATTTATTTCAGTACTTAATATTAGAAGTGTTTTTGGTCTTTATTTAGAAGTTTGGTGATGTTTTTGTGACCAGAGATATGCTATAAAATCTTGTTTATGTATATTAATTAGCCTACGGTAATGTTGTTTTCGTTATAAGTCATTTCACTAAAGTTTCAATTTCCAAGAACCTATCGACAACTTTAAGGGAGGACTTGCTGTATTTATTTATTTTTTAAAGCTAACTGCATTCTGATTACATAGTTCTTTAAAAACCCCTTGGGGTTTAGAAAGCCTGTCCATGTACACCTTCGGACCCCATCACCATGCAAACGATAGAAGTTACATTACCTCGAATGATTACACCACTTCCATCTATGTAACAGCATTTGCAAAGGGCTATTTATAGTCCTATTGAGATGAATTGCAGGGACAATTGCAGGCTATACACACGCACACAGAGACAAAAATATGTAGCGTTCAAACACCCCAATCAGTGGCATGACGAGCCGGGGCGTCACCCCGTGTGGGGTCGCCTGGCTTGGCACGTCACCCCTACTCCCGACTGGCGCGTCACCCTTCCACCCACCACCCACTGGCGTGTCAAACCCCCGCTGGTACACTCACCCCATCGGTGTGTCACCCTTGGAGCCGGCAGGCCGAGTCGCGTCTTCCTCGGTGGCTCGGCTGCTTCTGAATAGGCTGGATAAGGTTTCGAGCGGCACACGTGCACAACGCCGCTTGAAGCCTTGCCCTCAGAAGGATCGAATGAAGACCCGATTGGGTAGCACTGCATCATGTGCCCTCATGTGATTTGGGTGTTGACATCTTGGATCTCGCGAGATTTCACGAGATCCAAGATGGCGGCACCAGGGAAAAAATTGCCTTTCACACTTTGCTAGTGACGGCGGAGGTTTCCACCAGACCTGGAAAGCCCGGGACCAGAGCCCAGAAATCCTTAAATGTTCATGCCACAAGTGATGTCACGAGACACCAGAGTTGGGGTTATGACATACCTGAAGTCAGATTGATACCTATTGCTGGGTTTGCAGGATGCATCTTAAAAAGGAAGGATGGGCATCCTGATTGGAAGTGAGAATATCGAATATTCTTCACTTTATGGTAATTAAACTTTAAAAAAAAATGTAAAGCTCCTATTCTTTATTAAAACTTTGGGATTATGAGTAAGAACTGATAATCAGACTACTGGAGCATCACCAAAATGTTAATACTGCTCCAAACATTGGAGTTAATGAATATTAATGTTATAATTAAGCTAATGAGGTAATAAGATATAATTAATTATTCATTTAGGTTAATTTATATCTGTGAAATATCATAGGTATAAAAATGGCCAACCTTAAATGTTCATGCCACAGAAAATGATGCTTACTGTAGACGGTGAAAGTCAAGTAATGGAGGAAATCTCTCTATCAATGTTTTTGTCTATTTTCCGAACCTTTCGAAAACTAGAAGAAAAGCCTAGACACACAGGGAAGGGGGGATATTGTGAGACCAGTGATACTATAACAGATTTATTAATAAAAATAAAATATTTCTGATACCCCATGGTTTTAAACTATCACATGGCAACAATGTGTCTAGGCTTATTTAGACTATGTATTTATTTCTTTATTTAAAAATGTGTACCCTGCCCCTCCATCCCTACAGGTGACACCAGAATAGCTTACAGCAACTATAGGATAAACAAGTCAAATCATTAAAGACAACACATTAAAAATATTTGCCCAATCCTATCTCCTACCATTGGTTCCAATGAAGCCACACTGACAGAGTGCGCTGCATCCACTGCTGGGTGGGGGTGATCAGGACGCCTGCCAGAGGTAAATAAATACTTTTACTTGCATCTGCATAGGCCTCCTGGTGGCCTATGGACCTCTTTGGTCTCACGTCAGCTATATAGCTGAGATGTCCACAGAGAAAAGGGGGCAGGGTAGGCCGAAAAATGGGGGATAGGACCTGATGTACACGTTTGCTGCCGGGATCCTCCCCCTTTGACCCATTCCACACCTCTGCACTTCCCCAGAATACTTCCCCCTCTGCACTTCCCCAGGAACTTCCCCCTTCCTGCCACCAACTTACTGGAGCCTGTGAAGCTTTCTAGAGCTGCTGCCATGTGCACCATGCCTCTTGCCATTTGCAGCAGTGGCCCAGCAGTGTGCAACAGCAGCCTGGCCTTCACACCACCATAAAGTGCCTTGTGCTGCTGGAACACTATTTCCAGCAGCGCAAGGTCACAATAGGATTGGGGCCTAAGACTAGGGCTACCAGATTTCCGACCGGGATGGAGTGATCTCCCCTTAAGGGGGCAGAGCGCGGGCGGGGCTGGTAACGCTAGCATTTACCGGCCCCGCCCGTGCTCTGCCCCCTTAAGGGGAGATCTCTCCGTCCCGGTCGGCGATCTGATAGCCCTACCTATGACTATGAACTTGGTGCCCTTTACTTTTTTCCCCCATCTACAGCACCTAGTGTATATAGGTTTTCTCAAACGAAATAATAAATGAAAAATTGAAATGTGAAAAAGTAGGCAGTAGTTAGAAAAAAGTACTCTTCCTCAAAACTATCCTGTAACTTCCACTGCAAGATATCAAGTGGCATGTCAAACGTGGAAGGATTTACCCAATGAATGATGGTAATGAACAATGGTGGTAATTAGAAACTAGAGCAATGTATCATAGGGTAGAGACCCTTGCTAATTCTATGAAATATATCTCTGTCCTTCCCCCTTGTCATATCTAGCTTCATTACTTTTTATTGTCGTATCTAAAAGTCCTACCTTCTTGAAAGCGTTAATTATTACATGTGACAAGTCTGTTTCTTTTTTCTTGAAGACATTTTCAGTTGCATGTCTTCATTTAATTTTAATGTCACATAGAGCAATGTAGTAAAGTGACTTATTTATAGACAAAAATGATAGATATTTTTTACATAATTTTATGTGTCTCACAAAATATATAACTGCCAATTGGTAAATATAAGATTTCAGTTGCGTGGTCACATTGGAACAATATAACATTTCAGAAAGGGACTTACGCTTGGGACTCACGGAGATGACATTTAACAACACTTGCTACTACTACGGCTCTTGTTACCTACCCCTCGGTTGTGATTCCATTGTGAAACATGTGAAGATTCTTTACTGCACACAAAAATCAATATAAAAAGTGTTGGAAGAAAAAGGAGTGTAGACTTGCCAGAGTTCATCATGGTAAGTAAAACTCTTTGCCAGGGGAATTGAGAACTACCCCTCCCTCATGACTTTTCAGTGAGGGCTCAAAACGTTTCTGTTTCGTCTAGCGTTTGGGTGATGGGTTGATGTCTGACTTCTGGGTCTCAGGATGTTTTGCTCCATTGCTTCTCTGCTCTATATTGTCCCCCCGGGGGGGTTATTGTTTTTAATTTATTTTATGTATTGTTTTAAATTATGTATTTTATCTTTGTTGTAAGCCGCCTTGGGCATTTGCCTTGACATGGGATAAGGCAGGGTATAATTTTTTTAAAATAAATAAATAATAAAATAAACTGGTAACAGAAATCATAATTAACTAGGAAAAGTGCTACTGTTAACATGGAAAGTACATCATTATTTTTCAGCCTATGTTTCCTCAGATGGTTTCTATGAGAAGTAGTAATAATAATAATAATAATAATAATTTATTATTATTATTATTATTAATATTATTATTATAAATACTATGTATGCTAAAAAAAATTCTGTGGACACCTCATGTACTTCAAACTCCTAAGCTAAGCAGAATTCAGCTTAAAGATACAAAACTAAACAGCCCCTGAATGGGAGATCACTGGGAACAACCCATCTATGTTGCACTGAGTTGATGGATGTTAGGATGGAATAAAAATACAACAAATGAATAACACAGCTTTGAGCAAACCAATAAAGTTAGTGCGCGAACACACACACACACACACACACACACACACACACACACACTTTGCAGTACGAGCAATAACAGGCACAACAGGTATCTCATGCCAATCGAACAGTTGTATTTCTCCTGCATTGTGCAGTAGTTTATACTATCACAAGTGTACAGAGACATCTGAAGAAAAAGCAGGAGGAAGTCTATTCTGTTAAGCTGTTTGTCCCCCCCCCCCCCCGCAGCTTCATTATATAGTGGCTGGAATCCCAAGTGTGCTGTCTAGGAAGTACGTCTCATTGAAATCAGTGTGATTTACTTCCCATAAATATTCTTAGAACAGGCTGAATGTCAGTCAAATGCATGTGCCCATATCGATGTCTTTGTAGATAGTGCTTACAGCAGAGCAGGTTGAGATAGGATGCCCCCCTACAGTACTAACCCTCAGTGCAGACCATTGTGGTGTAGTGGTTAGAGTACTGGGCAAAGGCCAGGGAGACCAAAGAGCAAACCTCCACTGAGATGTAAATCTCTCAGTTGACTATGGATCAGTCACTATAGCCTTATGCAAAAATTCACTCTTCTGCGGAAAAGGAATGTGTGAAGGACTCTGTGGGGGAAGAATGCTAGCCATGCCTCCCATCAACCAGGCCTCACTTCCCCATCCCTGCTCACCCCACATCTAGTGTTTGTCTTCATAGACAAACATTGATTGCAGGAAGAGTTTCTCCTCAAGGCATGAGCCATGGAAAGACATTCTCCCTGTGGCCAGCATTTGCCTCTGCAGACAAATGTTGAACATGGGGACAACAAAAGGTTAGACTAGTGTGTACATTAGCAGAGCCCATTAACCAGGATGGTGTAGTGGTTTGGGAGTCAGACTTAGACCTGGAAGATCCAGGTTCAAATCCCCGCTCAGCCACAAAGCTTCCTGGGTGACCTTGGGCCAGTCACTATCTCTCAGCCCCACCTACCTCACAGGGTTGTTGTGAGGACAAAAGGAGGGGAGGAAATATATACACCACTCTGAGCTCCTTGGAGGAAGGGCGGTATAAAAATGTGAAAAAAAATAACCAACAAAATCACCCAGGCAATGGGCCATTGTGTGCATTGAAGGGCCCATTCTAGCAGGAAGCTGAACGTCTTGAATGAGGCATACAACATAGAACATTCCATGGGTAAAGCCTTGTCCACATGAAAAAGCAGTCAAACAAAAAGCCCAGCAAACAAGTTATTCAGGTAGACCAGTAATAGGCAAATGTCGAATGGCGGGCTTACGTACCCAGCTGCCAGAGTCCTGAGCACATTTGGACATGATAAGACAAACCTACCACTTGTCAAAACTTGTTGCTCTGGGTTTAATTAAAATGTGTGTGTGTGTGTGTGTGTGTGTGTGTGTGTGTGTGTGTGTCCGTCCATCCCAGTTTAGAACCGGGAAAATATGTTAACTCTAATTATAAACCCTCATCAGTCAGGACAAAATGCTGCTCTGTAACCATTCTGTCCAAAACAGAAGCAAGAAAGATATAACCACTCTTTATTCTATTGGCATGCACACTATTCCTTTGTTTCTTACCCATTCACTCTCTCCCCTCCTTTTCTTTTCTTTTTCTGCCCTCTTCTCAGCTGGGTGAGGGAACTCACACCCCTGTATGTCCACTAGCCACAGAAAGAAACAACCCTAATCAGCGCCCCACACCATATCTAACTTGTATTACAGGCTGTGAACTTCAGGTTTATTTGGGCTCTTTTTTGGTATGAAATAATGGCCAAACTCCAGCTTTTGTCCAGCAGCTCAGTGAAGAAGGGGGAAAGCCGAACTGGCCAAGGGGAAGAGGCCTGCTGGCAAAACTTCCTGATTGTGGGGGCAGCATAGAGTGTCTGTTCTTCCCCCACCCTTTCTGCCCCTTCCCAATCCCTGCCCCTATCCATCCAAAGCAAAATTCCCCTCTTTTTCCCCTTTGTCTTGCATATCCTGGTATCCTGCTGCTGTTGCTGATATAAGACCAGATAGGACACATGCCAAGCTGGAAGTAAACTATGTGCATTCACAAGGTCACCCAGCTGCTGAATTCCGGGGATGGAGGCAATATGCTCTTCTAGTCCTGCCCCCAAGCAGCCCAGGCACCAATCAAGTGGCAGCCCAGTCCCCTGCCTCTTGCAGGGTTCCGACTGGACAAATAATGACCCTGTCCACATGCAAAGGCACAGGACAACATTCCACATCCTTTCCTCCTCTCTTATATGCCAAGAGTCCCCCAACATGGTAAGGCGTTCCATCTTTCCCTTTTCCCTCTTTTCCCTTTCTCTTTTCCCTCTTTCCCCTTACTGTCATTTTGCTGTATTCAGGAATGGCTTTCGTTGCTACTGGTATACAATCACTGACCTACACTGCCCTGATGCAGTATGCCTATGCAACTCAACTGAGTTTTCATACTTATTGGCTGGT
Source organism: Plestiodon gilberti rubricaudatus (assembly GCA_026170595.1). Taxonomy (NCBI): domain Eukaryota; kingdom Metazoa; phylum Chordata; class Lepidosauria; order Squamata; family Scincidae; genus Plestiodon; species Plestiodon gilberti. The sequence goes on from JANXHW010000002.1 coordinate 76,636,341, forward strand.
ACTGCAGCTCCAAAGACTATAAAATAAATAATGGGAGCTAACTGTAAATCACTGAGAAGTTTCAGAATAAACAAATCCCATCAATTCCTAGTTTCACTTATCAAAATTCATCCATGACTGAATTAGTGAACAAACATTTATTCTGTTAAGATTGACTTATTCTCTAAGAAACTGACCTCTAAATTCTAATTATATCTTACAATCTAAGCAAATATGAAATGTCTGCCAAATCCATCTATGTAAATCCCTAACAATCTCCTGTGTTTTCATTACCAGCTTCTAGAAAAATGGGATATTGTTAGTCTGCAAATAAGACAAGTAGACAAAGATAATAAAACACTAACTCTTTTAGGGAAACTAGTTTTCCAAAGGTATATTTGTAGTAGTTTAATTATATTTGAAAAGGTGTAATTAATGCAAGGGAAGAAGTCAAATGAATATTGTGTGTATGAAAAAAATTATGAAAATGAACACGTATGATTCAGCACCAGTGAAACTTCCATTTTTATGAAAGTTAGCAAGTTTCTGTCTGAATGGCAGGAAATGTTCCCAATGTTTTATATTTCACAAATTAAGTTTAAAATGGTCAAAAGCAATGTGTGATTCTGCAGAAAACACAAATCTCTATCATAAAGCATAATGCCTGTAAGGACATGTTGCTGCAAATCAAGCTATCCACAGTTCTGAAGCTAACCTGCTGTGTTACAGGAAGAAGGTTGTATGGGTAAATTAGCCATGTATAAGAAGTACAAAATACAAAGAACTCCAAAAACCACGTAAAATTTTTTTTTCAAAGAAGCCACTAATAAAGGCAGCATACCCTGTACCTGTGAACGGAAATACATTGGAACTACAAGGAGAATGATTTCGACAAGGGTGTTAGAACATGAAAGAGCTATTCGTTTGCATCATAAAGACATTTCCACCCTTGCTGAAAATTCGCTGGCAACCAACCATGATATTTTGTTTGGGAGCACCAGATGCTTAGTGAACGATTCAAACAACAGAACGCGTCTGAATCTGGAAGCGATCAAAATCACTAAAAGTAGATCTCAGGATTTATTGAACCGTCAGCAAGAGTTATCATTTGTGGACAAAATATGGTTCCCCATCCTACATAGATTGGCAGCTAAAAATACTGTGTAACCTTGTTTCCTTGCAGGATTATGACGACCTGGTCATGTCTTAATTAGATCTCAACCGTCTTTTTGACTCCTGGTTGAACTGTGCGTGTTTTTTTTCAAACGGAACACTTCCTTTTAAACTCAGGTTTCCGTTGCAGCTGTTATTGTCATCTTGGCAGCCCTGCTGTTTTTTACCTTGAGAATGACCTCAGCTTAGAGGTTGAAACGTCGGTCTGTATATAAATACCGGACTTCCTGGACTTTCGTTTTTAATTTTTTCATTGTCTGCTTTTATTAGTGGCTTCTTTGAAAAAAAAATTACGTGGTTTTTGGAGTTCTTTGTATTTTGTACTTCTTATACATGGCTAATCTACCCATACAACCTTCTTCCTGTAACATAGTAGATGGCCATAATAGCTTTCGTGCTAACCTGCTGTTTCTATCCGCACCTTTCTAAAGCTATCCACAACATTCTGAAGCTTTCCATGCCATTTTGCAATTCTCTTTTTTTCTGAATCTCTTGTCAATCAGTTAAGACCAGAATTACCATTCAGGGTTGGGCACTGACTGACGGCCCAGACCCAGACCCAGCAGAGGACCTACCCAGTTTGGCTGATTCCTGAACTCTCTCTATGAGTGGCAGTGGTACCACTGAAGGGGCTCGTGTGTATGTGTGTGTGTGTGTGTGTGTGTGTGTGTGTGTGTGTGTCTGGAGGGGCTCAGTGCAAGTACTGGTGCTAATTATGGAAACATCCCAGTGCTATGACAGAAGGCTAAACATGTGTCTCAGTCTGCTCTCTTCATGCCATTTCTAACTGTATAAACCTCTATCATATTCCTTCATTTTTCTTTTTCCTAAACTAAACATTGCCAACAAATAAAAATTGTCATTCTGCACACATGTAAATCAGTCCTGTTGATTTGGTAAATTCAGCATTCCAGGTAAATTATGAAAAGGGCAGCCCAATCCTACTTAAAGATTGGGTGGCTGGCTGAGGCCGTCCGCCCAATCCAGTGCTCCGCTGCGGGCTGCCTGCAGCAGGCAGCCCGCGGCGGAAAGTCTACTCAAGGAAGGGGACGCTCGTCCCCTTCCCCGAGTGTAATGGCAGCAGGGGCCAGTAGGCCTCCTCGGACTTCTGTCAGGTATTTTGCTGGCAGAAGTCAGAGGCGGCCATGTAACGGCCCAGCCGCCCTGCAGAGATCGAGATATGGCGGATGCCATGTCCCCGCCCCTGCCCGGGGCGGCTGGGCCTATGGCCACACTTCCAGCTCCGCTGTCCCTCCCCCATGTCCGCCGGATCCTACCTTTCTTGGGTCCAGTGGCTGCCCGAGTCCTCGGCCGGCGGAGCTGGGAAGGCCAGCCTTGCGCCAGCCTTCCCAGCTCTAAAGTAGTCGTCAAACGTGCCTTACGGCACGTTTGCGACTATTCTGGGCGGCAGATGTTGGGTCCGCCACCCGGAAGTTAAGGAGGATTGCGCTGTAATATGCTGTGCACCACTTCACATGTAATAATTTTATTTCTGAGTAGGTGCTGCCCAATTTCTCTAGGCTTGGGTCTGGATAAGAATGGGGCGGGGTCTAAATTCCCTCCCCATAAAGGAGAAACAAACACCCAAATGTCAGCTTCTGAGCCAAAACTTTAAGATCAGCTGTACCTCACCAGCTTTCCACTCCCCACAAACCTTTTCTTACCTTAGTGGCAGTGGGCGGATTTCATTCTCTCCTCTCCACCCCCCCCCACATTGCTTTGGCACGTAGAATGCCAAGATTAAAGGGTGCTGCACATACAAGGTGTGTTATTTTTCTCTTTTCTCCTCCTTTGTGTTCCTTCTCTGATAATCAGGAAGAAAGTCAGGCAAAGGAGCTGATGGAAACCTTTGTGATGTGTGCTTCCCACAACCTCATTGTGTATCGTTGCTGACATACTTTGGCTTGGACACTACCCAGCATCTTGCCAATTACCTTTTAAGGTGTCTGAGATCATTTGATTTGTGGTTCAGACTGTTTGCTAGTCTCTATTGCTTAGTTCTCAGTACTTTTTTAAATATATATATATTATTCTAATGTAGGGGCATCCCTGTAATCAGTTAATTTTGTACCCAGCACAAGTGGTTCCTTTTCAGACAAAAATCATATATTATCAATGCCCCAAATCAATTACCTTTGCCTACCAGTTAATGCCATGGTTATAAATAATGAATATTAATAGCACCATTCCCTTATGAACTCCGTGAGAACTCACTGAAATTGGTAGCTATGTTAGCCTTGGCTTCTGTGGGATTTAGATTGGCCTCACAGTGATTTGTCAAAGGCAAGAACTTGTTTCAAAGACACTCTTGCCTTGAATTTTGAGAAATGGTGATGAAGTAGCTCTGTCGTTTTCATCTAAGAAAGCCACTCCAAAGCTTTGCTTCTGAGCTGGATGCAGCCTTGTAAAGATGGCTGAGCTCATGACAGTCTCATCATTCAGTTTATTTGTTTCAGACTGTAGTAGTCACCGGGACACCAAATGTAAAATATTCTTGGTGCTGAACATGGATTTTGTGAATCATCATTCTCCAGGTCAAATTTGTTCCATTGTTTAACTTACAGCAGTCTGCAGCTTTATAGATTCTGCTACTTGATAACATAGCTCTTATTGCAGAATACGATGTTGGATGCATGAGGATCATTGTTGTAGAGCATAACAAAATAGCTGGGAAATGGCTCTAATGTGAAGGGGAGAAAGAGAATGGGTGAAATTTATACTTTAAAAAAATATAACCAGCTAAATCTTACCGATTTTCCTTTTTTAACTAGACATCAAAATTCCTAGTAAGAAGGAAAGGAAAAATAAATTGCCTGATCTGGTCAGTGTCAGATTGGATGGGATTTCATATGGGACTGAAATACCTTAGGGTCTAATTCTATCCCCCCCCCCCTGCTGCTGGAAGTAGCATTCAGGCGGTGGGGTTTATGGCCATCATAAACAATCTTATGGAAGCATGTAGAGCCATGCACTTCCATCCTGCTGCCAGGGAGGCTGCGAAAGCGTCGCACATGGCAGCAGGATCTGGAGCAGCCCCGGATGGCAGGTAAGTGGACTAAGGGAAGTGGGCTTACAGAGGGTAAGGGGAAATAATTTCCCTTCCCCTCTGAAGCCTCGTGAACCACATCCCACCCCACTCCGCTGGATACAGCACACTCCTTTTGGCAGTGATGTAGACTTGAGTCTATTGACTCGGACCTGAGTCAGACTCAAGTCACGTCAATGACTTGACTCGGACTTGACTCGACGATTGTAAAAGACTCAAAAGACTTGACTCGAGACTTGAATCCTTTTATGACAAGTCAAATTTTATTCAGGTTTAAACCCATTTTCCCCATTAAATAGATTCACAGCCCATTCCAACCCAACTCCTCTCCAAGTCAGGCATAAGTGTGGCCTAAGTGCAGCCTAAGTTAGGCAGAAGTTATGCCTGAGGTAGGTCAGAGTTATGCCTGAGTTAGGCAGGCTGCAGTTTCTGTGGCCCAGCACCACCCCAGGATCCAGGCAACACTTACCTCCCAGGCAGGCAGGCTCTTCTCCAGGCTCCGTGTCTGGCTCAGGCATGTGCAGGCCTCTGTCGGCATGTGTCAGCGTCCATCCATGGCAGCTGCCACAGGGTCTGTCGCAGCCCGGTCGCAAAGGGGCTGACCGCAGGCAGGGGGGTTGCGCCAGTCATGTGGTGGGCGCAGGGCAGGTGACAGGTGAGTGAGGTGCTTGAGCCCAGCCGCCACAGGGCACCCTGTGCATCAGCCACCTGCTGCAGGGGAGAGTGGCCGTCCCCGCCCTCCTGCAGAAGGCGATGCCACCCCCTGCCATGTTGAGGCTGCACTGGGGGGTGAGTGGGGGAGGGAAGGGGAGGGGGTGGGAACGTCACACACAAAGGGGGTCTCATGAGGACTTGAACTGCCTCTGACATGACTCGCCCGTGCGCTGCCTGAAGCCCTGGGCCTCCAAGGCCGGGGCAATGCCCACAAAGAAGGCATCCCAGTGTGCCTGCTGCTCTGTGCCCCGGCCAAGACCAAGAGATGCCTTGGGCTTGTCTGCTGCGAGCGTGAAGGGCTCACACAGCTCATCACACCCCCAGATGGGGCGACGACGGCGCCTCACGGCAGGCGCTCTAGCAGGGTGGGGGGTGGCCAGCAGCCATCATCAGGGAGTGGGAGGAGAGGCAGACACACAGGCAGGCAGACAGGGGGTGCTGGGGAGGGGCATGGGTGGGTCAGAGACAGACAGACAGACAACAAGGCTGGTGGGAGACAGATTCCGAGAGAGGGGTCTGCAGAGACCGATAGGGACACAGGGGGCGCTCCGCAGATGAAGGTGATGCATAAACAGGCGCCTCTTATGCAGTCAGACTTTGGGCGGAAGTGGCTGCATTACGGGTGGACCTTCGACGGAGGCGCCTGCATTACGGGCGGACCTTCGACGGAAGCACCTTCATTACGGGCAGACCTTCGACGGAGGCGCCTGCATTACGGGCAGACCTTCGACGGAGGCGTCTGCATTACGGGCGGACGCCCTGGCTGTCACTGTTTGCCTGCCTGAGAGGCCCCCCGACTCCCCCCTCCCCTCTGTGCCATGGGGGTCGCGCAGCGCGCCTGCTGGGTGCTCCCAGGGAAGGCCGTGGCAGTCCCTGGATGGGACTCATGTAGGGGCTTCAGTGCTGGGGGGCTGTCTGTGTGTGTGGGGCAATGCTTGTGTAAACACTGGGCACATATGTTTCACTGGGGCTCTGCCCGAGGGGCATCTTTATTGTTCTGGAACGTTAGCAGAGATGGCCAGGCGAGGCTGCCAGGGGTAGTCACAGCAGCCAATCAGAAAGCAGCAGCACACCTGCCCCATGGACCTGGAGACGCAGGCTCTTCCCCTGTGGAACCACAGCCTGCTCCATAGAAAGGGGAGGGGCAGCAAGAACAACAGCCAGGGAGGTGGAGCAGCAGCAGCAGTGCCGGCAGCTGAGGAGGGTTGCAGGGCTGGCTCCCTGACCTCTGACAGCATCAAGGCAGACAACAGTGGGGCAACCAGACTGCAGGCCCAGGGGTGCTCCCAGGAAGGTAGGTGATAGTGGACATTCCTGGGGAGACAAAAAACAAGGGGGAGTTACATGTCAGCTGGTATGTGGAAGCAGTCACCATTGACAACAAGCCAGTGTGTCGGTTGCAAAAGCCTACAGGGAGAGAAATAAAACACAGCTGATAGGTATGACACACATAGCATGGTCTGAGCTGCTTACCTGGGTGTAAGGAGAGCATGATCCTGTAAGGGGAAAGGGTCAAAGAGAGAGACAACAACACAACTTGGGGGTCACAACCATGGCAAACCTAGCAATACTGACCTGTCAGTAGACTCTGTGGAGAAAAGGGGGGGGGAACAGCTGGTGTCTACATAAGGCTAACAGTTCCACACTTGTGGCATCATCTGCTCACATGACTACAGGCAGCAATCAGACACAACAGTGGTAAAGAGGCATGTATCCTATATATCAGGGGTGGCCAACCTTCCACCATTAGGGCTTCTGTGTTCTTAAGAGTTGTGTAGAAGACAGAATCTTGGCAGCTGCAAGTGCTGATGGTGCTGCTAAAACAGCTGCACCTGCTGAAATGCCCTCACCTATGCAACCATTTAAAGGGCCAGCATTCATGTTGAAAGGTTGGCCACCACTGCTATATATCATAGCAGGCAAAGCAGGCAGCTATGAGACAACACATTGGTAAAGAGGCATATCATAGCAGGCAAAGCAGGCAGCTATGAGACAACACATTGGTAAAGAGGCATATCATAGCAGGCTATGCAGGCAGCTATAAGACAACACATTGGTAGAGAGGCATGTCATGGCAGGCTATGCAGGCAGCTATGAGACAACACATTGGTAGAGAGGCATGTCATGGCAGGCTATGCAGACAGCTATGAGACAACAAATTGGTAAAGAGGCATGTATCCTTCCTATATTTCTAAATGCAAAGAGGCAGCAGTCAGACCACATGCCAGCACAAACCCTGCTCTTACCTGCTGGTGTTGTTGCCTGTGGGGGGGGGGAAGAGGGGCTGGGAGAAAGACATGGGTTAGCAAACACTTGCATGGAGGCAGCTGCCCAGGCACAGCTGTAAACAGGTTGGCCACAGCCAGAACAGCCCTCTCTGCCCTAGAGGGAGGCAGAGAGGAGAAGAGAGAAGTGGGGTGTTTGTGAATTTTGCCCTCCACCGACAAAGTTCCACTTTGTGGCTGTGAGGGACAGAACCCCACACCACGTGCTGAGAGAGAGAGAGTGACTGGAGGTCTGGGGCTGGGCTTTTGTGGGAATGAGGCTGGGTGGGGCTGGGTGCTGATAGGCTCCCTATCTTAGGCATAACTCTGTCGGTTTCCAGACCTAGCAGGCCCAACTCCGTCCTAACTCTGACCTAACTCAGGAGTAGGGTGTTAGAAATTTTCAGGAGAGGGCTGGCTTAGGTAAGGTAAAATGGCTCCTATGGGTCTCCTCAAATTTGGGTCCACCTTTTTGGTTGACCTAAAATTTGTGTCAGCATTTGTGTTGGAGGGGGCGTGTCAGTGCTTGCCAGGGTCTGGAATCCAACGTTAATTGGTTGCCGCCCCCGTTACACCCACGGTCCGCCCATGTTCCGCCCACTTTTAGGTCAACTTTAGGCCTGACTTGTGCTGCTTAGCCCTTGGGTTGGAATGGGCTGTTCTTAGTCCGTTGGTCGTAACTTCGACCTAACTTTGACCTAAATGGTTGCATTCCAGACCTAACTTCGACCTAAATGACTTAGGCTGACTTTAGGTCTGACTTGGGCTGCTTAGCACTTGGGTTGGAATGGGCTGAGGGACTCCCAACTCGCAACCAAATACTCGGGACTTGGGGGCAAAGACTTGGGACTTGACTCGAGATTTGGAGTCAGAGACTTGATCCACATTGCTGCCTTTTGGGCACAGCTGCATCAGCGCAGAGGGGGGGGGTGTAGAATAGTATTGGACTGGTTATTAGGAACCAGATAAATAGAGATGTACTATTCACATCTACACGTATTTTAGAGGTCAACAATTAGAGGCTCCTGAACAGGACCTGCTCGCCTCTCACCCCCTCCCCAGAAGTGCTGTGGGCTCTGTCATTTGCCCAAAATAAAGGGAAGGGGTAAAGAAAGTTGCATCACTGGCAACAGACCTTGCTGACAGACCAGTTTAGGTGATCGGAGTTGAAATGATGACCCAGCCTTCCTTATTTCCTTCTCACAATGGTCCTCCAGGGAGGCTCTTTGCTGATCAGGAAGTAAATATTTCTAAGAGTCGGCATCTGATTAGGTTTATCACAAAACTCGACAGATGGGGCAGGGGACTACTCAGTCATATCTGTTTTGTGACTGATTGTTCTGAATATGCCATATGATGGGAGAGAATTCTTACTCTTCTTATAGGATCTGCTTGAAAAGGAATGCAATCTGGAAAACAATATTGGTATTCATTCTCCCCCACTGGAGATCTTGGGATCAAACACCACAGCTTGCCTTACAACAGATAAGCATTTATGGACTCTGACTGCATGTGGTCTGATTTTGTGCAGTTTTCCATTTTTATTTGATAGTTTCATGCTACAATGCATAGGTGCTATCGTATGTTTTTTATGTCTTTTTTATGTCTTACTAACCAAGCTGCTCGTGTTGGGCTTCCTGTTAAAGGGGGAAAGTAGCTTATAAATCTTAAAATAAGCAACTTAATTGTTCTTTTATTTGTAACAATGCAAAATAACTTGCTGACCAACTACAGAGTTGAGAAAAAATTAAAATAGTGAACTTAACTACAGTATTTTACACACACACACACACACACACACACACACACACACACACACACACACACACACACACACACACTTTCAGGTGCAACTTTCGTTTCAGCATTTCAAAAATAATCCATAACAACAATATACTGTTTCTGCTGTAATGGAATAATCCACGTGTGGTACAAGAGGCTGCTGAAAAATTCTTCCCTATGGTATATAAAGTACAGTCACAGGCAACTGGTGATGCAGAGAATAGAGAAACAGTTTCTTTTGATTCCATTTTTACCTTCCAGGATGCTTTGAAAATTGCTCAGATGATACCATTCAGGGCAGATATGCTTGTATGTCTGACGATGATCTAATAATGCATGAAAAACACCTTAACACTGCAAAATTAAAGCATATTACCATGTGTTGTGTTATAAGCTTAGGGCTTATTTCTGCTCGGTATATTGTACTTCTTGTGAAGAGTTATTTAAGAACCAAAAAAATAAAAAATCATACTGCAGTTAATTCAATGGCTCAGCTTCTGGACAACAAAAGAAGTTAACCGTTAAAATTTAGGGCAGTAAAAAAAGAGCCTTCTTTTCTCTGGTGCTGAATGTGCAACAGCAGGATTACAGATCTGGTGCTCTGAACCTTGGTAGAAAGTTCAAGTTATCAGAGCACTGAAGAACAGCTCTATGGCCAAACTCTACCCTTGACATTGAGTGAAGATACACTGTACCCACCTGTACACCAAACAGAAGTGAGCACATGTCAGTCCTTTGATGCCAACAGTGCAAGGCATGGGTGCAAGGCATGGGTTCAGAATTAGCTAGAGAAATCCTACAGATACGTCTGGCAATATACATTTCATAGAAGCATAGAGACAGAGGGACCTTCAAGGCCATCTAGTGCAATGCATTGCTTGAAACATGAAGACCCTCTGTAGAGCATCACCAAAAGGTGCCTGTCAAGTCTCTGCTTGAAGACCTCCAGTGAAGGAGAACCCACCAGGTCTCTTGGTAACTGGTTCCATTGCCAAACCATTCTTACCATTAGTTCTAGCCCTACTCTCTGAGGCAGCAGAGAACAAGTCTTTGCCTTCTTCAATGTGACAGTACCTCAAATATTTGAAGAGTCGCATTCCAATATATCTGGATTCTTTGGATTTAATTCACTGGGAGCAATACTGATTTTCAGGAAAGTATATCTGTTCAGTCACATGAAGTCAGGGGAGTACCTGGGTTCAGGTACTCAATACTCAAATGATTTTGCTGGTTCAGGTCTGCAGTAGTTATTTCTTTCACTTTCTAGTCCTTTCCGTTGCTGATCAAAACTTGATGTTGCTCACAGCTATCTCACAAAAAAGCTTTGTTATTATGTCATATTTAAATAAAAATGAGTGATGTGACACCAGCAGTGCTGATATTCCATCTTACATCTTTCCCTTCAATCGGGTCCTTACTTAAGGACAGACACTGAGCATTTTTAAACCTCTCTGCTTTGTGTTTTCCTTTGATGCATGTATGAACAATGCTATGATAACTTTGCTATCTGCTGTGATAGCAAGAAGTGGATGCAATATTCAAGTGATGTGGAATCTGTTTTTCTCTCTACCTTCATGGCTTTTAAATAAGCTATGTATTGGTGACAAGAATTCCCTACATCTTTGTTTTAGTGATTACTGAAAGCTGATCAATTTTCTGAGTGACAAATGAATTTAATACTACTCTTCCACTGTTCTGCCCTGACTCTCCCTCAGCAAAGCCTGTTCTTCTATATGTTTTAAGATTTTATCCCTAATGAGGCTTTCCACCATCTTACCTGGAACAGATGTTAGGCTGACCAGCCTGTAGTTTCCCGGGTCCCCTCTCCTTCCTTTTTTAAAGATTGGCATGACATCTTGTGGGGGCAGCTGTACACACTGAGATCCTATCCCCCCTTTTCCTGCCCCAAACTGCCCCTGAGTCTCCTTGGACTTACACCAGCTAAATAGCTGGCATAGGTCTGAGGAGACCCATTGAAGGTCAGGTGGCCTATGGGAAGGAAAGTAACAAAGATTTTTACTTACCCCTCCTGGGCCATCTGGTCGCCCCACCATAGCATGCAGTGAGCACTCCATCAGCAGTGTTGGGTGCTATGTGCTGGGTGCAATGAGACTTCTGAATTAACATTGTTAGGATCATACAGCAAATTGTTTGAAATTGTAGTTCACTCTAAGCCATCACATTTGTTTGGAACAAAATGCATATAAATAAAAATGGCAAGTTATCCTTCTTTGCTTTTGGTTTCAGATCTTTGCTTTTGGTATATTCAGATAATATACAGTGCAATCCTGTGTGGAGCTACACCGGGGGAGCATGCACTCCCCCGGTGCAGGGTGTCATAAACACGCCGTAAATCATGTTACGGCATCCGAAGAGTAAGGGCCACCAACGCAGAGGCTAGTGATCCTTCTCTCTGCTCCTACCCGGCCCTGCGCCCACCGGAGCAGGTAAGCCCTACATTGGCAGGGGCGGGGGAGGGCGGATTGGGTAGTGAGGGAGGGCGGCCATAGGGCGAGGCAGGCCTGGAGAGGGCGGGGATATAGGCGGCGAGATACGCCGATATCCAAATTCCTCTCCAGGCCCCAGGGCAGCCCGGATTCAGCATAGGATACGGAGGCCACCTCTTTAGGCCAGCCGCCGTATCTTACACAGGATTGGGCTGTAAAACCTGCAACTTACCATATTTTTCGCTCCATAGGACGCATCGGACCATAGGACGCATGCATCCTATGGAGCAAAAAATAGGGAAAATGGGTTTTTTTAATAAAAATAAAAATAATAATAAAAAGTAAAGAAAAAATACTTACCAGGGCTTCGGGGAGGCCTGCGCGAGCCTCTGCAGGCCTCCCCGATCTTCATTTCGGCAAAAAATGGCCATTTTCGGCCATTTCCGGTACGAAAACTGGAAATGGCCGAAAATGGCTGTTTTTTGCCGAAATGAAGATTGGGGAGGCCTGCGCGAGCCTCTGCAGGCGTCCCCGAAGCCCCGGCAAGTATTTTTTCCTCTTTTTTTGGATTCGCTCCATAAGACGCAGGCTTTTCCCCCCTATTTTTTTGGGGGGTGCATCTTATGGAGCGAAAAATATGGTAACCTAAATGCTTGATTTTATACAGGGGGGTCCTTTTATAGTACTGAAGGATATGCTAGAGAACAGGTTTGGGTAGGATTTGGTCCATGGAGTATAAACATTTGGTAGCTCTGACTGACACTGATGCTGATATGATCTTTGTTAAAATCGATTGGTATCTTGCACCGCAATAAATCCTTCCTGCTATGATATTTTTAAGTCTTTGATATGATCGTGGTGGAGAGGCCAGACAGAGATATTTGCATAATACACTGCGACAGACATACAACCAATTGACCAAAAGGTCACAAATCACAGGTGATAGGATATAAAGAACTTTGTTTCCCATGAGGTCATGCGTGACTGTTTGCTCCACAGCTGTGAAATGTAATATAATACTTCTTTGTTGAACAGAATATCCCAGAAGAGAAACGACACTACAGGTCTTCTCCAGTTCAGAAACGGTTTTTACAGTTCAGTAAGAATCACCAAATGAGGAGACACAACCTATCTATAGATTAAATAATGACATTTTTTTAACCTTTACTGCAAAATGGACAGAGAAACATTTTTCTTGGCTTCCCAATTTTTAATTGAGTTCTTTATGCAGTTAACTTCAGTTGGCCTTTTGGTGAAAGGAAACTTTAGTGAAAATGTATTTGTTAATAATGATTAGCAAATTATACCGCTGCAGTACTTTTTGTTCAATAGTAGCCTGACTCTTTTGTACAATAGCAGCCTGGCTACATTCTCAATGTACTTACACTATTAGGAAACTTCTGTTAAAGTCCTTGACTTTATTCCTGACTAAACATGTTTATGATGAAACGGTTGTTCCATCAGAACAATATGAACAACATAAAGCGCAATCCTGTATAACCTTGCACCGGTGTAACAGCAGATGCACCGGCATAAGTGCACTTACACTGGTGCATCTACTGTTACACCGGTGCAAGTTAACACAGGATTGCGCTGATAGTTTTGTTAGGTTCACATAAACAAAATATGACAGATGGATGTCAGGAATAGTAGGGTGGTATCAAATGTATGGATCAAGAACCCATGTCTTTCAGATCTACACATCCCTCCATTTTCTGTCTTTAAGTATTCCCCCCCAAAAATATGTGTTCTGCTTGACCTTTCGCTTATTTTGGCCAGATGTTTTATTGGTGACACAACTTTTATTGCTGACTGAGCCCCTTGAGTTGATATAATGCTAGTTTGTCTATTTTTGTTGTAGCTTTTATTTTAGATATTTTTTTATTATTGTAGATCACATTGTGCATTTATTATTTGGAAAAGCAGTATGGACATTAATGAATAATTATACCGCATTTGAGAGCACCCAAACATCATTTTTTGTCTACATTATGAAAATAGTATATCAAGACAACAAAGGAAGTAATGGGATCACTCTATTTTATCTTGTTTTGCCTTCAGTTGAAATACTGCCTTTGATACATTTGCAGAAGGAAGTGGAGAAGTGAGGAAACGTTCAGAGAAACAGAGATGATAAAGAGTTTAAATAAAAGTCAATTGATAGAATTTAGGACAGACATTATATGAGAACAGGGCTGAAGCAATGCACAAGCCTTCAGTGCAGGCTGAGTTGCCGGTTCCCCCGCCTCATCATACAAACACGTTTTGCTGATGCTGGAGGGGTGGCTGAAAAGATGGGTCGGTAGCACAGAGTAGGAAGATAAGGAAGGATCCCTTCTCTGCATTGCCCAGGCAATCTGCTGGTTTGTCAGAGCTGTATTGTGACTCTCAGCATGGCATGGAAAACAAGGGAATTGCTTAGACAATTGGGTGCCTCTTCTTTCTTTCAGGAAAAAAGGTAAGGTGGTCTGGTTGCCTGGGCAATCAGGTGACTCTCACTGTGTTCCAGAATCCAGCTCTAGGCTGATGATACTCCTTTCTTCGTTTGTTGCAACGTTAATGAAGAACTCCAGAAAAAGTAAAAATTGAAACCACAACGGAGTTTTGAGGGAGGTGGAGCCTTTTGCATCCCACAACCCGACTGCTTACTCTGCTCCACCCTATTGGTTTGGCAGCGCCTCAGCTCAGTTCTGCTACTTAATGCTTAAAGGTAACATAACGTATGTTCTTTCCTGCTTTGGGAAGTGTCAAGTTCTGAGCTGGCTGATATGTCTTCTGTCTAGGAAGGATTAATGCTGGTGTTACCAGTCAGCAGCCCCACCACTGGCCCCCTCCCTCTGCAAGGATTTGCTTCAGAAGGGAGGGGACTGTCAGGGAGATCTGGGTTTGAACTCTTAGTTTCAGACTGGACCTTTCAGAGATTCCATGGCAAACACTCAGAAGTCAGAGCCCTGGGCTTTTTCAGAAAGACGGCGTTAATTACAATTTAAACCAGGACAAGCTCACACATCACTCCTGATGAAAGGTAGGCAGTACAAGAAGTTGTCTACATTTGGTGTCGAATCTCCTTCCCTGGACACTTTTGAGTTATAAAATGTGTAAGTCTCTGCCAAGCATGATTTAAATCTAGATTATACTGCCTCACAATAATGTAAAATCTGATGATATTGGAGGTCTCTTCCAATGCTATTTTGGGAAGCTGCTCCAAGCACTTCAGTCATGGATGTCATTACTTGTGGATACAGCTTTGTGTTGTGTCGTTCTACCTAGACTGCAGTTTCTGTCTAATAATAATAGCCAAAGTTTTGAACCTATAAAAAAAGTCTCAATGTAAAACACACCTATATCAATAAATACACGATACCCCAAGAAAAAAAATTACATCTGAGATATGGGAGTGGTTATAGCATGCTACGCGCTGCGGCAAGGAGAGTCATGCTGGCCACATGACCACAGAGGCATCTTCGGACAATGCTGGCACTTCGGCTTTGAAATGGAGATGAGCAACACACCCTAGAGTCAGACACGACTGGACTTAATTGTCAGGGGATACCTTTACCTTTTTATAGTCACCTTACTGAAGAAAGAGATAAGTTATGTTAAGTATGCTGATCTATCAGGCTATGAGGCTCTTAAGCTAATAGAAATATTACACTATTTAGTATAATGATACATACTATTACTATTTTATTTATTCAGATCCCATGCCAACGGTGCACCAATGCCAGCGCAATGTCTGTCACATCGTAAGCCCATCTAGGCAACACTATGCCAGTGTAGCCCTTCCCAGTAACACCAAGAGTGTCCATGGAAACCCAGAGGACAGGTGACTCTGGACTTGATATTGTGTGACACTCAAGATCTGGTCAGGGAGGTAAATGTTACCGAACCGTTGGGGAACAGTGACCATGCTGCGATCTGTTTTGCCATGCATGTCGGAGGGAGAGTGCCGAGCAAATCTGACACGAAAACCCTTGACTTCCGAAGGGCAGACTTCCCCAAAATGAGGAGACTAGTTGAAAAAAAGCTGAAAGGGAAGGTAAAAAGAGTCCAATCGCTCCAGAGTGCATGGAGGCTGTTTAAAACAACAGTCATAGCGGCCCAGCGGGAGTGTATCCCACAAAGGAGGAAGGGCTCGACCAAGTCCAGGAGGGTGCTGGCATGGCTAACAAGCACAGTTAAGGAGGCTATAAAAGGCAAGGAAGCTTCCTTCCATAAATGGAAGTCTTGCCCTAATGAGGAAAATAAACAGGAGCACAAACTGTGGCAAAAGAAATGTAAAAAGATGATACGGGAGGCCAAGCAAGACTTTGAGGAACGTATGGCAGGCAACATAAAAGGGAATAATAAAAGCTTCTTCAAATATGTTAGAAGCAGGAAACCTGCCAGGGAAACGGTTGGTTCGCTGGATGGTGAGGGAGAGAAAGGGGTGATAAAAGGGGACTTGGAGACTGCAGAGAAATTAAATGAGTTCTTTGCATCTGTCTTCACGGCAGAAGACCTCGGGCAAATACCGCTGCCGGAACGGTCTCCCCTGACTAAAGAATTAAGTCAAATAGAGGTTAAAAGAGAAGACGTCTCAGACTTAATTGACAAAATAAAGATCAATAAATCACCAGGCCCGGATGGCATCCACCCAAGAATTCTGAAGGAACTCAAGAATGAAGTTGCTGACCTCTTGACCCAAATATGCAACTTGTCCCTTAAAACGGCCACTGTGCCAGAGGATTGGAGGATAGCTAATGTCACGCCAATATTTAAAAAAGGAAGGAAGGGGGACCCGGGAAACTACAGGCCGGTCAGCCTAACATCTGTTCCAGGGAAGATGGTGGAAAGTCTCATTAAGGATAAAATCTTAAAATACATAGAAGAACAAGCTCTGCTGTGGGAGAGTCAGCATGGCTTCTGCAAGGGGAAGTCTTGCCTCACAAACCTGTTAGAATTTTTTGAAAAGGTCAACAGGCATGTGGATGCGAGCGAACCCGTGGATATTATATATCTGGATTTTCAGAAGGCGTTTGACACAGTCCCTCATGAAAGGCTCCTGAGAAAACTCCACAGTCAGGGAATAAGAGGGCAGGTCCTCTTGTGGATTAGGAACTGGTTGAAGACCAGGAAACAGCGAGTGGGAGTCAATGGGCAATTTTCACAATGGCGGGAGGTGAAAAGTGGTATGCCCCAAAGATCGGTCTTGGGACCGGTGCTTTTCAACTTATTCATAAATGACCTGGAGTCGGGGATAGGCAGTGAGGTGGCCAAGTTTGCAGATGACACTAAACTTTTCCGGGTGGTGAAGACCAGCAGGGATTGTGAAGAGCTCCAGAAGGATCTCTCCAAACTGGGAGAATGGGCAGCAAAATGGCAGATGCACTTCAATGTAAGTAAGTGCAAAGTGATGCACATTGGGGCAAGAAACCAAAATTTCACATATACGCTAATGGGTTCTGAGTTGTCTGTGACGGATCAAGAGAGAGATCTTGGGGTGCTGGTGGACAGGTCGATGAAAGTGTCGAACCAGTGTGCGGCGGCTGTGAAGAAGGCCAATTCCATGCTCGGGATAATTAAAAAAGGGATTGAGAATAAAACGGCCAATATCATTCTGCCTTTGTACAAATCGATGGTAAGGCCACATCTGGAGTATTGTGTCCAGTTCTGGTCACCACACCTCAAAAAGGATATAGTTGAATTGGAAAAGGTGCAGAAAAGAGCGACCAGAATGATTCGTGGGCTGGAGCACCTCCTTTATGAGGAAAGGCTACAGCGTCTGGAGCTTTTCAGCCTATAAAAAAGGCGCCTGAGGGGGGACATGATTGAGACTTATAAAATTATGCATGGGATGGAGAGAGTGGATAGAAGCAAATTCTTCTCCCTCTCGCACAACACCAGAACCAGGGGACATGCACTAAAATTGAGTGGAGGGAGAGTTAGAACAGACAAAAGAAAATATTTCTTTACCCAGTGTGTAATTCATCTGTGGAACTCCTTGCCACAGGATGTGGTGATGGCATCTGGCCTAGATGCCTTTAAAAGAGGTTTGGACAGATTCATGGAGGAAAAGACCATCACAGGTTACAAGCCATAAGCAACCTCCTGGTTTTAGAAGTGGGTTTTCTCTGTGCCAGGTGCAAGGGAGTGTCAACGGGA
This sequence comes from Plestiodon gilberti rubricaudatus, assembly GCA_026170595.1. Lineage (NCBI taxonomy): Eukaryota > Metazoa > Chordata > Lepidosauria > Squamata > Scincidae > Plestiodon > Plestiodon gilberti. The sequence continues at coordinate 76,653,890 of JANXHW010000002.1, forward strand.
AACAGGTTATCTTGTTGTCTTGTGCTCCCTGAGGCATCTGGTGGGGCCACTGTGTGACACAGGAAGCTGGACTAGATGGGCTTTTGGCCTGATCCAGCAGGGCTCTTCTTATGTTCTTATGTTCTTATGACACCCTGTCATCCATGAAGCAGCCTGACCTTGACACATCATTGGTGCACTATCAGCACCAATAATCAGTGTGATGACCATGGAGCCAGCCACTGCTTCCATCCAGCCCAAACAATGGCAGTGGGAAGCACCACCACAGTGAACCAAACAGGGCGGGCCAATGAGAGGGGTGTGCCCCTCTGTCAGTCACTAGGAATGAGCAATACAGCAACCATGTTCTGTATTCCCTTGGGGAACCTTGGGGAGATCCCTCAAGAACACAACACATATATACACAACACAAGAATGCCACAACACTCCCACCTCCTACAGGAGTTACTGTGGCATCAGCAGTAAAAGGGTGAAAGCAAAGGACTGTCTGCCAGGAACCCCTGCATCCAGGGTCCACGTTCCCTTAGCCCACTAACATACACATCCAAGGAATACCATTTGAGCTGAGCATGGCAAGGTAGCTTCCTTAGTACAGAGCAGCCATGTGAAACAAACATGCAAGCCTCTCCATAGCAAGGGATTGAGTCCCTGAAGGGGCATTCAGCAGCTGGAAGGAATCCTTTTGCCAGACTGAGGAGCTGATGTGGGACAAGTCACAAGGGAAGCCTCAACAACACTCAGCCAAAACAAGGTGCTGTTAGCTCACTGCACAAAGATGCAAGCTGGGGAGTCAGGCAAGATGGGTTTGAGCTCAGCTAAGGGACTTGCCCTGACTAGCAAGGCACTCACCTTTTACATGTCTGGCCAGAAACTCACAAGGGTGGGGCAAAAAGAAGACAGAGGTCTAGATCTCATATTAGCTACTCCACAAAGCTGCTTTCTAATCACCCAGCCACAGGTGAAGACAGGCAAAAAGCACCTCATCCAGCATTTAAACCTTGCATCACTGCAAACAGGCATACCTGGCCAGGAGGCTATTGCACATGGACCCAACAGAGGGAGCACTGCATGGCCAATTATTGGGCTGGCATTTGACTCAGGGTGCCTACTGCTGCAGCCTACCCATTTAGCCACATCCACGCACACCCCATGTCCTTTGCTTCATAGATGGCAACTGCTGGTATTACTGTTAGTACAGTATATGGCACAGCCCCCGCAACTCTCTGCCATATACAATGGCAGAAACGAACAGGGGGCCATGACCATAGAGGGTCATGTCTCTCCCCCCCTTTGAACCCAAGGAGTCACAAAATGGGGATGCTGTGTAGACCCTGAGAACAAAAAGGCCCCTCCTCCTGAGGCCCAGCTGAAGGCAGCTAAGATAAGAAGCAACCAGAGTGGGAAGGGATGTGGGAAAAATGATCCAATCATTTTTTTTTAATTGAACAGTGTCAGTGATAGTAGAGCAACATCTGAAAGAGAAACACAGTTGGGATTGCCAACCATCTCCTCCCAGCAGGGCTGTTGTGCTACTGCAAGTGCTCCAGTGGACAGCCACGCAGTCGGGGCTAGTGAGGTCTGGCTGCAGCAGTTGGTTCACTGTCTCCATTGGAGTTTGCAAAGTCACAGGGGCCTGACTGAAAGCTGCAGCTGGGCTCTCACTGGTCACTGTAGCCAAGCAGGGTGTCTGTTTCCTCTGGGGTCTGCAAAGTGTTTTTGACTGTGGAGCAGCTGCCTGTGAGGAGCAAAGGGAAACAGGGTTAGGAAGAGTAACAAGGATTCACTGAAATGAAATGGAGAGCAGTTCCGCTACATTTGGGGAAAGCTCAAGGCCATGGGCTGCATCCTATCCCCCTCCCTGGCCCGATCCACCAACATGGGGCAACGCAGACTTGTGCCTGCTCACAAGCTTGTGCAGGTCCGGGTTGCCCTATAGCAGCTGCTGGGCTTACCTCTGGACAAGGGGAAAACTGTCCCCTTACCCCATGGAGACCTCCATCAGCCGTTCTTCCTGCACAGGATGCAGCATAGCCCACGCTGGCCCCACTGCATGAAACGTTAGGTAGAATTGGGCTGTTGGGGAGGATGACCTGTTCAGGGGTGAATCTCCACAAGCTGGATAGAGAAGCACTAGGAGGCTGTGCCTTTGACGGGCTGCGTGACACCCGCCCCCGCCCCCCCCCCCCCGGTGAATCGATTTGCCAGCACTTGTTTTGTGAGCTTTTCTAACTAGCTGTTGTTGCAATTACCTGACGTTCCATAGGAACGCAGCACATCTTTCGTGTGCATTTGTAGATAGCTGTTGTTGTTTTTGGAGTGCAGTAAGTACACCACTTAGGATTTATTTCAGAATGTTTGTCAATGGGTAACATGGCAGTAAACTGTTTTAAAAACAAACCTTTGCTTGTTCCAAAAATCTGAGCCACTGATTCATCCAGCCCCTCACTGCTGAAGTAGCTACAGGCAGCATCTCTGACCTTTTAGGCAGAAATAGTGTGGATCCATCAGTGCCACCCAGCCAGTCCGTCAACCCACTGGCTCCCTTCCCTGGCTCTGTTCAGATGGGTTGTCCTGGGTGACCCACACTCGGTTGTCTTGGTGAGAAGCCTGCCTTCTGGGTCAGAGAACAGAATGTTGGAAAGGAACTTCCCTAGCAAAGTGAACCAGTCAACTGTGTACTATGCCTGTGGCTGGCGTGGCTGCTGTCAGACGGATTTGTCAAACTGAAGCTGGGCAATAGTCATAATTTTTCACCCATTGACACACTGGTTACTGAGGAGAACATAACACATTCAGGTGTTAATTATTTGCCCAATGAGATATTTTAGGGTATTTTATTTATGTAAATTTTTCTAAATGTTTAGACATTTAGATAATGTTAGATAAGCATCTTGGGGCATAGTTTCACATTTATTTTTAAAATCCCAAACATGTGGAATGTGCATTTTTTTAATCACTTTTCTCCCTTTGCCCTCATTCCCTTTGAAAAACAGCCTTGGTCTTGTTCCAGTCCCTAGAACATGAAGTATAGATACAGATACAGGGGTGCACTTGGCAGGCTGCCAATCAGCTGAAATAAATTATGTGCTTGCCACACACCCAGTGATAGTGACTCCCTTCCCTGGTTCCTACTGGGGTAGGTCATCCTGAGTGACCTGCAGTCAACTGGCAGAGACTGCTAAACAAGTAATGGGAAATCTCCCTGCTCAAAACCAGGATGGTAGACATGTTTTTGGAAAGCTTCGGTGGTTAAAGAACAGAATTAAATGAGGGGAGAAAATGTCCAGGGAAATCTCCCAACAGCAAGTGCTGCTGGGATATATGTAGAAACAGGGAGTCTGCTAAAAGATGGTTGACAGCAGTGGGATTAGCGTGGCTTTTGCCATGAAGACTGATTGGTATGAACGTGTGGTTGTAGGTCCCACGTGTGTTGACACTCATGTATGTGAATCATGGATGTGTTTTGCCACAGAACAACTGCATGTCTGGTGGGGGCCTAAGAGACTGGAGCAGGGGGCAATGACCCACAGTTTATCTTATCTGCATTAAATGACCTTTCCAATGATGTACATAACATTATGTTATTATTCATAAATACAGGATTTCTACAATTTTGACCAGTAGTGGTGTCACCTACCCCCACCGAGTTTGTCACGTGGTGTGATCCGCACCCACCACACCTCCCTAGTGATGCCATTGTCTGGAATTACCATCACTTTTTACTTTTGCATTCACTTTTTGCAGAGAATCCATATTATGTCAAAAAAGTTGTCATATTAATTACATAAAATAGGGGGCTAGAATTATAGGTATGCTCTCATTTCTTATTTTCATTTTTTTAAATTCTGACAAAGCAATATTTTACTATAATAATGAAAAGAAAACATTTAAAAGCCACCTGTAATAAAAGTCGCCTCTCCTGTTGGAACATAAACTGATATTCAGAGGCTATTCAAAGGGAGATTAAGAAACTATTCATCACTAATCCCCCAGTTACCATCAACAGGAAGCAATACAATGATCAGGAGCTGCAAAGAGACAGTTTTAATTAAAATTTGAAGGAATCAGCAGGGACTTATACTGCTGCTATATTAAGTGCTGCGTGGAAACTCTGTTCTAATCTACTTCCAGCTAATTACAGTAAGCAATGCCACAGTGGTGTGGAATGGTTCTAGTGTGGACACAGTCATTGTGCCCTGACATACAGCGGCAAGTTTCTTAATAATTTTAAATATTTTTATATAATATAATTGTAATAGTAATCAATATTGATTGTGATATAATTGTAATATTACTTTAATTTTAACAACTTTAATGTATTTAACATTTTTATTGCTTTGAGAAATTTTAATACTTTTGAATATCTATAAAAAAACAAGAAAAAAATTGCACCCCCTTTTTGTGTGGAATTTCTCTTGTTCAGAAAGAAACAACTGTGGAGAGGTAAACATGTTCCTTTTCCCCCCCTGCGTTCTGGTTCCTGTTTAATGTTGTGAGCCTCTCTAGTATGCAGGCTGCTTGCCTGCTCTGTGTAAGGAGCATGCTCAGCGTTTGTTTAAAGAAAGAGATGCCCTGGCTTCACACCAGTGCTGGATCCAGCAGCAGAAGGCTGCCGGGGGACGGTGGGCCCCCAGGCGGCACGAGGAGGGTGAAAAGCACACTGTGGCGGCATTCGAAAAATGGCTGCATGGCTTGCATGATTGGCCCACCTGCCCGCCCAGGTTCCTAGGAACTCTATTCTACTGGGAAAAAAATGCTGGGGGGGGGGTTTCTGCGGTGGACCACCGGCAGGGGCTGGGCTTGTGCTGTTACGTGCAGGGGGTGCTGGAGACGCTAGCTACGACTCTGGCTGGACCCTTAATTAAGGTAATGGGTCGGGGGTGCAGGGAGGCCGCCACCCGCAGATAAGTGAATCCACTGATAGTGGATCTGCGGATACGCCCCCACCTGTATATGCTCAAAGATTCTCCATGATTCCTTCAGATTACATAGGAAGCTGTCTTACGGTGCAATCCTGCGTAACCTTAGAGTGCTGGAGCACATGCTCCGTCGCCCTAAAGCATCGCAAAAGTGCTATAAGGCACTTTTTCAGTGACTCAGGAGTAAGCGGAGCCGACACTGAGGCCGGAAACTTTCTACCGCGGAACTTACCCGAATCCGGCTACCGCAGGTAATTCCTGCGCCGGTCGGTGGGAGGGTGGGCAGGGGCGGCGAGGGAGGGGGCTATTGGCCAGTCCAGGCTGGGAGAGGGCGGGGATATTGTTGGCGATATCCCAAGACCCATCCTGGCCTGCACTGGCATTACACTGCCTCCCCGAACATCGGAGGAGGCCCATAGGTCCTGGGCTCACTTACTGCCCCGGGGCAGCCTGCAATGTGCTTAGGATACAGCGGCCGGCCCTTTAGGCCAGCTGCATATCTTTACACAGGATTCGGCTGTTAGGTTAAGTCAGGGCATTGGTGTATGTAGTTCAGTATTGTCTATGCTGCTTTGCAGCTGCTCTCCAACATTTCAGACAAAGGTCTTTTCCAGCCCTACCTGGAGATGCTACAGTATGTGCCCCACAACCAACCTACTATACCAGGTCTTATACTGGAGAGGTATGTGGTGGAGTGCTTGTCTTCGAGATGAATGGGAAGCCCCTATGGGTAAGTGACCCCTTGCCTCTCTAAAATCATTTAGAACTGTGGTAAAGGAAATATGTTCATCACCAACTATGCCATCTCTGCTGCAGCATTTCCAGCTTCACTTGTTCTGACCTCACAAGAGCAGCCTCAGAATTAGCTTTTTGTTCCTTGCAAATACACACGTTGTGATAAAGTTTTCTGCTTTTCATTTTCTGCACAAAAAAAGAAAATAGATAAAGAGATTTCTCATCAAAATCCCAGCTGCATCTCTTCTGAGAGAACAGATACGTTCAGATGTTTGTTTCATCCTGGCCTAAATACAGGGTGTTGAAAAACTGTTTGATTTGCATAAGTGTTATCAGCCTACAGTACTCTTTACTCCAGATTTTTCTCATTTCATAACGTTGACGTTTTATTTTGTTTTGACAAAGTGTTTGTGGTGTTTGAGAAACTGCTTGAATTCAAGCTTGTGTCCACTTCAGAAAGTCTTGATGATCCATATTAGTTTCAGGTAGTTTTCAATGTCAGGTCACAGTGGAATTTAAGGATAATAGAAAACTATTCTGTTCAGAGACACATTTTCAGTAAGTTAAAAACTGGCCCCCTCTGCTTTCCAAGGACTAGTACTGGTATATGAAATAAGGAAGCATTTTTTTAAATAACACTCTTGGGATTGATGTCCAAAGCCTGAACAAGTGGGAAGGGGGTGGATACAAGCAAAGGAATACCGTTTTGGGCTTAGTAATGCAACGAGGAACAGTTAAAGTGAGTTTTATACAATAGATTTCACAGCGAAATGTCACCACTAGAAGTTGTGCTGATAAGTTCACATAAATTCCTCCCACACTGGTGTTGCTCGAGGTGGGGCGGAAAGCTAAGTTCTGCAGCTTTCCACCCCACCGTTACTCTCCGGTACGAGGTGCCCCGCCCCTTGTCGTAGGAGCCCGTCAGCGGAGAGAAAGCAACGCGCAGGGACTCTCCTGCGCGTTGCTTTCTCTCCGCTGACGGGCTCCTATGACGAGGGGGCGGGGCGACTCGTACCAGAGAGTAACAGTGGGGCGGAAAGCTGCAGAACTTAGCTTTCCGCTCCACCTCGAGCAACGCCAGTGATTCCTCCTCTGTCTTTCCCTCGATCCACTTCTCTCCCCTTCCTCTGCTGTCTCCGTTGTCATGAGCCTTTGGGATGGGGCAGAGAGGGGGAGGATCAGGGCCTCCAGGAGGCATATCGGGGTGGGCAGGGGGCATTTTTGGTGGTAAACGTGCCACCAATATCCTATGCACTCACCCAGCCTTGCCACACACACCCCTTGAGTCCACTCTGACTTGCACCAGCCAAAGAGCTGGTGGAGACTCAAGTAGACCCATAGGGTAACATGGGGCTTACCTGGAAGTAAGGGAACAAAAGTTCCCTTACTTCAAGAAGGCCTCCTGATTCCCCCGCCCCCTAGGATGCAGCATTTGCTTCATGGCACAGCTGCATCAGGCAAGTAGCAGGGGATAGGATTGGGGCGTAAGTCAGTCAGTCTAGCTAAAGAAACATCCAGGTTGCTAGTGTTAGGATTTTATTTCATTTACCTCCAATTCTAGGATCTGTTTTTACCAAATGTCAAATGCCTGCTTTTTAAAAATGTTTGAGTGTTGCTTAATTTCCCATGCTACCTTTTTCCTTTTAAATAAACTATTTTTACTTTTGACACTTCTTCGTCCTGTTTCACTCAGACTAGACTAGAGAGGTATTGCCCCCCCCCCCAATCTCTTACAGATTGCTCATGGTTAATGCTAAAAGGCTGAGTGTATAGGTGCAAAGGAGCTGGGATTAACCAAGTCAGTTGTTTTTACAACTGCTTCTTTAGGACCTAGCTTTTCATAGGGAACCCCAGTAACTGGGCTTGCTCCAAACAAAAGAAAGGGCATGGAAGGGCACCTCTTTCCCCCCCCCCCCCCGGTGCCAGAAACTGTGTTCTGAGATGGCCTGTGTCAGGGTGCCATGTCTGTCACATTCACCCTCAAGGAACCCAAGGGTGCCTGGGAAGGTCAAGTGCTCAAGCTGTGTGCCTGTTTCCCCCCTTGTCCCTGAATGGTAGATCATTCAGTTTTGGACATACTGCATCCAGTTTTGGGCACCACATTTTAAAAATAACATTGATAAGCTGTCATGGGTTTAGAGGAAGATGGTGAAGGGTCTGGAAACAAAGTTCTATGAGGAACAGTTAAAAGTGCTTCTTGGTCTGTTTAGCATGGAGAAGAGAAGACTAAGGGGAGATAAGATAGACATCTTCAAGTAGCTGAAGGACTGTCATGCAGAAGAAGGGGAGGTTTTGCTCTTTGTGGTTCCTGAGGGTAGGACTAGAACCAATGAGTTGAAATTAGAGGACGTCTATTTAGGCTAGGCATGAGAAAGAATTTCCTGACTGTAAGAACTGTTTGGCACTGGAACAATCTGCCTTGTGCAGAAATAGACCCTGTTAGTGATTTTCAAGCAGAGGCTGTTGGCCACCTGTCAGGGATGGTGTAGCAGTTGCCTGCACTTAAAAAAGCAGTGTGTTCGGAAAAGAGAGCTTCCAACATCAGTGATTAAACTGATATATATTTGACAATAACGAAGCAAAAGATATTTCTATATTTATTTATTTACCTTTAATCTTGAACGGACACTTTCATGGCCTGCAGCGATACAACACAATTTAAAAACGGGTAAAGATGCCATGTCAATTTATTACTCACTCCTTCAATACATTAAAACAGTGAAGCCAACGTTTTGGTCCAATCCTAGACCATTTTCAGAGGCAAGATCATAAGATCCCAGATGGAATTAACTTGGAAATTAGGCTTCCGAACTCCAAGTTAATTCCATCTGGGATCTTATGATCTTGCCTCTGAAAATGGTCTAGGATTGGACCAAAATGTTGGCTTCACTGTTTTAATTTATTGAAGGAGTGAGTAATAAATTGACATGGCATCTTTACCCATTTTTAAATCGTGTTATTTACCTTTGCATGTCAAAGCTACAGAGAACTATTGTTATAATGTGTTGTCCCCCATCCAACTGAAATTCATAACAGCCTATTATTGCTAACTGTTTGTACACATACAAATCTAATGTACACATACAGACCTAATGTATTGAAGAATCATGACAACATTGTCTTTAGTGACTGATGCAGGACACATATGACTAAGAATGAGCAGGAAAGAGCTGAATTTGTTTCGCTAGGTAGCAATGTCTTTTAAATGTGGTTAAGTATAGGGAACTGGGTAGGTGTTGAAGATAATGCTAGTACAAATGAGTCACAAGGCTTGTAGGCAGAGGCGGAACTTGCGCGGAGCGCGTGGAGCTGCTCCAGACGCGGGCGTGGGGACGAGGGGGCGCATTCAGTGGGAGGGGTGTACTTACCCTCCGCTTTGGCCTTCTTCGTTTCGGCCCTCCCTCCCTCCCTGAAGCCCGTTTGGCTCCGAAATGAGACCAAAACCGGCGGGGGGGGGGGGCGCGTTGATGTGACGTCATGCAGGCCCCGCCCTTGCTCCAGGCATTGGGAGGGCTTCCGTCATTTCTGCTTGTAGGGTGTTGTGTTCAAGGAGACTGAAAATAATTTCCCTTTTAGTTTGACACGTGTTAATGGTGCTGGTGTCATTTATTAATAAATTGTCATCCCCCCCCCCCCAAGAATCAGAGTGACGGTCCCATTTGTTATTATTCGTTGAGCAATCTTATCAAGTTTACAAATCTACACAACCCACACGTTTAACCACCCTACAATATCAGTTCACTTTAAAAGAAGCTGAGTTTTAAAAATGAAACCGGGGGGGGGGGGAGCTTTAACATGTAGGGTTGGATCCATAATACACATTTAAGCCTTATTTTCTTGTAGGGCTAAGAAATTAGTGGTCCATGACTTCAAGTATGTCTTGCAGGAACGCTGAGTTTTGCCCTGAAAATAAATAAATAAATAAATAAATAAATAAATAAATATGTGTCTGATTGTTGAAGGGGAGGAGGGATCACATTTGTAGAAATGCAATTTTTCATGCAGGTAGGGACTTGCTTCACACTAGCAAATTTCAATTATAAGCTCTATAAGATTTCCACTGTGGCACTGATGTGTGGATTTATCTACACAAATCCAGATGCAACACATTTCAGACACACCAGGATGATACAAGTTATCTTTGCAGCCGCCACTTGCCACATGGCTTCAGAGTGCGGTAATTGGAAATCATTGTTTCTATAGGAAACTTACCGCTGTCCACAGGAGACGAGTCTTATCTGTTAAGGTCAAAGGTACGCCTGCCCCTGCACCTCAGTCAGAAGAACGGCTCAGTATTGCGATGCAGTCTAGAGCTAGTGACCTTCACAGAAAATGGTGCTAAAGCAGAATCAACCCTACGTTGACCAGCTGTGCCTAATTTTGTGTGTCACACGTGTGACTTTCACACTGCTATGAAAAGAAGACATTTGACATCACACTGTGCCTTAGTCTAAAGGGAAACGTTTGGAGAAATGGCAGACAAGTTTCAGGAATCGTAGCCTAACTTTTAACCATTGTCATTTGCTAATTTAATGTATTGCTTACCCGCTACCAGCAACAATTAATGAATAATTTCACTAGAAGTAGAATTGGAAAAGGAAGACAAAATTAGGTTTTGTTTTTAATTCAAATCATCTGAAGATGAGATTAATTTTTGTTTACATTCTATTTTTTTTCTTATTTATTTTCCAGAAAAAGTTAACTCTCTCATGATTCTCAAGTCTGAGCCAGCTACTATATACATCTTGGGGAGATGTAATTTGTTTGTGCCATTTCCTAAAAATATAGGACCTTATCGCTACCTTGCCAGTGTTATCATTGTGGTTAAAGCTGTGCTTTGCAACGTTTTCCAGCATGAGAAGGTTTTTCATGGTGTCTGAAATGGATTACATTTCCATAGTTCCTTGAAGAATCATGTATTTTTTTAGGTCCTGAATGCCTTCAGGACTTCTCAGGAGTTGAAGGTCATGTTAGTTGCCATGGAAGAGGTGATTTGTTTCAGCTTTTGCCATTTGCTTTTGAACTGCTCACTTGCAAGGGCCACATTGAACCATTTGATACCCCCTTCATCCCACACCTGCATCCAGCATATTAATTACGAGGGGTATCATTGAAGTTGTCTGGGTTTGGGTTTGGAAATCAATTTTGGAAGCCCTAAATTCCTCCTATACACACACAAGGGAGAGGCAAATCCCAACACTTATAGCCCAATCCTATCCATCACCACCACCAGGATTCAGTGTGGGCCATACGGCCCGAACTGCATAGCCCAGGGTGGTCCCTGGGCTATGCAGTTCGGGCCGTATGGCCCACACTGAATCCTATCCCTGGCAGCAGCTAGCTGGAGGTCTCCTTGGGGTAAGGTCAGAGGTTCATCCCCTTACCCCAGGTAAACCCCCAGCCGCTACGATGGGGCTACTCGGTCCTCTGCCACCTCTTTAGCTGGCGTAGAACAGAGCAGTGGCATCCCTACACTGGTGCGGGGGGTGCGGACCGCACCATGTGACATCTTCAGGGGGGGTTGACATCACTAGTGGCCAAAATCGTGAAAACCTTTGTCTTTAAGAATTATACCATTATGTTATATAGCATTTGATGCGTAATCACATGTAGAATGAAATGAAACAAACCGTTTCAAAATATCTGTATCCGATCACCGAAAACAGAAATCACAACTTCCTTGTGTAACAAAAAGTGGATTTCCTTAAATCAAAACAGACCAATGAGACAGATTGTTCTGAGATTGTTCTAAGAGCCGAGTTGGTTACTGTCCCCTATCAGTCCAAATCTGCAGTGCAGGGCCCAATCTGGCAGTTATATAACTTTCAAAAGAGGATCTGTTTATGTAGCACATGTAGCATATTGAAGTAACGTGTAGCTTGATGCTAAAGCTGCTTTGCATCACCATTGTGGTGTTGAGAGATTGGCTTGATGTTAAAACCATTTCCACAGATGGTATTTCGATCTGTGTTTGTTACTCTGGTTTTGTATATTTTTTGACAGTACCTTTATTGCTAATCGTCTGAATAATATTAAATTTAATTATGCTTAAAGGAGATGCAGATATTTTAAAATTAGTACAGGGAAAAATAAATGACCAATATCTCAAGGGCATTGCAGTCATTAGACATGATTTTCTGAAGCAGTATGGCAGACCTGCAGAAAAAGACTTGCCCCACTCCATCAGCTTGAGTGAACCTAGCAGCAACTGGCAATGTTGTGAACTGAGATTCCCATAATTAAGCCAGAAAAAGACCATACCATCATACCATCCTTCAGCTTCTTAAGCCCCTAAATTCCACTAGCTGGAGCCTGTCTCCTAGACCAGAGGGGGTCAGAATAAGAGGCAAACCATTCTTAAGGTGCCCACATCACCGCTGTTCTAGCTCTTCCTTTTACAGGGGTTCTCAACCCCTTCCCGGCCAAGTACCACCTCAAGCACCACTAACCTGCTGTGTACCACCGGAAGTGACTGGTGATGACATTGCCAGTTACTTCTGGGTTTCCAGGGTTTTAGAGGGCAGAAAATGCAGGTAGGAGTCTCTGGGCGGCTGGGGGGGGGGGGGACGCGTCTCAGCATTCCGAAGTGACTTGGCCAATGGCAGGAGCTCTTGGGAGCAAAACCATGCTGCCGAAAGCACCGCATCGGAGCAAGGTTCCGGTGGTGTGGTGGTCCGAGTACCACGAGTACCACCAGCAGTTGGCCGAAGTACCACTGGTGGTACTAGTACCACTGGTTGAAAATCCCTGTGGTAGGAGTATGACACCTTTTCGACTGACTGCATCATGATGGGCAATCCAAACCCTGGTCTTTGTTGTTATAAATAGTTAACCCTCCATAGAGGGTTTAGGATCTGACAAGGGGAGAAGAAGTGGTGTCCGTTTATTTCAAGCCTCCTTTCTTTGCAGCTTGGCAGGAGTGCCTGGGCTGCTTTTTAAAAGCACCATCTAATTTTGCCATCTCGGGAAAATGGATAAATTATCAAGGACAAATATCTCCTGCAGGCACCCTTGGATTTACTAGTGTTAAATTATACATATTATTAGCCGTATAATATATTGTAAAATATGTTTATAAAGGAGTATTTTTTAGCACACTGATCCATATAATGGATGCTTTACCCTTGGGCTGCTTATCTTTGTTTCTTTTTCAAGGAACCTAACAAACATTGTAATCATAAGGCAGTGAATACTGTATATTTATTATATATTTCGTAGGAAGAGTCCCTGGATTTAGGTAGATACTGGAGTATGTAATTTAAAGAGTATCAATTTTGCTCAATACATTGGAGAGGGAAGATTTTAAAGATACATGCATACTGCTGAATTTCTACACCACTTACCTTGAGATAGAGGTAAATGCCTGAAGTGTCCACATACTTAACACTGAGAGTTCTTAACGAACACCCAGCTACATTAACAGCTCGATCCTGTGTTAGGATACACAGCCAGCCTAAAGGGCCAGCCGCTATATCCTATGCCGGTCCCGGACTGCCCTGGGGACACCCAGGAGCACCTCGGGAGAAGGGGACATTCATCTCCTTCCCTGGGTGTCAGCAAGCCAGGAGCCTATGGGCCTCCATGGATGTATGCCAGCTCTGAAGCTGGCGTATATCCAGGGAGGCTGTGAAAGGCTGACCCGGGCTGGGAAGGGGCATAGGATATCAGCGGAGTGTGCCGCCGATATCCCTGCCCCTGCAAGGCCAGGCCGGCCAATGGCCCCCCTCCCTCGCCATCCCGTCCCACCCATCCCTACCCCTGCGCCGAGTGGCCTAGGCCTTACCTGGGTCATCCGGCACAGGTCCGGGATGCCAGGAGTGTGAGCATTGCCAGCCTCTGTGCTGGCACCACTTACACCCGAGTCGCCACAAACATGCAAATGTTTGCAACGCTTTAGGCACATTTGTGAAGCTTTTTCACTCCGCCGATCTAACGTTAGGGAGGATTGTGCAGTAATAGTGGCTATTTTATTTCTGTGACTGACCCCACACTGCAGGTAAGTCCCACACCAGCTGGAGTGGGGGCGGGGGAAGGGGGCAGGGGTGGAGAGGGAGGGGGCATTGGCTGGCCTGAGCTAGGAGGGGGCAGGGATATTGGCAGCGATATCTCAAGCCCCCGTCGCAGTCTGGACCGGCCTTACACAGCCTTCCCAGATGCACACCTTTCCCTGGATGCACACCAGCTCCAGAGCTGCCATGCATCCAAGGAGGCCCATTGGGCCCTGCCCTGCTTACACCAGGGGAAGGGAACGAACATCCCCTTTTCCTGAGGTAGGCCTGAGCCACGCCGATGCGGCCCAGGAACTGTGCAGGATGCAGCAGCCAGTGCAGGATTGGGCTGCCCCTTAGGGCTACTCTGTGGACTCAACATGCTACCTGTTGTTGAGGTGCTGCTTCAGGAACATCCAGTAATGAAAACTGTGAGTCAGGCATTCAACCATTCCTACTGCATTTCTGTACATTGCACCTCACCAGCGCATTATTGAAATGTCTGTTTTTTTATTGTTTATCTTCAATAAGGAAAGTCATATGAACAAACATGGTACTGGCCACAGTTAGTGAAAGGGGTCACTTCCACAGTTTAGATGGTCATTGTATTTGATGTATTTCCAATGGCAAATACAGGAGACAGGGATGATAGATGTGTGACCCTGCATTAGACCCCTGGAGGTGCTCATACCCTTCTTCTCTCTTCTCCCACTCAAGTATCAACCCACCTTAGACAGTTCTTTCAGTTGAAACCAGGGCCTCTGAGAGGGGAGTTAAGGGGGTACAATCGTACCCGGGCCCAGGGTCAAAATTGGGTTCAAAAGGAGGGCCCAGGTGCCAAATTCACATGAAGGGAAGGGACCCAAAAGAAACTTTGTAACCCCCTGTTAAAATTCCTCTTGAGTGGTCCTGGTTGAAACATACATGCCTTGTTCTAAGAGGGATTGCTATTATTGCTTGTTTATTTTGCCTCTCTTTGTATTACTCTTTTGCCTCTCTTCCTGCACTTATTTTGATTCCTGCTCTTATTATTTATTTATTTGAAGAATTTATACCCCGCCTTTCTCCCAGGAAGGGCACTCAAGGCGGCTGCAAGGGCACTTATTAATGTAAACAATCCCTACATAAACTGTGTGTTAAGATTTGAACCTTTTGGATCATCTTACTTCTCTCTCAGATACCATTTCCCTTCAAGTGCCCCATGACCAACGGTCAACAATCCCTTAAAGCACTTGTTTGGGTACAGGTGAAGGTCCATCTCTGCTTGTTCCTGAGCATCAGCGCAATCCTGTGTAACGCTGTGTAACAGTAGATGCACCAGTGTAAGTGCACTTATGCCAGTGTAATTGCACTTATACTGGTGCATCTGTCGTTACACCGGTGTATATACTGTTAAACTGGTGCAATGTCACACAGGATTGCGCTGCCTGTGTGATAACAGTTCACATGAACATTTGTGTTTTCTCTGTTCTAAAAAAGGCTTCTCCCCCCCCTTTCGAGAATAGAATTATTTCTGAGCTATATTTTACCACAACTAAGAATTTTGGAACCCTCCCAGCTAAAACATGAAACTAGGTACGTATAAAGCTTTTTTATGATTTCCCTTTGGAACATTTTTGTTTTATTTTCCCGTCTTTTCTCTGAAATGCTTGTAAACTCTGGCTACCTTTAATAATATTTTTACTTTTTATTGCAGCAAGACTGTGCTCTGTGAGGTTAATTTTACACTCCACCATTCTTTTGCCAATTGGGTTCCTGCTACCAAGGGGTTTGAACTTCCCTCTTCAAAGGAGAATGTTATACAAAATTGCGGTTCCCCCATCCCTGGTTATTAGTGTGGAGGGAGGGGATTCTGAAAGGTTTCCTCACAATCTTGATGTCAAAATGGACTGGTGGCAACTGATAGAAAAATGACAATTTGTGTGTTTTGCATCCTTAATGGAAATGTAAGGATCCTGCACACCCTCTTTTGACCCCACTCATCCATTGCACAAACTACTAGAAAAGCTGCAATTGCAGAAAAATGTAACTCTTCACAGCCTTAGAAAAAGTAAGATGGTCAGAGATGGTTAAAAATAAGCAGAAATTGCCCAGAAGCAACCTGAAGAAGATACTCAGCGAACTGTTAACAGAAGCAGAACAAGAGAAACTATCCACCTGTGAAGAGTGATAATTGGAAGTGCTCAGTACATATGTACAAAATACGTTGCTGGTTAGATGTACAAGAAGTTGTCAAGACTGCAATCCAAAGAGGGGAGATATCTAGTAAGAGAAGTCCACTGCTACTAGTGCAAGTAGCTGGTCACTTTGCAATGGTTTGGCATTCAAAGATCCTGTGTACAGTTTAGCTGTGCACAGTTATGGCTATCCTTGGAGTAGAAATGCATAGGATTGCACTTAAGAGATGTAACTAAGGTTCCAATCCTATCCCCTGCCAGTCCATAGTATGCAGCATCGCTGATAGAGCACATGCTGCATGCTGGGGGGTGGGGTGGGGGCTAACAGATGGCCCAGGGGAGATAAGTAAAAAATCATCAAGTAAATCAATCATTTTTACTTACCTCTCCATAGGCAACCTGTCCTTCAATGGGTCTCCTCGGACCTGCACCAGCTCTTGAGCTGTCATGAGTCTGAGAAGAGTCCTGGGGGCAGGTCTGTGCTGGAAAACGGGGGATAGGATCCGGTCACCAAGTTCCACCCCCTTGCTTCTGAATAAATATGCATCAGAGGGTTATGCTGTACAAAACATTTATAGCAAACCTGTAACATTTAAACTCAATTCCAGTGCCAATCTGTACTATCAGAGGAACCATATTCTTACCTTACCTCCTTCCTATGATGGCTTTTAAAAGAACAGTTCAAATAACCATTGAAGCAACCTGAACCGTGCAGGGCAATTCTCTGCCAGGATGGTATTCAAGAGCAAAAGCAGTTATTTCAGTGTGCTTGTGATGAGAGGATCAAAACTTGATAACCTTAACCTTCTCCGTCCGTCACAGTGTGAGCTGCAAGATAGGAAATGTAGGTCAAGTTAAGTACGTTTTGGGGGACCTTGTGCTCTTCAAAGGAGTGAAAGAAAATATTACTTTGAAGAGTCGTCATGGTTTATCTAAATCTGGATCACGGTGCATATAGTTAGCAAGGAGGACGATGTGGATTAAACTCGTTTTAAAGCAACAGTTTACTCTAGATGGGCTTCAGCAGCTTTTCTTCCTCTGAACATTTTAGACTATACCAGGGGCGGCCAAACTTGTTGTAAGAGCCACATATGATAATCTTCAGATGTTCGAGAGCCGTAATATTTAAGAAGTATTTAAATTCTTATATATATACTAGCATCCTACAGAAAGTGTCCATAAATGTAGAAAATGTATCAATCACCAATTGTTAGACAAGACTTTATATATATATATATATATATATATATATATATATATATATATATATATATATATATATATATATATATATATATATATATAAAGACAATTATATATATATATAAGTCTTGTCTAACAATTGGTGATTGATACATTTTCTACATTTATGGACACTTTCTGTAGGATGCTAGTATACCCTGACATTATTGGCAATCGTATTAAACTCTGTGTAAAGTAGTTGTACTAGCATTAGGAAAGGTCTCTGTGAATTAGCTTTTAGGCAAAATATCCATGTGGTTTTCTTTCTATATTTCTTTTGTTTCCATACAGTATATTTCTAATGAAGAATAAAATTGTTGTTAAGGCTGCAATCCTATAGCACTTACCTGGGACTAAGTTCCATTGACTGCAATATGACTTAGATCTGAGTAGACATGCCTTGTGCTATTAATTTGCTAATCAGAGAACTAGATCATTACCATCACTTTAGTGCAAAGGTTAAGGTGTTGTTGATTTATCAATAGATTATTTATCTATCTATTTATTTATTTAAATTATTTATATCCTGCCTAGAAAATCACATGCAGTTTATCGCATGACTGTTGAATTTTGATGCTGATTTTATATTGATGATTCCTGCTTTTAATATTGTCTGGCTGCAATCCTATACATCAGGGGTTCTCAACCTTTGGAGGCCCTGGTACCCCCTATCACAGTCCAATTTTCTGAAGTATCCCCTGCTAATTAACTGCTAATTAATTGGATTAATCAATTAATTAATTAGGTAATTAATTGTTAAATAAAAAGTACTAAAACAATTTTAAATGTGAAAAATGTCTTATTTAACTCTCTCTGTGTGTGTGTTTGTGTGTGTGTGTGTGTGTGTGTGTGTGTGTGTGTGTGTGAGAGAGAGAGAGAGAGAGAGAGAGAGAGAGAGAGAGAGAGAGAGAGAGAGAGAGAGGTGCATGGATCTCCTTTTTTCTCCGTCACACTTCCCAAAATCAGCTCCTCCCTCCCCCACCCCACCAAAGTACATTTTCCAAAGTACAAAAATAAGCCCAAAACCAAAATCAAAGAGACAGAAGGGCTCCGAAAATAATTACACTTTAAAATCCATGTTAATTAACACTTAATTAGCTGCTGATGGGGCAGATAAGGGACAGGGCTTGGCGTACCCCCAGCAAGAGGTCCACTTACCCCTAGGGGTACCCGTACCACAGGTTGAGAACTCCTGCTATACATATTTACCCATTTAACTCAATGGGACTACTTCTGAGTAGACATGCCCAGATTGAACTGTCGGTCACCTCAGGTGCCTTCGGGCAAAGAGGATCTATAAATCCTGTAATCAACAACTATGTGATAGCTGCTTAACATTGGCTTTGCTGCATGTACATGTGGCCAGAAGCTATGTTGGGCAGCAGCTTCCCACTGCAAGTATACCATGCATAGATGCAACAAAATAATGCATATGCAATCACCATATGTGACATTTTCCAATCTATGTTCATGCACTTTCCTATGCAGAAGTGTTTTTGGTAATCTTTGAAGCAATTTTAGGCCTGCCGAAATTAATAATTCATTGATTTATTTAAGTCATGTATCATTTGGGACATTGGCAAGAAATACTGCGGTGTTGTGCCAAATGATGGTATCTGATATCTGTGCTTAAATAGCGATCAGACACCAGGGCTCCCTGCTCTGAATTTTCCATCTCACTCTTAAAACCTATAGAAAGGATAAAGATGTCTAGATTGCCCAATAACTTAGATGTTGCTGACTGAACAGTGCAAACATGTATATATTTAACACTTTGTCACAGAGCGAAGATGTGTACTGCAACAGAAGACTATTAGTGAACGGGAAAGCTGTCATGTGAAATTCATCACCAACTAGTAAACAATCTAGGTGCCAGCAATGTGACGCATCATTTCCCTGGCCTACACATCCATTGCAACTCAGAGGCAAGGGTTGCACTTTCCAGGGTACATTTATGCAGATTTTTTTTTCAGTTCAAGAAGACATTCAACAGCTTTCTGGACATCAAGTGTGGGCTATTAGAAAATATAAGTCAAGAAGGATAAATTGGAGGTAAGGATGGAAGAAGACAATTCTTGAACTGGAGTCACAAAGAATATACTGTACAAAAGAAACTGGAAGAAAATGACCTTCTGTTGTTGCTTCATTAAGAAATACCCTAGACTAGAGCCAAACAAGCTGTTATTAGATGCAAAAGAGGATGTGTTGTGTCTCTCCCATCTGCAGAAGACCTGGTTGAGCTGGTCACTGATCAACAGGAGAAACCATGCTGCTCCTTCATAATGTGTTTCTTGGCCAGTGTGTCATTTTCTGGACTGTATGCTTCCATCTTATGTGGCAAAACATGCATGGAGCTGGATTGTAAAGCATTAGACAAAGTATAAGTTCTAAGGGAGCTGGTGGTGGCCCCCACACTTGAGAAGTTTTTGCAATGCCCTTAGTCAAAATCAAACTTTTGCTGGATTGGAACCTACCAATAGGGGTTGCCAATTGATGAGGGTGGTTAATTAGCCTGAAAATAGAGTGTCACTTGGCCAGAAAAAGATATGGCCTGGACTGCTATCCCCTGGGATCTTTAGAGGGAAACCAGGAGTGTTCAGATTCGCAATATCTTCATATCCTCGCCATATCTTCAGAAAAGGTCTGATGTAGCCAATGACTATGTCACAGAAAAATAAAAGGAACCAGGAGTTTGGAATACATGGTGCGTTAGTAACCTTTTGGAATCAAAATGAATGTCAAGCTGGAGCATGACAAGTGCCTGCTATTTGTGCTGGTATTTGTTTATTTTTATTTGTGTTGGGTTGTCATGGACTTCTTAAATGCCCCAGGGAACTATTTAAGAGACCAAATAATGTGTGCTCTGGCCTTCACAAAGCGCTTCAGCTACTAGATAGTGGGAATTCCACATTAAGTTCAAATCATGTTTTATTTTGGTCACATAATTGGTTCCCTGAGGCAAAAGAAACTCATGAAAAACATAAACTTAACTATCAAGGCATTCAGGTTTACCCCAAAGTGCAATCTCTATAAACACAATATTTCATGTGTTTGGATTTAAATGCCAAAACCTTAAAACCTATTTCAGGATCTAAGTGCTTCTGCGTTTAACTCTTAAAACACAATGAAAAATCATTACTAAGTCCATGCAACAGTATGTTTTCATCTTGTCTGGTGTAAAAACCTACAAGGTTGCAAATACATTACAAATAAAATTATCCTCTAGCCATCAGAATGAAAAGAACCGATTAACTTGTCCAGCAATAGCAACCTTTGTGTTGCAATCAGGTCTAGCTGGAACTGGTTGTAGAAATCCAAAGGGTCAGATAGCTTAGGATTTATCGAGCAATGTGCATTTTATTGCCTGTTGAACATGAATTTGTATAAAGTTGAACAAACATAACATTTTGTGTAAAAACCGTATGGCTGATTTTATAAATCTGTCCGAGCCTATTCCTTGGGTATGATGGAGAATCATTTTCAAGGAACCACAAATGCTCTGCTGCAGTTTTTCCAGTGGGCTTAAATATGCTTGAAAGACAACAGCCAAAGCACAGTAAGTGACATGCCATTTTTTTTCAGGCCATGCAGATTTCTATAAATAATGGTTAGAATTCAAGCATAAATGATACTCTTTGGAATTCAAGCAGAGAGAGGCACCTCTGTGAAATGTTAAAACAAGCCTGCCCCAGCAGGTGAATTTCATCATCAGTGTTTTAACAATTGCTTCTCATGCTTCATCTATATGTCATGCATACATTGATGGACTGCTTTATCTCTCCAGGACAAGAGGAAAGGTCTATTTATGTTTGGATAAAGCTCCTTTGATGGTAAACTCACAGGCAGAGAAGTAGCTGGGACAGTGAACAAAAGGACAGAATGGAGCGTGCGCGCGCACGCACACACACACACATTATGATGGTAAAAGAGAAGGAAATTTAAGATGAACATTGAAAAAGAAAAAGAAAAACTGATGAGAGTGATGATGGATTTATAATGCGAATCCAGAACAGGAAGTAGAAGACTCCTTTCCCTGCTTGCTATTTAATAAAGGGCATCCCAATCCTGTGTAAGGTATGGTGGCTGGCCTAAAGAGCTGGCCGCCGTATCCTATCCAGGTCCCGATTATTGCCCCCTTCCCCGGGTGTAAGTGGCTTGAGGGCCAATTAATGTACGCCAGCTCTGGAGCTGCCGTACACTCGAGCCCTCTGTGTAAGGCTGCACCAGGCCTGGAGAGGGCTTTGGATAGCGGCAGAACTCGCCACCGATATCCCCGCCCTCTCAAAGCCCGGGGCAGCCAATGGCCGCCCCCCCTCATGGCCCGGTCCACCCTCCACTCGCCCCAGCCCCGGCAGGTGTAGGAGTCACCTGCTCCAGCAGGCACGGGATCGGGTAGGAGCTGGGGTAAGGGCCAACGGCCACTGCGCCAGCAGTCCTTACTCACCAGGTTCCGTGACAGTGCTTTACGGCACTTTCACGACACGCTGCACCAGCGCTCAGTTACACAGGATAAAACTACAGAATCTCTAGCAATGTGATTAGGATCATGTCTTGTTTAACCCTAAATGGGTGGGATTGTTGCGTGAATGAACTGTCATGGATGAAACAACACAAATATAATTTGTATATTCTATTGGAGTTGTGGATCAATGTGTCATGGGTGAAACATCACAGATAGAAGTTTAGTACAATATCCTTTCATCTCAAGCACAATTTTACATGGATACAGGGCATGCATCTAGCTGAGAGGCACCACATAATAAGAATCACCAGGTGATGAGAAATCAGTTCCAGAAATCCCTAGGGGGACAAGTCTGTATTTCCATGCCCTCCATTTAATGTTCCAATGCCAATAAAACTACTGCCCACAGTTACACAACAGCTAAACCTTTTTCAGATGCCCTGTAAATCTCATCTACTCACACTACTGACATGTCCAACTGTGTGTCTCTTTGTAGACTGCCTGCTTTTGGTGCATCCCAGGGCTGTCACATGGAAGGGGGCAAAAATTTGTTCTCTGCTGTCTCAGACAGTAGAAGTAGATCTAATGAGCATAAGCTGCAAGACAGGAGATTTCAATTTGATATCAATAAGAGCAGTTCGGTGGTACTGATTACCAAGAGAAATGTTAGGTAATCAGTTGACATTTGATGTTGGGTAATCAGTTGACATCAGTTGACTCCCTCACTTGACATCTTCAAGCAGAGCCTTGATGCTTCAAGCAAAGCACTTTGTAGATGCTCTAGAGAGGATTTCCTGCTTCAAGCAGTGGGTTGGACTAGATGGCCTTGGAGGCCCCTTCCAACTCTGTGATTCTATCATTCTATGATTTGGAAGCATAGCTGCACTTAGGAACAGGCTGTAAAACTGGTGGAATTTATTACAATCCATTCAATATTTAAGAAAGCTTTTGGCCTATGGCATCAATGACACTTTGCAGGTGTCTTTAATCAACAATATGATACACTTTGACTAGACAAATGACAACTGTGCATGGGAGGTTTTGCCTCAAAAGTATCAGTGTCAATCATGGGTGATAAATAGGAGATATATTGGCATAAAGAACATTCCCATAACCATTTTCTTAAAGTGTGTTGTAAATGATGCCTCAAAATTGATTAATTTAAGTCTTTGGATGCCAATCTTAGAATCACTTTCTACTTAGTCTGTATCAGAAATGTGTCCAGCTGTGAAAAAGTGATAGTGGTGGAGAAATTACAAACTTGCAATCCTCAGCTTTACTTGGAAATATTTCAGCAAGTATATGATAAATTTTAATGAAATTATTCACAATTGATATACACTGGGTAGAAGGTAGAGCTACAAATCCTTGAATTTCAATCGTGTTCAGTTTGGATTTTTAACTATCAAATCAGTCCTTTCTTTGTTACAAATACTTTTTGTCTGTAGTGGTCTGGACTGCAGTCTGATAAATTTGATCTGATCAATTCAAGTGTTTGATCCTTGAACTCATGTTTTCATATTGAAAAGAGCGAATGTAGCAGAAGAAGTGGATTCCGTACCTTCTGCTCAAGGCCCAAAGAAGCTGGTCATGGCCTCACCTGCCTGTCACTTCTTTTGGCCCACCATCCGCTGGTGTTCCGAGGGTGGTGCAGAACCATAACTGGAGCAGGATGCCGCTATGTGTGTGTAAGCGGTCCCTCCCCCTTGCCGGTTGGAGTCCTTCCCAGTGAGTGATGGCTACCACACGGACGGAATGGAGCAGCCCATGCGTTAGCAGGATGGAGCAGCCCATGTGCACGTAGTGACATCCTGCTCCACTTACGGTTCCTCACCACCATCAGAACGCCAGTGCCACCATCTGTGCAGTCGTTTCATCCTACACTCCCATTCTCTACTCACCTGCTGAGAGAGAGAAGAGGAACAGAAAAGCAGTGACCCACCTCTTCCTCCAGAGCTGCTGACACAAACAAGCCAGTGATCACAGTGGTGGGTCTGGCGGAGAAAATGGAGCTGCTGCACCTGCAATCTTGTTCCCTTGGGTCCACCGCACCACTGCCTTGCTGCTCACCCAACTGCTTTTCTGCTCCCAGAATGATCAGCCTAGCCAGCGACGTTGCTACACCCCCACGGGCTGGGGGCCATTGCCCTGCCCCCGCGTCACCGCCCCCACGTAGGCGGGCGCGTGACATCATGCCCCGCCTCCGGACACCCCCCCCCCTGCGATTTTCAGCTCATTTCAGAGCCGTACGACCGTTCCGGCTGCGAGGAAGGTAAGTTTTCGCCCTCCAGCCCGCGATTCCGCCCCTTCAGGGGTCCGCGCCCGGGGGCCCTGGGCACCACTTGGTGCCCTCGGCACAAAGGCACCCCCCCGTTCAACGCCTCCATAGAAGAAACTGGGAGGTGGGCAAACAGGAGGAGGAGGAGGAGTCACTGGCAAAGGTCAGGGCGCACACGTGTACACACACTTGCAATTTTTTTTTAAGGGGGAATAAAATTTGAGCATCGCTTCAGACGCCACCCCAGGTTGGGCCAGGCCTGCTTCTACTTGGAACATGGCAATCAAACCAGCAGGCATACCATCGGAGAAGGGCAGCGAATGGTAACAGCAAACCTCATTATGTTCCTCTCTCAACACCATGATGATATTGCTTCCAAGGTGCACAAAGGTATTAGGTTTAGCTTTAGATTTTGAGCAGAAAACATTTTACATTTGCCATACTGTGAATTAACTTAACCAGAATTGGCAACGTTTTTAAAGCAAGTCTTCCACTTTGTTTGAATTGGCAAACAACATGGCAGCCCTTCTCTGCCATGACTACAGATGGGAGAAAAACACCTGCCTAACTTTCAGCAGTTTGGGCACCATTGAAAGGCAGGTTTTGGATTCCAGCTGGAATCCCGGTCAGCTTTCCAAAGCCCAGTGATGCCAAATCTTTAACACACTGAAAAGCCTTCAAGAAATGTGGCAAGAAAGATGCACGTTAAGGTAGTATGTAATCACAGAATTTCTCAATTCTCTGTTCCACATCTCTTTGAGAATTCTTAGTCCATGGCCAACCAAGGTCTTTCTGAATTTCCTTACTTCCATTCTTTTGTTGATAAAAGAAAGCAGTGAAACAATCTGATGGCTGCACAGCCTATTTTAAAAGATGACAAGCTGATCAATCTAACCTTAAATAAAGAGAAAAGAGGATAAATGGATGGAATGTACTTGATCAAACATCCAGACTATAGTCGCTGAAGGATGCAATCCCAGTAAAATCAGCTCTTTGCATATCTCTAAGTTAAACTAAATGCACCCAAGGGAATACAACTGAATAATCTGTCATAGTATTTACAGGATGGCTTCTGTATTTACAGTGGGCTTTTGGAACCAACTGGATAGCAAATTGGGGTATCAATGGCCTCTATGCCCTAGCACATGTCAATGACATAATTAGCTTGGTCCAAGACTATGATGTCTCATGGCTGCTGAGACATGCATGGTGTGGATTGGGCTCCCTTCCCAGTCCTGCCTACATAAATTGCAATGTCTTCTGTGAACAGCTGTGCATGAGAAACAATGAGAGTATAGTCTCCAGCATTTCCTGAAAACAGAGATGTCCCTATGTATGAAGACTCTGATGCTGGGAAAGACTGAAGGCAAAAGGAGAAGGGGAAGGCCAAGGATGAGATGGTTAGACAGCATCACCGATGCAACGAACATGAAAATGAGCGAACTCAGGAAGATAGTGGAGGATAGGAAGGCCTGGCGGGATATGGTTCATGGGATCACGAAGGGTCGGACACGACTTAACGACTGAACAACAACAAAATGTGGGTATAACTAGAGGTGGAAGTCATCCTAATACAGAGGTGTCGTTACGGTGGGGGCAGTTGGGGTGGTGGGTCTCAAGAGGCGGGTCGTGGCGGCACACTTTCTGCCAGATTTGTTGCCCCCCCCCACCGGGTCCTCTTCACAGTCATTCTCGGCTGCAAGTTTGGCTCTTCCACCCTCCCTGGTGCCGTTTGGCTCCAAAAAGGAGCCCAAAAGTGCCGGGGGGGGGGTTCCACACTGCAGCGGTGTGCAACGATGATGTCACAGACCCCAGGGGCAGAGCGTGTGGCGTCCATGGGGGGTACCGTGGCGGTAGCCCCATCCCATGGGGGTGTGTGTACGGCCGCTTCTGCCCTAATATTTCTATCATGCTCACCTTCTGTTGCCATTCTGGAGAAATCAGAAAAGCTTAGTCAATCACCAATAAAAACATTTGACGGCTTTTAGGAACAAAGCACGGGGGGCGGGGTCAGCAAATGCACTTAAACGCATATATTTTATGTAAGTCCTAAGGTTTTCGTGACCGGTACAAATATTACAATTAAAATTAGAGCTTTCTGGGTTAAATGACCACGGTCCTAAAAGAGTTTTTATCCCTAACATATTCACAATGAGCTTTGTCAAAGGCTCTCTGTGATACAAACCACACACCAAGAGTCCACATACGTACAACCACGTACATTTTATTCCCATTACTTTGCTTGCATCAGATTGTATAATTTATAGTTATGTGATTTTGGCATCACTTTTTGGGCATCACTATAACTAGGGCTACCAGATCATTGACCGGGACGAAGCGATCTCCCCTTAAGGGGGCGGAGCGCGGGCGGGTCCGGTAACGCCGGACCCGCCCGCGCTCCGCCCCCTTAAGGGGAGATCGCTCCGTCCCGGTCGGCGATCTGGTAGCCCTAACTATAGCCAGTAGGGTAGGGCTATATACTGTATAGTGATTTGATGAGACATTTTCTTATATTGGCTATCTTCAACTTTAATTGCCATCAGCATGCACAGTGTAAAAAATTAGAGTCCAAAAAATTAAGATGGAATGAAATGGGACAGTTTGAGGGCACATGAAAGCATATCTGCTGGACCGATGGTATATGATATTTGACCTTGGAACTAGTCCTGGAAAAGAATTTCTGCTGCTGCTTCTATTTTGTGTGGACATCAGCACT
The DNA here is from genome assembly GCA_026170595.1 of Plestiodon gilberti rubricaudatus. NCBI lineage: Eukaryota > Metazoa > Chordata > Lepidosauria > Squamata > Scincidae > Plestiodon > Plestiodon gilberti. The sequence continues at coordinate 76,680,407 of JANXHW010000002.1, forward strand.
TCTGCAGTTAAGGATGGTTATAGAAGATGGTAACTTGAATGATAGCCAGTACTAGAAATGTGGATAAGCACTGAGAAACGGGGAGGAATGTAGAACTGGGCCCAATTCTAGTTTTCAGTCTTGTGAACTGATCTTGACTTTGTGGGATCAGCAAAATATGCCTGAGTTGTTCCTTTTCATATATGTCCTGGCCTCTTTCTCCCCAATGGAAGATGTCTTACACAGTGGTAGTGATGATATACATATAAAACTAGAAATAAAGAGAAAAGTAAAGAGCAAGAAGAAAAAAAAACTATATGGGCAGTCCAATCCTAACTAACTATTCGGCGGGCAGCCCAGGCTCGCCCACCGGATCTTATCCCCGTTCCAGGCTGATCTGGAGAGGCGCGGAGGTCTACTCGGGGGAAGGGAACATCCCCCCCCCCGATGGGCCTCCTCAGATTTCCGCGAGCTATTTAGCTGGCCGAAGTAAGAAGAGGCCGTGTAACAGTCGGGCCAGCCAGATTGGGGACGGGGATATGGCGGACGCCATCTCCGCCCCCTCCCAGGCTGGCATGGCCAATGGCCTCCCTCCCTTGCCACACGGACCATCCCCGCGCTGGCTGCCCTTACTCCCGAGTCATCGCGAACATGCTTTATGGCACTTTTGCAACTGCTTCCAGCGGTGGAGCGCTCGCTGTGAGTAGCATAAGAAAAGTGAATTGAAGGCTCAATAAACACTATTGTGAAGCTGGGAGAATGGTTCAGTAACCCAGATACACTGACACAGTCGTTGACTCTTGAATTGGCTCTTAATGCTTCTTGAATCAGTCATAATACTAGTAATATTTTAAAGGACATATTAATCGTGACAATGTATATCACATGGGTGAGCAGGCAAGACAAGCCAGGATATGAGCTAGGATAAGATCCAAACAGGAGCCAAGGCAGGATAACAATACAGTAATACCTCCCAAATCGCTGCTTCCTTTCGTGGTTTTGTTACAGCGCTGTTTGTTCAGGGTGTGATCGAGAGATACTGCAGCTAATGGGAGCAGGGTTTTTTTCCAGCTAGTGTGGACCAGAAGCGTCTAACGCTTGGTGCCTTGGTGCCCTGGGCACCAGGTGCCGCTTTAGGAGGGGCGGAATTTCCGGGGGAGGGGGCGGAATGTCGCGGGCCACTTGCCTTTTTCGCTGCTTCTTCTGAGTCATTGCGCCTCCGTTTTGGCCCTCCCAGCCGCCCTTGCTTCGTTTGGCTCCAAAAAGGAAGCCAAACGTCGGTGGGGCAGTGATTGGAGCCACTCATTGACGTCACAACGTGGGTGGCATCGCGTCAGCGGCCCCCCCACCTGGAGGCGGAGCAACACCACTGGTGTGGAAAAATAGTGCCAGTTTCCTACCTTATCATTAATGATGTCTTCTATAGCACTGTTTCATGCAGTGCTCTGTTTTGCAGGAATGTATCTAATGCGAGATATTGCTGTATATCAAACAAAACTAAAACTAGGAAGAATGTAAGGCAAGTGGATTCAAAAGTCAGGGTTGCTCATTCTCCAAAGAGAACATGTGAAAAGAGGGTGGGACAGTGGCTGGGCTCGGTGGTTGGGGAGGTGCCAGGTGGGCGTGGGGTATATGGGGCACCCCTGCCAGTTTGTCAACTTCCCCAGCCCACTACTCAAAGTAGCTGCTTCAATCAACCTCATGGATCGGCCACCCTCTGCATGGCAGGCAATCAATTACATTGTGAGTCAGAGAAACCATAGTTTGCCATTGTGTCCAAACAAGCAAACGTTTGCTTGTGCTTGTCCTCTAAACACCTGTACTAGAAATCATGGCTTGAAGCTAGCTTTTGAAAAATATTATTATTTATTGAGTTTGGAGATTCCTATACCACCTTTCCCCATTCATGGATTTCAAAACCATAGTTTTCTATGGCAATAGCAAAATAGGGTTTGATTGATTCCGGAAGTAACTGTCTCTGAGCATGAAGGAAGACAGGGAGCATGTGAGCAGAAGGTGTGTTTTGAGTATTGAAAAGTTACATGTTGAACTGACCTGTATCATAACTGTATACAAAGTTAGGAGGCCTGACCTGTTTGTTCATCACTCTATTCTCTTATCCCCTGCTAACTGGGCAAGAGGCACTTTTTCAATTGGTGCTCCTCTTATATTTAGCAGGGGGAGAGTAACTGCCCCCCCCTTTCGCCCCAGCACAACGTCTTTTCTGGTGGCTGTTTGCTGGTGTTCTTCTGCATCTTTTTTTAGATTGTGATCCCTTTTGGGACAGGGAGCCATTTAATCAATTGATTTTGTTGCTTTTTGTTGAAAAGCGGTATATAAATACTGTTAATAATGAATAATAAATTCCAGTAAATAATATATCCTTGACGATGCTAGTAGAAATCAAGCTTATTTGTCTAATTAGAATCAGTGTCTGAAAAATTCATAGTTTTTTAAAATTCTGATCCTCTACTTTTAGTGTCATTGACTTTAGAAAAAGGCAACTTGAATGAATTAAAATTATCTATTTAACATGTCCGTGTGTTGTGTGTATGTGTGTTTGTTTTCAAATATTCCAATTTATTTTACTTGTAAAAATAATGGATGATTCTGTGACAAGAAAAAGGCAAAAATAGTCAGGCTTTGTTGTATAAGACTTTGCCACTGTGTTGCAGGAGCAATATGCTTGGCAGACTCCCAGATGGAACCAAAGATGCAATGGTTTATTATTATTATTATTATTATTATTATTATTATTATTATTATTATTATTATTATTATTATTATTATTATTATTATTATTATTATTATATCATGCAACATTTAAAGGTTATTTTCCAGCACCAAGTTCTACAAATGTTTGACGTCAGCAAAGCTTGCCATAACTATGCTTGGATACCAGCTTCATGGGTTCTTCATGCTTAAAGCATTAGACAAGCATTAGGAGCCCCATTTCTCTGGCTCAGAAACACCCGCTCCTCCTTTTAAAACAATTAGTCAGGATAGAAGTGTAGTGTTGGCTGTAGCCCCTCCACAGAAAGTAGAGGCAGGATTCTCTCTCCTTCCATCTCTGGCACACCAAATGGAGTGTCCAATGAAAGGCTGCAGTGGCCACAGGTGTCACCAGGAATTCAGGGTGTCAGGGGGGGTCATCAGGCTTCATCGTTGACCATGGCCAGGTGAGCCAGCTGATGGGAGCAGACCCTCAACCATGAATGACTAAGTTGATGGCTGATGGTCCTTTCCCATCAGCTGGCTTGCCTGGCCATAGCAGTGGTAGTACCCAATTCACCACCAGGGGTTGGCGAGGGATCCCAGTGCCAACAGCAACACAGATTCATCACTGACAGCAGGCTTTGGGGCAATGTGGCTTTTTCAAAGCCTACAACATTACATATCTGACGGTCCAATCCTATGGGCCATCACCGTTGCTAGAACTAGCATTCTTGTGGCAGAATGTGTTTTCTGGATGTTGTGAAAGGTGCTCAGAAAGGAGCTTGGAAGTGCTCGGAGCCGTGCACTTCTGGACCACCACTGGAGAAGCCATGGAGGCCCTGCACACAGCCGCCGGACGACAAAGGTCCTCTAGTGGTGGTGAGTTGATGGGGTGGGGATAATAACAGGGTGGGGTGGGCATAAATGGGGCATAATGGGGAAGTGCCAGGGGCATATTGAAGGCAGGAGATGGCACCTGACGTGGGTGATTTGCACCAGACGCTATCCCCTCTGGTGCCAGCTGATGTGCCCCTTTGTCTCTTCGGACTTGCACCATCTAAAGAGCTGGAGCAGGTCCAAGGAGACCCATTGCTCATTGAGGGACTTACAAAGGGGTAAGGGAACATATTTTCCCTATCCCGTCCCAAGCCTCCCAACCGCCCCCCCCCCCCCCCAATCATGCAACACAGCCTATTTTGACACGGAGGCGAAAACCATAGAATTGGGAGTGGTATGTTTCTGGTCTTGAACAGAGAAACCAATGAAGTGGAAGCTTTCTCTCAGCCAGTTCTGTAAAGCTTAGAAATATGGGATTTGGGATGGAGAAGGGGAAATCTCCCCTTTGCCCTGTTCTTCTCCCACCTGTGATATGTTGTCATCGGAGCCCAGTTGCAGAACCATATTATTCAACTCAAATGCTGGGTTTTTTTCCCCTGCTGAATTTTGGAAGCAAGATTATTAACACCACTGCTGGTATAATGCTGGTGTTACAATCCCTGTCAGAAACTGCGTGAGGCCCATGTCATAGTTCTAATCACCTTTGACAGTTTTTAACAGCTCTCATATTCTAGTTGCATAGCATATACGAGCCCATGCTGCCTACATGCTTTCTGGAAAGGGAAAGAAACGAAGGTGTTTTTGACGGAAACCGCCACAACTCTTATCCATTCTAAGAGATTTTTATATCAACTTGTCTGGCAAGGCTCCATTTTGAAGGTTTGTTTTTCATTAAATCTCCGATTCTTGACAGAATAGCTTACTAGCAGAAAACCAGAAAGAGAAACAAAAGAAAAATATGACGAAACAACCTTGAAATGCCCCCTGATTGTAACAATATTGTCAGCAGTATTTTAAGTGGTTTCAGATTCCTTGCAGGTACTGAATAAGTTTATGAAGTCCATACACTCTTTAAACATGTGTATCGAATAATCTTGAATTTCTTTACAGCCCTGTTTATGAGCGTTCGTTGAATGAAGCAGCTGCATCAAAGCAACATGAATTATCACATTTTTTTTTTAAAAACACCTTTGGAAACAAACAAAACTAAGCATCATTATGTCCGCGTAATGCAAGGTGTTATTTATAGGGATGACAGGGTAGATTAAAGATTAACAGTGATGTTCACATCAACAGTATATCTGTGCAGCTAGGTGTTGAAAAAAGACAGACGGCATGGTGACTGAATGCCGCTAATGTAAAACATGCAATATGCAGCGTAGGAGTTGCAAAGAATACGTCTGGGCCAGATCAAAATGCCAAGATAAAAATGTATAGATCACAAAGTCAGAAGATAAATAGCTACTTTTTCCTCTGTCTCTTTCTAGCATTATATACACAGTGTATATATAAGAGAGGGTTTTTTCTCTCCCTTTCCCAAAACCTTCGACTTGCTCACAAGCTTGGCTGTTCACTTATGCTAAACAAGTGTTTCCACATGTTGCCCACTTTACAATAAAATATGAGTTAGTTAAGATCTGCGAGAACACACAGTTGCGTCATTACATTGGAAGCTGGGCTGCAGTCATTTTCCACCTCCAGGTTTGGGCTGGACCAATTTGAAGTGGCAATACAATTGAGTTTTTATGAAAGGAACTGCATGTGACAGTGGGGGAAACTGTAATATAGATTTTTTCAGTCTTCAATCTTCAAGTGACTACTTGCTTAATCTACAAGCGAGATGCGAAATTGTCCCTTGTTTGCCTACGGTATGATGATAGTGGTATAGCCTGCATGTTCTTCTCTCGTTATATTGAAAGTAATGAGCTGAAACGGTCAAGGCAATTATTTTTGATGGGACAAGACTGCCTGATTCTCTTCTCAGTTTAGGCTCTAATATGCTATTGTTCACACCGTTTTAGAACAAGGAAACATGACAGTATAATGGCACCTGGGACCAGTTTGGAACACCATGTCTGCATTCTTCCTCGGAGGGGAAGGACACAATTTAGCCTAATTCATTAATTGGATCAAATGGTGAGATGAACTCTCCTAGCAGGTACCTCTCACTTATGCAAAGCTATCATTATAAATCTTCAAGTATTGTCAAATGTGCAATAGCCTGCTATTCACTTACAAATGGCTTAGTGGGGTGTTCCCAACATGATACAGTGATAAATCACAGAAGTGCCAATTAAAATGAAACACTTATTGTGTCAATCAGGTAGCAGCAATCGAGTACGGGCTTTTACACTGCTTTTAAATAAGAAGGAAAGTACAATCAATGCTTTATACTCAGAGCTTCCTTTTCACATTTCTGTCTCCTGGTATCATAGGTGGGCCTGCAAGGGGGAATACAATAGAAGTTTGTCTGTCGGTATTTTCATTTCATGCCTTCAAATCCCATCGACTTCAATAGTGTGTTAAAGCACTTGCGTTTCTTGTATTATTTCCAGGCTTTATTTTTAAGCCAACCTTGTTTCAAAAAAAGAAAGAAAAGAAAGAAAAGAAAATGGAAGAAGTTCAGTGAAACTTATACGTAATACATATAAATACAAGCTTGTGAGAGATGAATTCCAAACAGAAGTGCATGCATCCATGTCCCCAGTGTCCATGGAGGGTGTGTGTGTGTGTGTGTGTGTGTGTGTGTGTGTGTGTGTGTGTAATTGTCTTTAAAAATACAGTAGAAGTATACATGGCTGATGTTACCACACGTGCTGTGGGACACATGTACCAGCAATACATATTTCCCCTAAAACATGTGTGTTCCGCTGTCTTTGGCCATAATGCACCCACTTCTCAGACTGGTATCAGAGAAAAAGGGAGTTGAAACCAAGGTGCAAACAGTTCATTAAAGGGATTACTTACAATAATAGGGAAAGGAGAACAGCCTACACAGCAACACCATAGCAGTAGCTGAATTTAACCGGTATACTGGTGCTATAATGGCACAATCCTAAGGTTCCCTTAGGCTGATGCAATGACCACTGCACCAGCCTAGAGTGTCGCAAACATGCCATAAAGCATGTTTGTGGCACCCAGAGTGAGAGTAGGTGGCTCTGGTAGGAAGGACTGCGCTGTCTTGCCAGCGCTGGATCCAAGAGCCCCACGTGCCAGAGCAGGTAAGGCCACTCCGAGTGGCACTGGGGCTGGGGAGGGTGGGGAGGGTGCGTAATGGGTGGGGGAGGGCGGAGGCGGGTGGATTGGGCCTGGGAGGGTGGAGGGATCATCAGCCTTGGCATATGCCTATCCCTCCTCCTGGGCTTGAAAGCACGAAAGCTTCTTGGTTCTGCACCAGCAATTGAGGTGACGCTGATCTGAGTAGCCCAATTGCGTGGGGTGGGGGTTTACCTAGAGTAAGGGGAAGACAGCACAGTCCTTCCTACCAGAGCCACCTACTCTCACTCTGGGTGCCACAAACATGCTTTATGGCATGTTTGCGACACTCTAGGCTGGCGCAGTGGTCATTGCATCAGCCTAAGGGAACCTTAGGATTGTGCCATTAAAAGAAGCAGCATCCAACAGAGCATCTTATTCTCTTTTCTTGCTTACCTTTATGGCAGTAGTTCCCAGGGGAGCTGCGGAGTGCCACGGAACCCTCTCAGAGTACAGTGCAATGCCAATTGACCAATGACATACCCCTGCTGCCAACATGCACTGGCACTGGGGAGACTCTGGGAGTCCCTGCCAAGCACACCATTCCTCTTATTGTTTGCGGCAGTAGGTATTCTGGTTGCTGCTACTAGTTCTTAAAGCTTCAGAATACTGTATTTACAGTCTCATCCCGTCCAGTCCCTAGCATGCAGCGCCACCAAAGGAACACAGGCTGCATGCTACGGTGGGGGGTGGGGGCAACCAGACGGCCTGGGAGAGGTAAACATATTTATGCTAAAGGGTCTCCTCAGACCTGGTTCAGCTCTTTTGCTGGTGTAACCCCAAGGAGAGTCAGGGACAGGTCGTATTCCCAGGAAAGGGGGATAGGATCTGGTGCATGTTGCAACCATCCATATTTACCCCTTCCCACCCCCAAACTGCCCCAATCCTCCCCTGAACTGACCATAACCCACCCCTGCCTCCACTTTACTTGCTCCGATATGGCCTGGGTGGCCATTGGTAGGTACACGGAGCCTCTGGCCATTTGCGTCACTGGTTCGGAGTGCCCGACTGTGATGCACCTTTCATGCCACAGGAACTTGCAATCCACTGTCTTTGGCCGAGGACAGAATTGGGATTTCAAACAGCTAACCCCCTGGAAAGGGCTGACAAGCTGGTAGCAAGTAAGGGCACATGTGTCTCTTCTATTGGACTACACTGCTCAGCTCAAGTCCCAGCAAATAGCTCCAAGAAGAAGAAAGAGCAGGGGAGGGGAAAACTGAGATAGCAATTGCTCTTACGCCATTCCAGATGTTCCAGCTGCTGCAGCAGGTGCAATTAATTCATGTTTGGATACTCAACCAGATAGAGTCATGTCAGCATGTACTGGCCAGTTCTTCCAGCACAGTAGCTGATACACCAATTCCCTTGGACATCAACTGCTTTCTTCCTGAAGTTCTTTATTTAGGTGCAAATAAGAACACCAATCTCCCCAAACGTTCTGTACATTTAAGATAGAATGCACCGTAGTATATAGCCCACTAACAAATGGGTGTTCAACGTTTCCAGGGTGAAGAAAAATTTAGAATGCTTTACTCTTATCGCTGTGTAAATAACAGCAAATTTCAAACCATTATTCAAGTGAAACCCACAATCAAATGAATGAGAGTTGTACCAGCAGAGCAGATGGGGGTTAGCTGTGTAGGTGATTCTTATTTTCAGAAGTGAGGCATGCCCAGCAGCTCTCATTAAAAGCCAGAATAACAGAAAGAATCCAAAGTTTTTTCCTCCCTGAAACAGTGTTCATTGTATTGCAGTGAGGGGAGCCTTTGTTCAATAATCCTGCTCACATCCTCACTTTCCTCTTTAGCTCACAATACAGCTGTTTCTCATGGTACTCCTAACACTTCTCATGCCCTTCGCTGTCTTCTGTTTTTCTGCATATTCTTTTTGATTTGCTCCCAATTTTATGTCTTATCAAATTAAAGCCCTTTCACACCTGCCTGGGTCAAAATCGTCAGTGAAGAATGTGAGCCAGGCTAACTGGCCTTGAATTCCGTGCTTTTGAGACGAATTCAAAGGGCTTCAAAAGGTAACAAGGAAATCCTCATTACCGGCAGATGTTCTCTGTGGCTCTGCCTCACCCTTACTCTTGAGAAGGTGTCTTCATTTGGCTTCCGAAGAACTGCCACAAAAATAGCCTTTTCCGAATTGTTTCCAAACCCACAGCCTCTGAATTTAGGTCAGAGGTTCCTGCAGCTCACAGACAATGGGAGACAACACATAACTGAATGTAGCGTTTTTTCCACGCATTGCAAAATGATTTCATATTCACCTTTCCCCCTCCCCCTTCTCTATCTTTTAACACAAATGCAAATTTGGTTCACAAACTGTGGTGAGTCACAATTATGCCTTTGTGCAAGTCTATTCATTTCCATGGGATTTGAAATCCAGGGTTTTGCCCTGGATCTGTTAATATCGAAAAGAGGACAGATGGCTAATAGCTAGGTAAAGATGTTTGCTAGGTAAAGATGCTATTTACTGAGAGGAAAGACTTGAGGAGTGGTCTTTTGGGATGAGTTTAACTGATGACTGATTCACCATTTAGGTGTGTGTTGCTGTCAGTGTCTCAATACCTCATGTTAGATCGTCTAGATAGGAATGTGCAAACTTGTACCTGTAGTTCCAGGGTTTTCTTCTTTTCCTCCCCCACTCTCTTGGATAGCTATGAAAAATCCTGAGATATCGTTTTTCTTGGCAACGTCTGTACATGCACAAACGTACCCTCAATATTGCTGGTTGTGCCACCATTTCTGTTTGATGTTGATGCCTTGCCTTGATGTATGCTCACATGCACAGTATAAAGTAGAAGAGCAGTGTTGGATCTGGAATGCCGCCAAGCATGCAAGACATCACGGGAAGTTCCATCTATGAGCCAAAAGCCATTCCTGTATTGCTTGTTCACGTTATTACATTAATGTACAGTAATGTAATACTGTACCAGACCCTGATAAGGCTGCCTTTGGCCTAATTGATGACATAATTACTATCCCAACTACATTGCTTAACTTACTGATTATTCTAATTCTGTGTCCATCAAATGGCACGGTAACGTGCACAGATTCAAAGAAATGAGGTGGAAACATAATCTTAACATGATTGTTGGCTTTTTTCCCCAACACACTTCTGTTTTGCCTTTTGAACATTTCATCAAGGCAGAATTGAAAGTGGGATCACTAAAAGGATTGTGGAAACTGGTTCAGCCCACCAGCCTATGAAGGGAACGGGTTGTTGCGCACCTAAGAAAGAGATGGTACAGATTTATCCGCACTGAACAATGGGTGAAAAGCAAAGGAAGCAGAGCCAAGAATGAAGCCATGATCCACATCCTCCATTTTGATGCAATAGGTAGACTGTGCTGGACCCTGAGATCAGTAGCATAGCTGGACTTGCGCCAGTGGGGCGATGGGCAGGGTGATGCATCATCAGTCCGCCCACCCCGCCACCAGAATGGCCCTGATCCATTCGACTCCAGTTCAGGGCAATTCCGGTGGCGAGGCAAGCGGGGAGATGACGTGTCAGCCCATCCACTGCCCAACTGACTCAAGTCCAGCTACGCTACTGCCTGAGATACTGTCTGGGTCACACCAAATCCTTCCACCAAGATTCACCACTGCTCTCCCTACCCCCACCAATGACATGTCCCTGCCGCCAACTTTCTGGCACTGGGGGTGGGGAAACTCGGAGAGCCCCTGCCAAGCACACCATGTTTCAGAGGGACATTTAAGAGCCAGAGCACACTTAGCATGCACACTGGATTTTTATGTACTGATCACACTTATTAGCAGAAGTAACTGGGCAGAACAAAGTGATGCCTTAACAGTGAATTTGTTTGCTTTTATACCTAACTGTTCATATTACAAGGAATCAAGCAGCTAAATCCCAGCACACTGCACTGAAGATACCCCGTAATGTTATTTTAATGAAGATCCTTGTATGAGTAAATTATTTCAGAGTCGCTGAGCAGTTATTATCTTCTTCAGTTTTTAGTGATCCCCCACAGGGTAAATGTTCTCTTATATAATGTTTCAGCCCAGCATTTTTTTCAATGCTGTTGTGGGGCTTTCATAGTTATAAATGATTTTCATCGAGTTGAACAATAAGAGACTAGCTGAGGAAAGCAGCAATCTTTGGAGTTGGTTACTAGCGGTAGCCACCCGGGGGGACTTTTAATTTATTATACATCTGACATTGACTTGGACAATAAGATATGAGAAGAGTAAAGCAGCAGAAGTTGGAGTTGAACACAAGCTATTGCGCTCATGGAGAAACTTTAATGTATTAAATTCTCAGATGTGCTAGTGTGTGTGTATTGGGGTTCATTTTTTGTTTTAACTAGCATTGTTACTTCCTCTTTCCATTTTGTTTGCATGTGACTATTTCTCAAATCATATACAGTATTTTGACATTTGTCACTCTTGGTCAAATACAGTATTCAGATAGGATTAATAACACTGGTCAACACACTTTTTCTGGCATAAGGTATTCCAATGGTTTAAAGGTAATTTTGGGGCGCTGATTCCAAATCTGTCATCAGTTTTTGTCTATCACATCAGGTTTTTGAGATATCAAATATTGCATTTGATAAAATCAATGAAAAACAGCAAATTTACACTGGTCTACAAATGTTTTTTTTTTTCTGGCCTGGACTTTTGCAGCTGTTTTAGACTAATTTCAGGGTGCTGATTCCAAATCTGATCTCAGATTTGCTCTAAAACAGCTGCAAAAGTCCAGGCCAGGAAAAAATAATAATTTGTAGACCAGTGTAAATTTGCTGTTTTTCATTGATTTTATCAAATGCAATATTTGATATCTCAAATACCTGATGCGATAGACAAAAACTGATGCCAGATTTGGAATCACCACCCTGAAATGCTGGTTTTGACCTTTAAAGCCCTATACGGCCTGGGGCCAGGATATCTGAGAGACCGCCTACTTCCATATATTCCGGCTCGTCTCCTTAGGTCATCAGAGAAGGCCCTTTTGAGGGTACCGTCGCCCAGGGAGGTGCGAGGGGCAGCGGCCAGAAATAGGGCCTTCTCAGTAGTGGCACCAACCCTATGGAATTCCCTCCCTCTTGATTTACGCACTGCTCCCTCCCTGGAGACCTTCCGGCGAGGCCTGAAAACTTTCCTGTTTAAGGAGGCCTTCTGAGTCCTTGCCTTTTTAACATCCTGCACAGGTGGGGTGCTGCTGTTTTTTAATGCTTTTTTATGCTTCTGTTTTAAATGTAATTTGATGTGTTTTTATTAATTTTAGATGATGTTTTTACTAGCTTTTGTGGATTGTTTTTTACTGTTTTAAATGTGATTATTTGTATCCCATGTTGTAAGCCGCCTTGGGTCCCTTCGGGGAGAAAGGCGGGGTAAAAATAGTGTAAATAAAATAAAATAAATAAATAATAAATTAGTCTAAAACAGCTGCAAAAGTCCAGGCCAGAAAAAAAAATTTGTAGACCAGTGTAATTATCCTTTTGCCAATGACCTCCAAAACATGCTTTCCAAAACATGCCCAGTTTCTCCTAACTCCATCTTGGTTCCTTAGCTGACAGTCCTGAAAGCTAGCCAGGACTTTGCCATGGAGAGGGTGAGGCATAGCTCTCTCTCTCTAATCAAGATCGTGCTAGTAAAGAGTCATTGATCAGAGCAGAAAGCTGCAGCACAGTGGAGTGTGTCATCTTCCTCTAAGGGCTTGCAAATGTGGGCTCCTCACCTTGGCATAATCTCGCTTGCAAGCACACATCTTCTGCATAACTGCCCAGTGGCCAGGGCATCTGGACAGTCTTTTCTGCCTCCTCCTCCAGAAAGCCCCTCCAAGCAATGACTAAGCATGGGTGCAGCCCACACCCTGCTATACATTTTGTCCACCAGGAACCTCTCTGAGGGCCCAATCCTACCAAAAACCTTCCCCTGCCTATGCAGCCGCACCAAGGGAACAGTCGCTGCATCCTGCAGGGGGCCAGTCCCGGAGGCCTCCTCAAGGTAACAGCACTTTCATTCCCTTACCCTGGCATTCAGATGGCATTGAATATGATAATTCCATTGGCCAATTCTTCCCTGTAAGAGTGAACTTATCCTATTGGTAAGAGTATGGATCCAGACATGCTTGTCAGGAGAAGGCTGTTTCCTGTTTGATAGTCCCACTGCTTTTAGTAGCGGGGGGTACGATTCTACAGCACTGTTTAGCAAGCATAGCAGAACTTTCCTGACACCAATTTGAATGCATCTCCTAGATGCTAACGTTGCATGAATGTTTCATTTTGTATTGTTCTAGTGGTTGCCTTGTCGTAAAAATGTATTACTTGCAAAAGAAAAAAAGAAAAAAGAAAGCCTTGTTCTGCTGAATACTGTTTTCCCTTAAGTCTCTTCTGATTAACTAAGCTAATCATCACTGTGAGTAAGCAAGGTGTTGTAAGGGACTCCTCTGTGGAGGTGAGCTGTGGACTATTATAGGCAGTAAGTCATATGATGTGTGTGTGTGTGTGTGTGTGTGTGCGTGCGTGTGTGCGTGTGTGTGTAGATAGATTCTGCTTATCAGTAAGTTTGTGACTGAACCTTGTTACACACTTGCAAATCAAGACAATTCTATGCTATATTTGGCTTTTATCTGTTGTGTAAGTGATGCTTTTTTTGAATATGTGAAAAAGAGGGGAAGAGGCTTTGGCGTGTGAATACATGAAGACTGATTAATTCCTATCAACACTGGTGATCTCACCAATTTGCTCCTTGCTATGTACTAATGAGGAGTTTATGTGATGTGCCACAGCCTACGATGATCATAATGAGTACTAATCTAATTATATGCCCCCAATTGACTCTGTATCATACAACCTCAAAGGCAGCCATCTAAAGCAATGGAGTTGGAAAGGGGTGATGGGGAGTGGGGAGAAGGAAGTTTGTATCCACTTCAAGAGAGTCAGGCTGATTTTGCTTTGGAGAGCACAACACAGTCTAATGCTAATTTCAGCATGAAGCAATGCGTTAAGTACATAGATTTACTCTACCTTGAGACAAGCTAAGTTAAATATTTTTTTTGGAAAAAAAAATGCTCTATCAATTAGGTATATATTTCCAAAAGGCATTCTAATTATAAAAATCCATGTTTAAGTTATTCCAGTCAACCGTACCTAAATGAACCTACTTTAAGTCTGATTTCACTAGCTGGATTAATTTCAGACACTCTGTCTCCTTTCTTTGGTTTCCTTTATTGATTTCTGAAAAAAAAGAGAATGGTATTTGATTAGAATGAAAGTGTATACCCCAGCCAATTTTGATATTTCATTTGCAAGTAGCTTCATGTAATACCCTGCTCCTTTGATCTAATAATGAAAATGTGTCAGTATATTCTCATTACAAAAGCAAAGTAAGGCAATCCAAGACTCTTGGGGACAGTTGGGCTGCAATGCGTGAATTTAAAATGGTTAAGCTGTACTCCTGGTGGCTGGGAAGTAGTGTACTGTAGTATAGTGTACAGTACCTCCCTATCCCTTTAGCTGTAAAAAGACAGAGAATTTAAAGACAATCAGAATGACATTCAATTCATTACACAGGCAGAGGCGTCTCTCCGGTAGGGGCAGGGCTGTAAGTATCGCTGCGGTCATAGTCTCTTTACCAAGCGAGGAGGAGGCAGCCCCGCCCCCTCACTGTCCGAGCCAGTCCCCTACGGAGAAACCGGCAGGGAAGAGACCCTGCCTGCTGCTTTCTCCGTAGGGGACTGGCTCGGACAGTGAAGGGGCGGGGCTGCCTCCTCCTCGCTCGGTAAAGAGACTATGACCGCAGCGATACTTACAGCCCCGCCCCTACCGGAGCGACGCTAGTGTACACAGGCAAATATTAAGAGTTTGGCATTTTTGAAGTTCTTTGTGTCAGTATGCGTTTGAGTGCTATGCATTATAATACATGAGAGTGCTATGCATTATAATACAAAAGTCTTCAAAGGCAGCCCCACGTAGAGCGCATTGCAGTAATCTAGTCTAGATGTCACTAGGGCATGGGTCACTGTGGCCAGGTCTGCACGATCCAAGTACGGTCGCAGCTGGCGCACCAGCCGAAGCTGGGCAAAAGCCCCCCTGGCCACAGCCGCCACCTGGGAATCCAGGAGCAGCTGCGCATCCAGGAGAACCCCCAAGCTGCAGACCTGCTCCTTCAGAGGGAGTACAACTAATGGGACCCCAGCTTATTTAGCCAGAGTTCTGCCATTTTGGGGACCTTATATTGTATGCTCTTTCAAAAAGCACTGATCTGCTATTTTTGGAATGCCTGCCAATTAGCTTATCAAGTAAGGAGGGGAGACCAGGGAGACCAGGCAAGGCCAGCATTTGCAGACACAGAGTTTTGATTCTCTGAGGCCCAGGAGAGATAAAGGGAAAGCAATGATGCCACTGTGCCAGTTCGCACCCGGGACAAGGGGGGGCAATGTGATGATGCCATCACCCCATGTTTGTCATCTCCTGTGTCACAATGTTACCCCCCTGCTTCTGGAATGACTCTGATTTGTAGACAAACAGAGGCAAGGGAGGGCGGGAGGGCCCATCCACAGCCAAACTTTAAGACCTGTGACTGCTACACCCTGTAGCATTGAGAGTGGTATGGACCACGTCACACCACCATAATGATGCCTCTGAGGGAAAGCAAGAATAATTAAGATAATCAAGACTTTTCATTCCAGCTGGTTGGTACCAGTTTGGAAGATGACTCCGGGCCAGGCACTCATGCCCACTATGTCCACTGAAAACCTCTACTGACACCCCGTGATGGCAGAGGTGTCGCTGGAGGGGGGGGCGGTACTGTAAGTTCCGCACCGTTCCACTCCCTGTTTACTCCCTGGTATGAGGTGGCCCCGCCCCTTGCCATCGGAGCCATTATGTGCAGCGAAGTCAACAGGCAAGGCTGCCGCATGGAATGGCTCCCATGGCAAGGTGGCAGGTCTACCTCATACCAGGGAGTAAACGGGGAGTGGAATGGTGTGGAACTTACAGTACCGCCTCACCTCCAGCGATGCCTCTGTCTGATGGAGTGAAAGTCGACTAATAAGCCAGAAGGGAGGAGGGATGGCTAAGGGGCTCGGATTGAAGAAAAAGGGCGTGCACACCCAAATTTGGTGTTCAAAGTGCTGTTTTCATCCTTAGGGAGAGGAAGGCAAAGGCAATAATTAGGAAATTATTGCTCATTTTTAATGGAAATATTAGGAATATTTTAGGAATTTTTAAGAATAATTAGGAAATCTTGCTCATTTCCTCCCTCATTCGCTCTTGTTGCAAATACAAAGGAGATGATTTGGCATTTTGTATTCCATTTGTATAGGAAGGTTCAATTAGTGCTTCTCTGAATTCATTTGTGCTAATCTGAGAGACCACATCAGTTTTGTGATTTTCATTATTCATCAATAATATTAATTTTCTAACTTGGCTCACTTTATAGATGGCTCTATTCAGTACGAGTGACCTTTCTCATTGTTTACTTGGCTTTTCCTTACATGATATTTTTTTTTAAATTAGATGTGGTTTATACAAACCCAATGATCATGTTTTCATTAAACTCAAAACAGTATTATATTTGTCATTCACACGTAGAGAGGAGAAAACACTTATGTAATACATGTCTACTCATAAGTTAGTCCCATTAGAGTCAATGGGACTTACTTCCAGGTAAGTGTGGATAAGATTGCAGCTTTATAGCCCAATCCTATGCGGGATTGCCACCAGCAGAGTGCATGTCGCACCAGCGGCGACTGCTTTACAGCCATCATAAAGCAGCCACTGAAGGCGTGTGCTGCCTGGCCGCCAGCGTGGTGGTCAGTTGGATGGCCAAAGATCCACTGACTAAGGTAGACAAGTGGGGGAGGCGGGATGGGGCGGACAGAGGGCACGGGCAGGGCATAATGGGGGGGAGTGGGGAAAATGGGGAGGAGGGAGGGAGGATTGCTCCCAGGAAGGGGGTGGGTTTGGCAGCAGCGGCACCCACCATATCCTAAGCCCCTTCTCGGCCTGATCCATCAATGTAGAAAGGGGCCATCTATAGCGCTGGTGCAGACCCGTGTTGACCTATGGTGGCTGCTGAGGCTTACTCCGGGGCAAGGGAACAAACCTCAAGGAGGCCTAAACATGCCAAAACTCTCCTGTGAGATACAGCAGCAGCTGTGTTAGTGCTGCTGCATTGCCATGTGGGGAGTTACATAGGATTGGGCCATTATTCTTGTTACATCCTCAGCGTGTCATATACAATAGACTGTCCTGACATTTTCAAATCTTTCCCTAGCCTTAGTATAATGAACATGGATTCCTGCATAGTTGTGATTGTGCAGTCACAGAATAGTTCATCTCTCTCTCTCTCTCTCTCTCTCTCTCTCTCTCTCTCTCTCTCTCTCTCTCTCTCTCTCTCTCTCTCTGTGTGTGTGTGTGTGTGTGTGTGTGTGTGTGTGTGTGTGTGTGTATCAGTCCCTGTTTTCTGGGTCTTCCGCCGCCTCTGCCGCTTCCATGATTTTATTTTTTGGTGCCGCCATCTTGGATCTCGCAAAATCTCGAACTGCCATTTACCGATCTTCAGGCTTACGAGGCAGCAACTCTACCACCTAAGCCAGACCTCTTGCATGCAGAGCACGCTCCATCAGTGGTAAGGAGTGGCGGTGGATAGGATTGGGCCCTGGAGCTAAAATTAACAGAGCTAAAATGAAACCTAGTTGTAATTGGTGCCAATAGAATGTACTGTATTTTTGGTCTGCCAGATATCGCCTGCTGAATATATAGTACAAAGATTGTGGGGAAATTAAAAGGAAGATTTTTAGAACTGCATGTGACACACTGACTGTTGCCTTCCAAAATAAATCTGACTCTTTAGAAGAGTTTTTTGTTTGGGTTTTTTTTTTTAAGAGAGAGCAAAAGTTTCAAATATGTCTGTGAGAAGTACATCTCAATACCATTTAGTATGTTTTACATCGAAATGGACTTCATATTTCTGAGCCACAAGATTATTAGCAACCTGCCCTCAAACCACTGAGTCAATTTCTTTTCAAGATTACAGCTGTGTTCAACTGCAAACCAAACCAAAGCAACACTTCATTCCCTTAAAATAAAAAGACCTTGCCGTTTTTGTGTAATGGAGAGGAATGAGAACATCCAAAATCTATATACCGTATTGTCCCGAGTATAAGACGCACTTGATTATAAGACGCACCCTTAAAGTTTGGTGCTATTAAAATGTTTTAATTAAATTACTGGCATTAAATGTATGCCTGATTATAAGACGCACCCCTAGTTTAAAAACTTAAATTAGGAGAAAAAAGTGAGTCTTATACTCAGACCAATACGGTAACTAGTCCAGGCCCAAGATGTTCTTGTTCAGGTGTACTTAATTTACAGTTCATGGGTTCTGCAAATTCGAGTACCCAAGAGCTTGAGGAGTTTGCTGATGGCTGGTCACTGGTAGAACCAAGACGCCAATACATGGACTGCACAGAGGTAATAGGCACTGATACATACGGATGAGGATGACACTAGCCAGTGTTCCTGCCATACGGTCTTTCACCATGACAGCCAATAAGGAAAGGAAGGGGATGGAGGCAGGGTGAACAGGGAGAAACATATGCAATTCTTCCAAATTCACATACTGAAACTTAGAGCCCAATACTATCCCCCCATCTTCTGCCATGCCGCCACACTGATGAAGCGCGTGCTGTGTGCAATGGTGGGGTGCAACCAAACGGCCTGGGAGAGGTAAGTAAATATTACCTGATTGATGGTGCAATCCTGTGTAGGACTGCGCTGGGGAAGGTGCCGGGGAGTGTGCGCTCCCCTGGTGCAGGGAGTCACAAAAGTGCCGTAAAGCACTTTTGCGACGCCCGGCAGCCCTTACTCTGCATCCTGACCAGCCCTGCACCCACTGGGGATGGTAAGTACAGTCAGGGTGAGGGAGGGAGGCCATTGGCTGCCCCAGGCCTGGAGAGGGCAGGCGTATTGGCTGCGAGATCTGCTGATAAGTATGCCACCTCCAGAGCTGGCATACATCCCAGTACAGTCATTGGGCCTGGGCTGTCTTGAACCTGGGGAAAGGGATAATCGTTCCCTTCCCTTCCCTTGAGGCTGCCCTGCGGCAGCCCGTGACCTGGTTAGGATACAGCGGCTGGCCATTTTGGCCGGCCGCGTATCCTTACACAGGATTGGGCTGCCCATGTGTAGCCTCCCTGGCCTCTGAATCTGAAGCCTCTTGCCATCAGTCCTACAAATAGCCACGTTACTCTCCTGGCAGGTGCTCAGCTCCAAGTACATGTGTATAGTTGCATGTCTTCTATGCAGATTGAAATGAAGGAAAATAAAATATTGACCATATAACGGCCCTGAATCCAAGGAATGAAGAACGTACAAAGCCAAGTAAAAGAAAAAGGAAATTGAGAAATCTTTGTATTTAAATAGGCATAAATCTCATATCCCACCCCGTTCTTTTTTTTTTGATCCAACTTTTAAATTTGTGGAAGCGAGATCATGAATATATTTTGCCAGTTTTATGTCTTGTATTTCTGATTCAAATTGCGAGTAGGTGAGATGATGAAGCGCCTCCGTTACAAATCTCTTCCGAAGAGCTCCAAATTACGGATGGTAACTTTCAGGTCAGCCTCCTCCTTTCAAGTTCCAATTAACTCGAGATGGCCACTTATGTTGTGTGCTGGTCTCACAGCCCTGCTGTAAGGAAGCCTAAACCAGCAGCAATTGCCTGTGATTGATTAGTTCCTGAGAATCCAGAGCTACCATAGAAATCATAAAGCAGCTCCAACCGAAAGAGTTTCTCCAAATAGATGGTTCAGCTTGGAGTTGAAAGGCACAACAATGCAATTCATAACTACCGTTACTGCACTGTAGCATTAAATATAGCACGGGTATTAAAAAACAACAACACACCCTCTATCCCATTGTTTCTATCTGCAAAATAAATTCTGTATAGTCTAATTAATGTAACATCATTAATCAGAAGCATAAAGTCCTTAGTAGGGATGTGCATATTAAAAAATGCCATGAAAACGTTTGGTATAACGATTTGCTCTATATTTAGTAAAATTTCATTAGCAGGCATACGTGTCACCCAAACAATCTGCATACTCAAAAGCCCCCAAGTACCCATAAACATGATTGACTGTAATGTTTCCAGTGATTAAAAAAAGTATAAAACAGCATGAAGGAATTGGCCTGAGCGGCATACAAAAGCCACATCATTTCGAGCTACTGTGGAAGCATCTTTCTTGCTTGACCCTGTAACGCGCCATAACAAATGTGTTTGGAGACAGTAGTTATTTTACAACAAGCCTGGTTATATTATATTATATTAGGTTGCCCATACTGTTGCGGGAGGGCGACTTCACACCAAGCACCTCAGCCAGAAGAAGGGTTAATTTTCACCCAGCTCCTCATCTCCTTCCCCAGCCCCCTCAGGCAACTCCTGTCTAGCAGTAGTACTTCTGGCCAAGAACTCTCCTCCTCAGTGCTGTCTCTCCCAATTCCTAAATAGCCCCTTAAACTCTGCACATGGCAGGGAGTATACTAGCCTTGCTATGCTAGTTTTTTTTTATGTGCAGGGAATTTGTTCATTTTTAAAAGGCGAAAGCATGCCTGTCCTTCACCGATGCACTGCAAGGGTTCATTTAGAGTGAAGAGGAGAGCTGTGCACATCCTCATCCAGGGCTCCTGTTCACCTTGATACGAGATCCACAGCGCAATCCTATCCAACTTACACCACTGGTGTAACCAGTGGTGCAGCGAAAATGGGAAGCCCCAGAACGGAAAGGGGATTCAAATCCCCTCTGAAGGGGGATTTAAAGGGAATTTAAATCTCCCCTCCCCTCCAAAGCATCCTGCACTGCCCTCACCCGGTGGTTACACCAGTGCTGTAAGTTAGATAGGATTGCGCTGCCAGGGTATGAGTGCATCAAGTGGAGATGGCTCTATGGAGATATGGGAGGACCATACAGGTTGCTTCCACATGACCACATGGGCAGCCAGATCCAGCGGGATGTAAGAACAGCGGAGCAAGCGGGATGTTGCGATCGTGTCAAAAAGCACGTTTGTGAAACCTTGGGAGAAAGGGAGGCCAGTGCAAGGCTGGCCGCCCTCACTCTGCCACCGGGACAACCCCACGGCTGCCAAAGAAAGGTAAGGCTCCCGGCGGCAGGCGCAGGGGTGGTCTGGGCAGCGAGGGAGGGGAGCCATTGGCCGAGCTGGCCCAGGCGGGGGCGGGGATGGTGTCTGCCATATCCCCACCCCCACCGGGCCGGCTCGGCCATTACATGGCCTCCTCCAACTTCTGCTAGCTACTTAGCTGGCGGAAATCCGAGGAGGCCGATAGGGTCTGCCCTGGTTTACAGTAGACCTCCAGGCCGCAGCAGGGAGTGGGGATAGGATCCGGCGGGCGGCCCTGGGCCGCTGGCTGGATTTCTACACAGGATTTCGCTGTTAGTGCTCCTGAGGCATTGCTTTTCCACAATTAGCTGGAAGTGGAATTACAATATAGTTTTCATACAACATTTAACATAGCGTTGTATTGAATAGGGTTACTCTCTCTCTCTCTCTCTCTCTCTCTCTCTCTCTCTCTCTCTCTCTCTCTCTCTCTCTCTTTAGCAATGATCATCCATATAGCCAAGATCTTTCTATAATGTCTACTCACCAGTAAGTTCAGTAAACATCCCTGGCAATTTCAAATAAAAGTTTATTGCCTGCAGGATCAGCACATTTTATTGCTTCCTGTTGATATGGCTGGCTGTTTAGTGAGATTGCCCATTGATTGAATAGTCCCTCTGAGTTGTCGCATGTCTATTTGTGTTCCCATGGGGAGAGGCAGAAGCTTTAAACTCTGATTTCCTTTCCTTTTTTTCTTCATTTAAAAGCAAAATAATGATCAGTAATTAACATCCCTCCCCAGAATACATGGGAACAGAGACTGACATGGGGCAATTCAGAGGGCATTACTCATCAACGTCCCAGCCAGGATCAACAAGAAGCAATAAAAGGGGCTGAACTTGCAAAGAGGAAATGTTTAATTTAACATCTCGGGAGCCCTGAAAAGCTGTAATAGTGAATTGACATCCTACACTGGACAGGCTCAATCTGCAATTGTGCTTTATTCCTAAAAGACTGCTGTGAACCAGGTCTGAAAAACCACAGGAGAGAAACAAACAGAAGAATGGACTGCAGTCAGTAGCGTCACTAGGACGCGCGTCACCCTGGGGCAGGAGGCGTGCGTCACCCTAGTGACACTACGATATCGCGGCGCGGGGGGGCGACCCGACTCCCCCCCCGTGTCACCCTCCGGACGCTCCGAGGCAGGACCGGGAGCCAGCCTCGGAGCGTCCGACCCCGTCGGCGCTCCAGGGCCTTCTGAAAGAAGGCCCAGGCAGCGCGTCGATCCGGGTATTTTTCAGATTTTCGTGCATGCGCAGACCCGTTTTGAGGGCAAAAAGCAAAAAGCCGGGGTCGGACGCTCCGAGGCCGGCTCCCGGGCCGGCCTCGGAGCGTCTGAAGGGTGTCGCGCATCACGGAGGTGGTGCGCGTGGGGTGCGCGCGTCACCCTGTGGCGCGCGTCACCCGGGGGCGCCCCGCCCACCCCGCCACGCTCCAGCGACGCCCCTGACTGCAGTGATTGACAACAAAATCCAGGGTACAGAAGCAACAACCAGACACTGAAACCTTCCACAGATGGGCACTGCACCCACCACGGAGTGGATCCTGCTCCTTGGTACTGACCCGTGGCAGTCCTACAGGTCTCTTAGGTAAAGGTGACCCCTGACAATTAAATCCAGTCGTGTCCGACTCTAGGGTGTGGTGCTCATCCCCATTTCTAAGCCGAAGAGCCAGTGTTGTCCGAAGACGCCTCCGTGGTCATGTGGCCGGCATGACTCTCCTTGCCGCAGCGTGTAGCATGCAGCTGGAACACGGAGCGCTGTTTACCTTCCTGCAAGCGGTACCTATTTATCTACTCACATTAACATGCTTTGGAACTGCTAGGTTGGCAGGAGCTGGCCAAGCAACGAGAGCTCACCCCGTCGCGGATTCGAACTGCCAACCTTTCAATCGACAGCCCATGGTTCAGCGGTTTAACCCTTACCCTATTTTTCCATGGAATACATTGTACCCAGAGGAAGTAAAGTCTGAATTAAATTAGTTTAACTGAAATTAGTTTAACACTTCATTGCTATTGATTCCAAAGGACTTTAATATGCCAGGTTGCACCCATTCTGTCTTGAGGAGACACTAAAATATCTTTAGAAACCTATACTGTATTCCAAAGTGAAACACTAGAAAAGGAAGACTTGGCAGGTTGCTTGGTAGCATTTTGCTGAGTTTTTAAACAAATTACATCTTAAAAAAAAATTCCTTGACTTGACTCATTCAAATACTGTGTCAGATCTTGTTAGTGTCAGTGTGTCACTTTGAATTTTGTGATGTGAAATGGTAACGTAATCAGGTATCATGCATCACACTGTTACAACAGTGGGCAACAGGAATTTAAAGTATTGTGCCAGTACTAAGATACATTGAATCCTTCTCTCTCTTCCTGCTGCTAACTTGAAGAAGATGAGAAATAAAAGGGAAGGGAAGGGAAGGGAAGGGAAGGGAGGGGGGGCATTCTGGTCTCTTGTGCCCTTCTCTCTCCGGTATGCTAAGCTAGAGCTTCTAGGGGTGCTGGTGGCTGTTGGGGAATGTTGTTTTCCTCAGGTCTCCTGTGGTTGGGTTGCATGGTTCCGGATTAAAAATGAGTGTCTGGAAAATGTAGCCATCCTCTCAGCAGAGAGACTGGCTATTCTTTAATCTCTGGAGTGTACATGACTAACGAGGGCCAAAAGGTTGTAGTTGCTCCGTTGTTCCAAAAGCAAGAGAAGAATTACAATGGTTCACTGGGTTATTTATGTCATTCGACTGGCTGAGCTGCCAGTGTAGCAAAACTCTGAAGAGCTCAGAACTTTTCATTAGGCAGAAAAGAGCATCAGTGTTTTCCCATGGTTGAACTGGTTCTCATGCTAGCCAGTGTTCCACTGGCTACCTGTTTCCTTCTTAGAGCTAGTCCAGCATATTCTTAATTTTAAAGCCCTTGATGCTGGGGATCCTGCTGAATTATAAGCCGCCTTGATTGCCCTTATCGGGAGAAAGTAAAAATTCTTTAAATAAATAAATATCCACATTCATCCCCAGGCCCAGCCCACCAACGAGGACAACTGAAACAGTTGCTTCAGGTGACAGATTGGTGGGGAACGTTTATCTCTGTCCACCTATTTGCCTCCACTGCTCCTCGTTGTCCTTCCACTCCCTGGATTGGAAAAGGAAGAGGGGGATAGAGAGGAAGTGTGGTAGGGAGGATAGCATTGGCAGGCCGCCTCAGGTGTCAGGATGTCTTGGGCTGGTCCTGTTCATACCTGGGAAAACTCTATTGAGTATTTCCTATTTTAGCTCAGTAACAGCGCAATCATGTGTAAGTAGAGGCCAGTGGAGCGAGCATTCTGCCGGCCTAAGGAGTCACAAATGTGTCGGAAAGCACATTTTTGTCTCCTCTAGAGTAAGCAGTGACGGCGCAGAGGCCGGCACCGCTTACTACACCACTTACCTGGACTCATGATGGCCACCAAAGGTAAGTGCTATGCCGGTCAGTACATGGGCGGGGGGAGGGCGAGCAGGGGAGGCAAGGGAGGGGGCCATTGGCTGTCCTGGCCTGGGAGGGGGCGGGGATATTGGCATATCCTATGCCCCGTGGCAGCCCGGGCCGGCCTGACACGGCCTCTCCGGTTGTGCGCCAGAGAGTTGGCACGCATCCGTGGAGGCTCGTTCCAGCCCCTGCTGCTTACACCGGGGGAAGGCGAGGAACATCCCCTTCCCCTGCGGTGAACCCAGGCTGTGCCAGTGCAGCCTGCAATGGGCCTAGGATGCAGCAGCCAGCCCTTTAGGCCAGCCACACATACTTGTGCAGGATTGGGCTGGAAGAGAGGGAAGAGAGCAGAGCAGGGCTTTTTCAGTGATGGCACCTCACCAGAAATGTCTTTTCAAGGGCAGTCTGATTGATCTCTTGGCTGCGGTTGCCCTACACTTGGCTGACAATCAACATTTCTTTTCTCCCAGTCAAATCCTGTTAGTTGGGAATTGGTTAGTTGGGAGTTGCTGCATTGCTTTGCATTTATTATGTCATCCATTTTACATTTGGATGTACTTGATTTTATTATGTCTTCATATGTTGCTTTGAGTACCCTGTGGGGCTGGGAAGATGACTCAGAAATTTTAGAAATAAATCCTGCTGAAGGCTTTGTAAAAGTGAACTTTTGCCAGTGATAGACAGCTTTGCCTGACAGTAGCGATGCTTATGGCAGATACCACAGGTGTTTTTAGCAACTAGTAAACTGTTCTGCTGTTGAGAAATTTGTTGGATGTCCATGGAAAATGACAACCTTTCTATACGCATCTCGGTCACTGCCAGCAACTTTAATAAGATGTGATAGCTTTGCTATTGAATTCTATATGGAGTGGTCAAAAGACCCACACACCAAGGTTATTATTTTGTATTAAGTTCCAAATTCTTATAGAATAATTTCTCTCAAGGTCCGAGACATTCTTTCACAACCTTATTGGTTTCTTTTCTATTAGATTGCATGGGCTTTGCTTTATGAAATTTTTAAACCAAGTGGCTTCATGTATATTAAAATTCATGGACCCGTTTTAGAAAGATTGTAATTAATGTGCAAATGTTACTCCCAAAATGTAAAAGAGGTAAATGCAAAGGTTTAAAATGTCTTCCAAAGACTGTGCAGCAAATCCCACAGCCAGAAATGTCCTGATGAAGTCTAGGGTACATGGGAATGCATCATCAGTCAGTGTGGAACAGCAAAGAAAATAATAGCCCAATCCTAAATAAATCCACACGCCCCGCCCCCTGCTGGTGCAGCCACACCTCTGGGTCCAGAAACTCCCCCATTCTTCCCCCTCCCTGTTCCACTCACCCCTGCCCCCATTGCCTGCCCCCTTACCTTCACTGCCAGGGGTAGCCGGCTGCAGCTGCAGGCCCTCAGCACCATCACCATTTGTGATTGTGGCCCCAAAATGGCCGATGGCAGTGCACACATACTGCCTTATGGCCCGTTACAACAGCAGAACTATGTTCCACTGTCGTAGAAGGCTGCATAGCCCTAGTTAGGATCGGGATGTAAATGTAAGTCTGACATATTTAAAATTAAATTAGATTGTAAGTGCTAGGTGGCCAAGTGCTCATCTAGGCCTTAGACTCAAGGATGACTGATGAATTATATTTCATTGGAGAGAGATTATGTTTATCCAATGTGGCATTATCTGTCAAAAATAATGATGGCAGTAGTAATGGCAGCAATAATGTTTCATCAAGCTACAGATAGGTGCTTGAGATACAAACCAGGGAATGCGATCACTGCCACTATCTACCTCCCCTAGCTTGGCCTACTTACCTCTCTGTCCTCACTTTGCTGCCATTTTGAAATAGCTCAGCAGAGCAGGGTTAGAAAAAGGAAGCCATAGAACAAGGAAACCCTAGAGCAGCTGAGCAAGGGGGAAGAATCAAGGGGGCAATGGAGGCTTGTTGAGACAGCTGCAGAAATTGCCGATGGGCGCAGGGTGCAGCTCACCTCATCTCACCTCATGGATTCGCCAGACCTGGGTAGGATTCAAAATTATGTTGAGAAAAGTGTAGAAGCGGGCAGAAGATGGCTATAAACTAGTACTGTATGTTAGCTGATAACATGAGAGATGCCAGAGCTTATCCCCTAATGCAGAGGTACCCAAACTGGGGCGTCACAACGCCCCAGTCAAGAAGAATTGGTTGCTACTCCCTTAAGGGGGGGGTGGCAATTTGCAGTGACATGTGACAGCACTCCCAGGATCACGCTGGAACCAGGGGGAAAGGTTTTTGGGGGACTCACCAGGGGTTGTGCTG
Source organism: Plestiodon gilberti rubricaudatus (assembly GCA_026170595.1). Classification (NCBI taxonomy): domain Eukaryota; kingdom Metazoa; phylum Chordata; class Lepidosauria; order Squamata; family Scincidae; genus Plestiodon; species Plestiodon gilberti. The sequence goes on from JANXHW010000002.1 coordinate 76,707,109, forward strand.
GCTGTCCGGAGGGTGCAAGGGGGCCATGAACCCCTCTGCAGGCCTTCTAGCAATCCAGAGTAGCTTCCAAAGGTGATTTAAAGCTTCTTCCTTTTTACTTCCTGGTTTTGGCAAAAATTGGAAGTAGCTTTTAATTTCTTTTGGAAGCTAATCTGGGGTGCTGGGAGGCCCGCAGAGGTGTCCGCTGCCCCAGTTCCAACGCGATCCTGGGAGTGTTGTTGCTGCTGTCGCCCCCCCCTCGCAACGGCTTACAGCGGCTCAAACAATAAACGAGAGTTTGGGAACCGCTGCCCTAATGCCATGTAGGTAGGTACGTGTGTGGTTACTGCGAATAAGCAAGAGAAAGGCATTCCGCAAATATAAATAAATATATAGCTGGACATTCTTAAATACCTCTCAGTACAGGAAACTATTTTTATTGGAGGATCTAAACACTGTACATTTTAGCCAAGGATAAGTCCTACTGTCAGTGCCAGAACTACAAGTAGGTGAGAAAAGTCTCACTTATATGAGGAATAATCTATCTATCTATCTATCTATCTATCTATCTATCTATCTATCTATCTATCTATCTATCTATCTATCTATCTATCTATCTATCTATCTATCTATCGTCTGTCTGTCTGTCTGTCTGTCTATCTATCTATCTATCTATCTATATGTATATGTATATGTATATGTATATGTATATATAAGAAAAGGTTATCTTGTTGTCTTGTGCTCCCTGAGGCACCTGGTGGGGCCACTGTGTGATACAGTCAGCTGGACTAGATGGGCTTTTGGCCTGATCCAGCAGGGCTCTTCTTATGTTCTTATGTAAAAGTCTCACTTATATGAGGAATATATATATAATTTATAGATATATAATTTATATCTGTTTTATAGATAATTTATAGAAATATCTATACTGTTTTTCAATCACTACTGAAAGTTGTTCACAATTTTGTTTAAGACATATAAATAAATCTTTCAACTTAACGGTTTAATTATGTGTAACTAATCCGCCTGCGGAGTGTGCCATAAATGTGCCGTAAAGTGCGTTTTCGTCACCCAGCAAATAAGGGCCACCAGTGTGGACACCAGCAGCCCTCACTCTGCCATGGAAACTTGCTGTGGCCACCGGAGGAAGGTAAGGCTCCCGCCGGTGGGTGCAAGGGCAGGCCAGGCAGCGAGGAAGGGTGGCAGTTGGCTGAGCCGGCCCAGGAGGGGGCACGGATGTCGACCGCAATATCCCCATCCCCATTCCCAGACACGGCCGCCTCAGATCTCTCCCGGCTCAATAGCCAACATCCAAGGAGTCCCATTGTCTCCTTGGGGGCACACCGGGGGGAAGGTGATGAACGTCCCCATCCCCCGAGTAGACCCTGGGCTGCTCCGTGCTGGAGCGGCCTGGGAAGGGTATAAAATCATGTGGCCAACCCTATGCGCTGGCCATGGATCTTTGGGCAGGATTGTGCCGTAAGTGTGCTTCAGCTGAAGTACAGACCTCTGGAACCTGTACTGCCTGAAGTCTTCCCAATCTGAAAAAATATTTGTTGCTTACCGTTGAATTTTTCTTTGTTTTTAAATACCATGTAATTTTTGTTAAATCCCACAGTTTTACCAACCATTCTTTGGGTTAAGAGATAATAGCTGCCTTCCGATACTTAGCTAAGTGAATCCTAGCTGCTACAATCGTATGAAATAATAAGGGCTTCTTTGAACTAGGGACTTTTGTGTGTAAGAAGAAACAAGGCCAGATTCAGGTTAAGTTTAATATTCAGAATTTCTGAAATTAATATTACTATCACAATCTGCTTCCAAAACTGTTGTATTTTGTTGCAGGACAACCACAGTGAAATTGTTGTGAGGACAAAAGGAGGTAACTTTGTACACCACTTTGACTTCCTTGGAGGAAGGGCAGTATAAAATGGTGTGGGGGGGGGGAATCTGCCTCCATTTAACCACATTTGCAAAGTACTACATTCTGAATATTTTTTTTAATGTCTTAATGGTCACAAGTACCAGAATGTCATGACCTTATAACCATTTTCTTTTTAAGGCAGAAGAGATTGTATATTCGGTTCTGCCTGACCAAATATTCTTCCCAATCTTGCAGCCTACGTTTCATTCCCAAAGCGTCTGACCATTTAGCCATGTAAGAAACCTCCGACCTGATACCATGGTGCAGTGAAAGTTGAGAAACAGCAGATGTAGCATGTGTAGTCTTGCATTTAAGCAATTTTTCAAATGATCTTAATGGCCTTGTAAAACTTCCAGTCTGACTAATTAGTTCATAGAGATTATGGCGTACTTGCAGATATTTGTAGAAAGGTGGGCAAAACTCTTCACTGCCTTCTACCAGACAATTATAGGGTATATTGATGATTAAAAATCAAATATTGATACAGTTCTTTTACATTTTAACCAAACCCAGCCAGAAAACAGACTCAGGCTCTTTTTTTAGTGTGTTAAAATCAATCATCAGAACCGAAGTATAGGGGGATTTCCAAGACAGGGTTATCTTCTGTATTTATTCCAAATTACTAGCAAGAAGTTGTGTAGAGTGGGTGAGTGAGAGTGTGGCAGAAGAGCGTTTCTATTTTTCTTTTCACTCTCTGTCTGATGTCCACCCCCTTCTTCAAATCCCTGCAAACAAAGAGCCCACACTCGGATCAGGTGGGTGCAATGCTTAGCCAGTATTCCTATGCAAGTTGCAGGATTTTAAAAGATGGTTTCTGCTTGATGCAAAGTGAATTTCCAGATTGGTCACAATAGCCAAGACTGTTTCACATCAATGGATGCAAAGCACTTATCCTGCTTCATTCTTTCTTAGATCTGGAACTGACATGCATAATTCTTACCTTTATTGCTTCAAGAGCATCCTATTGTAATGTGCTCTATGGATTCTGACCTTGGTGGCTTGCTGATACAGTAGATACAGAACAGAACTTGGTGGTCCAGTTTCTGATGACGGTGGGATTCTAGCAATACTGGCTTCTTTGTGAGAAGCAAGAACAATGGTTTAATTTGTTCGATAACTTTTTCAACAGTGTTGCAACCAGGTATATAAGGAACTATTCCTTCTCATGACCAACTCAATCAGTCACTTTTGTGATAGCATCCTTGCACCACATATGTACAAGGAAACTCCAAAATGCTCAGATGATACTTTTTCAACCAGGCGGACCCTAGGCATTTAACAGCATGTGCAGTCATGCTTTTAAATCCCTGCACATGTTCATCCTGGTCCCTCCCTTCCTGTCATGGTGAATTCGAGTCACTTTTCATCATCATATGAGGGAGCAGTTTGCCTGAACTGCACTTATACCAGGGTTGCCAACCTTCCAGGATTGGCCTGGAATATCGAAGAATAAGCATCAATATCCAGGTAGCTAATGGAGGCAATCATGGAGATTTTAGCACAGCCTCCAGGAATTTCCAGCACTACATGATGCTGGAAAGAACATCTCCAGGAATAGTTTCGGTCACACATGGCAACCCCATCCTCTACACATGTTGATACACTTGCTTTTAAAGGATGTGTCCCTTTTGTTCTAAGGTTTCAAAACATGAGCATTTCTCCAAGATGTATTTTTAATAATTATAAGGGTTACTATAACACATTGTTGAATAATTGATTAGCAGCCCAACTCTATCCCTTCCCCCCACCAATGCAGCCATGCCACTGGAACGCATCCTGCATCCTGCAGGGTAAGGGATACCCTCCTCTTCTCGGTAAGGGAACATTTGTAAGGGAACAAAATCGCTGGTGCAAGTTCGTGTGGACTGGGGTCAGGGGATCAGGTCCAAGAAGAGGGTTTGGATTTGGTGGATACTACTGCCGCCGAACACGCCCCCTTCCCAGACCCAATCCGCCCTCCTCTCCACCATTGTCACTGCCCTGTTCCATCCCCGCCCCCACTCCCCATTCTCCCACTCCGTACTGCCTCCCCTGCCAGCTTACCTGTATCGGCAGGCCTTCCTTGATCCGCCGCCACATGCAGGGCCGCTCTGGCCTCTCCGCCAGTACTCCAGCAGTCCGCAGCTTAGCACGCTGCTCGAGAGAATTTTATGAAGGCAGTACAACAGTATCTGCTGCTGGAATGCTAGTTCTATCAGTGGATAAGCCCAATAGGAGGTTAAGTGGTTTAAAAAAACTTTTGATCAATTAAAAAGGCTCACAGTGAATCAGGCAGCAGATTAAAAGAATCATTAATAATTCTGAACGGAAATCCTTATAAATCCATGGGTATCAGTCGTTCTCTTAGAAGAGGTGTTCCTCCTTTCACACACAGGGGAAATGCCTTTTTCTGAGATGATGTCTGCTGTGACACGTGTGTATCATCTACAAGCAAAATACACACAGAAATGCCTGTGTACATTTCTGGCTCTTCATTTATATGATTTATAACATTTATATGGGTCTTCAGAACTATTGTGTTATGCATATGCAGGTATAACTAATGGAACTCATACAATGAAGTGATGTCTTTAATCAATTGCCAGCCTCAATTATAGTTAGATATACCATGCCATCATGGTACATAGCACCTTATAAACCATGGTGTCCTTCTGGGCCGACTGGCCGAGCTGGGGGTCGGGGGCACCGTTCTGCGGTGGTTCCGCTCCTACTTGGCAGATAGGTCCCAGATGGTGGTGCTGGGGGACGCCTGTTCGTCATCCTGGCCCTTGAGGTGTGGGGTGCCGCAGGGTTCTATCCTGTCCCCCATGCTATTTAACATCTACATGAAACCGCTGGGAGAGGTCATCCGGGGATTTGGAGTTGGGTGCTATCAATACGCTGATGACACCCAGCTCCATCTCTCCTTTCCACCTGATTCCAGGGTGGCTGTTGAGGTTCTGGAGCGCTGCCTGGAGGCAGTGGGGACCTGGATGAGGGCTAATAAGCTGAAACTAAACCTGGACAAGACAGAGGTTCTCCTGGTCCGGAAATCCACGATGCAGGTACTAGAGTATCGTCCTGCTCTGAATGGGGTTGCACTCCCTCTGAAGGAGCAGGTCCGCAGCTTGGGGGTCCGCCTGGATCCGCAGCTGCTCCTGGATTCCCAGGTGGCGGCGGTGGCCAGGGGGGCCTTTGCCCAGCTCCGGCTGGTGCGCCAGCTGCGACCGTACTTGGATCGTGCAGACCTGACCACGGTGATCCATGCCACGGTGACATCACGATTAGATTATTGTAACGCGCTCTACGTGGGGCTGCCCTTGAAGACGGTTCGGAAACTGCAGTTAGTGCAGAATGCGGCGGCCCGTGTGGTCACTGGAGGTAGGCGGTTCGACTCTGTCGGGCCGCTCCTCCGACGGCTGCACTGGCTGCCGATTCGTTTCCGGGCCCAATTCAAAGTGCTGGTTTTGACCTTTAAAGCCCTATACGGCTTGGGGCCAGGATATTTGAGAGACCGCCTACTTCTATATAGTCCGGCCCATCTCCTTAGATCATCAGAGAAGGCCCTCTTGCGGGTGCCGTCGCCCAGGGAGGTGCGAGGGGCGGCGGCCAGAAACAGGGCCTTCTCAGTAGTGGCACCTACCTTATGGAATTCCCTCCCCTTTGATCTCCGAACTGCTCCCTCCTTGGACACTTTCCGGCGAGGCCTAAAAACCTTCTTGTTTCAAGAAGCCTTCTGAGCCCTTGCCTTTTTTAACATCTCACTGGTATAGGTGGGGGTGCTACTGTTTTTATGCTCGTGTTGTGACTGTCGCCATGATCTTTTTAATTGATTTTTAGTTATTGTTTTTATCAAATGTTATTAATTGTTTTTACTGTTTTAAAGTGTGATGTTTTTTATATGGTATTTTTTGTATTTTTGTTGTGAGCCGCCTTGGGTCCCTTCGGGGAGAAAGGCGGGATATAAATATTGTAAATAAAATAAAAATAAATAAAGTGTCAAAGGCAAAAAAGAGAGAGGTCTTCACCTCCAAAGAACTTACAATCTAAAGCAGATGATAAGGAAAACAGTAACGGTTGGCTGGTGATGAATTAGGAAAATGCAGTTACACCTACATAAAACTTGGTTACAGCTGTGGTGAGGCTGAGCCAAAGGTCTCACAGAAAGGTTTCGAGGAAAGATTTGAAGGAAGACAGCAAAGTAGCTTAATGTGTGAGGACTGGAGAGTGAAAGGCCAAAGAGAAGAAGGTTCTGGTAATAAAGGCGGGAGATGACCAGAGCATGAACCTGAGTTTTACCTTGCACCTGAGGGCTCAAAAAAGGAATTGATGGAATTATTTTTTTCATTCAGTGTTGTATGGGAGGGATATGATTTTGAAATGGATTGAACGTGGAGAGCAGAGGAAAAAGAAGAATCAAAGATAACAACAACATGGCTTGCCTCCTCAACAGTATGAATGGTGATGTTGTTGACAGATAAGAAAAGCAATCAAGGAGAAGAAGGCTTGGAAAGAAAGATAAGTAGTTCAGTCTGGGACATGTTGAGACAGCAGTAAGACATAAGAGTGGATGCATCAGGCAGGCAGGTGGAGATACAGGACTGGACTGAAAAGGACCTGGATAGGTATTGGGTGGAAAGGTACAGCTGGCGGTCACCAGTATAAAGGTGGCACTGAAAAATTAGGTTATCATACTGTATGGTGAATGGTGTTTATTTGGGCAAGCATTCACCCAAATTCAAGGATAAGCAGGATAGGTTTGCTGATAGATAAGCAGGATAGGTTTGCAAGGATAGGTTTGCTTTACTAATACAGTATGTGGAAAAGGCCTTGAAACCCATCTATGTCACAAGTTGCTATTGCTGTTTAATCATCCCGTCCATGTATGACGTTTCACAAACTGGCAGAAGCAAAAAAAAAAGAAAAAAGAAAGATCCCTGATGGGACTTTATTTGTATACCGACCCCCCTTTTTTTAAAGTTGTTACCCAACTTGAACTCATGTCAGTGGTTAATCCAAGTGTATAAATAGAATGGCCAGTTGGGGAAACACCAATTCCTTCATCAGTTGCTCTCTCACACAAAATCTGCTCACATGAAGCTTATTTTATTTTTAAACAAAGCAGCTGGGTGACTTGTAATGCTAATTCTACTGTCCAGTTGGCATGCTGCCTGTCTTTTTCTTTAACTTGCTCCAGCAAAGAAATTGACAACTGAGGCACTTGGCAGTGGCAATCCAGATGCCAAGTCTGGAAATCTGTTCTCCCAGCAGAAGCAGCAGCATCTGGGTGTTTATGTGTAACGGCATTTTTTGACAGTCCAACTGGCCTTTCTGACTGACATTTTGTTTAATCTCTGCTCGTATCATTTCCTAAATTTATGAGTTCCTGGTTATAGGTAAGTATTTGCTGGAGGCCATCCATTAACTGTTCATAAAACCAACACGCAGGACTTTTATATAGCATAAGAGGCTTGTTTCCCCCAGATATATTTACTATATAAACACATCTGTTGAGACAAAAGGCCAATTCTTCCATAGCATGCAAACTGCCTCCATTTATTTAATATAATTCCATTTAATTCTTCTTTAAATCCTGTTTAAATGCTTAGCATGGGTTATGATTTTAGAAAGGCATATGTATTGCTATGGGAGCGAAATTATATGAGAGTTCTTTGCAACATACCTTCTGAACGGCTTTTCTCTTCATAGCATGAAATGAGTTTTTCATATAATAGCCCAATTCAGTGTTGGGTTTGACCCCTAAGGGACTAATCCAGTCCTCTGAGAGGTCCTGTATGCTTCCATTGGCCAAAATAAGGAGGTCAAAATACAGAATACAATATTTTATGTATTTATTTTCTATAACCCTTTTTTTGAGCAAATGACCCCCATGGTGGCTTGCAATAGCCTGCGCTAATACAACACACACACACACACACACACACACACACACACACACACACACACACACACACACACAAAATCCAGCAGCCCTGAGTCCTCTGGCCAATGAGAGAGGTCAGAAGGTGCTTCTCTTCAGTTTTGCAGTTTCAGGAAAAGTGGCAGCCAGAGCATAATAGTGTTGTTCTGCTCGTGCATGTCTGGAAAATCACCCACACCTACTCCTTCTTATCCAGTCAATGACTGGGGTCAGGTTGGTCTTTCCTCTGCCAAGATGGTTTTCCTGGGAGACAGTAACAGCGCAATCCTAACCAACCTTCCAGCGCCGGTGCAGCCGCAGTGCAGCCACGAGGTAAGGGAACAAATGTTCCTTCACCTTGAAGAGGCCTCCATGACTGCCCTTGTACTGCAAACTGCAGTATGCACCCTGTTGGCACGGCTACATCAATGCTGGAAAATTGCGCAGTAAGCAACCTTCCAAGAATCTGTAGTCTTCTGGTCAATGGCAAAGACCAAGAGTCGTTCTCTTTCATGGCAAATGCCAAGAGTCCCTGCAGTTCCAGGGCAAGTAATAGAACTTGCTGGCACTGGCGTCGCTGGAGGTGGGGTGAAAAGCTAAGTTCTGCAGCTTTCCGCCCCACCGTTACTCTCCTGCATGAGGCGCCCCGCCCCCTCGTCGTAGGAGCCCGTCAGTGGAGAGAAAGCAACGCGCAGAGACTCTCCTGCACGTTGCTTTCTCTCAGCTGACGGGCTCCTACGACGAGGGGGCGGGGCGCCTCGTGCAGGAGAGTAACGGTGGGGCGGAAAGCTGCAGAACGTAGCTTTCCGCCCCACCTCCAGTGACGCCAGTGCTTGCTGGCAAGCCAGTTTAAAGAGCGGTGGCAGAGCTGGTAGTCAAGCCACCTCGTGTTGGCTTCTCATGTTCTTCTCAAAAGTCGTCCTCTAGGGAAACTGGTTGCTCAGTAGGGATTAGATGCTTTGGATTCGATACTCAGCTTGCATGAATCTGGTGTCATGCATATTGACTTCAGCAAAGGTATATCCATTCAGATGTAGAGTGAGAACAGTGTTTCCTGATGCACACTGAGTATCAAGCAGCCCAATCTTATACAGATAAACTTGAAAGTAACTGCCCAATCCTATCCTCCACCTTTACTGACAATGCAGCTGAATTGATCGAGCAAGCACTGCATCCAATGGTGTGTGTGTGTGTGTGGGGGGGAAATCAAAAGTCCTGCCAGAGGTAAGTAAAAATACTTACCTCTTACTTCTGGGTAGACCTTCTGGTGGCTTATGGGTCTGCTCAGACCCATGCCAGCTATACCACTGGCATAAGTTTGAGGAGAGAAAAGGTGTGGGCGGGTTGGAAAAGAGGGAATATGATCCTGGTGCATGCTGGTACTGCTGAGATCCAGCCCCTCCCTCCCTGGACCCTGCCCTGCCCTCCCCGCTCATGACACGCCCCCCGCCACCAACCTACCAGCACCATCAGAGCCTTCAGGAGCCACTGCTGCGACACTCAACATTTTTAACAGTGGTGCAGTAGCGCACAACAGCAACCTGGCTGTTCCAGTAGCCTGGGAGTTCCAGTAGCGCAACACTGCCCCTAAGTACTATTTTAATCAAGCTTACTCTCAAGTAAGTGTCAATGGGATTGATGCCTTAGCGATGCCATTGCTTTTTGGTCCTCTAAGTGATTAAGAGGTAAACACATTCTAGGAATGTAATTCAAAGGTCAGATATTGAATTCTCATACTGAGAGAAGTTTTTATTGTGGATGACAACCCTCACATTGATAAAGCAAGATCCATATTACAAATTGGTTTCTGGTGGGTAGAAATAAAGTTGTCTCAGTATAAAACGGTGGAGTAAATTTACAATCTACAGTATATCTCTTATTCACTGGAACAAAATAGCAAAAGTGTGGAGAATTGCATGTTTTGGAATGCTCCACCCTATTTATAAACCCTGAAGATAGGAAACTAGTACGTCAAGAGGAGGCTTAACCTGTGCTCAAATTACGGGAGACCAGGAGGGGTTGGTCCCTTTACCTTTTCTGATAGATCCCATACCTTCTGCTTTTAGAAGTCCTCATTGTGTTCAATGGGGCCTACTCCCAGGAAAGTGTGTATGGGATTGCAGCCTTAATTAAGGCCTCTCTACCTTCATTATGTAGCAGAATGTTTAAGCAGAGGATAGTTAATAATGGAGGACCAGGAAGACTGGTGAACAAGGAAAAAGTATGGGTTTATTTGGTTACGCAGCGCAGTGGACAGCACCCCAGGACGGGGCACTGACCCTTTGCTCCATGTGAGCACAGTTTTTATACATTTCCAAGCAGAACATCACATGGTTGCTGAGAATGTGCATAGTTACAGAGTAATACAGAAACACAATGGGAACAATAGTGGGCTGAGCTGGGTAGAAGTTTCTAGATGGTCCTTGATGGTTCGATCGTTGAGTCCTGGGAGACTTGATTGAGTTAGCTCTGGGAGTCTCCCTGCACCCAGAGTCAGCCTAATGTGTATGCTTGAAAGGAGGAAAGATTGTTTGCCAAATGTGAGGTTTTTCCTGTGACCTGGGGAGGCAGATATGAACAGAAACCAGGAAAATATTTTTCTGCATCAGTTAATAGACCACTGGAAAAGTTCCTCTGTTTATGATATGGTGAGTTTTCTAAGCAAAATGCAGGAACATTCAAACATGTATCTCTTTGTGTTTGAATCTTAAGTGCTAGCCCAGCAGCAGCTGCAGCACAGGATTCTCCTGACTGTGTAGTTGTACTCGAAAAATTCTATCGCATGTAGTTTGACAAGCGTGGAAGAAGAAGAGGCTCATTCAGCAAAGACTGGGAGTGTGGAGGTGCCTTTCTATTCTTGAAGCACCTAATGCTAGGCAGTGGCATTTGTTTGACACATTTTCTTTGATATCAGGAAGATGCAAACTGTCCATTTTACTGTAACACTTCATTCCACCAAGGATCATAATCAGGCATGATGGTTGATTTGTAAAGCTTTCTTTTAGTCTTCATTGCAGTTCGTCATCAAGTGATAATGACTTTATTCTCTTACAGCTGGTCCATGCCACCTTTCTTTTTCTGTGGCACTCACTTCCAAAAGACTTGGCTTTAGTTATTTGTTGGCCAAGGTAGATGTAGCTCTTGGTTTCCTCAGTTTCTTTGCCATTGATTGAAGAAGCTGAGAGCTAAATCTACCTTGGCCAACAAATGACTAAAACCAACATTTTTGGAGATAAATGCTGTAGCAGCAGCAGAAAGGCAGCACTTGCCAGCTTTAACAGAATGAAGTCATTAGTATTTCTTGATGAACTTCCAGTGAAGATTAAAATCAATACAACTCAACCATCAGCATGCCAGGATCTGTGGTGCTGAGCATTGGTCAACAACTGATTAAGAAACTAACAGTGCAATCCAGTGCAAGGATCCGGCCAGCGGCCCACAGCAGCCCACCGGATCGTGAGCTCTGGCGGCCGTTCTGCCACCGGGCCGGAGGTCAACTCAGGGAAGGGGATGTTCATCCCCTTCCCCAGGTGTAAACCCAGGCCGGCCTAATCGGCCTTCTCGGATTTCTGCCAGCTAAATAGCTGGCAGAAGTAGAGGAGGCCGTGTAATGGCCTAGCCGGCCCGGCGGGGACGGGGATATGGCTGAGGCCATCCCCCGCCCCCTCCCGGGCTGGCTAGACCAATGCCCCCCCTCCGTCGCCTGCCAAACCGCCCCCGCACCCGTCGGATCCTGACTCACCTCGTCCGGCAGACACACGGGCGCTTGTATTTACAAGAAATCCTGTGCTTTCCGGCACGTTTGCAATTGCTGCCGGTGACGGAACGCTTGTTCTGTCGCTGGCATGATTGTCAGGATTGCGCCCTAAAGATATTATATGAAGAATTATCAAACAATGTACAGTATGCACAAAATTTCCTATCATGATGGTATACCAGATATAAAACACAGTAGACTTCCCACTGTAGAGATTAGATTTCCAGGAATTGAAACTGTCCCCTTGGAAAACCTAAGACTAACAGAACTTTTCAGTCAGCAATGGAAATAATAGTGATCGAAAATGAGAAGTTAAGTATCATTTGTGGAAGTACAAATGGAGATGACTCAGATTTAAGCAATATTGGTGACATCATCAGGCAGGATGCTCAAACACTCTTACAGGAATAAATAGAAATCTGGAAAAGCTTTCTGGATTCAGGCCCAGATATGAGTTTCATGGGCTTGTGGTGCTCATCTCAAAGATGAGGAAACCCAAAATTCTTTTTCTGTTCACATAAAATCTGAACATGAGAAGGATGCGTGGCTTGCTTCCACTCCCCTAACTTCTAAACTAATCTGTCATGGATCACTACCCATCACTACCTAGTAGGGTGTGGGCTAAGGGTCGCACATAACCTCTGCAAGTTTGGTGGAACCATTGGTATGGTCCGCCCCTGAAGGCTGAAGGATCCTGATGGTTTCCTGAGGGCTTTGGGGGAGTTTCCTGCTACTAGGGTCAGCGACTCACCCACTCGTCAGGATGACCTCTGGAATGAGGAACTGGCCAGAGCAGTGGATGAAATTGCTCCTATGTGACCTCAGCCAGATCGTCAAGCCAACTTAGTTCCTTGGTTTACTGAGGAGCTGCGGGAGATGAAATGGTTCAGCAGATGTCTAGAGATGCATTGGAGGAAGATGTGGTATGAATCTGACCTAACTCATGCAAGAGTACAACTTAGTGCCTATTCTGTGGCAGTGATGGCAGCAAAGAAGGCTTTCATCTCTACCACCATCACTGCTACAGAATGTCATCCAACAGAGCTGTTCCGCATTGTGCAGAGTTTGTTATATGTAACCTATCAGGAGGGTCAGGGAGACTCTCCCAATGGCTGCTATGATGCTTTCTTAGAACATTTTGCGAATGAAGTCACTCAGATTCGACTCAACTTGAACTCTACATTGGCACAGATGTCCCTTGAGAAACTGTCTGTCCAGTTATTTGGGATTCTTTTCAGTGTATATGGTCTGAGGATGTGAACAAGATTATCTGGAGTGTGAGACGTACTGCTTGTCCTCTTGATCCTTGCCTGATGTGGTTATTACAATCTTCCTGGGGCAGGTTGGCTAAATGGGTGGGAAGGATTGTTAATTCATCTCTCCGGGAGAGGGTATTGCCAAAAGCCTTAAAGGTGGCAGTGGTTCACCCTCTCTTGAAGAAACCTTCCCTAAACCCATTGGTCTTGGATAATTTTTGACCAGTGTCCAACCTCCCATTTTTGGACAAGGTGATGGAGTAGGTGGTAGTGTCTCAATTCCAGGAAATTCTGGAAAAGCGGATTATCTGGACCCCTTTCAATCTGGTTTCATGCCAGGCTATGGGATGGAGATGGTCTTGGTTGCCTTGACTAATGACATGCGCTGAAGACTAGACAGGGGGAGTCTACAAATAGTCCCTATTTGTCCTGCTAGACCTCTCAGCGGCATTCGTCACCATCGACTATGGTGTCCTTCTGGACTGACTGACTGAGTTGGGGCTTGGAGGCACTGTTTTGCAGTAGTTCCTTTTCTTCCAGGCAGATCAGACCCAGATGGTGAAGCTGAGGGATACCTGTTCCGTGCCCTGGTCGCTGACTTGTGGGGTGCCACAGCGATCTATTCTGTCCCCCATGCTGTTTAACATCTACATGAAGTTACTGGGGGAGGTCACCTGGGGATTTGGAACTGGGTGTCACCAATATGCGCCTGTATGTGGTTGAGGCCTGGATCAGGCTAATAGATTGAAATTAAACCTGGGCAAGACAGAGGTCCTCCTGGTTCAGAAGACCTTAAAAAGTGTTGTATAAATATTCTCAATAATAACAGTAATTATTATTGTTATAGTTAGCATTATCTCTTAGATTCCTGGAGGCTTTTGATGACTTTGTATGTGGCCCAGAAAAACCAAGTCAGGATTTATTTTAGGCAAATTTGATCTAGTTTGGAAAAATACCTGGCACACTTTGAGAAAGAGCTCATTTCCAATCCAATCCAACATGAGACCATTTCTCTAACATATGTGCCACAATTTTAGCACACATGTGTGTGTGTGCGTGCGCGCACGCGCGCGGGCTAAAATCATGGCTAGTATAATCTCATGGGAAGTTCTCCCACTTTCTGTGCTACACTTTAATGAGTATTGGAATTGGAAGTTAAATCCTAACTATGTTCTATGAACTGGCAAAGAGGTGGTTAAGATTTTTATGTCTGTATTTACAAGAAATCCTGTGCTCCTACATGGCTGAGATAAGCAGTCTTTAGAAGTTCACTAGACTCTGTTGTAATTAAAATACAGTATAATCAAGTAAGCATTTTCACTTCTATGGCCATTAGTAAGTGAATAACTGGTCTCTTAACCATGCTAAAAACTCCTGAGGGCAATTCACATGGCCAAACACCATTACCTTCCAATAAGTATTGCTTTCCAGAAATTCTTGGGTAGAGATATTCGGGAATGCTGAAAAGAAACACTTTTTAATAGGCCAATTGTTAATTTGCCTCAAACCTCATTACTGTAAATTATGCACAGAATATTTTGCTCCTACTGTACTGGACTTCAAGGTAGTTGCTTAAAGCTGGACAAAAGCCAGTAGTCACTTGCAACTGATCACAACCTAACAATTCAATTTCAGACAAAATGAATTTGTACTAAAGTGTAGAATAGGAGGGACACTCTATAGCTTCTGTAGAAGCATGAAATCCAGCAGATTTAGCAGCTTACCTAAGTAGCCAGCCCTGTAAGTAGCCAGCCCTGTAACATACTTGAAATAGTGCCACAAGGAGCTTAATCACATAACTAAAAGTTTAAAACTGTTGTTAGATAAATCTGTATCACAGCTATTGCACACTCCATCACTCAAATAATTGCTCCATTGCAGACACTGGCGTCACTACAGGGGGGGCGGAGCTCTAAGTGCTGCTGAAATCAGAGCCTCCTTTACACAGATGAACAAAGTGGCCCCGCCCCCTCACCCTCGGAGCCTTTCATGGAAGCGAAAGCAAGCACAGGGAGTCTCCTGCACTTGCTTTCACTTCCCTGAAAGGCTCCGAGGGTGAGGGGGCGGGGCCACTTTGTTTGTCTGTGTAAAGGAGGCTCTGATTTCAGCAGCACTTAGAGCTCCGCCCCCCCTGTAGTGACGCCAGTGATTGCAGACCTGAACAACTTGTGACCCAAAAGCCAAACGCCGGCCCTGCCAACTACTTGGTGACCCTCCTGTATTTCATGGCTTTACAGAGGGGACAAAAACAGGACTTGGGAACCAGTCCTATCCTCAGCCAGCCTGCTCAGGGACACTGCAGGGACATCCAGCAGGCCAGTTGGGGATCAGGCCACTGGGGAGAGGTAAGTAAAGACATTTTTAACTTATCGCCTCCACCACTGGCGTCACTACAGGGGGGCGGAGCTGTAAGTTCTTCCGTGATCGGAGCCTCGGTTACACGGAAGAACGAAGTGCCCTGCCCCCGCGCCTTCTAACCCATTCAAAGCGGTGAAAACAACGCGCATTCACCGCTTTGACTGGGTTGGAAGGCGCGGGAGCGGGGCGCTTCGTTCTTCCGTGTAACGGAGGCTCTGATCACGGAAGAACTTACAGCTCCGCCCCCCCTGTAGTGACGCCAGTGGCCTCCACTGCTTCCTTGTCACCAATGGGCCTTCTCAGATCTATGCCAGCCATTTTGCTGGCATAAATCTGTTAGGCTAAAGGGGACATGTTGGGCCTGGGATGGGGGTCCTGGATCTCACGGTTACTGCTGCAGCCAAGATCCACCCCATCCTGCCCCAAACCACCCCACCCCGCCCCAATCTGCCCTGCCACCAACCTACCTATAGACCAGCCAATGACAGCACAGTGCTTACTGGCTGCCACGCAGTTGGCAGTGCTCCATTGAAGCAGCTCATGTGATGGCGGCCCACACAATATGATGGTGGTTCACGAGATCCACCAGTGTATTATGAGAATAGGATGGAGCCATTTATCATGTCCTTGCGAGAGGACCATTATGAATAATGGACTTCAACACATCAAATTCTGTGCTGAATTATGACCAGGGTACGCTAGCTGGGAAACATCCCTCATGACTTTAGATGCATGTCTCAGTGCTCAGAAAACAGGTATACCATGTGCATAGATTTGCATAACAAAAGTATTTATCTCGTGCAGGCTAGCATTGTTTGTGATTCACCCAGTTTGTGACTCCCTGGCTCAAAGCTGAACATAGCCTCTCCATCATACATTGTGGTCTGCAAGGTATTTCACTTCTCCACCAACCTCACCTCCCACTACCAACTATCCACATGTCTTTCAGCCCACCAGGAGATTGATGAATGTCTGGTTTTTGCTGCTTATCTTCAACTGGTAAAACAAGACCCTTGGACTGCTAGGAGATCAAATCAGTCAATCCTAAATGAAATCAACCCTGACTGTTCCCTGGAAGGACAGGTACTGGGGCTGAAGCTCAAATATTTTGGCCACCTAATGCGAAGAGAGGACTCTCTGGAGAAGACTCTGATGCTGGAAAGACTGAAGGCAAAAGGAGAAGGGGAAGACAAAGGATGAGATGGTTAGACAGCATCACCGATGCAACGAATATGAAAATGAGCAAACTCAGGAAGATAGTGGAGGACAGGAAGGCCTGGCGGGATATGGTTCATGGGATCATGAAGGGTTGGACACGACTTAACGACTGAACAACAACAAATGCCATTTATGACAGCAGAACATGATTTCCGCTATCATAAATGAAGAATCTCAGCTGCAATATGTGGCTAATATTACCTACCTTGCAGAATTGCTGTAAAATCGAGATATTACAACTGAGCTTTGCTTGCTTAGAAAGTGCATTACAAATACTAAATGGGCTGGTTTGAGTGCTGTTTTGTTCCCTGAACTGGCCTCATGAGTTGAATTGCTCCCCCTGCTTTCCTTTTAAATTTCCCTAACCAGGCTGCTAAAATTTGGGGAGAAATGCATTTCATTTAGTGTGTGAGGCCAGTTTGGGGGATACAATAGCATCCGAATCTGCCCTAGAGTACTTTAAGAACATAAGAACATAAGAAGAGCCCTGCTCGATCAGGCCAAAGGCCCATCTAGTCCAGCTTCCTGTATCACACAGTGGCCCCACCAGATGCCTCAGGGAGCACGCAGCCATGTTTCCTGCTGCCACTCCCCTGCACCTGGCACAGAGAAAACCTACTTCTAAAACCAGGAGGTTGCTTATGGCTTGTAACCTGTGATGGTCTTTTCCTCCATGAATCTGTCCCAACCCCTTTTAAAGGCATCTAGGCCAGGTGCCATCACCACATCCTGTGGCAAGGAGTTCCACAGATGAATTACACGCTGGGTAAAGAAATATTTTCTTTTATCCGTTCTAACTCTCCCTCCACTCAATTTTAGTGCATGTGGAGGGAGAGTTAGAACGGATAAAAGAAAATATTTCTTTACCCAGCGTGTAATTCATCTGTGGAACTTTCCTATTCGCATGGATGCTTGAAACAGCAGAAACGGACGAGGCAAATGTGCTTCACATGAAAAGGGCAAAAGTCGTCCTTGAGTTCAAGAAGACAGAATAACATCTCACCTTGTTGATTGCTGAGGCAGACTGACAGCGTTCTAATATGTGTTAACGACTGTCGTTTTCCGCGGGTTAAAACGTTGACTAAATGAAGTTTGGTCCATGGTGTTGTAGTTTATTTCATGGTTCTGTAGTTGTTTCCATGCTTGCAGAAGCAGAGGATTTCCTCCGTCCCCTCTTATAGTAAGGTCAGATCAACTTTGCTCTGCACATATCAATGTGTACCGTACAGGAATACATATCTGGAAAGAAAGACAAAGGAAAGAAATGCAGCAGCAGTAGTCTGATGCTACATTTGAAGGCTTGCTTCTCTCTACCTTTGATAAACCTATAAACCACTGAGAATTAAGATGGAGCAGATGATTTATACAGCTGCTACAGCAGTGCTTCGCTCACATTTATTCCTCATTTTACAGTAATTCACATGCGGATAACACTGAGATTTACATGCTGAACTGCCAGTGTTTCAGGACTTTTTTTTTCCTCCTGACTTATGAATGTCTAATGTAAATTGAAGACCTTTCCAAAAAATGTAATTATATTTTTCTCTCTGCCAAAGTAGGCATTCTCTTGTTGCAAACCTGATGGACCAGTTCAAATATCAGCTTTTAATTGCTTCAATTCATTTGTTGTTCCCTTTATCATTTGGCATGCTCCTCGGAGTATAGAAAGTGTAAAAACTAAAAGCAAAACCCATATGAGCAGCCGGATGAATAGAAGAAGTAGGAAATGTAGGGGTTATAAAGTAAGAATGTGGGGAGGGGGGAGGCACAGTGATGGAAAGAGAAGTGACTTTTTTTAATTGACATGTCAATGCATTTTTCTTCCAATTTGTGTTTAAATTAGTCCTGCAGTGAATAGTTGACTATTTAGTTAGATTTATAAATTAAAAATCATCTGAGTGTCTTAAAAACGTTTAGCGAAGTAGCAGATTTTAAAAAGATTTAACTACTTTTAATTTAACTTATGAAGCAGTGGGTGACAGGCACCAGGATCATCCCTCCCTCCCGGCACTGTCCCAGATGCTGCATCACCTATCCTTCATGTTTGAAAAGGAAGACCCCTCTCCTCTTCCCCACACTTCCACTCCACTCCCTTCTTCATTTTCAAAACCAGTTAGCAGGTAGAAGACAAGCAGCAGTGATGGGACCTGCCCATCATCAATACATCACCTCAGACAACCATCTCAGGGAGCCTTATAGATTCTCCGACCTAGTAGACACACTCTGAGAAGAGGCTTCCCCCTTTATCGTTGTGGGAGCTCCTCACCCTCTGACAGCCTCTCAGGTGCTGAGGCTCCTCATCGGCCTCCCTTGACCTTTTTTAAGACTGCCCGACCCCATGGCTCCTCCCCTACCCCACCCTCGTCGCTAGAGCGTGCCGGGGGGTGGACCGCCGGGGTGTGTGTGACACGCGCAGAAAGGTGACGCACGCACCCACGCACGTCACCTCCGCTGCGCGCGTCGCTCCTCCGGAGGCTCCGAGGCCGGGAGAAGGCCTCGGGGCGACCTCCCCGGCCGGCGCTCCAGGGCCTTCTAACGAAGGCCCAATGCGGCGATACATAATTTATAACGTTTTTCGCACATGCGCAGAACATTTCTGAGGGAGAAAGGGCAGCCCTTGCCCTCAGAAACAGTCTGCGCACGCGCGAAAAACGTAAAAGTGCACGTTTTGACGCATTGGGCCTCGTCAAAAGGGCCAGGACAGCCGGCTTGGGAGGATGTTGTCCGAGCCGGCTGCAACGGAGGTAGGACCTCCGCGCCGCCAAAATTTTTTGGGCTGTTTGCGGGGGGGTCATTAGGGTGACGCGCACACCCTCGCTTCAGGGCAGCGCGCGCCCTAGTGACGGCATCCCAGGGAAGCTCCGGATCTGCCCCCGTCTCCTTGTGTGTGTCGGCCTCGCCTTGTGCCTAGGATGGACTCCCACCTGCACCCAAGAGGACTCGGGTGTGTGGGGGGGAGGGATTTGCGTAGAAGGCCTCTGCCATATCCTATCCCCCCTCTCAGGCCTGGAAGCCCTACACGAGGTTTCTCGGGCCTGCGGCAGCAACTTAGCACAGATCCAAGTAGTCCCATTGAGCAGGCTGGGGTTCGACACGAGGTAAGAGGACAAATGTCCTCTTACCCAAGGAGACCTCCAGCCTGCTTAATCTCAGCACTGGATACAGTGTGGACCCTGCAGCCCTGCTGCGCCAGCGCTGGATAGGATTATGCTGCGACTAATGTTTTTATTCAAAAGATTGAATGGACTACACTATTAACACAGTAGCAACTGAAAGATTTGTTTCATTGTGTGACAGACCGAGTTTAGATATATATTTCATGCGTTGCTATAACAGTTTGGAATTAAAAGTTTAATATTTTGTATTAACTGCATATTACATAGAATGGCAAGATATCTTGCTTGTTTTTCAGTTATGAAATATTCTTTCTTTAGTATATTTTAAAACCTCCATAGGATATTGCAAAACCAAATTTAGCAGTACTTGCAAGATCCAAGAGATTTACATCCTGATCAAACAGCTGGCACTCTGCACACACAGCCCCTACCAATTAAGCTGCAGTGATGCTGGTAATGTCATGACGAGAGGAAGCCCAGAATTCCATCAAGCTGTCCCACTCGTCCCTTCCCAAACAGTTGATTGATGCAATTTCAAATTCTTTAGCAGGGCTGTGTATGTGCAGCTATGGCCGCACAATTGATCTCAGGAATCGTGCATGCAGAACTTTCTTGGGTGCGTGATTTCCTACCCAGCTCGAGATAGGAGTGCAGAACCCTTTGCTTCCAGGGATGTGGAATACTAACACAGCCTAGCTGGATCACCACATTGCTGCTTTAGCAATTCCTCACCATCAAAAATCGATTTGGTGCAAAGAGTTGCACCCAGTTGATGCAAATGTGCGAGCCAAAGAATAAGGTCACTGTCCGGACAAGTGAACCACTTTTTAGTACCACCTACCATGGCCTCTGAGAGGAATTTTATCAGTGGTACAAAGTTTCTTTTGGGCCCCTTCTCAAAGGGGGAGGGGCAAAACAGGGCAGGGGGAGGGCAGCAATGGTCAGAAAAGTCTCCGGAGCCCAGGTCTACCAGGCTTCCCAATGTGGCACCCAGGTCTACCTGCCTGGTAGACCTGGCCACCTGATTGGCCCAGCCTCTGTATTTTCATCTCCATTAGGCCAGCTGAGATCCCAGGAAATTTCTGGGCCCCCTCCTTTGGCTCCTGGGCCCCCTTTCAGATCCTGGGCCCGTGTACAATTTACCCCCTTTACCCCCCTCTCATGGGCCCTGCCACCCATTGATTAGGGAAGTTAAGCAAGTGTTTCACACTTCATTGCAATCACTGGACTGAGGCTGGATTCATGCCCATGTCACCCGTTAGTCTTAGAAAATATAAATTGATAGAAATTGAGAAGAGCTTTCTGTGTCGGGGGCTATAAGCTTAGATAGGAGGCAGCTATCTCGTCGGTTTTTAGACATTCACAGCTGGCACCTGATCATTTACAGCAGATTCTAGAGTACACAGAAACTCTTTGTGTGCTGGGGGGGGGGGGATTGAAAGGATTTGTAGTGTTCCATTATACAAGGTATGTCCACAGTCTCTTAAGTAGCAACTCTATCATGGTATGCACACACACATCTCCAACATAATATAAGAAACATTTCCAGAGTTCCCACCAGAAACAAGAAAACTGCGTCAACTCAGTATCAAAAGCAAGTGGAGTTATATCCAAAGGTGCTATCGAGAACAGCTTTTGTCTTTAAACATCTCAGCACAGTTTGAGTTGCAAAGCTCTTCCTTGGAGGTGTCTTCCTTCAACTCTTGCATTTAGTCCATCTGTAGAGAGAACAAGTATGTGGAACTTGGTCTCCCTTGCAAGAGCTGAAGAAAGAAAGAAAGAAAGAAAGAAAGAAAGAAAGAAAGAAAGAAAGAAAGAAAGAAAGAAAGAAAGAAAGAAAGAAAGAAAGGACGGACGGACGGACGGACGGACAAGAGCAATTCTGCACAGTGGTTTTGGATGTGTCCTCTTGTTACACAGTACTTGTTATACTAGTGTTTATTGCCCACATACCCTTAAAGACAAAGCTTTGAAATATAAATGGTCAAATCTTTATCTGACAATCTCAAAAACTGCATTGGATGACAATATCCAGCCACCTCCGACCCCCACAGTGCAGTTTTGAGTGCAGTTTCCTACTTTGGAGGAAACTGCTCAGTTACCCCCACCGTATCTCACTGCCTTTCGTTTGGGCGTTTAAACCCTGGCTGCAAGCTGCAGGTCATATCCTGATGATCCATTCAAACCTATTACCATCAATTCCCAAAGGAGTCAAGACAGCTCATGGTTGCATCACCCACCCCAAGCCCGTCAGGTAGATTTTACACCTGTTGTTTCCATCCAAAATCCTTGAGCTGATTAGCCTCTGGAGACTAGTCTTGTGACCCCTTTGGTGAATGCATTAAATTAGAACAAACACAGAGGGACTTTTAGAACATCACACATATCCAAAGACCTGTTAGGATGGGTAGGAATTTGAATACAATTGCCTTAGGGTACACACTGAATTCCTCTGCTACCACACTGGACCAGTCAACAACCAAACCTGACTAACCTACAACACATCAGTTCCTTCAATCTGAAGTAGATTAAAAGAATCCTCTTTTCACAAATCAATCAAGAGAGGAGCAAAAATTCCTACTTGGCTCACGCAGGCAAATGTCTAATCCCAGACGAATCTTCTGGGTGCGTGGGTGAGGCCGCTTTCCAAACAGTGTCGAACAAGACTCCAAAAAGAGAGGAGCAGCTGAAACAGTTAGCAGAGCTCCTCCCTCTAATGCCCTCCAATCAAATTGTGCTACTTTCTCTCTGTGCCTTCTGCCTGGGAGACAATAAGGCAAGGCTCCCGCCCACACGAAGTTCCTGGGAGGATGAGTGATAGTAATTACGGTACATTTAAACCAATGTAGTACCCTTGACTAATGGAACAGTATAGCAGTATATGGAACAGTATATGGAACAGGTGATGGATATTGCCCTTGTTCTATCACCTTGTTGTCAAACAGAGGTAAGTCCCAATGAGTTCAATCTTACTCCAGGGAAGCATGCATAGGACTGAAAAACGAAGCTGGACCTTTTTCTACATGTGATGTTTGGGTTTGATTTGCTCCATCTTCTTCAGTTCCAGAGGCTATATGTGGAGCAAAATTAAACATTATTTGTTCCAGGAGCCACCCCGACTAATGTAATTGCACGGAAATATGACTCAAAGCCTGGTGTAACTGAACAGCAGCAGCCTGACACCAGGAGAAAGCTTAGAAGAAAAGAATTCCTCAAACAAAAAGAATTCCAGCCTTGCCTGTGAGGAATTTGGTTAAAAATAAAGCATCTTCTGTGATCAAAGTCTAAGCTGAATTGTGTAGTTTCTAATATATGTGGCAACAGCACAATAAGAGCAAAGGATGAAAACACAAGTGTCTGTGAAATTAGAAGCTCTAAATCTGACACCAGTCACTTTGATGGTTTTTACATGCACAGAAAAGTCAGGCCTTAAAAATAGGATTTAGAATCCTCTCTCTCTCTCTCTCTCTCTCTCTCTCTCTCTCTCTCTCTCTCTCTCTCACACACACACACACACACACACACACACACACACACACACACACACAGAGAGAGAGAGAGAGAGAGAGAGAGAGAGGCCTTATATTGAGGTTTTCAAACTGTTGGGTTGTGACCCACCAGGAAAACTGAATTGTGGTGTTGGTTGGAGGAAGATTCTGAGAGTGCCTTGGACTGCAAGAAGATCAAACCAGGAAATAAAGCCAGACTGCTCGCTTGAGGGAACGATAGTAAAGTCAAAACTGAAGTACAAGGGGGCCCCGTATCCACGGGGGATACATTCCAGGCCCCACCGTGGATACTTGAAAACGCAGATAGGGGCAAATGCCCCCTCTTCCCTGAAACCCCCGCGGGTGCGCGCAACCCCCCGCCCCTGTGACACCCCTCCCCGGCACTTTTAGAGTCAGAAGCTTTGTTTCTTCTTCAATAGGAACACAATGAGCAGTCTCATGCGGCCTTGCAGAACCTCTCTAGCACCTAGTCTCGCTGGAGGGGCCTGCAAGTTCCTTTTGAAGAAGAAACAAAGCTTCCGACACTAAAAGTAAGTGCCTGGGGGGGGGGTCGCGCGGGGGAGGGGAGGGGCCATCCACTATCTGCGGATAACTGAATCAGTGGATAGCAGATTAGCGGATACGGGGGGGGCCTGTACTTCGGCCACATAATGAGAAGACAGGATACCCTGGAGAAGATGCTGATGCTGGGGAAAGTGGAAGGCAAAGGGATGAGGGGCCGACCAAGGGCAAGATGATATTCTGGAGGTGGAAGGACATTATGGATGATATTCTGGAGGTGGAAGGACTCGACCTTGGGGGAGCTGGGGGTGGCGACAGCCAACAGGAAGCTCTGGCGTGGGCTCGTCCATGAAGTCACGAAGAGTCAGAAGTGACTGAATGAATAAACAACAATAGGTTACAGGCAACCGCAAAGGCAATGGTGGTGGTGAAAGAGGATGAGTTGAGTGCTGGCAGTGTGTGTGCTGCTTGGTGCAGGGGATGCAGGCACAGGGGTGGGTGTCCATGTGGGCAGCAGAGGGCAATGGAATGGGGGGTAGAAGATCAGCTTGGGCCACCGCTGGCAGCTATTAACAAGCAGTCTACAAATATTTTTAATGGAACCTACAATAAATTTGCAGTGGATTTGGGAGGAACAGAAAACTTTGGGACCAATTAAATGGAAAAATGAGTTTCATTCATCCTTATTCAAGGCTAATGGGAGACATCACATTGCGTTAAATTTTACTTCTTTTGTGGCCTCATTCAAAAATGGGACTATGGGCGGATTTAGTATTTTAATTTGAAATGCAGAATTGAACCATGACTATATGTATTCTGGTATTTCATGTTTCCACAGAGATATTGCATTACACAAACAAATGGGCAAACTGTTCATTGGAGTTCCAAGTTGGCAAAATAAGAAAGCTTTCAACCAATTTTTTGGGAAGTGATTACTTTTTACAAAGTGACTTTTCCACACCATTTTCTCATGGTGGCCATATTATCTGAGTGATCTCTGACCTGGTAAGATCTAGGAATTGCCACTTTAAAGTCATTACAGTTTTTTCCTAGAAGCCTTTTTGTTGTTGTTCAGTCATTAAGTCGTGTCCAACTTTATTGTACATTCATTAGCACTGCCTTTGGTGAAACAAGTGATTTTTGCTGGACACAGCAATCTATTTTTGGAAAGAAGTTAAGATGTATTTACAGTACTTTGGGGTCTTAACACCATTTTAGGCAAAGTTTTTTAAGGAAGGTTCCAAAATATTATGTCCCAGAAAATGACCGTATTGGCAAAACTATTGTTGCTTGTTTTACTATTTTGTGAGATACCAAACATATTTAAATCACTCAGCAGTGCCTAATCCTATTGTCTCAGATAAAATATAGATTGATGTTATGAACTTTTCTGCACATATGCAAACTGGCCCATTATTGCATCATGAAATCAATTTTTCATACAAGATAATTATGATGAGATTTATTTTGGAAAACTTGAGTTATGGTGGATCACAAGCTGTGAAGGCGTGAGATAATGTATTGGGTTTAACAATGATCCAGGTTCAAATTCCTGACCCACTATGAAGCTCACTAGATGACTTAGGACCTTTCTTAAGCTCTCAGCCCAAGCCATCTCACAGTATTGTTAGGGCATTCATTCATTCAGTATGCATTCATTTCGGATACATGGGAAAGTGAGAAAGGAATGCATGTGCGGGGAAGATGGTAGTTGCTCAATGGTATGTACTAAAACTGATTTATTGCAATCTTCACAATACAGTAGGGCCCTGGTATCCACGCAGTGGCGATCCTCGGGAGGGGGCACCGACGCCACGCCCCCACGTGACCGAGGTGTGACGTTAGCTTGACGCGCGCCCAGCGCGGCTCCAATCACGCCCCCCCTCCATTTTACTATCTATTTTGGAGCCAAACGAGCTCCCGGGTGGGTGGGCGGTCCAAACACCACGATGAGCAGCGGAGATGCGTCCTGGACGCAAGTACACCCCTCCTCCGCCACGTGCACCCACCCCCTTGTGGCCCACGTCCCCCGACCCTGGGGCCCACAGCCCCCCCATCCCTACCCCGACGACGCTTCTGTATCCATGTGGCATAGGTTCCTGGCTCCTCTGCGCATATCGGAAACTGCGGATAAGGAGGAATGCTATCCTCTGCGGTCCCCCCACAGTCCCCCATGCCCATTACCTTTCTTTATCTTCATAGAGCTGGTGCCAAGCCGGCACGTATCTTTCTTTACCAAAACGCTATAAACAGCATGCTTACAAGCATGCTGCTTATAGCGATGAAGCAGGCAAGCAGCCTGAATACTAAAGAGGCTCCATTAACAGGAAGCAGGAAGCTTCCTGCTTCCTGTTAACAGAGCTTCTCTAGCATTCAGGTTGCTTGGAATGGTGGAAGGGGGAATGGGGAATAAATTATGGTCCCCTGCCCTTTACATATCCCTCAAGGGTGTCAGGTCTTCCAGGGGACCTTCCCCAAGCCAATAGTCTGCCACCACCTGTTCAACCTCAAAAAAGCACATGCACAGGACACTTCATTATAAGAAAGCTTTATTGCTTACACTTGTCCAGGAATTGCTAAGTAAGGATGTCATCCACCCTGAAAGGGAGAGAATCCTCAAGAAGGTGTGTAAAGAGTACACGCATTTCAAGGCAACAAGAAAACAACAAAGGCTAACTCTCTAGGCTACTTACAACATAATCTGTTCAAACGTTCTGCTGTGCAGGGCTGTCCTTGTTCGATCAGGCACAGTGTCCCCCAGCAAGTGTGGCCAGGAGAAGGCAAAGATGAACTCTCCCATCTCGAATTTATATTTGGATAGCCCAATCCAAAGAGGACTCGAATGTTGCTGATTCATCTTCTGCCTATGGTCTCAAACAGCCCAATACTGGGCTGCCCAACTGGCAGAACTAGCATTCCGCCAGCACTGGCTGCCATAAGGCAGCTGTAAAGTATGCTCTGGCAGTGTGCGCTGCTGAAGCACCAGCGGGAAGGCTGGAACCTCCCCACGCACATTACCTTACCAAAGCAGGTAAGCCAGTGCAGGAGGGGGTGGGGAGGGTGGAACGGGGGCACGGAGGGGGAGAAACTGGGCAGAAAGGAGAGAGGAACAGAGTCAGGGAGGATGCAGGAGAGTGGGAATGGATCTGGTGGCAGTAGCACACGCTGGATGTACTGGATGTCCTCCTTAACCACAGCCTCCCCGTCTCCTTCTTCTCTTCGGTCCTGACGAGCAAGGAGACTCATGGCAGGGTGGGAGGCTAACAGAGGCTTCCAAAGCCTCCCGCTCACCCCCTTTGCTGGATACAGCATGTGCGATTTTGGCGTTGCCTTTTCTAACTAAGGAAAATAAATTATATATGAATGATAAATAAATAAAACGTGGCCTTCCAGTGTAAAAAGATTCCCCACTTCTGACCTAGCTAATACCTAGCTATTTTGATCCTTGGAAAAGAAATACCACATAGGGAAAGATCCACCTTTGCGACAGAAAGGCAATTAGAAAGTATTTTTACTTAGCTCTCCTGGGCTGACTGCTTTCCCCCCACACACACACCCATAGCATGCAGCTCATGTTCTGGGCTGGTGTGGGATAAGATTGGGCCCTAAATCAGTTATACTGGATTATAGACACTGTGCTGAGAATTTATAGTGTTACATAATGAATACATTCCTTCACGGCAATTCACTCTTTTTCTCGCAGTGTCCACCTTGCTTTTCATTCCTACGTGGCTACCGTTCTGCATTTCTTTAAACTGACAGCTTTCTCAGTATTAGCTACTTTTCAATATTTTAATTTATGGAATAGCTTGTTAAAATTTGGAAGCACGGAGTTCTCCAGAGTGGTATGCAGTCTGAATGCATCTTACGTTGTTGGAAGGAATTTCATCTTCATCAAGCTCTCCCAGACCAGGGACTGCTCTTCCACAGTACATTAGCAAGAGTTTTCCCCCATTTCCTGTCATTGTTATTTTCATGTGGCTATTAAGATTCAGGTGAACAGAGAAGCTGAATATTAGGCTGAACCAGGGCTATGTAGTGAGGAAGAAACCACGCTACACATTGCTACATATCCAAGTATCTTTGTTGCTGTAGAGATGACCAGCTTCATGCATAAGGTTATATGAGCTGTATGCCTATGTAATATATTCATCTGGCTTTCCACCCACAAGCACATTTATCAGTCACTGAAGGGGAAAAAAATCCATACAAAGCACTGAATGTAACACAGAATAAGAGACTATATTAGAAAAAAAAAACCTGTCTGTTACAATTATCTGCCTAGTTTAACAACACTAAGTGGTTCTTTTTATCTAGGTTTTGTCATTAGTAAGTTAACATATTTGCTCCAGGGGGTTGATGGTTTCAATTCCTGTTGATTACCATAAACTCCAAGAGCTATTTAAGGGGGGGGGGAGTAAGCATCATTTTTTCCCAAAATAGAAATGTTAGGGTATAATTTCAAATGTGTTATTTCCTAATTATTTTTAAATCTTCTAGCGTGTGTATGTCCCAATAAAGACTTCCCCTGATTCAGTGTCTACATTCAGTGTCTACATTCTTCCTGCCGTCATGTCATTTAATACTGAGCTCAATTTTAAAGGATTTGCCGTGGGCAAATTAGCACTCAAGTGAAGACAGAAATGATCTGTACCACATCTCACACAGCACTGAGCTGACAAGGAATAAATCTGTGTGTGCGGCATGAAAATGATTCACTTTGCGGTGCTTAAAAACTCTGCAACCGTATCCCCTCCACAATGGTTTCTGATCAATTGCAACACAGATCAGGCACAAGTTTGCATTCCTGGGGCTGCTTGCAAAAGAAAAGGGGGAAAGAAGTGTTTGTGTTTGGAAGCCAAGAAGAGTAATTTACTCCTCTGCTGGTGGCACACACGGTCTATGAGCACAAGAAGCTGGTCTGCTGTCAGCCGAAGGGCTGCCCATGTCTGAACGACTCTTTACCTACGGTTCTGAGTACCAAATGCCCATGAACCAAGGGTCAGTTTCAGTTGCCAGAAACAAAGAAAGGGGCTACTTACAAAAAAAAATGAAAATAAAAGGTTTGGGAAATGCTGAGACTAAACTGAGAAACAAAGACACAGACACAGACACAGACACAGACACAGACACACACACACACACACACACACACACACACACACATACGACAAGACTTTCTCCCAGTCTATATAAACTGCTGGTTAACCACGGAATGATGAGAGAAGCTTGACATTGGCTACTGTGTGGCTTTGTCTCTGTGAAGATTGACAGCTCCCTCTGCTGTTCCTCTTTGTGAGGTGCTGGGGAGAAAGTCTCCCCCTTTGTGCAATTTGCCTTCACGCAATGGTGGACTCTCGCAGTTCTTCAATTAACGGCCATCAACCTGGCGTGCTTTCAATCCCAGGCTGTTATTCAGATGCCTGATGGCACCTTCAGAACGCCTGCTCGGAAGGCACCGCCACTTCAAAACCAAGTGTGATACTGTTATTAATGCGAGGCATGAGAATCGCACCCTCTCCTCGGAGGCGTTCTATTTCTGTGCCTGCCCGTCTGGTCTGTTTACAACAGAGGCAGGCTTATGAAAGCACTGTTGACTGGCAAGAGTGGAACTTCTGTCTTCAGGAGATGATTCTACCGAGCTGCAGACATCTGTAGACGCAAAGAATTCTGCCAGCCGCTCATGTATATGAACCGAAGAAGTTGTTTCACTTGCTCGGTCTTAGAAATTATGGCTTCAATCATTAATGCAACAAGCCAGGCTTTTCCTGCCTTTTCACTAAAACACTTCAGGCCGGGGGGGGGGGGGATCCCAATTCTTAGTGCTGTGACACAGAGGCGTCACTAGAGTCTGCGTCACCCGGTGTGAGAGCTCATCGCGTCACGACATTAGACAAAGCACAAGCGTTAGCGTTGATTAAAAAACAAAACAAAAAGTAGGCCCTAGTTTCAGAAAAGTAAAAAGAAAAAAAAACACGACAGAGCAGTCTTAGAGCTGGTGACATGTCATGTTTGCTTGCTCCATTTGTTATATTTTCAGTCACTCCACATGGTGGGTGTAACCATGTAGTAAGGTGTTCATGTACAGTGGCTGCATTTCTTCAGATCACCACAAAAACGTTTCTCCCAGTGCTTTGCGAAGCGGTAGAGAAAATCATCCAGTCAGTCTGTGAAATAAAAGTTGAGACATGCATGAAGCTATGAAGATCAATGGAGAAACCAGGATGTATGGTATGTTCTAGGTCCCCATGGGCTTAGGGGAGAAATCATCTTTTCTTTTATAACAACAACAGCAACAAACCCTCACTGACAGATGAACAAAGAAATGGTTTAATTGCACATAGTTCCCCAAGAAGTAAGCCTAGAAGGCAGCAACGGGTTTTCAATTCTAGCAGGAAGTCTGTTCACCAGCAAATGATGCAACTCATGGTCTAGAGCAGGGGTGACCAAACTGCGGCTCCTCTTTGACGTACAATGTGTGGTTCTCGGAAATATGTTGGCTGAGCTCCTTTTTGCATCACAAATTAATATAAAAGGTAAATAAGACATTTTCAAACTTTAGAATTATTTATCAGGTATAAACTGAGAGTCCACTGGATTAAAACAGAAGTTTAATTTGGTTGAGTTGAGTTCATATATTTAAGAATTTAAATGCTTCTTAAATATTGTGGCTCTCAAACATCTGGAGTTTATCGTATGTGACTCTTACATCAAGCACGTTTGGCCATCCCTGGTCTAGAGTCTGGAGTTGGAGTTTCACAACGGCTTTGGGGTTGTACAGGTCAGTGTAAAAAAAAATTGGGGAAGTCACTCCAGTAGGAATTACAGGAGGAGGGTCTATATTGGCAGCATACAGGTTAAAATTTTGTTTGGAGAAAATCTGTAGGGCAGCTACATGGGCATCACTGCATATATTCACAAAGCATTACAAAGTTTATGCATTTCCTCAGTAAAGTTTGGTATTTTGACAGACTGGTGTTGCAGAGGGTTCTAAGAGATGGGAGTTCCTCCTACAAAGGATCAAGTATGTTCCTCTTTCTCTGCCTGAGAAAACAGGTACTGTATTTGTACTTACTGTAAATTCCTGTTCTTCAAAAAGGAAGGGAGGAAAATCTGCCTGCTGCCTTCTTGTTCTTCTGGAGGTTAGGCGGGCAACGCAATCCTCTTCTACGTGCCGATGACGGAATGAGCGTTCCGTCGCCAGCAGTATTCGCAAACGTGCTGTAAAGCACGTTTGCAACTACTCATGAGCAAGGAAGGCCGGCACAGAGACCGGCTTCCCTTGCTCCAAAGCACCCCTGCGGCTGCCGCCAAACCCAGGTAAGGATCCAGCGGGCGGCAGTGCGTTTCGCCGGGCTGGGGGGCCATTGGCTCAGCTGGTCCAGGAGGGGGCAGGGGTGGCTTAGCCCATATTCTGGCCTCCGCTGGGCGGCTGGGCTGTTACACGGCCTCCTCCAACTTCCGTCAGCAATTTTGCTGGCGGAAATCCGAAGAGGCCGGTCGGGCTGGCCGACATTTACACTCAGAGAAGGGGACGAGCGGTGCTCAGGATCCGGCGGCCGGCCCTGGGCCGCTGGCTGGATCCTTACGTAGGACTGCACTCCTCTCGTAGTATGATCCTCTAATTAGCGATGGAGACCAGACCAGTCATTAGCGATGGAGACCAGACCAGTCATGTAAGCATCTCAATTAGTCCCGGAAGTCAGCACATCCTCTTGACCTCCACCTCGTAGTCAAGACCACAGAAACTTCTTGCCTTCATTACTAAACATCTTGTGGAGTAGACTCCTGTGTTTTAAGTGCCCTGCCCTATAATGTGCAAGGTCATAAGGTCACATCTTCACTGTATTAATGTTGTTGTGAGTTGGATTTTTCCCCCTTTTTGGACCTTCTGAAAGTGGCACAAGTAATTCTTTACATAGTTGAAGGGAGCCTCCTGCTTTTTCCAGTTCTAGCCTGGGGAAGAGGGAGCCCAGCAGGTCAATGGAGGAGTCAATTTGCATGCTAGCCCAGTCCCCTGCTACTTGGGAGGGGCAACCCCGAAGGATCAAGAACGTCTCCCTTCCTCTTCGAAGAACAGGAATTTACATTCAGTAAGACTTCCAGTTTTTGCTTAGTTAAGCTGACAAAACTTAAAATGTCAAATGAACCCACCTCAGTTTTTTCACTAGAGTAGCCCACTTTAGGGTGACCAGATACAGAAGACGGCAGAGCTCCTATATTTTTCACAGTTGTATAAAAGAAGCAACTTTTGCAGGTGGAGCTTGTCATGTAGGGCTGAAAAATATCTTCTTCTAGACTACACAAGGCCATTAAAGATAAAGGAGTTCTGTCTTCTTTTACATCTCATCAGCCTTTTTCTCTCTGTATTTCCCTCTCTTCTTTTCCCCTTATTTTTGAAAGAAACCCACACACACAGCCAAACAAACGAAAACAGATGAGATCCATTTTGGGGTTTGGGCCTACTAGTTGAATACCAATGTATTTATTACATTTTTAAAGACTGCATCACTATCCGGAGTGACTGTTTGGGTTAGTCTGTTACATAACAAATCTGTCCTAATAGATAACTGTAGTAGGTGCATCTACTGCTTCAACATAAGAGTTGGCCATCCCACTTTTTACAGTACTGCTCTTTCACAAATGCAAAAGGCAATACTAACTGTGTTTTCTGCAAGAAGTAAATTCAGGACGTTCTCATTTAGAGAATATCAGTGCTATTTCCCTGAACCAAATGTTGTCCTCCACTTGTACGGCTGGTTGTACAGCACTATTTATTTGCTTGTGTTTGAAAGAGGAGACTGCCTTGCAACAACACTTTACCCCCCTGTAAAACCCATCTAACTATAGCTCATCAGACTCTTGAGGATTACTTAGGCTAAAAGTTGGGATATAGGCGTAAAAAGAGACTCGGTGCCTATAAGTTTGCTTTCTGAGGCAGTGTTGTTGAGCTGGCTGAGCTTTTATCGAGTATATCCTGAAATGATGTCACTTCTGCAGAGCTATTACCTCCTAGATCATTGTCCAAAGCCTCTTAGTGTGGCAGCTGAACTGCTATAGGTCACTCAACCAGTTTCTCATTAGGGTTTCCTCCCCCTTCTTTGCAATGTAACCTCCAGCTTGGTGCATCCAGATCCAATAACTCTATACTTCCACTGCAAGCAAAGGCCCCTGCAATCAAATCACAGTGTATGACAGGCCTGTGCCTGCCAGCTCCACGGAGAATTGAGATGCTGTGCTCGCTCCCTAGTTGTGACCCACTTGAAAATAGCTCCACTATAACGACTAAGTGCGAGGAATGTCAAAGATTTATCTACTAATCCTGGCGATAATTGCTATGGAAGGATATTTATGGGCTAGCTCTGTAGCGCAGCAGTTAACAAAGCCATTTATTTATTTGCCAACCAGAGCAGCTGTTTCCTGAACAAAGTTGCAAGCTCTTCTCTGCCTTTTTATAATGCTGCATCAGAAACACCAGATTAGGTCTTCTCTTCTGTGCAATCATCACCCCCCTTCCCGTCTCCCCCCTCCTTCTAGCAGGAGTGGGTGGTAAATGAAAAACTTCAACAAACCTCTGTCATTTCCTATGTGAAATAATGTTACAGCTCTCATTAAACCAAACCAAAGCTTCTTTAAGGGGGTAGCCTCTTTAATTTAGTCTTCTTGCACATAATGCTATGTGCTGCATAATCCATGTATATGACACGTTAAAGCCTTATTAGTAATTTCTGTTGGAATGTGTGTATCGGAATGTGTTGTTGTTTGCATAGAGAGATATCTCTCTCTCTCTCTCTCTCTCTCTCTCTCTCTCTCTCCCCCCCCCCCCCACTATCTAGGCTGAAGACTCTGTGTCAATACAGCGATAGGGCAAGGAATCACATACAGGTGGGCCCCCATATCCACTGATTCGCTATCCACGGTTTCAGTTATCCACGGATTGTGGGGACCCCCCCAGGCTTTTACTTTTTTCCCAGTAAGCTTCGTTTCTTCCTTAAAGAAACAGGAGAAGCAGCCTCTGGCTGCTTATTACAGGCAAGTAGAACGAGACTAAGTACTAGAAAGGCTCTGCAAGGTTAACAGAAACCTTGCAGAGCCTCTCTAGGACTTAGTCTAGTTCTACTTGCCTGCAATGGAGGCTGCTTCTCTGTTTGTTTTAAGGAAGATACAAAGCTTGCTGAAAGAAAAATAAGAGCTGGTGGGGCAAGCATGCCTGCCTGCAGGGGAGGCAGGGGGGGGCCCTCAGGAAACCATGGAGGGGGTGTTCACTCTTATCCACGGTTTCAAGTATCCACGGAGGGGCCTGGAACATATCCCCAGCGGATATGGGGGCTCACCTGTACTTTTGCTTTCCTACTTCCTGGGTATGTGAGACTTATCTATTGCTACATGCACAGAGGCTCATGCTGTGCCTTGCCTCATATGGAATCCTCTCCCAATCCTATTCAAATAGCCTGCTGTCAGTCTTTCCATCGAGGGCGGGGGGAATGTTCTGCAAAGTCTGTGAATGAGCCTTCCTTGGACTATTTGTCATGCTCTACATTTTGACTGGTAATGAATAGGCTGGGTGCTGTGATTATGGTTTCTAGTGGAGTCTGCCATTCATTTATGATGTCTGCTGTATCCTGGTCTGTCTGTCTCCTTGATATGAAAGGAAGACATGCATAGATCTCCGTCTCTTCCCCTCTCTTTCTCCCATGAATACTAATTTGTATATCACACGATGCTCTTATGCATAGCTCTTGTATTAATTGTTACGCTCTCCAGGGATCACATGTAATAAATTACATGTTTCCATTACACTAGACACAATGGGGAGAATTGCTGCCCCTTAGCCATTTATATCAATTATTCGGAGGAGGCCTGAATCTTTATCCATACCACTTTTTTTCATCTGCTGCCAAAGCAGTTCTGCTTTTCCTCACTGCAAGAGCTGGCATTCTGTCTCTCCTTGCGAGTTGCTTTTTACTATAATGTTGAGGACTGCAATTTACTTACCATATCAATAAATCCACCATAGCCGCTCTTCCTCAAAATCAGAACCTGTTACTCAGACGATCCCCACCCCCACCCCTGAATACATTTATCACATTATGTAGGCAAATTAGCTTGAGGTATCTACTGATATTTAATAAGGCGATGAGGAGCAATTTTTCAAGTAGGCTCTGTTTTCAATCCTTTTCTCCGCAGAAGTATATGCACAAAGTGCTTTATCGGCTCCTATTGTTTTGCACGTCAGCTCCTAGTTTATCATTACTGCAGTGTCAGTGTTACATGATAATCCTTATTTTCATTCCACATTGTAACTCTCATCAAGCCTTAGGGTCAGGATAAGAAACCCATTAATCATGCTCTCACCAGAACCTGACAAATCCTCTTTAATTTGGATCTGCTTCTGTTGTATTTGGTTTGTATTTAATGGGGGAAGGGAACAGGAGCGTGAGATAGAAGGGATTGAAAGAGACAATTATATAAGCAGGATATGCCAAAAAAAATTAAATAAAAATCCTACCACACCACTTTTAGAGTTCCTTATTATCATAATTGTATTTGGAATCATGTTACATTTGTTGATTTGTCTGTCTAGGCATGATGCAAAAATTAATAGGGTGATGGATAATAGGATATTACAAATGCTTGAATTCTTAACTAATTTTCCTCAACTTAGAATACAAATTCATGTATTTTGATGACTCTTGTCACTTTTTATTTGTACAGCATCCAGGCCTCCAGCAATATTGCCCTGGGCCAAACGGAAAGAGAATCAGAACTTTCCAAAGTTTGTACCCCCAAAAGCTCACTGAAATCTCAGGGAATGTCTATGATTGAACAACGTTATTTTACTGTGTTCAGGGGCAATGGGCATATCTCATACTGGATGCTTTGGACCACCACTGAATAGTGATACCATAGCTCCATCATGATAGTTACTTGACCCTCCAGATTCAGAGGAAGTATCCCTCTGTCTACAGATGATACGAGTCTATAGCACTGTAAAACACACCGCAGGCTGGAGCCTTCCCATGTGTGCCAGCAGAGGTCAGGAGGCCCCCCAGAGCAGGTAAGCCCACTCAAGGAGTTGGAGGGAAGTGGGGAGGGGGTTAAATCAGATGGAGATTGGGCGGATCGGGCGAGGGGCGGGTAGAACGGGGCACTGACAGGGCCGGGAGGAGAGTGGATCAGGCCTGGAAAGGGGCAGTTTCAGCAGGGAGGAGGGCAGATCGGGGCTGGGAGGGAGACAGGTTCACCGGCAGTAGCACTTGTCGAATCCCAACACCTTCCTTGAGGCCTGATCCACCGCCACGGATCAATGCAGACTTGCATCAGTGATATCGCTGGTGCAGGTCCGAGTTAACAGATTTGTGGCTGCAGGGACTTACCTGAGGCAAGGGGAACAAATGTCCCCTTACCCCAAGGAGACCTCCAGCAGCCGAAAATTCCCCGCAGGATATAGCAGAAGCTGCGCTGGCTCTGCTGCATCGTTTCATGGGGATTTAGGTAGGATTGGGCTGCCCGTCACTTTTAAAATTTTGTCAAATGTAACTAATTTTTCAGTCTGGCCATTCAATTAAACATGAGCTTGTTGTGGCTCAGTTCCTCCTAGTTTGTCTTGTAATTGGCTCAGATAACTCTTGAAGGAAACTCAAGGAGTCCTTTCCACTGAAAAGATGTTTAATCTGGAATCACTATGCTTAATTCAGAGCCCAATCCTATTCTCCCCCTCCCCCACTGATGCAGCAGCACAAAAGTGGCTACTGCTGCATCCTGCAAAAGGGGGGGGGATAGTTGTGTCGGTCTCCTGTGGGTAAGGGAACAACCATTCCCTTACCCTGGGGTAGGCCTCTGCAGCAGGGGGTCTACTTGGACCTGCTCTAGATTAATTTCTGGCTCAGGTCCGCATGAACCTGAGCCGCATTAGGATTGGGCTGCTACAGCTGCACCTGCCCCCTTCTCAGATCCAATCCACCCATTCCCTGTTGCCGTTGCCATCCACTCCCACCCATTGTTTTGTCATTTCGGTTTCGCCCTCCCCTACCCCCATTCCAACCTTCCCCCACCCTTTTATTTATTAAATAAAAATAAATAGTTTTATTTACCTACACTACACAGATACAACTACACTACTAACTGTTTCCACTCATTTTGTCAATAGAAAACACAGTAAGATCAAGTAGGATTAAATGCTATTGCACAAATAATTCGTTTTTAAAGTCAAGATGGATTGTAATGCTATTAAAATGTGCAATTAAAAACACAAAACATTGCAGTAGCAGTAAACAGAAGGAACTGATAAATTACTGGACAAAGTTTAAGGTATTCGAGGATTAAAATTACTGTTAATAAATTACTGTTTGCTCAGTAACAGAATTAAAAAGGAATGGCACTGTACACACACACACACACACACACACACACACACACACACATTTGTGTGTGTGTGTGTGTGTGTGTGTGTGTGTGTGTGTGTGTGTGTGTGTGTGTGTGTGTGTGTGTGTGTGTGTTGGAGAGAAGCATAAACCAGTTCAAATGACATCAAACAGGAGACCTCTACGGACTAAATTCAATTCAAAGAACAGTTTCTGAAGAGGTAAGAGCCCAGTCCTATCCAGTGCTGGTGCAGTGGGGCTGCATGGTCCACACTGTATCCACAGCTGGGATTGAGCAGGCCGGGGTCTCCTTGGGTTAAGAGGACATTTGTCCTGAGAAGGAGGATAGGATAAGGCAAAGGCCTTCCACCGATCTCTCCACCTCCCAGGCCTTGTCTGCCCGCTCTACCCTCCCCCAGCCTCATTCCACCCCCCACGCTGCTTGGCGTGCGGCTAACGTGTCTGGCGGTGCAGACCGCCACGCTGGTGGGCCCTACTCACAGGGTGCCGCAAACGTGATTTACTGCACGTTTCTGACACCCTGGGGCAGTGTAGAGGCCTCTACACTGGCCCAGCCGAACCTTAAGATTGTGTCGTAAGTCTCATTTGAACAGAAGGGGACTTACTGTTGAGTATACATACTTAAATGGCCCAGTCATATCCCCTACCAGTCCTGCTGACAGAGTGTGACCTGCATGCTATGGTGTGGGGGGGGGGGGACAGGACAGGGTGACCAGATGGCCCAGGAAAGGTAAGTAAAACTACTTTTGCTTACCTCCCTGTAGGCCACCTGGCCTCCAGTGGGTCTCCTTGGACCTACACCAGCTCTTTAGCTGCTGTAAGTCTGAGAAGAGTCAGGGGACCTGTTGGGTGAGGAAAGGGGGCTTAGGATATTGGCATGTGCTGCTGCAGCCAAAATCCTCCTCCTCCTTCCCCTGGCTCAGCCCTCTCCCAACCCCAAACAGCCCATGATCTTCCTCCATTCCACACCCTCTGACTTACCAGCAGCAGCGCAGGATGGAGGAGGTTCAGCTGGCCACTATCACCCATGTACGGCCTCCAGCCATTTGCCCTGGTGGCCACAGTCTGTAGAACAACAGAGCGACTTTCGCACCATCATTCTGGAACTTACGCTGACGGAGCGTGAATTCCATCAATGTGGTAAGCCCTTATAGGACTATACGATAGGGCTATAATGTAGGATTGAGCTGCTTGTCTTGCTGTAAGGTTGCCAATCCCAGCTCTGTTAACACCTGTTCACTTTTGCCTTTCCTGTGGGGAAGATCCTCCAGGATTGGTCTCATACTTCCAAATCAAAGCCTTCTTACCTAAATGAATAATCATATACTCAACTAGAAAAATGCTCCGTCTCTTCTTTTAGCTATTCTATTCCTTTGGGAATGGAACAACTGCTACAAGGGTTGAGTTGATAATTCACGTTGTTCCTCTCTCTGCTTCAGCCATTCTTGAATGGTCGGTAGTAACAGGCACTCCACTCTCACTGGAGATCAACTTTCATTCACGCATCTGGCCAGGCCACTGAGTGACTGCAGCAAGGTTGTTCAGTCTTCAGGCAGCAGGCAACAAGGAAATCTTATGGAGAGATTTGAATGAGGATTAAGCAGTGGCTTAAAAGGGCATTAAGAGCTTAACTTGTTTTGGATAATCAAATGTCCTAAATAAGTTAATTTTCTTGGAAGAAAGCCTTCTGCTTTCAGATTAATCTTGTTCATCTTCTTGCTAACAATAATGAACATAACAGTCTTGGCCTTGAGGCTGAGAAAGGGATACTGTCTGAAGAGTGAAGCATACAGGGTCTTCCATCTTTCCAGGGGTTCCCCATTACATGCATTCTTGTAGAAAAGTCCAAAAGGCTCTGCTTCTGGCTGTGCCTGTACAAGGGGGCTACACTTCTGCCAATGTCTTTTGCTCTTTCAGCTCCACCACCCATGACTGTCCAAAGGTCACATCTTCTCTTCCATGACTAACAGCCCAATCCTAACAAAAACTCCCCACCAATGCAGCTGCGCCAACGGAGAGCACACTACATCCTTTGGGGGAGATGTTGTGAAGGTCTCCTCGTGGTAAGGGAACAAAAGTTTCCGCTGCCCAAAGGGGTCTCCTCAGATCTGCACCAGCCATTTTGCTAGTGCCAAACTAGGGAGAGTAAGGGAGAGGAACGGGGATAGGATCCTGGCACACTCTGGTGCCACTGGGATCCACCCCATCTCTCCTCTGTTTTGCCTCCCACCCACCCCCTTCCTGTCCAGACACTCCCTCTTTATCCCCCTTCCTCACTCTATCCTCCCACCTTCTGCCCTCCGTATTAACTTACCGGCGCTCCTGTGGATAACCTGCTGTGGCAGCAGGCCTTCGACACCAACACCATTTGCAGTAGTGGTTCCAAAATGGCCCTCTGTTCTGCTGTTATAACCCTTAGTCGTATTGGGCCATTAATCTTTCCTCCCTTTCTGCCCCTTAAACTTGGAACTGCCTTCTGGAACACCTGTGGGATGCATCGTTGTTCAAATCCCTTCTTAAAACCCACCTTCCTTCTGAAGCCTTTGGCACATTGTCTTGGTCCTGCCTTGGCTCCATCTCCTTCCTGGTTTCCTTTGTGTTAGGGCAGGGATTACGGAAAGTGCTGGGTACACCAACGGTGTTACATACATTTAAAAATGATTACAATACAACAAATCAGATCGGGAATCCCGTTACCTGCATATTTAGCAAAGTTGCTCAAACGTCGCTTTCAAGTGCACCCCCAGGCCAAATTAGGCATACCTCACCGTATTGAAAAGCAAAATGTACCTAACTTTTTCTGAATTGCACTCAAACACTGCTTCCTTGGAAAAAGCTTGCTGCTGAGAATCCCTCTCTGGTAAGCAGAGAGCATGAAGGTGAAGTCCTATCTCTTCAATCCCAAAGATCACACCACAAGCTGATCCTGCATGTTGGAAAGGACTTTTGTCTTGTCCGTTGTCCCAGCAACTGGCCTCCCCTGTCTGGAGATCTACTTTTGAATGTAGCATGGAGTTCAAAGAAAAGCACTAGCCCTATTCTTCAAGCAAGGCATAGAAGGCAAAGAAGGCATACTGGAACAAAAATAAGTAATTGTTGGATAGTTCCGTGGTCCACTCTACGTTCAATCAATTTATTAGTTTTATCGGTTTTAACTTTTCAAAGAAATAGAGAAATAAAAACGGGCAAGGAAATAAATATCAACAATTCAGTTCAAATGATTTTATTTAAAATAAGAACAATAAGCAATTATGAAAAAGACAAAATGTCAAGGGTTAAATGGACCAAATTTTGGCCGTGGAGCCAAGAAACCACGCCAGCAATCACGTAAAGTCATATATTATATTATATTATATTATATTATATTATATTATATTATATTGTAGTTGGAAATATCTATATTGTTTTGGACAGTGTTACAAGTTGTGAAATGAGATGTTACGTATGGTTTCTTTGTTTTGCACATGGGTGTGTACAGTAATTGGTAGTGAGTAATTTTAAAATAAAAAAATCTATATTCCTATTCTTCAAGCAAAAAACAAAAAACAAAAAGGCCAACAGTCTGGATATTTCCATCCCTTGATTGTAGCATTGCTGACTCCCAGTTGAAGTGATTCCTAAATATTTTTCACCAACGTGTGGAGCAGGTCTAACTCGCAACACCTTTGAACCATGCTGGCCAAGTGAAACCTTCTTGTTTAGTCAGCATATCTCTGAATGAATACAGATGCTCAGAACAAGCAGCAGGAGGGAAGCTTCATGGGGGCTGGCTATTTGAAAACAGAATTCTGGACCAGACTGATCTCCATCTGATCCAGCGGGGCAATTCTTCTGCTCTTTCTTTGTGTTTTTAATTGCCCCAGACCCCCCCCCCCTCTTCCTGCCATTCCCTACACTTTCTGTCATTTCCTTATTGTATTCCAGGCCATCATTCTCTTAATTTTTTTTTTCTTAACGCAGAAGATAAATCAGCTAGCTTCCTAAATCTCACATTTGTTGCTCCTGGCTATAGGCTTTTGATCTGATATTTCTTTCTTCATGTCTTTGCCGTCATTCTCCATAAGATACTTAATTGCTTCATTTATCACTACTCTGCATTATTTGTCTGTCATATTCAGGACCTACATTTTAGTTTTTGCAGGGGAAAGCTATATTCTTTCATGGAAAACATAATTTTGACTAGGCTCCAATATCACTATCATTTTGTAGAATAGGATTGCTGAACATTATTAACCAGTATCATGTTGTAAAGAAGCAATTCAGAAGCTAAACATTTTCTAACAGGAGCGCATGAGTTTATCATTTTCAGATAAGCACCCCAAATTAGGTTTCCACAGCCTTGTGCAGGCTGTCAATGTTTTTCAATATATACATGGGTGGAGAAGGGACTGTGATTTCAGCAGCACATTTCACTCTGTCTGTGGGTTCAAATACTCCATCTATGTGTTCAACAGAATGATTACACAGACAGTCTACATATATAGCCTTGAATTGCAGGATCTGTGCATGTACTTTTTTTGGGAGGGGGGTATATTATTCCTACATTTCATGTGGAGTCAGGGTGACCAGACAGAATGGAGGACAAATTGCCTATACCTTTAACCATTGTATAGAAGAGGGAATTTAGGCAGGTTTAGCTCAAAAAGCTGCACCTGCTAAAACTCCCTCTTCTATGCAATGGTTAAAGGTATAGGCAATTTGTCCTCCATTCTGTCTGGTCACCCTGTGTAGAGTTAATCCTCCTGATGGAAACAACCTCAGAGTGTCTGTTATTAGCCATGGGGTTAAAGGCCCAGCAGGAACCCTGTGTAAGAGCCACTTCTGACATTTAAAAAAACTCCACACATAATAAAGCTGGGGAAAAAAAACTGGTTAAAGATGCATGTACAGTATTTGTAAAGTCAGAAAGGATGGACACAATTGCTTGATGCTTGATGCAGGAACCCTGGCGAACTTGCTGAAAGCCTTGCAAGATGAAAATCTTGTATATGCACTGATCATCTGATATTACACAAATGTGGGGGTTTTTTTGGGGGGGGGCAATTCCCTATGCTAATTTTTAAAATGTGAGTAGTAGAGAAATGTTACACTGGAAGCAGCCCAGATTTTCACATAGCTCAATTTTAGAAGGTTACAATACGTCAGCCTGAGGCTATCAAGGTCAAGGGGTTACCCAGGACTGCTCTAGTGACACCATCCGGGTCCATGAGGCTGGCTGACAAGCCCCTTGGCTGGAACGCGTTAACCCACATCACGGCTTGGCCACTGGGGTTGACGCTTCCAGCTGCCTCGACCCTGCGGGGTTGACTATGATAGTTCACATGGTCTTCGACCACTGGGAGGCTTGAGTCAGGTTGCACGCCCTGGGGGGATCAACGAGGGAGAAAGACGGCTTGGCCCGTTTCCCCCATTTAGGGCCCGCACGCTCTAAGGGTCTAGTTAAAGTATTTTATTATGCTGCAGGTTCTGTTGATGTTTAATAAAATTTGGCCCTTTAACCCAAGCCTCTGTCTAGCGTGCTTATTTGGGGGGTGCACGTGTAAATATAAATATGTTCAGTTCTACTAAAATCCCAATGCGAGTGTCCC
The DNA here is from genome assembly GCA_026170595.1 of Plestiodon gilberti rubricaudatus. Classification (NCBI taxonomy): domain Eukaryota; kingdom Metazoa; phylum Chordata; class Lepidosauria; order Squamata; family Scincidae; genus Plestiodon; species Plestiodon gilberti. The sequence goes on from JANXHW010000002.1 coordinate 76,749,599, forward strand.
ATTTCTTATGAAAAATGATGTTACAATTTCCTATTAACTTAATTACATCATTTGTGTATATCTGTCTCATCTTTGCCTATTACCCATATTACTTATATAGAAAATGGAAGTTTCTCAGGTGCTTGTGAAAAGCCACTTCACCATGGGAAAACAGTTTTGCAAATCTACCTTAAGAAAATCTCAAAAGCTTGAGTTGAAAATGAGCTGTTTGTGGTTAGACTTATTATTATTGAAGACCTCCAATAAACAGGACAGTATCAGAGCAGCATCCACAAAGGAAAAGGTCATCATGATAATTTGAAAGTGGTACTTCTCTTATACCTTAGCAACCAGAGGAATTGTCTGCAAAGGGAGCAATTAGGGAAAATTCAAGTTGGAAATATTTACTTAATTAATATCTTATCAATTATTAAGAGCTCCCAGAGCTGAGACAAATTTACAGATGCTGCAATCACTTGAATAAGGTACTCACAAAAATGAACACTTATTTGTGAATGACAAGTTCCCACCAAAAACTGAGGGCTGAAATAGAGGAAAGAAATTCCTCAGACAACTCTTGCAAACATCCTGCGGGTTCAAGTCTGCAAAATTCAAACAGGAATTGAAATCAAAGGCTGGCAAAGCACAGGCAAGAATTAACCAGAGAAATGCAGAGAACAAAAACATTCCAAGTGCAAAAGGAATCTATTCCAAACAGTGAGATCTGAAAAAAAAGAAGAGAAGATGAGATCAAATAGCAACCATAGGTACGTTTGAGAAATATATAAGATCTGATTAGCCTTCCACAAAGGCAGTGCCATTGTCGGTGACACCCAACTGCACACTATGCCCTCAAATTATGCCTCAAGAAGAAGACAGCATTAGAAACCATGGAGGTTTTCAAGTGTTATCACAGGAATTTACATGAGAAATCGACGTACCAGGCTACAAGATGTGGCTATTTAATTAGTTGCCTGAAAAGTGGGAAACAATACTATAGGAAGACTGGAACCGCAGTGTTAATGAGATTCAAACAATATAGATATGACGGAGTCCAGATAAAAGACAAATGCCAGTATCTCTGCATTTTAATCAGGCAGATCACAGTTTTTGATGAAGGTGCCTAAGGGACTGTTCTGTGCTCTGCTTCCAGAGTGAGTGAAAGGAAACAAAATGAGCAGTTTTATACCGCACAGTTAGTGACAGATGATGCACTCTTTGGGATTAATGCTAGAAAAACAGGGATAATGTTCTTCACCCCAGTTTAATAAAGTGCTGGAAGCAAATTACCTGAAAAGTGGTACCAAGGCAAATTACTATCCCACTGAAATCAAAGGGCCCTTATTTTAAACTGCTATGAGTTGGGTTCTGTTAATGTCTATTTGCTATTTGAGTAATATTTTCGGTTGCAGTCGTCACCTGTACAATCTAAGCAAAACAAGCCATGCTTATCCTGATCCAGTTATCCTGTGTGATCAGATCTGCAAACAATTCTTTTGTGCATGTGGGTTGCCTCATTCGTTCGAATGCACTGATCAGATCCAAACCCAGGGAAGATGGACACACAGATCTCCTTCCTCCAAGGAAGACTCGAAGATCTGGTTTACACATTACATTTACCGGCGGGCGGAAGCACATTGCTTGGCTTTTGTTTCTATGAAAATTCCATGAGCAGCTGCACCTTGGCTGGAGAGCACATTTGAACCTGTGAACAAAAGACACATCCTGGGAACTTTCTGACAAGGAGTCAGCAACGCCATATGCGACACAAAAGAAGGGTGTCAACCCTAGCTGCCCTCACCATAGCTACATTCAATCAAGGACTCCATGCAGATGAAGCTATTGGCCTCCAGAGGTAGCTGATGCACCCTTGATACAAGCACCCATTTAAGGGCATGGATGAGCAATCAAAGGCCATCAAGTCAGAAAGAAACGTTCCCTTGATGAGCAAACCCCACAAAAAGTTGTCATCAGGTTCCATGGGTGGAAAAGGAAAAGGCTCCCCTTGTCATGAGGCTTCATTCCACATTTAGCTGTCTTTCTGTTGCTGATATTTCTCACTGACCTGTCCGATGCTGCATGAAGTAGCCCCACTCCAGCTGCTCCCCAAAACAACTGCTGTGCCAAGCTGGCCTCCAAGATTGGGGATCGACTGCTCCTCCTTTTCCCCACTCCCCTTTCCTGAGCACAACTGAGAAATTCCTGCAGTTGCCCCTGCTAAGCTGGCATCACTTCTGAGCGAAAAGCTGCTGTGCTAGTGCATGCTAGGTAGTAGGTATTCTTTTGTGGGGTGCCTTGCATCGCAGCCCCTTTCCTTGTGAAAGTGGTGCTTGTGCTGTTGGAACACACGTTCCGGCAGTGCAGGGTGCTTTCTGGAACCACAAAAGCTGGGCTGCTGCTGCTAAATGGGCAGCAGTGCGGCATGCCCAGCAGCAGCTCCCAAAGCCTCTGTCAGCACCATTAGGTTGGTAGTGAAGGCTTGTTGTGGGCAGGGAGGGGAGGGGGTGAAGCCTGGAGGCAGTGACTTGCACAAGGATCCTACCCCCTCTTTCCCAGGCCACCTCACCACTTTTCTCTCCTTGTACTTACACCAGCAAAATTGCTGGCATAGGTCTGAGGAGACCCATAGGTGATTAGGCAGCCTACCAGAGGATATGTAAAACACACACACACACACACACACACACACACACACACACACACACACACACACACACACACACACACACACATTGTTAGATGCAGCACATGATCGGCCAGCACAGCAGCATTGGTGCCAATGGTGCAGGAGAGGATTGGGCAGTCAAACTGGTAACCAAGGCAGCTTAGAAACATTTTTACAATGGGTTAAAAGAGTAGCACTTTTCATTTGTTACAACACTTGTGTGGAGGAGGAGCTGGACTGCATGCCTTGGCTTTTCTCACCATAACCAGGAACTCTGCAATTCTCCAGGTAACAACATGTGTATGTCAATCACAGCAATCATCCCATTCCCACCCATCCTTGTAATTAATGTGCATTGCAAATAACGTCTTATGCAATGAAGCTTTCACAGGCTTTCTCCTGTTTTTCTTTTCTAATATTGCTTGTTAGGAAAAACATTGGGCAAAACATAAGCATGCAAGTAGTCTGGCGGCGGAGGGGGGGGAGGCAGGGGGATGGGTATTTCTGTCATTCTAATTAGGAAAAACATGTTTTTCTTCTTAAAATTATACTGAACCCTTCCAAAATATAAAACAGGGAGTGAGTGTCAAGGAGGAAGCACATTAATTTTCTATTTGTATGTTACTGCTAGTCTTTCTCTTAAGAACAGTGAATCACTACTTTTCAATATGATAAGCAGATGGGCCATCACCATAGCAACCACCAAAGACATGGGTCAAGTGATTAACAGCCATTTACTCTTTACAACTGACACCTCTCATTCCTCACCTACAAATGTCTAAACAACCGGTTCCCCATGTAAAGTATGTTGAAGGTGAAAGTTTCATTGTAAAATTCATGGTACAATATTTCACATTTAAGCAAAATATAACTACAGCCCATTCCTAACTAAACACCTGTGTGGTGATGCAGTGGCTCAGGCTGCACTGCATCCCGCATGGGGGTGTGTTGCATGCTGGAGGTCTCCTTGGGGTAAAGGGACATTTGTCCCCTTGCCCCGGGGCAAGCCCCGGCAGACACATGGAGGTGGATGGGGTGTGGGAAGTGGGTTTGTATGGTGCACACTGGTGCTGTTGATCCCACTCCCTCCTGGGCCCGATCCACCCACCCCCGCCCCTGTCGCCACCCATCCCCCTTCCTGTTCAGTCTGCTCCCCTCCCCATTCCGCCCCTTACATGGACTCACCCGCTCTAGCACAAGCCATTACATTCAGTAGGTGCTCTGAGTGTCTCCCATATGTACAGTAGATCCAGCAACCTTAAGGCCACATGCACAGGTTACAGACACAGGTTACAAGGAAGAAGCTCCACTGAGCATTACGGAGGTCCTCTGGTGGTTAATTTATTTTCGTCCCACCTTTCCTTCAAGGAGCTCAAGGCAGCAAACATGGTTCTTCCCTCTTCCATTTTATCTTCACAACAACCCTATGGAGGTAGGGTAGATTGAGATATACTCATACAAGGGAACTTCACCCAAGGGTGACCTGATAGTCAGCCAGGGAGGCTGGGTGGATATTCATGGCTAGGTGGATATTTGAACCTAGATCTCCCCAGTTTTTATTTAACATTTGAACCAACATACTACTGCCTCTTTTTATGAATGGGATTCTGCCATTCATTAGTAGAAATGAACCCACCAGGCCCTCAGTGACACGTAAATGAAATACTCTCTAACATCGTATTAATTCCTGTATTTACAAACTTGCACCTGAAAGGACTTCCAACTTTCAGGTCAAGCAACTTGTGCCAGGTTATAAAACTCCTTGCTACAAGCTGATTAGCAAAATGCTGCTATTCTAATCTCCATTTATTTTTGTTTCACTGGCCTACTTAAAGGCAGTATTCAACAATAAATTATATTTTCCACAGGGAGAGAGGGTTGGGAAAACTGAAATTAGAACTGCTGCATGTTTAAATAGATCTTTTTTCCTTCCTAGCCTTCACAAAGAATTATTCCAAAATAAATGTTTCCTATCTCTAAGGATTGTCTCTTTCCCTCTTAGATTAAGACCCGAGACAGTTATCCTAAGATAACCATATCACTTGCTTCAATCTTTTAATATCACTGTACCAGTGTTTGTGTGTGTATGTGTGTGTGTGTGTGGGGGGCAGAATCCTAATAAAAACTATTCTTTTTGCCATGACAGCCCAGTTTTGTATGTAGGGGGGGGGGGTAAAATTATATTCTTCCTCCAGCCAATTTAGCCAGCAGTGGATGCTATGAAGAACCCTAAATATTCTGCACCAATTCTGTGCAAAGGAGCCAAAATAATGTTTGTTTCAAGCCTTTTCAATCAAGCTATGATATCACCTATCATAGTGATAGGAAGAAGACAAATCACTGTCACTCACACAGAGACACAGGTGAGACAGGCCAAAAAGATCTTTTGGAGCGTGAGGGATTCTGTCTTCATGTCTTCTACCATGATACAAATATGATTTTAAAGCACACTATGTAGACATACTCTGCCAGACTGCCTCTCACGAACAGCTATTTAAAAATGAGCACACAACACGGAAAATTACCCTGTGTTTTAAACTCATGCGTTCAGGTCATCTGAAGCACCTTTTTAGTTTTTATAATTTGCCAACTGATGAAGTTACATTTCTATCAGAGTTTCTCTGCTTGCCGGTGACCTGTAAAATTAGGAGCTCTGAAAAGTACTATTGAAGCTAGAAGGCATTTTTTAAGCATGGTCACTTTGGGGGGCAAGTCCCTCCCCATGATTTTAAACAAAATTGTCACATTTTGATCCAAAACTTCAAACCCAACACTTCAGATCAAACCTATTATTCACATGGTGAAGGTGTTCATTACGGGCTAAAACAAGTTGAAAGGAAGGAAAAGTAACTTCAGCTAATGAGCTCCTTCCTGACTCGTCCAGCTTTTCTCTTTGGGCAAATGATCATGTTTTATCTCAGGCACACAGAAGTGGGTAAAAGTTCGACATTTTATATAAGCAGCGGCAAGTCACTTGCAGGAGTGAGCAAGGTGCATAGCATTAAGACATCATGAAATGCTTTCCTGGTGCAAACAATTTGGAATGGCATCTTTGTAAAAGACAGATCCAGATGATGGAGAGCGATACAGCTGCTACAATTTCTTTCTTAGTTTTTTTCCGTTTCTTGAGAAACAATGACTTAAATATGTTTCAGTTCAAATGAACTCCTGATGACAGGTGGTCATGTGACTTACAGCGCAATCCTATCCTGCTCCTCCACTAGTGCAGCCAGTGCAGCGAGAACTGGAGGCCCTGGAAAGGAAAGGGGATCCAAATCCCCTCTAAAGAGGGATTCAAAGGAGATTTAAATGGAGGTCTAGGCGTATAATCCAGGACTCCCTGAGAGCCAATGGTTATACTACTACACAGATAGATAAGAATTGGGATAAACAGTACAAGAAAATAAATACTATAAGACCACCCAGGGAGCAGGAAGAGGAGACAATTAAAGAAGAGAACAAATGGGTTATTCTGCCATTCATTAAAGGAGTCACAGACAAAATCTCCCGGACCTTTGGACATTTTAACATCAAAAAATCTTTAAACCCACTATCAAAATAGAGCAATTGCTCCGGAATCCAAAGGATCCTAGACCTCCATTGTCTAATCCTGGAATTTACAGCATACCCTATACCTGTGGACGGAAATACATCGGAACTACGAGGAGAATGATTTCGACAAGGGTGTTAGAACATGAAAGAGTGGTTCGTTTGCATCATAAAGACGTTTCTGCCCTTGCTGAACATTCGCTGGCAACCAACCATGATATTTTGTTTGGGAGCACCAGATGCTTAGTGAACAGCATTCAAATAACAGAACGCATCTGAATCTGGAAGTGATCGAAATCACTTAAAGTAGATCTCAGAATTTATTGAACCGTCAGCAAGAGTTATCATTTGTGGACAAAATATGGTTCCCCATTCTACATAGATTGGCAGCTAAAATACTGTGTAACCTTGTTTCCTTGCAGGATTATGACGACCTGGCCAGGTCTTAATTAGATCTCAATCGTCTTTTTGACTCCCGGTTGAACTGTGTGTGTGTTTTTCAAACGGAACACTTCCTTTTAAACTCAGGTTTCCATTGCAGCTGTTATTGGCAGCCCTGCTGTCTTTTACCTTGAGAATGACCTCGGCTTAGAGGTTGAAACGTCGGTCTGTATATAAATACCGGACTTCCTGGAATTTCGTTTTCATTGTCTGCTTTTATTAGTGGCTTCTTTGAAAAAAAAATTACGTGGTTTTTGGAGTTCTTTGTATTTTGTACTTCTTATACATGGCTAATTTACCCATACAACCTTCTTCCTGTAACTTAGTAGCTGGCCATGATAGCTTTTGTGCCAAAATGAGATTTAGGGCTCAGTCCAGCCTAACTCAGGCACAGTTGAGGCCCAATTGTGGCCCAATTGTGGCCCAAACTAGGACCGAGTTAGGCTGCAACTGTGCCTGAGTTAGGCTGGAGGCAACAGCATTGGGCCAGGATCGCGGCAAAACTTACCGCAGAGGCAGGCAGGCTCCTGTGGGGAGCTGTCAGTCTTGTGGAAGCGAAGAGCCCCCTCCTCAGCCCGTCTGCGTGCACCTACCACAGCTGCTGCAGCGGTTGCAGCAGATGGGCAGCCACAGGCGGGCCTGCAGGCACTGCGCGTTTGACAGTCAGCTGAAGGGCAGAGGTTGTGCCAGTGCCAGCTGCCCCAGGGCACCCTGGGCATCAGCCACCTGCCGCAGGGGGGAGTGCGACTGCCCTCCCTCCTGCAGACTGTGATGCCACCCCCAAGCCACGGTGAGGCTGCACGTGGGAGTCATGGGGGGGTGAGCGGGGGAAAGAAGGGAAGGAGGGGGTGGGAACGGCATGCACAAGGGGGGGGTCTCATGAGGTCTGGAACCGCCTCCGCCAGGACATGCCCGTGCGCTGCCTGAAGCCCTGGGCCTCCAGGGCTGTGGCAATGCCCACAAAGAAGGCATCCCAGCATGCCTTCTGCTCCGTGCCCCGGCCAAGACCGAGAGATGCCGTGGGCTTGTCTGCTGCGAGCGGGAAGGGCTCACGCAGCTCATCACACCCCCAGATGGGGCAACGTCGGCACCTTCCGGCAGGCGCTCTGGCGGCATGGGGGGTGCCAGCGTCCATCATCAGGGAGTGGGAGGGGAGGCAGGCACACTGACAGGGGGTGCTGGGGAGGGGCACGGGTGGGTCAGAAACAGACAGACAACACGGCTGGTGGGAGAGGGATACAGGGAGAGGGGTCTGCAGAGACCAATAGGGGCACAGGGGGCACTTCGCAGATGGAGGCAATGCAGGAACGGGCGCCTCTCATGCAGACGGACCAAGGGCGGACATGGATGCCGTTAATGGGTGGAAACGGACGCCGGTGACGGGCAGACAGAGGGCGGAAATGGACGCCGGTGACGGGCGGACACGGACGCCGGTGATGGGCGGACCGAGGGTGGGTGAGAGCCCCGGTTGCTGAAAGGGCTCTTCACGGACGTGGCGGACGTGCGCCACAGTGCCCGTCAGTGTTTGCCTGCCTGACAGGCCCCCCAACTCCCCCCTCCCCTCTGGTCCCAGAGGGTCCGGCGGCCCCCCTGCTGTGTTCTCCCAGGGATGGCTGTGGCGGACCCTGGCTGGGATTCATGCAGAGGCTTGTGTGCTGGGGCCTGCCTGTGTGGGTGTGTGGGGCAGTGCTTGTGCAACATTGGGGACATGTGTTTCCAGGGGCATCTTTATTGTTCTGGAACAGTGGCAGAGATGGCCGGGCGTGGCTGCCAGGGGTAGGCACAGCAGCCTCTAGGACCACAGCAGCAGCATCAGGCGAGCCCCATGGACCTGGAGATGCAGGCTCTTCCCCTGTGGAACCACGGCCTGCTCCATAGAAAGGGGAGGGACAGCAAGTAGGCAGCCAGGGCGGTGGGGCAGCAGCAGCAGCTGAGGTGGGTTGCAGGGCAGGCTCCCAGACCTCTCTGGCAGCATCAAGGCAGGTGACCGTGGGGCAACCAGACTGCAGGCCCAGGGGTGCTCCCCGGACGGTTTGTGGTAGTGGGCATTCCTGGGGGGACGAACAACATGGGGGTGTTCCATGGCAGCTGCTGCGTGGTAGCAATCGCCATTGAAGAGGAGCCAGTGTGCCAGTTGCAAAGGTCTGCAGGGAGAGAAATCAAACACAGCTGAGTGGTGTGAGACACATAGCCTGGTCTGCGCTCCTTCCCTGGGTGTACGGTGAGCATGATCCTGTAAGGGAAAGGGGTCAAAGAGAGAGACAACAACACAACTTGGGGGTCACAACCATGGCAATCCTAGCAATACTGACCTGTCGGTAGACCCTGTGGAGAAAAGAGGGGGGGGAACAGCTGGTGTCTACATATGGGTTACAGTTCCACACTCATGGCATTGTGTGCTCACATTAATACAGGCAGCTATGAGACAAGACATTGGTATAGAGGCATATCATGGCAGGCTATGCAGGCAGCTATGAGACAAGACATTGGTATAGAGGCATATCATGGCAGGCTATGCAGGCAGCTATGAGACAAGACATTGGTATAGAGGCGTATCATGGCAGGCTATGCAGGCAGCTATGAGACAAGACATTGGTATAGAGGCATGTATCCTACCTATATTTCTCTATGCAAAGAGGCAGACGTCAGACCACATGTCAGCACAAACCCTGCACTTACCTGCTGGTGTTGTTGCCTGTATGGGGGGGGGGAGAGAGGGGCTGGGAGAAAGACATGGGTTAGCAAACACTTGCATGGAGACAGCTGCCCAGGCACAGCAGTAAACAGTTTGGCCACAGGCAGAACAGCCCTCTCTGCCCTAGAGGGGGGCAGAGAGGAGAGAGGAGAAGAGAGAAGTGGGGTTTCAAAGTCCCACTTTGTGGCTGCTGGGGGACAGAACCCCACGCCACGTGCTCAGAGAGAGAGAGAGAGAGAGAGTGGAGGGCTGGGGCTGGGCTTTTGTGGGAAAGAGGCTGGGTGGGGCTGGGTGCTGATAGGGTAACTATTTGGGTCCATGTCCAGAGTTAGGCCACACCTGTTCGGTCCTAACTCAGGCCCAACTCGGGCCCAGGGTGTTAGAACTTTTCAGGAGAGGGCTGGTGTGGGTAAGGTAAAATGGCTCCTATGGGTCTCCTCACATTTGGGTCCACCCTTTTTGCTGGCCCAAATTTTGGGCCTGAGTTGGGCTCGAGGGGGCGTGTCAGTGGCTCTCCAGTGTCTGGAACCGGACCAAAATTCGTAACCGCCCCCGTCACACCCCCGACACGCCCCCAACACACCCACTTTTAGGCTGCAATTGTGCCTGAATTGTGCAATTGTGCCTGAATTGTACCGCAGTTGCCTTGGGCTGGACCGGGCTGCAATTCAGTCACAATTGCAGCCCAACTCAGGCACAATTCAGGCACAACTCGGGCCTAAAGCACTTGGGCTGCAATTGTGCCTGAATTGTACCGCAGTTGCCTTGGGCTGGACCGGGCTGTTCAATCCTCTTTCCCCTTCAAAGACTTCCATAAGAATGTAAGAAGAGCCCTGCTGGATCAGGCCAAAGGCCCATCTAGTCCAGCTTCCTATATCACACAGTGGCCCCACCAGATGCCTCAGGGAGCACACAGACAACAAGATACCTGTATCCTGTCGCCACTCCCTTGCATCTGGCAAAAAGAAAACCTACTCCTACAACCAGGAGGTTGCTTATCCCCATCATGGCTTGTAAGCTGTGATGGACTTTTCCTCCATAAATCTGTCCAATCCCCTTTTAAAGGCATCCAAACCAGGTGCCGCTGGTTGCACCGGTGGAGGAGCTGGGTAGGATTGCACTGTTAATCTGTAAACTCCTAAACAAGGGCACAACTGAGCCAAAGTTAAGCATTTTTAAGTTCTGTTTATTTCAGTCAGAGAAATATAACCATGTGCTTAACTTTTTAATTCCACTGATTTCAATGAGACACAGATGCTTAATTTTAGCAGCACGGTGCCAATATTTCCATCTAATTCCCAGAGTCAGGACCTCTAGAAGGCAGAACATCATGCAACAAAATGTACTGGGTATTTGCTATGCAAATCACAGCATCCTTTCAGAGTGTCCCCCTAACCACAATTTGAAACCTGAAGTAATCTGGAAATCTATTAGTCTCTCTGTGCTCCTTCTATCGCCCAAGATGTCTTGCTCAATGCTGTCTGATCAGATGATATATCGGGAAAGGCTTTAACAAGCTATGTTCAACTTGACATCCAGACGCATTTTTCTGGACTGCAGCAACCTAGTTCCACTTCTGAAAAAGGCTTCCTATAAATAGGTTTTTCCCAGGCAGTTATACAAGTTTACTTGACAGGATATCCATCCACATAACTTGCCAGTTCCCACTAGAATTTCTGAGTGGTTGACAGGTTAAACAACTACACCACACAAATCCTTCTGCACATCAGAAATGTTTCATGTAATAAGGTAATATGGCAGGTTCCCAATTACATCTTGACCAGTGCGTTCAAGTCTGAGTCATCCTGGATGCGTTATTGGCTAACATATACCCAATCCTCAGTTATGGGTGCTATCATCCCTCTTTGCCTTCTTGGAATGGATGCCAGAAACTACTACAACCCATAAAATCTAAGTAAGCTACCCAGCAGAGTTAAAGAGTTTCTCTGTAGCTTGGGTTCACTGATTTGGCTATTTATTGTAATTTACATGGAGGATTCAGTGCAGCTTGTCAACAGCTTAGTCCAGTGGTTTCCAAACTGGGAGGCGTGGCTCTCAGGGGAGCTGCGGAACCCAGCCAGGGGAGCCGTGGAGTGACATGGAATCCTCTTGGAAAACTGTACAATGCCAGTTGGCAGGCATCAACAGCATGTAATGGGCATGTAATGGTCGCCAATGGTCAAAGGAGCCGCAGGTCAAAAATGTGTGGGAAACACTGGCCCTAGTCCTTTCCACTACCAAGTCCTGCATGGTTTGGCTGGGATGGCTCCAGAAAACTTTGCACTAATGGTTGGAAGTAGGATTCCAGATGTGCGGTGATATAGGGGAGACAAAACAAGCAAGAGAAAGCAATTTCTACTGTTGAGAGCTCACTGCACAAACAGAAGTTTCCTTTGCAAGAACCCCTTTCACAAGCGGAACACCCCTTGCATTTACCGAGCCAACTTCTATTTGCGCAGTGACCTTCCAATGGCAGAAGTACTAGTTTAGATGACACCTAGTATCTGTAGGATAGAGGATCTAAGAGCATAGAGAGTGGCCCATGCACAGGTAAGCTGTGTGTGTGTTTTTCTACCCAGAGATCTAGCAGCACCGCTCTCCAGACCTGATTTGTCCTGTGCTCAGGAGTCTAAAAACAATGAGATGCTTATGTGCCCTTAGCATTTGAATCAAGATGTTGCTATTACTATTACTATTACTATTACTGTTACTATTACGGGACACTTAAATGAGTGCTGATCGATTTTATCTATCATACGGAAGCAGAAACAACAAAACCCCACAAATCAGCTTCCAGTTCATAGGTATGTCTCCGGACAAAGTTATTCTAGCTGGTAGTTCCAGCTCATTTATTTAGCATTCCAGTAGGTCCCTTGGAATGGAAGATCAAACTGGAAATCAATAAGGCTGCACACAGCTGTCAGCTTCAGTTGAACATCAGGTTAACATCTGAAACTGAGCAAATAACTGTAAGTTGCAAAGAGTCATCCCAGGGTCAGCCATTTCAAAAAAAAGAAAGAAAAGAAAAAAAGCCTTCCACAACTGTGTCCCTAATCGAATTTAAATGAGATAGATATTCACAGCAGTAGTTAATCTCAGGCACCGTCACATTTGCAAGCCCAAATGCTAGCAGTTTGCATCTTCATAATGTTTCTGAAATGTCGATGTGTTGACCTGGACTTTTCTATTAAATGTATGTTTTGGTTTATATAGACTATAAATTCATCTGGCATCCCACCCAGGGTGAAATTTAACACTTGTAAGTGGATATTGAACAGCATCTACCACAGGGAACAGGCAGAGCAGCTTGAATCAATTTCCTTATTTCCAGCGTACTATATGATAGTCTGAAGTCTATATTTAATATATTTTTGTGTGACAAATAAACCTGACAGTCCTTTTAAAAAAAGCACAGCTCTTGTTTTAACAGTTTCTCACTGTGGTTTCTTTTTTTCTTCTTCTTCAAAAATAGTCTAGTTGGAACAGCATGTTTCCTCTGACTAACCACAGTTTTAGCTCCAACACCTCCAGAGACAAGTTGCTATAATCTCATTCCAGGGTAGGCTGGGAATGATTCCAAAAAGGCCTGGAGGATTCTGGGATACATTGATTCCTTGTACTCTAGTTTGTAAAGGTAAACAGGGCATAGCATCTGGCCCACTACCACTGATGCTACTTAATGGAGCCGGACAGAAAAATAGCAGCATTTACTGTCTGTATCAGAGAGGAAGACATCTTATCTCAAGGTCCCATTTCATTCACAAGAGTTTCAGCACATGTTTGAAGTTCCTCCATCTAAAGCAGGAGAAACTACAGCCGGCAGCTGCTGAACAAGAACTGTAACAGTGTGCAGCTCTTACAAGGTAGGAAAAGGTACAGGAAAGGTCCAGAAAATCATGGGTGTGGTCATGCAGCCATGTCAGATCATGGAGATAACAGTTTGTCTCCAGACTTCACTTACTCCAGTGTAAGTGAAGCCAGAAGCGTCACTGTGACGCGCGTCACCCTGGAGCAGGGATGACGCGCGTCACTTCCTGTGCCCCCCGTGCATGTCACCCCGCGCATGCGCAAAGCGGGCCGCCGCCATCTTGCGCATGCGCACAACGCAACTGAGGGCAAAACTGCCCTTTTGCCCTCAGTTGCGGGGTCCGTCATTTTGGCGCATGCGCAGAACGCAGAACGCGCATGCTCCAAAACGCCAGTGAGGGCCCAGTTAATTTTATGTTAATTAAACGCCAGTGAGGGCCCAGTTGATTTCCCAGTTAATTTTATGCCTTGTGCCGGTGAGATTCTGTGCCGGTGAGACTATGCCTTGTGCCGGTGAGATTTTATGCCTTGTACCGGTGAGATTCTGCTGGTGAGATGCATCTCAGTACTGTAGTCTAAAAAAGAATATGTGCAGCATCTGATGATTTAGAAACCAGAATAAATCTTGTATTGCTTATGGTGTGCAGCTGCATTGCTCTGCATGTCCATGACGGTTCTTCCATGATGCTACCATATAACCATGTACAATATCACCAGCTGCTGGGGGTGGGGAGCATTTTCTAGGGTTTTAGCATTGTTTTCAGGTAGCTGCCAAAATCACTTTAAAAAGTGGGTCATCAGGGAAGTGAAGCTAGTGAATCCGAAAGCCGCTGAACACAGTAGAATCCCAATTACCCGACCTAAACGGGACCGATAGGTGGGCGGGTTACCAAAAATGTCAGATAATGTGGGAAAAGGGGCGGGGGGCAGGGAGGACAGGGGATGGACAAATTGTAAATTAACTGGAAGAAATTACGTTTCAATATACTGATCTTGCAGTCAGAGCATGCCATATATGGGTCTGGGCAGCCCAATTTTGTATTTACCGGCGGTATGTCAAAAGAATAGGGCAGGAGAGAGCACTAGAGAATAGGCCTTAAACAGGCCCGGAACATGAGATAAAGTGGGATTGTAAGGAGAGTATAAATCAGTATCCTGCCTGTTCCACCATACTGGAGGCAAGTACCAAATAATACCAGGCTGTCCAACCAATATACCAAACTTTGTAAGTTCAAATAATTGTACTGAATTGTTTTTAAGAGCAACAACTGGTGGTTTAACAGGGTAGTTTTGCAGCCACCTCACCACTGCATGATAACGGAACTCAAATGGCCCAAACATAATCAAGGCCTGCGCTGGCAAAATGTGTGTTCTGCGAGTGCAGGCTGCCGCAAAACTGCCATAAAGTGCTTTGCGGCAGTCAGTCGCGTCGCTACGATGCGCGACACCCCAGAGCGGGGTCGCGCGTCGCCCTTAAGGGGGAGGCTCCGCCCCCGCGCGTGACATCATGTGCAGGAGCAGAGCGCCCTCCCCGCTCCGTTTTCGGCTCATTTTGGAGCCAAACGGACACAGGGGAGGGAGGGCCCGCCTCCAACTAAAAACTGTAAGTGGGGGGGATCGCGTGTCACCCCTATACGCGTGACGCCCCCCGGCGTCCCGCCCCCCCGCTTCCCCCTGTCGACGCCAGTGGCGGCAGTGCAGGAAGCCGGTGAACCAGTAGAACAGCTAAAGCCCCCTGGAACAGGTAAGCCTGGAGCAGGGTGGGTGGAGGGTGGAACAGGGAGGAGATGGAGTGGGGGTGGGTAGATTGGGCCCAGAAGGGGGCGGGTTCATTGGTGGCAGCGCATGCCAAATCCCTACCCCCTTCCGGGCCTATCCCCTTTCCGGGTGCAAGCCAAATCCCAACCCGCTACAAGGACTCCTAGGCAGCTACAAGGATCAATGCGGACTTGTGCCAGCAATATCGCTGAATTTCCATCCAATGAATTCTTCTGCTGGCTTCACCCCTCCCAATCAGCTGGCCCAGCCACCTGCCTCCGTCTCTTCCCAGCTCCGCAGCAGCTGGCGAAGGCGTAATTTCCAGGCATCCAGGGGTTGAACAGTCGGCCAAGCAGCTCAAGTGAGTCACACAGCTGGGCAAGGTGTGGTGGGAGTCTACAGGTGGGAGGTTAAAACCTGGTTATTTTAGTGGGCCTATGTTGAAAATACCCTGGTCCTGGTCCTGTTGAAAATACCCTGGTCCCTAAAATTCCTGGTCCTGCTTTTGTGCTTTATCAAAGAAGGGATTGTGGCTCAGTGGCAGAGTAGATGCTGAAGGTCTGGCTTCAATCACTGCATCTCCAAGTAAGGATACGGGGAAGACCCTTATGTGAGACCCTGAAGAGCTGTTGTGAAGCAGTGTTGGCAAGGCTGGGTTAGTTAGGCCAATGGTCTGCAGCTTCTAAGGTCATTTCATTTTTATCCTTGTCTTATCATTTTATGATTCTGTGATTTTTGATGGAATGTCATGTTGCACTTTGTATTGCTTTTATTACAGTTACCTACCTTAGGAATCTCCTTGGTAGAAAAGTGTGGTATACTAATTTTAATAAATAATAAGAAAAATAATAACGTGCATTAGCAAGTGTGAGAAAGAGTTTATTGCAGTGTTTCCCAAACTTTTTCGACCTGCGGCTCCATTGACCATTGGCAACTATTGCCACGGCTACCCATTACATCATGTTGATGCCTGCCAATTGGTATTGCACTGTTTTCCGAGAGGATTCCGTGGCACTCTGCGGCTCCTCTCAGTTTGGGAAGCACTGGTTTATTGTATAGAACTCTTATTTAAAAGTTCTACCAATAACATCAAGTAAAAGATTTACCTTTTCTAGCCTGGGTGCGTTAGAAATGCAGATGCCTGATAAACTGCTTTTTAAAAAGTCAACATGAGTTTTAACATTGCCACAAATAGGAAGCCAAAAACATGCCTATAATTTATTTGTGCCTGTTGTGCTTTTATGGGGAAGTGAAATCTGTTTGCCAGAGGTTTTGATCTTTGGTAAATACACTTATGCACTTTAAAAACAAAACTCTGCCAAGATATGTTGACCACTTTGGCTTACTCTAAATAAACGATATGCTTGTGATTTATTATTCATATTTAAATAATGTGGGTGTTTACTTAAAGTTGGCAGTGAACCACCGTTTACTGCACTGCTAAAGAACAGCTGCTCCGTGGAGCATCAGAAACAATTAAAGAGCTGATGAATGTGAGCTTTTCAAGTTGAGTTTCTTAGCGATGATAAGGGAGACAATTAATGAATTAACTAATTAATTGCTTGCTTTTTTACATTTAAAAGGTCAAAAGGAACTTCCTGTAACAATAGGATGGATGGCTAAATAAACAAACGAATGAATTAATTCAAGCTTTATTTAGACATGCTGCAAGCTTGCACTGGGACCAATGAAAAGCTTTCAAGATGGCACTCAACTGCAGCATCATATGCTACTGATACCTGCAACTGTTCATAAATTTCACTTCCCAGTTCAGATCCCAGAAGAAGCTAGATGGGAAGTGGCTAGTATTTTTATGATCCATCGTTAGGAATTCCACAATAGATTTGCTTAAAGTTCATTGCCATTCATGATGAAACAAACATTTCCCTGCCGCTTCTGAAAGATTACAAATAATACATTAATGTCATCTTTACAGCTTCTCGCAGTGCTGGGTAGCTCATATACTATTTATTTTAAAGTACATTTCCATAAGCATTTGCAAGAAAATGACAACAACAAAGTAAAAAGATAAGAAACACACACACAAAAAGCATCTAAAGACATTAACAGCCCAATCCTATGAACCTTCTGCTGTATCTGTGGATCTTGCAATCCGCTGATGCAAAAGGGCCAGAGAATGAGGAAACATTGTGCCGCTGTTGCTCGTGATAGAGCCGCTGGCAGAAACAACCAGTGGCTACACACGCCAGACTTGGCTGGCCACTCCGCTGGGTGCGGGTAAGTTGGTGGCAGGGGTGAGCCGTGGGTGAGGAGGGAGAGGATCAGGGTATTTCAGGGAGGAACTGGGAGCCTGTTGGGGGTGGGAGGGTGTGGATCCAGCGGCAGTTACGCATACTAGATCCTATCCCCATAACCCCACCCCAGAATGCCCCCTGGCTATCCTTGGACTTATGCCAGCTTTATAGTTGGAGTTGATCCAAGGGAATCCAGAAGGCCTATGCAAAGGTAAGTAAAAATGTTTTACTTACCTCTGGTTTGGTAACTTTGTTACAGCCTCCATTGGTGTGGCTATATGCTATGGCATGGCAGTGGATAGGATTGGGCGGTGTCATTCATAAACCATATAAAATATCATAGTCCTTATGAAAGAGCAGCCAGGAAACTTGAAACACCAAAAGCTTGTTAAAAGAGGAATGTTTTAACAAGTTGCCTAAACCTATACAGAGATGTAGTTTGACAAGCCTCCAGTGGAGGAGAGTTCCACAACCTCAGCACTCATAATAATAATAATCAACCTTTATTGGCTTATTAAAAAACACAATGCAGTAACACCACAATAAAAAGAAATCATACATACATACATACATACATACATACATACATACATACATACATACATACATAAGCCATAATGAGGGTACTCATTAAATGAATATTCTGGGGGCAAGGAACTCTCAAGCAAGGCCTCCTGTGAGTGCCATATTAATTGTGGGAGCATGTAGAAAAAATTGTTCCCTAATGTACACAGGTTTCCATGGAGGATTTTAAAAATTATAATAACTTGAAATTTGAGTTTAGGCTTAGGTCACAACCTCAGAACATAAGGTTTCTTCTGGTTCAAGGCCTGGCATCACTCAGCTATTTTTTTAAAAAAAAACAAGACAAATTCTTTCTTCTGCGAAGAAATAAAGGTTAACTCTATGTCTGGGAGGGCTCTTTTACAGATATTGCTATTTCTTTTCTTTTAAAAAACCAAACAAAACCCACCAACATCCTAGTTGGTAATAAAACACTGAACAATCTTTTTTCAGTGTTATACAGACTGACACTGTGTTCACATATACTCCTGCTCAATCTCATTACCTCCAGTAAATAGTGTGCTGCTGAGTGTTTTGCTTTGAATCATGAATTCCATCAGAGGTTCTCACTCTGAAAGATACATATCATAAGTCATCTCTTGCATAACAGATTGAAAGGCTTCTCCGACAGCCTTGTTCCCTCGGCAAGTTCAGTTTACTCTAACCAATTCTCTGTTCACCACTTTGCAGAAACTTTCAAGGGTTTCTGTAGAAATAGTAATAACGTTAAAAATAACCCTCAGAAGCCTTTCACTTATAGAAGCATTTCCTGTATGGCTCACAACATCCTTGAAAGGCGCTGTTGGTCATGGCAGCCTGTCTTTCCTCAGTGCTTAGGAGGAAGGCATATAAGCAGAAGAACATGTTGCAGTGGAGTAGCTAGGAGGGGCGGTGGGGCCTATTACCCCAGGTGCCAAGCCGGAGAGGGGGCGTCATGCTCTCCGGGGGGGGGGATGCAGCACTCACCTCTCCAAGCAGTCGGAATGGCGAGTAGAGCGAAGTTTGATCCTGCCGCCCACCCTCAGCCTCCGTTTGACTCCAGACCAGAGCCATTCTGGAACCTGGGGGGCGGGGTGATGATGCGGGGGTGGGGTGGCCCCGGGTACCGGCCAGCCCAGCTACGCTACTGACATGTTGTCTTTCAGTTTTATCTCATTAAAATATTTGTTGAAAAGTCAACAGAATTTGATTGATTTAGATTTCTAAATTTATTTAGAAATAATGATTTAGATTTCTAATCTGCAACAATTCTTAAAACGCAAATCCAGGGAGTAAAATGAAAAAAATGCAGCTAATATTAACTGCATTTTATTAGCTGCATTGCAACCTGACTACCAAAAGACAATCTATATATGGAGATCTAACACCAACACCAAGATCTATCTAGCATTCCCATAACACCCAGATTTGTTGGGAAAGGTCACACAGGTGTGCAGCAACAACCAGCAATGCTTCTTGAAAATGTTATCTAACTACTTATGAAGATTTATGCAGGCAACAGATTTGCCTGTGGATACTGTGAGGAAATATTCTCACAACAATGGTGAACATATAGTACATGGGTCCTGTATTCACTTATTTTTTATAAGGTCGGCACCAGAATTTTTAAAAAGTGAAACTCACAAGTGAATGTCAGGTATCCTCCTAAGAAGAAACATCTGAGAATTTTCAAAGGAAAGCCAAAAAAGTTTTGACATGACAAGTACAATTTCCCTGCAAATTACTCTTCCTTAATTAATTCATTAATTCATACATCCTAGTTTCAATGTTTGTCGGAGTTACAGTTGCCACCTCTTGACTGAAGCTATTTCTGGATATCCCAACACAATATAATGTCATTCAAAGCACAATCCTATTACTTATACAGAAATAAGTTTCATTGCATTTTCAATGTGACTTTGGGGCCTGGCCCAATCGTATTGGGCCTCTGCACCGGCAAAGCATGCGCTCTGCCAGTGCAGACTATCACAAACATGCCATAAAGCACATTGTGATAATGTGCATGTTTGCAGCACTGGGGGAAGCTAGTAGCCTTCCCTTTGGCGCTTCCCGGGGCACCCGCTGGAGCAAGTAAGCCACCTTAGGAGGCAGAATAGGGCAGGGGGAGGGCGAGGAGGGGACAAAATGGGACAGGGAGGAAGGCTAGGGGGTGGGCAGATAAGGCTCAGGAGGGAAGCAGGATTGGTGGTGCTGGCACACACTGTATCCTATCCCCCTTTCCAGGTCTGCTCCTCTGACACGGGGCAAAGTAGACATGCGTCAGCTATTTAGCTTGCGCAGGTCGAAGTTGCCGCATAGCAGTGGCTGAGGCATACCCCAGGGCAAGGGGACAAATATCCCCTTTCCCCAAACAGAACTCTCCAGTCTGCTAAATTCCCCTGCATGATGCAGTGTAATCCATGCTGGCGCCTCTACATCTGTGCGGGGAAACTTAGGTAGGATTGGAATATCCCTCCCAGCAAAGTGTATATCAAAATGCAGCTTTAATCAGTGAGACTTCAGGACACAATTACACTCGAGGTGGGCCGGAACGGTAAGTTCTGCACTCCGTGTACTGTCCGGCACGAGGCAGCCCCACCCCCTCGCTGTCGGAGCCTTTCAGTGCGGCGAAGGCAACGCACAGGGAGTAAACAGAGATTAGCACAGTGTGGAACTTACCGTTCCGCCCCACCTCGAGCGACGCCAGTGATTACATGCTAATGTCTGCGATCCTATGCATACGTACTTGGGGACCATTCCCCTGAATTGTGGAAATTACTCCAAGCAAGCATGCATAAAACTTTTAATGATCTTTTAAATTGTTTTTTAGACACGGTTTTTATTAATTTTCATTAACTTTTTTTTACTGTTTTAAAATGTGATATTTTTATACTGTGTTTTTTGTATGTTTTTCTTTTTTCTTTTTTTTCCTGTTGTAAGCCGCCTTGGGTCCCTTCGGGGAGAAAGGTGGGATAAAAATACTGTAAATAAATAAATAAATAAACTGAACTTTGATTTCGAGTCTTATTATGCATGCTTGGCTTTCTCTGGATTGTGTCCATCCATTGCATTTAAACTTTGTCAACATGCCCATGCTTGTTCACCTTTTCTTTTTAAAATAAAATGAAACCAAAATATTATTGTAATACAGTATATAGATATTTCATTTCCACTCATTCTTGAAGTTGCGGCTCATCGCATACAATGGAAGTGAGTGCAGCTAAAGTGTGATTTGATTTCCGTACATTGCATAGAATGAATCTGAAGGGAACTTCTCTCTGCCGGCACTGGAGAGTTCAGTTCCATTCACCCTTGCCTGAGTCAGTGCTAGTGTGCCTTAGATGAAACCTAGGCGACAGGGCTTTGTGTTTTCCCCGTTTCTTAAAAAAAACAAAAACAAAAACAAACTTGAAAGATTGTTAGCTTCGGTGCACGATGCAGAGATTTGGCTTGTCTTCCTATGTTTGCACAGCTGTGCATCATCCCTTTAGTCATCCCATTGTTCTTCTTCCTTGTTTTATTTCTGCAACATTTTCATAAATCAATGTATCAGAGTCACTTTCAGAAGACTTATGCGCTCTACCATCAAGCTCAAGGACCTGCGAAAGTCACACTGAAGCAGGGGGTACTGAAGTGAGCAAACATTTCCTAGCTATTGACAGTGCTATAGCCACGGCGATGGATTTTAAACTTCTTTGAGAATTAAAAAAAAAAGACATTTGCACAGCTGAGATATGCCTGTTACATTAAGTACTGTGAAGCTGAACAGATTTAGCTATGTGTTCCTTGGTGGCAGTGTCTGGTTCATTGCTGGGGATCTCCTTGTTGTCATTGTTGAGTGATAGAGGGTGAATGATGGCAAGGCATATCCTTACTGGCAACCACCGAGAGACAGTGGTAGGGAGAGTCAGGGCGTGGCTCATTTGCATCAAGAAAGCACATGGTGGCTCTCTAGTTAGCAACCGCCATTACATTAGCAGTCTGACTAGCAAATTCCTCAGCAGCCGCCTCGCCATGGCTCCCCTGCTCCCATTACTCAGCATAAAACACTGCCACTGCTGTCCCTCCTCCCGACCCTACCTTTTCCATTGTGCCCCCACTTCTGAGTAAGCATGCATCGGACTTGGCAGTTGGATTAAAATCCTGCTCTGTTTCAAAAGATGAGGGCAAGCTGTAAATGGGTCTCATCATATTCAATTATAAAATGAAAGGATCCCAACTGCACTGAACAGACACCACTCACAAATGCTATGCAATGTTAATGAAGTACAAAATCATTGGTCAGGGCTCAGAGATTCCACTCTGAATCTCAACTCTCTCTCTCTCTCTCTCTCTCTCTCTCTCTCTCTCTCTCTCTCTCTCTCTCGTGTGTGTGTGTGTGTGTGTGTGTGTGTGTGTGTGTGTGTGTGTGTGTGTGTGTGTGCGCCTTCAGCTTAGCTTGGTTCCTCCTTTCACAACTAATCTCTTCTCCCACAGACACAAGAAAATATCTGATGGGAACACAAAGGTGTGGCTAGAATGTATCTGCTGCCTCTGCTAGTATGCACTCCGCTCCCCAGTTAAATAAATTAAGCTTGTGCATGTTCTCTGCCACTGTTGCTGCTGTTGTTGTCACTGCTGCTTCGCCCTACTCCTCTCCTCCTTACTCCTCTTCCTCCTCTTTGCCCACCCAACTGCTTACAAAAACAGTCAAGGGGCAAGGTGTGGCAAAGCGGCAATCTAGAGCCTGACACCACTCCCTTACCGTCAGCTCCACTGCCACCTTCTTCCTGTTCTCTTTGAAATAAACAAGGTGTGTGGAGCATGCTGGCGGCACTCTGCTATTGACCCTGGAGAACAAGCGACATCTCTCCCTCTCGTTTATCAAACACCCTTGACTGAAGGCCCAATCCTATGCTGGGCTAATGGTGACAGAGCCTGTAATCCACCACTGTAAGTCCTAGGCCGGTAGCACGGCAGCCACATCACCATTAGGCGGGCCTTGGCTGCCAGTGCAACAGCAGTCTGTTGAACCTCAACCATCCCCCATTGTCACTGCTAAGAGCTGGCGTAGGTCCAAGGAAACCCATTAGAGGCTAGATGGCCTACAGAAAGTAAAAAAAATATTTTTAATTGCCTCTCCTGGGACATCTTGTCACACTTCCCATGCAGTGTGAGTTCCACAAGCAGTGCTGTATGGTCTAGGCTGTATGGTCTAGGTCTAGGGGAATAGGATTGGACTGTAAGGGTTTTTTTGGTCTGCTCATCCCTGAAATAGCTCAGTATTCTCCCCCGCCCGCCTGGTCAATCTTAGGAATGACTCTAGCTCTCTCTATCACCCCTCTTTCTAGAATTCATGGTATTGCACCAGTTTGCCCAGAAGCGTCGTCAGGGAGGGGGCGTTGGGGCATTGGGCTTCTGGGCGGCAGACGGGGGTGTCACGGCGGATGGCGGAGGCGTGAATTGCCCCGTTCATTGGGGCGGGGGGTTGTTATGGCAGACGGCGGAGGTGCGAATCGTTCCATTCGTCGGGGCGAGCGAGGAGCATCGGCGGTGTGTCTGGCCCTCCCGCCCGCCCTGCACCTCAGTATGGTGCATAACGCCTGCAGCCGTTGCGTCACTTCCGGTGCGGCAGGGGGCAATCGTGGAATCGCCACTGAGTTTGCCAAACTTGACTATAGTACCACAAAACTGATATCTAAGCTGATATTTTTGGTCAGGAGGAAAGGAGAACTAGAGTCGCATACTGTAGTGGCTAAAGTACATTTTAAAAATTGAATTTTACAGTAGCAATGATGAATCATTTACATTTTTGTTTTGCGTGCCTCCTGAAACAAGATAGGTAACCTTCCCAAGGCAGCAACCATACCTTTATATATATATATATATATATATATATATATATATATATATATATATATATATATATATATATATATATATATATATATATATATATATATATATATATATATATATATATATATATATATGCAACCATACACCAACCATACTTTTTTATGAATATATATATATTCAAAGTGACCTTGGACGAAGTGTACACATTTTTATTTTTTGAGGAGTGAGGGGCTCATAGTTTCCAACAACCTGTAGTTTCCTCTTTGTTTCTTGTTACTTCAACATCCTTGTGAATTTTATTTTAATTTGATCAATTTCAGGTGAGGTACAAAAATGTTTAACCTAGGAAGTAGAGGCAGAAGGTATTAAGCTGTGTCAATTTTGCCTCTTCCTCATTAAAACCTTAGCTTTTAATTAGTATTCCTGCTTCAGCCAGGCCTTACATAGTTAAACAGCTAAATTCCTATATTGTTCCCTTCTTAATTGCTTGCAATACCTGGTGACATTTTTAAAATTTATTATCTCAGGTTCACTCTACATTAACCTCTATGGACCGGTGGTGGTGGTGGTGGTGGTGGTGGTGGTGGTGGTGGTGGTGGTTCTTCTTCTTCTTCTTCTTCTTCTTCTTCTTCGTCTTCTTCGTCTTCTTCGTCTTCTTCTTTTTGCGGGCGCAAAGTGCTCGTTCAACACCTGTTAGGGCGGCCAATTTTTTTCAATTTAATTAATTATTTACCCCCCATTTTCGCCCCCACTTGCCTTTTTTTGCTGCTGCTGCTGTTGCTGCTGCCCATCCTGCTGCCATCGCCATTGTCCGAGTCCTTGCTAGCCAGCTGCTTGGGTCAGCCAGGACTGCAAGGTGGTTGACCTCCTGCTGCTCCCACTGCTGCTGCTGCTGCTGCTGCTTCACTGATGATTTTGAAAAGGTAAAACGTTTTCCTGTCGGCCATCTTGGATCTCATGAAATCTCACGAGATCAAAGATGGCGGCATCCAAATCTCGTGAGGGCACATGAGGTAGTAACACAGGAGGATTGCCCTCTAATTCTGGAACAGACAGACCTGGACCCGAGATTGTGTGTGCGCATGACGCTTGCACATTTGAATGAGCAGTGTTGGCAATACAGCCCACATACTTCACATCCAGAATTTTTGGCCAGCGATTGTGGGAACTGGGCCAAAAACCCGTGAATGGTAAATGAGGGTCTGTTCAGTTTGCCAAATATACAACTCAGGCACAGGTCTGACAGTTCCCTTGTTACAATGATGCACATCACTGTCCACCTTTGTGGCAGCTCATAATGTGAGTGGGGAAAAGTGACATCAGAATATCCTTTAAACAACAAGAACACAGGGAATACCCTATAGGAATAGGATACTCATTAAAACACACACACACACACACACACACACACACACACACACACACACACACACACACAACCAGGAATGAAGTCTTTTAAATTAATGATTCCCTCAGCATCATACAGTAAAAAAAATACTAAATGTATCTTCAGATACTTAAAATACCTCTAGATCTGTTACTGCAACATAAAGAAGGAAGCAGATCTGAACAATAAGACAAAGGCAATGAAGAAAGTCTCTTTTTTATTTCCTTGGCCGAGTTTCAAATGAGTTTTCAAGGGCAGACTGTGCTTCTAATGTGACGGAAAGAATATGCTTTCAAGTCTGTATCACAGAATTAGACATTTCAGGGCTCTGTATTAGTTACATTTGTTGGTGATTTGCTTTCCGGTGTGTGTACTATATCTATCTATCTATCTATCTATCTATCTATCTATCATCTGCACTCTTCTCTCTTCATAATTTTGAAATAATATAGTTGTTTTGTTTGTTACATTATAATGAATCCACCTCCTTGCCAATGTTATTCAGTTGGGATGGCTTTTGTTAAACACGAATTGCAAAAGAAAAACTAAAACAGAGATAGTTTTAACCGGCATTAAATACAAAGCTATATGTGATCATTTGCTTTCTCACAACCCTGCCTGCCTGTCAAGCAAAGTGTTCATGAATGATAGATTTTCTTAGAGTCAGCACAGTCTCTCAGAGTTGTTTGCAGAGAAGCAGATACTGCTCAGGTTACAGCTTACTGTGACATCACCTTCTGGATCTTCCAAACACTGAGCTACTTACACAAAAGGAGTGCATTGTTTTTCTGATGTTATGAAAGCTAGAAAGGCCGCAAGCAGAGACGTTGCCCTTTGGATAAGTTAAAATCATATACTAGCTCAGTTTTCCTTCAAAGTCTGTTGTAAAAGACTAGAAATCTTTCCAAGTGGCTTGAAAACCAGACAGTGTTACAAGAGAGTGCCGGACTATATATTTTGCATGTATGAGGTCATAGGGTCTGGATGTCTTGGTAAAGCTCTTCCTCATGAAGGATAGGGATATTTATAGAGGTTTGGTCGCCCGTGGCTATTCACTAACAAGAGCGAAGAATTGGACTATCATGGTTAGAGGCAGTGTTTTCTGAGTCCCAGTTGCTGGAGACAAACAATGGGGAAAAGGTGTTTACCCTCGTGTAGTGCTACTTTAAACAGTATAAAGCAAAAGGCCATTGTTAGCTAATGGGGTTTTCATTCTAAAAGTACTTCTTTGTCATTGTACCCAGAAGCTGTGAACATTAGTTAGTCAAATGAATTTCAGAGTCTGTCGGTGTCAAAAGAACATCATCTAAGTTCAGTTTAAACCAGAGTAAATGGTAAAATATTCATAACGTTGAACATGCTACTACACGAGAGAAGTTTCTTTCAGAAGCCTGTGCAGATTAGGCAATCTTCCCAGATGTTTTAAAGGATGTCGGGGAGAAGCAATTGCTCATGTGACAGTTTAAGCATATAGGAGAAGAGACAGTGGGTTTGAGATTTGAGAATGTATTGTAAAAGTTGGTTCCCTAAGGATTCTTTCAACATTTGAATAAGGCCCTAATCTGAAGTGCATGCAAATTCATGGTTTTGGCCCTTTAATTGCTTACTGTTTAAACCTGGGTGGGGGGATTACAAAATAGCCTGAAACTATGGGGAAAACGAAGACACCTTAGTATTTGGTCCCTGTAGCAGTTCATAGTTCATGTCCTCCTCCCTGTGTGCTCTTTTTAGGAAAAAAGAAAGACAGAAGCTTCCATTGTAAGCTATTTGTTTTTAAAAAATGGGAAAGAAATTAAAAGGGCCTGGTCTCCAATGGGTCTCCTTGGACCCATGACAGCTTTTTAGCTGGCATAAGTCCGAAGAGACTCTTGGGGATGAGTCCAGGCTGGGGGGGGGGGTAGGATCTCGGCAAGCACACTCTGGGCTGGTGAGGGTAGGATTGGGACCTTTGCTGTGTAACCTGCTATGCCCTGCTATGCGAACTTTGTTGTTGTTGTTCAAAGGGGTATACACAAATATTCTTAATGATGATATAGTAATGTTAAGAGCTGTTCCAGCATTGGGGGAGACTTTCTGTTGTGTTCTGCCTCCCAAACCATCAACCCTCCTGTCAATCTACAGATAATGACTTGTAAGATTGACCAGTAGGAATTAATGAGTCACATGGATGAAGTGCTAGGAACACATAGAACATGCTGTCTAAATGTTTAAGTATGAGGGGTGGTTTTTTGTTTACCTTATAAGTAAAACTGGGCCAACATTCCTCTAGGCATTGATTCACATCTTATTAGGGGCCCAACACAATTGTTAGAACAGCTGGAGGGAAGGGGGCAGGAGGCAGTACCAGGCAAGCACAAGAGAGCAGTGAAGGACAGGTTGCAAGAGCAGGACTCTCAGACCAAAAGCACAGAACTAACCTGTTACTCAGTCAAGAGGTAGAGGTGCACCTGGAACTATAGACAGGAAGTCATGGGCCGCAGGAACCAGTGAGTAAATGGGTCAAAGAAGAAGATACTTGGTAGAAGTTAGCTATGAGAATAGGGGATTCAGAAGTTCTTCTTCCACTTGTGCAAGAGTGATCATTGGAAGCTGCCCTGTACTGATCATTGGTCTTTATTGTCTGCATTGCTTTGCAGCAGCTCTTCAGAGTCCAAGACGGGTCTTTCTCAGCCCTACCTGGAGATGTAGGGGTTGAACCTGAGACCTTCTGCATGCAAAGCAGGTGCTCTACCATTGAGCTTCCTCCTCTAAGCATGGCTGTGGTCTCATCCTCTAAGGTTGTGGTTGTGGTGCAGTGCAACAGAATTTGCAACCCGAGCCCTAAGAGAGAAACGTTGCATCATTGCAACAGATGCTCAACAGCGCAATCCTATCCAACTTATGCCACTGATGTAACCAGTGGTGCAGCGAGAACGGGAGGCCCCAGAATGGAAAGGGGATTCAAATCCCTCCCATTCTCGCTGCACCACTGGTTACACCGATGGTGTAAGTTGGATAGGATTGCGCTGTTACGCATGACCCGGCTTATTACCGTAATATGCTTTGGCCATGTTTATCATTTACTGCCCACTGCTGAGTTTTCCAAAAAGCAGTACACATTGCTTCTGAAGACTACTGTTTCTATGTTAAGCTATTTTAAGACACTCATTCAGTAGTAATGAGAAACTGAATGAGAGAGGGGGGAATCTCGTTTATTTAAAGGGACTACTGTACCTTAAAAAACCAAAACCCTTTAGTTTTGAAAGAATTGAATTTTTGGGAGGGAAGGCCTTCGTTCCAAGAAGATCTGGGAGAAGGGGACAAACATCCCCCCGAGGAGAGCCCAGGCCATGCTCGGGCAGGCCACAATGGGCATATAGGATACAGTGGCCAGATGCATATATTTACGCAGAGGTGACAGACACTGGGAAGGTGCCCGGGTGCGTGGGGCGGGGCCAGCGTCGCATCGACGCCCCCCGCCCGTTTTGCTCTCATTTCGGAGCCAAACCAGCTCCAAGGAGGGAGGGAGGGCCCAGACACGACGCTGCTCTTTGGGAGAGGATGAGTTTCCACGCCCCGCAATCTTGCTGCCCGCCCGCGATCGAGCGCCTGGAGCTCCTGCTCCACGCGCTCCACCGTGGTTCCACCGCTGTATTTACGCAGAAGGAGGCAGAAGGAAAGAGAGACAAGAGGAGGAGGAGGAGGAGAGGAGGAAGAGGAGGAGACAGATCAAGGTTGAGAGTCAGGGAGGATCGGCCAGCAATCACCCACCTGAAGGAGAAGCAGTTCACCTTGAGAGGGGATCAGACTGACCCCAATCCCTTGAACTGCCAGAAGGCAGAGTGAGCCAAGGGGGTATGCCCAGTGCTGACCCTTGCCCCTCCAATTGAGATGACCTTATCTTAATAAGGGATCCAGGCCTTCTCTTCCAATGCCAACTGGGCTACAGTATCCACACAGGTCATTTCCAGGAGTGGGCTGGTGGACCCACAGGTATGAGAAGACCAGCCGATGGAACTTCACCTGAAGGGTTAGGGTTAGGGTTAGGGTTGAGTCCTGCTGCCAACCTGCTGCCAACTTTTGAGTCCTGGATAGCCTAGGTAGGGAATTCACCAATCTTTTCGACATCATGTTGCCCTCTTTAGGGGAAGTATTGGACACAACCATGATTACAGTTGCCTTCAGAGTACCTATTAACCATCCGTTTATCCAAAGGAACTATATTTTTTATTCTGATCACTAGACTTGGACTCACAATCCATTATTTGTGGGTCTATGGTTTGTGGGTCTATAGGGTCTATGGTTTTCTTTATGCTGTACATCTCTGCCAAAGAGAATTGTAACTTCAAATAGCAGAGATTCTCAACTTTTATGTTACTGTGATCCCTGAAAAATAATATATAAATGTACGTGACACACACACCCTTCCATAGTACAGCTAGTTGCAATCTACACTTCAAGAACTCCTGGAGTAAGGCAATTGGCCTATCTAGCTCAGTATTGCCTACACGCATTGGTGTTTGAAAATGGTGATAACAAAATAAAAACACATAACAGAGTTTTCTGCTAAAAAATCTGCAAAAATAAAATAAAATCATGTAAATTTGCATCATTTTTTCATCTTCTGACACTGTGCAGCCTATACAACCTATACCATCTATCTAGTACACTTTTAAAGCATTTAAAATTGATAAAAATTGAAAAAAAATAACACCACTTTCTGCTATTTCATTTGGTTAAACACTGAAATCTGTGGAAAAATAAAATCATTTTCAAACACCTCTACTTATTGGCTGTGGCTTTCCAGGGTTTCAGAAAGGCTCTTCCCAGCCCTAGCTGGAGATTCCAGGGATTGACCTAGTTCTTCAGAGTTTTGCAATGCCTGTCCAAGCTGCTCACAGCCCCCCTGGGAGTCACAACCCACACTTTGAGAACCCTTGTCTTATATGGAAATGCATTGCTATGAGACAACAGCAATCAAATTGTAATTGAGAGAGTGTTCTTTTGAAAATCTATACAAAGTTAATGCAGCCTAACAATCTGGCTGCACTGTCATCAAATACCGTATAAGCAAAAGTACCTCTGCCCATTTGGCATCTCCAACAAATACGAGAAAGAATAAGGAACATTTTCAAAATCCTGTATGGGGTGCAATTCCATCTATGGAAGATTTCATTGAAATTTCCTTCAAAACGTCTCATAAGATAACTTCATAGAATGACCACACAAATGTTTCCAGATTTTTTGTTATATTACTTTATTTAACTCTGTTTCCCAGTTAGTTTTTACAGTCCTAGCCAGATTGTTAGGCTGTATTAACATTGTATAGATTTTTCAAAAGAACACCTTTAGATTTATTAGACAATAACACATTTTCAAATTTAGTCAATTCCCTGTTCACGCTGAATTGTCAAGAAACAGTTTGTATGTAATTCTGCCCTTGAAGGTATTGGAAGAAGGGAAGATGGGGCGAGCTGTTTTGAAAGAGTTGAATGTAAGCCATTAAAAACCTATACAGGAAAAAATCTTTGAGCTCTTGTACATTAACTCTTATATATATATATATATACTCAAGTCCCCAGCTTCCCTCACCAAATTAAAATCCTTACTACTGTATTAATTGCTAAAGAGAAAGGTGAAAATCCTGGCCATGTAACTGTCTGAATTTATCCCAGTTTTTGATAAAGAGCAGTAATTTAGCTTCACCCCCCGGGGGGGGGGGGCTGTCGCCGTGACACCTCCCATGTGATGTCACAAGCCCACCCCGTAGGCATGACATCACAAGCTCCACCCCGCGCCAGATTCAGCAGCAATTCGGTGGCGGTGAAAAAAAAGCAACAAACACCCACCCACCCCAGTTTTTCAGCTGCATTTAGGCCATTTGCAGCACATGGGCGGGCAGACGGGCAAATCCTGTCTCCGTAAAACGGCCTAAAAACTGTTGGGGTGCTTTTTTCGCTGCCGCCGAATTGCAGGCCCCCCCCCCGCACCCAAGGAACCACCACCACACTGCCACCCCCTAACGACATCATTGATAAGGAGTGTTTGTTACGTTCTTTACTGGTTTAATTCAGAATGGGTAGTGCAACCATGGATCAGTAGTGTAGCTGGACCCGTGCCACTGGGAAGGTAGGTGGGGCGATACATTCTGTGAAAAGGCTGGGATGGGGGACGAGCCTCTGTGCGACCTGGAATTAGGTCAGGAAGGCTGCAGAAGCATCGTGGAGCCTTGGAAATGCAGCGGTTTGACTTTTTAAAGGTAAAACAGGCCTCACTATGGAGTGAGTTACATTGCTGGGATTTCTATTGTCAGCAGAAAGAAAGCAAATTGAATAAATCGGCACAATTCTTTTGTGCACAGTTAAGTGCAGCACAGAATGTTTTCTTACCAAGTGAATTGCTTGTTAATTTGTAATGATAGAATTTTGCTGTATAATTGAAGATCCACCCGAATATTGTGCAAACAGAGAGCTACCAACTCAGTGGTCTTGGTTGAAACCTCATTAGGGATGGGCAAATAAGGCAAGAATTTGGTGGATGGGTAGCTGGGGATTGTTGTGTGGGTAAAAACTAGTAATACAAGTTATGGATACTTACTGCTCAATGCTGGTTTAATGGCTTCCTCCTAGGACAGCTCAAAGGGTAAAAGTGTCCTTTGCATCACATGGGCTTCAGACCAAGAGCACTTTTGGCTTCTGACAATTGTTCTCAGATGCAACATTGTCTTCCATGGTGATTTTGTAATTACAGATTGACGCTTGGGGAAGAGTAAGCTTATGTGAGTTTCAAACGCAGTTTAGCAGTTCAGGGGATCATGACGAATTGGAAAAATTTTCCTCTCTCCTCACCTTTAGATTGCAGTAGCTGGAGGTATTTTCTGCAACAGGATAGCAAGATGTGAAGTTATGACGGTGGTGGGGAAACAGCTTGGCCAGCAGAACTTCCATCTTTCTGTTGACTTTGTTTATTACAAAAAAGCATAATCTGCCTGGGTGACAGACACAAAGATAAATCTTTAACTGAACAAACACATTAGCATTTTGTTTTGCTTGTTAAGCCATTGGATAATGCTTCTCTTTAATGTGTATGGTTCTCATTTGAATAGAGCTCATTTTCTTTTACTTCTCTCAGTCCAGCAATAAAAGGCGTAATGAAGAGCATCAAATTCACTTTCTTCTGGACCTCACCATCAAAGAGCTGTTTTATAAGACGACACTGGGATTAGCTGGTGGGACAGGAAAATGCTTGTGGTGACAGGATACTTCTACCTTTCTCAGGACAACATGCAACTGAGAAGGCAGGCGCTTGGCATACATGCAGGACAGAGCAGAATAGAACAGGGGTTCAGAACCTGAAACTACTGGGAAGGGACAAGGGCTCAGGGCAGAGATGTATTATCCACAAAAGCCTTCAGCCTAGGGGCCCCGCAGGGATGGGGGCCCATGTCGCCCATCAATGTCACTCAGGGTCAGACCCAAAGAGCACAGGACCAGTCCATTTTCACACCTTTCCTTTTCCACCCTGTCCAGGGAGCAGGAGAGGAAATGTGGGATAGAAAAGAAGACACTTTGCCTTCTACTCTCCTCTGCGCTCCACACTTCCTGCATTCAGTGGAGCAAGGCAGGCAGGGGGGAAGAGGCAGAACAGGAGAGGAATGGTGGAGGAAGCAGCAGCAGGTGGATATTAACCAGCACCTCTGCAGTTGCACAAGCATCATATTGGGGAACCCTGCAGTAAAACATTAATCTGATGGAAAGGGGGGGTAGATGTTGGATCTGGAAGAAGGGAGAGAGCACAGTTGGAACAACAGCTATGAACATCATAGCTACTAACATAAAACTGAGGCTGCAATTCTAAACACTTATACCATGCCACTCAATTATACTTCTGACTAACAGCACAATCCTGTCTACAATGAGACCGGTGGAGCGACTGCTCCACCAGTCTAGGGTGTCAGTCTAGGGTGCTGGTCTAGGCACTCATAGAGTAAGCGGCACTGATGGAGAGGCTTGCACTGCTCCCCTGGTGCTGCAGAATGATGTAGCGCCATGGCAGGAAGGTATGTCCCCACCAGGCGAAGGGGGCGGTGGGAGGGCGGTACGGGGGCATTCTGGGAGGTGGGATTGGAGGATCTGACCAGGGAAGGGGAAGGGATGCAAAGGAGGCCTTCACTGATATCCTACCCCCTTCCCCCTGTTGGGCCTTACACAGGCATTATTCGGGGTAAAGGGACAAATGACCCTTTACCCCAAGGAGGCTGCCAGCTGTGCTGGGGCAGGCCAAATCTTACACAGGATGCGGCGGGCACCTTATGTGTGCCACCGTGTCCTGCTAGACAGGATTGGGCTAGAAGTGTGCTTAGGACTGCATCACATGGTGGAAACCCTATGCATATACAGTATGATCTGAAGTGGATTCCATTGAATTTAGTGGGGATGTCTTCTGAGCAAACGTGTATAGGAATGGGCTGGGAAGCTACCAATCTTTTGCAATGCTGCCTTAAGATATTCGTACTCCAGAAAATTGTGACATTCTACTAATGTTGTATAGGCCAGCGGGTGGCGCAGCGGGTTAAACCGCTGAACCATGAGCTGTCGATCGAAAGGTTGGCAGTTCGATTCCCACGACAGGGTGAGCGCTCGTTGCTTGGCCAGCTCCTCCCAACCTAGCAGTTCCAAAGCATGTCAATGCGAGTAGATAAATAGGTACCGCTTGCGGGAAGGTAAACAGCGCTCCGTGTTCCAGCTGCATGCTACGCGCTGCGGCAAGGAGAGTCATGCCGGCCACATGACCACGTAGGCGTCTTCGGACAACGCTGGCTCTTCAGCTTTGAAATGGAGATGAGCACCACACCCTAGAGTTGGACATGACTGGACTTAATTGTCAGGGGATACCTTTACCTTACTAATGTTGTATGTTGCGAACTGCAACGAGGGAGGGGAACACTGTTGATTTAGGTTCCAAAATATTCAGCCAGGCTGTTTCACTCTACATTACCCTGCATATACTGAGTCTCATCTGTGTTTTTGGAAGGGGCTGCAGCAGCTGCTGCAAAGTCATTTATCTCAAGTAACCTGTGTGCTGTGACAGGTCCAAGATAGCAGATTGTCCCAGTAGTGATAAGACTGGCCACCCGCAAAACAAAGTGCACCAGTGTGCACCTCTATATCACTCCTGGGTTGACCCAATATGCTTTCAAGGCCATGACTGATTGGATCCCACCTCCTTAAAAAAAGTTAAATGAATTAATCAGATTCCATCCATTTGCAAAAGTATTTGTTACCTTTCAACTGCTTTGTGAAGTTTCTGGGTGATTTTGTCTCGGCTGCCTTTGCGACTACATTCACAGCCCATTCCAACCCAAGTGCTAAGCAGCCCAAGTCAGACCTAAAGTCAGCCTAAGTCGTTTAGGTCGAAGTTAGGTCTGGAACACGACCATTTAGGGCGAAGTTAGGTCGAAGTTAGGTCGAACTTAGGACAGACGGACTAAGAACGGACTAAGAACGGCGCACATGCGCACCACAGACGCCGGCACAACTCGGACCTAAAATCGGCCTAAAAGTGGGCGGACCATGGGCGGACCGTGGGCGTAACGGGGGTGGAAACCAATTAACGTCGGATTCCAGACCCTGGCGAGCACAGACACGCCCCCTTCAACACAGAAGCTGACACAAAAGTTAGGTCGACCAAAAAGGTGGTCCCAAATTCGAGGAGACCCATAGGACCCATTTTACCTTACCCAAGCCAGCCCTCTCCTGAAAATTTCTAACACCCTACTCCTGAGTTAGGTCAGAGTTAGGACGGAGTTGGGCCTGCTAGGTCTGGAAACCGACAGAGTTATGCCTAAGATAGGGAGCCTATCAGCACCCAGCCCCACCCAGCCTCTTTCCCACAAAAGCCCAGCCCCAGACCTCCAGTCTCTCTCTCTCTCTCTCTCTCTCTCTGAGCACGTGGCGTGGGGTTCTGTCCCCCACAGCCACAAAGTGGGACTTTGAAAAATTTTCAAACACCCCACTTCTCTCTTCTCTTCTCCTCTCTCCTCTCTGCACCCCTCTCGGGCAGAGAGGGCTGTTCTGGCTGTGGCCAACCTGTTTACAGCTGTGCCTGGGCAGCTGCCTCCATGCAAGTGTTTGCTAACCCATGTCTTTCTCCCAGCCCCTCTTTCCCCCCCCCCCACAGGCAACAACACCAGCAGGTAAGAGCAGGGTTTGTGCTGACATGTGGTCTGACTGCTGCCTCTTTGCATTTAGAAATATAGGAAGGATACATGCCTCTTTACCAATGTGTTGTCTCATAGCTGTCTGCACAGCCTGCCATGACATGCCTCTCTACCAATGTGTTGTCTCATAGCTGCCTGCACAGCCTGCCATGACATGCCTCTCTACCAATGTCTTGTCTCATAGCTGCCTGCATAGCCTGCCATGATATGCCTCTCTACCAATGTCTTGTCTCATAGCTGCCTGCATAGCCTGCCATGATATGCCTCTTTACCACTGTGTTGTCTCATAGCTGCCTGCATAGCCTGCCATGATATGCCTCTTTACCACTGTGTTGTCTCATAGCTGCCTGCATAGCCTGCCATGATATGCCTCTTTACCACTGTGTTGTCTCATAGCTGCCTGCATAGCCTGCCATGATATGTCTCTTTACCACTGTGTTGTCTCATAGCTGTCTGCATAGCCTGCCATGACATGCCTCTCTACCAATGTGTTGTCTCATAGCTGCCTGCATAGCCTGCCATGATATGCCTCTTTATCAATGTCTTGTCTCATAGCTGCCTGCATAGCCTGCCATGATATATAGGATACATGCCTCTTTACCACTGTTGTGTCTGATTGCTGCCTGTAGTCATGTGAGCAGACAATGCCACAAGTGTGGAACTGTTAGCCTTATGTAGACACCAGCTGTTCCCCCCCCACCTTTTCTACACAGGGTCTACTGACAGGTCAGTATTGCTAGGTTTGCCATGATAGTGACCCCCAAGTTGTGTTGTTGTCTCTCTCTTTGACCCTTTCCCCTTACAGGATCATGCTCTCCTTATACCCAGGTAAGCAGCCCAGACCATGCTATGTGTGTCACACCTATCAGCTGTGTTTTATTTCTCTCCCTGCAGGCTTTTGCAACTGACACACTGGCTTGTCTTCAATGGCGACTGCTTCCACACACCAGCTGCCATGTGACTCCCCCTTGTTTTTTGTCTCCCCAGGAACGTCTACTACCACCTACCTTCCTGGGAGCACCCCTGGGCCTGCAGTCTGGTTGCCCCACTGTCGCCTCCCTCGATGCTGCCAGAGGTCAGGGAGCCAGCCCTGCAACCCTCCTCAGCTGCCAGCGCTGCTGCTGCTCCACCTCCCTGGCTGTTGTTCTTGCTGTCCCTCCCCTTTCTATGGAGCAGGCTGTGGTTCCACAGGGGAAGAGCCTGCATCTCCAGGTCCATGGGGCAGGTGTACTGCTGCTGCTGCTTTCAGATTGGCTGCTGTGACTACCCCTGGCAGCCTCGCCTGGCCATCTCTGCTAACGTTCCAGAACAATAAAGCTGCCCCTTGGGCAGAGCGCCAGTGAAACATATGTGCCCAGTGTTTACACAAGCATTGCCCCCCACACACAGACAGCCCCCAGCACTGAAGCCTCTACATGAGTCCCAGCCAGGGACTGCCACGGCCTTCCCTGGGAGAACACAGCAGGGGCGCTGCCAGACCCCCATGGCACAGAAGGGAGGGGGGAGTTGGGGGGGCCTCTCAGGCAGGCAAACAGTGACAGCCAGGGCGTCCGCCCGTAATGCAGGCGCCTCCGTCTAAGGTCCGCCCATAATGCAGCCGACCTCCATCGGTCCACCCATAATGCAGGCGCCTCCGTCTAAGGTCCGCCCATAATGCAGCCGACCTCCATCGGTCCACCCATAATGCAGGCGCCTCCGTCTAAGGTCCGCCCATAATGCAGGCGCCTCCGTCTAAGGTCCACCCATAATGCAGCCGGCCTCCATCGGTCCACCCATAATGCAGGCGCCTCCGTCTAAGGTCCGCCCATAATGCAGCCGACCTCCATCGAAGGTCCACCCATAATGCAGGCGCCTCCGTCGGTCCACCCATAATGCAGCCGACCTCCATCGAAGGTCCACCCATAATGCAGCCGACCTCCATCGAAGGTCCACCCATAATGCAGCCGACCTCCATCGAAGGTCCACCCATAATGCAGGCGCCTCTGTCGGTCCACCCATAATGCAGCCGACCTCCATCGAAGGTCCACCCATAATGCAGCCGCTTCCGCCCAAAGTCTGTCTGCATAAGAGGCGCCTGTTTATGCATCACCTTCATCTGCGGAGCGCCCCCTGTGTCCCTATCGGTCTCTGCAGACCCCTCTCTCGGAATCTGTCTCCCACCAGCCTTGTTGTCTGTCTGTCTGTTTCTGACCCACCCATGCCCCTCCCCAGCACCCCCTGCCTGCCTGCCTGCCTGTGGCCTCCCCTCCCACTCCCTGATGATGGCTGCTGGCCACCCCCCACCCTGCCAGAGCGCCTGCCGCAAGGCGCCGGCGTCGCCCCATCTGGGGGCGTGATGAGCTGCGTGAGCCCTTCACGCTCGCAGCAGACAAGCCCGAGGCATCTCTCGGTCTTGGCCGGGGCACAGAGCAGCAGGCACGCCGGGATGCCTTCTTTGTGGGCATTGCCCCGGCCCTGGAAGCCCTGGGCTTCAGGCAGCGCACGGGCAAGTCATGTCAGAGGCAGTTCCAGACCTCATGAGACCCCCCTTGTGTGTGACGTTCCCACCCCCCTCCTTCCCTTCCCTCCCCCGCTCACCCCCCAGTGCAGCCTCAACGTGGCTTGGGGGTGGCATCGCCTTCTGCAGGAGGGAGGGGACGGCCACTCTCCCCTGCAGCAGGTGGCTGATGCACAGGGTGCCCTGTGGCGGCTGGGCTCAGGCACCTCGCTCACCTGTCACCTGCCCTGCACCCACCACATGACTGGCGCAACCCCCCTGCCTGCGGTCAGCCCCTTTGTGACCGGGCTGCGACAGACCCTGCGGCAGCTGCCATGGATGGACGCTGACACATGCAGACAGAGGCCTGCACATGCCCGAGCCAGACACGGAGCCTGGAGAAGAGCCTGCCTGCCTGGGAGGTAAGTGTTGCCTGGATCCTGGGGTGGTGCTGAGCCACAGAAACTGCAGCCTGCCTAACTCAGGCATAACTCTGACCTACCTCAGGCATAACTTCTGCCTAACTTAGGCTGCACTTAGGCCACACTTAGGCCTGACTTGGAGAGGAGTTGGGTTGGAATGGGCTGTAAGATGCATAGGGTAGGGTTGTTAAAAAGTAAAAACCGGCAAAGCATAGTAGACTGAAACTTGACGACGGCCCCGCTGTCAAGAACAGACCTGCAAGGTTTTTGGCCAATCAGAGCACACTTGTGTTTAGCCAATCCACACACACACACATACACAAATTTCTCTGAGTGTTCCTACTCTTTCTTGTTACAATTAATCCTCTTGGAATAAACCTCCACGGTGATTGGAAGTAGTTCAGAGTAGCAGGCAACCCCTCTCCTCCCCCTCTCATCTCATTGGTGGCTGCAGTAGCTCCGCAAACCCGCCCCCTGAAAAGATGGTCAAAGAACTTTATGTACGCGCCGGAAATCGGGAGATTGCAGCTGCTCCGCTCGCTTCCGCAATGGTGACCAGAGAGCTTCGCATATCTCCATGCACATCTGGGACGCGCCGGAAATCTTGTGGTGTGGGTTGGCCTTAAGCCTTGAAGTTGGGAAAGGAGTAGAGATCACTGGCAACTGATGAGACAATCTCCACAACAAATTTGGAAGGAATTCTGGGAACATCAGAAGAGACCTGCTGGATCAGGCCAAGAGCCCATCTAGTCCAGCTTCCAAAATCTCACAGTGGTGCCTCACTGTGGTGCCTCACTAAATCTCACCAGATGCCTCAGAGAGCACTCAAGACAAGATACCCATATCCTGTTGCCACTCTCTTGCCTCTAGCATTCAGAGATAGGCTATATCTAAAAGGTAGAGTCATCATACCCACCAGATAGTTGTGTTGTAGTCACTATAGTAAGCAGGGTGGGTGAAATCTTGGAAGCGTGCATTTGCTCAACAAAAGTTATCATTTTATTTGCCTCTTAAGCTGATTTATCTCAGGAACTTTGATCATATTTGGTATTGCCAATCAGGCAGCCCTAGAGGCAAACTGGCTGGGACAAGATTTCCTTAAATTAATTTAGAAGAAAAAAAAGTCCTACCAAATCTGCAAGCAGTAATCAGTATTGGGGAGGGGAGGGACAACTCTTGTTCATTAATCAGCTCTCAATGATTGCTTACAATGTGACATTTTGTCCCTGGCAAATTAATCTGCTGGCAAATAGCTGTCTTCCTGGCCTATTAACCCACTTGACACAACTCTTGAACTTGATGAAGTTTACCTTTATCGGCACAAAGCATTGGCTACATCATCTAACACAATAAACTTGTTTTGCAATGGGAGCCGGCAAGAGGAGAGAGAAATTATCATCCTTACGTTCAGATCCCAAGAGGTGGCAGCAGAAGCAGGACACAATTGCTGATAATTACCAAAGTATGAGTACTGATGTCAACAGAGGTAACTTTCCAATCAGAAATGATGTGCTTGCCTGGTGCTGCCTGCAGCACCTCTTGTTCTGCTGCTCTTCAGTGGCGTTGCTGGAGGGGGTGCAGCATTGTAAGTGGTGCAATGCGCTGCACCACGCCTTGCAAACCTGTGTAATGCAGCCCCACCCACTTGCCCCTGGAGCCATTCTGGCGGCGAAGGCAACATGCAGCTTGTTGCCTTCGCCACCAGAATGGCTCCAAGGGCGAATGGGTGGGGCTGTGTTACACTGGTTTGCAAGGTGCGGTGTAGCGCCTTGCACCACTTATGGTGCCGCACCCCCTCTAACAACGCCACTGCATTTAGCATCGCTGTAGCATGGCGCGGGGGTGGGCCGCCGGGGGTGATGCGCGAAAAGGGGTGACACGCATCACCCGCGCGTCACCCCCGCTCCATGCATCACCCTCCGAGGCCGGAAGAAGGCCTCAGAGTGTCCTCCCAGTCCGGGGGTCCGGCCCCAAGTGACAAGGCCTATACATCACATTTTAGCTTTTTCACACATGCGCACAACATTTCTGAGGGGAAGAGGGCTCTCTTGGCCTCAGAAAACTTTGTGTGCATGCACGAAAAAGCTAAAACTTGATGTATAGGTCTAGTCACTTGGGGCCGGCCGCCAGCCCGGGAGGATGCGCGGAGGCCTTCCCCAGGACTAGTAGGTCATGGGGTAACTCTTCAGCACCAGCAAAGGCGGTGGTACAAATTTTTGGGGTTGCGCGGGGGTCACGGGGTGACGCGCGGCGGCAGGGGGTTGGGCAGGGGGGGTGATGCGCGCCCACCTGGTCTAGGGTGACGCGCGCCTAGTGACACTTCTGAACTGCACCTTCCTTCATCACTCTCCCACCAATAACCACTAGTGATGAATAAGTTGGTTGAGAGTCACTTCTAAATGTTTCAAAGGTGATGTGAATGTGACAAGCAGCTGTTTGAATATTCATTGATCATACAGGTATGCCTCTCAGATAATGGGCAATGGCTGCAGGTCCTGTTGAGTACACATTTAATGGTAAGCTGCTGTGGTTTTATGTGAAATGCCTCTTAGCCTTTGTGAAACACCATTCAGCCACTCAAAAGATTTTGTTCTGCTCTGCTAGAGTTTTTTTCCCCCTACATATTTGTTGGTAGAGATTATGGGTTATTTTATTACAGAAGTGCTCTCCCCCCCCCATGCATTTCTGTGTGTGTCGGGGTGGGGAGGATAGGAAGAGCATGTCAGAAACCCCCCCCCAATGATGTGTTCAGGAAGTTGTGTCCCCCACTCTCCCTGTCATCAGCATTTGGCTTGGTGGCAATTATGGGAGGCATCTCAGCCCATGACCAGCATTTGTTGTTGCAGACAAAACGCTGATCGTAGAGAAGGTGAGTAATAGGGCTTTGCAGATGCACCATCAGTAGGGCAGGGCTTTCCAGCATGTTTTCCCTGCCCCCTCTACCACCCTCCATAAGCACATGTCCATGTATGTAGGGGGAAAGTCTATAAAGGGCTAGAGTGTTGAAGTGCTGCTATATAGTTCAAGGAGAACAAACAGCTATTGATCAGCCCGCATTCAGATCCTGGGTGTTAGTACAGTAGCATTATCTTCTTCATATACATCCCTGTAAAGTTTAGGTAAAAGAGACTGTTGAAGAGCTCTGCCCATAAATTACAGTGACAGTTGAGGTGATTAAAGCACATGCTTTGATTGCAGGCATTAATCTCTACAACTTTCCCCAAGTTTAATTTAATTACACCCAGGTGTACATTTCTCTTTAATTTATTAGTTTTGTCAGTCACCACTTGCATTGTTATGATGGAGTTTGTAAAGGGCCAGCCCAGCTATGCAGATTGCCACACTGGAAATTAAAATGTAAAATAAATGCATCCAGGCACCCCAATTGCCTCTTCAATGTCAAAGAATCAATTCACACATTCACATTATGCAGCAGCAAATCTGGGTTTGCCACCAGGGCCACAATCCAATTCAAAGTTAAGTATGCTTACAAGTCCATTGAAATCAATGAGCTTATGCGGCATTATCTCTGCGTTGGGTGGTGCCTGAATGTTCTTGACAGATGGGCAGAGCAATCCTCACAAAATATAGAGTGGTGGAGCGCGTGCTCCAGCGCTCTAAGTTGTCCCAAATGACTAAAGTACATTTGCGACGACTCAGGT
Organism: Plestiodon gilberti rubricaudatus; assembly: GCA_026170595.1. Taxonomy (NCBI): domain Eukaryota; kingdom Metazoa; phylum Chordata; class Lepidosauria; order Squamata; family Scincidae; genus Plestiodon; species Plestiodon gilberti. The sequence continues at coordinate 76,791,274 of JANXHW010000002.1, forward strand.
GTAAGCGGCGCCAACGTGGAGGCCGGCACCACTCACACCCTCGACGGACTGAACCTGCGTCGGACAATGCAGGTAGGGTCTCTACCACTAGGTGCAGGGGCGGGGACGGGCGGACCGGCGAGGGAGGGGAAAAATTGGCCGGCCTGGGTTGAGAGGGGGCAGGGATATCAGTAGTGTGCTCCACTGATATCCTCTGCCATTCCCAGGCCAGTTCAGCCTTACACACAGTGGCGTCGCTGTAGCGTGGCGGGGAGCATGGCATGCTGGGGGTGATGCTGCGGGAGGGGGTGATGCGCCAGGAGGGTGACGCGCCAGAACTCCTGGTGTGTCACCCTCCTGGCGCATCACCCCCTCCCGCTGCGTCACCCCCGGGACAGCGGCAGGCCGAGCTGCGTCTTCTTCGGCGGCTCGGCCGCTTCTAAATAGGCCAGGCAAGGCTTCGAGCTCACAATGCCGCTCAAAGCCTTGCCCTCAGAAGGGCCTAACAAAGACCCAATTGGGTCTTCGTTCGGCCCTGCTGAGGGCAAGGCTTTGAATGGCGTTGTGCGCATAAGCGGCTCAAAGTCATGCCTGGCCTAGTTAGAAGCGACCGAGCCACCGAAGAAGACGTGGCTCGGCCTGCTGGTGCGGCGTGTCACTCTCTCCCGGCACATGGGCCGTGGGGTGAGTACCGGGGTGGTGACGCGCCTGGGGGGTCATTGATGCACCTGGGGTGGGTGGTGGGTGGGGATGAAGCGGCAGTGGGGGGTGGGGGTGACGTGCCAAGTCGGCCGACCCCTGCACTTGCGGTCAGTGCTGGTGGAGAGGCAGGGCCCTGGAGTGCATCAGCGCATTGGGGGTGTTTCCAGCACACTCTCACTGCTCCCCCCACATCATGTGTTTTTCACCCTGCATATCGTAATGTCTAAAAAATGGTAAGGTCAGACCAGTAAAATACACAGGGCATGCTATCCGTTCGCTCATAGCACATCTGGAGGCTTGGGGATCCTGACATCTGTTCTTGAATGGCTAGAAAGTGACCGACTTGGACTTTCCAAAGTAGCGCTTGGTTTGGAATGCAGACAAAAAGAGAGTTTGGGGCTTCTTGTATACTGCTCGAGCCCCTGTATCGTAATGTTTCTGCTTACGAATGAATCCAAGGTGGCATCTGTGTTGGTTGTCATTGACTAAAAGTGGGGTCAAAATAAATACATTAACGAATAATAAGAATGTGAGAATTGCTTTGATAAGACCAAGCCGTAGTTAGTCTAGCACAGGGTTTCTCAACCAGTGGTACTAGTACCACCAGTGGTACTTTGGCTGACTGTTGGTAGTACTCGGACTGCTGGACCACCAGCATCCTGCTCCAAAGCAGTGGTTTTGGCGGCTCATTTTTGCTCCCGAAAGGCTCCTGCCTTTGGCTGAGCCTCTCGGGAACGCTGACAAGTGCCCTCCTACCTGCCCAGAGCCTCCTACCTGAATTTTCTGGCCTCTGAAAACCTGAAAACCCAGAAATAACATGATGATGTCATTGCCAGTCACTTCCGGTGGTATAGAGCAGGAGAGTGGTGCCAGAGGTGGTACTGAGGTGGTACTCGGCCGGGAAGGGGTTGAGATCTCCTGGTCTAGCATTATGTTTTCAACAGTGACCAGCCAGAAGACTCTTCAGGCTCACAGCAGGGAAAAAAGGTGGTGGGGCTTTCCATTGCCTTTCCATTTGTTTGTTCCCAGCCTCTGGTATTCAGAACTATAATGTCTCTAGAGCACAGACACAGGGGTTCTATTTTACCTATTGTGTATCTAACAACCATCTGTAATCCTGTTCTCAATGTATTCATCTAATCAACTTTTAAATTTAAAAAAAATACTCAAGCAATTCAGTTTAAAACAATATCCACTTAGTGCACATTGAAAATTATTATTATTAAGACTGTTTGGATATTGGGAAAAGTAGTATTTTATTTTTCAAAGCAACCAGGATTTCATAGATCTCCTCTGACCAGTGTACAGTGTGCTTAAAACAACAGGACACGCAGCTGTTGCTGTTATTGATTATTTCCACATTGGCACGGATGAAGCACAGGAAATGAAAATTATTACTTGCCGGTGGGTGAGTAACTGTCAACAGCTTGGCCCACCAGCTCTATTTTCTCCCTGTCAGTTGAAAAAAAAAGAAAATCAGTACAGTAAGGTGCCTAAAGTGAAGGAATATTTGACAGAAGAATGAAATAATGCTTTTCATCCTCGCCTCTGAAAACTGTCCATAGGCAAATAAACAAAATAAAAAGAAAATCTAAACATGTTTTAGACAAAAGCCATACTGGAGAACCATGCTAATATAAGGAGGAAATGAATACCTAGGCATTTTAGAGGAGAATTATCATGCGCATGTAATTATTATTAGATCTGTGAAGATGAACGCACTTTGCTAAATATACCGTGTGACACCAATGAGCATCAATTGTTATACAAGATGAAACTCTCATATTAAGGGATGTTAATGTAATGAAACCTGCCTAAGGAATACATTCGCTGCTCATCATCACTGTTAATTGAAGTGGGTTTTTGGAATACAATAAATATGTATTCGTCCTGCTGTGGAGTGATAAGTGCAACGGCTTGGGACTCCCGGGAAGCGAGAATAGGAGGGTTAATTATGGTTAGCAAATGGATGGATGATTGCATGTCTGTACCATGCCAGCCTCCTAGGAGGCCAGGAGATACATTAAAAAGGACTGGTGAAACTTTCGTTCTGTGGTTGGTGCGCTTTTTTGTCTTCCTAGGCGAAATACCAACAGCGGAGGATGCTCTTCCGCTATGTTACGTCAGGTCTTTTTACTTTTAATCATATCACAATCACGGAAGGCTGCTTAGAGACACTTTGGGACTGTCGCTGTAGTTTTAATTACTCCATCTAGACACTTTTGATAAGCAATATAATGGAACAGATGCTGAAAGTTGCATGGTGGGTGGTTGGCAGTGCTTGTAGCGCCTTTGTATTTGATTGCGTACTATTTTAAATACTGAGAAAGAGAAGAGACACCTTCCCATGGTGCTGTAGGTAGGTGTGAAAAGCACTGATTTGGAGATAAATTGTGCCACCATGCCAATTACGTAGGGAGTATTATGTTTGTCTGATGTGGCCATTGATTTTGTGGCTTTAAATCATCATAGTAGATTCGGCGAAGTCCAGTGTGTGCCCTATGATAGACATGCAGAGGTTCTATGCTCTTCTTACTTCTTCTTGTCAGTAAGATCAAGGCGAATAATCAATAAATGTTTATTTAAACCCATTTGCTCTAGTTCTACTCTCAGATGCAGCTGAGAACAAATTTGTTCCTTCTTCCATATGACATTCCTTCAGGTATTTGAAGAGCACTATCATATCCCCTCTCAGCCTTCTGTTCTCCAGGCTAAACATACCAAGTTCCCTCAACCTTTCCTGGTAGGGCCTGTTCTCCAGACCTCTGATCTTCCTCGTCATTCTTCTCTGAACCCGCTCCAGTTTGGCTGCATCTTTCCTAAAATGTGGTGCCCAGAATTGAACACAGTACTCCAGGTGAGGTCTGTCCAATGTAGAGTAAAGTTGAAGCTTGACAGTATAAGGAAGCCTACAACATTTGCAATTCATACATGTGATTAAAACTGCAAGAGAGATTCCGGTTGGATATCAGGAAGAAATTCTTGATGGTAAGGGCAGTTCGGCAGTGGAACAGATTGCCAAGGGAGGTGGTGGATTCTCCCTCACTGGAGATCTTCAAGCAGAGGCTCGACAGGCACCTGCTGGAGATGCTGTAGGAGGATTTCCTGCTCCAGGCAGGGGATTGAACTAGCAGACCTTGTGGGTACCTTCCTATTCTATGAAATGCATGTCCATTAAAGCAAATTCTGGGCACCACATTTTGGTTTCTGACATACATTTGACAAACATTTTTTGTGAATGACACAATATAGTTACAAAAATGCAAAGGTTCGAAGCTAATTTTTTATATATTATAAAACATTGAAACACAATTATTGTGAATGCGATCCTCTAATGAGCCTTTGAGCAGATACAGATTTAGGACCAAGTTACATGCTGCTCTAAATGCATAATGTAGCCCAGCGTATTTGAGGCAATAGTGGCTTGGGGGGGGCAGATCCAGGAAAGGGAGTGACACTGCAGTGGGGGCAAAGCACCACCCCACTTCAATTACAATCCCTTTCGCAGCCCCTCCAAACCATTTTTTAAAGAATCAATACACTGGTCCATGTTATGCATTTAGGGTAGCCTATAACTTGGCCCTACACTGCAGTTTATTTTTTTAAAAAAATACCCCGCCTTATCCTATGCCAAGGCAAATGCCCAAGGCAGCAGTTGTAAGCTCATTTACTAAGTAGTAAATCCTACTAAACCTAGTGGAACTTCTGAGTAAACATGCAAAGAATTGCACTGCACAGTACTCAAGGCAGTTTCTTAAAATATGCAAATTAGTTCATTTTTAGGCCAATTTCCTAGACATACAAAAGGCAAATTAAAAATATTTCAGAGAAAAGAACGACTTAGGGTTTTATGCTTTCATAAAAGTAGCAAGTCCTTGGAATATCAAGTCCATGGGACACTTTATTTTTTCTTTCAAAACAAACAATATATTTGTGAGAGAACCAAATTATCTTCCCATCCCTACCATCCTGGAAAAAGGGGGAGGCTTTGATATTTCACATGATTCTGTTACAGGTTTTCATTGTTTCAAGTCAAACATCCCTTTCCTCCACCACACACAAAAATGTGCCTGAACTGGACCTGAGTTGCACAATGGAGGAGAAGGTACAGGAAGGAAAAGGGAATACAGGTTGGTTACCCGTTATCCAGACATCCAAAATCCGGACTATTCCGAAATATAGACATTTTTGGCGCCATGACTTAAAAGAACAACTTTTTCCAGCACCTGACTGGCATAGCACAAGGCATGCTGGGGCACAAAATTATTGTATAAAATCACCTTCAGGCTATATAATTTCAACGTGTAGTATATGAGATATAAATGAATTTCGTGTTTAGACTTGGGTCCCACCCCCCAAGATATCTCATTATATTCATGCAAATATTCCAAAATCCAGACAAATCCGAATCCAGACATTTTCCAATCCCAAGCAGTCCGCATAAGGGATACTCAGCCTGTAAACTAGGATGGCACATTATACTGCAATCCTATGTGTGTCTCCTCCCTCCAATGGATCATTGCCTTGTCGTGGCGAAGGGGCTTGCGTAACTCAATGAAGCCATGAGCTATGCCGTGCAGGGACACCCAAGACGGACAGGTCGTAGCAGAGAGTTCTGACTAAAAGTGATCCACTGGAGAAGGAAATGGCAACCCACTCCAGTAACCTTGCCAAGAAAATCCCATGAACAGTACCAAAAGGCTAAAAGATATGATGCCGGAAGATGAGCCCCTCAGGTCGGAAGGTGTCCAATATGCTACTGAGGAAGAGCGGAGGACTATTCCAAGTAGACCCAGAAAGAGTGAAGCGGTTGGGCCAAAGCCAATAGGACGTCCAACTGTGGATGTGTCTGAGGTTGAAAGGAAAATCCAATGCTGCAAGGAGCAATACTGCTTAGGAACATGGAATGTGAGGTCTATGAATCAAGGCAAGCTGGATGTGGTCAAAAATGAGATGATAAGATTGAACATTGACATCTTGGGAATCAGCGAACTAAAATGGACGGGCATGGGCGAATTTAAGTCAGGTGACCATCATATCTACTACTGTGGGCATGAATCCCTTAGAAGAAATGGAGTAGCCCTCATAGTCAATAAAAGAGTGGGAAAGGCAGTACTGGGGTGCAACCTCAAAAACGACAGAATGATTTCAGTTCGAATCCAAGGCAATCCATTCAACATTACAGTAATCCAAGTGTATGCCCCAACCACTGATGCCGAAGAAGATGAAGTTGACCGGTTCTATGAAGACCTACAACACCTTCTAGAACTAGCACCCAAAAAAGATGTCCTTTACATCATAGGAGACTGGAATGCTAAAGTAGGAAATGAAGAAATAAACGGAACAACAGGCAAGTTTGGCCTTGGAGCGCAAAATGAAGCAGGGCAAAGGCTAACGGAGTTCTGTCAAGAGAACACGCTGGTCATAGCAAACACTCTTTTCCAACAACACAAGAGGCGACTCTACACATGGACATCACCAGATGGTCAATACCGAAACCAGATAGATTATGTGCTTTGCAGCCAAAGATGGAGAAGCTCTATACAATCAGTAAAAACAAGACCTGGAGCTGACTGTGGCTCAGATCATGAGCTTCTTATTGCAAAATTCAGGCTTAAACTGAAGAATGCAGGGAACACCACTAGACCAGTCAGATATGACCTAAACCATATCCCTTATGAGTATACAGTGGAGGTGAAGAATAGATTTAGGGCATTAGACCTGGTAGACAGAGTGCCTGAAGAACTATGGACGGAAGTTTGTAACATTGTACAGGAGGCAGCAACGAAAACCATCCCAAAGAAAAAGAAATGCAAGAAAGCAAAGTGGCTGTCAGATGAGGCTTTACAAATAGCTGTGGAAAGAAGGAATGCCAAAAGCAAAGGTGAAAGGGAAAGATATAAACAACTGAATGCAGATTTCCAGAGAATAGCAAGGAGAGATAAGAAGGCCTTCTTAAATGAACAATGCAAGGAAATCGAGGAAAACAACAGAATGGGGAGGACTAGAGATCTCTTCAAGAAAATTGGAGATATCAAGGGAACGTTTTGTGCAAAGATGGGCATGATAAAGGACAAAAAAGGCAGAGACCTAACAGAAGCAGAAGAGATTAAGAAGAGATGGCAAGAATACACAGAAGAACTATACAAGAAAGATCTTAATGTTCCTGATGACCACGCTGGTGTGGTCACTGACCCAGAGCTGGACATCCTAGAGAGTGAAGTCAAGTGGGCCTTAGGTAGCATCACTAACAACAAAGCTAGTGGAGATGATAATATCCCAGCTGAGCTACTTAAAATCCTAAATGATGATGCTGTGAAAGTGCTGCACTCAATATGCCAACAAATTTGGAAAACTCAGCAGTGGCCAAAGGATTGGAAAAGGTCAGTTTACGTTCCAATTCCAAAGAAGGGCAGTGCCAAAGAGTGCTCAAACTATCGCACAATTGCACTCATTTCACATGCTAGCAAGGTTATGCTCAAAATCCTACAAGCTAGGCTTCAGCAGTACGTGGACCGAGAACTACCGGACGTACAAGCTGGGTTTCGAAGAGGCAGAGGAACTAGAGATCAAATTGCCAACATGCGCTGGATCATGGAGAAAGCACGAGAGTTCCAAAAAAACACCTACTTCTGCTTTATTGACTACGCAAAAGCCTTTGATTGTGTGGATCACAACAAACTGTGGCAAATTCTTAAAGAGATGGGGGTACCAGACCACCTTACCTGTCTCCTGAGAAACCTGTATGCGGGTCAAGAAGCAACAGTTCGGACCGGCCATGGAACAACCGACTGGTTCAAAATTGGGAAGGGAGTACGGCAAGGCTGTATATTGTCACCCTGCCTATTTAACTTATATGCAGAGTACATTATGAGAAATGCAGGGCTGAATGAATCGCAAGCCGGAATCAAGATTGCCGGGAGAAATATCAACAACCTCAGATATGCAGACGATACCACCCTAATGGCAGAAAGTGAAGAAGAACTAAAGAGCCTCTTGATGAGGGTGAAAGAGGAGAGTGCAAAAGTTGGCTTGAAACTCAACATTAATAAAACTAAGATCATGGCATCTGGGCCCATCAATTCCTGGCAAATAGAAGGGGCAGAAATGGAAGCAGTAACAGATTTTACTTTTCTGGGCTCCAAGATCACTGCAGACGGAGACAGCAGCCATGAAATTAAAAGACGCTTACTCCTTGGAAGGAAAGCTATGGCAAACTTAGACAGCATAATAAAAAGCAGAGATATCACCATGCCAACAAAAGTTCGCATAGTCAGGGCGATGGTGTTCCCAGTAGCAATGTATGGTTGCGAGAGTTGGACCATAAGGAAGGCTGAGCGCCGAAGAATAGATGCTTTTGAACTGTGGTGCTGGAGAAGACTCCTGAGAGTCCCTTGGACTGCTAGGAGATCAAATCAGTCAATCCTAAATGAAATCAACCCTGACTGTTCCCTGGAAGGACAGATACTAAGGCTGAAACTCAAATATTTTGGCCACCTAATGCGAAGAGAGGACTCTCTGGAGAAGACTCTGATGCTGGGAAAAATTGAAGGCAAAAGGAGAAGGGGAAGGCCAAGGATGAGATGGTTAGACAGCATCACCGATGCAACGAACATGAAAATGAGCGAACTCAGGAAAATAGTGGAGGACAGGAAGGCCTGGCGGGATATGGTTCATGGGATCACGAAGGGTCGGACACGACTTAACGACTGAACAACAACAACATGTGTGTCTCAGAAGTAAGCCTCATTGAGTTCAGTGAGACTTACTTCCAAGTAAAGGTATATAAGATTGCATCCTTAATTCCCACTCTGCAGTTTTCCAGTACTCTGTGTGTAGAGAGAATTATCATAGCTATTATTGTTATTGATAAATCCAATTGAGAACCTTAATGTTGCTCAGTCCAACCGAACTGAAAAAAATGTAACTGCACAAACTTTTGTGCAAATTTGCCCACTTGCAAAGCTTTCCTATATGCCTATGAGCAAGAAGACGAAAATAGGTTTGTCTGTTATCCATTTGTTCTTTTGTGTCCAGGTGATCAGACAAAAGGAACAAATGGAAAGCAAGCACAATGACAGACCACAACACACAGTAATGGTGATGGCTGGGTGCCTATTAATGCAGGAGTTCCTCCTCAGCAGACACTGTGTATGTTAACTTGAGATTGCCATCTCCACACATATCTTATTGCTTGTTAGCAAGAACATTGATGTCTCTTCACAACAGCACACTTGATCCATGCAAATATAACTTGTGGTGTCATCTACATCCATTCCCAGATATATTTTCTGAATAAATGCTGCAGGTCAGCTGCTGGCTAAATCAGCTGCGTTCTGGCATTGACCTATGATGATAAACTTACAGCATTTCGCAAGCCCTTAAAAACAAATGCAGAAAACAAAGTCCAACATACAGTATAGTAACAATGGACATATAGTCAGCTGGTGCCATGGCCTGACTGAGTTAAGAGTAGTTAAGACATTCAGCTGTGAACTAGGAAGCTCCTGGCTCAAATTTTGCCCCTGTTGCCACCCTGTTCCGCCCTCCCCCACCTCTCTCTGACTTCTTCTGTGGCCTTACCTGGGATGGCAGGCATCTGTGGTTTATCACCGCATAGACCCAGCTGCTCGCTGCTTCTGGTGGCGGCCAGGCCATGTTCTCTGGCAGAATCATGTTTGCAAAAGCTGGAAAGCGCACTATGCCAGCAGAACACGCATTCCGCCAGCATACTGCACCCTTAGGTTTGGACCCTTAGGCAGATGGAAACCTCAACATTCCATCTGCAAAATGGGAATAATAATACTCACCTTGCAGATAACACAAATGAAGCATTTTGCACCCTTGAAAGTATTATACAAAAGTTAAATGTTATCTGTAATTCCCAGATTTTTGATTTACAGTATTAAGATGCATTTGTACGTTTTCCTCAATGTCAGTCTATCTGCAAGGAAGAAGAGATGGACAGATTTTACCCATTCATTTTCTTTTTTCTGCTCCATATTTCTGAATTCTGGTATAAGGTCAGAGAATTTCTAAAATTATGAAATTGGAACATACACAAATTGTCACAGATCTCAGTTCATTGGCATTTCTCCCCTTCCCTTTTACAATATGAATGTGCATTTGAATTGAGAAAGAAACCGCAAAAAGAATCTCTTTATGATGTTTGTAATTACAACTGCATCAGCATTCTTTTTGTATAGTGTTTTACTGAAGAGCATATGGACTCCTGTACATTGGTAATACACTGCACAAAAAGAACCTTTATACAGCCGTACCTGCAGTCACGTAGATGTTGTGCTGTTTTATCAATGCACACAAGTGCATATATTGGTAAAACACAGTGTGTGTGTGTGTGGGGGGAGAATATCGATGTGTATCAGTAATGTAGAGGATGCCAAAGGCTTGAATGAACTGAAGTAACTGAAAGCTGTGTCCAATTTAGCATACAGTCAAGTCTTGGTATCCGCAGGGGTTAGGTTCCTGGAAAACCCAGCAGATACCAAATTCGTGGATATGGAATCATTGATCCTATGGGATCAATAGGGTTGAGGGGGAATCAAATTGGCACAAATATCTTCAGAATGGCCGCAAATGGCTTCAAAATAGCTGCCACAAGATTAAAAATGGCCACCGCGAATGCTGGGATCGCTTCAGAATGGCCGCAAATGCTGCAGATAGATTCAGAATGGCTGCAGATAGACAAAAGCTGACCATGAATGGTGTGAGGTAAATAGCACTCTTTGTTCCCGCAGATAAGCGAATCCGTAAGAACCGAGTGCACAGATACCACATTGGCACTATGAACAAAATTTGGGAATAAAAAAGGAACAGTTGAAGGAATTGTAATCTATTCATTGTTCTTCAGGCCCAAGATCTGATGATGTGGAATTCAAAAATCTGGATTGAAATTTGGATGAGAACATTTTGGAAGCACCCATAGCCTAAATATCAAGGCAAAGTTGGATGTTCTTACTTGGGACAAAAACGTCCAATGAATTTTGAGGTAAGCAAAATGACTTTTGATAACCTTGTCACAGTCCTCAAGTGGCTGTTCATGCGTCTCTAACCAAGTTTTCTTGATCTCAGAGAAATGCAAATTGTTCTCAAGTTTTTCTCTGGGTGTCGTCTGCTGTTCACCAGTTCCAGGTGCCATTTGGGGAGTCTGGGGCCTCAGCGTGTGGAATCTGGAGTTTATTCAGGACAAATCTTCAAGGACTGTCCTCCTTAGACAGCTTCAGCCTCAAAAATATCCCTTTATTCATGTTTCAGTGGGGCGTGTCAGAGACTGCGCACCAGTTTGCTTCCTTTCTAGCCTGTCCGTTGGGAAGTGTAACATCTGCCTAATATTCGGATGCCTTCCTGTTGTCAGAATGCCTTTTGTTTTCCAATCGCTGCTTTCTCAAGCAGGCTGCACATGGCAAAGAGAAAAGATGCAAACTAGGAATTGACATGCTTTGCAGAAGTCCAAGACAGAATGTTTCACTGCTTAGTAGCTCAGGCAGAACATATAATTATTTTCACATCTCCCAGGAACAGGAGGTTTAGTCATAGATTGCAATGATGCTGTGATCTAGCCGCGGCAAAAGAGCATTGGGGGCTGCCGTTTGCAGTCAGCTTACTGACATTTAGCTTCACGATCCTTTCAGAACTCATGAAGGATTATCAAGCAATTCTATCCATGTAGAAAACAATTATTTTCCAGTTAAATTTGCCATACTGTTTCTTCTCACCTCAACTCCTATCTTTACAGACTTGACAAGCTCCTCGTTTGAGTAGTGGCAGCTCCACAGGGGAGCGCAAGCTGGATTGCCTCTTTCCCAACACATAATCTTCCCAAGGACACAATCATAAAGAGGTTCATTAGATCCGTGCAACCACACTTTCCAGATTGCCTTTCATAGGACCTGGACACTAAAAATGCCCCTTGGTCTGAAGAACATCTCTTTTCTCCAAGCAGTAGACATTCGTTTTTGTTTGTACAGGCTAGATCTGCATGCCCCATTCCTTTTACTGTGCTAGTTCCTCTCCTCGTCTCTTCTTACATATACAGTATTTCTCCTCAATTCTTTGTTTGACTGCCTGTCCTCGTCTGTTTCAGATTTCACACACTGAAAAATCAAGTTCAATATGCAAATAGATTTATTTTGCGTAGGGAATTCGTATTGAAGATGTTGAGGGCTCTCTCCCTCTCCAACAAAATTTGAAGCATGTTGAGCTGAAATAATATAATCTACATTTTATGTTCAGCTAGGGCACTGTGTATATTTAATGCTGCAGTGCCTGAACACTATCTTTCATAATCCTATTGATCTAAGGCTGGCTGACAGAAAGTGATGCAGAGGATATATCCTTATATTTTAGGGATAGGGATCCACCACCCCTAACATAACCTGGACAAGAGCAAAGACCATAATCAATGCCAAATGCTCACCTGCAAAGAAAACCAGCTGCTTTGAGTCCATCATTTTGCCTTACGTGTCCCAATGCTCTCTTTTAAGCGATCATTAAACCAGCTTGATGCTTCAGATTATTGCAATATCTCAGCTTTTTTAAACAACAAGAATCCCTGCATGCCAAGCACCTATGCTATGTTGATCAAAGTCAACTACATCAAGCCCACACACCATTACTTTGACCAAAGCTGCTTAAAATGCTGGAAGCAAGCTTTTGAGTTGCACAGAACTCTTTTACCAGAATTGAAATTTATAAACAAGATGATTTATTTTTTTCATAAATAAATGTTCTTCCATCTCAAAATGTTTGTCTCATCTCATTTATAGTCTGTCTAAACCAGTGGTTCTTAACCTTGTTGGAGGTACTGAACCCCACCAGTTTCATATGCGCATTCACTGAACCCTTCTTAATTTGAAAAATAAAATATGATTTTTTCAAATTCAAAACATAGGTATATATTTTAGGTATATATACATAGGTATATTTTTATAGGTGCACAAAATGAACAAAACCATTAAAGAACAAAACCATTAAGAACAAATATTAAAACATGATTTTCACACAAAAACAAAAACATAATAATGAATATTTACTGCAAATCAGTGTGACTTCTGCTGTTGCCTTTCAGAAACCAGTTCAGAAATGCACGGCTTTACCTTAAGGAAGTGTTCTCTTAGTTTTGCCGGTGCTAGACTAGAATTGCTCAACTTGGCATTGCAAATCATGCAGCTAGGACGCTGACTCCCATCACGTTCCGTTATACATGTGAATCCATATTGTACATATTCGTCCAACCACTTTCTTTTTTTGCTCGACATAGTATGAAGGGATTAAATTAAATAAGTATTAAGAAAGAAATCACACACTTCGACTACTGGGCGCACCAAATTCCCTGCAGCACAGATAGGCCACGCCACGTTATCACCTGCAGCCAATGAGGCGTGGCTAGAGCGCGGCGGGAAGGGCGGACCGCCTGGGGGCGACGCGCGCAATGGGTGATGCGCGGTCGCGCCCGTGCACCCGCGCGTCGCGTGCAGGTGGTCCGCCCTTCCCGTCGCACTCCAGCGACGCCTCGGAGGAGGCCTCGGAGCGTCCGCCCTCGGCGGAGCTCCCTATGCGCGACGTCCTATTTATAAGATTTAGCGCATGCGCAGAACGTTTGAGGGCAAATTTGCCCAGAAACGTACTGCGCATGCGCTAAAGCTTATAAATAGGACATCACGCATCGGGCCTCCCTCAGAAGGCCTTGGAGCTCCGCCGAGGGCAGACACTCCGAGGCCTCCTCCTGCCCAAGACAGCTGGCCGGAGAGGATGTCTCCGGAGCCACGTCAGGCGGCACGGGGGTCATTAGGGCGGCGCGCGCGCCCTAGTGATGCCGCTAGTCGGTGAGTCAGTCTCGCGGGTTCGGCGGAGGACTACTCACGATTGAATCGTGAGTAGTCCTCCGCCGAACCCTCGAGACTGACTCACCGAACCCAGGTTAAGAACCACTGGTCTAAACTGTACTCTTGGGAAGTGAGAGAGGAAGTATTTGCAAGGACCCATTTCACTTCTGGGATGTCAAATCCCCCCTCCCCCATTTGTGCCTCAGGCCACAATCTAATACTGTATGCAGCTAAGAATTGTCTGCAATCATGTGCACAAAACAGTGGTGTCACTAGGAGGGCAGGGGGCGGACCGCACCGGGTGACTCCCGGGGGCAGGGGGTTGACACTAATAGTGGCCAAAATTGTGATAACTTTCTAGTTATGAATAATACCATCATATTATATATCAATTGATGTGTAATTACATGCAGAATTCAAGGAAACATAAAATCTGTTTTACTTATCTCCCCATAGGACGCCTGGTTACCAATGGATCTCCTCGGACCTAGACCAGCTATAGCTATAGCTGGTGTAGGTCCAAGGAACCTCAGGAGCCATGTCAGGGAATGGGGATAGAATCTTGGCTTGCGCTGCTGCTGCTGAGATCCACCCTCTTCTGCCCTCGATGTGCCCCCTGCCTGGCCAACTCCCCACCCCATTCCGCCCATGATTCTCCCCCAAACTACCCCCACCATCTTACCTGCTGCAGTGGGGCATCTGGGAGATATTGGCATGCATGCAGTAAGCAGCCCTGAAACACATAACAGCAGTGTGGCTTTCGCAGTGCCAGACCGGGACCTATAGTGGCGGATCATGAGATCTGCCACTGTAAACCCTGGCTAGGATTGGGTCATAAGAATATGAATTTGTCAAACTCATTATATTTGGTCTGTTACAAATAATAATAATAATAATAATAATAATAATAAGAAGAAGAAGAAGAAGAAGAAGAAGAAGAGGAAGAAGAAGAGGAAGAAGCAGAAGAAGCAGCATTTTCTTAGTATGCAAAAGCACTTCAAGGTTTATTATCTTGATGTAGTCCTTCCAAGAACCCTGTAAGGTAAGTAAGCATTATTATTCTCACATTGCACTCAGGCGGAGGTGGAGTGGCTTGCTTAAGGCCACCTAGCGAGTTCACAGCAGTGGTGAGATTAGAACGGAGGGAAGTCCTGTTTCACAGACCCCTCTCGGAGCCACTCCACTTCGCCACCTCTAGCCTCATTTTCCCCAGAGGTTCTTTCCTGGCGCAGAATGTACAACGAAACTCTGTAAATGTGCAGTCAGCACGCAGGCTGACCAGACTGCTTTGTATGCCGATACTCTAAAGTTATTTAATGTTAGACCTTTACTCTCAATAAAACTCTTGCTGAAAATCTCATTGATTTCTCTGAAAACTGTCAATGGCAAAGCTCGCTACTTTGTAGGCTGCTGGGCAGAAATTCTTCAACTTTAAGCCCTTCTCCTTGATGAAACGCTCATTGATTGCTGTAAACTATGCGATCAGATCATCTGACCGAGCAGTCTCTTCTTTTATGACCCTCTCTATTTGGGTCATTCCTGTCAATAGTTTCCTGAAAACATTTTATGCGATTGCTCTACCCCATACAAATCCAAAACTCATCTTGTTCCCAGGTATGTTTCTTTGGAGTGGGTTGGTGGGTTTGCATTTCCAAGTGACAGCGCAATCCTATCCATGCCTACTCAGAAGTAAGTACCATTGTGTTCAATGGGGCTTGCTCCCAGGAAAGTGTATATAGTATTGCAACCTAAATCTCAACCAAGGCTGGTGCTAAGAATTAACATTTGCAGGGATAATGAGAGCTAATGCCAGACGTTACACTTGCCACAGGTATATGATCAGAAGTGGTAGGTGAGGTAGCTTATTTCACTAGTTTTCATTCAAAATTTTGCTGTGCTCAGCAATGCCTGGTGGAGTGTGGTTGTTTTTGAACAAGAGTGAACGATAGTGATGTCACAATTCTTAGGTTGCCTGTTGGCTGATTTTTGTTTGTTTGTTTTGATTAGCGTAAGCACGGAGCCACACAGTGGAGGCTCCTGTTGGCAGCAACACCAGCTGCAGCAGCAGCAGCAAGAGCATTTGACAAAGCTAATGGAGTTGCTTTGTCAAGCAAAACAGGAGACAAAACAAGACAACATTGAGCAAAAACGGGGGGGGGGGAGTGAGAAGACAAGAAAACAAGGGGATAAGAAGGGAAGGCAGGGGACAAAAGATAGAGAACAGGAATGAAAGAGATGCAGCTTCAGAGACCAAGAGGAGAAAAGGAAAAATGATGAAGAAAAGGTGAAGGGATGAAAGAGTTAAGAGAAAATTTCTTTCTCATTGGCACACCTTACAAATTCTGAGCAAATTCCAAAACAAGCCAAGTTTACCGATTACTAAGGCCAATAACTTGAATGATTAAGGTCAGCAATAGTTTCAGTGGTAAAAAAAGCAGTAATGAGCAAATGTCAACCTATTGTACCTTCTTTCAAGCAGGATATTCCAAATTCATTAAGTTGCAAAGGCACGAGTGCATGTCCTTAGAGGAGTGGGATCACATCGCAGGAGAGGTTTGCCAGCCCTAGGTTTTAAAAATGGCTTGGTTCTTCAGCTGTGAACAGCTGCAGAAAACGCCAGCCGCCAAAGGTTCTCTTCTGTCTTACTCAGATTGATAATATAGCTCAGGGCTTCTCAAAGTGGTAGGCTGCCCAAAAGCCTATGGGCATCCTTGGATCTATGCCAGCTATAGCTGGCATGAGTTCAAGGAGAGCCAGGAGGTGGGGCAGGTAGAAAAATGGGGGGTAAGCTCCTGTGTGCACAACTACTGCCGTATCCACCCCTTTCTTTCCGTATGTGCCCCCGGTTCCTCCTTAGAAATGCCTCATTATTCCCCCTCCCTGCCCATGGCCCGTCCTCGCCCCCAACTTACCAGCACCTGCAGAGCCTCCAAGGGCTGCTGCCATGCGCACCACACCTCTCACTGTTTACAGCAGCGGCCCAACAGTGCACTACAGTACTCCAACTTTCGTGCCTCCGTAAACACTAATTCCAGCAGCGCAAGGCCTCAGTAGGATTGGGGCATAAATGTAAGCATTGGAGATTCCCACATTGACAGCTCAGCTGAAATAAAACAGCATAGATCCTCAATTCTGTGATTACCTCTGGGCAGCCCCCTTGGAACATGCTCTCTAAATACTGCCAGCCATTAATCAAACCGAATGTTAAGTAACTTGTGAAGTGTCATCAAAAAGAATGAACTTAAGCTCAAGGATTTGGTAGAAATATCAGAGCATCTTGTGGAAGTACAAAGAGGAAAGAAGAGAAATGGAGTGGAGATGTGCCCAAGGTTTCTTTCTTGCATCTCTGATATATGTTTTGACTGCCAATGACTCTGTTTTCTTTCAGCTCCACTTCCTATATTTTATTATTAATTATGGGGAATCCAATGGGAGAAAAATGGCTGTCACTATAATTAATGGTTTAGAGTCACTCTGAAAGGGGTTTTCAATATTAATAATCAAGACGAGACTTTGCTTTTGTATGAGGAGCACATGTTGGGTGTCACATCTCACTTCTAAGGACTGATAGGGCAGACTGTCTGGTTTCTCATTTTTGGCAGGCTTTTAACACAAGGAAGACGACAACAGGAATACAGTCATCCTGGTGTAGCAAAATATAACACACACACACACACACACACACACACACACACACACACACACAAATCCTGCCGCGGGGTACTTCATTACTTATTTGGGTGAAAGAAAAATGCGTAGTGTCAAATACTAGACCTAAATCACCTTGTCTTTGAGCTTCTTTTTTGTTGTTGTTACCCTGCTTCTCAGCAGTCTGTGGGATGGAAGAAGAGATATCTGTGGCAAGAATTATTCTTAGCAGAAGCCTCTTTTCCCCACTGGGCTTGCGTAACAGTTAAGTAACATTTCCCAATGTTTCCTTGCTGTATTGAGAGCTTCCTTCAAAGGATTCAAATCACATTGTTCTTACTTGATAGAGAAGACTTGAACCTCTGGTGATTTGAGGATGCTGACAACTCCCCTTGGAGAGATGTTGTTTTGCATCACAAAGAAAGGACAGGCCTATTGCAATGTATAATAAAAATTAGAGCTGTGACAAATATTCTCCAGGTTCAATTTTCAGCTAGCACAGCGTCTTTTCTGGTGGTTGTTTGCTGGTGTTTCTTATGCATCTTTTTTTAAAGTTGTGAACCTTTACAGGACAGGGAACCAATTGTTTGTTATGTAAGCCACTTTGTAAACTCTTTTGCTGAAAAGTAGTGAAATATTATTATATACATCTTAATGTTAATATAAGAATATTTCAGTGGGATTTATTTTTTTCCTGGAAAAGGAAATACCACTTAGAACAGGGGTTCTCAACCCCCTTGGTGTGGCGTCATGCCAAGTACCACCAGAAGTACATTGCTATGACATCATCGTCACTTACTTCCGAGTTATCGCAACACCAGATGTCCGATCCCCCTTCCTTGTCTCAATCCCCTGACCTGGGTCCAGACCACTGGCACAGGTCCAAGTAGACCCAGCGGGCCAGCAAGGGAACAAATGTTTCCTTACCCCGAGGAGGCCTCCAGGGACTGAGACTCCCCAGTGGGATACCGCACGCGCCCCCTCGACATGGTTGCATTGCCGTGCAGGGAGTTGTGTAGGATTGGGCTGTCCACTGTGTAGCATAGTGACTAAAAGACTGGGCTTTGAATCAGGCCAGTTTGAATTTTGTCTCTGTCATGAGATAGAGGTAAATAATTTTTTTCTTACTTAACTTTCCGTAGGTCACCTGGTCATCAATGGGTGTCCTCTGACCTACACCAGCTATTTTGCTGGTTTACGTCCAAGAGGCAGGGGACATGTCAGTCTAGAAAAATGAGGATAGCATCCCAGTGCATGATGCTGCCACCCCATCCAGCCCACAAACCACCCCATGCCCCTCCACTCCCGCCCACAAACCTCCCACAACTTGATCCCGCTGGCACCTTTCTTGCTCCAGCTTGGGCTGGGTTTGTGTGTGGCAGGCTCCTGAGGCCTCTGGCTGTTTCTGCTGGTGGCTCCAAAACACATGAGGATAGTGAGACAATTGCACCGCTATTAGTTGACTAATGGCAGTGGATCAGGCAATCTGCTGCCATAGGTCCTCGATCGGATTGGGCTGTGAGTCATATTTCAATTACTTATACTTAAGCTTGGTTTTGGGGATAGGTGGGATCTTCACATCCATCTGGTCCCCTGCAACTGAAGGACCAGCTCACTATCCTGTGGTTATACAATATATAACCACATTGCTATATTGTGCCACAACAATGAGATTGCAAGAACAAACTTTTTGGATATTTGCATTATCTGCATTCATTAATCTGCTACATACTTATTAGTCAGAAGTTGATCAGATTTCAATAGAACAACTGGTTTGGTGACAGCTGATGTAAATCAGGACTTGGCATATATTTTCAAAATTGATTTAGCATTTTTATTTTTGCACTGAAGTAACAAGATTTATGGCACTTCAGTTTGGAGCAGTCATAAATTGATGGGCATATTTGGGGGGGAAATAATGCAGCAAATTGATATGCTTATCAAAGTGAATCAAAGGACTTAAAGGGACATGTCAGCACAACATTTAGTGCAGGTAAATAAAATCACATACCTTTCCTCCTCCATCACTGTGCTGCCACTTCCAGTTATTTCTGATGTCGAATGATGAAAGTGTGTGTCTGATGAACTCCACAGAGTCAGCTGCTAGCTGAGGGTTATTTTTAATTGATCCTTCATTGTTACTTGCCATTTGAAAAGTGGGTGCTTCCATTCCACTATCACATTAAAAGTATCTGATGTGATAGTGATGCTGACTATCCACAGATCTCTCGGTATTTCTGCATCTTGCCATTGCATGTATACCCATCCTTGAGAGGACTGCAGGGGAGGCCCCTTTGCTCATTTCTTTGCATGAGGTAAGGGGACCGATTGCACCAGTGGACTGGTGGTGCAACAGGAGGGATGCACTTGCTGGTCATTAGGACTGCACCCTCCTTTTGTCACTTCAATCCTCTGGCATTGGGAGAAACGGCTTTGCCCAACCACCCAGGAGACTAGCAGGGATGTGGATCCAGTGTCTGACTCCATGTCTCAAGTCAAGTCCCAAGTATTTGCCCCCAAGTCCCGAGTCCTTGGTTGTGAGTTGCAAGTCCCTATCCATTTAATGGGGGAAACGGGTTTATACCTGAATAAAATTCAACTTGTCATAAAAGGCTCCAAGTCTCAAGTCGAGTCTTCCAAGTCTTTTACAAGTCGCCAAGTCAAGTCCAAGTCAAGTCATTGAAGCAACTTGAGTCTGACTCAACTTGAGTCAATAGACTCAAGTCTACATCACTGGAGAATAGTCCAAAAAAAGCTGACTGTTGTAAGGAGCCAAGTAGGAAGTTTTTGCTTTCTACCTGATTGACCACGCAGAGGCGTCGTCTGATATGGGGCGGTGGTGCGGTGGGCCCCAGGGCGTTGGGGCGGAAAGGCTCCGTGGGGGGCGGGAGCCTCCTTAACTTTTGTTTTTTTCCCTTTTTCGGGTTTTTTAAAAGGTTTTTTTAAAGGTTTTTAACGCTAACGGGGCTTCTAAAAGGGTATGTGTGCTTTGCGCAAACTTATCTGTAGTTCTAGGACCCTCCAGCGATGATCAGGGGCGCAGATCGTCCCTCTGCAGCTCTACTCCCCGGCATGAACTCTGCAAAGCGTCCAGGAGCGCGCTGCAGAGTTAACGCATGCGCAGAGCGACGATGTTTCCAATCGTCGCTCTGCGCATGCGTTAACTTCGCAGCGCGCTCCTGGGCGCTTTGCAGAGTTCATGCCGGGGAGTAGAGCTGCAGAGGGACGATCTGCGCCCCTGATCATCGCTGGAGGGTCCTAGAACTACAGATAAGTTTGCGCAAAGCACACATACCCTTTTAGAAGCCCCGTTAGCGTTAAAAACCTTTAAAAAAACCTTTAAAAAAACCCGAAACTCATTATGCAAATTAATTATTTAATTTGCATAATGGGGCGGCGGGCTTTCCCGCCCCAGTAGCAGGGGCGCCTGGCTACGCCTCTGTGACCACGGTGTGTTGTGGGTTTTTTTTTATCTACTCCAGCTTCTTTGAATTGGTGTGCACCTTGAGATTAATAAGTTGGTTTAAGGGAGCCCAAAACCAATCCCAGAAGGCTTTGCAGCTTGGAATGCTGGCTGGGACAATGGTTTGCAAAGTTAGTGCCGGCAATAGCTCCAACAGGTCAACCCCAAAGGCTTTGTGGCTTGGGGCAGATGACACAATTAAGAAGTTCCTCAACCTCTTGCAGGGGTTGATATGGAGAAGTTTAGATGTCGAGGTGACCTATAGCTTTGAGTCAGGGTGGGGATGCTCAAACGGGGGACTAGGCAGCAGCTGTTGTCTCCTCCAAGCTAGGAGCATGCACTAAAGGGAGTTTGACACTGAAAATTATGCCATGAAAATTAGCTTTATATGATGTAAAAAGCATAAGGATATGGAGATGCCACCTGGAAATTTTCATTTGCCTAATAGAAACTAGCTAGGCTTCCCTTGAAAATTTTCAGATTTTTCATCTTGGGTGGAATCCTAAAATTTGCTTTGAATTTCACTGTGTGTGAAATTTTGGTGCCAGTCCTAGGGAAGTGCATAAACCTCCTAATAAATTTTACTTGACATTGTTCACACCAACAAGAGAAACATAACAACATGACAAAACAACAGCTTATAAAATTCAATGTGATTTTCAAATAGACATATGCCTGGCAATTTTTTCTTCTTCAAAATTGTATTATGCTACATAGTGGCATTTCCTGAAACTCGCATTCTGAATGGTTTGGCTACTAGGATTTTCAAAGTGCTCTCCTTCTTGGCTGGAGGATCACACGTTCAGGTCAGTTGTAGTGCTGTGGCAACTCCCTGGGTAAAAGCTTATTGAGTGAGGAATAGACTGCACAATGGGGGAGGAAAAAAGACGGCATTATTTATTGTTAATACCACTGCTCCACCCACAAACATGATTGCAATATGTATTATTTTTTATCTAGCCTGATTTTGAAAAAAACATATGGTTAAAACATGTTAACAGTTGACTGTTCTGTATCATGCTCCCTGAATCTGTACAAAAAAGTTCTTTGATTGTTCTTTTTCCAGTGCCTTTGCAGACCACTTAAAATAATAATAATAATATCCCTGTGAAAAATTACGGTCATTCTCTCTATAAAAGTGTCTTATGTTTGCCTAGAAGGAACACTGGAGTTCATTGTTTGCTGTGTCAATGACTCAATCCTACAGGCCACTTACAGCAGCGAATCTGGTGTTGCCTTGTGATGGTGCAAACATCTTGCCACTGTCATATGCTATGGAGCTGCTAGCAAAAATGGCTGGAGGCTATGTGCACATGCCAGAACCACCTGGATGCTTTGCCATTGCAGGTAAGGTGGCAGAGGGGCTGGTTTGGGGGAGAATTGGGGTGGGGAATGGGCCAAAATGGGGGGGGCAGTTTGGGCATGGGAGGGGTGGATCTTAGAGCCAGTCATGCATGTCAGATCCTATCCCTTTTTCCTGGCCCAGACCTCCCCCTTCCTCTCCTTGGATTTATGCCAGCAAAATAGCTGGCGTATGTTTAAGGAGACACATTGGTGATCAGGTAGCCTACTAGGGCATAAGTAAAAAACACTTTTTCTTACCTGTCAGTGGTCAACTGATTTTCCCCCACCCCCCATGCAACGTGCACTCTTTTGGCAGTGCTGCATGCTATGGACTGAAGGGAGATAGGATTTGGCTGTAAGTGGAGGATATTTGTCCTCTCTCTCTCTCTCTCTCTCTCTCTCTCTCTCTCTCTCTCTCTCTCTCTCTCTCTCTCTCTCTCTCTCTCTCATGTCTGATCCATACAAAACATTTGAATGTTCACAAGCTATTGAAGTTTCATTATCCTTCACTTGAGTATTATCATAAGAAGCTGCTGTCACCTCCATCAGATGTCCATCTCAACTGGATTGATGGTGGTAGCTTTAGATGGTGGATTGATGGTGGTAGGTGAAGGGCCTTTTCCAGCTCTGCTTGGAGATTCAACCTGGGATTTTCTGTATGTACAGGCAGATATTTTACCGCTAAGCTACAGGTCCTCCTTAAATGCATCCCCTTGAAGCACACCCATATCCTATGAGGAATGAGCAGGGTCAGCCTTGCCATGATCTAAAATGGGCACATGGAGTGGCACTCTTGGAGGGGCCGTGAACAGACAAGCCCCCTGCCCATCTGTCCACTGCCCTCTCTAGCCTGCTGCTCCACTGACCACTCCAGTGCTCTTCGAACTTGCTGATAACAAGTTTGAAGAGAACTACAGCAGCAGCAGCAGCAGCTCCCTTCTCCCTCCAGGTGTGCTGTGTCTTCTCCCTGTCGACTTGGTGCCTTCAAAGCACCTAGGCAGGGGAAGTGAGCATGAGTCATGGCTGCTTTCCGCCTTTCTCCCTCCAGCATTGCGGGAAGAAGAAAGGGGGGGCACTGCCACAGCTCCTCCAGGTCACCTCTCCCTGCATAATTGATCCTTATGAAACACCCCATAAGCAGAGAGAGGCCATTTGGAGCCTGCTGCCCCTTACAAAGGGGCTCCCTGTGTGCAGGTTCCTTGCTCCATTCTCTTCTGTTTGCAATGAGCAGGGTCGCCAGCATACGCCACTCCCATTAATTTCAAACAGAAGTGGCATGGAGCAGGGAGCCTGCACACCACCTACTCTTCATAGGTAAAGGAACGGGGAACGGGGGCATACCTGCTCATTTGCCCTCCTGCCTGGGGGTGCCCGCGCAGTGGCATTTGGAGGATATTCAGGCAGCACTGAGTATGAGCAAAAATCTTTTAAAAAAATTGAAAGAATTATTACATCTCACTTTGTGCTTGGTTTGTATATTGAAATGTAGCACAATCTTGCAAGTAGCAGCAGCCTTTAATTTTCATGATCACCAGCTCTGCCTTCCTCAAATTTGGGATGTGACAATCTGGTGGACAGATATTTTTCCCTCCCCTTCATCTTTGTGCCTCATGACAGTCAAATCAGTGTCTAGGATTAAGTGGGGTTCTGACAGCAACATTCCCCCCCCCCATCTCTTATATTTGGAGCTTTGTGAAAGAAAAGCGCCCTTTGTTGATTTCCTCCCACATCTCCCAAGGATATGCATTATCACAAAAGTATCTTGTCGCCTCATTTTTTTTTTACATGAAATATGACATTTCTGCAAATGAGAACCAATTCCTGCTCCACATACAACAAATCAGGACTCGGCTTATTATATTTTGCTGGAGTGGGTATTTTTCTAATATGTTGGCTCAACCAACTGGTACTTTTCATGTACAGAAATGCAAAGGGATATAATTTGTTCATGGGAAGAACTATTTTTATTAGCAAACGTGAAAAGTTGATTTAACTCAAAACCACACTCTGCAATTTTCTCTGCTAATTGTCAGGTCAATTTCCCCCCAAGTATTGCTCCAGTTTCAAAGATGGTCTGATACATTTGCTCCTTTGCCCTTGCTTATCTTGTCCTGTAGAACTATTGAACAATTCTGTCCCTCTCCTCCACATTTCCTTGCTCAGCTAAGTATTCTCCTATAGTCATTACCAAATAGCATGAGTGACTGATTCAATGTATAGAAAAATGTGACAAACAAGGTCACAAGTTGCCTTTCTATCAGCACCTTTTCCTACCGTACTGTTGAAGAAGAGGGGAACCGCTCCAGGGTGGCCACAAAAAGACAACTTGTATTACATTAAAAAATAATAATGAATGGACTGAAAGTAAAACTACACACGAATGGCTCTCTTGGTTTTGTTTTTTTTCCTGTTGAATTTCCTTCCATCTCGGCAACCTTCTTCCATTTCTCTTCATTTTCATTGCTTGATTGTACTCTTGAAGTCAGATCCTCGGGGGAAATAGATAATTGTGCGTTGTCAATTAAGAATTAAAATGTGGATATAGCTCAGGTGATAATTAAAACGTCTGTGTAAACTTGAAAACGACAAACTGTCCTCAGAACTCAATAAACACCTCGGCCTCTTTTAAATGCAAAACCAATTTGGATTCTTTTATACTCTGATGCCATGTTGATTCTTGTTTATATGACAAGTTTCTTATAGAAATTTCTGCATGTGAAAAAAGAACTGATCCTTGAAGTTTCAGTTCCTGTGTGTGTGGTATGAGAATTAAGATTAACAAAGTTTTGTCAACAAGTTAACAATGGTAGGAGAAATTACTGAGATGGCAACCACGGGCTGTTGAATCGGATGTACTGTATAGCTGCATCAGGAATGGGGCTACAGCTGAGTGATGCAGCGCATGGGTTGCGAGTAAAAGGGTCCCAGTGCAGCCCCTGGCATCCCCAGGTAGTGCTCACAAAGGTCCCTTAGTTTCTGGAACCCTGAAAAGGTGCTGCCAGACAGAGGCGTTTCTACGGTAGGGGTCCTACCGTAAGTTGCGCCCCGTGCTAGTACCGTGTTTACAAACCGGACCGAGGAGGCCCCGCTGTCGGAGCCATTCCGCGCAGCTGTGCCGTTCCCCTGTTCCCCTTACCCGGCCGTTCCCCTGGCCCTGTGCCCACCAGAGCATATAAGCCCTACATTGGTCGGGACAGGGGTGGGGGGAGGGCGGACCAGGCGGGCGGCCATTGGCCGCCCCTGGGCCTGGAAAGGGCAGGGATATCAGCGGCGATATCTGCCATATCCCCAGCCCTCTCCAGGCCCAGCGCACGAGCTCTAGAGCCCGTGCACATTTGAGGAGGCCCTCCCACAGCTTACACAAGGGGAAGGGGATGATCGTCCCCTGCTCTTGAGTTGTTCCCGGGCTGCCCCGAGGCAGCCCGGAACTCAATAGGATACGGTGGGCGGCCCTTTAGACTGGCTGCTGTATCTTACACAGGATTGGGCTGCCAGTCACCCTTTGAGTATTCCCCCCATCCTTTTTTTTAATTTACATTGAATAAAGCTAATTTTATTAATTCTTCTAATGTTTTATCTACTAAACCTGTTGTTCATTCTGTATACCCCAGCCCACATGCCTCTTTGATATACTGTACAACAAGCTCCCATGACAAGGAATAGCACAGCATATGAGAGTTGTAAATTCCATCATGTCTGCAACTTCACAAACCCATGCTCAGAGAGGTTCTTGATTCCAGCCCACATGTCCTCGAGTGGACATAGTTAACGTCCTGTGGCAAGATGACTTTCACTCCTTTGACTTTATGGCTGTGCAAATTTTGGAACAAGTCCAGCTGAAATGACTTGGCCACCTGTGCCATATGGCCTTACAAAGCTTGCTGTAGACCATATGTCAGGAGAGTGGCCCAGGTAGGCTCACACACATTAGAAGAACTACATCAGCAGCAGTTATGCGAAAAGAGAATTCATAACACTTCCACAACATGGTCAGGGATCATCAGCATTTAGGCTAACTGCTGAAATGGCTAATATCTGTGTCCCATTGCCCAGTAGGGGAGAAGCTAACTAGTATCTACATGCATAATTCATACAGTTTCCAAAGTATTAGCACCATCAACGCAACACAGAATGAACCATTTTTCTGTGACTTTACACCAACTATATGTGCCCAGAATCATCACTCCCTACTTCCTGCCCACATACTCCTCCCCTCCAAGAACCAATCTGCAACATATTGGCATGATTCCTTCTTTTAAAAAACAAAACAAAGATAAAGAATAGGTAAACAATTTTGATTTAAAAGCCTGTCAGCCTGTGTGCAATCTTTGGAATAGCAGGCAATCTGTTCCATTCATATGCAACTGAACAGGCAAAAATTCACTTCCTCTTTTAGACAAAGGTTGCCATTGTTAGTGGGCACCAGATGATTTTCCTGAATACAAATATGCAGTTTTCACGACATGGGGGAAAATGATCAGTACAATTAATACTCAGGAACACCAAAGCAAAAGGGGGGGGGAATGGAGGAAAGTGGGAAGAGGCACAACTCTAAATGTGTTTGTGTACTATATTTCCTGCATGACACATTGTGCAATAAAACGCTGCAGTCACAAAGAATTGTAGTTAGAAGTAATTTTATGGCAGTTGCATTTGCTATGGTATTTCTAGGCTAGAAACAGATGATAGTGACTGCTCTGTGGGGGCCAAGACTTAGAGCCTAGCCTTCCCCCCTGCTGGAGCAGCCACATCGAAAATGAGCTCTATCCTGCAAGGTGAGGGCAGATCTGAAGTCTTCAGAGGGGAAAGGAGATTTAAATCCCCTTACCCCTCCAAAAGCCTCCTGCTCCACAAAGGGTCTCCTCGGATGTGTGCCAGTTCTTTAGCTGGCACAAGTCCAAGGAGAGAGATGAGGCGGGGAGGCTGCTGATGCAAGGAATAGGATCCAGTGTGCACCATCATAGCCAGATCCACTCTCTCCTGCAGCCTCCTCGTGCCCCCATTCCTCCCTCCACCCCATCCTGTTTTCCCCCTCCCCACCTGTTTCCCCCTACCGCCTTACCTGCTCCGGTGGCTGTGGCAGGGTTCTGCAGTAGACGGGAAGCACAGCTACCTCTTGCAGCAGTGCTCTCAAAATGGCAACCAATTTACGACAGTGAAAACCTATTCCACTGTTGTAAATCCCTCCCCCAACAGCCCAATCCAGAATAGGATTGGGTTATTAGTAGCCTTACCATAGTCCCGGAAATGACCGGGACAATCCCGGTTCGGGAGCCCAATCCCGGGCTCCCGGCCGGTCTTCTCATTGTCCCGGCCAGCTGAGACTTTTGTAGGTGCTCTCCGGCCTCGTCGCGTATTTGTTCTGGAGAGCTCCCAGCGTCACGCAAATACGCGACGAGGCTGAGAGTTCTCCGGAACAGCCCGAGTTTACTCGGGCTGTTCCGGAGAGCTCCCAGCCTCGAGGGAGGAAGTCCCCGCCCCCGGCCATGCCCCCGGCCACGCCCCCAGTCCCGGCCGAGTGCCGGGCGTATCTGGGAAGGCTAGTTATTAGTCTACTAACCTTGTGTAGTCAATTCATTGAAGTAGGTGTGAGCAACTTGTCCATGATGCTAGGAGTTGAGTACATTTTAGTGGACCACAGATAAAAAGGTTCTGCGATGACATTGTCATTCAAATAGTCACAGCCTTTGCCTTTCACACATAAGTGTGTGATGGGTGAATCTATTGCTTTTTCTGATCTCTGAAGGGATTTCAGGTACAGCAAGTCCTCACTTAAAAGTTGTCGATTGGTTCTTGGAAACTGGTGACACAATCCTTTGCTCTTGTAGTCTGGGGCAGCACATGCTGCACTGGCCTAGGGTGTCACAAACACACCCTAAAGTGCGTTGCGACACCATGCGAGCAGCGAGCGCTGGTGGGATGGCCTGCACTGTCCCGTCGGCACTGAATTCAGACCCTCCTGCCCGATGGAGCTGGTGAGGGTGGGGGAGGGCGGGGAGGTAGAGTAATGGGCAGGGGGTGGAGGGCTGCAGAGGGCTCCTAAATGGCGCATAGAGCTTTAGCAAGGCATACTGGTGTGCTACTAGTGAAATTGACTAGAACTTTGCAGCAAATGGCCATGATTACAGGGAATGGTCGCGGTTACAGTGAAAACCTTTAAAATGGCCACTACGAATACAGTAGCTTCAGGGTGTCTGTAGAGAGCTTCAGAATGGCCACGGATGCAGTGAATGGCAATGGATAACTAAGAACAGACATGAGTTTCACTTTTGCTCCCGCAGATAAGCAAATTCACTGGAACTGTGTCCGCGGATAGCAAGACTTGACTGTACCTCAACACTTTGTCTGAGAATGGCATATTTGAGGCAAAGATGAATTGTTCAAATCATTTAGTTTAAGGAGTTTTGTGCTGTATTGTTTTAAAGAATGGTCTCTCCATCACCTCGTTCAAGGCCACAGGAATTGCCCCTTCTCTGATGGAATTCATGACCTTTATTGAACAAACACCAAATCCTGTCTAACTGTTCTAATGAGCTACGAAGGACAAAGATCAAGTGTGCATGTGATCAGCCTTGCTTATCAAGAACACTATCCATGTTACCTTTGGAGATGTAGGGATGTAATTTTTTCTTTTCTGTGAAATTATTGTAGAAATAACAAATGGAAAATTATTTGGATGAGAGAATTTATCGAGTGGACACCGATCAAACCCTATGAGATCAATTTGTCACTTTATTTTCTGCAAATACATGTAAGCAAGTCAATTGAAAATACATATTTAGCTTTGGACATGTTAACAGTAGTGCCTTACTTGAGCAATCTAAGTTTACAAATGGAGGGAAGGACTTTTGCCATGAAAAGAAAATGAAAGGAGACAAGTAAAAACAAAGAGCACAGAAAGCCAACAGCTGAAATAATGAAGGAAAGGAAAGAACGAGATCTATGTCAAAGTAGAAGACATGAAAGTTAAAGTGATTGGGGTGGGAATAGGGGCAGAGAATCAACAAGCTCTGCTGAAGAAGATGAAGTGGTTGCCAGTGGAGAAGATAGGCTTGTCCTTTTCATACAAGGCTTTCATCTGCCAGACACTCTCTCTGACCTTAGCTCTTTGCAGTACCAAGACAATTTCCATGCTTTAGAACTTTCACCTTTGGAAACAAACAAACAAACAAACAAACATCTTTTTGGTATCAGCTGCTCCCAGCTCCCTGAACTCAACAGCTCTGGCTGTTAAAGGTGCTGTGAAGATAGTGATGTATAACGTTTCCTCCCCTGCCCACTTGCTGTTCTTGCTACCATGGGCTTGCAATAGTCACAGAGACGTAGCTCACCTAGAAGTGCATGCATCACCAAGCACCTGAGCTGGGTAACACACTAGGCCAGTTTCCAAAGGGAACTGATCTTCGCCTTACCTAGACATATGGTAATAACAGCTCCTGGTTCTACCTCATCTACTGTTTGCCATAGTGGGAAAAAATAGTATAGAAGATACATAGAGATTTTTAATTTTTAATAATTTTTAGATTGTGAGCCCTTTGGGGACAGGGAGCCATTTAATCATTTGATTTTGTCTGTAAACCGCTTTGTGAACTTTTTGTTGAAAAGCGGTATATAAATACTGTTAATAATAATAATAATAATAATAATAATAATAATAATAATAATAATAATAATAATAGACATATCAACTGCGGCAATTGTTGGGAGCCATCCAGGACAGGCCTTACACTGATCCTAACTGAGCTTGATTGCACCCATGGTAACTAATTGCAACCTCATAGCTTTGCGAGTCAATATTTTCTTGTTGTGAGAAAGGTCATAACATATAGCTTAACACAGGATGGGTTTTGTTCTTTTTTATCTCGCCCTTCAGAGGGGTGTGTGTGTGTGTGTGTGTGTGTGTGTGTGTGTGTGTGTGTGTGTGTGTGTGTTTTAAAAATCCTCTTATCATTATCTGCTTTATCATTTCTTTCCTAAACCCTTCATGAAAACGAGAAAAGCAATTTTTAAAAAATCTCTGATGTGGAGAGAAATCTAATTAGAGTTTATTGTTCAGGGCTTGTAAGACTACAGCATTCTTTTTTCTTTGTGTGCTGATAATAAGCTGGAGAGGCCTGGGACTGCAAATGTTTATCTGTCCTTTAATTTACCTCTGGGTTTTGGGGTTTCCATAAATTATTACTAGCTATAAAATTCAGCCTTTGCCTACAACTCTACCAAAGTTGTACCCTTTCGCAATAGGTCCTTTTCAAATCACAGCAACAGTCAATAAAATGGTGTCATGAAGTCCTCATCTTTTTTTGTACTGATTTAGGGCACAATCCTGACTAAGGATCCAGCAGGCGGCCCTGGGCCGCCTGCCGGATCCTGTGCACGGGCTGCCCGTCGGCCAGCGGGCTGGAGGTCTACTTGGGGACCGGTGTAAACCCAGGCCGGCCCTATCGGCCTCCATGGATTTCTGCCACGGAAGGCTTGCACCGGCCTTCCTTACTCCCAAATCATCGCGAACGTGCTTTATGGCACATTCGTGATGGCTTCCGGCGATGGAATGCTCGTTCCGGCACCAGAACTATTTCCAGGATTGCGCTGTTTATCATTTTGTTCATTCATTACCCGTGCACCCCCCAAATAAGCACGCTAAGCTTGATGTATTTTAGATAGCGCCTGCAGTCATTCTTACATAGAGACTGATCAGACTGAAATGTGCTGCTTTAACAATATAACCACATCATGGCACTCAGAAAACTCTAGCAAAGGTAAAGATGAAAAACAAGGTAAATTATGGCACCTGTCTGAACTAGAGATGTCATAATCTTATGGGGATTGTGATTTGAGTTAAAACCAATAGCTTCTTTTGCTTTTCTTTGAACCTGGGATGGATTTGCCTACACCATGCAAAATCATCAATATATGGTGGCCTTATACTGGATCCATATTGTTAATACTTGTATCATATAGTCTTTGAACATAGTCTTTGAGCATAGAAAGTTCTCTGGGGTGGATTTTCTGGTGGGTTTTCCAAGCTCTATTCAAATGAATCACCAGAGATATTAAGTATTGCACCTCGGGCTTCACAGTAAAACAATTACTGAGCTATGACCTATTTCTGTGTGTTACTGAACATGCACCATTGGGTCCTAATTTACAACCTCGGCGTATCCTCATTCTCTGCCTTTAGGGCTATCATCTCATCCTCTTTCATGGTGTTCAGTACTGCCAGACTTTAGAGAAACAGAACTTTGTTTGTTTACTCATAGGCTTACATGTATGCAATTGTATATTAAAATGTGCTCAGATCCATTTGGTCCATTAACTTACATGCACTTTTTAAGTGCACATGTGTTGATTGCTTTCCATTCTACCATAGAGCTATAAAGTCTAAAATAAATTTTATTAATATCTCTAAGATCCTACAGACCTTGGCTGTGAACCTGGGTCCCCGCAAAAATATTTCCAATTGGGCCCCACAGCTCCTAAGGCATGTAGGCTTATAGGAACACACGTATGCGTGTAAATGAGCAATGTTGGTAACAGCTGCCAGAGCATGAGTTCCGGCAGTACAAGGCCCAGATAGAATAGGGCTGTCTGAATTATTCTTTCTTTTAGTATTGGACTAAGCATACTTTCAGACAAGGTACCTAACCCTTAGAAGAGAACGAGACGAATACATGGAGGATCAATGGTCATGATGATTAGTCATGATGATTATATAGAGCAGCGGTGGGGAACCTCCTGCCCCAGGGCCGGATCAGGCCCCCGAGGCCATCCGATCCGGCCCCCGGAGAGATTGCAGGGAGGCCGCCCAACCGGCCCCTGGAGGCTTTGCATGTCCTCCCCGGCCGCTGCCTCGACCCCTTCTCACCAGGCCGTTGGCCATTTCGCACATGCATACCACGCCAATGAGGGCAACCTCTTGCCCTCTTGCCCTCATCGGCATGGTACGCCGGAGCACGGCGTGAGCACAGAGCCTTCGGAGGCCGATGGGGGGGCGGAGCAAAAATTAATTAAATAAATAAAAATGGTGCCCGGCCTTACACCCGGCCCTCAAGCAAATTTCTAATATTTAAAACGGCCCTCGCCAGGGAAAAGGTTCCCCGCCCCTGATATAGAGCCTCCAGATTCAAAGGCAGAATGCCACTGGATACCATTTGCTGGGAGGCAAGTGCATTTGATGACCCTGTGACTGTAACCTGCCGATGCAGACCAAATTGTTCTTCAGTTCCTTCAGAATTTTCATTCACACATCTGATGAAAAGGCTGAATTTTGCTGTGTGCGCCTTGTCACAGTTTCATCAGTAGATAGGCAAACATATTTGCAAGTAGAAGCCACAAATACTGCTCCAGGATATGAGTGTTTTTTTGAAATGACATTTCCTATAGCCTTAACATTTTCATAAACCACCATAGTGCACAGTCCTCCCCAAACCTGTTTCAGTTTTCCATGGCATCTGAATATTGTCTCTTCTTTCTTGTTAGAGATAGTGACATTTCACATGAAACCCATGTCATACCTATTGTTTCATCTTTCCTCTGTTGTAAAAAAAAAGAAAGAAAGATCCAGTTGCTTAGACAGGCTATTCTTTGGTTTAGTTATGAAATCAGTTCACAGAGCAGAACCAGGTGGCAATTTCTCGTGTAGCTCACCATGTGTTCTTTTGAAATGTCTCTCCAAATTGAACCTCCCTGGCACTACAACCATCATATCGCATACTAGGCACACTTGTTTTGACAACTGCCTTTGATTAAAACGAACCGTTCCTTTCCTACTGGACTAAATTTCATCATGGCAGCCTTCTCTTCAAATGTTCATTTTGCAATGGGGGTCATAACTAAGAGTCATGACAATCACACAAACCAGTGGGTTCAATGTTGTTGGCCTTACAGAAACTTTATTCTCTTGTTGTTGAACCATATCCCGCCAGGCCTTCCTGTCCTCCACTATCTTCCTGAGTTTGCTCATTTTCATGTTCGTTGCAGCGGTGATGCTGTCTAACCATCTCATCCTTGGCCTTCCCCTTCTCCTTTTGCCTTCAATCTTTCCCAACATCAGAGTCTTCTCCAGAGAGTCCTCTCTTCGCATTAGGTGGCCATAATATTTGAGCTTCAGCCTCAGTACCTGTCCTTCCAGGGAACAGTCAGGGTTGATTTCATTTAGGATTGACTGATTTGATCTCCTAGCAGTCCAAGGGACTCTCAGGAGTCTTCTCCAGGGTTCTACCCAAATCCCTACATATCTGTGGGTCCTTTTCACTTGGGCTTCAAGATGTCCTCTTCTTCTCTATGACTAGCCGTGTGCTTGTAGACCTCCACCTGCCATCTTTCAAGTCAAGTGCAGCAGCTTAACAGCTGCTGACATAATCTACCACCTTAACCTGCGGCATAATACTGGTTTAATCAAGTTACAGTTGGCTGTCAATACATAACTCCTCTCTAACTCCTCTTTTGAAGACCAGTTCTTACATTACAAGAATTGTGTGGTTATTGCTTCCACCAAAATATCAGATCAACGATGACAATAGAAGATAAATGAAGTGTGACACAGAAGATCCATAAACAGGATCTATCATTTGTTTAGAATAGAGAATCGGGTGTGTGTGTGTGTGTGTGTGTGTGTGTGTGTGTGTGTGTGTGTGTGTGTGTGTGTGTGTGTGTTCATGTTTATTGGGCAAAGAGGAAGAGTTAAGTTCCCTTCCCAGCACCACTGTTAGTCAATCTCACCCCCTGGGAAAACTGACCCTTGATACACAGGATAGCCTGCTTACAGGTCGCCCACTTCATGTCTACTTTGGCTGAGTGAGACCACCTGGAGAAACAATGATGTAATGGTTCCTTCCAAAGCTTCCATTGGAGGTGCTGATTGTGACATGTGTGCTACAGTTTCCCTAGACCAAAGCAGACTGATACTGCAGTTTTTTTGTGGATAAAACAACAACATATGGAGCAAGGTTTAGAAAGCACTTAAGTTACTAAAAAATACAACTTTGGTGTATTTATCTCTAGTAAACATATAGTAGCCACCTTGCTCAGCATGGCCTAAAGAATTGTCTGAAAGGAAATAATGTAGTCCAACTGCTGAAACTAAGCAGAATGTCCGAATGAGAGACTTATGGGGCCCAGAAATATGCATTCTAGCATCTAGAGAATGTGAGATAAATGTTTTCCCATTTCATGCAAAATTGACACACAACAACCCCCACATAGGGCTGTTCAGGTCTAATTAGCACATGGGCATCCCAATCCTAACCTCCCCAGCATAGGCTCTTCAGCGTGGACCACGTAGCCCATGCTGAATCCGATCCGGGGAAGGAACTGGCTGGAGGTCTACTTGCTTGCTTAACCCAGGTAAACCCCCAGCTAACACAATGGGACTACTCAGTTCTCCGCCAGCTCTTTTGCTGGCAGAGAATCAAGTAGCCCTGTGTCAGCTGCAAGAGCCTCGGAGGGGGATAGGATATGGTACGCTGCAGTGCTGCCGATCCCTCTCCCTCCCAGGCCCAATCCACCCACCCCACCCTCCCCCTGCCCTGTTACTCCCAGTGGCATTACAACGTGGGGAGCTGATGTGACACTCCCACATGCCGCCCCCTTGGGGTGAGACGTCATGCTCGTGCGCTGCAGTGCAACGCGAAACACACACACTCACACATTGCATTTTGGCCCATTTTCGGAGCCAAATGGTTCCAGGGTGGGCAGGCGGGTCGAACTCCCAATGCGACGAACAGCTGCTCGAGCACCAGACAAGGTGACTGCACCCCCTGCCTGCTGCCTGGGGCCCGATCCCACTGCCTGGGGGCCCACCGCCCCAAAGCCCCCACCGCGCCACTGGTTACTCCCCCTCCCCACCCTTCCCCAGCCCCTGTGCCGCTCAGATTGGCCTTACCATCTCTGGGGGGTGCGGGGTCTGGATTCAGCACTGGTAGGATGGTGCAGGCCTTCCTGCTGGCGCTGCCTCCTCTCCAGGTGTTGAAACATAACTTATGACTCATTTGCGACATCCAATGCCGGCACTGAGGCCCAGCGCTGGTGCTCCTGAGAGGATAGGATTGCACCGTA
This sequence comes from Plestiodon gilberti rubricaudatus, assembly GCA_026170595.1. NCBI lineage: Eukaryota > Metazoa > Chordata > Lepidosauria > Squamata > Scincidae > Plestiodon > Plestiodon gilberti. The sequence continues at coordinate 76,826,308 of JANXHW010000002.1, forward strand.
ATCCTCATAACGCATTAAAATGCCTGTTCCGCTTCAATCATAGCACTGGTTGTGCTTAGCATGGGACATGCAGGCTATGGGTTCTTTGCAAACTGCAATATTATAGAAGCATGGTGAGTCCTGAATGCTGGAACCAGTATTTCCCATAAACAACGTCAGAGGTAGAAGCTGTACTACTGAATTATCCTTTACCGTAAGGCTAGAGAAAGAAAAAAAAGTGCAAAAATATTTCAGACTGAATATATTCCTTCTAACTCTTTGCCTAATGCATTCTGGGTCAGGCCTGTTTAGTCTGCTAACAACGAACAGGCTTTATTACCATCAGCAGAGAAAAGTAACTAACGCTGTGAAATAGCTTGCTAGTATTTTATTCTCTTTCATGCATTATGAAAAACATCCAGCTAAATTCAAATTCCGGACTCTTTTAATGTTAAGGATAAGGTACAAGGCAGAAAGAATGAGACTTGATTTCAGACAAAGCATGAGCTAGCAGTTCAGGCCAAAAAAAGAACCTCATTTGAACTTGTACGGAAATAAATACTGCAAAACAAGGCATCACTTCTTTCCTTTAAAAGCACACCAAAGACTAGCAAATAGAAGATTCAATGGCAGCTATTACCTTAAGCACTGGATATAGGAAATAGTCCTCACTTTTTAAACCCCCTCAAGAAATGTTTAAAATATATTGTAATGAGTTTTATACTTCTTCTGTACTTCTCTCCATAGATGTTAATGAATCTTTCTACAATAACTAGTTCATTCTCTTTTCTTTCCCTGTCAAATCAGACCAGTGGGAGTGGTTAAAGTCATAATGAAGTTGACTAGTTGTTTGAAGAGTGGGGGGGGCAAATTCTACACATAAATAAGTGTATAAATATTTAGATGTTCTGAAGAACACTATGGCATAATGGGGAAAGAGTATGATGACATTTCAAGGAAAGACAAAGGCAAAGCAAAGTGGTTTGGGGGTGGGGGGGTCAGAGTGTCTTTTATCTAAATCTATACAGTTGAGCTGTCGATCGAAAGGTCAGCAGTTCGAATACGCGACGGGTGAGCTCTCGTTGCTTGGCCAGCTCCTGCCAAACTAGCGGTTCCAAAGCATGTTAATGCGAGTAGATAAATACTAGGTACCACTTGCGGGAAGGTAAACAGCGCTTGTGGGAAGGTAAACAGCGCTCCATGTTCCAGCTGCATGCTACGCGCTGCGGCAAGGAGAGTCATGCCAGCCACATGACCACGGAGGCATCTTCGGACAATGCTGTCTCTTCGGCTTTGAAATGGGGATGAGCACCACACCCTAGAGTCGGACACGACTGAACTTAATAGTCAGGTGTCACCTTTACCTTTACCTTTTATACAGTTGTCCCTTGGTTAATGATGGATTGTTTAACGACGATCCGCATATACAACAGTTGTCCCCAGTACATCAAAATCCTTATTTAGCTCCAAACAGCTGATGGGCTGGGGATTTAAAAAAACATGTCTTTTTAAATCCCCAGTCCATCAGCTGTTTGGTGCTTAAGCACTGGGGCTTTAAGCATAGCACTAAACTTCAAAGCTATTATGCTTTGATAAGGGCTGATACAGCTGATAAGGGCTTTGACGTTTAGTTCTAAAGTTTAAGGCTTTAGGATTAAGGCTTTAAGTACAGTGCTAAACATCAAAGCCCTTATCTAGCAAGCCACCATCAGCACCACTAGATGGTGCTGAAGACTCACTTAACGACGGATTCACATTACATCTGAGCTTTCAGAATGTGTCCCCGTTGTTAACCAGGGGACACCTGTAGTTTCTCTTATGCTACTAGTTTGTGATGTAGTTGCCAGTTCATCATCAATGAGAGCGACAGCCAGATCACAGTGTAGGCCTCAGGAGATAGTCAGGTTGATTAAGATTCATCCAGACCATATCTGGCTAAGTACAGAGGATCATGGAAGGAGGAGAATAACATAAAGTTCATTATGTGACACTGCTAGGCGCCCCCCAATAAACACACAAGACCAGGTTTTGGATTAAAAGTGGGCATTTATTGAACAGAATGTCAATTAGCAAGCTACTGCCAACTCTGCAGCGGCTCCTACATACACCTCCCTTTAGTGTAGGTACCTAGTTTAATTTATTATGCAGGAAGACTTGTGCTTGCAAGCAAGATTATTTCAAGGTGGGGAGCCCAAATGTGCAAGATGTTAGAGCAGGGGTCAGTAGCGTCTCTAGCGCATGCGCCGCCCAGAGCAGGCGTGTGTCGCCTGGGGGCCGCGAACGCGCACATCACCCCCTTTTGTTTTCGGTGTTGTGCACATGCGCACAACGGCCACCATTTTGGCGTATGCGCACAATGCCGGCTGAGGGCAAAAGACTGCTCTTTTGCCATCAGTGGCATTGTCGTCGCATTTTGGCGCATGCGCACAACGCCGCTGAGGGAGGGCCTAGTCAAAAGAGGCCGAGCTGCCAGTCGGAGAGGATGCATCGAGGCCCTCTCCGGACCCGGCTCGGGCTCGGCAGCGGGGGTGGCGTGTGGCCCTCTCCGGACCCGGCTCGGCAGCCGGGGGGGGCGCACGTCATCCCTCAGCGCGCGTCGCCCCCCAGCGGCCCGCCCCACGCACCACACTCCAGTGACGCGCCTGGCAGGGGTGTCAAACATAAGGTCTGTGGGATAATTGGGCTTGTGATAAATAAACTGTGAATTGACAACTCTCAGTTGTAATAGAAGCTGAAAGACGTATCTCTTTCCTTTGTGCTCTTATGTTCCTCATGACTGCTAGAGTCTGCTGAAGCAAGGTGTACAGTTCGCTGATAGAAGTAACTTAGGACCAGGTTGCGGTGACTGAGGGAGGCAGCATTAGAGGGTGAGTGCTGGTCAAGAAAAGATCAGAGGATGTGGATGGCAGTGGTCATTATAGTTAGTCAAACTGGCCATTGCCCATTTTAAGATGACAGCTGTTATGTACTGCTCAGGTTGTTAATTGCTCCGCATGGTAGGGGGAAAAATAGAGGGAACACTGCTTGGCAGAAAGGGCGCTGCTGAAAGGACGGCCCGTGGCATAATTGGGCTCTCCCATATCTTGAAAATATGTCTTGACATATCTTCTGTCATTTGCAGCTAATGAGTTCCTAGGTGAGAACAAAGTGCTTATTTCTGTTCACCACCTGCTTAATGATGTCACTTCCTGCTTAATGACATTAATTCCAGCCCTCAGCAGGTGCCATAGATGCTAACTTTGGCCTGCTGTATAAAATGTGTTTGACACCCCTGCCTTAGAGGAAGGTGATACATAGATGCCCTGCAGTGCTCCAGCTTTCCTTTATAATCAATGGCCCTATATTAGCATGATCTTGATTACAGTAAGCTTTACTTCCAGGGTGAAGTCCTGGTTGACTCATAATTGTCAGCATAGGAACCAAGATGGAATTAGGAGAGACTGTGCACATTTTGGAAAGTGAGGGCTTTGGCAACAACCTAGCACTAAAAGCATGTGTGTAAATGTGTGTCTCCTGCATGCATTGAATCAAAAAGAAATAAAATATTGAGCATGTAACAAAGCATTCAATAATAACATAAGCCAAACCAAAGATTCATCTACTCCAAATGTAGCCAGCCAGATCATTCTGGGAAGTTCTGACAAGCAGGAAATAAAGGCAAAACCCTCCCGTTATTTGTCTCTTGGTATTCAGAGATGTGCTGCTTTTGAATATGAAAGTTCCATCTGGCCATTATGGGTAATAGCTGTCAAGAGACTATCTTCCAGGGTTGCTGTAACTGAGTGAACGCTATATAGAGATGTTTGCACCAGGACCACAACATGCCAGACAGATTATTATTATTTTGTTTAGCTGTGAATAGTTTTCTTGCCATTAAGTCCTAGTTTCTGAGGTCCAGCTGAATGCAGTCTTAAATATTTTCTGTATTGCTCTTGTGTTCGAAAATATTATGACCATTAATCACGGAGGAATCAGAGAGGAAGGCACATAAACAGAGCAAACCCAAGCTGCAAAGGTAAGTGAGATTTAAGGTCGTGGAATGCTTTTATTTCAGAGATGGCACTCACACTTCAATCTAATTCTTCAGTAAATACCGAATGGGTTATGAACAGTTCAGAGGAAAATTAGCCATCATCACCCAATCACAGCTGTTGACAGGTTCAATTTAATTTATGTGGTTGAGCACCAATGATGAAGCAGTGGTGTCATCCTACTGAATTCTTATAAAACCCTTGACATGCAGCATTGGCACGACTAGTGACAAGCTTGTTTGCCTGTTGGAAAGCAATTTGAATATTTCAGCCCATGGAATTTAAAATGCATCTTATTCCTCCCCCCTACCCCCTAGTATGAATTCAATTTCAAAAGCAGTAGCCTATCACCAGCTTCTGATAGGTTTGTAGTGTGTTTTTTTTTCTAATTATAGGACAATATTTTATTTATTTAAAAGTATACCCTTTATGCCCTCTGATTGCTGCTCTCTGGAGATGTGCACATGATCAAGAAGAAAACACATCAGCAATAGTATTGAGACCAAAAATATATAAATTATATTTATAGTGCAGAATGTGGCGGCCTGGGTGGTCGCTGGAGCTAGGCAGTTTGACTCTTGAACCGCTGCTTCAGGGGCTGCACTGGCTGCCCATTTGTTTCCGAGCCCAATTCAAGGTGCTGGTAATGACCTTTAAAGCCCTTCACGGTTTGGGTCCAGGATATCTGAGGGACCGCCTTCTCCCATACATTCCGGCCCACCCTCTTAGGTCATCTGAGGGGACTCTCCTGCGGGTGCCACCTCTATCGCAAGTTAGGGGAGTGGCAACACGTGGGCGAGCCTTCTCTGCCATGGCACCACAACTGTGGAACTCCCTGCCAGGGGATCTGAGAACCACCCCCTCCCTCATGACTTTTCGGCAAGGGCTCAAAACGTTTTTGTTTCGTCTAGCGTTTGGGTGATGGGTTGTGGTCTGCCTCCTGTGTCTCAAGATGCTCTGCCACGCTGCTTTTGTGCTCCATACTGTTGCCCCCCCAGTAGATTTTATTGTTTTTTTAAATTTAGTTATGTATTGTTTAAACGTATTTTCTGTATTATTTTAAACTAGGTATTTTCATTTTTGTTGTAAGCCGCCTTGGGCATTTGCCTTCGGCATAGGATAAGGCGGGATATAAATTGTTTTAAATAAATAAATAAATAAATAAATACATTTTTAGAAAGTGATGGTACAGTTCTGAGACACTTTGTCCCTCACAACACGTATGGCAAGATATTTTAACACTTCTCTCTTCAGAATTTGTATTGCAGGTATTCTGCCTCAGGAGGACTCCACACACAAACACCCATGTGGATTTTCCACCTCACCACTCCAACAGGAGAAGCAAGCACAAGACACCCCACAAAGGTGAGCAAAGGGTGAGAGGGAATTCCTTGCCATCACACATTGATGCTGCATCTTTGTCTCATACATCCAGCCCCCGACTCTTCGGGATTGTTAAATGTGTCTTGACTATAAATTGTGTTGCCTAACCATCCCTTCATTTTGCAACAGGTAAGAGTGTCTGCTCCCTTTTGGAGGATGCTAAAGACTCCAACCATTGCTACTGCTGGCCAAACACCCATCTGATTCAGATGGTCTGAATCCCTTCTGTTTTTCAGGGCTGCACCATTGCCACAGGGCTGATACAGTCACCCTGGAGGGAGAAAAGTAATACACCAAGCCAACATGCTCTTGCCCTCAACTGCATGTACCGTCTGGTGGCTCCACTCTCCCTCACAAACATCTAGTATGCAGCTCAATCCAGAGAACAGGTGTGACTGATGCTGTTATCCAGTCCTTATAACCCCACCTCCCCATTTTCCCCCTTGCGACACCGTGCAGAATCCTGCTTGCCTGCAGTGACCAGTGTGAGCAGCAAAGTTGCTGACCCACTCATTCCAGTCAGGCCCCTGTGGCTTTGCAAATGCCATGGCAGACAGTGAACCAACTGGGGCAGTCAGAACTCACCACAAACAACAGTTTGGCTGACTGTTGGATAACTTGCAATGGTACAACTCCCTTGCTGGGAAGAGATGACTGGCAACTCCACTTGTGTTTTTCTCTTTCAGATGCTGCTCCATCACTGATACAGTTCAACAAAAACATGGACTGGATCACCCTTGTTGTCTCTGTGTTAGTGGATAGGGATCCCTTCTTCCCACCTTAGTTGTCTCTCACCTCAGTTGGCATTAGGGTGGAACTCAATGGGAGGAAGAGGCCTCTCTGCTCTCAGGGTCTGCAGCATCCTCACTGCAAGACTCTTTGGGCTCCAAGTAGGGGAACTCTGCTACGGTCATGAGCCCCTTGTTGTTTGCTGCCATGGTGTACGGCAGACTGTTGCAAGGCAGCGGCGTACCCATTCCCCTGGGAGGTGGGGCCACGGCACGGCAATACCCCCCGATGCTGCCGGCTGCTCAAATCAAACGCAAGGCTCCACCCACAAGGAACATACGTTCCATTGCCCCAAGGTGGCCTCTGGAGGCCAAAACTCCCCCGCAGGATGCAGTGGACACCGTGTAGGCGCTGCTGCATTGTCGCGTGGGGGGTTGGGTAGGATTGGGTTGCCTGATAGATACATTAGATATCTAACGCTGCAATCCTATGCACACTTCCATGGGAGTATATTGACTATAAGACCGGTGATGGGACTAACCCCGTCGTCGCCATTACCCAGCCCCCTCCCCCGCGCGCTGGTCAGGGGCAAAGATGGGGAGGGCAGCGATTGGCTGCTGGGGCCGAACAGGGGCGTGGCTTGGCTGAAGAGATGGGAGCGTGTTCCCTCCGTCTCCTCAGTCCGAGCCAGTGTTGCAAGCCCCTCCCTCCCTCCCTGATTACAGTCTGAGTGTAGCTGGTCGCTCTTTTGAGGGCCAGGTAGGAATTTTTGGCTGCTACCCTGATTGGCTTTGGTTGGCAGTTTTTTCACCTACCCCAGACTGGGTTAGGGTATGTGTGTGGGGTTTTTAATATGTTTATGTTTTGCTGTTTATTATGGCAGGTAGCGTGCGGGCCAGGTAGCCAGGAAACTGGGATTCGGCGTCAGCCTGAGGCTAGCAAGGTCAAGGGGTAAGCCAGGACCGCTCTAGTGGCACCGTCCGGGTCCATGAGGCTGGCTGGCAAGCCCCTTGGCTGGAACGCGTTGACCTACATCACGGCTTGGCCGCTGGGGTTGACACTTCCAGCTGCCTCGACCCTGCGGGGTTGACCATGATAGCTCACGTGGTCTTCGACCACTGGGAGTCTTGAGTTAGGTTGTCACACCCTGGGGGGATCAACGGGGGAGGAAGACAGCTAGGCCCGTTTTCCCCATTTAGGGCCCGCACGCTCTAAGGGTTTAGTTAAAGTATTTTATTATGCTGCAGGTTCTGTTGATGTTTAATAAAATTTGGCCCTTTAACCCAAGCCTCTGTCTAGCGTGTTTATTTGGGGGGTGCACGGGTAATGTGACTTTAGGATTATTAGACACACATAGACATGCATAGGCTGTAAGAAGATTAGGCTGTAAGAAGATATGTTAGATACTGTAGAAGAAAGCTATTTCATAAAATACCTTAGGCTGTTGGGAGCATGCAGTAAAAATCTATCATTCTCAAATAATTAGTCTGTAAATTACAATTCATTTTGCTACACATTGCATATTAATTTTTTAAAAGACAGTACTTACCATATTCACAAGAGATTCAGTAACTAACTACTTAGGAGATCTGAACTTTTATTTGCACGTGAAATTCTTGCCTTACCTGACTGAAAACAGTCCCTCCTCAAATTTTATTCCTCGCCTAGTTGTTTCTCTAGGATCCAGAAAGCTGACATATCCATGTGATTATCTGAATGGCAGAACCTGGACTTCTTCTTCCAAAATGAATGATTAATGCATAAGATATGTGCACTTTAACGTTATTTTTTTTTCTCCCTCCTGAAGCTTCTTGGAACCTGTTTTCAGTAACTGATTTAACATATAAATTGGGCCAAACTTGGCAAAAATCAGGAATATTTAACAGGACACAGATGGCGCAATGGAAAGCAATATCCAGAGATCTGTGTGACTTGAGTGCGCTCTAACCCTTCGCCAGCTGCTGTGGCTCAAGTGTGAATAAAGACCTTTTAAGAATCAATGTGAGTGTCTTATGTTGTGCCGAAGTGCTGTGCAGCCAACCAAACTGGCTTCTGAAACAAAAGCAACCATATGTTAAAAAAGGGCATTAGTGAGAACTGCTTAGCTGCTTGATACATTAAATATATTGAAAATGTTAATTTATTGCCACTGATTGCTCACCTGCTTGTTTTTTTTTTCTCTATGATCTGATAGGGGGGGAAACAAACATTAGAGGGAACCTCATGTCTCTGTGCCTCCCAATTGAATGGAACCAGAAAAATGAGAAAGATAAGCAAGCGCTTGAGGCAAGAGGGGGGAAAATGGGAAGACACTCTATTTTGTTCCTTATGAAGTATAATAAAATCACAGTCAATAGACTTTAGTTATTGGCATCATAAAACAACTGTAGCCTCTGTTAACAATTCAGTCCTTTGGGGCTGTGAGCGTGCTATACAGGTTCTTTGGCTTGGGATGAATGATGACTAATTATGGGATTCACGGCACATTGGAGGACCACATGCTTTGCTGATATCACGGCGACTTACAACATAAACCCCAAGCACTGTGTTGTGTTCTCATCAGGCAGTATTTGAAGCATTGATCTTCTTGTTCCTAATAAATACGAAAACACAAGTAACGCGGAAGATTCCTGATGGGCAAAGGATTTCTTGGGCACCAGGAGCTGAAGCTCAGATTCTAACGACGTGCTATGCTCTCCTGTTTCTGCTAAGTTATATTTATTTCATTGTAGTATTGCATTATGAATGGTGCAATTAAGGTCCTAAACACCTAGTTAATACAATGCCAGTCTTTAGAGGCACACGACCCTCTCGGCAATTCAAGAAGAGGAAACGAAAGCCCGTGGTAGCAGTACTAAATAATTCAAAAAGGGTGGTTCATGTTCCAGCCACCAAATGCGCACAGACTTGCAGAAATCTGAAGGCGTCCGTGGCGTGAAGTTCTAACTTATTCATTGCCTAGCGCCCATGGACAATTCGATTTTTTTTCCAAATGTGCCACAGCCCAACATGCAGATGTACTGCAAGACATTTTCCTTTGGAATTTATTTTTTTTCTTTTGATTATGATACAGTGCTATCAATCTACATAGTGCCTTACAGAGCTTCACAAACAAAACAAAACAGGCTTCTGTCCCTAAGAACTGGTGGAAAGATAAACTGTTGCTGAGGACAGAGGACTGTCCAACCAAGAGACAGGGAGAGCTGACAGATTTTAATAACGAAGATTTTGTTGAAGTCCTTACATCAGAATTCCACCATATTTTTCTCCACGTGAAAATGTTGTGCCATCACTACTTTGAATCAGTATGTGAAATTCAACCGCTACCCAAGTTGACACCTTTTCTTCATGAGCATTCCGTATCATCATATTTCCCCAGCCAATGAGTGTTGGAGATTTTCCTCTTAGAATGGCAATGCAATATAGGAAGTAGGTGTTTTTCAGCCCAATCCTAACCAACTTTCCAGCACTGATGCATCCGTGCCAACAGGGTGCATGCTGCATTCTGTGGCCGGCGGGGGGGGGGAGTCATGGAGAATTCCTCGAGGTAAGGAAACATTTGTTCCCTTACCTTGTGGATGCATTGTTGTGGCTGCACCAGTGCTGGAACCAGCGGCAGAACCACGGTGGAGCGCGTGGAGCAGGAGCTCCAGGTGCTTGATCGCGGACGGGCGGCAAGATTGCGGGGCGGGGAAACTCACCCTCTTCTGAAGAGCAGCGTCGTGTCTGGGCCCTCCCTCCCTCCCTTGAGCCGGTTTGGCTCTGAAATGAGAGCAAAACGGGCGGGGGGAGCATCGACGCGCTGCTGGCCCCACCCCCACGCGCCAGGGCGCCTTCTCGGTGCCTGTCGCCTCTGGCTGGAACGTTGGTTAGGATTGGACTGTTTAACTTCTAAAAATGTGTGCAGGGTTATGTTTTTCAGATTGCCCTGAGTATATTAAAATAAAGCGCTGTTGCTATTTTAAAATATGAAGTGAATGATATTTTCAGCAGTCAGGTCCCCCCCCCTTCATTCATTCATTTATGCCACCAAATCCAGTCATATCATCAACTCACTCCTGTTAACCTGACATTAATGGCTTCAATACAGAAATTATTTACCTCCTTGATGAAGAAAAGTCAATAATAATAGCTTCTGAAATCCATAAAGTCATTGAGAGGTTGCAAGTTCAAGTTGCAGGATGAATCATTGCAGAAATACAGCTCAAAATGTTGCTTCGTTAATTAAAATCATTTAATGGACAGCAAACTCATGTTATTAACTCATTAATGAAGGAAGCCAATGCTTAGAAACTCTGTTGAACTGGAGTGAATTTGCATGACCTAACTATGCTTTTAGCCTCATTTTGAAACATGAATTGTTTCACTGAATGCCTTGTGAGGCATATAGCACTTAGCCAGTCCTCCTTCATGTTAAGGGTCAGCTAATCGTTCATTCTAAAGGGCAGGATCAGACCTATTTCGCTTCAGAAATACTGTATATTGATAGCTTTCTTTCAGACCTCATTGTTGATGTCATAGCAAATGGAATTGAAAGGACCTGAAGGAGATACTCGTGTTTCTGATACTGTTGTCTAAGAACTTCTGGCCAGAATCAGCAACAGATACCAGGAATGACTAAAACGGCTGGGTTCAATCCTCTGATAGTCACCCAGCAAGACACTGTTTAGGGGCCATTGGCCTGGGAGGGGGCAGGGATATCGGTGCCGGGCAATGGCATTTCAAATAAAGGACAAAGGCTGTTGCAAGAGGCTATGAACATGCATAGATGCTTTCGGCTGGCACAGGTCAAGGATGGTAGGTTGCAGAGTGAGCGGTGCCAGCCTCTGTGCCAGCACCACTTACTCCAAAGGAGCTGCAAAAATGCTTTACAGCACTTTTGCGACTCCTTGGACTGGTGGAGCATGTGCTCCACTGGCCCATAGAGATTGCGTCTTAAATAAGACAATATCTCTCCATTTTCCCTCTTTGTTCTTTTCCTTGGTTATAGCTTTTGAGCCTATTTCAGCTAGGCTGCCAAACACTGCCTTTCTTTCTTCCTCAATGTATCTGCACCCCCTCTGACTCTCAATTGCATTCTTCTTCCATGACCACTCCTGTGCCTGGCCCTTTTCTCTCTTATTACCCCCAGTGATTTTGCTGCTTCTTTTTGAGTTCAAAATAAACATTCTTAACCCCTGCTGGGATCCTTTAGACCCCAAACCTGAAATGAATGACATAGCGCAGCTCTTTAAAAAAAGCTCTCCGCTTCTATTGTAGGAACACGGAGTTACCTAGCAATGCCATGTACTTTTCCTTCTGTATATTGAAATAATGCTTTAGCTCTTCTCCTCCTTTCTCTCCATTTAAGCCACATACCTTTTTCCCTCTCTTGTTTTTTTAATTGGCCCTGACTGGGTATCTTGTAGTTCTGTGGTCAAAGCAGCCTTTTTGATAGATCATAGCTTTGTTAGACTAGACTCAGAGAATCATAAAGAACAATCGTACTTTTATGTTGCAGTTTATGAATTGCAGGGATACTGTCACCTGAGGTTGGGACACCCCAAGGGCAACTTTTTTCTAAAACAAATACTGCGTTGAACCCTGTGGTTTGTGGATGCTAATATGAGCTGAGTGCAAAACTAGGATCTAAAGACGTATCGTGATGGCATATTCTACCACCCCAAAGGCACACAATTATATAGCAACCAGATCCTATCCCACAATGGCAGAGAGACCAGTTTGTGTTGCTATGGTTATCTGACAATGTTTTAGCAACTTTGCATCCTGCTTCCCCCCACCCCCAGTGTTACAGAGTAGTACCACAGTGGCAACTCAGGGGTAGACAACTTTTGCTTGCACAGCAGCAATGGGGCATGATGTGGGAGGATTCGGTGTGTGTGTGTGTGTGTGTGTGTGTGTGTGTGTGTGTGTGTGTGTGTGTGTGTGTGTTGAGGAAGGGGGTGGAAAATAAAAATATTTTTACTTACCTCCTGCAGGCTGATTGCCCCCCCCCCCAGCATGTAGCACAAGCTCCTTTAGTGCGGCTGCATTCTATAATGTGGCAGGGGATAGGATTGGGCAGTAACTCACATTGTAGTATCTGAATCATATTAGGGAAATGGTAATTTTGCACAATTCAGCTTTTCAAATCATTTTAAAGACTTCATTCAACTGGAAAGAATTATTTTAAAAATAATTCTTCAAAAGAGAACCTGAATTATAAAAGATATACTTTTCTTTTGGGGGCTAATGATTTGGGGGCTCCTTTTTACCTTCTTCTTATTTACCGTATTTATTTTAAATACACTTACAGCCTCATCCTATGTGTGTTTACTCTGAAGCAAGCCCTAGAGTGTCCATAAGTGCACATAGACATATTTACAAACATATACATAAGTCTGTAAACAATCCCATTCACAAATCCTGTGCTACTTGGCTTGCTCTTGTTCATGGCAATTCTGATAATGGAAAATCATTATTCACACTGAAATGTTTTTTCTTCATTCTTCTCTTCTCAATTACAGCCCAGAACGGAATCCAACAGTCCTGGTGGAAAAGCAAATGAAAACAAATAATTAAAACAAAAACAAAAAACAGAGACAGCAGTTTACATAAGTGTTTTGACATTAAAGGACCATTTGTACATTTTGTGCTTCGTTGCCCAACATATGCTGGCATCAAAGAAAAACAGGTTAGCAGCACCATTAACCAATGAGAAGCTCTGCAGAAGCTGACATAATGCTCCAGACTAGGTATGTTCTCCATTCCACGGGGCCATCAGTTACAAAGGGTCAGGGGGACAATCTCTGCACCCTGGTATTTTAGACCAAATTTAATTATTCCTCAGGACCATCTATATACCTTGTTGTTATAAAACAGTAACTCTTACAATGCACTGTTTCTGGTTGTTGTCCCCCCCCCCCCCCCATTTGATATTGAATCCCAAAGCAAGACTTTAAACATTACCGTAAATCTCACCTCATGGAGAAAACTGGAAGCGGAGATGGGGAACGAATGGAAAAGTATGTATTAAGAGTGCTTGGAGGCTAAGCATGTCGATGGCAGGATAAATGATGACAAACATAGGGATCAGAAATAGTAATATGTGTATGTTTGCCTGTGCTGTGAAGACAGATATAGTCCTGCTCCCACCGGCCAGGCATTTTGATGCCATACTTCATTCACTGTGATCAGCCAAATCCTCCACCCACACTGCACATATTCCCATGTATGTGAGAGCACGCGGAGGAAGGGCCGGGGTGGCGGGGGAGGGTCGATTGGCCAGCCAGGCCAGGGTCGGGGCGGGGATATCAGATATTCCTTTTTTTATTGGAAGGCAGCCATGATTTTTTATTGGATAGTCAGCCTAACTGACTAAAGGCACAGTCCTATCCAACTTATGCCGCCGTTGTAACCAGCGGCGCAGCGAGAACGGGAAGCCCCAGAATGGAAAGGGCATCCAAATCCCCTTTGAAGTCCCCTTTTGGAGGGGATTTGAATCTCCTTTTCATTCTGCGCCTCCCGTTCTCGCTGCGCCGCTGGTTACAACGGTGGCATAAGTTAGATAGGATTGCACTGTAAGGCAGCTCTTGTGTATTGTGTGTATGTGTGTGTGTGTGTGTGTGTGTGTGTGTGTGTGTGTGTGTGTGTGTGTGTATGTATGTGTGTGTGTGTGTGTGTGTGTGTGTGTGTGTGTGTGTGTGCATGTGCACACTGCTTAACTCATTGACTGTACTGAAGAGGAAAGGTGTGGCACGGAGAGGCAAGGTACTTTTTTTTTTACTTGTTGGGTTTGACGAAGCTCTGCCTCCCCTGACTGCATATCCATATTAAAGGCAAACTAGAAGAAAAGGAGGAGGGAAGAATGGTGCAATAGCTCCCCCCAAGCTAGGAAGGGAAACAGTGCAGGAAGAGGCAACAGCTGTGCAGTACAGCAGAACATCTGGCCAATCAGGAATAGGGCATTCTCGAGTGTGGCAATGGCAGACAGTGGGGCAGCTGGACAGGTGCTTGCAGGCAAGTGGCAAAGTGTGGTGAGTTGATGGCAATGGGTAGACACAGGGCACCCCACCACCTCCCCTAATCTGCTACCTGAGGCAACCAATCCAACTGGGCTCATTGGTAGTCTGATCCTGTTCACAGCTTACAACTTGAAAATATTTTTCCCATAGAAATAAAATTTTGAGTACATCTCATACCATACCTTGATTAAAATCTGGCAGGGCCATAAGTGTACAGATAACATTATTTCGGAGACTGGGCTGTGGACTGCTTTGGGGCCATTGTTTTTCTAAAGCACTACATAAATGCAAAGTAGGATGTTCTGATACAGTGTATACAGTATATCAAAATCTTTACTTACTTATTTGACATCGGATAGAGATTAATCAATATATCTGATAGATCTAGAAGAGACTAGTCTTTCCACTGCTACCGATGACCAACCTATGCTTATTCTTAACCTGTTATAATTAGGATTACTATCTTTATCTGGCAGGCATCCCTTCAGTTACACGAGAGCCAGAAGTGTTAACATGTGAAGCTTTTCCTAGCTCTGCGTAGCTATGACAGAAAAAAAAATGCCAAGAAAAAAATGTGAAAATGCTACTTGTAATTGTGCAACTCAAGCCTGCAGTGGTTGGTTTCTTGGACTGTTCGTAAAACAGCAAGACAAAACCACTTGGGCTCTTGACCGGGCATTATATTGTCAAGTGGTAAAGTGTGTATATTTCATTTCACTCAAGGGCAGATTGTATTTTCTCTGAGAAAAAGAAAAGAAACCCACCCGACACATGCTTCGCAACACACAATATACTGTAGCGCAGTGAAGGCAAGGAGCCATAGAAGCTCAAGAGGAAACTTGTGGGTTATTAAAATTCTTATTGTGATGCAAAAAGCTTTCCTGCTAGTAGCCTTGCATGTTGGTCCTTGCCTTGCCTTTTTGTGTCATTCCCTCCTCCAAGTGGGACCAACAAGGACAATGGGTTGACCACATGAGAGATACACATCTGGAGATATTTCATAGACGAAATGCCTTCAGGAGGCAAACAATAAAGCTCACCACTGAGCTGTAACATCTAATTATCACAGGTGGCACCAGACGTATGGAATTGGTCAGCCTTAGTATAATACTGCTTTATGCATCATCTCCGTTAAGGTGTCCGCTTGTCATTTATTTAGAAGCTGATGGATGCCTCCATTCAGTTGTCATCTGAAAGGAATATTCCTTTGGAAGAAAGGGATTAGTCTGGGTTTTTGAAAATGCAGCACTCAGAGAGGCAAGGGCACAATTGTGCTTTTATTACAGGATACATAGATTCTGTCTTCTGGTAAAGTGTCTGGTTAACACTGATAAAACATTCCAAATTTTGTAGGATGCAAAATTTCTAAGTTTTTCTACTATAACATTAACGAAAACTCAACCCTATAATTTTTGCAGGTTTAGCCCCCTAGAAGTGCCTTTTTCTTCTAATCTTCTCACTGCAGTTTCATCATCTATAATAGTTGAATAAAATTTGCCTGTCAATCAAATGTGAATCCATGCGCTCTCGCTATTAACTGAGCTGCCGTGATGCCATGGAATGTTCACAGGTATTGTAATACATGAGGGTGAAGAGATAGTCACACTGGTGTCAAACTGTGCACTCATGAGGGAAATGAATGATCAGCTTGGTACTGAAAGAATGGAATAGACTACAGATAGACTTTTATGGTGATAGTATAGAGCAGCGGTGGGGAACCGCCGGCCCGCGGGCTGGATCCGGCCCGCGGGACGATCCAGTCTGGCCCGCGCGAGACCGGACTGACCTGGCCCGCGCGAGACCGGACCGACCTGGCCCGCGCGAAACCAGACCGGAGGCTCTGCCACCGCTGCCGCCGCCGCGCATCAGCTCCTGTTTAAATCGGCCTTCCTGCAGCTGCGCAGGTCGCCATTGAGGCCGAGAGATTGCCCTCTTGGCTCAGCGGCGCTCTGCGCAGCTGCAGGAAGGCCAATTTAAACAGGAGCTGACGTGGGAAGAAGGTGGTGGTGGCCCAGATCCTGAGGAGCTGAGGTAAGGAGAATGAATGAATGGATGGATGGGTGGTTGAGGGGAGAGCGAGTGAGCAGGCGGGCGGGCGAGCGAGAGCGAGCGGTGGGTGGGTCGGAGGGAGGGAGCGAAAGAGAGAGAGAGCGGTGGGTGGGCGGGTGGGCGAGCGGTGGGTGGGTGGGAGCGGTAAAATTTCCTGATGTGTTTATGGGTGACATTCTACAAATGACTTATTTCTTTTCTTTCCAAACATATAAAGTGAAATAAAGGGCTCAGTCCAGCCTAACTCAGGCACAGTTGAGGCCCAATTGTGGCCCAATTGTGGCCCAAACTAGGACCGAGTTAGGCTGCAACTGTGCCTGAGTTAGGCTGGAGGCAACAGCATTGGGCCAGGATCGCGGCAAAACTTACCGCAGAGGCAGGCAGGCTCCTGTGGGGAGCTGTCAGTCTTGTGGAAGTGAAGAGCCCCCTCCTCAGCCCGTCTGCGTGCACCTACCACAGCTGCTGCAGCGGTCGCAGCAGATGGGCAGCCACAGGCGGGCCTGCAGGCACTGCGCGTTTGACAGTCAGCTGAAGGGCAGAGGTTGTGCCAGTGCCAGCTGCCCCAGGGCACCCTGGGCATCAGCCACCTGCCGCAGGGGGGAGTGCGACTGCCCTCCCTCCTGCAGACTGCGATGCCACCCCCAAGCCACGGTGAGGCTGCACGTGGGAGTCATGGGGGGGTGAGCGGGGGAGAGAAGGGAAGGAGGGGGTGGGAACGGCACGCACAAGGGGGGGGTCTCATGAGGTCTGGAACCGCCTCCGCCAGGACATGCCCGTGCGCTGCCTGAAGCCCTGGGCCTCAAGGGCCGTGGCAATGCCCACAAAGAAGGCATCCCAGCATGCCTTCTGCTCCGTGCCCCGGCCAAGACCGAGAGATGCCGTGGGCTTGTCTGCTGCGAGCGGGAAGGGCTCACGCAGCTCATCACACCCCCAGATGGGGCAACGTCGGCACCTTGCGGCAGGCGCTCTGGCGGCATGGGGGGTGCCAGCGTCCATCATCAGGGAGTGGGAGGGGAGGCAGGCACACTGACAGGGGGTGCTGGGGAGGGGCACGGGTGGGTCAGAAACAGACAGACAACATGGCTGGTGGGAGAGGGATACAGGGAGAGGGGTCTGCAGAGACCGATAGGGGCACAGGGGGCACTTCGCAGATGGAGGCAATGCAGGAACGGGCGCCTCTCATGCAGACGGACCGAGGGCGGACACGGACGCCATTGATGGGCGGAAACGGACGCCGGTGACGGGCGGACACGGACGCTGGTGATGGGCGGACCGAGGGTGGGTGAGAGCCCCGGTTGCTGAAAGGGCTCTTCACGGACGTGGCGGACGTGCGCCACAGTGCCCGTCAGTGTTTGCCTGCCTGACAGGCCCCCCAACTCCCCCCTCCCCTCTGGTCCCAGAGGGTCCGGCAGCCCCCCTGCTGTGTTCTCCCAGGGATGGCTGTGGCGGACCCTGGCTGGGATTCATGCAGAGGCTTGTGTGCTGGGGCCTGCCTGTTTGGGTGTGTGGGGCAGTGCTTGTGCAACATTGGGGACATGTGTTTCCAGGGGCATCTTTATTGTTCTGGAACAGTGGCAGAGATGGCCGGGCGTGGCTGCCAGGGGTAGGCACAGCAGCCTCTAGGACCACAGCAGCAGCATCAGGCGAGCCCCATGGACCTGGAGATGCGGGCTCTTCCCCTGTGGAACCACGGCCTGCTCCATAGAAAGGGGAGGGACAGCAAGTAGGCAGCCAGGGCGGTGGGGCAGCAGCAGCAGCTGAGGTGGGTTGCAGGGCAGGCTCTCAGACCTCACTGGCAGCATCAAGGCAGGTGACCGTGGGGCAACCAGACTGCAGGGGTGCTCCCCGGACGGTTTGTGGTAGTGGGCATTCCTGGGGGGACGAACAACATGGGGGTGTTCCATGGCAGCTGCTGCGTGGTAGCAATCGCCATTGAAGAAGAGCCAGTGTGCCAGTTGCAAAGGTTTGCAGGGAGAGAAATCAAACACAGCTGAGTGGTGTGAGGCACATAGCCTGGTCTGCGCTCCTTCCCTGGGTGTACGGTGAGCATGATCCTGTAAGGGAAAGGGGTCAAAGAGAGAGACAACAACACAACTTGGGGGTCACAACCATGGCAATCCTAGCAATACTGACCTGTCGGTAGACCCTGTGGAGAAAAGAGGGGGGGGAACAGCTGGTGTCTACATATGGGTTACAGTTCCACACTCATGGCATTGTGTGCTCACATTAATACAGGCAGCTATGAGACAAGACATTGGTATAGAGGCATATCATGGCAGGCTATGCAGGCAGCTATGAGACAAGACATTGGTATAGAGGCATATCATGGCAGGCTATGCAGGCAGCTATGAGACAAGACATTGGTAAAGAGGCATATCATGGCAGGCTATGCAGGCAGCTATGAGACAAGACATTGGTATAGAGGCATGTATCCTACCTATATTTCTCTATGCAAAGAGGCAAAAGTCAGACCACATGTCAGCATGAACCCTGCTCTTACCTGCACTTACCTGCTGGTGTTGTTGCCTGTGGGGGGGAGGGGCTGGGAGAAAGACATGGGTTAGCAAACACTTGCATGGAGAGAGCTGCCCAGGCACAGCAGTAAACAGTTTGGCCACAGGCAGAACAGCCCTCTCTGCCCTAGAGGGGGGGAGAGAGGAGAAGAGAGAAGTGGGGTGTTAGAAAAGTTTTCAAAGTCCCACTTTGTGGCTGCTGGGGGACAGAACCCCACGCCACGTGCTCAGAGAGAGAGAGAGAGAGAGAGAGAGAGAGAGAGAGAGTGGAGGGCTGGGGCTGGGCTTTTGTGGGAAAGAGGCTGGGTGGGGCTGGGTGCTGATAGGGTAACTATTTGGGTCCATGTCCAGAGTTAGGCCACACCTGTTCGGTCCTAACTCAGGCCCAACTCGGGCCCAGGGTGTTAGAACTTTTCAGGAGAGGGCTGGTGTGGGTAAGGTAAAATGGCTCCTATGGGTCTCCTCACATTTGGGTCCACCCTTTTTGCTGGCCCAAATTTTGGGCCTGAGTTGGGCTCGAGGGGGCGTGTCAGTGGCTCTTCAGTGTCTGGAACCGGACCAAAATTCGTAACCGCCCCCGTCACACCCCCGACACGCCCCCAACACACCCACTTTTAGGCTGCAATTGTGCCTGAATTGTGCAATTGTGCCTGAATTGTACCGCAGTTGCCTTGGGCTGGACCGGGCTGCAATTCAGTCACAATTGCAGCCCAACTCAGGCACAATTCAGGCACAACTCGGGCCTAAAGCACTTGGGCTGCAATTGTGCCTGAATTGTACCGCAGTTGCCTTGGGCTGGACCGGGCTGAAAGTCTCCTTTAATGGATTCTCTGTGAGAAAGTGGAAATAATTTTAACCAGAGGAAGCACAGAAGTACAGAGAAAATTCTGCAGGCTACACATACTGTAGGATTAAAAGGGTCATTACTCCGCACCACTTAAGACAATGAGCAGCAGTAGCCTATAACAAGCATTTGTAGAGATAACAGAAGCCCTTTTCAAGCTTGCCCTTTTGCTCCTCAACAGTTTGTGCTTAAATAATTTAAGCATACTGTAGTTTCTCAACCCTCCTCCAAATCAATTTCTACCCATTCAAAGACAGTTCTTTTCATTAGGAGGATTAAATGTCCGAGACCCCAGTCAATACCATGAAGATCTCTTAAACGTACACTTCTGTGGCCATAGACCATTCCACTTTTTTAAACAAGGTTATTACGATATTAGGAATTTTAAGTAAGTGCACAAAATATTGCCGTGTTTACCTTTAAATAGCCAAAGCGTGCCATTTTCAAGCCTTGACCAACTTCCAGGTCGCACGAAGGCTCTTCTTCCAGTCTTGCCCCAGGGTGCATTCTGGACAAGGCTGGGAGGGGGGGAAGAGCCTTTGCGTGACCCGGAAGTGGGTCATTAAGCTTCAAGAAGCCCCATGGAGGCTTGAAAATGGCGCGATTTGGCTATTTAATGGTAAAAATGGTGATTTGGGGGCTTCCCCCCTTTTAACAGGGTTTTTAGCATGGATCCTGTGGGTTCGGGATCCGTGTTGAGTCAAATCCAAACCTTAGTGACTGTTTGCTGGTGGTGTTCTGCCCTTTTCTTTAGATTTTGAGCCCTTTTGGAACAGGGAGCCATTTACTTATTTGATTTTCTCTGTAAAACCGCTTTGTGGACTTTTGTTGTTGTTGTTGTTGAAAAGTGATATATAAATATATATAATACTTAATGATAATAATTAATGATCAGTCAAAGCCCTCTTGTTGGATAACAAAATGATGGTGCATTCTTATCTCTCTGATTCCAAATTGGCAAGTTCATATTTTGCATAGCAGGGGGGGAAACTCAGAAACCACTGTGAAGAACATGGCGTGGTACTTGCAGGAGTGTGTAGTCAGGAGGAGGGAGCTTCTCCTACAGGTGGCACCTGACCTAGATGCCTTTAAAAGGGGTTTGGATAGATTCATGGAGGAAAAGGCAAGCACAGGTTACAAGCCATAAGCAACCTCCTGGTTTTAGAAGTGGGTTTTCTCTGTGCCAGGTGCAGGGGAGTGGCAGCAGGAAACAGGTTATCTTGTTGGCTGCGTGCTGCTCCCTGAGGCATCTGGTGGGGCCCCCGTGTGATACAGGAAGCTGGACTAGATGGGCCTTTGGCCTGATCCAGCAGGGCTCTTCTTTTGTCTTATGTTTTTAGAAGGAGTCGTGATCACTCCTACATGGGGCTCCCGAATTTATGCCAGTGAAATAGCTGGCACATATTTCGGGCAGCTGGGGCTTTACCGGGGTAAGAGAACAAACATTCCCTTCCCCCAAGGTGACCTCCAGCCCACTTCTTTGTGCGCTGGATGCAGCATTGGCTGCACCAGCCTCGCTGCATTGCAAGGGGTAAAATTAGGCAGGATTAGGCTGAAAGTCAGCCTTCTCATGGCTAAACGGTGTATGCACACTGCCACTTAGAGAGGGGCAGAGCTGTAGGTGAGCTTCAACTGTGTCTCAGATGGAGGACTTCGACTTTTAGATGGTTGTCACCCACTTCTCATTGGCCACCACCAGCCAATGCAGTTTTCCACTGTCATTTGTCTACGCCTCTCTTGCAGCTCAATCCTAGCCATTTCTAATTTGCAATCTTATACAATTGCTGGCTTTTAAAAATATTTCTTGCCTCTCATTGTCCGCCTCCAACCAAAGCTGGAGAATCAGAGAAGGAGGTTCAAACATTATCTCACACCAGTGAAATATACCGTACATAGGTTCAAACCAAACGTAAGTACCAAACCAAATGTAAGCAGGATGAAACATTATCTCACACTAGTGAAAATAAAGTCTTCAATATGTGAAACAGACCAACAAGTTGCAGCACTTTGTTATTTTGTAGCACAGGACCAAAAAAAATGGGCGGTTTTCCTAACTGCCAGACCAATTGAAGTGAATCAAAATATTGGCTAAGCATATTTTGACTTGTATATAAACTCCAAACCAGTGTGGAATAGAAAACATACTGCTGTATACCTAGGAGTGCACATAGTTTATGGCAACCTATTCCGGAAGGGAAGCAATTTTTTCCCCCCATGCATTTCATTTTCATGAGAATGAACGGTTTCAAGGTCAAAAGCTCATGTTGAGAGGGGCTTTTCAGCCATCTGGTGGAACGTAGGATCAGGTTGACATGCACAGCGATGCTCTGGAATGAGCAAGCAGTCAGAGGCAACTCCTGCCTCTTGCAGCAGATAATAGAGCACAATGATAATAGGGCCACAATAGGTAAAAGAGCATGAGTCTTGTCAGCTCCCTTAGAGGAGGTTTGTGCAATGCATAGAATTCCCAGAGCAAACGTTTAGAGTGGAAACTTGCGTGAAGCATTGGATTTGGCAAAAACTGAATGGAAAAGAAGGAAGGCCTTGCTATACAATGCATCCTTAAATGCTTTGCTGCATTAAAACCTTGTAGCTTAATAGTAATTCCTTTGAAAAATGAAACAAGCCCTGAAATGTGCCAGAGCCCCATGTGTCCTGAAGTCAAGAGAGGTTGTACTGCTTCGAATGTTCACGATTTAGTGTAATGTTGACAGCTGAGAGGAGTTAAGCAGCTAAAGTGAGGGAGGATCAGTTCATGCAATATTGCATACGACAGATACTTAACAGCGTGTTTACTATTTTAGCACTCTGATGCATGCAAAGGCTAAATATAGAATGACAAGAGATACATTTTCATCCCACAGAAATGCAGCTTTCTTAGTGATGAGTGAACTATGATGTGGCATTGGGTTCATCAAACCAAACCCCTTTTCATGAACATTGGAAAGTCTCTAATTCAGACCTTGATGCATTCGGGCAACCCAATCCAGCGTAAAGATATGCGTCTGGCCACTGTATCCTATATGCCCATTGTGGCCTGCCCCAGCATGGCCTGGGCTCTCCTTGGGGGGGAATGTTTGTCCCCTTCCCCCAGTGTAAGCCATGTGGCCCAAAATGGGTCTCCTCGGATGCACGCCAGCTCGGAAGCTCGCATGCATCTGGGGTGGCTGTGTAAGGCTGACCTGGGCTGCGAAGGGGCAAAGGCTATCAGCGGAGTTCGCCAACAATATCCCCACCCCCTCTCAGCTTGGGCCAGCCAATGGTCCCCCTCCCTCGCCAACCCGTCCTGCCTGTCCAAGCCCCTGCACCAAGCGGCGCAGGTCATCAGCCGGCACCAGTGTTGCCCGCCGGGGGAGTGAATGGTGCCGGCCTCTGTGCAGGCACCACTTACTCTCCAGGTGCCATAAACATGCTTTACGGCATGTTTACGACACCCAGTGCTGGAAGAACACATGCTCTGCCTAGTTAGTGAGGATTGTGCTGTAAAACACAGTTCTTGAACCTACCCCTTACAGTCATGTTGCAAGTAGCTTGCAGTATATATTTTCCAGGGTACTTCAGCTCCAAGGCATGTTTTCCCCCTCCCCCCTCCACTTCCTTCTCATTCAGTGCTTGTCTGCAGTGGCAAACACTGAACACATGGAAAATTTCTCCCCACATTCTGGAATCTTGACCCTGGAAAGAGTGGGGGGTGTATGTCCATCGGGAATGTCGGTGTTGAGACATGGCTAGCTGGTGCATTCCAGAAGGCAAAGTTACAACTGAGCCAATGAGCTATGGAGATATATCCTTTGTTTCATTTTCTTCCTTGGTTTGATTCTATCCTCTTGCCTCTCTTCTCAGGAAGAACCTGGCATGGGCAAATGAGACAGAAGCAGCAAGCCCTCAGCAGTCACCACTGTGGGGCAGGGTTGGTGGCTCGCACAGATATGCTTTTCACAGTTTACATCCACAATGAACGGTTAAAATATCTTGCTGTGAGAGGTGAAACAGCAAAACAGCAAACAGCAAAAGAACAAACAGAGCTTGCACGTCACATACTATTGAGAGGTGTGAAAGTTGCAGTCGAAAAGCAAAGCACAAGGAAATAAAGTTACTTCAGCATCTTTTTTAATCTATGCATTCCATTTTTATTTGAGATTCAATTTGCCTTCACAGAGAGGAAGCAGGGAGAGGAGAGGTGATATTTCTTGTTTGTTTTTAAGAGATGTGCTAAATGGCAAGGAAATATAGAACACACGGGAGAGTTAGGAGGGCTCTTAATTCATAGCCCTGGCGTGCAGTAAATCTATTCCTTGAACAGGTTTATTTCTTTTATCAAGTAGGGTTTCATCTAATGGATGGCACCCCTATAAAATGGTGACTGGGTAGTGAGTAATGGCACTGTGGGCGTAACTCATCACAGTGATGAAAAATAAAGCAAACAGAAGAACTTTAGGTACAGCTTTGCAAAAAACAATTCTAAAAAATCCACAGGGTTCAAAACCAGATCTTTTTTTAAAAAAATAATGTTTTGCTTCTTCTCTTCTGTGAGCACTGGAAACTTCTCAACAGCATGTCACAGGCTCGGTTTCTTTTAAAAGAGAGGCAGAGCACAGGAAACTTATGGCGCTTTTGGAATAAGTTATTGTATCATCTCTTTAATTTACAGTTGGTGTGTAATAAGGTGAAATCTAAGAAAAGAACAACAAAGATTTGTGCATAACAAATTAACAAATTATCAAAGCCCTTTCCGAGCACTGCAGATTGAAAGTGGCACTTGCCTTATTAAAGGAGAAAATCCGCGGCACTACTCCGTATCCTTCTCTCGGAAAAGCACTTGCCCAGAGAGTAGGGAGGAATCGTGCTGCCGAAAATGGTTGCCCCTGTTGCATATCCTGAAAGAGAGCTGATATTTGGGGGATGGGTGGGGAGAGTCACACAGGGTAAGAAGTCTTACAAAATGGAGGGCACCATTTTGACTTAGCTATACTTTCAAACCAAATTGTCTATGTTCCCTTGCACACTGAATCTGATTCAAGGTGTATGCTTGCTGCACACGCTTAGAAAATTTAGCTTTAATTTTTCTTTAAAAAGAAAAGCTTTTTTTTTAAGAAAATATTTAAAATGGAGGCAGTGGCCTAGGATGTCATCAGAGGTTGACCATGTTGGGCATTGGCTGAGGGACCACACCCATCTGAGGTTCCATCTGGCCAGACGGGTCCCTGAACCCCCACTACTGGTGGCAGGGGTAGCGCCCAGTGTGCCTCCAGAGAGTGAGAGGGAATCACCATGTGGCGGAAGCACAGAACTTTGCCCTATGGCTCTGAGCAACCTGGCATCAACACTGGCAATGAAAATACTGCCCTTTTGGGGGGAGAAGATAGAACCCAACTGAAGTAGGATGTAGTCATCTTTACAAGGTGCCAGGATTCTGTCCAAAAAGCCAGTTGAGATCGAGACTAATCAAAAGACTTCACATCACAGCATCAACATCTTCTTTTCCCGAAGCTATTCGATTAGTACCTCTGATGCTCTAGTTTTCTTTCCCTCTGTTTCCACTGACTTCCATTCTTTTGTTATTTGTTCAAGAAGTGAAGGGAGATTTTGTGTGCAGAGTGAATTACTGAGGCCACATTAAAGACTGGGATGATGAACGAAGCCTTTCTGTCAAAATGGTCCAGCAACTCCCTTCTGCCTCTCAAGTCTGCATCTCCTCTATGCTACCTTTTATATCTGAAGGGATATAAAAACATGCAAGCATCCTCTCACGGATATACCCTCCATCCTTAGCCTAGTAAACTTAATGAGCTTTTTCAGCTTGTGTAGATGAGAGAAATGATAGGACTGTTACACAAAAAGTAGAGCATTCCTTTCATGACTGGGAGGTCCTCTTTGCTTTTCCATTCTTCCCTCTACCTTCCATCTCTGGCAGGAAGTATGAAGAGATAGAAGAAAAGTACAATCATTTTCATACAACATGCAGAGTACTCTTTGATGGCAGAGCCCCAGAATTACATCACAGGCTGATGTGGTGAAGGGCCAGCAGCCATTCTCAATGGGAGCCATATGGCCTCCTGGGGAGCCCTAGCACATTTGAAGGGGGCCACTGAAGACTGAAAACTGTGAGAAGGAGATCTTATGTTTATCTGTTTGCATTGTACCTTTGTTTGACAGGGGATCCCTGGAACCTGAGAAGAGCTCCTAAGGGGCCATAGCCCCCCAAGGTTGAGAATGGTCTGGATGAGTCCCAAGCACAGGGCATGAAACAGAGGAATGGGGTTGAAGAACCATGATTTGGTAGTAAGGAGTCTGGCTGTCTGGAATGTCCAGGTGTGTGAGAGTCCATATGGATAGACAGTTGTCCAGGGTTGAATGTCACAGGGACTATAGGGAAGTGAATGAGAGAATGATGTATGTGGTGGTAAGAAAGGGAGTCTCAACATCAAAACATGTTAACTTTATGTATGAAGTGAGGTTGGGGAGAATGGACATCTCCTGAATAGGTTCAATTTATCTGATCCAATTTTTGACTACCTGACACCATATAGAGATATTCAACCTTTCCATACATTTTACCTGAACACCCTTGAATAAGGCACACCAGACAAAAGACTTCAAAAGGGATGGCTGACATGAGGCATCAATGTGGTTCCAACTTAGGGGGCAGAAACGGCAGTATGTTGCTGGTGGATTGTCATTGTAAGCAACCTCATGGAAGTGGCTCCCATGTGGTCGGGTAAGGAATCGTTCTAACTGATGATGTGATCTAAAGTATGAAGACCTTATTAAAGCTTTGTAAGAAGACTGCAGCTTTAAAATAATTTTTGCAAATTAGGATCTGCATTTCAGAAGTGCTGAGCATTGCACTTTTATAGTTTTATAATGTCTTCTAATACTGGTCATAAAATTAAATATACACACCTCAGTAAAACCTTTTATAAACTCTGGCAGACAGTCATATACCATAACTATATACTGCAAGTTCCCACAGTGTACCAGGAGGCAGTTTTATCTAGTGGGGGAAATGTACTTTATTGTAGCTACAAGATCATCAAGTTATTTGTCTTTTCTGTTGTGTCCTTTCTTGCCTTTAGGTCTCAGGCAAATGTAAATCAAGAGACTTTTTTTTGAGTTATGGCTCCTCATGATTCACAAGGTAATCTTGCAAACACAGCAGGGAAATATACGGTTTGCAAATTGCTTAAATGACATCTTGGCTATTACTTTAAATTATTGTTGCAGTAGATCTCATTTTACAGTATTTCAGCTTGATTATAGTTTAAAACTTTACCTTTCTCAAGATAAATATCCTGCCTCCTGTTTGCATACTTCTATTTTGTTAAGATTCTATGGAGCATAAAAGGACAGGCTGCTTTAATCGCAGGAGGACCTAATCTTTTCTTCATTATACACTGGAACTGTATATGCATTATAGTAGTTCTAAAGCCTTAGGCAATGCAATTTTAATACAGAATTATTGGGTGATATCCCTGAAAATCAACTTTCCCACATTTCTAAGGATCCAGAATGCTTTTTGATTAAGCATATCACTTACTAATGCAGACATATCTGCAAAACTGACATTCTTCTTCCTGAGATAAA
The DNA here is from genome assembly GCA_026170595.1 of Plestiodon gilberti rubricaudatus. NCBI lineage: Eukaryota > Metazoa > Chordata > Lepidosauria > Squamata > Scincidae > Plestiodon > Plestiodon gilberti. Next base: position 76,853,423 of record JANXHW010000002.1, read on the forward strand.
CACAGCAGCAAATTTAACTACTGTATGCATTCTACTTACACTGAATGCATTGGTGCAATTTTGTTTTCTTTGGTGTAAGAAGTCAGTGGTCAAAGAGCTGCTTGTAGTTGCAGCCTATGTTCCACCACTCAGGCATTATTCATACCCCTGCAAGCTTTTTGCTCACCATGATTTCAAGTTTCAGGGCTGAATGTTAAGTTCCCATTGCATGTGATGTGTTATAAAAAGTGAATGGTGATCAATCTACCTAAACCTGAAGAGCATTAAAAGGCATAACTGAAGTTATAGGATGCTTCTTTGTCAATAGTTCATACAAAGATAACCTCTGGTCATTATCAACCACAATATGATATCCGTAGCTATCATATAATAATTCTGCTCTATGCACTAGGGATCCATAATCTAAAAGCCTGAAAACTGCAGCTGATTGGCTTTGGTTTCCAGCAGGGAAATCTCCATCCCCTAATTGAATAGAGATTGATTTTTCCAGCAATGAGATACCAAAGCCCATATAAAAGACTCAAGGAGACACTCAAAAAATAAGGAGTGTGGTAATGTTCACACACACACACACACACACACACACTTTAAAGACGTGAAAAACGCAGGAATTCTTTTCCATTTGGTGATTTCAGAGATTAATTTAGTATTGATTGAATGTTTCAGTCAATCCAGGTGTAAAAGATTACCTGAAGTAGTGAGACATAGTGAACATTCATTTCTCCAACTCTTTGGAAAGACAGTCAATTTTGTCTCTACAAGGTACATTAGGCATTCAATTTTTTGCCTTTATGTACCTGATCTTAGGTGATAATAATGTTAACAGTGTCTTCATCATTGACCAAATTCATTCCCCCCCCCAAAAAAAAATATGTATTACACTATGACAGAAAAATAGGGATGGGAAGTTTTTTCCCCCCATTCTGATCTGTTATTTAAGCAGCCTAAAGCACCATTGAGGAAAGGTGGGATACAAATCTCTTGAATAAATAAATGAATAAATAAATAAATATTATTTCATATATTTGCTTGTGCTTGAGTTTCAGTTTAATTAGAACAACTTCTAGAACAAATACAGGAATTAGAGCATACAGATTTGGCTGCAGCTTTGTGTTCCTTCAGTTCATTTGCACCTTCTTCCCCCCTCGCCCCCCTCTTACTGATAAGCATGTGTGCATTGATAAAATATGGTGGAAAAGAAGTGCTAAGTAAAACCTTGCTAGAACAGGTCAAAGGTCTACAAAATTCAGCATCCTGTTTCCCACAGTGGTCCAGTTTTCTGTGGGTAACCTACAAGCAGGAGAGGACATACTCTCCTGCTTGCAAATGCCGCCTTGGACATTTGCCTTGGCATAGGATAAGGCAGGATGTAATTTTTTAATAAATAAATAAATACTTCTCTCTCACCCACCCATAACTGGTATTCAGAGGCACACTGACACTTAACCTGAAGTAGCACATAGCAATCATAACTAGTAGGCCCCGATAGACCTGTCCAATCTAAGCTAGTGGAAATCACCACATCTTGTGGCAATGAATTCCACAGATTAATTATGCACTATGTGAAGAAGTACCTTTGTTGTCCATTTTAATCTCCCACCAGTCAGTTTCATTGGATGACCCTTGGTTCTAGGATTGTGAGGAGTAGAGATTTCTGCAACATACATAATGTTATGTATCAAAATTGGGATGTGGCACTCACAGCCCATTCCAACCCAACTCCTCTCCAAGTCAGGCATAAGTGTGGCCTAAGTGCAGCCTAAGTTAGGCAGAAGTTATGTCTGAGTTAGGTCAGAGGTATGCCTGAGTTAGGCAGGCTGCAGTTTCTGTGGCCCAGCACCACCCCAGGATCCAGGCAACACTTACCTCCCAGGCACGCAGGCTCTCCAGGCTCGGTGTCTGGCTCGGGCATGTGCAGGCCTGTGTGTCTGCACGTGTCAGCGTCCATCCATGGCAGCTGCTGCAGTGTCTGTCTCAGCCCGGTCGCAAAGGGGCTGACCGCAGGCAGGGGGGTTGCGCCAGTCATGTGGTGGACGCAGGGCAGGTGACAGGTGAGCGAGGTGCCCGAGCCAGCTGCCACAGGGCACCCTGTGCATCAGCCACCTGCTGCAGGGGAGAGTGGCCGTCCCCCCTCCTGCAGAAGGCGAGGCCACCCCCATGCCACGTTGAGGCTGCACATGGGAGTCATAGGGGGGAGCGGGGGAGGGAAGGGAAGGAGGGGGTGGGAACGTCACACACAAGGGGGGGGGGTCATGATGTCTGGAACTGCCTCTGACATGACTTGCCCGTGCGCTGCCTGAAGCCCTGGACCTCCAGGGCCGGGGCAATGCCCACAAAGAAGGCATCCCGGCGTGCGTTCTGCTCTGTGCCCCGGCCAAGACCGAGAGGTGCCTTGGGCTTGTCTGCTGCGAGCGTGAAGGGCTCACGCAGCTCATCACGCCCCCAGATGGGGCGACAACAGCACCTCTCGGCAGGCGCTCTGGCAGGGTGGGGGGTGGCCAGCAGCCATCATCAGGGAGTGGGAGGGGAGGCAGACACACAGGCAGGCAGACAGTGGGTGCTGGGGAGGGGCACGGCTGGGTCGGACACAGACAGACAGACAACAAGGCTGGTGGGAGAGAGATTCCGAGAGAGGGGTCTGCAGAGACCAATAGGGACACAGGGGTTGCTCCGCAGATGAAGGCAATGCAGAAACAGGCGCCTCTTATGCAGACGGACTGTGGGCGGAAGCGGCTGCATTACGGGCGGACCTTCGGCCGAAGCGGCTGCATTACGGGCGGACCGTCGACGGAAGCGGCTGCATTACGGGCGGACGCCCTGGCTGGCGAGATCCCCGGTTGCTGAGCGGCCACTACACAGATGCAGCGGCCACAAGTGGCCCCGCTATGGGCTCCGTGGCACCTGTCACTGTTTGCCTGCCTGAGAGGCCCCCCCAACTCCCCCTCCCCTCTGTCCCATGGGGGTCTGGCAGCCTCCCTGCTGTGTTCTCCCTGGGAAGGAAGTGGCAGTCCCTGGAAGGGATTCATGCAGGGGCTTCAGTGCTGGGGGCTGTCTGTGTGTGGAGGGCAATGCTTGTGTAACATTGGGCACATATGTTTCAAGGAGGCTCTGCCTGAGGGGCATCTTTATTATTCTGGAACGTTAGCAGAGATGGCCAGGCGAGGCTGCCAGGGGTAGTCACAGCAGCCAATCTGAAAGCAGCAGAAGCAGCAGCAGCGCACCTGCCCCATGGACCTGGAGACGCAGGCTCTGCCCCTGTGGATCCACAGCCTGCTCCATAGAAAGGGGAGGGACAGCAAGACAGCCAGGGAGGTGGAGCAGCAGCAGCACCGGCAGCTGAGGAGGGTTGCAGGGCTGGCTCTCTGACCTCTGGCAGCAGCAAGGCAGAGGACCGTGGGGCAACCAGACTGTGGGCCCAGGGGTGCTCCCAGGAAGGTAGGTGGTAGTGGACGTTCCTGGGGAGACAAAAAACAAGGGGGTGTTACATGGCAGCTGGTGTGTGGTAGCAATCGCCAGTGAAGACAAGCCAGTGTGTCGGTTGCAAAAGCCTGCAGGGAGAGAAATAACACAGCTGATAGGTGTGACACACATAGCATGGTCTGAGCTGCTTACCCAGGTGTAAGGCGAGCATGATCCTGTAAGGGAAAAGGGTCAAAGAGAGAGAAGACAACACATATATTGGGTCACAACCATGGCAATCCTAGCAATACTGACCTGTCAGTTGACCCTGTGGAGAAAAGGGGGGGGGGGGAAACAGCTGGTGTCTATAGACGTTTAACAGCACCACCACACTCGTGGTGTTGTATGCTCACATGACAACAGGCAGCAATCCAAAACAATAGTGGTAAAGCAGCATGTATCCTATATATCATAGCAGGCATTGCAGGCAGGCATCTGACTACTCATTGGTAAAGAGGCATTTCAGAGAAGGCATTGCAGGCAGCTATGAGACAAGACATTGGTAAAGAGGCATATCATGGCAGGCTATGCAGGCAGCTATGAGACAAGACATTGGTAAAGAGGCATATCCTGGCAGGCTATGCAGGCAGCTATGAGACAAGACATTGGTATAGAGGCATGTATCCTACCTATATTTCTATATGCAAAGAGGCAGATGTCAGAACACATGTCAGCACAACCCCTGCTCTTACCTGCACTTACCTGCTGGTGTTGTTGCCTGTGGGGGGGGGGGAGAGGCTGGGAGAAAGACATGGGTTAGCAAATGGTAGCATGGAGACAGCTGCCCAGGCACAGCTGTAAACAGGTTGGCCACAGCCAGAACAGCCCTCTCTGCCCTAGAGGGAGGCAGAGAGGAGAAGAGAGAAGTGGGGTGTTTGTGAATTTTGCCCTCCACCAACAAAGTCCCACTTTGTGGCTGTGAGGGACAGAACCCCACGCCACGTGCTCAGAGAGAGAGAGAGAGAGTGACTGGGGGCCTGGGGCTGGGCTTTTGTGGGAAAGAGGCTGGGTGGGGCTGGGTGCTGATAGGCTCCCTATCTTAGGCATAACTCTGTCGGTTTCCAGACCTAGCAGGCCCAACTCCGTCCTAACTCTGACCTAACTCAGGAGTAGGGTGTTAGAAATTTTCAGGAGAGGGCTGGCTTGGGTAAGGTAAAATGGCTCCTATGGGTCTCCTCGAATTTGGGTCCACCTTTTTGGTCGACCTAAAATTTGTGTCAGCATTTGTGTTGGAGGGGGCGTGTCTGTGCTTGCCAGGGTCTGGAATCCAACGTTAATTGGTTGCCGCCCCCGTTACACCCACGGTCCGCCCATGGTCCACCCACTTTTAGGTCAACTTTAGGTCTGACTTGTGCTGCTTAGCCCTTGGGTTGGAATGGGCTGTTCTTAGTCCATCGGTCGTAACTTCGACCTAACTTTGCCCTAAATGGTTGCGTTCCAGACCTAAAGTCACCCTAAATGACTTAGGCTGACTTTAGGTCTGACTTGGGCTGCTTAGCCCTTGGGTTGGAATGGGCTGTCAGACAACTAGCCTTAAGTGATACACCATTAACTAGGACCTCCACCCGTTCTAACTAGTACCTCTGCTTAAAGGTTTTGCTAGCCCTGGCTGCTCCAAATCAAATTTGCATTTCCTCTCCACCCAAGCTGCCTGCAGTTTGCATCCCAGCTCTGAATGACACAGACTGGTTACTATTGCTGCTCCCACATAAGGAAAAAATACCCAGAAATACATTTAAAATATAGACATTTTATGACAATGTCAGAGTGATTGTGTGGTTCACAGCAGAGTATTGGGTTAGGGTTAGAGTCTCCTGCGCGTTGCCTTCGCTCCACTGAATGGCTGCGACAGCGAGGGGGCGGGGCCCCTTCGTAACGGAGAGTAAACAGGGACTAGGACGGGGCGGAACTTACAGTACCGCCCCCACCGTAGCGACGCCTCTGCTGGGGGTGGTGGTAAGTCCTATGTCAATATGCCATGACAATCACTCCCACTTACATAGGGGGCAAGCCCTATGTAATGGGACTTACTTTTGAGTAGATGTGCCTAGGATTGGGCTTTTTGATTCCATTGTGATAGATTTTTGTTCAGATTGCCAGATGACTAAACTTATCCTTGACTGTTTTTTTACTCATCCCCCACCCCAATCTAAAGCATTCCTCTGAACTGTCATTTATGTCAATAATAATCTGTACCTTACGGCTGCCTCATATTAGAATTTCATTATTGGTCATCTTCCTGCACTTAAGTGTAATGAAGTGTGCAATTTCCTTGGAGCCATTCGCTGAGCCTTAAGGTGCAGATCTATTTCATATGGTCCACCTCTTTCACAGCGCTGTTGAACAGCACAGTTATTGTAGCCAAGCCAAGGTATGTGCAGCTAGAAAGCAAAACAGTATGGCTATGTTAGTAAGCCCCTTAAGCATTTTTTTTTGTCCCACACAATCTGTTCAGAGCAAGGCTGAAACTGTTTCCTAGGCAGCACCTGCTCACATATAATCTTAATGTTCCATCTTCTCAGAGCAATCCCCAGAAGTTACCATCTAAAATCATTTAATACATACGAATGGCTTTCGCTGTCTCCTTAAGTTACGTCTGCTGGGATGCAGACTAATTACTTTCTTGCCTGGAGTTTTCTATTTCCAATAATAATAATAGTAATAGTAATAGTAATAGTAATAGTAATAGTAATAGTAATAGTAATGATCATAATACAAAAAGCAAGGGAGTAGGTATAACCCTACTAATTTTTTTCCTGCAACTTTCCAAATTCTATTTACATAATTGATTTATCTTCTTCCTAATCTGTGAAACAGATGTGTGTGTTTTATGTTACTGCATGTGCCTGAAATGAAAAGCAATTAATGATCACATTTCTCATCATCAAACTGATTAATGATGGACTGGCTGCATTTTACTAAAATCTGATTGTATGCCTTGCACACCTGGGTTACTGAAAACTCCCTAAATATAACCTTCAGAGAAGTAATGTGTGTGTATTGTGCTCAGTGCAACATCAGGTGTAGATTTTGGGTTGTTCTGAGCAGGTTCAACTCACAGAGTCAAGCTGCATGTTGTGTTAAGTGTGTGTATAATTCTGATGTATTTGGTATTTTTAAATAAACATTGGATTGAACTGCAGGAGGGATCAGACCTTGTTAGACTCCCAATAGTATCACCTGAGTAATGGCAAAATGTGAAACTGGGTCTAAAAAAAATTTATTTATTCTATTAACTGCATTTATATGTTGTCCATCCATTCAGTAGCATAGCCAGAAGGGGGGGCGTGGTGTGGTAAGTGCTGTACGGCGTTACATGGAGGTGCAAAGTGGCCACTCCCACTTGCCGTCGGAGTCAGTCTGACATTGAAGTCAATGCTGCCTTTGCTGCTGGACTGGCTCTGATGGCGAGTGGAAGGGGCCACTTTACACCTCCATGTAATGTCGTGGAACACTTACTGTGCCACTGCACACACACACACACCGGCTATGCTACTGCATCCATTACAGAGGCGTTCTAATATGGGGGGAGCAGGTGTGCTCCACCCCAGGTGCTGAGTGGGCGCGGGGGCGCAGCAGCCGGGCTCGGGGCTGCGCAGAGCGGCACGGCACTGGAGCCTGGCTGGCGCGCCCCTCTGAAGCAGTGCGTCCACTCGGCGCTTCCCCGGCCTCTGGAGGCTCCGCTCCAGAGGCCGGGGAAGCGCCGAGTGGGCGCTCAGCCCCGAGTCCGGCTGCTTGGGGGGGGTGCACCAACCCCGCCCCCCCAGGTGCCGGGAGGGCTGGGAACGCCACTGATCCATTAAGTACTTCAAGTCCTCTTTTTATCCGCACAACAATCCTGTGGTTAGGCTGAGAGATAGTGACTGATCCAAGGTCACCCAGGATCCTGCCCTTCTGCCGCCACCTAAATTGAAGGCAGGGAAGTGTCTTGGCCCCATCCCTTCTTGCACAAAGCAAAGCAAGAAATAGCACCCCAATGAGTGGTTATGGGAAGGGGATCAGAACCAGCATGGTTGTGTTGGCTGCTCACTTTCCCAGACCCAGTTTGGCTAAGCCTGTCAGCAATTCCCCTCCCATCTTCCAAGTTGGAATTGTCTGAGGCTAGCTGGTTGCCACAGAGGTAGGCTTACCAGATCTCCAACCGGGACAGAGTGCTAGACCTTTAGGAGAAGGAATGTGGGCAGGTGCAGCTTGTTAAACCTTAGAGCACAATCCTAGGCATGTCTGAACACAATGGGGCTTGCTTCTGTGAAGACATGCCTAGGATTGTGCTCTAAGGTTTAACAAGCTACACCTGCCCACATTCCTTCTCCTAAAGGTCTAACACTCTGTCCCGGTTGGAGATCTGGTAAGCCTACACAGAGGTAGGAATTTTGGGGGGTAGGATTTTTTTTGTTCCTCACCTAATTTGCCTTTGGTGATGATTTTTTTTCTACTCCAGACTGTTCAAAGGGTGTGGTGTTGTTAGCCACGGTCGAACACAACAGGCATGTATAGTGGGACTAGAGAGTAGGAGTAGAGATTTGGGTGTACACCCTGAGTTAAGCTAGAGTCGGGGGGAGGGGAGCCAGAACAGACCTCAAGAAACTTTGGGGCTTGGAGATGCTTGCTGGTGACCTCTCAGGCTGGAATTGCTGCATTGTCCTCAAAAGCTGTCCACCTTGGGAGATGCAGTGCAATTCAGCTTCTTCGACTCCCCTTGGCATTGGTGTAGAGAGGAACGTGGATCAGCTGCAGCGATCTACAGCATGGAGTCAGGGTGGAAACACTCCAAAGGGGAATAGATGATGGTTTACGGTCTCCTCTAGGTTAGGCCCACACTAAAAGGGGGAGGGTTTACACTGTAGGGTTTACACAGAGTGTTGAATGACTGGCATTGCTTTCAATATATTTGGCCCATATTAACCTAGTGTCTTGTCTTACTGGAGGATATGTGGCCAAAGCTTCATTATCATTACACCAACTGGCTCTCTCTTAAAAAAAAAGGTCTCATTTCCGAATGTGGAACACATTATTCATTTTTTTTTCAAGCCTAGTTCTGAGCCTGACTAGTGCATGGGTCACTAATCACTAAGCATACTTACTTACAACTGCATTTATTCAAAAGCAAACTTCATTTCAATTAATCAATTTTCATTGATTTCACTGACACATATTCCCAAGAAATGTGCTTAGGACTGCATCCTTATTGGAACAAAAATCATCGCTGCAAAAGTCACTGCATATACATCTTTCTAGGATTAGAGTTTAAGGCTGCAAAGGAGTAGAATCCACTGAACTCAGTGGGACTTACTTCTGAGTAGACATCCATAGGATCATGTGGAAAACGTACCACTATCAGCGTACAAGAAGATATTTAAGAGAGAAAGCAGAGAATCTGTATAGGTACCGATTAGCGTATTTTACTCTGCTTCCTTCCAGCTGACACATATACTATAATGTATTAAGTGTATTAACTAAATTAAGTGCACCTAATCTAATAACTCACTGATGTTTATAGGGCATTATGATTTTAATAGCTTGTGAATATTGCAAGAGCTAAGCACATAAAAGAGTTTACCAAAGGAAAAGATCGCTTCTGAGAAATGACATTAAATTCTTGGAAAGAACTCAAATCTACTGAATTTAGAGATCTCGTTTTCTCATAATACCTGACCAAAGTCAAAGCTGTTGCTAAGCAACGCCAGTCCGCCTCCCCCCATGTTTGGTTTCCTGCACAAAGACCTCCTGCTGAAGACGTGTCCTTGCCAAATATCGCTAAATCTAATGAACCAATGACTCAAGGAATGAGACACTCACCCTCACGTGAACTTGACTTACATGGAATCGCTCTCTCCGTATATTTTATTCTGTAGTTCATATCCAAGAAGGCCCATTTGTACTGTACAGAATTGCTATTCATTTCAAAGGAGTTCCTCTGATGAAATATGGGGGTTAGGATGAGTGTGACATAGATGGACAGACCTGGGTTCTATTGGACCTGGGTTTACAGTAAATCTGATATCAAATATATCTGTGCTCTTTAGGCAAACCGCACAACCTCAACATTCATTCCCTACTGTAACAAGGAAATAGTAGAGAACTGTTTCAGAAGTTGTTGTGAAGGCAAAGAAGATTATCTTGTTTCTAGAAACCTAGTTTCTACTTTTGAGAAATCTAGTTTCCTACACTTACCATACTGTTGTAACGCTCATTTTTAAAGAACTATATGGGCTAGGGCTATTTTGTTGGAGTGGGTTTAGCACCGTAAGTGGTGCAAGGCACTGTACCGCACCTTGCAAATCAGTGTAACACAGCCCCTCCCACTTGCCCCCAAAGCCATTCCAGTGGGGAAGGCAATGAGCAGCACATTGCCTTCACTGCTGGAATGGCTCCAGGGACCAATGGGAAGGGCTGCGTTACACCCGTTTGCAAGGCGTGGTGCAGTGCCTTGCACCACTTACGGTACTAAAGTCCCTCCATCAATGTCACTGGGATACAAGAACTTTCAAAAAGGAATTGTTTGCATACCAAATGTTTCTGCATAAAAAGGGGAGGAGCCATAGCAGAGTGGGAGAGTCCATGCTCTGCATGGAGAAGGTTCCAGGTATATCTGCGTATTTCCTGTCTGAAACCTGGGAAAGCTGGTGCGAGCATTGACAATGCTGAGGTAGCTGGACCAAGAGTCTGAACTCACTAGAAGGAAGGTTCAAAGACGACCTCTTTGTTATATACATGAATTGTGGATAGCTTCTGAATCTCAACTACAGAAGTAACACAACGGGTTTGTATAGACACTTGTGCAAGCAGCCAGAAATAGTTACATGTCTAGCAGCCCAATCCTATGCATGACTTACTTCTACTCGGAAGTAGAACACCAGATTGACTCAACCGGCCTACTCAGCCCGCACGACACCTGCCAAGTGACCAAAAATTAATGGGGAAACCCTAACTGACAGTTTCCCCACAATCCCCACAAACTGTGGTAGGCGAAAAAACTGCCAGCCACTTGCCAATCAGGCTGAAAGCAAAAATTCCTTCCCGGCCCCGAAAATGGCGACTAGCTAATCTCAGACTGAAAATGGGTGGGAGGGTGGGAAAATGGGTGGGAAAATTGGATGGGAGGGTGGGAGACGCTAGCCATGGAGCAACTGAGAGGCTGCAAAAATGTCATGCAGCATCCCAACACCCGGGCCCGCCCACATGCTCGATTGCCTGCCACTAGACAAGCCAAAGCCTCTTCCTGCTCATGGCAGGGAGGAGCAGGGCAACCCCCCCCCCCAGTCTATCTAGCAATAGTGAGTGCCACTGGCGTCACTGCAGGGGGGTGGAGCTCTAAGTTCCTCCGTGATTGGAGCCTCCGTTACACGGAGGAACGAAGCGTCCCGCCTCCGCGCCTTCCGAACCAGTCAAAGCAGTGAAAACAACGTGCAGGAGACTCCCTGCGCGTTGTTTTCACTGCTTTGACTGGTTCGGAAGGCACGGGGGCGGGGCGCTTCGTTCCTCCGTGTAACGGAGGCTCCGATCATGGAGGAACGTAGAGCTCCGCCCCCCCTGCAGTGACGCCAGTGGTGAGTGCTCTTGTGTCACTTTAAAGATTGGGAGAATTTGCTCCATATCTCAATCTTATGTTTGTAACAAGCACTGCCTTGCAAGTTCAGCTGCAGCAAAAAATGATCGCTGAGTGTTTAAAGGCGGGATCAAATGCATATTAGGCAGAACTATGCCCAGCTGAGTTCAGTAGTGTGCCTAGGATTGCAACCTTAAATGTGACAGCATCTCCTACATGTACATCATTTCATTCTCTGCTGCAGTTCAGCGTGTGCTTGTGCCAGAAAATGCTACTGGTACAGATTCCACAACTAGCACTAAATCTGAGGGCATACTTTACAGAGAAAGGACAGCATTGATTCATAGGAACACATTGCAATCCTGTACACACTTACCTGAGAACAAATCCAATTGAATGCAATGGGGCTTACTTCTGAGTAAGCATGCATAGGATTGTGCTGTAAGACAGCTACATTTTGCTTTTGATGCAGAGTGGTGACTAAGATTTCTGTTCTGGCAAGTCAAGGAGTTAAATCCTCACTTATCCATTAACCCAGAGGTTCCCAAACTGGGGCTTCACGACGCCCCAGCCGGGAACAAAAGGTCGCTACACACTTAAGGGGCATGAAAACCCATAGTGATGTCGACGGTGTGTCCAGGATCATGCCGCCGCTGCCACCGCCGTGGACGAAAAGTGCCCGTTTTAATTTCATTGGAGGCTTTGGAGGTCCTCTGGGGGGATGAGGAGCCTGCGGACCCCTCTGCAGGCCTCCCCAAGCATCGGAGCAGCATTCCGACGCAATCGTGACCCACTTCCGGTTTTACGGCGAAACTGGAAGTGTGTCGCGATCACATCAGAGGGTCGCTCTGACGCTTGGGGAGGCCTGCAGAGGAGTCCACAGGCTCCCCACACACCCTGGAGGACCTCCAAAGCCAACTATGAAGGTAAAATGGGCACTTTTAGTCCGCGGCGGTGGCAGCGGCGGTGCAATTCTGTATGCGCCGTCACTACTCCTGGAACCTAGAGGAAGTGCTTAGGGCACTTACGGCAGCAGAGGCGCTTCCTAGGAGTTTGGGAACCACTGCATTAACCCCTTCTGTGGGTGGCCCAAAATAATTTTATTCCCTCAAGGGGGTATGGTAAGGCCTGCTTTATGGATTCCTTGTAAGGATTATGGAGACAATGTCTGTGAACACACAGGAATTGCATCACTATATGAATGGTAAGTGGTGATGAGCAAGCTGTTTCCCAGCTTGCATTGGGTTGGCTTGGAAATAAGTTGAACTGCTTTCCAAACGTTTGGGAAACTGCTTGGTTTATGACATATTATAGGGCAATTGAGGTTTCATAAGATGATTGCTCAATATACTACCCACCCTCAACAGACTTCTGGGAGGATGATTTGAATCATTTTATGATTCAGAGGCAGGCAGAGCTGTGGGCAGAATCCCTGCCCATCATATACATTTAGACAGCTGTTTGGAATGGCAATGCAGTTCTTTAATTGGAACCAAGGCTTACATAGCATTGATCAGTATTAGAACTTTTCCCAATGCAAAAAGATGTAGGAGTACATTTGCAAATAATTAATATTTTTATTTAGCACCATCTTTGGGGATTTGCCTCCTGGTTTTCTTTGGTTTGAGATGGGTGCTGCCTGCCTTCTAAGAGTTAGAAGTTTTCAAACTTAGCAGGGTTCTGCCTGCTAAGGGTTAAGTGCCCCTCCTCCACACCACTTCTGTGCTCTAAATTTCCCCTCCCAAGGTGATCCAGAAGAAGGGGTTGCTGGGATTTTTCCATTCTCATGGAATTCATAGTTCTACTCATAGACAGATTGATGCCTAAGTACTTTGAGTCAACTCCAGGGATGTGGATCAAGTCTCTGACTCCAAGTATCAAGTCCCAAGTCTCTGGGTCCAAGTCTCAAGTTAAGTCCCAAGTTTTTGCCCTCAAGTCCCAAGTCTTTGGTTGCGAGTCCCTATCTATTTAATAGGGAAAACGGGTTTAAACCTGAATAAAATTCAACTTGTCGTAAAAGGCTCCAAGTCTCGAGTTGAGTCTTTCGAGTCTTTTACAATTGCTGAGTCAAGTCCAAGTCAAGTTAGTGACGCGACTTGAGTCCAACTCGAGTCCGAGTCAATAGTGGTCAACTCTTGATGAAATGTGACTTTGATTTGAAAACTGAATCTTATCCCTATAAAAGTGATCAAAACTTATATAAAACTTAAAGGGGGACATATTTTGGCAAGAAAGTGAAGTAAGTGTTAGAAGATGTGGTGGTAGAGGAGACAAAAAATAACAGAAGGGAAACTGGAATATTCCATTTGGAATCTCCAACTTGTTATTGTCCTCGAAGCAGGTCCCAATGAGTAATTCCCACTGGGGCACTGGGAATTAAATGTATCAGCTTAGAGGCATAACATAACAAACTGAAATGAGAGATAGAAAAGACATATGAGGGTGACTTGCTCATTTCTCTCTCACTGCAGGATTGATAGTTCTCCACGTATATCCTTGAGTGCTTTCTCCAGTCTCGTTTTAATGGTTCAAGTTTCCACCATCTCCCTTGGGAAACAATTCCACAATCTAATAGACTTTTCTGTTAAGAAAAAATAATAAAGGCCCTAAGGAAACATCAGCAGGTAGTGCTAATGGGGAAAGGAGAGCAGGAAAGATTGAATTGTGTATGCCGCTCTCTTATTACAAAAGAGTCTTAAATAAAGTAGTCACTAAGGAGCTATGTGTTCTCGAGATAACTGTCCCGGTAGTCCCTCTGATGTAGTCTTCTATTGCACCAATGCAGCAAATCTATACTGAAGGTGTACAGTGTATAAATACTGTTTGGTACTGATGAACCAACAGGCTTAAAAGAATGGCATGTCTCAAGGTTATGATGAGATTAGCTGTGAATCTAAGCTTTTCTAGCCATGAGAAATAGCTGCAAAGAGAAAAATGGGAGAATGGGAATACATATGGGAACAGCTGTTCTTGAGTCAACTGATAAATGACTCTGCAATCTCAAGCAAGAACGCACAGCACAGCATCAACAGAGGAATAGAAGAGATATGAGATGATAGAGATAACACAATGAGGACTATAGGCAGGTCAAAAAATAATGATCTCGCCTTGAATATCCATTCTTCCTTTCCTGCTCAGGAAACAAAATCTAGTTAGGCATGATATGTACAAGGTATTTTCAAAAACGGATTTTCAAATGTGTGAAAGGAAATGCTGACACTTGCCCCTGCCAGAAGTTCAGTAGGCCCTCCAATGCATTCAGATGTGTTACAGATCTCATTTATTTTATGGAAGAAGACAATCTATTGGATGAAAAGGATTGCACAAGCAGACCGACTCCCTGAGATGAAATGCATAGGAAAGTCATTCATTCTGGAAGGGTGCTCATTTTCTCTGCTGAACTCAAAATATATAACTGAAGCAAAGTGAAAATATTTGCTTATTTATGCACATTTTAAAACCTGCCCCATACTATGAGCATATTATGAAAACAGACAATTTAAGGAATATTCCGTAAAAAATTACCCCGTTAACTGAGCAAAGAGGCATTTTTAAAAGGATTTAAATGGACTTCAAAAGTGGTGAATCTCTTATCTTTAGTAAGGGGAGAACAATTATCTCTATTCATCCCAGCATAGTATCCCTCCCAGTCAGTGGTAAATGTTGAAGCACAGGAGCTCATCATGACATTGCTATAGACCCACCCCATAGCCACACCCCACTAACAGTGCAATCCACCGTAAGGATCCGGACGGCAGCCCAGGGCTGCCCACAGAATCCTGTCCCCGTTCTGGGCCACCCTGCAGCGGCCCAGAGGTCTACTTGGGGAAGGGATGTTCATCCCCTTCCCTGGGTGTAAACCAGGGCCGGCCCGATGGGCCTCCTCAGATTTCCGCAAGCTAAGTAGCTGGCGGAAGAGGAGGCCATGTAATGGCCAAGCAGGCCCGGTGAGGGCCGGGGATATGGCGGTAGCCATCCCCACACCCTCCCGGGCCAGCTCGGCCAATAGCCCCCTCCCTTGCTGCCCGGACCGCCCATGTGGCTGCCGATGGGAGCCTTACCTTTCTCTGGCGGTCGCATAGATGTTCCATCACCAGAGTGAGGGTGGGCGTCCTTGCACCAGTCTCCCTTACTCACGAGTCATCGCAAACATGCCTTACGGCACGTTTGCAATGGCTTCCGATGACGGAATGCACTTTCCATCACCGTCACCGTGCGCTGGATTTTGCTCTAAGACTATACAACAAAGGGCGCAATCCTATCTGACTGCTAAACTGACATAGAACCTCTGCGCAGGTCCAGAGAAGCATCCAGTTCTCCTGGTGGGTTGCGACCCACCAGTTTGGGTACTGCTGGCCTACCCATTCTTATATGCCCCGAGGGAAATTTTTCAGCTTTCCACCTTCTGAGCCTGATGCTTCTTCTTAGCTAAGGTCCTTTCAAAAAAGTTGCAAAGACAGCATCTGCTGATGACATCACAGCTCCTTGCGTAGGAGAAGTCCTGGAACTCTTCTCCTCCCTTGCTCCCCCTTAACTACAGTACATTCCTGTTCATAGTGGTTGATTGCTTGTCTTTTGCTTATAATTTTTGCTGGGTTTTTTTTTTTAAGATTGTAAACTCCTTTGGGATAGGGAACCATTTTTATTTCTTTTGTTATGTAGAATAACAATACTTTGAGATTTTATTTTGTTTTAAAGTAGTACTGTATATAAATATTCTAAGTCATAATAATGCATTTCTATTTACAGTAGTCCCCCCATATCCGCTGGGGATATGTTCCAGGCCCCTCCATGGATACTTGAAACCGTGGATAAGAGCGAACACCCCCTCCATGGTTTCCTGAGGGCCTCCCACCCTGCCAACCCTGCAGGCAGGCATGCTCGCCCCCCCCCCAGCTCTTTTTTTCAGCAAGCTTTGTTTCTTCCTTAAAACAAACAGAGAAGCAGCCTCCATTGCAGGCAAGTAGAACGAGACTAAGTCCTAGAGAGGCTCTGCAAGGTTTCTGTTAACCTTGCAGAGCCTCTCTAGGACTTAGTCTCGTTCTACTTGCCTGCAATAAGCAGCCAGAGGCTGCTTCTCCTGTTTGTTTAAGGAAGAAACAAAGCTTACTGGGAAAAAAGTAAAAGCCTGGGGGGGGGGGTGTCCCTGCGATCCGTGGATAACTGAAACTGTGGATAGCGAATCCATGGATATGGGGGCCCACCTGTACTTCACAAGAGAATGGCATAAGATCCACATTTTCTTTTCTTTGGAAATGTGCCTGTCTGTGCTGGTTCTCGTTTTAGGCTAGGTCAGATTTTCCAAACATGGGCATTGTCTCTACACAACAGCACTCATACATGTGTGCAATGAAATGTGTCAGCCAGTCATTTGCAGAAGGAGGCTATGCCACATCTTGAAGTTATCAGTCCAGAGTGGGAGTCTGGACATCTCACAAAAGAGTGGCTCACCAGAGATGCTGCTATTTAAAATTGCACTTTTAAAATGAATCGTTTATAAATTCTTCAGACACGTCCTGCTAGACTAGATAAATTGTATGCCGACTGTACAGCCACTACAAGCCTGCTGTGCTAGAAAATTAGTTATTTATTTACAAGTAGTTAGCAAGCACTCTTTCGCCACTCAGAATGGGGAAAGCTTTTCATTTGACAAATCGTTAATAACATGCTCTAATGCCACAGCTCCCTGCTGCTGTGCAAGATTTCATTCTGTGCCATTCCTGTAATGTTTTTATTTTCAGACGAAAAATAGAATGCCATTTCAGGTCAGACTGTTTGGAATCAAAGAGAATCCAATTGCACTTGCCGGAAGATTGCGCTCATCCTTGTTATGAACAACATAAATAGGAACAGTCAAAGGTAATGATATGCTCCCTACCTTTAAATACTTGCCCTCGACAATGAAAGATCTATTCAATTTTTAAATGCTTACCACATAGATTAAAATATAATTTCCCAGCATTTTCATTCTGAATGGAACATGCAAGAAACTGATCTGCATCAGCATTCAGCTGTCTGAAAAGTAACATAGAGCTGATTAAAGCTGAATCAATTTTGTGGGCAAATCGGTGTGTTTTGTAAATCTGATAATGCATGATAAACATCTGGGCTAATTCTGATAAAGTTTGTTATATCCACATGTGTCATAATATTAGGTAAGTAGAAAGACCATGAAAATGGTCATTCCTGATTAGTATATTCATTATGTAGGTTCTCAGGTTTTTTAATTCAGTAGTATATGCATTGCAAACACATTGGTAGTTTGGAAGATCGGGTTAATCTCATCTCTCTCTCTCTCTCTCTCTCTCTCTCTCTCTCTCTCTCTGATTGTTTCATTAGAATGATCCCAAGGATATATTTAACTCATCCATATTTAATTATTAAAGATATTTTATAGAAGGGCTTTTAAGTTCATATGTCAAAGAAAGGGGTCATGTCATGTAACATCTACAGATCTTTGGGTTTGACCTTGGGAGGCAAACAGTGAATCATGAGATCTGGTGACTGGTATAAAAAATATTCATGAACATGTATTCCTTAGATATAAAATCCATCATGATACCATTCAAGACCCCCTTGATTTGTTTTGCATGAACATTCATATTAAAACATGTTAATCATCTCTTTCAAGTACAAAAGATAAAACCATGCAGTTACATGGCCTATCCACTCGGCTTGCCTCCTGGTCAGCTATTTACATAATAGGAACTTATTCATAGTGTCCCTTTGTAAGTTATTCAACACTCCAATCAGAAGACAATACTAATGCCCCACTCAGGCAAGGGAGATGTGCAGGGATGTAGACTTGAGTCTATTGACTCGGACTTGACTCGGACCCAAGTCACGTCAATGACTTGACTCGAACTTGACTCGGTGATTGTGAAAGACTCGACTTGAGATTTGGAGTCTTTTATGACTAGTCCAATTTTATTCAGGTTTTCCCCATTAAATAGATAAGGACTCACAACCAAAGACTCAGGAGCAAAGACTTGGGACGACTCAAGACTTGGAGTCAGAGACTTGATCCACATCCCTGGAGATGTGTGAGAAGAGGCAAATTTTCATACACATAATGAATGGAATTCCACTGTTCATCCACGCCCCACTGAACCTGCTGGATGCACTGGCGTCACTGCAGGGGGGCGGGTCTCTAAGTTCCGCCACGGTCAGACCCTCCATTACACGGGAGCACGAAGCGCCCCCACGCCTTTGGAGCCATTCAAGTTGGTGCTTTCACCAACTTGAATGGCTCCAAAGGCGAGGGGGCGGGGTGCTTTGTGCTCCTGTGTAACGGAGGGTCTGACCGTGGCGGAACTTAGAGCTCTGCCCCCCTGCAGTGACGTCAGTGGCTAGATACATGTCTCGATGGAGCAAGAGATGTTACATGCAGCCTACAACTAGAATTGGACTGGGGCCTCGATGTTCAATGTCCAGGCCAATAACACATTATAAAACAATGCGATTTTGCAAGCAAAAATCATAGATTTTGTGTTATATATAAAACATCACTTGAGTCTTTTTCTCTCCTGTAGTAACACAGATGAATGACTATCTGCCTCTTGGGCACAAGTCATGGGTGTGTGCTCAGTGCAAAAAGCTCCAGGCTCTCAGGGAATGGGTTCGTTCCCTTGAAGCCACGGTTGCTGACCTGGAGAAGCAGAGACAGGTAGAGAGGAACCAGGGTGAGACTTCTAGGGACGTGGAGGTATCATCCCACCCGCAGTTGGCCAGCTCCTCAGCTGCCAGGAAAGGGAGTCTCAGGGCTGGAGGACATCACTCTGGAAAAGAGGGAAACAATCCCACAGTGGGGACCCCTTCTTCAGGTAATGGGCCCGTATCCAGTCGCACTATGGATACTCCTCTGGGGAGGGGGCGAAGGGGGCTTCTTGTCGTGGGTGACTCTATAGTCAGGAACATAGAGAGGGGGGTCTGTGACGGATGTGAGGACCGCATGGTGACTTGCCTACCTGGTGCGAAGGTTGCGGACATCACCTCTTGTCTAGATAGGCTGGTAGAGAGTGCTGGGGAGGAGGTAGCGGTTGTGGTGCATGTTGGCACCAACGACGTGGGGAAATGTAGCCAGGCAATCCTGGAGGCCAAATTTAGGTTGCTAAGTAGGAAGCTCAAATCCAGGACCCTAAAGGTAGCGTTCTCAGAAGTGCTACCTGTTCCACGCGCAGGGCCAGCTAGGCAGGCGGAGCTCAGGGGTCTCAATGTGTGGATGAGACACTGGTGTCAGGAGGAGAGGTTTAGGTTTGTTAGGCACTGGGGAACGTTTTGGGACAAGCCGGGCCTGTACAAGAGGGACGGGCTGCACTTGAACCAAAACGGAACCAGACTGCTGGCGCGTAACATTAAGAATGTGGCAGAGCAGCTTTTAAACTGACCCCTGGGGGAAAGCCGACAGGAGCCGAGGGGCATCCGGTTCAGGACTCCTCATCCCTAGGGAATGAGGGTGCAGAGGTTTGGGAACAGTCAAGTAATAACAGAGTAAAAATTGGGAGTGGTAGCGTGATGGGACATGGCAGCCAGTCTAGCAGGACAGAAGGCTGCAGAGATAAAGGTGCAAACATGCAGCCCTTCTTGGGGGACCAGGTATATAAGTGCTTTTATGCAAATGCCCGAAGTCTACGGGCAAAGATGGGAGAACTGGAATGTTTGGTGGCTAGGGAAAACATTGACATAGTAGGTATAGCGGAAACCTGGTGGAATGCGGAGAACCAGTGGGATACTGCAATTCCAGGATATAAACTCTATAGGAGGGACAGAGAGGGGCGTGTTGGAGGTGGGGTGGCCATCTATGTCAAAGAAGGGGTAGAATCCACCAGAGTAGAGCTGGAGGGGGGCTCTGACTCCTCTGTAGAATCACTGTGGGTTAGATTACCAGGCTCAAAGAGTGATGTAATAGTAGGGGCATGCTACCTCCAAAAACCTGAAGGGGATCTTGAAATGAGGAAGCAAATCAGGGAGGTGTCAATGAGAGACAGGGTTGTAGTCATGGGGGACTTCAATTATCCTCACATCGACTGGGTCAATTCCTGCTCAGGTCATGAAAGAGAGACTGGATTTCTGGATATGTTAAATGACTGTGCCTTAGAGCAGCTTGTCACGGAACCGACCAGAGGACAGGTGACTCTGGATTTGATATTGTGTGACACTCAAGATCTCGTCAGGGAGGTAAATGTTACCGAACCATTAGGGAACAGTGACCATGCTGCGATCTGTTTCGCCATGCATGTCGGGGGGAGAGTGCCGAACAAATTGGACACAAAAACCCTTGACTTCCGAAGGGCAGACTTCCCCAAAATGAGGAGACTAGTTAAAAAAAAGCTGAAAGGGAAGGTAAAAAGAGTCCATTCGGTCCAGAGTGCATGGAGGCTGTTTAAAACAACAGTCATAGAGGCCCAGCAGGAGTGTATCCCACAAAGGAGGAAGGGCTCGACTAAATCCAGGAGGGTGCCGGCATGGCTAACAAGCACAGTTAAAGAGGCTATAAAAGGCAAGGAAGCTTCCTTCCATAAATGGAAGTCTTGCCCTAATGAAGAAAATAAACAGGAGCACAAACTGTGGCAAAAAGAAATGTAAAAAGATGATACGGGAGGCCAAGCAAGACTTTGAGGAACGTATGGCAGGCAACATAAAAGGGAATAATAAAAGCTTCTTCTTGTAGAGAAATAGGAGTCACGGGTGTAAAAGCCATGTAGAAAAAAACTTTAAAATCCAGCTAAAAAGAAATAACGATCGATCGATCCTGACAGCAGTCTCCGGTTTTCCCAGCACTGTAGTCAGACGCAAAATCATTAAAATCCGAAGCTAGGACAAAGTACAACCTGACGTTTCGTTTCTTGCCTCTAGAAACATTTTCGAAGGGCAGTCAGAAGGCTGGCAGATGGTGTCTGAAGTCAGCGCTCAGCTCGTCTTTTTGAATAGTGAAAGCGCGGGAAACGGAGCGATCTCCAGCGGAACTGTCGAGGAAGTCTTCAATTAGCTCTGCAGCTGGTCCTGCAAGCACTCTAATAGTTATGTCAACTTGTGGTCCTCGAAATAAAGATATGTCTATTTAGACTGTTGTGTTCTTTTACTAATAAGCCGCTGTACTTATCTTTACAATTACCCTGTCATGTCCTGAATTGACCGGTTCTAAGTTCAACTATTTAAAGGTATATAAACGATAATATTAAGGCAGAAGTTATTCTCTCATATTTAATAGGGACCTGATGGATCAAAGATCTCTGTATATCTAGTCTCTGTTAGCACTTGTCCTTATACCTTCCTTGTCCTGGGAAGTCATCTGTATTCCTTCATTGGTTCTTGACACTTGCTTTCGGATGATGGGGAACCATACCTTGTTGACAAAACTTAAGTCTTGCTGTCTGTTAATTAATTTTTGTACAGGTCTTTTACTTATTTCAATCGCTTCCAGATGACGAAGAATACTCATGTTGCCCTCGGTCCTTAGGCTACTGGTCTCTTCAAACTGGATAGTGTGTCCTGTGGTCAGGGCGTGCTCTGCCACAGCGGATAACTCTGGGTGCTTAAGTCTTACAGATCTTTCATGTTCCCCTAATCTAGTGTTGATAGATCTCCGTGTCAGGCCAATATATTCTTTCCCACATGCACAGGGGATCCTGTAAACACCGGGATTGGATAGTGCGGGTCTCTTATCTTTGGGGTTCCCTAGTATCTGTTCCAATTTTTGGGTGGGCTTGAAAATGGTTTTAATATTACCTTGTCTTAATATACGGGCAATTTTATCTGTTACACCCTTGATGAATGGTAAACAGGTCCAAATTTTCTCTTCCTTGTTTACTAATTCAGTAGTTTCCACTTCACTCTTGGCATTACCTAGGTTGGTATTAGTGCCTTCCCTTATTGCTTTGATTTTGTTATATTGCTGTGTCCAGCATTTATTCATTTGTGTAAGCGAATAACCGTTAGCTTTCAACGTATTAAATAACACTTGCTTTTCTTGCTCTAAAGTATCCTTGTCACAAGTGCTAACAGAGTGCTAACAGAGACTAGATATACAGAGATCTTTGATCCATCAGGTCCCTATTAAATATGAGAGAATAACTTCTGCCTTAATATTATCATTTATATACCTTTAAATAGTTGAACTTAGAACCGGTCAATTTAGGACATGACAGGGTAATTGTAAAGATAAGTACAGCAGTTTATTAGTAAAAGAACACAACAGTCTAAATAGACATATCTTTATTTCGAGGACCACAAGTTGACATAACTATTAGAGTGCTTGCAGGACCAGCTGCAGAGCTAATTGAAGACTTCCTCGACAGTTCCGCTGGAGATCGCTCCGTTTCCCGCGCTTTCACTATTCAAAAAGACGAGCTGAGCGCTGACTTCAGACACCATCTGCCAGTCTTCTGACTGCCCTTCGAAAATGTTTCTAGAGGCAAGAAACGAAACGTCAGGTTGTACTTTGTCCTAGCTTCGGATTTTAATGATTTTGCGTCTGACTACAGTGCTGGGAAAACCGGAGACTGCTGTCAGGATCGATCGATCGTTATTTCTTTTTAGCTGGATTTTAAAGTTTTTTTCTACATGGCTTTTACACCCGTGACTCCTATTTCTCTACAAATTGTTGCTGGCCATGAGAGCTTCCACTCAAGAAAAAGCTTCTTCAAATATGTTAGAAGCAGGAAACCTGCCAGGGAAACGGTTGGTCCGCTGGATGGTGAGGGAGAGAAAGGGGTGATAAAAGGGGACTTGGAGACTGCAGAGAAATTAAATGAGTTCTTTGCACCTGTCTTCACGGCAGAAGACCTCGGGCAAATACTGCTGCCGGAACAGCCTCCCCTGACTAAAGAATTAAGTCAAATAGAGGTTAAAAGAGAAGACGTCTCAGACTTAATTGACAAAATAAAGATCAATAAATCACCAGGCCTGGATGCCATCCACCCAAGAGTTCTGAAGGAACTCAAGAATGAAGTTGCTGACCTCTTGACCAAAATATGCAACTTGTCCCTTAAAATGGCCGCTGTGCCAGAGGATTGGAGGATAGCTAATGTCACACCAATCTTTACAAAAGGTAGGAGGGGGGACCCGGGAAATTACAGGCCGGTCAGCCTAACATCTGTTCCAGGGAAGATGGTGGAAAGTCTCATTAAGGATAAAATCTTAAAATACGTAGAAGAACAAGCTCTGCTGAGGGAGAGTCAGCATGGCTTCTGCAAAGGGAAGTCTTGCCTCACAAATCTTTTAGAATTTTTTGAAAAGGTCAACAGGCACGTGGATGCGAGCGAACCCGTGGATATTATATATCTGGATTTTCAGAAGGCGTTTGACACAGTCCCTCATGAAAGGCTCCTGAGAAAACTCCACAGTCAGGGAATAAGAGGGCAGGTCCTCTTGTGGATTAGGAACTGGTTGAAGACCAGGAAACAGCGAGTGGGAGTCAATGGGCAATTTTCACAATGGCGAGAGGTGAAAAGCGGTGTGCCCCAAGGATCGGTCTTGGGACCGGTGCTTTTCAACTTATTCATAAATGACCTGGAGTTGGGGATAGGCAGTGAGGTGGCCAAGTTTGCAGATGACACTAAACTTTTCCGGGTGGTGAAGACCAGCAGGGATTGTGAAGAGCTCCAGAAGGATCTCTCCAAACTGGGAGAATGGGCAGCAAAATGGCAGATGCGCTTCAATGTAAGTAAGTGCAAAGTGATGTACATTGGGGCAAGAAACCAAAATTTCACATATACGCTAATGGGTTCTGAGTTGTCTGTGACGGATCAAGAGAGAGATCTTGGGGTGCTGGTGGACAGGTCGATGAAAGTGTCGACCCAGTGTGCGGCGGCTGTGAAGAAGGCCAATTCCATGCTCAGGATCATTTAAAAAGGGATTGAGAATAAAATGGCCAATATCATTATGCCTTTGTACAAATCGATGGTAAGGCCACATCTGGAGTATTGCGTCCAGTTCTGGTCACCACATCTCAAAAAGGATATAGTTGAATTGGAAAAGGTGCAGAAAAGAGCGACCAGATTGATTCGTGGGCTGGAGCACCTCCCTTATGAGGAAAGGCTACAGCGTTTGGGGCTTTTCAGTCTGGAAAAAAGGCGCCTGAGGGGGGACATGATTGAGACATATAAAATTATGCATGGGGTGGAGAGAGTGGATAGAGGGAAATTCTTCTCCCTCTCGCACAACACCAGAACCAGGGGACATGTACTAAAATTGAGTGGAGGGAGAGTTAGAACAGACAAAAGAAAATATTTCTTTACCCAGCGTGTAATTCATCTGTGGAACTCCTTGCCACAGGATGTGGTGATGGCACCTGGCCTTACAAGCCATAAGCAACCTCCTGGTTTTAGAAGTGGGTTTTCTCTGTGCCAGGTGCAAGGGAGTGACAACGGGAAACAGGTTATCTTGTTGTCTTGTGCTCCCTGAGGCATCTGGTGGGGCCACTGTATGATACAGGAAGCTGGACTAGATGGGCTTTTGGCCTGATCCAGCAGGGCTCTTCTTATGTTCTTATGAAATATTTTCCTACCATTCTTGCAGAATCCAGTTCTCATTCTCCTGCCAGATGTGCTGCAACACATTTTTAAAAATATATTTTATATAATCATCCAGTTTTATGTAGAAAACCCTACCATCTGCCTACCCTTTCCTTCTGTGGATTCACTTTGATGGGATTGCCTCTTCTTTTAGGTAAATCCACACCTGGAGGCTTTGAGTGGGTTACTTTTTATCTCCCAATGAGCACAGTATTACACATGCCTACTCAGAAGTAAGTCCCACTGAGTTCAATGTGCACAGGATTGCAGCCTATGATACTTCATGTACACCTGCTTTGATTTTTTAAGAGTTCAATAGTTTCAGGCTATGAACTCTGTTCTAAACAAGTCGTAAATTGAAGTGAAATTGGGCAGATGTACATTACCTGTGAGCTCTCCTCTTCTCCCTCAGTCAGACCTTACATATACTTTCAATAGCACTGAAACACATGAGTAAAAATGCCTGGGAATCATGAAACAACCTTATGTCCAGTTACTTTTTTCAGGAAGTTACCACAAAATTATGGGTGAAAGCAAATACCTCTCCTAATCCCATCCTTTTTATAAGTTGAACAAACGAACACTTACTATGTACATTTTTAAATGTGTCTTGTATCACCTTTACAGAGAGTACTTTACACAAGCTTACCAGATCGTCGCCGGGACGGGAGCGGTCTACCCTTAAGGGGGCGGGGCGTGGGGGACCAGAACATGTCGCGTTCTGGACCCCCACGCCCCGCCCCCTTAAGGGTAGACCGCTCCCTTCCCGGCGACGATCTGGTAAGCTTGACTTTACAGAGTACAGAGAATTAACAGCACCCTCTCCCCTTAAGTAATATCCACCCTCCTGACTTCCTCCTCCCTCTCCTCCCTTGGACTAAGACTAAGAGGAACCTTGGGCAGGCCCGCCATGGAAGACTTGTAAATAAATCAGTTAAGCTACCAGAACATGACTGAATACTGAATTCAATAGTCAAGGTTCAAAAGATGACCAAAAAAAGAACATGAAATGCAATAAACGCATTTCCTACCTATCTGTAATGAAGGAGCATTTTTTCCTCCCTCACCTGTATTCTAGCTTTGGCTCTTATTTATAGCAATTAGGTTGTGAAAGCTGTCTCTCTCCTGCAGTGATGATGATGATTGGATTTCTCCAATGATTGGATTCCTCTGAGGCATCCTCAAGGGGGAACATAAGAACATTAGAAGAGCCCTGCTGGATCAGGTCAAAGACCCATGTAGTCCAGCTTCCTGTATCACACAGTGGCCCCACCAGATGCTTCCGAGAGGACACAGTCAACAAGATAACCTGTTTCCTGTTGTCACTCCCTTGCACCTGGCACAGAGAAAAGCAGCTCTAGGAGCTGGCCCTAGAGAAACCATCAGCTGACATTAATTCAAATGTGGGATTTCCTGGTTGCTCCTGCTAGGCCTCTCCAAACACCATCCTCCTGGAGATGCCCTGTATGGAAATGTATGTTGTTTTCTTGTAATGATGAGGCAGCCCTAAACAGCAGTTAACTGCCCTGTTTCTATACAGCATACAGCGTTCTCATTTTGACAGGACCTGTTGCCTCATTACGCTGATGTAATTTACATTATGTAATTCAGTAGAAAGTTGGAGAATCACTTCTACGTCTTTTCCACCCTGAAGCAGGTCCAATGATATCAAAGTCTTTCCTTGACAGAATTATATTTTAAACCAAATCTCCATTGATAAAGAATTCCCTGATTACGTTCCATGAATGTTTCACAACTTGTTTAATTGCCTTAAGTTATGTTAGACAATTTACAGTCCAATTCTGCCTAGGACTGCTGTAACATGCAAAAACACACTGCGCTGGATCCTATCCAAGAAATCTGACCAGCGCTGGTGCAGACATACTTGGGGTAAAGGGACATTCATCCATTTACCCCAAGTAACGGCCCAACCACCACAATAGGTCTCCTCGGATGTACGCTGGTAAAATGGCTGGCACAAATCTGGGACGTCCATGTAACACTGGCCAGGCCCGGGAAGGGGGATAGGATTCAGCAAAACGTATCACTGAGGACCCGTCTCTGGGCCCGGCCACCTAATCACCCACTCCTGTTCCGCCCCATTCCACCCTCCCCATGCCTCCCCGGGCAGACCTTGTCTGTGTCCGCCGGTGGCAGCCTCTGTCTTACAGAGAGTGAGCGGCACCAGCCTTACGTCACATTTGTGCACCCTGGAGTAGCACAGTAGCAGGCATACCACTCCACAATTAGTGAGGATTTCGCCGTTAGTCAGTTAGTAGGGTAAACCTGTCCACTGTTTATCTTAATCTATCCTACCCTTTGCAGCAACAGGAAAAATGGGTGTTATTATAATTGAGCTTATTGTAGCCTTTTATAAATGAATATGAATACCCTTCTAGTTGTCGGAAGATTGGAAAGTGTGTGCTAACCCTTCAAGATTCA
Organism: Plestiodon gilberti rubricaudatus; assembly: GCA_026170595.1. Classification (NCBI taxonomy): domain Eukaryota; kingdom Metazoa; phylum Chordata; class Lepidosauria; order Squamata; family Scincidae; genus Plestiodon; species Plestiodon gilberti. Next base: position 76,880,387 of record JANXHW010000002.1, read on the forward strand.
GACACTACGAAAGGGGACAGAGCTGAACTATCAGTGGACTGACCTACTCTACTATTCCCAATTTCCTTTGCTCCAAGCAGCACCTTGCAGCTGACCTTGTCTTTTCCCCCATGAATGAGCCTCCCAATAATCTTTTCCCAAAAGTCCTTGCCAAAATTTTTAGCACCAAAAATCTAAGTTGTGCAGATGAAAAAACAGTATGTACCTCACTTATTTTAAGAAAAGTGTTATGGTTATTTATATGCAGAATGTGGTAGTTAAGAGAACATACTTTGCATATATAACATGCATATACATGTCAAAACTTTGTTTAAAATCCTCCTAATACACACACACGGACACACACACACGGGCAGCCCAATTCTTCGGCCGCTGTATCCTATGCAGGATCCAGGCTGCCCCGGAGCAGCCCGGGTGCACCTTGAGGGAAGGGGACGATCGTCCCCTTCCCCGGGTGTAAGTGGCTGGAGGCCCAATAGTCCTCCTTGAATGTACGTGAGCTGTATGTAAAGCCGGACCAGGCCTGGAGAGCCGGCTGTATCGGTCCGCCCTCTTCCCGCCCCTGCCCCAGTCGGTGTAGGGCTTACCTGCTCCGGTGGGTGCGGGGCCGGTTAGGAGCCGGGGGAAGGGCCGCCAGCCTCTGCGCCGCTGGGCCTCACTCTCCGGGTGCCTTAAACGCGCTTTATGGCATGTTTGTTTGTTTTTTTATTTATTTTATTAAATTTATACCCGGGGGGGGGGGGGACCCAAAGCGGCTTACAATAAAAACAAATCATAAAATGCAAGATTAATACATAAAACTGTATATATATATATATAATATAAAAGTACTTAAAAAGACATTAGTACAATCTAAAAAAACGGGGGAATAAAAGCAACAATAAAAGGCTCTGATGAGAGAGGGCTGGCACTCTAAAATGTGAGGCTGGGCGGTACTACACCCCTGCGGCTGTACTACACCCTGCGCCGGGAGAGCGCATGCTCCCCCGGCACACTGTTACACAGGATTGCGCTGTAATTCATATACAGTATTCTCAACCAATGGCAAATCCTTGCAATGTTTGGTACAGTATTGTGTCTTGTATTACAGTGATTATTATGTAATATTAAAAATAATAGTGGACAATTGTTGAAGCACGTTTCAACTTTAACGGGAGCATAAACATTTCCTGGGTGAAATCACGGTGCTTAAAAGTGCTTCATTTTGACTATATTACCCTGTTTCCCTGAAAATAAGACCTCCCCTGAAAGTAAGACCTACCATCATTTTTGCATGATTTTTGCTGGCACTCATAAATATAAGACCTCCCTTGAAAATAAGACCTAGCTAGGATCATCAGCCAGACGGACGCAACCCCCCAGCACCCCCCGCGACCCCCCAGCACTTACTTTGACCGATTTAAGCTTCATTCTTTCCCGAGGGTGCAAGGCTCTGCAAGGCCTGGAAGGTCCTCCACCATGGAGACGACGTGTTAGAGAGGCCAGCAAGGCCTGCAAGGAGGCTGCAACCTTGCAGAGTCTCTCTAGCACGTTATTTCTATGGTGGAGGACTCAAGTGCAGGCCTTCCAGGCCTTGCTGAGCCTTGCACCCTTGGAAAAGAATGAAGCTTAATCGGTCAAAGTAAGTGCCGGGGGGTGCCAGAGGGGGGGTCGTGACACAGGTTGGGAAAATAAGACCTCCCTGGAAATAAGACCTACTGCATTTTTGGAACCAAAATTAATATAAGACACTGTCTTGTTTTTGGGGAAACACGGTATGTTATCATTATTAACAATCATAACAGATACAACAATCACAAGTATCAAGGGTTCCATATAAGTAATCATATAAGTATCAATTGAGTTGGTCCCTTCTATTAGGTATACACAGCTGTCTCATGAGTGTAGCTTGCGAGGGTGAGGCAAGAAGCATAGTGCAACTGGGTATTGCTCTATTTATTACATAATGCAATAACATATTTACTATATAATACACAGTAATAGTCATGATGATGATGGTGATGATGGATTTTCTGCAGCCCAAAGTATCATATCCTACTGACTTAGCATCCCTTCTGTGGTTTGCCTATATCCGCTTCCTATGACTATGAGTGCAATGACAAGTATGGGTCATTTTAGCAAAAATGATCTTGCTGCGCTCAGGCGTCCCTGTGTGTTACATCTGGATGTGCAGCCCAGGCAAGGAATCCTGCCAAGCTCACTTGTGTTCTACAGAGTTGCCAATCCCAAGAGATGAAGCAACAGATGGTGGCTCTTCAGAAACCATGAATGCCACCATGCAAAGCTATTTACTCCCATGGATGCATTAGTACAGGGAAAGGGGAATGTGGCTCTAGAATGAAATGAGATTCACTGGTAATTGAAAAGAAGGCCATAAATAGCCGCATATCACAGCATTTGGTAATCCCATTTGACAATACATTTAGAATGAGCGAGCACTGTGGCTCTGGAAATTAGTTGATTGCACTCAGAATTCTGCAATCGCCCCTGCAAATGCATCTTTAGCCACCCATAGAATCTCCAGCCACTACAATGATAAACATCATGAGACATCACCTATAAAAATAAATAATAATCCATTCCCAGACTTCTGTGTCATCTCATATGGACTACTACAGCATCTACGTCTGTTTTGCCAAAGGATAAAAACCTTTTGTTGGAAAATATGTTATGGTATTAATTAATTAAAAACACAACAACATCAAGAGAAATAGCTGGAGTAGTCATGAAAGCATGCAATGAGGACATCACATGGAAAATGTTGAAAATAATTGGTTTGCATGACTGTGAAATATCTCTGTTTTGTTGTATTTTAATATGAGCATATTACACAGGAAGAGCCATCAATCCCCCCCCTTGCTTAATTCTCAGTTTGGGGTTATTTTGCTTGTTGTGGTTTTTGTGTGTATTTAAAGCCCTTACATCTCAAGTATTTTTACTTACCTCCTTGTAGGCCACCAGCTGTTTAGCTGGCATATGTCTGAGTAGCTTCAGGGGGCATGTTGGACTGGGAAAAAGGGGATAGGATCTTGGCGTGTGCCACCACTGCCACCAAGATCCTCCCTGTCCCACCCCTGGTTTGCCTAGTCCTTGCCCCAAACTGTCCCTGCCACAACCTCACCTGCTCCAGGAGCTGCTGGCACATGTGCGGGGTCTCTGGCCATTTGCGGCAGTGGCTCCGAAGCACACGATGGCAGCACAGCTTTCACGCCGCCAGAATGGATCGCGAGATCTGTCAGCATTAGTCCAGCTTTGGATTGTTATGTTAAGCATGTGGTAGTGTAGCTAAAGTTTCACTTTACTCATGTGTAACCATGACATGAGCTGCAATTCAGATCAGGGCCACAGTGTGGAGGTAAAAAAGTGTTTAACTCTGTACCTCTGTACCATTTTCCTACCAAATATCATACCTCCAAAGTAGCTACCGGTATGTAACTGTTAGCATACATAATAAACAGATTGCATAAACAACTTAATTTTATAATTTTGCATATAAACATGTGTTACAAACTGCTGTCTGAAATTCATACTTTTGAGCATTTGTCTTTCAAAACATTATACATAGTGTCCAAGTTTCCTGACTTACAGTGTAATCCTGTGCAACTTTACGCAGCCAGTCAAAAGGGCCGACCACAATATCTGAGCTTGTTCCCAGGCTGCGCCAGTGCAGCCCAGGAACACCTTGGGAGAAGGAGACATTCATCCCCTTCCCTGAGTGTAGGGCTGCCTGGGGCCTATGGGCCTCCTCAGATGTATGCCAGCTCTGAAGCTGATGTACTTCCGAGGTGGCAGGGTAAGGCCGATCCGGACTGGGAAAGGACCTAGGATATCGGCGGTGCACCCCGTCAATATTCCCGCCCTCTCCTGGTCCAGTTTGGCCAATTGCTCCCCTCCCTCGTTGCCCGCCCCACTCCCCCCACCCCTCATCGACCGGTGCAGGACTTACCTCCGCTGGTGGGTGCTGGGTCAAGAGAGCAGCAGAGTGAGGGTTGCCTTACTCCAGAGTTGTCGCAAACATGCTTTACGGTACTTTTGCGATGGCTTAGAGCAGCAGAGCGCACACTGTGCCACTTTATAGTTAGAGAGGATTGGGTTGCCCGGTACTGGAGCCTCACTAAGGCAGCATAATGTGTCTCTAGACAGAGAAAATACTGTAGCCCATTTCATGGCCACATCTTCCCATTCTATAACCAAGTACTTCTGCTCTGGGGGCTTAACCTTCGTCCTCATTCATTTCCCACCTCCTCATTTGCTCTAGCATGTCAAGATTAAAATGTGCTACACGAGTTGTTGTTTTTTCCCCTCCAAACAGGAAGAAAGAAAGGCAAAGTGGCTGATGGGAGTCGTAATTTTTATGACAGCTACTGTTTGGAAAGAAGGGGGGGATGACTCATGCAACACACTTCAATCTTGGCGTGCTGCATCCAGAACAATGATGGGTGGAAGAAAGGAGTTCCCATTGTTGCTAGAGTATGTAGGTACAGGGTGTGTTGAGGGAAAGAGCTGGTGGGGACAGTTTTTGAGGGCTGTAAGAGTTGGCAAAACGATTTAATGAGCCTTGGTAAAATGGCTTGGTAAACAGTCCCACTTTTTTTGGGGGGGGGAGGAACATTGGATCATTTAGAGGTGAACCTGACCCAGCTTGTCCATCTCTATTTAGGACCTTGTACCTGGACTTATGCCCCCTTTTGACTATCTTATGACTGCAGCCCCTTAGACTTGCCACTTTCATACCTAGTCTGTTCAGCTCCTTGCTACCCTTTTAGCCAACCCACAATAAACCAGATAGATAATGTTTAGCAAATTGCTTTGCAGCAGAAATAAAAACGAGATCTTTCCAGTAGTCCCCTATATTCTTTACTATGAGAAGGGGGGGGGGGTTTGTCAGTATGGATTTTACTTCAAAAAGTTCTGCAAAGCTGAAAAGAATAATACTATTTACACAAAAGTGATATATGTACAACAGTGAGCTTCTTCCGGCATTAGCATTTAAAAGGGGCACATTGAAATAATGCTAAGAAAAAGAAAAACGAAAAGGACTGAGCACCAAGACACAAAAGAAAAGAAGGAAAAGGGGAGATTTTTGAACGCGGTTTTCCCCTTCTGTGTTTCATGTTGCTGGCAGGTTGCCAGGGTTTAAATAGGACATACAGATGAAAAGTAGAAAAGTTAAAAGTGTCCTGCTTTTTACTCTTTATTTAGAAAAAAGGGGGGGTGACGCTTAAAATAGGAAAGGCAGCAGTGGAAACAAACTATCAATTGCTGAGAATCATATGCCTTAAGAGTAGCGATTGCATTTTCTGGCAATGTATATTAACGGCTTTCCTCCAAATGCTTCCCTAAATTCATTTCTGTTGCTGTTTACTGTCATTTTAACAATACTTTGCTGAAAGAAATGTTGATAAGTTTCCACACAAGTAATACTCCAGTCTTGCTACACCTAAATACTTTAAGAAAACATGGCCTCTCTGAGGCTATGAAGTAAATAAGCTTAACATGTGAACCAAAAACTATGCTTACGTTAGAAAATAGAGAATAATAATAATAATAATAATAATAATAATAATAATAATAATAATAATAATAATAATAATAATAATAATAATAATAATAATAATAATAATAAACTTTATTCCTTCATTTGAGAGCAAATAGTCACTACTAGTTTGGGAAATGACCTGGAATTTTAGCATAGTAGCAAACACATGAGTAGAGAGGGTGGGTTTTGATGCTACCTAACACCACATCCTGAAGCTTATGGGTCAGGTTGGAAAGTAACCATTACACGCAGATCTCCAAACTCCTAACCTTCCTATGCCATCCAGAAGACTACGTCCAGATACCACCAAAGACTGCTGAACAGTCTTAAGACAGGCGTTCACAACCCCTTTCTGGCCAAGTACCACCTCCAGTGCCACTCTCCTGCTGCGTACCACCAGAAGTGACCAGCGATGACATCATCATCGTTACTCCTGGGTTTTTGGGTTATCGGAGCCAAGAAAACACAGGTAGAGGCTCTCAGCAGGTGGGAGGGCCCTTCTCAGCATTCCCGAGAGGCTCGGCCAAAGGCAGAAGCCTCTTGGGAGAAAAGCGCAGTACCAAAAGCACCACGTTGGAACGGGGTTCTGGTGGGCTGGCGGTCCAAGTACAACCAGCAGTCGGTCGAAGTACCACTCGTGGTATGAGTACCACTGGTTGAGAACCCCTAGTCTAAGAAAATGGACAGGCTGACACTTCCACTTTAGGTTGTCTATAATGGCCACTAAAGAGTTATAATGAATGGCCGTGACTACGCTGAGTTATAGTAACTGTGTAATTGTCAGAAAAAGTGAAATAGTTTTTGAGACACTTCCCAAATTCCATTTCCCAGAGCATTTCCCAGAAATCTTGGAAAATGAAGAGATTGGTATTGTCCACTATTCGTTTACTACTGATATATCTTAGGGTTAATTCTTGCTTACCCCTAAGTAGGCTGTAAAAAAAAAGTGTATTTCTGCCTGAAGCAAATTAGAAAGAGTGGGGGACAAATGCCAAGAGGCACATCCGCAGAGGAATACATCCTATTATTTTCCCATCTCTGCAGAAGGAAAGAGCATTTCCCAGAAATCTTTCTGCTTCAGGAAAAGCCTTTTGGCACCATCATATTAAGCTGCTGAATTTCCATTCAACAGAAGCAAACATTTACACCATTATTTCAGGCTTATAGGATACAGTTTTTGGGATGGCCTCACAGCTCCCACTCCTATTTCTCATTTTTTTTGTTCACTGGGTGAGTTATGAATTGTGAAGCTGGCAGTTTCTCTGCTAAGCTGTGACCTGCTACTCCTGTAAGGAAGCAGGGAAAGCTGCGTACTACTCTGTTGACCTACGTTTTTGCTACATTTTATAGAGCAGCAGGGTGGGTAGGTGGTCAATGTAAATCTCACTATAAAAATGTAACATGAGGTAAAGGTCCACAGGTAATTTTTTTTAATTATTATTTTGCAATTAATATATTTTGCCTCTGTTTAAAGTACAATTAAAGTACAATTAACTTGACAACCTACAACATTGTTTCTCAAACTGTGGGTTGGGACTCACTTGGTGGGTCGCAAATTGATTTCTTGGTGGGCTGAAACCTGGTGGGTTCGTACCACTTGGTGGGTTGTGAATGCACAGCCTCCAATGAAAACAGGTGTGATGGAAAGATCAGATAACTAATTAACCGCCCCCACCGGATCCCTGCTTACCTGGTCCAGCGGCCGCATGGGCGATCCATCGATGGAGCAGGGGAGGCCGGCCTCTGCGCCAGCCTTCCTTGCTCTCGAGTAATTGCAAACGTGCTTTACGACGTGCTTTACGACGTTTACGACGTCTCCCAGTGACGGAATGCTCGTTCCATCGCTGGCTTCCGGCTCGGGATTGCGCTCTAATTCTCGTAAAGCTAGTTGGGTCCCAATAGAGTGTCATTTTGCCACCGCCCCACCGCCCCCCTCCAGCCACTGCTTCTGATACTGCCCCAAAGTGGCAGGAGGTTTCATTATTGACTTGTCACAATCTGATGTACAGAATGAGGAACTCGTCTGGCATATAAGAAAAGGTATTTTCATCATCCTGTGCAAATTGCTGTGAGTCTCAGCATCCATTTCAGTTTATATGTCTGAGTATCTGGAAAGCCAGAGGTCATGGGAAAAGTCAAAATAGCACAACCCAGCCAGCATCACAGAGCAGGTGGACTGCTTCAATTATGCAAGCTCCATGATGAATGAGAACTGTGTCCGCTCCTGAAAAGTCTGTGGGATGCTGATAATGTTTCAGTCACAAGCACATCAATGGTAAGGAGAGGTGCATTTCAAATGTAAAGCTTGGGTTTGCGTAAGCACACACACAGCGAACCATAGAACTGGATAGGAAGAACATTCAGCTAAAAAAAAGTAGAAGCGGGGAAGGAGGGAATTTGCATCAGCCATTAAGTGAGCAGGCTTTTTCTCACCGAAATGGTAACCTCTAGATAAAGCAGAGTCCATCCAACAGTAGATTTACTGCATGAAGCAGATAGCTTGGTAAAGCCATGGAATGACGGCAGACGAACAATATTGTTGCATACTCCAAGCGGGGAGAGAAGTGGGGGTCCCGATTCTCCGGGCCGGCTTACCCTTCTTAGTAACGTGTTGGGGGATGGATGGCTAAGGAGGGTGTGGTCCTCTGTGCTCTCATTGGCCAGGTGGAGGTTTCCAGTTGGCCAACAGGAAAAACAAAAGGAATGGATCAGAAAAAGAGAGAGAGAGAGAGAGAGAGAGAGAGAGAGAGATTTCAGGGCTTTTTAACTCAAGCCGCTCTCCTGGTGCCTGCCACATTGCACCAGCCAGCTTGCCTTGTCTTTGATTACCATACTATCCCAGTCAAACCATTGAGCTCACTGGCTATAGGAATAGAAATATTCATCATCATCATAATTGCTGGGACTAGGAAGGAATTTTAGCCAGTGCCAGACTGGCACAGAGTGCTGGTATTTTGCCTTCCTCGTAGCAGTCTTCTTGCACCACGTTTTTGCATTCTGCTGCATATACTACTTAGTTGTCACTTGTCACAATGCTTGCAGGAGGTCAGGCACTGGGCAGGACCCAGGGCAGGAGGTGTCAGACGGTGGGTTCTCTGTGGATCCTCAGAGCCAGACCCCCACACTGTCTATGCAGTCATAAGTTCCAAGGGCAGCTACAGTACTTGGGTTTTGGCTCCCTTTAGAGGAGAGAACACTGGAGACTTTGGAGTCTTTACAGCATTTGGTTAATTTACAAATATACAAGAAGGTCAATCATTAGATGGAGGCAAACAACATGTACACTCCTCCAAGGCAGCAGATCTCCAGAGAGAGGTCTTGCCCCACAAGACCTTCAGTCAGCATTCAGCTCTTTCACTCTCACAAACACAGACACACACCTTCAGGAGTGGTGCCAGCCTGCCAGGGGTTGGTCTATGCCAATCAGAGGGTACACATAACAGTACAAGCGACAGTGGTAGTACTTGATACACTATCAGGGGCCCCAGTGCAGAGCTTTGTTCCAGCAACCTGGTGCTGGCACTACTCACCTAACACCTGCTTGTCCCCTGGGCTTGGTGGTCATGTCTCCCAAGCTCTGATAGTGTTCCACATTCCAAAGAGATACTAGAGATCTCCCAACCAGCTAACCTTAAGTAAGGAATGTTGTCTAGCAATCTTAGATCAGGAATCACCCTTACAGTAGCGGGCCTACACCCCCCGTGGGAGGGGGCCGCCGCCGCGACACCCCCCATGGGACGCCATATCCCCCCATGGGATGCCGTCATCATCGTGCACTGCCGCGGCGCGGAAACACTCACACACCCCGGCGCTTTTCGGCTCCTTTTTGGAGCCAAACGGCACCCAGGAGGGTGGAAGGATCAAACTTCCAGCAGAGAACGGCTGCGAAGAGGAGCCAGCTGTGGGGGACAACGACAGATCCGGTGGCAGCTACACCTCCCCGCGACCCGCTGCTTGGGGCCCACCGCCCCCACCATCACAACGCCTCTGCTCCCTTACAAAAAGATATGGCTGACCAGCACTTTCAGGTGCATATACATTTTGGTCATATGAGTCATACGACACTCAGACTACTGGATGTGAGAATTGGGATTTTGATTCCCTTACTTGATATTCATTGTAAGAAATACTTGTTTTAACAAGTACAAGGAGAAAACATTGCTCATAATCACAGTTCTCTCTGCCTTCAGGTCTAGTTCTCACTAAGGTGGTAATTTGGGTCATGGCTGTGCCACATCAGAGTGCATCACGAATGAATGCTCCGCTGTGGGGGAAGAAAAAAATCTCTGCACATGGTAAACTAACAAGTCCAGAAGCAGGCTGGCTACAGTCTGTCTCCCTGATATCTAGTTTTCTATGTAGATGGAATTTTGTGGGTACCTAGTTTTCTGTGTCGCTTCTTTTGTATGGAGGCGCATCAGTCATGTATGATTGGTTGCACTCAAACTGGCAACTGGAAGTGGTACAACACAGATCAGACACAAATAAATCACCCTGCTGGGAGACCCAGCTTCAAAATCACGCTGTGCTATCATGAATAAGAAAGGAAGCCCTCGTTAGTAAGCATTGGTAAGGAAAGAACTGGCTTAAACCAGCTGAGTATCAACCTGAGCTGGTTTGGGATGAGTTTCACATTTTGGGATTTGTCCAGCTATGTGCCACAGACGGTATTGTGCTGCTTTGCCATGGCAGGCACATTTTAAGGGAAATTACTATGGCGTCTTCATTGTTTTACCACTTCCCAATACTAGTAGAGCACACACGTGACGACTTTGATTTACTAGATTAATAAAATAGTGGAACTGCTGCTCTGAACAATCATTTTGACATAGAAGAGATCTCTGACGAAGGAGAAAGGTGCTTTTGCTGTCTCCCAGTAGGTAGCCCTCCGGCCAACCTTGCAGTTTGAAAGCAAGAAATTGCAAGTAGATAAATAGGTACCGCTGCGGCGGGAAGGTAACAGCGTTCCGTTAGTCATGCCCGTCTCATGACCACGGAAGTGTCTTCGGACAGCGTTGGCTCTGCGGCCTTAGAAACGGAGATGAGCACCGTACCCTAGAGTCAGACACAACTGGCTTTCAAGCAGGGGATACCTTTACCTAATAGGTAGCCATTGCTGTGCTGTTCAACTGATATGAATGAACTACATAGCTCCTATCTATACCTTGTGACCCTCCTGGCCCATGTAGTCAATGTAATAGTCTCAAGCAGTCTCGAGAGAAAGAAAAAGACAAAAAAAAAATGTGCCTCCAACAGGCACTTGAAATAAAAAAGTGTTTATTCTTGAATACCCATATTGCCACCTTTTGGCAAAGCATTCCTCAAGGGTACTAACACTCTCTGTTTGATTTGGTGCTGCCCCATTTGCAAAACAGCAAGTGACAATAGCAAAGATGAAATGTTGAGTTGATTGGTCAGTACATTTTTAACTAACTAAAAAGATGTCCCCAATTTATCAGGTAACAGATTTAAAACAAAAACAAAACTGTTCAAACAGTGCAATTCTATGCATATCTACAGTATACAGAAGTAAGCTCCATTAATTCAAAGGGCTTACTCCCAGGTTAGTGTGTATAGGATTGCAGCCCAATACGTTTTTTAAAAAGTAAAATTGAACTATCTCTGTGGAATAAGAACAAACAAACCGATTAAAGGAAAAACATATATTCCTATAGTAGATGTCAGTGCTACAGCACAGTCATGCAAAGTAAATTACCTTACATATAAATGTGACTGACACAAGCAAAAATACCAAGCAAGATTAATCAAATATTATAGCTTAATTGGAAGCACTAATGTTTATAAACCTCTTGCTCAGCATCCAGTAACTCACAGAGGACCAAGCAAAGCAAGATGTCAAGGATAACAGAACGACGCCGACAGTCTCTATAGATTGAGCCCACCTCACCTCACACAGCTGGTATGAAAAGAAGTTCAGAGAATCTGGGAAACAGCTGTTAATCACAGCATGCACCTTGCTTTCCTATTGTCTGTAGAAATGATAATGCCGGTGATAGTTTGGTCTCCAAAAGACCTGCGGTATCCAGCTAATACTGAAAGTTAATACTGAACGAGGGCTTGGACTGCCACAAGACTTTGAGGATCAGGCTATAATTGTACTTGTACTGGATATGGGTAGAGTGGGCAAAGTGTTGGTAAACTGTAAATGTTTAGACGCATTATTAATGCTGTTAATTATCAGCCTCATCTGCATATCACAGAGGTATAATTTATTTTAATACTTAAATAAGTCTTAAATTCTGGCTTCTAAGTACTGTACCCAAGTTCACTGTGCAGCAGTAAGGAAGTTTCAGAAAGTGTATTACGTGTTTTGCTTTCTCAATGTGTATTCCTATATTTCCTTTCCTACATGCTGGTGCTCTCTCTCTCTCTCTCTCTCTCTCTCTCTCTCTCTCTCTCTCTCTCTCTCTCATTGCTGGACTCAACCATCTTCTAATAATTGGTCAGCGGCGGAACTATTTACATTCATAGTAAAATAAAGGACAACAGACAGTTCCCAGGTTTTCCAGGCACAGAATCAAAGAGAAACTCTACAGGTACTGTAAAGGATGATGAATCTTTTTTGACTTGGTACCCCAGCTCAACTATGTTAGTTTTTTAAAAAAATAAAATAAAATAAGAAACTGCTGTACTTTTAACGTTTATATTTTGATTTTAGGATCTTAATATTTCTATTTATTTTTAGTTGTATCCCAGTAAAAACTGAGCTATAAATATTGAAAATGAATAAATAAATTACGCTCTCGCAAAATTGATGACAAAATTGGAATAGTAGTGTCCTAGCTCCACTACTCCTTACGGCACGTTTGCGACCCAGAGACGAAGCTGCGCCCCCACGTGGGGGGGCTGCCGACGCTATGCCCCCACGTCACGCTGGGCGTGATGTCATGCGGCTCCAACCACGCCCCCCTGCCATTTTCCTGACTCAGCGAAGACGACGGAAGCAGCAATGGACGAATGGAACACATCGTCCAGGCAAGTCCAGTGCCTTGGGGCCCATGGCCCCCCGCCCCAATCCCCGCGACGCTTCTGTTGCGACCTCTTCCAGTGCCGGAACACTCCTTCCGGCACCAGAGTTTTCTTCAGGATTGCGCATAGTGTTAGCTTTGTAAAATGAAGTCCATAAACTTGTTGTTATTAGGTATTTCCCTACTTATTTCTTTTCCCTTTGTCATTATTGAATAAAATGCATTAATGCAGCAGTTCTCAAACTTTTAGCACTGGAGCCCAGTTTTTAAAATGACACTCACAGTCTATTGGGACCCACCTAGCTTTGTGAGACTTAAAAAAAAGAGAGATTTAGAAATAAATAATATTTGAATTTATTTACAAGTAATAATATTTTTTTCTTTCTTTACAAAAAACTTGATTCATTTCTCATAATGAGACAGCCCTAATGAATAGCCTCACAGCTTGAAGGGCTTAGTTATGTGACCCAACCTTCACCTGCCCCCACTACCTGTCACTGACGAACTTGGAAAGAAAATACACCAGAAAAAAGATGCTCAAACATTTGTCTCCCTATATTTACATAAGCTTGCAAACTGCAGGAGCTCAGCTCTTTGCAGGGCAATTAGCAGCTGTTTGATTTTTTAATAGCCTCAGGGCTTGAGGCAATTAGTTATGTGATCTTTCCATCACCTTTGTTTTCATTGAAGGCTCTGCTCGTCACCCACCAGAAATCGGGGCATATCCTACCAGGGGGTCTTGACCCACAGTTTTGCAAAATGCTACATTAATGTAAAACATATTTGCTTGGAACTAAAACTTAGTGCAACTTAGAGCCTGTGAGATATTATCAAGACAATAACACCAGGAGAGTGAATATGAGCATCCAGGATTCAGTGTTCCTGTGAATCAGTGGTATGCAAGCTTGCTGAAAAATACACAGAGTATTAAAGGAGAGCACAGGTATTGTGTTAAGAGTGCAATCAGAACCTGTGGATGTCTCATTCAAAGTAATTACTGCCTGCTGTCAAATTCCAAATTCATTATGACCAAAAAAGCTGGGATGTGATGGTCAAGGTAGTGGTGGACCCTGGATTGGGTAGCTAAATTAGGTGTCAGGGACATCAAAGTCAGGACTTCAATTTGATACCCTTCTGGGCAGCCTTGCTAGGAAATCACCCATTCCTGCTGCAGTCATCAGATTCAGGGAGTTTTATATCAAATGACAGGCTAGATGTAGAGGAGCAAATGCCACAATATGTCATTTAGAAGACTTTCAAATTTGTATGCGTCTTTCTAAGTCAGTTTCAAATATCCATCATTTTTAATATACAGCCTAAGAATTTGCAGCAATTATGGTACTTGTGAGGATAGATTTTTGAATGGAGACTTAGGAGGGTCAAACTTGACGTGATGCAAGAGATTCATGATCAGATCTCTTCATATCTTTTTCTCTCTCAGTTTGACTGAGGAAGGGGCACTGAGGAAAGATGCTTTAACTCTTTTCCCTCATGTTGTTTCCTAATAAAAATGGTACCCAAGGCTTCTGTTAGCCCTAGTAGGGGAAAAAATGACAGGGACTCATATTGTACCTGTGGTTTGGTGTTTTTTTTTTTTTTGTCTTTGTCTATCAGGGGATACCTTTACCTTTTATCAGTGTTAAGAACAATTTGAGGGGGAGGGGCAGTTTGGTTGAGGCATAAACTGGGACAGGAAAGGGATAATTTCCCTCCCCCCAGTGCCACTTTTCCTTCACATTAGCAAATTTCTCTGGCTGCTCTGAGGTAAAGAATAAGATATCAAGAGATTCAATTATAGATCTCCAGCATCATATCTGATTTGGTCCATAGTTAGATGCATCTTGAGGCAGAACATCCAAGTGGCATCACCATCATGGTGTCATATTCTCTCATGATGTTGAGAATATAATAATAAACTAATGACCCAATCCTATTTTCCTCCTCTGTTGGAGTAACCAGTGTTGTGCCGGAAGAGGCTGCTTTACAGCTGTCATAAAGCAGCCTCTGCTGATGAGCGCAGTGGGCCCGCCAGTGACCTCCTGTGCACTGACTGGCCAAATGACAGCTGCTGGAGCAGATAAGCCCACATAGAGGGTTGGAGGGAGGTGGCGAGGGGGTTAAATAGGGTGGGGTGGGTGGAACAGGAGAGGGGTAAGTGGAACAGGGTGATGATGGGGGCAGGGAATAGGGTGGATCAGGCCTGGGAAGGGGCAGGATCAGCAGTAGTGCACAACGAATCCCAAGCCCCATCCCGAACTTGATCTCCCTGAACAGAGCAATGCAGACCTGCACCAGAGATTGAGCTGGTGCAGGTCCAAGTTGCCTTATAGTGGTTGCATGGCCCCTTACCACGAGGAGACCTCCATCAGCTGAACGTTCCCCACGGTATGTAGCGGAAGCTGTGCTGTTGCCACTGCATCGCCATACAGGGATTTAGGTTGGATTGGGCTGTACGCCATTTACTATTTCCTGCCTTTAATAGTACTCTAAATATCTATGTGATCTGGGCCATTTCATCCTGCCTAATGATTGGGCCAGCTCTGCTCTTCCATGTCTCTTCCCCTCTATCTTCATTCTCAGAAACAAAAAAGTCTTTTTCCTCTCCTACTTTAGGTTTTCTCTTTCTTTCTCTGTTTCCTATTATCCTCATATCCAAGCCTTTAGCATGGTATACCTGAATGGCAGATCAAAGCTCTGAAAGTTATTGTTTTCCATTAAAGCTTTTCAAAATTCATTTTGGTGTTTTTCATGCTGATAACACTGCCAGAAGAAAACCTTTGTAGATAGTGACATGATTAAGGGAATGAATATCTAATCTAAGCTTATCAGCTCATTAGCAGATCCAGGGCAGGACACCCAAAAAAATAAAAAAGGAATATAAACAAGGAGTCAAGTGAAGGCTATCATCCTTTCTAGGCAGATTCATTTATAATCTCCTAACTACGACCAAACTATACAGTATATTAAATGTATTGTTTGACACTGAGTGATGGCTTTTTCAAGTTAAATAGTAGCCACAGGACTGGGACCATGGTGCACAGAGAGGGTATATCTAATCCTATGCCCACATGTCCCTGATGTACAGTAAACTGTATCCCTGAAGGGAAGCTTCCGCTGGCATGATTGGAAGTTTCTTCCTGGGTCGAATAACAGGTTCAGAGGAACAATTCTCATTGGGATGGTTGTGCAAATGGAAAGGGTTAAACAACGCCTCCCCACATGCTGCAGTACCAATCCTGACTTCCCCAGCTATTGTTTGGCTTTTTAAACACAAGAATGGAGGTTAAAGCACACCTTTACGGAGACTATAGATTGGAAACCTTGTTAATATCTTAGATAGTCAAATTAGGTCACAAACATGTTTTATACTTTCAGCACAATCCTGGTGCTGTGTTGGGTGGCGGAACGAGTGTTCCGCCACCCGAAGACGTCGTAAAAGTGCCGTAAGGCACTCCCTGCTCCGCCGACCGAGCGCCCAAAGGACCGCCGCTGGACCCTGCTTCACCTGCAGACTTAAGTAGTACAATCCAAATTTCTACCAATATATTCCACAAACGTATTGGACAACTGTCAGTGTCCACAGTGGTCACAAACAGACAACCTATTTCTGCCTCTACTTCATGTTCTAATCAAGCAATCTGTTGCCTGTAGAAGCTTCTGCCACAATAAAGTGGCAGAAAGTGCCACATACTTTAAATCTTTCGGCTACTGGTGGTTCCAATGACCCCTTGTCTGCTATGTCCAGCCATTTGTTAAAAAGAGATCTTCATTAACTATATCCACAGACACAAATGCATGAGCTCAGAAGGAAAGGGGAAAAAAAGTCTCTCTTCAAAACCACATCTTATTATTCCTCAAAAAAAAAAAAGTGACTCATGATGTATTCAAAGCATGGAATTGATTTGTACACGTCGTGCTAGTTGCTTCCCAATTGCTTCCTAATCCTTTTGTTAAAACAGAGAGCATTAACAGCTGCCCTCTGCCTTTAACGCTAAAGAACAGCTACTTTCGCTTCAACTGATGGCCGTGTGCCTTCCCAAGCACAAATGCTTTCCAAGCATAATATGATAATTTGTGAAGTTGGACGCATCAGTGTATTGATTCTCCTTCCTCCCCTTAACATTAAAGGACCAGAGAGAACATAACAAGTGGCCAAACGGGAGGGGCGGGGGCATCACAAAAGAGATGCAAGGCAACATCCTTTTGCTTGACAGTTCCCTTTGTATATTGTCAGTTTTCATATCATCTTGCACACTACTTTAGCATCCTCCTTTATGATTTTATGCAACTGGAGTGCCCTCTGTCTTTGAATGTTGCAGTATGCACCTAATTAGTCCCCTAAGACATAACACCTTTTTGTTCTTCAACAGAAGAGGCAGAGATTTGAGTTTTCGTTTGGTGTGTGTCTCTGTGTGTGTGTTTTAAGTGGACCATTTCCCACAGCAGTATAGCAGCAATTATAGCAGGATTGCTTTCCAATGTCTCATTCTAAAGGCACATAGAGTGATTTATTATAGATTTGATATCATCTAAGAGCTGTTGTCTTCAGGAGGACAAGTTCAATGTCTTCCTATTTAAGGCTTGAGCTGGATGACGTGTGCTACCTTTGCCGCTAAATTAATTTACATGCGCTAGAAATTGAATTCCTTGGATGCCTGCAGTAAAAATTAACAGAGGGGTTTAATAATATATCCACAGAATTAATTCACAGTAAGCTTGTACCATGTTCAAAGGTGTTATTGCATTAATTAACACTTAATAATTAATACCTTGCGCCAGCAAGTCCGGAGGGCTCTGAGTTGCTCTGTTTTGTTCAAAAACACCTTTCTTCTCTAGACCAACATCACATTAAGTATGCTAAGGAATTATAGTCTCATAGGCATCATGTCTGAGAAGCAGTTATACAAGATAAGTGTTCAAGATGTACAGCAAAGAGATAAACAAATTACGAGCACTACTGAGCCCATTTCCCAAAGAAAAGTGAGCCTCCCAGCCACACATTGGATGGGGAGGGGGGGGGAAAGCCTTTGAGAAAATAGTCTTGGCAAAAAAGCAAAAGTAGCAACTTCGTAAAATGTTGATGCTTGTGTTTTCCGCAAAGGAGATTTCCATTTTCCTTTGAATAATCACAGAGCCGACATTTTTGATCAAAAGAATTTTTGTGAGTGTGCTGAGATTCAGTATATATAGCTTTTTGCATGCTTCACCCTGTGTATTTATTATACAAAGGTGATGCACACCACATGGCGCATGGAGTTGTTATATACCAGTCTTCCATGGAAATTCATTGTAGCTCTGTTTCCTGCACACTCACATGCCACCCCCTTCTCTTCCGAATTAAAGCATCACCCACGAGAGCTCTGAAAGATGTATGGCTGGAACAAAGGAGGGAATCTAGGGCACTGCCATAAAAGACTATGCTGGCTGGGTTTCTTCTGCAGCCTGTAACAGTGCAAAGCATTAAACATTTACACATCTGCTTGTTATCAAAATTGCTTATCTTGTACTTTTTAAATAATACCTCCTTTGATTTTTTTTTCCCCTTGCAGAATGTGATCTTTTTCTTAGCAGGCAAGAAAATGCAGTAAAAAATGCTCACAGCCTAAGCTAATCTTTTCCCTCTACAGAGTAGTAGTTGATGTGAAAAATCAGTTGAAAGCCAAAAAAGAAAAAAAAAAGAAAAGCAAAAAAAGAAAGAAAGAAAAGTGATTTCAATATGAAATGGATACATTTTGAAGTTTCTCTCTTTTGTCTGGATCAAATTGGTTTGGCTTTTAAATTATCCTAATATAGGTTTTAGGTGAAAAGACTTGAGAAGTGACTTCATGTCATACTTTGTGAACAAAACTGCAGGTCCCATTGCCATGAAGCCATGGGAAGCTTCAAATATCACGTTCCAGCACCATATTGTACTGTTTTCCATCTAACCTCCATGTCTGTGGGCCAAGCTACACATTATGTTAAACATGTTTTCCATTCTGGATTTTTCATAAATATAGTAGCCATGGGTGGGACACATAAATGGCGTCTGTCCCTGACCCACCCATGGGTGGGACGGACACTCAGAAAACCAGCACTTCAGTACTGTATTTCTGTATTTAAAGACCTGAATGGCTTCATGGTGTCATCTTTGTCTATAGCCAACACTCATGCACTAATCTCTCAGTTCCATCAAAGTTAATAACGTGCCCGGTGGAAATCACATGCTCAGCCAGGGCAGATGATCTTGGTGTCCCAACCGGCAGACATTGCCAACATCAGAACAGTTTTTAAGCCCACACAGAAATTGTCTCAACTTTTGAGGAACCCAAAAGACCCCAGACCAGCATTATCTACTCCAAGGGGTGTATTAAATACATTGCCAGTGTGGTAAGGTATACATGGGAACTACCAAGCATTTGATCATTCTGTCCTGGCTGAGCATGTCATTTCCACCAGGCATGTTATTAACTTTGATGGAACTGAGAGATTAGTGCATGAGTGTTGGCTATAGACAAAGATGACACCATGAAGCAATTCCGGTCTTTAAATACAGGAATATTTTAATGAACCGGAAACAAGAACCGGCGTTTATTAATAAGATTTGGACACCCTCGCTAAATAGGACTGCTGTAGCTTTAAATGGCAGTTAGAATGCTCTTCATATGCTGGTTGTGATGCTCACTCCATTAACATCTTTTGCCGGCTGGCTCTGTTTCTTATGCTTGAAAAAGTTCATGGGAATGAACGAAACGTTGCAGTATTAAATGTGTTTTTAAATGGTTATCACTGTATACTTTTCTATGGCCTTTAATCCCGAAGAGATGCTACGTTCATGCTAGAACATAGACCCTTCCAGATTCTAGACTGAATCTGAACTTTGGTCTCCTTCACTGAAGTTCTCATCACAACCCACTTCCCTTCTCTAACTTATCAAGGTGGCAGAGAGAATTCATGTTAGGTACCACAGTTGCATGGGAAACCATGAGATATAGTTACCATGTCTAACCATATGTGTGGATGCTGCTAGCATGTGTGGCAGCATCCATAGACTCTGGGAGCCATGGGAACTACACCAAGCAAGCACCACTGCAACACTTCATGCAAGTGTCATCTGCATAATGAAAAGAAGAGGTGTGTGGGAAGAGCTTTTGCTGAGTGCTCCAGTATGTCCAGTAGTCTGCCCCAAACCCAATTAAAGGTCTGGATTCTTTCTACTGAAGGTCTGCAGGCATTCAGCAAATAATCAGGTTCTCCTAAATTATTTCTGGTGTGTGGAGGACTCTGCCCCGAAGCACTGGCGTCACTGCAGGGGGGGGGGCGGAGCAACGCTTTCACCGACTTGAATGGCTCCAAAGGCGAGGGGGTGGGGGTGCTTCATGCTCCCATGTAATGGAGGGTCTGACCGCAGCGGAACTAAGAGCTCCGCCCCCCCTGCAGTGACGCCAGTGCCCCAAAGTACTTTCAATGCAACTAACAATATTTCTCAGAGGGGTTTTGCTCATCCTTATTTCAAACAAAATATTCTCTTTTTTTAATTTAACCAATAAACAAAGGACCAGTGGTGATTCATAATGTCTATCAAATGTCCTTCAGAAGAAATGCAAGGATTTCTTATTTCTCTGGCAGGAGGGCTATAACCCTACAGAAGTAACGTTGTGGGAAAATGATCCATGTGCCAGAACGCTAAAGGAAATATTGAACCTTGTGAGTGCTTATAGGGAAATAACCTGTGGGCACAATGAATTCAGTCTCTGCTTTGGGGATCAGGCAGAAGAAGTGGTCTATTAACTGCCGGCTAGATCATCAGTTGTTCTAAAAGGAGACTAGGGAAATAGTAAAAATAAATGAATGCCAAGTGTGAAATGTTAGAATCCTTCTCTTTTATTGCAAAATTCTGGCATGCTGTCCGAATCATTTTTGAAACATTGCTCTGAAGGGTAAACAAAATCATTACCTCATTTTGTGGGCATGCAGTACCATGCAATTTACAGCTGAATGGAGACCAATTTGCATCTTTTGCAAAACTTACCTTGCACAATAAAGAAAAGTCATGTTGCCCACCATTAGAAAGGTGCCATTGAATAGAAAGGTACAGAATGTGATTGATGGAAGCATTATTCAGAACCAATGCTTAACCCAAACAAGAGTATTTCTTCCTAAGAAATTGCACAATTAGAGAAACGAGCATTAGAGGCCTGACCACGGTATCAGTATTTCAGTATCTATAGGTAACCGCTTTCCGGCCAAAGAAAAGCTTCACGCAAACGGCCTTGGTCTTCTGCCTGCCCAGATCCTGATTAGGCACTCATAACCCCTGGTCGATGTCTTCACCTTAAAGATTTAATGGGTACCTGATGTGCCTGGGTTTTCATCCAATGCCCAAACTGGCTGAGATCTGGATTGCTTTTGAAGTCCATCTTAACAACTCCAGCTGTGAAAAATCTCCTGCATGACTTTTGACCAGTGTCAGTTTAATGGAGCATGTTACTCCATTGCTGTATCATCTTCACTGACTGCCAATCTGTTTCCAGGAACCACTCAAAGTGCTGATAACTGCCTTTGAAACCAGGATGCCTACAAGATCATTTCCACCCCACCCATAAAAAATTGCTTGTCTGTCAAGGCTCTCCTGTACATCTGAGGCGCAGTTGGCAGTAGTGTAGCCGGGCGGGGGGAGCGCAGTAAATGCTACACGGTGTTACACGGAAGTGCTAAGTGGCCCCTCCCACTTGCCATTGGAGCCAATCTAGCAGTGAAGGCAACATTACCTCTGACTACGCTACTGGCAGTTGCTAGAGATGAATGAGAAAGCCTTCCTGTTGTGATAATCAAAATGTGGAACTCCCTGCCACAGTAGATTTGTTTGATCCCTTCAGTTTCTGTTTTTCATCAGCACATGACAAGGCTTTCTTTCTTATGATTAGTTTTTGGTTTATTTACTGATGTATTGCCTCTTCCTGTTCTGTTTGGCTTACTTGCTATGTTATTTTAGTTGTTTGTTGTGTCTAATACATTGTTTTATGGATGTTGGCCAGTTTGGGCATTCCTATTAAACCGCTGAACCATAAGCTCTTGATCGAAAGGTCGGCAGTTCGATTCCCGCGACGGGGTGAGCGCTCGTTGCTTGGCCAGCTCCTGCCAACCTAGCAGTTCCAAAGCATGTCAATGTGAGTAGATAAATAGGTACCGCTTGCGGGAAGGTAAACAGCGCTCCATGTTCCAGCTGCATGCTACGCGCTGCGACAAGGAGAGTCATGCCAGCCACATGACCACGGAGGCGTCTTCGGACAACGCTGGCTCTTCAGCTTTGAAATGGGGATGAGCACCACACCCTAGAGTCGGACACGACTGGACTTAATTGTCAGGGGATACCTTTACCTTTTTATGAGTGGACAGGCAGGACAAAAATCCCTAAATCAGTGAATGAATCTAAAGACACGACCTTGGCTCTTCCACCCAGCCTCAACTTCCTGTAGATTCATGAATTTCACTACTGATTGAATGGATGCTTTCTTCAGGTGCTTCACAGGTCATTCAATCAAATGAAACAATAGATTCCATTTGAGTTCAGAATTGTTCTTCTGTAGTCATGCAGTATCTTTTATCCTCTGTATCATAACATTGATCTAAATGTTGACAGTTATCTTTAGTGTTTTCTGTCAAAGTACCTCAGACTAGAGCTGTGTGATCCTATCATGTTGTCACTGAAATTTGAACTGTTGAAATTTGAATTTGAGTATGCGGAGCCTTCTGCATAACTCTGATCTCAGGTTTGCTCCTTACTCCATCTCCTACCCTGAGTGGCCACTAGGATTGGAATACTGGCACCCCTTCAGTTCCATCCCACAAACTTTCAGCTTAGTTGCCAAAGCCTCCCCAAGCCCTCTACTTGGGAATCCCAGCCTGGTTTACTCAGGTATACCTTTGCCCTCTCTCTCCATCTTCTGTTTCTCACATGTAACCAAGGTGCAGCATGACCTTTTAGCTCTCTCCCACTCTCTTTCCCTAAGTGTTATAGAAAGCAATTCTATTTTTTTAAATTTTTTTTAAAAAAAACCTGAAAAGGTTGGGATTCTTCACAGAGAGCCCATGTTTGCCTCTTTTCCTTTCCTTGGGTCCAGTCTCCTTGATCAATCAATCAAACCTTTGAAGCTTTGATTTTATATTTGGTTCTACTCCAAATCTACTGCTAGGCACCCTATTCCAAAACACTGAACTATCAGTCAAAGGGGCTAAATAGACCGAAGTGAACTCATGAACCAGAGAAACCAGCATAGCTAGTCCTGTGTGAACAGATCCAACACCCCTCCGTTCCATGTCCTCCCGACTCACAGCTCTGCAGGCAAAACCTCTGCCCCAGGCTTCAGCCACCCCCTTCCTTTGGTCTCCACCCCATCATAGGATTTCTGCCTCTCCTGCTTGCTCACTCTTGAGCCTTGAACTCCACAAAGAGTCCATATTCCATGGTGGAAGGCCACATTTTGCATGTGTGCAATACCTTGTGCTCTTTCCTCATATATACATTGTGTAAACACACACACACACACACACACACACACACACACACACACCACTCATACATACACATATAAAAATAAATGTGTGTGTGTATATATACAGATATATATATCTGTGTGTGCGTGTGTGTCTATATCATCTATATCTATATGTGTTTGTGTGTGTGTGTTTTGAGCAGCGCCAATTATCTAACTACTGTATACATAGACAGCTACCAGCCACTCTGAGAGTTTGTTATCCCCCCCCCCCCCCCGGTCCCTCTTGTTGTATTGATTGATCTCAATAAAAATGTGTTTGCTCATGATTTTGGGCTCCGAGTCAATTTCTAGTCCACTTTTTAATGGTATCAGTTTGTGAGGTGCATGTCAATACCCAAAGCTTGCTGAACACGCATGTGTGGGGCCCATGGGTGTATCCTTGTACTTGTGTCAGTGTTCATGTTAACAGCATAGTGACTGAAAAACCTGCAACTGTAATGTAAATCCTTACTATGAATGAGCAGCTATAGGGGACATGTCAGTCTGAAGTTATTTCCTCCATGTGGTTGTATCCCAAGGGAGAGTGAGGCTGCTTCACCTGGAGTAACTGATAAATATTTGTCCCTAGCATTTCCATGAGCTTAAAACACTAAATAATATCCCCTGATTTTGCATTGTTGTTGAGTTGTACACCGCACCCTTGAAGATCACCCTTTAGAATGCCACTTAAGGAGAGCAGTTGCTGCAATAACATCTTTAAAGTTCTTCCTTTGCTTCTGCATAATCTGATTTTTATCCACTGTGCATAAATTATAGGCACTTCATCAATGTCTCATTATTTTTCTCCTAACAATTCAATGACAGTGATTAATTTCTGAAGATCTGTAAACAAAAACCTAGCTCGGGAAGAAATTAAAGCTGAGCTAGAATATTTCTGAGCATATCCAGGCACACACATTCTGCAAAAGAAAAAAAAAAGGACAGTGCATATTTAGCATGGAAGACAGCAAATTATAGGACACACTGGCATACTTAGGGCTGATTCACACATTGTGATTGCCAGACGTAAGAACTCCCTTGCGAATGATTCCCATGATTGAATATGCATGGCAAGAATGTGTATGAATGACTCATACACACAATTCGTTCTCTGATGTTCTCCTGAATTACAGATATGATTCTGGAGAATTGCTGTTCATGGAGTTGTCAGCAGAATTGCCTTTTTGCCTTGCCTATCATTAGACCGGCTCTATTTATGAGTGAGTAATAAGTATAAGGAGCCCAGAGGGGAGAAGATATCAACTTTGTGGTAACCGTAACATATAACTAGCTTTCGTCGTCTTCTAAATAATATGATGAAGCTCTGAATTCAAAGATGATTACATTTCCGAAATTCACAGCGAAGAGAGATTCAATTTAAGTGCATTTATAATGCTGAAATGGCCACCCTATAAAAGTTTAAAAGGGAAGATTCAAGCAAATGCACAGGGCTCCCGCAAGCTTTATGGGCCAGTTGATTCTTTTAAGGCAGATAATAAGAAAGGTGTGTGTGTGTGTGTGTGTGTGTGTGTGTGGGTGGGTGGGGTGGGTGGAGGGGGGAGATGTGGGTTTGCACACCCACAAAATATGGTTACTGTCAAGGTAAACATACTATGACTGCAATTCAGCAAGTCACATGACCCAGTAGCGCAGGGGATTTGCAGGAGCCGTTCGCCAAGCGCTATGGAGGGTAAGGAGAAGGATGATACTATTTCAACAAAAGAAGGGAGAAAAACACAATAGTACATAAAAGAGAATGATGGATCATGTGACCTTTGGGTAAAATAAGTAAGCCACAAATCTACCACAAGGGATTTCCCAAATTCCCAAGGCATTTCCCTGATTCATTCATTTGATTATTACATTTTTATCTTCTCCTTTTTCCAATAAGCTCAGAGCAGCATTTTATGCTAACAAGATCCCTGGAGGTTAGGCCATGAGATAGTGACTTGTCCAAGGCTATCTTCTGAGACTCATAACTCACCAGAGGTTTGAACCTATTTTTCATGCAGCCAATCTGCACTCTAGCTATTAGATGGTTCAAGGGTCCATCTTGTATACTATCATCACCATTGTGGTAGATCGGCTTGTCCTTTTTTCACCTGGAGCTGATTCCTATTTTAAAAAGTGATTTTGCAAGGCAGATAGCAGAAAAGCACTTAGCTTTTCTAGTCAGAATTCAAAGTCAGTGACCCATTTGTTTTTCCCAACCACTCTTGTCTTTGTGATGGCTGCCATGATGCTCCTATGCCTAGAATGATCTTCTCATTATCCCTAGTCACTGGCGTCACTACAGGGGGGGGCGGAGCTGTAAGTTCTTCCGTGATCGGAGCCTCCGTTACACGGAAGAACGAAGCGCCCCGCCCCCGCGCCTTCTGACCCAGTCAAAGCGGTGAATGCGTGTTGTTTTCACCGTTTTGAATGGGTCGGAAGGCACAGGGGCGGGGCGCTTCGTTCTTCCGTGTAACGGAGGCTCCGATCACAGAAGAACTTACAGCTCCGCCCTCCCTGTAGTGACGCCAGTGTCCCTAGTGATGGGGTGCCACCTGAAGACTGTTCACTGGTCTTATAAAAATTCTTTTAACCTCTGCTAAAATTCCTGAAAATATTTTGTCCAAACCTCAAATTTCACATTAAGAAGAATTTGGTGGGAAATGTAATCCTGGTTCTCACTAGCATTAACAACCAGACTCTAGGAGCTGTTTTGTAGGAAATGTAACCTGCCCCTTTGATGCTTGTGAGTGTGTTACAATAGAAATTCTTCTCCTTGTTCTGTAAATTGTTGTTATGCCGTATGTATGTATGTATGTATGTATGTATGTATGTATGTATGTATGTATGTATGTATGTATGTATGTATGTATGTATGTAACAATCAGAATCTGGCTGTTTCTGTTATTCCCGTTTCCCACCAACGTGCTTTATAAGTTCTGCAAACAAGGGCCACAAACCTTGCAAGTAGCCACTTCTCTAGTGGCATATACTAAGTAAGGATTACGTCCAAACACCTAACAGAAAGATTGTGTTTATTTCTTGTTTTAACAAGAGAATACTCCTTAAAAAAAACTCCTTCAGGTTGCCAATGTGCCACAACTAACTCAGGGCCCAATCCTGCCTAAATATAGGCTGGCAGAGTGCGACAGCCAACCCAGGTAAGTCCTAGGCCGGTCAGCGGGAGGGCATGAGGAGGGTGGGATGGGGTGGCAGGGAAGGGGGCCACTGACTGGCCCAGCCTGGGAGGGGGCAGAGATATCAGCACTGATATCCCAAGCCCCTTCCTGGGCCAGACCAGCCTTACATGGCCTCTTCCACATCTGAGGAGGCCCATTGGGGCCTCCGGCGCTTACACCAGGGGAAGGGGATGAATGTTCCCTTCCCCCAAGGTGAGCCCCGGCCGCAACCAGCAACCTGGCTAGAATGTAGCAGCCAACCCTTTCGGCCAGCCACGGCATCTTAGGCAGGATCCGGCTGCCCATCACTTTGATATGTGGGGGGCCAATGAAAATGTGAAAATCTTTGTGGGCTAACCACATGTGTACTGATTTGCAAGACCAATGACGCAGGCTCCTTGCACTAAAAACTGTCTAATTATTCTAGAACTGCTTTACAATTCAGAAGATTAGTAAATATGACTGGGCTCCATCACTCCCTTCTCCCCTTGCATATAATTACATTGTTTAGTGTTACATCTGAACGCTATCGTAATCTTAGAAACAATGTTTACTGTACATGAGATTACAGTAATTACAAAAAGAAAGGAAGAAAAGCTCCCACTGGCTTTCAAAGTGCTAGTGCCCCCTCTACCTCCCTGTCATGGGAGTTCCACCCCATTTCACACACCACTTGCATGCTATTTTTTTTTAAAAGCCAAACAGCACGAAGCCATGTTATGCATTGCCCATAACATTTCGTTTGGCCCCAAGAAGAACTTGTCCTGAACAGTTTTATAAATCAATTTGCCAAAGCAGAACATTCTTCAGATTCAACGGATGTATTTATTACTGAAATGTACCATGGAAAGGGAAAGAATAATTCCCTGGATCCCAATTTTGGGTTAGATGAAAGGTTGAGAAATCTTGATCCCACTTTAACCGCTTAGGTTTTACACTAATTATGAAGTAGTGAAATTAGTCAAGAGAAGAATTGTAACTGCCTCCAGGAGCCCCAAAGGAGCACTCATTTGAGATCGAGACAGGCGAAAGGTGGTTTAATAGGGAATCTATGAAGTGTGTAATCACCTCCTCTGTCAAAACTACTTGCGGGGCAGCTTTTACAAAACATCACGCAGATCTATCACTAGCCGCCCTTTCGTTTTCAATCCAAAGGGGTGTGTGTGTGTGTGTGTGTGTGTGTGTGTGTGTGCGTGCGTGCACTGGCGTCACTAGGACGCGCGTCACCCTGGGGCGGGGTCGCGCGTCGCCCTAGTGACGATCGCGGCGCGGGGGGGACGACCCGGCTCCCCCCGCGTCGCCCGCGTTGCCCTTCGGATGCTCCGAGGCCGGCCCGGGAGCCCTCAAAATGGGTCTGCACATGCGCGAAAATCCGGAAAATACCCGGATTAACGTGCTGCTTGGCCCTGGAGCGCCGACGAGGTCAGACGCTCCGAGGCTGGCTCCTGGGCCGGCCTCGGAGCGTCTGGAGGGCGACGCACGTCATGGAGGTGACATGCGCGGGGTGCGCGCATCACCCCGTGACGCGCGTCACCCGGGGCAGCCCGCCTCCCTCGCCTCGCGCCAGTGACGCCAGTGTGTGTGTGTGCAAACAATGGAGTTCTAGTAAATAGTTGTAGAAAGCACTAAATAAATTAAGCAGCAATAAAATGGATCATGAGCCACACAAAAAGAATTAAGCATCATGGCAAAAAAAAACAAAAAAAAAAACCTGTGGGCTCATCCAGATGATCTCTCCCATCCCCAGATGTTTTCCTGTGTCCCTCAAAGCAAGTTAGCTTTTTGGGCAGCTCAGGTTGAAATGAATCTTTCACCTTGGCCTTCTGATTGGATCCAGTGCTGAATCTGAGGTAGGAAGCCCTGGAATGTGCAAAGCTATAGTAAAGGAAAAGGGAGAAGTGTTACCTGCAGAACACCTTTCCTTCGAGTAACCATGGCAGTGGGGATTAATCCATTATTCAGGAAACTCTGATGCCCAACATTGTTTTTCTGAGAAATGAAGCACTACACAGCTGTCAATGCAGCTCCAGATTGTGAGACAAGAGATTGGATGAAAAAGGTTTGGGTTTTTTTTTTGAAGTTTGAGGGAGGGGTGAAAATATTTATTTATTCATTTAAACACGTTTTATCCCACCTTTCTTCCATTATGGAATTCAAGATGGTGTACCCTAAGGAAAAGCATAGTGTGACTTTGAGGCAGTAGCGTTGCTAGCCTGCCTGGAGGGTGGGGCAATGACACGTTTCATGTCATCACCTTGCCCCCTGCACTCCCAAAAAGCATCATTTCAAGCCCAGAGGCGTAGCTAGGCGCCCCTGCTACTGTGGCGGAAAAGCCTGCCGCCCCATTATGCAAATTAAATAATTTGCATAATTAAATAATTTGCATAATGAGTTTCGGGGTTTTTTTCAAGGTTTTTAACGCTAACGGGGCTTCTAAAAGGGTATGTGTGCTTTGCCAAACTTATCTGTAGTTCTAGGAACCTCCAGCGACGATCAGGGGCGCAGATCGTCCCTCTGCAGCTCTGCTCCCGGTCGCGAACTCTGCAAAGCGTCCAGGAGCGCGCTGCAGAGTTAACGCATGCGCAGAGCGACGATGTTTCCAATCGTCACTCTGCACAAGCGTTAACTCTGCAGCTCTGCTCCCGGGCGATTTGCAAATCGCCCAGGAGCAGAGCTGCAGAGTTAACGCTTGCGCAGAGCGACGATTGGAAACATCGTCGCTCTGCGCATGCGTTAACTCTGCAGCACGCTCCTGGGCGCTTTGCAGAGTTCGCGTCCGGGAGTAGAGCTGCAGAGGGCCGATCTGCGCCCTTGATCGTCGCTGGAGAGTCCTAGAACTACAGATAAGTTTGCGCAAAGCACACATACCCTTTTAGAAGCCCCGTTAGCATTAAAAACACTTTAAAAAAAACAAAAGTTAAGGAGGCTCCCGCCCCCCACGGAGCCTTTCCGCCCCAACGCCCTGGGGCCCACCGCACCACCGCCCCATATCAGACGACGCCCCTGTTCAAGCCTTCCAGGATCTAGGGCATGTGGGAGGGCTGAGAAAATGCGCCGTTTTTGGTGCAATTAAGGTCCCCGGCTGCAAACTCACCCAGAGACGACGGGCGCCCTACTGGCGCCAGGGCACATGGGGGCGGGGCCTGCGTCACATGACGTCAACGCGCCCTCGCGTTGACGTCATTTCGGAACCAAACTGGCTCCAGGGAGGGTGGGAGGGCCCAGACCACGCGGCGCTTCGGAATGGTGAGTTCTCTGAGCGCGCGCCCCGCCCGCGAGCGCCTGGAGCTCCTGCTCCACACGCTCCACCGTAGTTCCGCTGCTGATTACTCAGCCCTCAGGATGCAAAAAAGCAACCGTGGATCACAAAATGCCTGCCACGACTCCTCCTTGTGAGGAGACTGCAGTTGTCACCCACAGTTCCATCCCCCTGGCCCTGCTAAGCTACTGCCTTGAGGAGTCAATGTCTGGGGAATCAGGCATTGTAGACCATTCTCTAGGTGCCATCCCTGGTGGTTTGAGCCATAAAAGAATTCCCCCGGATACCTAGCATCACAAGCTGTCTTAAAGGGCAAAGTTCTTAAGTATGGTGTCAGTACAATTATTTTTGCCAGGTGCTGCCATCCAGCCCACATTCCCACTTCAGACTACCTTCTGCCTTATTCTACAGTACGGAACTTGGTACACGAACAGCCCAATCCTATGGGCTTGTAACGCTGGAGGAAGTAGCACTTCGCCACCACTACCTGCCTTACGGCAGTCGCAAAAACAGTTCCAGCACTGCAGTGCTGTTGGAATGCCGACGGGAAGGCAAGAGCCTTTCTGCACATGTCAGAGGAGCACCTTGGACCCACTGACAGAGGTAAGGGGGCAGGGAAGGATGGATCAGGCCCTGGGAGGGGCTAGTTTCAGTGGCAACAGCAGCCAGCGAATCCTAACCCCTTTTCCAGGCCCAATCCACTGTCCCTGGTCAATGCAGACTTGCACCTGCAATTTAGCGGGTGCAAGTCCGAGTAGATCCTCCCTGCACCATGGAGGCTTACCCAGAGGAGAACTCGCAGCTGCCCCCCCTCTTGCAGGTGGAGGATAGGATTGGGCTCTTAGTCCCCAACTATGTCCTGGTACTGTTCCAGAGGTTTGTCCAGGTTAGAACAGATGTAAGTTGGAACAGCACTATCATGCCTGCGTGAAAGCTTAAGATGAGGTGGAGTGCGTCTGTGCGAAAGCACAGATGCAGCCATTTGTAAGGGACATCAATAAGTCAGACATCCGTAACTTGGGACCCAGTGTACAGCTCTGATACAATTGTGCTCATCCCTGGCAGATGGGGTATCAATTTAGGTGAAACATCCGCATTCATCTCCTGAGTCCTCTCCCTGGAGTCAAGGCTCTCCTGCTCCCTTACAGGCCTCTGGGAGACATCCTTACATGCATGATGGAAAAGCGATGTCCCTCCAATCAAGATTTGTTTACTTTTAGTCAAGTTGGAGGAAAGTATGGTGCCCATGAGAAACACACATCTCTGTATAATAAAGACCATGTGAATCCATTCTGAATCAGAGGCGTCGTTACGGGGGGCCTGGGGGACAGTGGGGGGGCCCAAGTGGCAGAGCGAGATGTAGTGGGGGCTGTACTTGCAGCTTTTATTATTATTATTATTATTAAACTTTATTTCTAAAGCGCTGTAAGTATACACAGCGCTGTACAAAATTACAAAGAAACTCAGAAAGAATATAAAAGCCTGCCCAAGGCGTACACTCTAAAATAGTTGCAAATAAAAGAGGAAAGAATAAAATTACCATATAAAAGGAAAATAGAAATTAAAACATCGAATATAAAACAAATCACATCGCATCAGTCAGTTAACTTACATCATAACCAACACTGTCAAGCAGCGGGAGAACAATCACAAATTCCCTGGGAATGCTTCCCTAAACAGTATGGTTTTCAGCTCAACTTTGAAGCTGGTTAGGGAAGTAAGGAGCCATACATGGAGAGGAAGAAGATTCCAGGCATGAGGGGCAGGAGCTTTTTCTCCCCTCTGCCGCTTTTTCCTCTTTGTGCAGCCGTCCTCGGCTGCAAGGTTGGCCCTCCCGCCCGCCCGCCCAGGTGCTGTTTGGCTCCAACAAGGGGCCGAACAGCGTGGGGGGGGGGTCTGTGCCACAGCGGTGCATGAAAATGACATCACGCCCCCAGGGGCAGGGCTTATGGCATCCCATGGGGGGGTGTATGGCGTCCCATGGGGGGTGTCGTGGCGGCAGGCCCCCCAACGGGGGGTGTAGGAACGCCACTGCTCTGAATTCAATATCAAATACTTTAATTTTCATTTGGAGTGCTCAGAATGTTATGTTCACAGCAAGTATTCGCCAACTTAGCAACACAGCTGCTTGGCCACAATAAGCCTACTCAGTAACTCTGCAATTTTTAAATATTTTCCCTCTTTAGTTTCTTCTAAGAAATAATTAGTTCCAGTTAGTCATCATCAACCAGTTACCATCTTTTTTAAAAGATTGAAAAAAATAAATAGAAGATTTATAACATGAATTAATTGGACATTTTGTACCAGATCAGCAATTACATAGCAATTATTTTCACTGATATTTCATTCTTGAAGTCCGTAAGACAAATAGGCAGTGAAGGACAAATTATTGGCAATAGAGAGATAATGTGAGAGTGTAACTATATTGCTTTTGACTGATCCAACACACAACTACTCCCATTGGTAGGAATGTGGCAACAATTCTTGAATTTCCCATTGTTGTTGTCAATCTAGTGTTGGACATTCTAACCACTCAGAAGCATTTGTGATGTCTCAACAACTTAAAAATAGCTGAGTCATGCACCAACCTTAACATTGTCCTTTTTGAATTCAGCACGATTGCAGAAGGGTCACATGGTCTGTGTGGTCTATGTGGATTTGCTGTCCTTATGCCTCAAGTTTCCCAAAGACAAAAGATGTTGGGTAATTCTTCAATGAGATTTGCATGTGCCTATTCCAGCTGCATGCTATGCGCTGCGGCAAGGAGAGTCATGCCGGCCACATGACCACGGAGGCGTCTTCGGACAATGCTGGCTCTTCGGCTTTTAAATGGAGATGAGCACCACACCCTAGAGTCGGACACGACTGGACTTCATTGTCAGGGGTCACCATTACCTTTATTGATTGGTCAGCCAAACTCAGAGGTGAAATGCCCAGTTGAATGCCCAGGTGGTCCTAACATCAGCAAACTTGTTATTTTTTTAAAGAGGTGCTTGGGTTTGTCGCCATGGTGGTACTGGGTGTGCTTTTTCAGAACATACATTAACATATACGCACAGGGAAATTTATGTCATGTGCTGGGACCCTGTGTCAAAGGCACAGCTCAATGGTTTGGCAGAGAAGGAAGAAGGAGGTATAGGTGAAGGTGCAAAAAGAACATTGTGGGGATAATCATACATTTGCAGGGAAACGAAATCAAAAGTCAGAATCAATGCAAACACACACACACACACACACACACACACACACACACACACACACACACACAGAGGAGGTAAAGATAGAGGCACTAACTGTGTCATAAATTTGATTGCAAACGAGAAAGAGAGGGGATTTTGTGAGTCAATGGCTTTGCCAAGGACCAAGTTTATCAGTCTGTTTCTGCTGTTTGGTGTGCACTGTGTTTTAGGAGTTGTAGGGCCAGAATGCTGAGACCCAGCAATCGCTCTGTTCAAAAGCAAGGTGTAGAAAGGTGGAATGGACCTTGAAGCAAACCTGCAATGAAGATAAAACAAACCAAAGATCTTCTCCTTTATATACAACACTGTGGCTTACCTGGCTTCACCATCTCGCAGCTTAGGCTCGTTCACCTGACGAGATTCACAGAGACGAAGGAAACGTTGTGCTGTTTTAATGTTTTAATCATTTTTAAATACTTTTATGTTTTTAAATTTTGACTTTTTTTAAACTATAAACTTTTTTACATGGCTGTTGAACCTGTTTTAACCCAGTCTGTAAAACCAAAGATTATGAATGGCTCAACTTGTACAAGACTGACAGCCCGATCCTGCCTAAGAGGTGGGGGCCAACCTAAAGGGCAGGCTGCTGCATCCTAGTCGGGATGCAGGCCGCGCCGGCATGGTCCAGGCTCATCTCAGGGGAAGGGGAAGTTCATCCCATTCCCCACCCCCAGTGTAAGTGCTGGGGCCCCCAACTATGGTCCTCCTTGGATGCACGGAAGCTCTTTAGCTGGCGCGTGTCCGGAAAGGCCGTGTAAGGCTGGCCCGTACTGGGAAGGGGCGATGGATATTGGCGCAAGCCAGGCATTATTCCTGCCCCCTCCCAGGATGGGCCAGCCAATGGCCCCCTCCCTCGCCACCCCAGCCCGTCCTCCCCACACCAACCAGCCTAGGACTTACCTGGGTCGGCCAGCGCAGGTCCTGGCTGACGTTGGAGTGGTTCTGGCCTCTGTCGGCCTACATTTGCACAGGATTGCGCTGTGAGAATCATATAAAATACCATGAAGCCAGATCCTATGCATGCTTAATCAGAAGTAAAGGGATTTGCTCCCAAGTACTGTATATCCGGACAGACACCTAGATTCCAAAATCAGATTTGAAGCTAGAGTTTTGTTTGGATTTTTTTTTAAGCTGCATGAAAATAAACGCGGACATAGAAGGGCAGAGAAAAGTCATTCCCCCCCCTAATTCAAAGAACATCTATCCCCTTCATCTGTTACCAGCAGATAAGCATAACAGTTGATCTGTTAAAACAGAACAGAAGTGGCAATGGAGTTTGGGGAGAGAGTGCTCTCAAGAGGACTGTTCTGACATATGTGATGAGACCAAAACACTGCTAGTTAATACCAGATACAAAATGATAGCTTTCCACTTCCTTGTTAAGAAAAAAAATTACACAAACTGTGCTATACGCGACACAGAAGAGAATACACAACATTAATCATCTTCATAATAAGTTCTGGTTAAAAAAAAAACAATAATAATCAGGCTTTAGTCATATATTTGCAAACATTTTTTGCAACGTTTGCAAAAAGGTGTAAAACATTTTTCACTAAAAATCCAGCTCCAGATGGGAACAATATTGGTTAAGTCAAGGTAAGGCAGGATATATTGAGGACATTGATCATGCTTAGATCTTCTGTTGAGGAGATGCACACTCATCTGCTGCTGAATGTCCAAAATGTCACACACTATATTAGTTAGTACTCTCTGGGCAGCTATGGATATTTTTCTTCTGATTTGTGTTGACTGATACGGTGATCTCGTTCTTGGAAAATAGGTGCAGCATTTGATAATCGATCGATAATCTTATTATATAGACATGCAATTATAGCTCATTTCTAACCATAGCTACACAAAAGTAACTTTTGTTGATTTCAGTAGTAATTACTTTCAAGAAAGTAGGTTTAGGCCTGTCCTTAACACCTTAGGCCTGTCAGCCTGACTGAGATGTAGCCATTCATAGAAGCATCAAATGTTAGAATTCAAGGGACCTTGGAGGTTATCTAGTCCAACCCCCTGCTCACTGCAGGCAACTGCTACAGCATCCCTGAAAAGGAATCCAACTAATGGCCCAGTACTGTCAGCATCTGCACAGAAGCAGGTGGTCCCTAGTGCACTAGTTTGAGTGGACACCAGACTTCCATACACTGCACTGAGGTTTAACTCAAACTACTAGAATTCAAGTCCATATGCTTTATTGTCCTATCATATGTTCTACCCCTGCTAACTAACTGGGAAAAGAGGTACCTAAAGCTCATTTCCTCCCAGCCCACAGGTGTACGCATTTAACTTTTGTTGCGTATATACACTTTGGGTAAAAATGCCTTAAAGAGGCATCCTTCTGTATTTAGTGGAGGGACAGTGATTGTCCCTCTTCACCCCAGCATGGCATTTTTTCCCGTGGCTATTACTGGTATCCTTTTGGCATCTTTTTAAGATTGTGACCCCTTGGGAGACAGGGATCGATTTATTGATTTATTTTGCCATGCAAACCGCTTTGTGAACCACTTTTTGTTGAAAAGCAGCATATAAAGAATATTAATAATAATATTAAAAATAATATGCCATTGAAAATCAGTGTACTGCAGAGCCTATGCATGTGAGCTTACAAGTTCAATGCAACCTCAGCTTCTTTCTCACTTTTGAAATATGAAATGATAATAATAATGGTGGCCAACTTTGCAGGGTTGTTGTAAGGATCCCTGAGATAATGTATGTGAAGTGCTTTGTCTGAACACCCAAAAAGATACTGCGTAAAAGCTCGTTTTTGAGGTAAACTATTAACCATGGAACGCTCCGTGTTCCAGCTGCATGCTACGCGCTGCGGCAAGGAGAGTCATGCCGGCCACATGACCACGGAGGCGTCTTCGGTCAACACTTGGCTCTTCAGCTTTGAAATGGGGATGAGCACCACACCCTAGAGTCGGACATGACTGGACTTAATTGTCAGGGGTCACCTTTACCTTTATTAACCATGATAGCTAGGGGGAACCTCCATTTTTCAGGGCAGTATGCTTCTAAAAATCAGTTGCTGGGAGGCAAAAAGACTGGGGAGGGCTGTGGGCTTAATGCCCTGCTTGTAGGCTTCTTGGATAAGAACCAGTGTGGTAACAGCCCTGAAGCTCTCCGATTGATCTTGGGCCTTCAGTGTTGCTCAGCCTAACCTCCCCTCCAGGATCCAGTACTGCTGCACAGGACTGGGCCGCATCTGTAGCATTTAAAATAAATAGAAAGGGGTAACTACATCAATGAGATCTTGTTGTTTTTCACATTAAGTATTTTGCATGCTGTCAGAAAAAAAACTCCATGCAGTTTCTTTGTGCTGAAGTTGTTGAAGGCAGATTGCATAGATGCTAAGCATGCATTATAAAAGTAGAGTACTAGCAAAAGAAAATGGAAGCATTTGCCTAGGATTTGATTGATTGCCAGGCCTGCTCTTGCTTAGAACTGCTACCGCCTCATCAAACACTATTATTGCTTTAGAGCGCAAGTGGCCATAAAGAAGTAAGGTGTGGCAGCTCAGCTTTCTCCAGCTCCATTTCTAGCTGCAATGTTCTGCCTTTTCCTGAGAGAGAAACTTCACAACATCCATCACCCTACCTCTACCTGCAAAGGTTACACCTGTTGAATTTCTGCCTGCCACGCCAGCTGTTAAAGGCACAGCACCTCTGTCCTGACATGAAAAGGAGAGAATACTGTCTGGAGTTCAGCTAAATGCCCAAACGTTGTCTGTTGCTGCTCAGCTATTCTTTTCGACTCACAGCTACCAACCAGTGCTCCCTATGAACACTTGCTGATACTGACAAATCTATCAGGAAAGGTCAGCTCTGTAACAGCAATCACCTCTCCCAATGTTTTTGCATCTGTGTAGCCCTACAGTTTCCCTCATGTTGCTCTGAAGAGGATTCACCTTCCTTCACAGTTTGAAATTGAGCTGCCTGCACGATGATGAGGATTTCTGAATGGACTTGTTCCTTGACTGCAGTCAGAGATGCTCCTTCATCTATTTCGCAGCCGCTCTGTGTGCAGTCTTTGATGCATGAACGCTCTTGTAAATAAATTATTATAAACTAAATAAATGATCAGGCTGCCTGCCCCATAAACCCAATGACTATTGCGTCTCTTGCCTCTCTGTGACCTACTTTTGGCTCCTCTGTACATTTCATCAGCATAGTTCACCCAATGCTTCCGTAGTGCAACATTTCACAGAGGAAAACAGAGGCAGGTTTGTTATACCCCTCAATCCTCACACAAATGTTAGCACCTTCCCACCCGTACCCGACATTGCTAAAGATGCTGCTCCACCTGCTGAATGCTGCATTTACAAGAGCCTGTCCTCCAGTGACTTAAGAGCTAAGAGGGTCTGTAGTCATTTTAGTTAAAGATGCAACTTGTGGTCCAATCCTATGAGCCGTTTACGTAGCTGGAAAAAGTGTTCTGGCAGAGTAAATAGCTTTACGGCTGTCGCAAATGCAAAAGCACCAACAAGTGCGGCCTGGCTGCAGCTGAAAACAGCAAGTGGCTGGGTCTGTGCGATGACGGAAAGTGGACACCTGCCACCGCAGGGGTCAGGACGGAGGCAGGGAGGGTGTGGAATGGGTTGCGATTGGGCGGAATGGGGAGGCAATGGGGGCAGGGAGGAGTGGATTGGGCCCGGGAAGGGGGTGGGTTCAGTGGCAGTGGCACACGCCAAATCTTAGCCTCCTTCCTTGGCCCGATCCACCTTCATGGGCCAACGTGGATTTGCACCAGCAATATTGCCGGTGCTGGTCTGAGTTGACCCATGGCAGCTGCTGAGGCTTAGCTCGGGCAGTGGCGGCGCTCCAACCACCCCTCTGCTCTAGAAGTGATGTCACCGCCATTTTTCCATCAGACAGAGGCGCAGGGCTGGTGGGAGGGCCAAATCCGTCACCGCCACTGCCTGCTCGTGCCACCAAAACAGCCCGATTCACCCTGCCGCCGACCACTTTGACACCCCCCTGCCTGCCTGCCGCCCAGGCCCCACCACCGCTGCCATGCCCCTTCCCCCTGCCCAGATCACCAGTTGAAACGATACCTTAGCAACATGTAAAAAGACAGGCTGCACACTGCTAGGAACTTAGTGTTCATACACCAGAGGACTGGATGCATACATTTCCCACTCAGAACTTCCAGAATCCCTGGGGAAAGCTCTAGCCACTGAAAAAGGACAAATCTAACAATTTAGATGATCAATAATTCGACAAGGCAGTCTCCAAAGGCAAAAAAACAGTGGCAGTCATGTACCAGGGCCAGGTAGCAGAAAATAGGGAGCATCCCAGGTTAATAGGGACAGTTGGAGAATATGTGCACCTATATATTGTTTGTATGTTTCACAAACAATCTCTTCATTGTAAAAAAAGCTATTTTAAATCTCCCCTTTAAAGTATGCGTATGCAATGACAGATGTGGCCAACCAATCTGATGGCAATGAACACCTTAGATTACATCATCCTATTTATCGAGATATAGTAATGAAAATGATGGTTTGGCTTTGCTGTACTAGCTAGACTGGCTGCCAGTCCATTGTTGGATGCAGTTGAAGATGCTGATTGTTATATTTAAAGCTTTAAATTGCTTAGGCTCAAGATATAAAGACATTTTTCCTTGTATTTTTCTGAGTGACAGCTGGGGTCACCAGGTGAGACTCTTCAGTGTAAACTATTACTCTCAAAGATATGGCTGGCAGTAATGCATGGAAGAGCCTTCTCCATTGGCACTTAGCTTATGGAATTCCCTGCCTCATGAAATTAGGCAGACTCCATCCATCCTGGCATTCTGTCATCTGCTGAAAACATTGCTGTCATGGCTGGCTTTGAATCAGAAGTTAACCCCTATCTGGGGTCAACTCTGGGGGCTGCTGTGGCTTAGTGGTTAAGATGCTGAACTGCAGGTTGGTAGGACAGCAGTTCAAGATCCGAGTGTCGCGTCTCCTGTCCGGTCTCCTGCCAACCTAGCAGTTCGAAAGCAAGAAATTGCAAGTAGCTAAATAGGTACCGCTGCAATGGGAAGGTAACAACGTTCCATTAGTTATGCCGGCCACATGACCATGGAAGCGTCTTCGGACAGCGCTGGCACTTTGGTGTTAGAAACGGAGATGAGCACCGCACCCTAGAGTTGGACACAACTTTCTTTTGAGCAGGGGATACCTTTACCTTATCCCTATCTGCTGCTGCTGCATACCTCCATTTACATATTGTTCTTGTTGTGTGTGTTTTTCCCCATGGCAAATTATTTTTATTATTTTATCTTTGTGGTTGTTGGCTGCATTGAGGTATTCTCTAACTGGGATGTAAAAATGGGGTAACTTTAAATAAATCTATAAAAATAGGATGGGTTAGAAAGTCTTTCACACGCCTCTACCAAAGCCTCCTTAGAGACCTGGTATTTATGCCTTAAGAACAGGTGCTCTTTATTACAGAACACAAACATGGTTAGATATACAAGCACCTACTCAACTTGTCAAACGGGACCAGAGTGTGCACTGTGTTCTGAAACAAAGAAAAAAGAAAAGAAAAGAAAGCTGCAAGGACATTAACATTGGGTTAAACACGAAGCTTCAATTACATGATACATGAATTCAATTTGTTCCACTTTAAGCGTATACACAGGTACACTTTGAAGGTATCCAACTGGGTACGTCTGCATGCAGTTTAGTCATCTTGCTTGCTTGCCGGTTGTTCCTGGCTAACAGTTTGAGTAGCTAAGCAGTTCACTGATTAACAGCGCAATCCTATCCAACTTACACTACTGGTGTAACCAGCGGGGGAGGGCAGGGCGGGAGGCTTTGGAGGGGAGGATAGATTTAAATCTCCTTTGAATCCCCCTTTGGAGGGAATTTGAATCCCCTTTCCGTTCTGGGGCCTCCCGTTCTCGCTGCACCGGTGGTGTAAGTTGGATAGGATTGCGCTGTAATGGTCACAAAGCCATATAGTAATAGTTAACAGTTGCAGAAGACTTTCTGAATGCGCAAAGCTTCCCATCTATTATCTTGATGTTTCCTTTATAACAATCCTGTGGCGTATCATTATCATCCCCATGTGGCAGCTGGGGAGCTGAGCTTAAGAGGCCATGACTTGCCTCAGGCTACCTAGTGACGTCATAACAGAGGTGAGATCTGAACAGGGAAGTCCTGATTTGAAGCTCCGTCTCTTAGCCGCTATGCTAAGCAGGGATGGATATATATAAAACGACCATTTGGATTCTGAATTGACATGCTGCACCGTAATTGAGCGCCAGTTTTATATTTTACTTGTATCCTGGCAATATAAATGAGTGAACATTACTACTACTCTGAGTCTGACCTGGGGCCCACCTGACACTTGCTGATGACATCATTTCTGACTCCGTCCGTCCCTCTGAAACTGTGGCCAAACTGAGTGGGGTCATCAACAATGAGTGAGTAACATCAATGGCATAGCTGGCGGGGGGGGCAGATTGCCCCCTGCGGCACTCTGGCATTTCCACAGGGTGTGCGTACAGCACTTGCTGCTTGAAGTGGCAAGCACTGTGAGATGGGTCCTCTCTCCCGCCTGCCCTGCGCCTCCATTTTGCTCGAAATCAAGCCATTCCAGAAGAGGGGGGTGACGCACAGGTGCAAGGCTGTGACATCATGATGACACGAGGCATTGTGACAGCACCCTGCTCTGGGCAGCAGCCAGGCTGGCGACGCCCTTAGGGGTGTAAGTTCTATGGACCAGTTTACACCCAGTTTCTTTTAAAAGAAGAACCACCAAGCAGGAAGCCCAATGCAACTTGAATGCAATTGCTGACTTTTTCATATACAACATGGAAGTACCTTTTTGACTATTTAGACTTTTGTGTATTTTATTGCAGGGCACTGGATATAGGACGCGTACAAGGTTTCCTCTTGAAGATTTGTCATGCTTCAAGGAAGAACAAGATCTCTTTGTAGATATTTTGTGCTGCCAGAAGCATTTTTTTTAGAGCTGCTGCTTTGCGTGTAGTGCTGACTGACCCATTTCCAGCGTTTCTCCCCTACACTGGAGTGCTTTCATTATCTCACCAACAATCAGCATGTGCTTGTGTGTCACCTCTTTCAGAAGTCTCACAAAAGTGACATGGGTTAATTTCAACCCCATGTTAACAGTGCAGCCACTCCTGCTAATGTGCTTTCACAGCAGGAATTGGTAGTACGGCAGGATTTAATGAAGACTTACTGTGACAAGAGAGAAAACAAACTCGCGTCACCACTGGATGTTACACAGTCAGCCTCCAAATCTTCAAACTGTTCAAGGGTTTCCCCCACTCAAGCAATACAGTCTCCGTATTCCAAGTGAAGGAAGATCCTTCCCCACCCCCCCAGCTCTTCACAAACCAACTTCAATGTAAACATGGGGTCCTGAACTGGCTTGGTAACCACGTTATAAAATTCTGAAACATTTGCTGAGCTTCTCTTTCAGTTTCATCCAGTGGGATTCTGTCAGTGTTCTGTGTTTTTGTACGTGAGGA
The DNA here is from genome assembly GCA_026170595.1 of Plestiodon gilberti rubricaudatus. NCBI lineage: Eukaryota > Metazoa > Chordata > Lepidosauria > Squamata > Scincidae > Plestiodon > Plestiodon gilberti. The sequence continues at coordinate 76,921,593 of JANXHW010000002.1, forward strand.
AACTGCACTCAGATGTGAGAAGACTCAATGGTTTCATACGTGAGGCTAGGCTGGAACGCAAATATTTACGTGCATGTGTTCCTCCAAAATGTATGGTCCTCTGGAACATGTGCTCTGCTGACATCAGACTATACATTGGGAATTGAATACAGTCGGACCTCGCTATCTGCGGGGGGTGGGGGTGGTCCTGACCCCCGCGGATAGCGAGAATCCTCAGATACCGGAATCTACCTAAAAATGCTGTTGAAAGGGGAAAAAAGTTTTGAAATGCGCTTTTTTAATATTTTAAAGCAAACCGCTACGTGTTCTTTCTTCTACAGTCTTAAATCATGCTCTGGAAGCCTCTTCCCATTCACACGACTCCCCCCATCCCTTTCCCATGATAGCCCAAGAAAGATGGAGGGGGAGTCGCACGACCCGGAAAAGGCTTCTGGAGTGTGACTTACAGCTGTAAGAAGGAAGAATACACAGTGGTTTGCTTCAAAAAGGTAAAAAATACCTTGGTTTTTGAAATCTTTTCCCCCCTTTCAACAGCATTTTTACAGCGGACTTTGCGGGTCCGGGATTCGTGCTGAGTTAAATCTGTGGATCCCGAACCCGCGGATTGAAAGGGTCCACTGTAGTTGAATGCTCCCACACATCCAAGGCTCACTGTTTACAAAGGTAGCATGTCAGGGGGAAATTTCTAGCTTAGCTTTCTCCTTGTCATCCTAGTTTTCTATGTGCAAGGAACTGATAGAGCATGTAATCATCCGATTGCATACCTGTAGTCTAAAGTGATAAAATCCAAGCAACAGGTCAATCACAGGAGGCTGATGATTGGATAGCGTAGCTCTAAGGCCCACTTTATAACTCTGACTTGAATTGTAGGGGGCTAAAACTGTAGTGACGTCCGTGTGTGCAACCACTTGTATCAGCATCTTCCTTGATGCTCTAGTGGTTTCAATTACATGATTGAAAGGCACAAAAAATGATGGATCATGATTGTTGTAGCTAAAAAGGTCCAGAATCGCATGCAAACCTGCTCACGTCAATAGCTTGCAGTTGCAGTAGCCCTTTGATCATGTCTGAAGCTCTTATTTGCCCTTCCTGCTACTCATCTCCCCTTCTGGATGCACAGTGCATTTCTATGAATGACCCCCAAGTTTAAATGGCTATTACTGTCCTTAACCACATTCCATATACAGTATAGTAGTTTGCATTTTGTGTCATGCAGTTTTGTTTGTTTTCTGAATGAAACATGGGCAGGTGTGGTTTGAAATAGTATGATTGAATGTGTATCGTTTTTGGAAAATATTGGTTAAAAATTTTTAAAAAATGCACACACTTATCATCATTATAGGGGTCTCAAATTATAGAGCGAACTATGAAAATGAATTATGCTAATCCAAAAATTAAAAAAAATACATTTGTTTCCCTTACATGGCTTTGCCAACCAAACATATATTATATACATTTGCTCCTCTTTCTAATTATCCTTTCATCTTGTACCCTAAGGAGTATCAGGTACGCTGGAACTTGAGTTTAGTGCCACTCTCTTAGATGAAAGAGAAAGATACCTGTCAATATGTTTTCACAATTCTTTGATCTCCCTACGGGAAGCTTTGAAAAGCTAATATGTCTGCCTGCAAATGTCTCTTTAGGGTGATTTGCAAGTTCTCCCTAGCCACTAAAAAGTTCTGTGGACCAAAGACATCAAACTACATGTAACATGACAAGGGCTAGGGTATCCAAAGGGGAGTATACTCATGGTTTACAAATCAGGCCTTCAGTAATGATTATGTGACCTCTACCAGAGGAAGAGCACATCAGTGTTAACCAGAGAGTGATAACAGATCAAAAAATGTGAGAAGGGGGTTATTGATAGTGGTGTTAGAATGTTTTTTTTAATGTTCTTCCTCATTATGCTGCCTGTTGTACGTTTTTTGCCATCAGCACATATTTTTTCTCTAATTAAACTGTTTCATGTACTGCATGGTATGTTTTGCTATTAGCACATATTTTCCTTAATTATATACTAAGGGCTTGCTGTCTTCCTACTCTTTTGGCTGTCCAGCTTTCCAAGAAATGCCCATCTCCTAACTTAAATTATAGCCAGCTGAGCTTCCCATTATGCTCTGCACTTCCACAAACTTCCACAGGGCCAGAGAGACCAGGGCAGCAGTGCAAGGGCTCAGGGAAGGGATGGAATATAACCTTACTGGAACAGGTCTAGGAGCGCTATTGCTGTTCGAGGCACAAATTGACTCCACGTGACTGCCAGCATGAGGGGTTAGTTTGTTTCTAAACAGCTTGTCTCACTTGTAGCAAAAATGATAAAGAGCAGGTGGGAGAGAGCAGAGTGGGAGAGAGCAGAGAGGCAAGGGAGGTTTAGGCTCCATGCCATCTAAGACTTGCCACTCATCAGGGATGGATGGAGCCTGAATGAGGTGGTCAGAGACACGGTAGTAAATAAGGGTTCATCTGAGCCCCAGAAATGCTTGAAGCTAGTCAAGATCTGAAGCCAGAGTCTGCATTGACTTTCACACAGTGACCTTCAGGTGCCAGTCAGCAGGGATGTGGATCCAAGTCTCGAGTCAAGTCCCAAGTCCCTGGGTCCAAGCCTCAAGCCAAGTCCCAAGTCTTTGCTCCCAAGTTCCGAGTCTTTGGTTGCGAGTCTCTATCTATTTAATGGGGAAAAAACAGGTTTAAAACTGAATAAAATTGGACATCGTAAAAGGCTCCAAGTCTTGATTTGAGTCTTTCGAGTCTTTTACAATCGCCAAGTCAAGTCCTAGTCAAGTCATTGACACGACTTGAGTCTGACTCGAGTCTGAGTCATTAGACTCAAGTCTACATCACTGCCATAAGCTCATGATCAGGGATTAATCTTTCAGTACCTGACTTTTGAAAAGAGAATACATGTCTCTGTTTTCTGAATATGCTTCTATTCTTCTGTGGAAAACATTTCTCAGAAAAACAGTTGACATTTGTTATTTGGAGTTTTTTTATTAATTGGTTATAGTTTGATCTGTAAGCTGCTTTGTGAACTACTTTTTGTTCAAAAGTGGTATATAAATATTAATGATGAATCTGATGATGAATATATGAATTGGTCTCCTGAGGCAGTGGCTCACAGGATCCACTTAAGGAACCTAGGATTCTGAATGCTGTTTGACATGTTGACTGTCTACATTTTCAGCACAATCCTGAAGGGCTTTTGAGTGTGACCATTGGACTGCTAGGAGATCAAATCAGTCAATCCTAAATGAAATCAACCCTGACTGTTCCCTGGAAGGACAGGTACTGAGGCTGAAGCTCAAATATTTTGGCCACCTACTGCGAAGAGAGGACTTTCTGGAGAAGACTCTGATGCTGGGAAAGATTGAAGGCAAAAGGAGAAGGGGAAGGCAAAGGATAAGATGGTTAGACAGCATCACCGATGCAACGAACATGAAAATGAGCGAACTCAGGAAGATAGTGGAGGACAGGAAGGCCTGGCGGGATATGGTTCATGGGATCATGAAGGGTCGGACACGACTTAACGACTGAACAACAACAAATTTTTATAGTCCGATAATTTGTCCATTTACACTCCTGTGTACAGACGAATCTGTTTGGCCCGTGTAACACTGCAGGAGAAAGGCGTGACTTGCAGATGACATCCCAGGTGCCGGAATATAGGAGGAAGTCCTTCGGAAAATTCTAGCAGGACCTGAACTATGACTACCGCACCCTCAAATCTAAGCAGGGAACACTCCATGCAGCTGGGCCACCCCAGGGCCACTATATGAGCAGCATATAAGTGCCACCCTATGCCAGACACCAATTCAGTACTATGCATACCTACACATTTCCAGCTATATGAATTTATGTCAGGCATTCTGAAAAACTATAGTACTACTTCATGAGGTGAAGAAGCAGATTTGTGAGGTCATGTTGATACCCAGGAGTAACTTAATACAGGGCAGGTCCTGCCAAAATGTTAGCAGAATGCCATTTGTCATCACCGTGATCTCTCACCTAAAGACTTTCTAGCACATCAAAGATCTGCAACCATGCCTTGAAGGTGACCCTTCCATTTATAGGCTTTAGGTGGTAAACTGTAGCAATGCATGCCGGGATACTATCCCCCTATCCTGAACTGGATTTGCCCCCTGAGGCTTCTTGGACTTACACCAGCTAAATAGCTGACATAGGTCCAAGGAGACTCATTGGTGATCAGGCGGCCTACTGGGAGGCAAATAAAAAATATTTTAACTTACCTCTCCAGAGCCATCTGGTCAAGCTGCCCCCCCCCCACAACCACCATAGCATGCAACGCGACTGCATAGTATAAACTGTTGGGGGATAAAATTGGGCCATTAAAATGGTACTGCTCAGAAGCCAGTGGAAGAGCATTTTATTCTCCCAGGATATTCTGTAGTAGACCTTAAAAGTTGTCAGACTTAAAAAAAAAAATACAAAGGAACACTCAAGCTGCTGAACAGGAATTCATTAGCAATTTTGACAGTGTGATGGTATTTTTTTATTGCAAGAGCTGGCAACTCTCTTCATGGGCACGTTGCTAGCAGGATGAGGAAATGTGTGCTCAATGATAGGCTTACCAGATCTCCAACCGGGACAGAGTCCTAGACCTTTAGGAGAAGGAATGTGGGCAGGTGTAGCTTGTTAGAGCACAATCCTAGGCATGTCTACTCAGAAGCAAACCCCAATGAACACAATGGGGCTTACTTCTGAGTAGACATGCCTAGGATTGTGCTCTAACAAGCTACACCTGCCCACATTCCTTCTCCTAAAGGTCTAGCACTCTGTCCCGGTTGGAGATCTGGTAAGCCTACTCAATGAGGTACCATTTCCGCCCCCTGACTAGCTGCAGAACTGCACACATAGGGAACTCCTCTTCCTAAAGCAGGAATTATGCTGGTAGCTGTTCGGAGTGGGTGGGGCCTGGGTCTGAATTTCAGTCCCTCCCTGTTTCCCAAGGGCTGATTGGCTCAACTGCTGCTGTTTTTAATTGGCCTTCACGATGTAGCCCTGGCAGCTGCACTTTGGGTCCAGAATTTTCAAATGTATGTAGGTCTGACCTGTCTGTTCTCATATGGTCTAAAAAACTAAATTCCTGTGTTATATTCTACTTCAAACATTGTGTTACTACAGTAACCACCTTCATTTTTCCTGGGAAACCAATTTTACATGCAGAGGCAGATAAAAACAAGTTCCGTAGGCTGCATATAATAATTCAGACACACTTGCCCAGCATAGATTTATGAAAACATTCAAAAGTTATTTTGCATCAACGTTGATGCAATATATTACATTACTAGCCTTATGCCCATGCTTCACTACGGGATGTAAATAAATCCATTTTGACTCCAATAAACTTTCCTTTGATTGCAATGAACCCTTTAAATGTAGCACAACTCCTCCATGTCAGGCAACGCCCTGCAATGATTAAAAGCCATGGTTCCATCGAATGATAGTTGTCCCCCTCGCTGTCGTGGGACATCATGGAGAACTCCTCCCAGGTGTCCACCACGTGCCACACAATTAGCTCACGCACTTCCCTAGCCCCATTAGGTGAGTGTCGTACATGAGATAGGAGAGGGACCAAAACAGGCAGACTCCATCTCCTGTGATGAGGACAATTGTGTGAGGCACCATTTCCCTATTAACATTTAAAAACTCAATGGCCATACCAACTTAAAAAGCAATAGAGTGACAGCGCAATCCACACTAACCTTAGACTGGTGGAGCGTGTGCTCCACCAGTCTAAACTGTCGCAAACGTGCCGTAAAGCACGTTTGCGACAACTCTAGAGTAAGGGCCGCCGGCACGGAGGTCTACTACAGCCCTCACTCCACCGCTGAAGCGACCCAACTGCCACAGGAGAAGGTAAGTCTCCCGCCGGCGGGAGCAAGGGCGGACCGGGAGGCAAGGGAGGGCGGCGGTTGGCCGAGCTGGCCCGGGAGGGGGCGGTGATGTTGGTTGCTACATCCCCATCCCATTTCCAGGCTTGGTGGCCATTACACAAGGTGGCCATTACACATTACACATCCCATTTCCAGGCTTGGTGGCCATTACTCGGACTTATGCCAGCTCTCGCTCACCCTGGTATTGTTTATACTTCACCAAACCTGTTTAGGGGCGATGGCGTCCACCTCTCTACGGTTGGTGGCGAAACATTTTCCTCAGGGACCTGCAGCAGGGACTTTTGAGCCTTCTGGCTGGTTGTGGAGCGGTTGGGATCTAGCGCTAGGTTAACCCCACCATGTAGCAGGTTGCATGCAGGATGGGTAGGTAGAGAACTTTATTGGCGTGCATTCTGAGGTAGCAAGGTCAAGGGGGTGAGCCAGGACTGCTCAGATGATACTTACCCGGGTTGGTGAGGCTGGCTGGCAAGCCCCTTTGGCTGGGTAAGCAAAGACCACCACATGGCTTGCCTAAGCTGCCATGCTGCCTCAAACCCTTCACGGTTGGCTATGATAAGCTTTCCCAGTCTATGAATGGGCAGAGCTTGGAAACAGAGTGTCACGCCCAAGGGTAACTGGGGGAACATACAGGTAGCACCATTTTTCCCTCACCTAGTGCCCACACGCTGGGGGATGTTATAGTTTTTCCCCACTGCAGATTTTATACGTTTATTAGACTTTAATAGTGACCCTTCATCCAAGCCTCCGTCTAGCTTGTTTATTTAGGGGGTTTCACAGGTAAGAACTGAAACACATGCATCACCACCGTCTCTGCACTTCAATAGATTTTCTTCCACACTGTTCTATACACTCCCCTGTATAAAATGATCAGAATTGGATGCCCACTCCCACTTTTCAAAGAGACAAGACTTCCATGAGCTCAAGGATTTGAGAAACAACCTCCCAAATCAAATCACCCTCTCTGTAGTGCATAGCAGTGCCAATAGTCTCGCTAACCAGGGTCTGCTTTAGGAGTTCCCCAATCATACATACTATACAAAGCATGGTTTTCTGTGAGTATTTATGAGTTTTGAAGCCGATAACTGAATCCAGACTGTAGAAGCCAAATATAACCTAGCACCAGCTGGTTGTAAAAGCTGTTTCTCTCTCCAAGGGAGCTCTGGTTAAAATATTTGTGACTTGAAATAAAGCCCTGCAAACTGTTACTTTTATAATTGAGGAGAAAAGATAATTTTAGTTTTAACAGAAGAAAAAAAAACCTTAATATGTTCTTGCCTAGATGTATTAATTTGAACAATGCCATTTTATTTTGAAGCGATGATCCCACCTCTTGTAGAAACAACCCATCATTCTGCCTGACAAGTGGAACTTGGCCATAGCAACCTCCTTTATAAGCTGCAAAGGAAGGCTGCCCCTTGTCTGTGAACAGCTCCAAGGCCACTCAACTAATCCGCACAAGCAAAGCGGTGCTGGACATTCTCTAGTGGAAAGGCATAACTCCTGCTCTTCTGTTTAACAAACGTCACCTATAAATCTTGGAATAATAATAATAATAATAATAATAATAATAATAATAAACAACCAGTATTTATATATTTATATACCCCCTTTTCTTGGGTCATCGGATTTCTCCTCCGACTTTAATTCAAAGGTAGTTTACATGGACAGGCTTTCTAAACCCAAAGGGGTTTTTACAATGCAATAATGTTCTAATCTTTCGTAGAACTCTTCATTCTATATGGTTTCTTTCACAATCCAGCTCTCTCTCTCTCTCTCTCTCTCTCTCTCTCTCTCTCTCTCTCTCTCTCTCTCTCTCTCTCTCTCTCTCTCTCTGGCATTCGCCTCACTACGCTTCAGCTGACAGGCAACCTTGACTCTCACTCAAGTGCTGCAGCTGCAGTTCCACTCCCCCACAGAGGCTCTGCAATTTATCAGCTCGGTGTGCGGCCGGCAGCTCTCCAACAGACACAGACACTTCTGGCCATCCTGAACTGCCGTCCTTCAGATCTTCAGGCATATATGAGATAATTACTCTACCAACTGAGCCAGACATCCTGCCTGAATACTGACTCAAAGATTTTCCCATTGCCTTAGGTGTGAGGTTCATGACTGCCCATGACATCAATGGTTCAAATATATGAGCCAAAGAGCCAGTAGCAGTCAGAGTGCATGACACTTACAGTTCAAGCCTATGCATGTCTACACAGATATAAGATTTCCATTCAGTTAAATCGAATTGACTCCCAGGTAAGTGAGCGCAACACTGCAGCCTTAGGCTGTCAAGTCTCACTTGCAACAGTGCCAAATACCCACTGAGTGAACAAAAGACCCTAAAATATTGGACATTACAATCCTGAATGCACTTAAGTTCCACTGACGATGCAGAATCAGTATCTACAAGGAAAACACAGTAGATACTAAGCATATGCACCTATGCAAGAATGGGAAAAGACAGATGACCACAAGGGTCTGAGGCCTCATATTTTATACCCAAAATTCCTATCTGGTTTGAGATGGTGCCTCTGTTGTTTTTCACCCTGCAGAGGTTTCACCCTGCAGAGGGTGTGATGGAGGGTTCTTCGATTGCTCAGGAAGCCTCTTCCTCAACTACCTTACAACTTCTTGATTATGTTTACGATGAGATTGGTGAGGGAAGCTGAGGTTGGAGGCACGACTTTTGTGTCCTGAGTGACTTTGTTTATGCTAATTTCAGGAAGCTCCCATGATATGGCTAGTTTACAGGTTCAAATCTGGTGACAAAGCAAGGTGCAGCGGGTCATGGAATTTTTCAAAATGCAGAAGAAAGACAAGAGCGGTGTGTGTGTGTGTGTGTGTGTGTGTGTGTGTGTGTGGTTGCTCTGAAAAATGAAAGTTGGCTTTCTCCCTGTGGCCTATGGGATGTGGCCTCCCAGACTTCCAATTCAAAATCCAGACTGGTCTGGATCATGCATCCAACGGCATCTTGGATCCCTAGCTAGGAAAGTCAGAGGTGCGAGCCTGGATTTTATATATTTATGGGTGGAATGGATTTGATGTGCAATGGTGGATGAAGTCAATTCAGCTCAGCACAGAATTAGCCCAGTGATTGACTGTACAAGGTTTCATTGAAAATATTTGGAAAAACAGTTGGAAATGCCACCACCTCAAATCCCAACAAACATACCTTGAAACAAGACTGGGGTTTAGATGTATATTGGAGCCAAGTGCATGAAACGTTTGCAAGAACCATCTCAATAATTCACCAAATAGAGAAGATACTAACTAATGAACAGGCTGCTAACTTGGGAGGTCTTGTGACATGGTTCCCAGCAATCAGTAACGGGTTCACTGAGAATACAGGGTAAACATTAAATAACTTGGAAGTGTTACAAAGGAGCTGGACATGGAGCCCATATAATTTCTACCACAGTCAACAAGACGTTCAGTGAGAAAAGGGGGTTTAACATTAACAAACATTTACAAAGCTTTGGGTACCTGGACTGTTGAAGGTTGGCTGTGCAGTCCCATGCCCTAGGAAAAACTTAGCCAGGAAAGCACCTTTGAGGGGATGGCACTCTATTTGAAATGCGGTTGAGCGTTACAAGTGGGGCACATTTGTATTCTGAATCATCTGTATATAGTGACATCATGACATATAATTACACAGTGGCAGCACTGAAAATGATAGTCATTCCTTATTTCAATTCATTTTTATAACACTCTGTGATTTGACTCGTGTCATCTAGTTAGCCTATAATCAATGTGGGATTTATATCTAGGTTTCTAGGTACAATATTTTTTTCAACTAAACCATCCTCAAAGAACATTTATGTTTCAAAAGAAATATTGGATGTGGAATGATTACCGTATCTAACTATTTCTAAGGTACCCAACCCTGCACAGTTAGGAATGTGGGCAAAACAGGACTATCCACAAAGAATATGGAGGTTCCTGGGTACTCACTGGGATGCAGGTGTCTTTTGTTAAGATTAACCGGTAAACAAACAAACAAAAGACAACCAAAGGGGACAAAAATCCCTCAAGTGCTTTACATCCAAGGATGCTAAGAGTGAAAGAGAGAGGAGATTCCTATAGAGAAATCTCTGCGACTTAGAACTTCTTACCAGGTGGACAGGATCAGGAAAGACCTTCCAGTTCATTTTCAAGGTTTTTACAGCAGGATTCGAAACTATGCTTCATGGCAAATGTGTGAAAGGTAGAGAGAAGTAGGAGAGATTGGAGACAGAGAGATAGAAACAGAGGGGGAAGTGGAAATAAATTTGAAGCAGAGAGAGAGAGAGAGAGAGAGAGAGAGAGATTAACCTGTTTATTGTCTGTTCAATCAATGCTGTATTGTCTGCTCAGTGCTGTGTATTGCAACCCAGCCCTTGTAACTTAACATGTACTCTTAGCATGCTTACTCTGAAGTCATCTGCATTCAGTCTAGTGGGACTTACACACAGGAAGATGTGCTTAATGCAACTCCCACCCTCCCAGAATTCCTCTTGTGGTTGTTACTGCTGTTGGTAGGCTACAATTCAGCATCTGTTGATGTTAGTACCAAAATTATCATTGATTTTAATGGAGTCAGATTGCCTCCATTATAATTTATAATGATATGAGTATGATCATGATGACTCATGAGACATCTTGCTTCTAAAAAGAGTGAACTGTCCTGAAAAAGGATGGGTTGCAGCATCCATGGTGTAAGTGCTTGCAGAAGCTATGCCACCACAAGGCACCTTCCTCATCCCCTCCTCCTGACTGACATGATACCTGGAAGCTGGGTATTGTTGTCCCCCTGCATTAGAAGCCCTTCCTGTGCCCCACATCATGCTGCTGCTGATATCCCCCATCACTCAGCAGGAACATTTCAGGGTAGCTCAGGAACCTCCGTAGAGAACAGTGGGTGGGGAAGGTGCCTTCCGACAGCATCGTTTGGGCAGGTGGTATAAAATATGGTGTGTAAGCAGGGTGAAGAAAATGAAACTCATAATGTTCATTGCATATTGAAAGCCTTATACAGGACTTATCGTGCTAGCTTAGATAAGTCCAATAATACTCTCTGAAATTTTCTTCATTAAAAAAGATAAAATAGTTAAGCATCCAACAATTTAGGACTACAACAGATTTGTTAGCCAATTTTTTTTTAAGTACATTTACATTTGTATTCTTAATGTTCCTTTTGAATCCGGTTCTGCATTGAAGTAACTTCGTTTTATGGGTATATTAAATGTTGCAGCCTAAGCTAATGCATACAATTTAGACTGCCACTTTAAATCGTTGGTGATCTGTGTGAGGTCAAATTCTGTTCAGACTTCCTCTTTGCCACAAATCATAATGCTGCATTAACTACTTAGATAATGTTATTAACCAAAGAAAACCACACGAGGGAAGGGGTAGGGACAGATTTTCGAAAGAAAGGAGGAGTGCAATGCCGTCAAATAGTCAAACACGTTGCGTGAGAGGATAATGCTAATGCAGTAGTTCTGTGAAAGGTAGGGAGATAAATATGATCAGGTGCTGCTTGTATGCCATAAATGTGCATTGTTCCTTCAGCGATGCATATTTTAAAAGGACTTAGGAAAGAAAATCAATCTCACTATCCTTCTCTCCAGGGAATCTTTCAAAACTGCACTAGTAATTCTAGCCAGTTAATCTTCTCCATAGCAATCAGCAGGAAAATGCTTTTGTTATCTGTGAACGTAGGCACCCCTACTCCTATTGTGTTTTGTTTTTGGAGAAAGATTCTCAAACACATTGTCCAATCCTACTGAAGAGTTGTGCCGCCAGAATGTGCATTCCAGTGACATAATGTGTTTTCCAGCAGTTGCAAACGCAACATGCCGGAGTAGATGGGCTGGCCGCTGATGGAAGTGGTGAGAAGCCAGTTCTGTGCAGAAACAGACACCGGACACCCACCGCCCCAAGTAGGGGATAATGAGATTGGCTTTATAGCTAAGCAGAGATTTTGAGCCAAATGCTGATATCCACTATATGGTACTGGACACGTTTACTAAATTCTAAAATGTCAAATTTAAGAATGTCAAATTTTAGCAGAGCAAACTTTCAAATACTCCCAAATGTTATGCAGGGTTTCAATGAAGAAAGCTAGGATGTTTCGTGGAGGTTTTCATGACCGGATATAATTACCAAGGTTTTGGGGAGTATGGGCATTAAAGAAATCCTCACACAACCACAATTCAAAGATTTTTATTTTTTCTTCAATTGTGTCTACATGGCTGTGGAACCCATACTCCCCAAAACCTTGGAAAGCTAGGATGTTAGGGTTGCAAAGACCCTAAATTCGCTGCTGAAACATTGCCAGAACTTGAAGTATTCTGGGCTCCCCAGCAAAATGCACACCGTGATCAATTTTGTGCATAAATATTGTACAGTATTCATATTACTGTAATTTTCATTTCTTTCTGAAGTATGCTCATTTGAAAGACCTGATCTGAGAATTCACACTATGTTTGGCAAATAGCATACAAATAGAAGATACATGCATTAAAAGGAACCAAAACAACTATCGAGGTGAGGTAACTATCGAGGTAACAATAAGGTGAGGCTGTCTAAATGGCATTTCTGAGGTCTGGGTTCAATTCCTGCTTGCCTGATGACCTCGAAGAAGCCAATTCATGGAGGAGAATATCTTCTTAGCAATTTCAAAACTTCTATTACAAATCCGACAAGTCAACATCTGTCTCTTATTTCACATTTTTGCAGGTCCTAAAATACCGCAGTGCTTATCCCAGTGGAGACCTGTAGGCAATATTGTAATACAACTAATAATTCTGAAGATGGCAAATGCAGCACCACAAAAAAGTTATTTTCACATTTGTTACTATGGCCAATATTCAGTGAGACAGAAAGGTCTGAATTTATGAAGGAAGATTACAGGAACAGCTAAGAGGGATACTAACTGTCTCCATTTATTAGAAGTTGTAAATTAAAGCTGTGCAGGCACTTTACTGAAGGTTACTACTACCAGGGATGTGGATCAAGTCTCTGACTCCAAGTCTCGAGTCAAGTCCCAAATCTCTGGGTCCAAGTCTCAAGTCAAGTCCCAACTCTTTGCCCCCAAGTCCCGAGTCTTTGGTTGCCGGTTGCGAGTTCCTATCTATTTAATGGGAAAAATGGGTTTAAACCTGAATCTAATTGGACTAGTCCTAAAAGGCTCCAAGTCTCGAGTCGAGTCTTTTACAATCGCCGACTCAAGTCCGACTCAAGTCTGAGTCAATAGACTCAAGTCCACATCACTGACTACCACTGGCGTTGCTAGAGGTGAGGTGGAACGGTAAGTCTTGCACAGCAGTAACTGCTCCGTTCCATTTTGACCCCACTCACGCGCCGTCGGAACCAGTCTGAGTGGCGAAGGCAACGCTCAGGGATTTTCCTGCACGTTGCCTTCGCCGCTCACCTGGTTCCGATGGCGAGTGGACGGGGCCACCATGGAATGGAGCGGTTACCGCTGTGCAAGACTTACCGTTCCACCCCACCTCTAGCAACGCCAGTGCTGACTACTACTGTGCCATGTTCCAAGTGTTGGCAACCAGTAAAGCTTTACCAAGGCTTCTGTACAGCACTTAGGATCAGGAAACACCACACAAGGGACAAGCGAAACAATAATTTGGGCATCAAAGTAAAGTAGAGTGGTTATCAGAACACAAGAAGTTTCGAAAACTTCGAAACTGGGAAGTTTTCCAAAATGCCAGACTTCAAACTATGAAACAAATGTAAGGCCATAAAGAAAGAAAGCACCATAGCCATGTATTGCCACCAGAAATTAGTTTTTGCTAGATTGGCCTTTTCATTGTTATTGTTTTATTGTTATGAGAACAATGGAGAACAATTGAGAAATCACAAAAATAAAATCTTTCTTGTTTGACCCCATCCGATTGATTGAAAAGAGTGGTCAATGCTAAAAGAGCAGATGTGAAACATTTCTGTTCAAGGTGACATAAAAAAAAATAGCATAAATTGTAGCAGGTCAAATCTACAAAACATTACTGAATAGGGAAAATTAATATTTCATATTTTTCATCTCGTAGGCCCAGAAAAGAATGGTAGATGTTTCACTCAGCTTTGGGGGGCGGAGTGGGAAAAAGAAGTAATAAACAGAAATTGATTGCTTGAATCCAGAGAAGCAGGAGAAAACTTACACTCACGGCCTGGAGTTTTTTCCCAACCCTTTTTCATACTATAGCATCCTGAGTCCTGAGCTTTGAAAAGCTGCTCCTGGAGAGTAGGGTAGTAGCATTTGTTCAGAATGCTGTGCAATCTGGCACCGGGTTGGGGGGGGGGCGGCGGCTGGTGAGTGAAATCAGCAGAAATCAGATCCCGCCTGTCCTTTTGTGGTAAAAAATGCCTTCTACAAGAGGGTCTTCATTTTCTTGCTCATCATTTTCTGCTAGTGTTGCTGCTGTCCAAAATGGTATGACCAAGTACAAGCTTCTTCCCTCTGCCACTCCCAGAAAAAATGTGCATTATTTATCCACTGACCACAACCAAGCTTCTCTTAGAAATCGCAGGCATTGAGATTCACAAAAACACACTGCTCTTACTGAGACAAATTGTAAACCATGAGATATCTTTTTCTTTCCCAGCAAATCTCTCCTTTTAAACAAAACAAAAATGGGTCTAGGTAGGCTTGCCATATTTTCCCAGTTTCCAACCGGGATACCCCCTTAATATTAATTAGCCAACCAACCGAACAAACAAACAAATAAATAAATATTTTTTGTGAAATTTTTATTTATTTATTTATTTATCACCACTTACCGCCGCTGCCACTTTCCTGTCCCACCACCATTGCCGCCACTGCCGTCGCTGCCATCATCCTTGCCACCGACATTGTCCTCACTGCTGCCACCGCCGCCCTCCTCACTGCTGCTGTCCTCGTCGTCTTCATCGCCACCACTGCCATCCTCATGTCGCCACTGCCACCCTCGTGTCGCCGCCGCCATCGTCGCCTGGAGCCATCGCTGCCGCCTAGAGCCCCCTGGAGCCACCTTTAAGAGTAGAAGTTTAAAACTTACCTTTTTTCCTGTTGGCCATCTTGGATCTGGCAAAATCTCATGAGATCCAAGATGGCGGCGCCCAAATCTCATGAGGGCACATGAGGCACTCTGTTGTACTCTACTCTTAAAACTCTACTTTTAAAAGTGGCGGCAGCAGCTCCAGGGGGCTCCTGGCGGCGGCGACACGAGGGCGTTGATGGCGGTGGCATGAGGACGGCGGCGACAGCGGTGACACGAGGGCGGCGGCGACGAAGACGACGATGACAGCGGTGGCAGCGAGGAGGATGGCAGCGATGACAAGAAGGACAACGAAGGTGAGGACAATGGCAGCAAAGGTGATGGCGGCGACGGCAGTGGCAGCAATGGTGGTGGGACAGGTAAGTAGCAGCGGCAGTAAAACGGCAATTTTCATGGCCAAAAATAAATAAATAAATAAATATTTCAGCCGCCCGAAACAAAAAATTATTTATTTATTTATCTATTTGTTCAGTTAATTAATTAACTAACTGAATTAATTAATTGACTGAAATAATTAATTAATTAAGGGGGTGTCCCGGTTGGAAACCGGGAAAATATGGCAAGCCTACCTTTAACCATTGTAAGAACAGGGAATTTGGGCAGTTGTAGCTTGTTGCACCCTCCCACGATGAACTGCACCTGCCCAAATTCCAATGGCTAAAGGTATAGGCACCCTGTCCCTTTTAGGCTATCGGCACCCTATTAAGGACTGACAAGGTAGCCACTGATCAAAAGATACAGAAAGGATTCATATAAGAATGTAACAGCCAAGGGCCCATCTAGTCCAGCTTCCTGTGTCTCACAGTGGCCCATTAGATGCCTCTGGGAGCATCCAAGAAACAAGATACCTGTGTCCTGTTGCCACTCCCTTGCACCTCATATTCAGAGACAGGCAACCTCTAAAGGTCGGGGATTGAACACCGTCATCAGGACTTGTAACCTAGGATGCACTTTCCCTCCATAAGTCTGTCCAATTCCCTTTTAAAAGCATATAGGCCAGGTGAGGAAGGTTAAAGCATTTGGGTGGTGGTGGTGAGGTGTACAAATAGCAAACACATAGACCTTTTGCCCCAAGTGTATGCTTGATAGGCACAGCTAATCATGGTTGTCTGCTGCATGTACTGGCATGGCATTCTTGCTTACAAAGAATTATTTTTGCATTCACACTTTATATTTAGGTGAATATCTAAGATGTTTTAAGTCCACATCTAAAACTGTAATGTATGTAAAAGTCCTTGCAGTGGGTCAGTGCTGGATGGAATGGCATAAATGTCTGTTTACACTCATATGGTGAAAACTGGTCTGTTTGATCAGGTTGTTGGAATTTTTTTATTGCTTTTCAATTCGTACCTCTCCCTGGAAATAATGTTCTCTCCTGGGCATGGTCTGTGTGTCTCAGTCTTGTTTTACAGCTCATCAGCTTCCATTGGGATAATGCTAACTTTTCTGTTAAGGGCATATGTTTTTTTTTTCTCCTGCTTTCCTCCTGCTACATAGAATACTGCTACGAAGTTTTCCGTGCAAAATCTTTTACAATATTCTTTTGCCTGCCTGTGCCTGTGGCGGTTCTTCTGAATCACCTTCATCTTTTGGTACTTTTATTTTCTGAGTGAAAATTTTGACAGTTGTAAACTCCAGGAAAAGCTTTTGCTGGGGGAGAATTCTCCAGAAGGGTTAAGAAACAAAGCGGTAAAATTGCTTCTAGCCCTAGCCACTATTTGCCTTGGCAAAGTGAAGTTCTGAGTCCTCATTACGATACTCTTATTGTTACCACATAGGGGCCCTGTAAATGTTCACCCTAGTATTTGGGAGCAACTTTTGGATTTGTAGCAACTCTCCCTTTCTCTGCATTTGTTATGTCTCTGCAACATAGCAAGCTGCTGGTACTGGTGTGGTATTTACACTTTTCCAAAAAGCCAAGCACCATAACGTGTTTGGCGTAACAAGATCAAGTAGCCTGTTTTCCCTTATTACGCATGAATAATGCACATTGAGGAGAGGAAACTGTTGCTATAATGGAGCAGATTTCTTTTTTAATTAATCTGTCAGGGCGCTTGGTTTCACAAACATTGTAACCCCTTAAGACAAACAGAAGAACCTTCTTAAATAATGATGAGGACAGGGCATTTACACAAGCCATCTGGATCCCTTTGGTGTGCTGGGCCCAGTCCAACAATATGTATTTTAATGCAGCCAAATGCAAGGTCATGCATAGGAAAGAATCAACATAAGCCAAGGCTAAAAAAAAAAATAGACTTCATCTCTGTGATAGCGGTGAGGGAACACAACTTTTGATGTCGCAGCTTAATCGAAAGAGCCACCAGATCATAGAAAACTGATAACAGCTTCTACGTTTATTAACACTGGTGCTCAAAATGGGGTGATACCAATAATCTGAAAAGATTCAGGGAACAAGCTCCATCCCTCTACTGTCCACAGTAAAAAAAATAGATCAATACAATGAGGCTGAGTACCTTTTTTACCCTCGTATATTATTGGTGTCCTACTGGTGGAAGGGTTCTGCTGGCAACAGCCACAACATGAAGGCCATGATGCTAGTGTAGATTCACTAGACTTGCATAATATCAAGCCTATCCCGTTCGGGAGCACCTCGAGGGAAGGGGACAATTGTCCCCTTCAGTGCAAGTGGCTTGAGGAGCTGGCGTTGAGGAGCTCTGAGGAGCTCTGGAGCTGGCATACAGTTGAGCCCAGGGTGTCTGGCTGTACCGGGCCAGGAAAGGGCTTGGGATATTGGCAGAGCTCGCCCCCGATATCCCCACCCTCTCACCGCCCGGCCATCCCTCACCGCCCAATCTGTTCTCCCCCTGCACATGTGGGGGGGGAGGGGGAGATTTCTGGTCATTGGATTTCTCCTCCGACTTTATTCAAGGCGGTGTACATGGGCAGGATGTTCTAAACCCCAAAGGGTTTTTTACAATATAATAACGTTCTAACCTTTCATAGAATCCTTCATTCGAGATGTTACTTTCACAGTCCAGCTCTCTCTCTCTCTCTCTCTCTCTCTCTCTCTCTCTCTCTCTCTCTCTCTCTCTCTCTCTCTCTCTGTCTGACGTTCATCTTAGCACACTTCAGCTGTCGGACAACCTAGACTGCCACTCAAGTGCTGTAGCTTGCAGCTCCACTCCCCCACAGAGACTCTGCAGCTTATCAGCTCGGCGTGCCAGCAGCTCTCCTACACATGTCTGGCCGTCTTGAATTGCTGTCCTGCAGATCTTCAGGCATTTGTGAGACGAGCGCTCTACCAACTGAGCCAGACATCCTTACAGAGTTATACTGAACATAAATTGTATGTAGGGCTTCTTCACACATAACATTGTGAAGATGTACAGTATATTTAAGTTGTGGGTTTTTTTAATTGTGCATGTGAAAATGCGAAGTGCTTGGAAAAAAATTCCACTCTACAGGCACGTTAACCAGATAGTCAGAACTGGGAACAGTTGTCTGCTGAGTGTCGAGTCAGTGGCAAATCTTGACTTTGGTCCATAGTTCACCTAGCTTTTAAGGATTTCACAATAATTGAAGTTCTCGTAATTGGTTCTGTAAAAGTGAATGTGTCTCTTTTTCACATAATAACAGACTGGGGTTAGGGACAGATCTAGATACTGATGCTGTTGCTCATTTCATCTGTTCAAAGGACAGAAGCCACAAAAATGCTTACAGTAATACCTTACAGATTACTGAAAATACTTCCTGATGGGAAGAAGATACCACAAATAATGATTTTCAACCTAAGGTCTATCCATTCCAGAATACTTGTACTACAATGCAACCTCGATGTACCGTACGTTCTTTCTGATATACTGCAGGTATGATCATGTCAGCTAAGACAGATATGTTTTACAGTATTTCATTGCAATTGAGTTGAAAAAATGTTTAAAGCTATTAGTTAGCTCCAAGTGGGTACAATATGATGTGGGATTCTCTAGCTTTGTTGCCAGCACTTTTTTTGTTGACACAACAGGAATGCACAGAAATAACTATTAACTGAGCAAATCCCTTTTTCCAGTGATTCAGAAATCCCCTGAAAGTTACAGCTTATGCAGAATTAAAAAGGGAAGCCGCAAGGGCAGGAACATCTTACCAGATTCATCATTAGGAAGTTAGTAGGGCTGCAGTAAGGACCATCAAAAGATATATATAGGAAAGTTTGAAGGAAAGTCGAAGATTATCTAAAGAAATAAGAGAGGGAAATCCAAAGCCAGTTTCTTCTGCAAGTGTGGAACTCCAGAAGGAATGATACACAATGGGGTGAAAGAAGAAAAATTACTTTCATTCTTAGACTCTGAAGCAGACAAAGTAGGGCTGCAAAGAAAGAAAACTAAACTTTCTGAAGACAGTGATATGCATGAGTGTTTGCAAAAGTGGTTCCTAGAAAAAGAGAGAAGGAATGCCTGTAAATGGGGTAATTTTGTAAGCACAAGCAGCTACATTTCAAAAACTACTTGGCTGAGATGATACATTTAAAATGCTTTGGAGAGGTGGCTTTGGAGGTGGAAGGGTCATCGATCATGGGATCTCTCAAATTAGTCTTGAAGGTGAATCTGCATACAAGGACAGCAAAATAGCAAAAACGTTTCCGGAAATTCTATCTAAAGTGATTGAAGATGGTAAACATACTGAAGAACTGTTGTACAACTGCGATGAAATATCACTGTACTACAAACTGCTCCCAGACAAATTGTTGGATCTTAAAAAGGCAGCCAACAAAGTGGGCATGAAAGCTAACAAAGAGATATACAACACAATTCTATACATATTTACTCAGAAGTAAGTTCCACTATGTTCAATAGAGCTTACTTCCAAGTAAATTGGAA
Organism: Plestiodon gilberti rubricaudatus; assembly: GCA_026170595.1. NCBI lineage: Eukaryota > Metazoa > Chordata > Lepidosauria > Squamata > Scincidae > Plestiodon > Plestiodon gilberti. Next base: position 76,941,360 of record JANXHW010000002.1, read on the forward strand.
TAGGATTGCAGCCGAACAGCGCAATCCTGACTATGGATCTGGCCAGCGGCCCAGGGCCACCCACCGGATCCTGAGCCCGGGCTGCCCAGCACGCACCGGGCCAGAGGTCTATTTGTCCCCTTCCCTGAGTGTAAACCGGGGCTGGCCGGATAGGCCTCCTTGGATTTCCGCCAGCTAAATAGCTGGCGGAAGTAGGCCTAGCTGTCCCGGCGGGAACAGGGATATGGCAGAAGCCATCCCCCTCCTCCTCCCAGGCCAGCTAGGCCAATGGCACACCTCCCTCACCTGCCAGAACGTCCCCGCACCTGCCGGACCCAGTCTTACCTCCTCTGGCAGCCGCCCGGGCGTTCCGGCCCTGGAGTGAGGGCATGTTTGCGACAGCTTCTGGCGCCAGAGCACTCGGAGCACTTTAGTCAGGATTGCGCCCATAATGTAAATACTGTACTGTACTGCAATTTGTGTCTTCTAGTAGTCATCTGTTTAAGATTAGTTTCAGTTTTGCTTATAATGCAGGTAGCTTATGCAGGTAGCTTATAACTTAGATGTTAAAGTTGTCCCTCCATCACCCACAATACAGTACTCCCCCCATATCCGCTGGGGATATGTTCCAGGCCCTTCCGCGGATACTTGAAACCATGGATAAGAGCGAACACCCCCTCCATGGTTTCCTGAGGGGTCCCCGTCGTGCCTCCCCTCCAGGCAGGCGCGCGCCCCCCACCCAGCTCTTATTTTTCTTTCAGCAAGCTTTGTTTCTTCCTTAAAACAAACAGAGAAGCAGCCTCCATTGCAGGCAAGTAGAATGAGATTAAGACCTAGAGAGGCTCTGCAAGGTTTCTGTTAACCTTGCAGAGCCTCTCTAGGACTTAGTCTCATTCTACTTGCCTGCAATAAGCAGCCAGAGACTGCTTCTCCTGTTTGTTTAAGGAAGAAACAAAGCTTACTGGGGGGAAAAGTAAACGCCTGGGGGGGTCCCCGAGATTCGTGGATAACTGAAACCGTGGATAGTGAATCCGTGGATATGGGGGCCCACCTGTACATTGCACTGGTTGCACAATTTGCTCTTGTTTCTCATTGTTTAAGAACAAATCTTATAATGAATGCAGTGAAGGCAAGTAACCAGGGAGCATATTTTTAATTACTTTAGAAATGCCAGGTAACTTACAGAATGTAATGCAAAAATGAAGACTGACAGTTTTATTTCATTGGTTTTGGAATACTGATCTATTTTGTGCAGCAATGAGAAAGAAATTACCACTTGAAAATTAATCCAACTCATTGGATATGAGATTTTTGAACATCTAGATAGAACATCAAGTTGGAAAAAAGATTGTAAACCACACTGTTTGGAAATAAGGGAGTCTTTATTTCTGAAGGAAACCGCAGGAGGACGCTAATTAAGTAAATGGAAACTTTATGTAAAAATTGTCAGGATACTAAATATGAATTTAATTATTGACCATTTAATGTAGTTAGCATTTTCATTTATTTTTATCTAGGGTCATTTACAAAAAATCATTGTATTAAATAGGTCAGGGGAGATCTATTTAAATCACTGTCTCTGAGTCAGGAGGATGAGCTGGCTAACATAGTCTTGGATTTCAGAACAAAGGGAAATAGCAAAATGCAGAAGACAGAAGAATGTAATGTGCAAAACACCCACAAAACAGTCAATACATAGTACATCATTTTCCAAATCAGTGCTAACCATATCTAAAACTATAAAAAAAATTCAGGCCTCCCACTTCCTAGAAATTTACTCTCAATAGTCCAGAATTACAACTAGTGACCAAAAGCTCAAGTATTTAGAAAACTAGACTTGATTCCCACACACTGTGCTTTGCATCTAATCTGGAATTCTTATGATGAATGAATCAGGTTATCCTCTTGCCCTAAGCAGGGAGCTGGAAATTGTGGCATTTTGCAATGTTCTTGGCAGGAGCCATGGGAATGCTGTACTATTGGAGAAACGTTGCAAGTTAAGTGCAACAAAGCAACTGCCCCAAAGGAGCCTTTCTATGTCAAATTCTCCTCTTTTCCATGAAATGTGTATGATTACCTGCTCCATGTTGTGATTTCGTGTTGTGAGCTCATGATGTTTTCTTGCTAGTCCCTGGAAGGGAAAAGGGAATTATATAACATGATACATGGCCCAATCCTATCAGGGCCGGCCAGCAGCAGAACACGTGTTCCACTGCCAGCTACAGCTGAAAAAGCGCTGTAAAGCACTTTCTGGCTACACGCTGAGTAGTGTGCTGCCAGGACATTGGCGGGAAGGCCAGAGCCTTCCTGTGCACATTGTTGGCTCTCCTGCCATGCACTGGAGCAGGAAAGTCATCAGCAGGCGCATCACCACGACGCGCGTCACCGGGGAGCGGGGCGTGCGCGTCACCCTTAACGACGCGGCCCCGCCCTCGCACGTGACGTCATGCGCATGCCCGGAACACCACCCAACGCGCCGTTTTCGGCTTATTTCAGAGCCAAACGGATACGAGGGCGGGCGGGCGGGCCCAGCTCCACCGGTAAAAAGTAAGTGGGGGGGTCGTGCGTCACCCCTATGCGCGCGACACCCCCGGCTGCCCGACCCCCGCGCTTCCCCCCATCGACGCCCATGTTCATCAGGAGAGGCGGGAGAGGCGGGAAGGGTGAGGGAGGGGCAAAACTGGGCAGGGAGGGGCCATAACGGGGACAGGGAGGCTGCAGGAAGGGGTCAATCAGGTGGTGATAGTGCATGCCTGATCCTATCCCCCTTTCCTGCAGCCTACCCACCTCCTTTCTGTTGTGAATATTGAAGGGATTCATAGCTTTTAGAATTCTCTGGATGTTGCAATGAATCTTGATATATTAGAATAAACAAGCTGAAGAATGCATGAAAGCTTAGACTTGATTTTACTAAACTAACATAGAGCAGGAGATTCAAACAGGTTCAAGCTCACACCAAGCAAAAGCTCACACATGTCTAAAACAAAATGGAGAGTCATCTTCTCTGCAGACCCTTGCTTGAAGATCACCTGATCTAATCAACCAATCACAGTTTTACATTTTCCCAGGCTTAACTCAGTATGTATGAAATATCCAACTGTCATATTAACCCTATAAATGACTGAACATTTAGATCTTGCCATAATTTCAACACTTTCTCTCCTAGGTCTTGGAACTAGTGAAATCGCTAGAGCAGGTTTGAGGAGACCCATTGTGGAGCAGGAGGCTTACAGAGGTGTAAGGAGATTTAAATCCCCTTCCACCTCTGAAGCCTCCCAATCCACCTCCTTGCTGGATACCATGTGCCTGTTTTTGACGTGGCTGTACCAGCGGGGAGTGGGGGGAGGAAAGGATAGGATTGGACTGTTATTGACACTTGACAATTAAGTGGGTCAATATTCTTATCCATTTTGAAGGCCCAGTGAGGAGAAGCACTCAATGAGGAGATTCTAGTTTTGCCCACACATAGTTCTAAGAGCCTGGATTTTAGTTTGTTCTAGTCCAATTAAATATGTGTGGAAGCTTTATAGTGCAGTTCCTTCCAGAAGTCTTCTTTTCAGGAAGGCTTCCATGTTTGAAATTAAATCCTGATTGGAGACTGCATGACAAAAAGTTAAATCCAATCTTTCCCTACACATAAAATCAAATAAATATATTCATTTGTTGCATTTCATATCCTGCCTTTCCTACATGGAGCTCAGGGTGGTACACACTGGTCTCCTTCACTTTTATCCTCACAATAGTCCTGGAAAGTAGGTCAGTGGTGAGAGATGGAGACTGGCTTGAGGTCACCCAGGTATCCAGGTCACTGGCTGAGTGGGGAACTGGAGCTGGGTCTGATCTGATACTTTAACCACTGCTCCACACTGTCTCTAGCCTTGAGCCTTCTGCTTCTACTAAATAGTCTCTCTGCGTTCTTCCACAAGCCATCTGCAACTGCCACTGGTGTGCTGGCTAGCAGCCTGGATTCTGTCTCTGCCAGAGGGGCACCCAGCCGATTTGGCATGTGGGGCCGGGTCCTCGCCGCCCCCCTATAAAACTAATTAGCATAATTTATGCTAATTATGTTTTTCCGCTTTTTTTCGCCGATTTTCGGCGATTTTAAGCCTAGAACTGGGGTTTTTAGTAAGTATGTATGCTTTTACCGGCACTATTGTGAAACTGGACGCTCCCTCGACGATTTTAAGCCTTCTCCCGGGCGCGCAGCTTCTCCGTGCACCCGGCCCGGGTCTCTGTACAATCTTCGTAGTTTGCGCATGCGCAAACCCACGGAGTCTCCAGGGACGTTCTGGGCATGCGCAAACTACTCCCTGGAGCGTCCCTGGAGACGCAAACCCACGGCATCTCCAGGGATGCTCCAGGGAGTAGTTTGTGCATGTCCAGAACGTCCCTGGAGACTCCGTGGGTTTGCGCATGCGCAAACTACGAAGATTGTACAGAGACCCGGGCCGGGTGCACGGAGAAGCTGCGCGCCCGGGAGAAGGCTTAAAATCGTCGAGGGAGCATCCAGTTTCACAATAGTGCCGGTAAAAGCATACATACTTACTAAAAACCCCAGTTCTAGGCTTAAAATCGCCGAAAATCGGCGAAAAAAAGCGGGAAAAATTCAAATTTTTCCCGCTCTCCCCCAGAGCCTCCCGCCCCCCCAGGAGCCTCTGCGCCCTTGCGCCCTGGGGCCCACCGCCCCAGGGCCCCACATCTGGCGACGCCACTGGTCTCTGGCCTACTCTCCATTGTTGTCGTTATTTTCCTTGGCCAGTGTGCTTGTCTGCTTCCCCTTCACCCTGAGGTTTCCATATAGAATGTGAAGTGAAAAAACATGGAACTTACACAATATTTCAAAGCTCTGATGGAACCACACAATGCCTTCTTTGTACATATTTAGCTCTTCACAAGTCTAGCCCTTAAGACATAGTTGGGTCAGATGCCAAGATCTCCAGCTTTGACTTCAATCCTGACAACATCTTAAGACGAGAAGGTCCATTGAAGGTTTGCAGTATTTCAGTGTAACTGTTTTTGTTTGTTTTATTCATCCTAAAGTGGTCTCTAGACTCTAGTAAACTTTCTCTCTCCTTCCCTGTGACCAGCAGGGGAGCACATTCCAAAGGCCAACAGCCCTGATTTCGATACCTCCTGTTGATTTGCTAACTTAGGAGGAAGCCCCTGGCCACTCAATGGGGCATGCTTCTCTTGCCTGCCTGCCTGCCTGAGAAAAAAAAGGTGCCCCCATAGCCTCTCTCTGACGACGGCACCCACGGCAGCCCAGAAAGAGAAAGGTGAAGTGGAGGTGAGTGTGCAGCACCTTTTCCCTCCAGCACTGCAGTGGGATGAGAGGAAGAAACCTTTCTACCTTCTGCTGCCCCTTGAAAGGCTATGAGTATGAATAAGGTGTCAGTTTTCCTAAATCCTTTGATACGTGCTCAGTATAAAAGTGCAAGACACACCTGACATCTAAAGTGTACCATACTTTCTCTTTGTGATGGACCGTATTAGTACAGAAGGAAGGTAATATTAATTCCTCCAAACAGTAGCATAGCCAGGTGGGGGCAGGGCGGGGGGCTGTGCCCTGGGTGACAGCTGCAGTTTCCTCATGAGGAGGAGCCACAACAGCAGTTTTTCACTCCCCGGCTGCTTTTTTGCAGTCAAAGTGGCTGCGTTTGCTGTTGCGGAGCATTTTCGCACCAGTTTCAGCATTTTTTGTGGGCCCTCCCACCCGCCCTGGGCTCTAGAAGGCTTCAAATGAAGCCTTCCAAGAGTGCAGGGGATGGGGTGATAACGCGAAACACGTCATCACCTTGCTCCTCGGGGCCACTAGCGACGCCACAGCCTCCAAGTGCTCAAAAATCACAAATATCACAACGCCCACACTGTCTCACAGCCAACCCGTCCTTCGCCAGAGTTCATCCTCTCCTTGTTTTTGGCTTTAAAGGGTAGTCATCGCTAAGGGCTCAAAATATCGACCACCATATGAGTTTTGTAACCCTATGTTCAAAACCCACATGGATGATTTGTAATTCATAGATTAAAAAGTGAAAAAGGCATGCTTCCAGTTGCTTTCGCCAACTTGAATGGCTCCAAAGGCGTGGGGGCGGGGGCGCTTTGTTCTCCCGTGTAACGGAGGGTCTGACCACGGCGGAACTTAGAGCTCCGGCCCCCCTGCAGTGACGCCAGTGCTGGTTCCTCAAATGTATCCTTTGCCTGCTTTTATTGCAAATGGTCAATGGGCTTGTGGATGCAATTTTATCGACTGCAGTTTTGCTTGAGATTTTAATATGCCATAGGATTGAATATGGATGTCATCATAGCACATGTTTGTATTGTTAACATTTTTTTAATTTTTTTTAAAAAACCTGTTCAGTGGTTTTACAAATATACAAATTCAGTAAACAAAAAGGAAGAATCATTAAAAGTCAGTAATAGTTGGTTACCGGTGTTAAAAAAAAAAAGCTTCAAATAGCAAATAATAGGAGATAATCTTGGACAATGAGATATTTATCTTTTACAACAACTATCATTAATTGTAATAGGAACAGTTGGTCTACTGTATGATGTTTTATAACCAGTATGGGTCTTCATACAGTTTATTTATTTATTTATTTATAGAATTTGTACCCCGCCTTTCTCCCACAAGGGCAACCAAGGCGGCTTACAATAAAAACATTAAAATACATATATACATTTAAAAACAGGAAATTAAAACAGTTAAAACAATATAGTTTAATATAGTTTATTCTTCCCTATCAACATTTAATGGGTATTTTTAGGGCACATTAAGATACAGGTACCTTGTGTCCTTTAGTCAATGAGCAATGATATACAGGCTGTGATTTACAGGGTGCTTAAACAAAGTTCACCCCTTTATTTCATAGCTGATTTTATGTTTTAATTCCTGGGAGTAATGCTTTTTTCAGTATTAGTGGTTGTTTCCTGGTTGTTGTTGTTTTGCTGTTCTCTTAATAATGTTTTTAAAATCTTTCATTTTAATATTGTTCTACTCCTGCCTTCCCCTTTTGATGTCACATTTTCACTTAGTTGTTTTTCTGTTTGTTACTGACAGTTTAGTTACGTTTCAGTGCTACAAATTAGATAGCTTCCCATTTGCTACCTTTGTTTCTGTAATGTTATGTTGATGCTGCTCTTTTGTTGCGTTTTCATGTCCCTCTGTGCTCCATTTAGAAGTGGGTTGTTTTTTTGTGTGCTTGTATCTACATTGTTGTTCTTTTTGTTATGTTTGCACTTGAGCAGCTTCAGCTGGCGTCCGCTTCGTTCGCTGAACCTCCGATCAGCAGTCACAATCAGCTGTTGCTAATTGCTTTTCCCGTCAAACACGGAAGCGTCTACTTCCGGATTTCATCTGCACGAGTTTTTTTAAGTTGTCTCATGAGCACTATAGGGGATTTCTGATGATGCCACGAATGTTACGTGTGCGAAACGTCAAAGTATGTTTTAACATCTACAAAGTTTATTTTATTTTTTGAAATAAATTGACCTGTAATGACGGAGTTTCCCGGCAATATGCAAATTTTTAATTCAAAGATATGGTCGCGTCGTGAAAACCTAAAAAAATATCTGTTCAGTGGAGCTTAGCTCCAGGCAAAGGTGTCTAAGGCTGCAAACTTAGTACCTTTCAGGCTCAGCACTGAACCCTCAGTGACTTTCTGCCTGGAAGAGATCTCATGTTTAATCATGTTTCAGTCCAAAGCACTCCCAATTCTCCACTCCTCAGGTTGTAAGTGCTGATGAAGAAGTGCGTTTCACCACCTACGGTGCAGGTCCAGCTGCAGGCTGAGCTTTGTTAGTGAGGAAATAGAATCTGTTCCAGATAGTAAGGTTGCTCGTCATGATCCTTGGTGGACAGATTTATGACAGTACTTCATAAACGATGGTAAAACACTGGCTGCTAGTTTGCTTCTGGGAGCAATTTAAGGGGGTGGTATTGTCCTTTAAAGTCCAACATGGCTTAGGGCAGTGTTTCCCAAACTTTTTTGACCTGTGGCTCCCTTGACCATTGACGACCATTGGCCGCGGCTCCCCATTATGTTATGTTGATGCCTGCCAATTGGCATTGCACTGTTTTCTGAGAGGATTCCTTGGCACTCCGCGGCTCCCTTGGCTGGTTTCCGGGGCTCCCCTGGAAGCCATGCCTCCCAGTTTGGGACCTGCTGGCTTAGGGCCAGAGTACCTAGAGGACCTCCTATGAGACTCCCTGTCCCTTTTCTTCAATTTTTTTTTAAGCAAAAGAGACATTGGGATTAGGTTGGGCTGTTCAACTCTTTTCCCTTGGGCCATTTTACTACCGAAATGCATTCTCCCAGACATTTTTCTGACATAAGGGAAATATATATGCAATCAAATAAAAGTGTCTTCTGGTTTCCAAGGTTCACGGGTAAACAAGCCATGTGTAAAATTCTAATTCCAGCTGAAGTAAAAATTTATTCAAAACTGTCGTGGTTTTACAAAGATCCCCACGTACAGATAAGAAACAATTAAAACCTGAAGCTAAAAATATTCCGATGTTTCGCTTCTAAAACAAGAAACATTTTCTAGGAATAAATCCAAAGATTAAAGATGTTAGCCATACGAGTCACACTGCAGTTCTTTTATACCTGGAAAGTGCAGGAACTTCGTTAGTTAGCAGCACAAAGGCTGTGGAAATAATCAATTAACCTTCAGGTGTGGCTCCAACTCTCCTGCAGACCTGTCATTCTTAAGTCCTTGCAGCACTTACACTTGTGAATGATACAATCTCACAGCATTGTTACAAGTTCTATAGTACAGGAAACAAAGAGTCTTTCCTTCATGGGGGACGAACCATGTTAAGGCTCAAACATCCTGAACAATCTTCAGTTGCGGAGCATGCCATCAGTACAGGCCATACAATTCAATTTGAAAACACCTCAAGCCTCAGAACAGAAAACAACATACGCATGCTCCGAAATATGGAAGCAATTGAGATAAGTAAAAGACCCATTAGTCATCTGATTAATAAACAACAAGATCTCAGTTTCGTCAACAAAATTTGGTTTCCCATCATCCGTAATAAGACAATGTTACATCAGAACAATAAAAAAGAGGATGGAGGAGTAATACAATCAGAATCAGATGGATAATTGAACAATGTGAAAACTTAATACCATCCGGTCAAGGATATAAACATCTTCCTCTAATAAGCTATATATGGAAAAAACATGGTTCGTCCCCCATGAAGGAAAGACTCTTTGTTTCCTGTACTATAGAACTTGTAACAATGCTGTGAGATTGTATCATTCACAAGTGTAAGTGCTGCAAGGACTTAAGAATGAAGATAATAGCGGGCCATGAAAGCCTCAGATCTAAAATAAAAGTGTGTGTGTGGGGGGGGGAGCACTTCTGTAATCTTTACTAGAGAGGGAGAAAAGATTCAAATTACACTGCAAAGCAATATCTGATATATAGCCTCTACAGGACGTCACTGCGTGCACGTCACCCAATGGCCCCCCGTGCACCCCCCAAACTTACCCCCGCTCCAAGCGTCCTCTTCTCCGGCAGTCCAGGGCCTTCTGACAAGGCCCAATGCATTAATACGTTAACTTTTAGCTTTTTCGCGCATGCGCACAAACGTTTCTGAGGGCAAGGGCTGCTCTTTTGCCCTTAGAAACGTTCTGTGCATGCGCGAAAAATGTAAAAGTTAATGTATTCACACATTAGGCCTCGTCAGAAGGCCTTGGACCGGCAGCCGGGGCGGACGCTCCGAGGCCTTCTCCCGGCCTCCGGAGGATGACGCGCGTGGGGGTGCGCACATCACCCTTTTGCGCATGTCATCCTGCGGCGGCCCCCCCGCCACAGCCCCACGACGCAGATGCACACGAGTATTCTATATTGCTAGCATTTTATATTAATTATTTACTGGTATTGATGGCTTGTGTTCTTTTGCATCTCTCTCTCTCCCCCCCCCCTCAGCTGGGTGAGGTGAGGAATGGGAACAAATACACATTTTAATAAAGAAATAACCCCACACATACTAATCCTAAACATTTCACGGCAGAATTGCATGAGCTCCTTTCCATCTTTCTGTGTTATTAGGCAACATGAACCAAACTACTGTGAGTAACTTTGAGGTAGTTTACACTTTGTTGGTTTCAGCAGCAGTAACAACAACAACAAAAATAAGAATTTATTCTGAAGCTGACATGTTCCTATTTAGAAGCATCCCATTTCATGGGTGGTGGATCACAGTGCAGTGTGTTGGGCAGGACTCCTTCACTCCCTTACATTGTGAAATGTCAGCATAAGCTATGAATTCGCATTCTGTCTCACTGCATGTTAGAATGTAGTGCAATAAGACCAAATCGAAAGATACTCGTCCCTTGGATTAGGCCTGTCTATTAAAGGATGATGTCGGATTCATTCCCAGAAGATGAGAGAGAGAGAGAGAGAGAGAGAGAGAGAGAGAGAGAGAGAGAGAGAGAGAGAGAGAGAGAGAGAGGAGATTGGCCATTGCAGTTATTTCTGAATGGGTTGCCTTATCTCTTGTTATCTATGCAATCCTTTCCCCCCACCTCTTTTTCTGAGTGTACTGTCATGTATGCAGTCAACTATCAACAGTAACAGCTGAAGGCATCAATATTCCTGTTTGTATTGTTTATAATCATAGTCTAATTAACAGCAGCATTCATAATAACTAGGCCTAGCATCAAACAGTGACATGTATGCTATTAAGCAACAATTAGAGCATAATGCAACACTAAACAAAACATGAACAGAGCTATTTATAAGTGATTGGCCAAACATCCTGGCTTGTTTGAGTCTCATCCTGTATTTTTCACAGAGCCTTTTTACTAGACAATTGGTACTATGTGGCATCTATGTCTTCTATGATGACTCTGTTACCAGGTAGAACAAGAAGACTGTTGTTCAAAGAGTGTTCAATAGACGGGTAAACAGCCATGGCAAAATATTAGATAAGTTGAAAAAATGATAAAACAGAGGTAGGTGGTAAAAAACGTGGAAATTGTATTGCTACAAACTTTAAAAACTAAAAACAGATTAAAAACATAAAAAACATTAAAAGCTTTGAACAAACACATTCACACGTTTACAACCCAATACAAAAGCTTTAAAATTGAAACCAAGATCTAAACTGCTATGTTTTGCTCGAGCTTCATCGAGCGTTTTCCAGCAAACACACCGTGGTGGGAAGATGTTACCCAAGGCAGTGCAGCCACGATACATAAAGGCGGGAACAGACTCGATGAAACTCATATTCTATCATCATTCATAAAAAGAATCACCCAACTACAAAAATATCTACATAAAATACAAGAGATAATTAATTTTATCTCGTCGTTAGTTTCTCATTTGCTTACTATATGACCTATTATTACTGTATTTCTTCAATTCTAAGACGCATGTTTTTTCCCAATTAAGCATTTCAAAAAATGGGGTGCGTCTTAGAATTGAAGGTCTCTAAAAAGCACCCCAAAATGCTATCTTCTTACTTACTGGGGCTTGGGGGAGCTTCAGGGAGACCTGCGCGACCCTCTGCAGGCCTCCCCGATCTTCAGTTCGGCAAAAAACGGTGATTTTCAGCCATTTCCAGTTTTCACGAAAACCAGAAATGGCCAAAAATCACTGGTTTTCGCCGAACTGAAGATCAGGGAGGCCTGCAGAGGGTTGCGCAGGCCTCCCTGAAGCTCCCCCAAGCCCAGGTAACGAAGGAAATGGCAGTTTCTGGCAGGGCCAGAAGTGCTTTGCAAAGGCAGTGCACTCAGTCATCCTCAGCTGCAGGAGACATGCTAGGGAGAGTTGGTGCTGAGCAGGTAGATTCAATAAAGGGAGCCGAGTCTTACAATCGATGGATTTTTTTTTTCCCTGCTGGTGGTACTGAAAGTAAAGGTGTGCCTTAGAATTGATGGCGCCTTAGACTCGAAGAAATACGGTATAACTGAGTAAAACTGCTGATCCTACTTTTTTTCTCTCCCTTTTTTGTTACAAAGTCTAAATTCCTTCCCTAGGCATTACTGATGTCTAAATAATACTCTGTCATTAATATTCTCCATTCCTTTTTTTAATTTATTTTTTAGTTTATTAGCTGGATAACTTTGCCATGTTTTGATTTTTTTCCCTAAAGCATACAGTTATTCCTTCCCTCTGTTTTTCTTGGCCTAACTAATATTTTTGAACTGCAAAAAAGGATTATAGCCAAATCTTTGTATAATGTTCAAGAAATGGCTGAATATAAACTGAGGGCTATCGGAATTGTTTTTGAAGCTGCAGCAACTGAGGGGCAAATGTTTAAATGGTGAGCCCTTTGGGGACAGAGATAGGTAAAGGTAAGCTCATGGTTCAGCGGTTTAACTCACTGCGCCACCCGCTGGCCGCACCCGCACCCGCAGAGATAGATATTGGCAAAATTGCCATAGGACACTCTGAACAACTTTTGTAAAACAAAGGAAAGTGTTCACACCTCCAGCTGACCTCACCAACCCCTCAATTGAGCTCAATCTAGGAGCAATCCAGCAGATCATCCACCTAAGTATCATAACCTCATTTTGGTGGGAAAACAAAGGCAAAACCCAGCATGGCCCTTGAGTAGCAATAGTGGAACTCCTGATTAAGTCACCCCCACCTAAGAATCCCATGGGATTCTATGGGGCAAACCCCCTAGACTTTAGATCCTCGTGTTGTTCATTCTCCCTGCACCCATTGTATCCTGCCTTGTTGTTGGCCTGTGGAGTAATAACCCACTGGTACTACATTAAGCTACCCCCATTCCAGCCTTCTTCTGAGAACCACCATGCCAGCTTGCATGCAGGATGGTAACAGTCCCCTTTTCCAGCTTTTTGTTCTTTTATTTCCCTGAGTGCTTACCAAAGCTGCTCAGCCAGTGTTGGTTTCCTGGCCACTTCTCTGTCTCCAAGCACCCCTTCCTACTTTCTCTCTCTAGGAAGAAAGGCACCTTGGCTCCCTTGCCCTGCTCCCTTCAAGGCTATTGCCTCAGTGCATGCTCCATAGCCCTCTTTCCATCTTTGACATCCTTCTTAGCCAGGGACAATCGCTCCGTCGGCCTCTGGCCACCACAGCCCTTGCAACTCGGCGTTCTCAAGCCTCGCACAAACAGGATAAGAAACTTGGTCCATGGTGAAGCTTCACCACACAGACCCACAACTCCCCACTATTTTCCTTGTCAGTGTCTCATGTGAAGTCACACCGACCGCACACTTGGTGTCTCCTTTCATCGTGTCTCTCCTTTCTGTGTGTGCTGTGTGGTGGTGTGAGTGTGTGAAGGCTCCATTGTGCTTGAAAGTTAGCTATAGAATCCCCCCAGTGTAGAGCAAGTCTGTGTGAGCTCATTCACTTAGGCCCAGTTTGAACCGCCTTTTTTTGGTTTTTGAGCATGTTAATATACTTTTGTGCATCTCCACCCTCATCTCCATTTCCTTTCACACCAAATTATACAGTTGTGCCATTGGCCATTATACTGGGACCATGCGTACATTTTTTTTCCTTTGTGTACATGTTACATGTATTTTAAAAAAAGCACTGGCAGTAACAGTGAGGTGTGTCTTGCGTGGCAAGGGGTTGCAGAGGTAGCAGGAAATACCTAAGAATTGCAAGCTGAATGATGTGAATGTTTTCCGGAAACTCCCCCCTCCAACTGCAGCATCCCACACCATTGCCAGAAGGACCCCAGCCCTTTGGAGCTTCAGTAGAGAAGAGGGGAAGTGGGCAATGTCTTGTGCTGGTTCTCATTGAGTGAACGCTCCAGCACTGTGGATGCTACACATTATAGCAGCATTTGAAATCTCATTCAGCCTTTTATTTGAAACAAACCATTTTTAAAAGGCTGATGATTTTCAAATTGCCATTCCCATGGCCAGTTTCCAAACATCTTCTTAATACGAGTCCTAAAAGTCAAACAGGGTGCACTGTGTGCTATCAACTGTCTGATCACAAAACAATTCTTCCTGGCTTTGTTACTTCTCCATTTTAGGGCAAGCTCAGGCCCAGTGGGACCTCCAGGAGTATGCTACATACGGTCACCAGTGCACTTGTGTCCTTCTGCACACTGCACAGAGGTAATGATTTTATCAACCAGCACCTCCTAAGATTGTGGCTTCTAGGTTCATAGGGTCCATGTGGAGGTCCTGATTTATATCTAATTGGCTGTTCCACATGATCCCTGATTGGTTGTGAGGCTGCTGCTGGCAGAGCATTGAGAGTTCCAATGGGGTCAAAAGCTCATTGCATTCAGCCCCACTTTTGTCAGCTGGGCCATGATTTATGCATATCAGTTTAATTAAGGGATAGACCATTTTATGAATGACAGTTTGCTAACTAAAGCCATTTTAAATGCACCAAGCCCCAGATGCATAATGAAACATGCCACAATTAGTCTTCACCATGAAATCATTAGTAAATTGTTTTTCCACCCACTGGAAGTGCTAAGTTGGTTATACTGATCAAAATGAAAATAAAGGCAATAAGTATTTGAACTTTTTAAAGCAAGTTATTGTTGAGAATATCTCAAAATAAGAGGAATGCAACATTTTGTGGAGGTCAGTGGCTGCTAAGCTGCTTCTTGCTATTGGCAACTATCAGTGCAGTAGGTCAGGGAAAAAATGAATGATGATATATGCCTCTTGTACAGACCAATGTCGTGTGTGTGTGTGCGTGTTTGCGCGCGCACGTGTGTGCATGAGTGTGTGTGTGTGTGTGTGTGTGTGCGCTCGTAACATTTTGCTTAAAAACAACAATTGATTGTACTTTCAGCCAAGCGATCCAATCTGAGCCAAAGTATAATAGCTAACAAAGCCGCCACACAATAGCCATTTCTGCATCTAGATCAGTGGGCCAGAGGGAAAGCAAAATCTCTTGCTTACTTCCAAATGTATTGTGCCAGCAGGGCCTTTAACTGGTCAGCTGCAGAAGAGTTTAATGGGTAGGAAGAAAAGGTTAACCATCTTTGTCAAATCCTTCAAGAGAGAGGCTGCTTACTACAGCAGAAGGGCTTATGGAATAATTAAGCGTGCCTCTAAGGGATCAGGGGCCGGCTTGTGTTCTCTGCCTACTCTCTTTTGTCTGCCTCTTGCTGTCTTTCACTTGCAGTGTATTAAATGACTTTTTGCTGATAAAAGAAGAAAGGCTTAGCAAGCCAAGTGACGTGTATTATAAACTATTAGATTGTCTAAATACTGTCACAGCATTTCTGGACTCTTTCTTCAGTGGGATCACAGCGCTGTAAAGTCGTTCCCTTCTTACGGGGATTACGTTTAGTCAGATTTCTCAAAGAAAATGTAACTCGACAAATGGTTCTCTTATACAGGGCCTGTGGGAGTAACATATTGGGAGTTAACCTGTTGTGTGCCAGCCAAAGTCTAGAAAGGATAGGAATGCCCATCAAAGTGTCCTTGTCCAGGATATTCTATTCCTTCTCTCCTGATTTTCCAATCCAGTATAGTAAATTGTCGATTGAAAGGTCGGCAGTTCGAATCCGCGATGGGGTGAGCTCTCGTTGTTTGGCCAGCTCCTGCCAACCTAGCAGTTCCGAAGTATGTTAGTGCAAATAGATAAATTGGTACTGCTTGCGGGAAGGTAAACAGCGCTCCGTGTTCCAGCTGCATGCTACGTGCTGCAGCAAGGAGAGTCATGCCGGCCACATGACCACAGAGGCGTCGTCGGACAACGCTGGCTCTTCGGCTTTGAAATGGGGATGAGCACCACACCCTAGAGTCAGACACGACTGGACTTAATTGTCAGGGGTCACCTTTACCTTTAATGTTTAAGAACAAGGCATTCTGGATGCAGTTTGAAAACAGAGACAGGCTGTGTCTAAGGCCTTGGTGTCTTCTTCTTAGGGAATGCAAATTTAGCCTTGACCAAGTAGTAGTCTCATACCTCATGGTAGTGTCTCATTGTCAGCGTTGATTGCTGAATGCAACACAGGCATGTGGGATTCTCCCGCCAGGCTGTTATAACAGGGCTTAGAGATGGAGGGAGTGAATGGTGACCTAACTTAATGGTGAACTTCATTCGACTCCCCAATCCTTTATGAGCAGAACCAAGCATGTCCAGGGCCACTCATAAAAAACCGCACAAGTGCTATAAGCTTGCTCCTGCAGCGAGCTCTTTCCCTTCCCACTTACCTGGTGGCTACAGTGATGGGCTCTTGTATGACATCTGTGTGTGAAAGTTCTCTTGGTTCCTCTCTGCAGCTGCAGCAGCACCTGCAGCTAGGAAGCCTGGGAAAAGTTCTCTAAGGTAGTGGTTGCCAACTGGTGGTCTGCAGACCACTGGTGGTCTGCAAGAAAATTTTGGTGGCCCTTGGAGAGGGGGCCACCAAAATCGGCAGCAGTTCGGCAGCAGCGTTGGTGACGAGACTTTTCGCGCCACTTCAGAGGTACTTTGTGAGGCAGCTGCGGTGGTGGCGAGCTTCGAAACACTGCTGGGGAGGTCCTCCTGCTCACCCCCTGGACCGGTTTTCAGCCACTGGCGGCCTTCGTCAGGGGGTGGGGCTTCTGGCCGATGACATCACGGAATCCTCATGGAAAACAGTGCAATGCAAATTGGCAGGCAGCAACATAATGTAATCGGGAGCTGCAGCTAGTGGTCACCTATGGTCAAGGGAGCCTCAGGATGAAAAAGTTTGGGAAACACTGCCTTAATAGGGTGAGATACAATGGAACACTTCAGATAAAGAGCTCCAAAGTTCAATATTTTCACTGCAGTAACTCAGAATTGCTCAATCAGGCTTCAGGAAATTTAAATAACAAAGTGGAACTACTAAATAATAGCTCAGGATGCTTATGTTATGAACTCTGTCAATTGGCAAGTAATTAACTTAAAAGCCTTTAATAGAGGAGATAATAACATTGTGCCAAATTTTCTTAGGTCAATTGCGTGAACCTCTGTGAAATCTAAATATCTTTAATTATAGCAATTGTTGCATGACTGCTGCATTTTGCAAGCCGACGGACACTTTCAAAGGCTCACATTTTTTTATAGTAGCATAACTGCTCATCTTGGAAAAAAAAATTACACAACGAGCCAGATAACAAAAGAATTTGAGCTGGGGAGTGATGCATACTCCATAATGAGGTATTCTTTTCTTTTTTTTGGCATAAAGCAAAATATTTAGCAATTGAAATTCAAGGGGAAAATGGGTAAAATTGACGAGGCAATTCAGATCATAGCTGTTCAGTCAATGAAATGAGAGCCTTTGGCTGATAAAAAGAGCAATTATATTTAGATGTAATTTTGGACCCTGTTTTCGCAAATACAATAGTACAGCACTTTCCATAGGCAATTCATGACTATGGATCTATTCACTAAGGGCCAAATCCTATACCATCTGCTGGCAGCGCTCCTCCGCTGGCACTGACTGCCATAAAGTAGTCAGCATCAGTCATAAAAGACACTCTGGCATGCCAGGCCTGCACCTTCCCGCTGGCACCAGCAGATCCCCCAGGACCCCAATCCAGCTAAGATGGCAGAGCAGGGAGGAAGGGATGGCAGAATGGGGGCAGGGGAGGGTGAAATGAGGTGGTGACAGGAGTGGAAAATGGGGTAGTTATGGGGGCAGTGCATCGGTGGATAGGATCCAGGAAGGGGATAGGTTCGGTGGCTGTCGACCACATGTCAATAACACCTTGATCTGCAGATCTCACCACATCGTAATGCTTAAATCCAGTGTTTCCCAAACTTTTTTGACTTGCGGCTCCCTTGATCATTGGTGACCATTGGCCGTGGCACCCCCTTACATTATGTTGTCTAACAATTGGAATTGCACTGTATTCCGAGATTCTGTGGCACTCCGCGGCTCCCCTGGCTGGTATCCGCGGCTCCCCTGGGAGCCACGCCTCCCAGTTTGGGAACCACTGCTTAAATCCATGCCATGCTTAATCAGCCAAAAAATACACTTTTCCCTTTGATGATGCTGGATCCCAAAACTTATGGGTAAAGAAAATAACCAATGCCAGAAGTCTTAGAGAAAATTCTCCTGGACCATAAGAGAGAGAGAGAGAGAGAGAGAGAGAGAGAGAGAGAGAGAGAGAGAGAGAGAAAGTAAAAGGAAGTTTCATTATTTTTAAATATAAAAAAGACAGAAGACAAAATGAATGAAAATAAGTAAATGAAATATTTAAATAAAATGAAAACAAACTGCATACAAAAGTTAAGACATGAAAATAAATTATTTTTTTCCTTGCACACCTTGTGTCTAGACACTGCCATAGCTTGCCTTACTTCATTTCATGCCATAAATGCTTCACCTCATTCCAGGTGTCTCGGCTGTGTGTGCTAATGTTGGAGTTAGACCATAGAGAGCTGGGTTCAAGTATCTGCTTTTTCATGAAGCTTACTATGCAGCCTTGGACAAATCAACCCACCTCTCAGAGTGGTAAAGTTAAAATGTGTTAGCCCCATATTTCAGACAGCCATGTAGCTGCTTTGGGTGTCACAGTGCCAGTACACAATGTGGGCTGCTAACTTGTGCGTTCTAAAATTAAAATATATGAAGCTGCCCCAAGTCTACATAGACTACTTCTACTTCTGCTACTGCTACTGAATATTTTAATCACTTTCTTTTAAGGGAGCTTTTCTGTCTACTGTCAACTTTTTCAAACTTGAAAAGAAGTAATTATTTAAGCCAAATGGACTTCCAGGTGAGCTTCCTAGCAATTCTCTGCTGCATGCATTATGAATAAGACAGCGTTTGGTAAACCGGAGGCATCCTAAGGCTCCAATATCCATATATTAAACGTGCCCATAGAGTGGAAATGTTGGATGAATAGAATGCAAATGTATTCAGATTTTCTTATCAGCCTCTGATCTAAGCCCAAGTGCTTGGGATTAATCAAGTTTTTATAATGCAGGTTGCATTGAAAAAGAAGCAAGGAGGGGAAAGGCCCCCCCCCAGCCTTATCTGTAATGGCTATAATTCAGTGCCTTATCTATAGTGGGTAGTATTAGGGCATAGCAGTGATGTCAACTTGAGTCTATTGACTCAGACTCGAGTCGGACTCAAGTCACGTCAATGACTTGACTCGGACTTGACTTGGCGATTGTAAAAGACTTGAAAGACTTGATTCAAGACTTGGAGCCTTTTACAAGGAGTCGAATTCTATTGAGATTTAAACCAGTTTTCCTCATTAAATAGATAGGGACTCACAACTCGCAACCAAAGACTCCGGACTTGGGGGTAAAGACTTGGGACTTGACTTGGGACTTAGATCCAGAGACTTCGGATTTGACTCGAGACTTGGAGTCAGAGACTAGATCCACATCCCTGGGGCAGAGCAGCTCTACAGTCTTTAACTGGTTTAATAGTCCTTCTTCCTAGGAATCTCTAGGAAGTGCTGTTTTGTAATGGGGTGGGGAGGGCCACACACAGTTTAAATGGCCCCCAAAAGAGTGCCTGTGAGGAGGACAAGCAGGTGGATGGCTGCGGGCTCCATGGAAGCTACTACAGGGAGGGGAGTAGGTGGAACTGGGTGAGATGAGTTATTCCCCCCCCCTCTCACTTGCACATTTGAACCTCTGAAGACAGAAGGCTGGATAAATCATTGGGGGAGTGGTTTTCTCCTCTCCAAGGACCTCTGAACCTGACCAAGCCAACTCCCACTTATGACTTATCCAACTGCCATCTTGACATGCACAGCCGAAGATTTGTTTGCATTCAGATTGATCACATACAAGTCTTGAGGCTTTGTGAGTAGTTGATGTGGCCAGCGCAAAAAGCACCCACTGCTGCCAGTACCTCCCCAGCTTCCCCTGTCCCAAGGTCCCAACAACCTTACTTTGGAGCAATGGGAAGGAAGAAGCAGTGGTGGCTACTACAGTCATCAGTCCCTGGCAGTGCACAATTCTTGCTGCAAAGGCCTTTTGAGCAGTTCTCAAGCACCATTTAAGGACAACAAATTGCCCTTGTTGGTTATTCTATTTTACATTCTCCTTGATGGGGGAGTGGATTTCAATTATCTATGTGAGATATCACAACATCTTCAGCCACTCCTGGATGTGGTGAGCACTCACAAAGAGGTTTTTTTTTCCTGCAGATCGTGTTTTAGTGCTTTAATTGAATCCAAAGAAATATCGTTTTGAATGCAAACGACACAGAAGATCAACCATGGCTTGACCTTATTCTGCTGATAAACTCTGAAAGTGTATTCATTAGATATGCTGGCTCTGACACAACTATGCTCCAGTGTCCTATTTTAATATTGCTTTTCATTTCTCGAATACTTGGAAGGTATGAGCTCTATAAAGCAACGCTGTGTGTGTGTCAAAATACGTACAAGTACTTCAATCATTCAGTGAATACTTTAAGAGATGACATGCTTCAAATTATGAATTGCACCATTTCATGTACTGTACAGAACTGTTGAGGGATCAAAGGTCATGTCAGGAACAAATCACATTGTGTGCAGTGCAAATACGTTGGGAGAAAGGCTGTAAGTACCTTAGTTACGGGAGTTGTGTGGTTCCAGTTGCTCCACCCATTTCGGCATTAGTGATTGGCGTTTCTTCTGCATTCATTCCAAAAAGTATAGGGAATGCAGTCACTCTTTAGTACCTATTTAACCCTTCTGTCCTTCTGCCTTGAGAACTGACGCCGAAAGAAACTCTCCTGCTGGCGTTGAAGGCCAGTCAATTGCTCACTTCCCCTTGTCCAATCCTGAGTCAATTTTAATTCGTTTCAGTGGGGACCTCAATTTTTCCTTTAATTATAATCCAAATTATCACTTGACAAATGCGTCTGATGCAAAGAAAAAGTGGACTTTCAAGCCAACCTGTGGACACCGTGCGATTAATGAAAAGCCAAGTAATAATGAAACGCAATTAACTCCGGGGCTCTGTTTCAAACCTGCAACTTGACAGCATGAAAAAAGAAGGGCAAAGTAGAGGGGTGGGATAGAATTGGAAGGGGTGTTGGGGAGGCAGTGGGGAGGAGGTGGCAGTGAAAGGAGAAGCATCAGGGTATGCTCAAACGCAACGCTCTGCCTCTGCTAGCCCATCACTTCTGATCTTCTTCAGCCATTTTAATTAACATGTTAATAAATTCCCTGATAGATTTAATGGCAAGTGACAACTGCGAGGTGGAGGCTGAAATAAAATCAAAGAAAGCAAATTTGTAACTTGTTTTTTTTTTAAAAAAAAATCATTATTGCCTACTCAACCACAGTAGAGTCCCCCCCCCCCCATCCTCCCTTTTACCAGAAGGGAGAGATTGCTGTTTTAGAAAAAGATTTAAACATCAGCCCCCACATATTAAGCAGAATTAATGATCTATTTGCTTAGATGCCATATATTACCTCCAGTTTATACATCCACTGGGTAAATGGTAGACATTACTTGGTCACTATGATAGATTTGAATGCGGGCAGGGACATCAATCAGCGTCGGCAACTGATTAGTTGTTTGTGTCGTTGACAGGCTCCTCCATCTCCCTGAATGAAAGCTTGCTGATTGCCCACACTTCTTTCCACATTCATTGCCTCCCACCAGCCACTATATTATATGGCTAATGCTGATGGTGGAAAAATCCTCTGTGACAGCTAACAGTGAATTTCTTCCATTCCCTTACCATTACATACACATTACTCTGTGTTTCACCAGTGGCTAGAATGACTGAATAAGCTGGGCAATAACACTAGGGACTCCTAATCCCTGTTAATCAACATGGACGCTATAGACCAAGGCGGTTTAGTTGATTAAGGATATCAAGGCCCTATGACAGTATTGGTACAATGTGTCTGAAGAGCTGGTGGAGTGGAGTGACTGTAAATAAGGACTAACTTAGTTCAAGTCTCATCTCTGCCATGAACTCACCAGGACAGTGTTTTCCCCAAACGTTTTAGCACTGGGATCCACTTTTTAAAATGACACTCTATCGGGACCCACCTAACGTTACGAGGCTTAACAAAAGGGATATCTAGAAATAAATAATATTGTTATTTACTTATTTACAAGTAATAATATTGTCATTTATTTCTTTATTTATTTACAACAAAACTCGAACTCATTTCTCGTAATGAGGCAGCCCTAATGAATAGGGCTGCCTCATTCTGTGCTCTATATTGTCAACCCCACTCCACCCCCTTAGTGGATTTTATTGTTTTTAATTTATTTTATGTATTGTTTTAAATTATGTGTATTTTTATCTTTGACGTTGTAAGCCTCCTTGGGCATTTGCATTGGCAAAAATAAATAAATAAATAAATAAATAGCACCCAGCTTTCACCTGCTCCCACTACCTGTCATTGACAGATTTGGAAAAAAATAAAACATCAGAAAAAGACGCTCAAATATTTATCTCCCTGTATTTACACAAGCTTGCAAACTGCAGGAGCTCAGCTCTTTGAAGGGCAATTAGCAGCTCTCTGGGTTTTGAATAGCCTAAGGACTTGAGGCAATTAGTTATCTGATCCTTCCATCACCTGTATTTTCATTGGAGGCTCTGCTCACGACCCACCAGTGAGTCCTGACCCAGTTTGGAATCACTGCACTAGGTAATAGACAAGTTTCTCTTTTCTAGCCTCAGCTCTCCAACTTCAATTTGAGAATAATTATGCTTACCTTCCAGGGTTGTTGCAAAGACAACATCATGATTATATGACCTCACAGAATGCTATACAAATTTCAAGCACTATTATAAATTATTAAGAGTCTGGTATGTCCATTTGGAATTGCTGCCCAGTGGCTACAAAACATGATTACCAGCACAATCCTGTGTAACCTTGCACTGGTGTAACAGTAGAAGCACCGGTGTAACAGCAGATGCACCGGTGTAAGTGCAATTACACTGGCATAAGTGCACTTTCACCGGTGCATCTACTGCTACACTGGTGCAAGGTTACATAGGATTGCGCTGTACATGATGTAATGTTGATGCCAAACAATTGGCTGCACCAAGACAACGGGGAACAGAATGTCTCTCCCCCCCCCCATGTTGCATTCTCCTACTGTATGTAAATTTAGGTCTCATTATCACTTTTCTTTTGCCCACTGGTAGGCTCTGCTGGCCACTGTGTGTCATGAAAGGAGGAGAAAAACAGATGTCTGTGTTGTTCTGTGCAACAATAAGAGTGTCCAGAGATGAATCTGACATACGTGACTGGAAACAGTTTTCAAAGCTGGCTCAGCAACTGAATGTGACAGACACAGGTTTGGCTCATATAATTATAGAATTTGCCTTTTGAAATCCACATCTCAACACTAAGTATCAGTTATTGCTCTGTACAATGACTTGAGACAAAGACACAATCTCTTGTTCCCCAACCACAGTAACCATGCAGCGTCTGTACTAAAGTATCTTACATTTATATTATAACATAATTATACCTTATAATATTCCGTGTATAGGCGGTGTTATCTTCTCAAACGCTCTGTTTTTGGCTGTGTTTTCTTCCCCTCACTCTTTCAATCTTCCTCTCAATCGCTAACTTCTCTGCCGGAAGGGACACATACCAACTTCTGATGATGCCCCAGATGTTTGGGGTGAAACGTTACGTTTGTTTTAACATCTTGTTTATGTAATAAATAGTTTTATAAACGACGGAGTTTACCCGGTGATATGCGGATTTTTAATTCAGAGATTTGGTCACGTCGTGATAACCTACGAACGTACATACCAGGATTATTGAGAAACTTCTGTTACATTAAACCTTTGTCTAGATTCCATGAGGTTTTTGAATGGACTTGTTGGAACAGATCAGTTGAGTAGTTTTGGATTGTTCTGATGAAAGCAGACAGAGGAGAAATGCTGCATTTGTATGTTGTTGTGTTGGTCTTTGTCCCTCTGGTTCCATGGATTCATTTATGGTCTGTCTTGATGGTGCTAAAGGAATATGAGCAATTCTCTTTCATGCTGCAACCTTCCTGAGCTCTCGGCATAAGACAGGTTATAAATTAAAATAAAGGTAGAGAGTGAGCATTTGATTAACATTATGTAGAAAGTAATGGAAACTGATGCGTCAGTATGTAAATATTTGGCAGCACATCACTGAGAGGAGATTCCAGTTGCTTTATCACAAACTTATGGTGCCATCCAATTCAAAGCTCCGCGTTGCGATCCAGCAGCACCAGGGAAGACTCTGCTATATCCAGCACAGGACTGGAAGCTGCTGGAGGTCTCCTAAAGCTAAGGGGACATTTGTCCCTTTACCCCATGTTGAGCCCCAGCAGTCTCTATGGGGCTACTTGGATGTGCAGCAGCTAAATGACCGGTGCAAATACTGTACGAGCAGCTCTGTGTCAGGCTTTCAAGACCGGGAAGGGGGATAGGATTCAGTGGAGGCCTCCTCTGCCAAGCCCGCCCCCCCCTCCCAGGCCAGATCATCCCTCCTCCCTGCCCTCCTCTGCCCTGAAATGCCCCCTCCCCACCTCGTTCTGTCCTCCCCCTCCTCCCCACTTCCCGGTGCAGAGCTCACCTGCCCTGGTGGGCGCTGCTCCTGCACCGGCAGAGGCCTGCCAGCGTTGGCCCCTCTGCCAGCTGAACTGCATATCTTATCAAAAGTAAATCCCATTGATTTTAATAGACCTGCTCCCAGGTAAGTGTGCATAGGATTGTAGCCTCACCATGGACAACCAAAGCCAAGTGACTGAGTCAGGAACAGGCACAGCCGGTGCTCCAGCCACATAATAAAATCATATTCTTTTTTCTCTTTATCCCTGTCTGTTGGCTGGTACTCTTTGCTTCTCAGTGCCAGTAAAAATTCTAGACCAAGGCTGAAATCCTGGACACAGTAAGGCTTCTCCAATATCAATGACTTCAGTGGGACTGAAACAGCCTAACTGTGTCTAGGCTTTGCAGCCAAAGAGACCAGAATAATGGGTCACTGGCTTGAAAATTTTATTTTTAATCTATTAGATAATCATAACCGATGTAGCACTTCGAAGAAAATTTACCCACTAACTTGGTGGAGCTATACAGACATTTTGTATGATGAGGTACTTAGGCACTGTCATTTGATGTGGCTCAAACAAATTACTGCTGAGGTCCAGAAAATAAACCTTCCAGCTACATAGGCATTGGAAAATCAAAGCCCATTTTGTAGAAAAACAAAACAATAGATTCTGACACTTTCAGTATTAAAGCAAAATGAGTTATAGTCAGAGAACCGTCAGCTCTTGTTTCAGTGCAACTTGTGGAATATTAAATAGGAGACATAACCTGAGCCATTGTTATTTAGACATTATTTCCTAACAGTGGAGGAGAAACCATAGCTTTTAACTGTAATGTACAGTTTAATAAGCTCATCTTTAATGTAAAATGCAGCAGCGGCTTTGTTCTTCAATTATAAGGTGACAGTACATAATATACCGCATGTACCTCTATCCATCCGTCAACATTTAAAAAGCCATTTAAAATGGATTTAGAGCATCTTTGATCAAAAGACAAGACGAGAGGGAAATGAGTTGGCCACTTAAAAAGCAACCCCGCACTGCCTAATAGAAACTTTATACACACACGCATACAACACAATCCTGTGTAACCTGGCACCGGTGTAACAGCAGATGCAGTGTAAGTGCACTTACACTGGCATAAGTGTTGTGGTACAACTGGTACAGTTGTGTTTCTATTGCAAATAGGGTGGAAGAGAGCAAGGCTGACAAAATGGTATGTCAGCTAAGGCCATTTAGCTGTGTAACTCTTGCACTGTGTAACTGTGTAACTCTTGCATCCTGTGTAACTCTTGCACTGGTGTAACGGTAGATCCCCTGGTGCAAGTGCACTTATGCCAGTGTAACTTGCTATACGCTGATGGACGCTAGATGGACACTGGCGTAACCCCTCTCGGATGCCTCACATGCGCAGTTCAGATGCGGAATGGACGCTGGTGCAACTCCGCCGGCGCAGGGGGCATTCTGGAGGCATCTGAATTCCACCAGAATGCCCCATGCATTGGCAGAGTTGCGCTGGCATCCGTTCTGCTTCCGAACTGCACATGTGAGGCGTTCGAGGGGGGTTACGCCAGTTTCCGTCCTGCAAATGTTGGCGTACGGCAAATTAAACTGGCATAAGTGTTCTTGCACCGAGGGATCTACTGTTACACCCAGTAGCATCGTAACGTAGGGGGTCCTGATGTACAGGGCCCCAGGTGCCGAGTTTCCGGGGAGCGCTCACCTCAGACTCGAAGCTGGAGCACGGCGCCCGCCCTCAGCCAAAGCGGGTGGGTGGCGCTCCAGCTTTCGAGTCCGAGGTGAGTAACAGAGTCGTCGTCTAGGCAACGCGCAGTGCGCGCCCAGAACCTGTGGCTGCAGGCGCGCGCTGTGCGCATTGCCTAGACAACAACGACGCTCTCTCGCTCCTCGGACACGAAAGCTGGAGCGCGGCGCCCGCCCACAGCCATAGCGGGCAGGCGGCGCTCCAGCTTTTGAGACCTGAGCGACAGCGTCGCTTGACGTCACGTGACGTCATACGTCAAGTGACGTCTGGGGGCACTCAGCCAGCCTCCGCCACCCTAGCCCCAGGCGTCGGGAGGGCTGAAGACGCCACTGGACAGAAGCATCGCGGGGGTTGGTGCGGTGGTGCGGTGGGCCCCAGGGCGGGGACCGGATGTGGCGGCGAAGGGGCGCACTTACCTCCGGGATGTGTTCCCTCTGCTGCGTTTGTCCTGGAGCTGGGCCCTCCCGCCCGCCCTGGAGCTCGAGCCGCTCCAAAATAGGTACTGAAATGGCGGGGGGGGCATGATTGGAGCCAAGCCTGAGTCACGTGGGGGCGTGGTGTCAGCGCCCCCCCCCCCGAGGTTCGCCACTGGTTAAACATAGTTAAGCTTAAACATAGTTAAGCTGCACTGGTTTCCTTGAACAAAGTCATGTGCTGAACTCTCCACTGAAATGAGTGGGACATGAAGCCCAATTGACTTATTCACTAAGAAGAATATCCCTCTAAGTTCAGTGGGACTTATTCCCAAATCAGTGTGATTAGTATTGCAGCCTTAAAATGCTTTGGTTGTAGCACATCCTCTAGGTCACTGGTTCTTAACCGGGGTTCGATCGAACCCCAGGGGTTCGGTGAGTCAGTCTCGAGGGTTCGGCGGAGTAGTCCTCCGCTGAACCCGCGAGACTGACTCCCGAGGGCGCGCGCGCGCGCCGTCCTAATGACCCCCCGTGCCGTCCGACGAGGATGTCTCCGGAGCCGGCAGCAGCGGAGCCTCCGCTGCCGCCGGCTCCGGAGCTGGGCAGGAGAAGGCCTCGGAGCGTCCGCCCTCGGTGGAGCTCCAAGGCCTTCTGAGGGAAGCCCCATGTGCAACGTCTTATTTATAAGCTTTAGCGCATGCGCAGTACGTTTCTGAGGGCAAATTTGCCCTCAAACGTTCTGCGCATGCGCTAAAGCTTATAAATAAGACGTCGCGCATGGGGCTTCCCTCAGAAGGCCTTGGAGCTCCGCCGAGGGCGGACGCTCCGAGGCCTCCTCCGAGGCGTCGCTGGAGTGCGACGGGAAGGGCGGACCCTGCCTGTGCGCAACGCGCGTCACCCATTGCGCGCGTCGCCCCCAGGCGGTCCGCCCTTCCCGTCGCACTCCTGCAACGCCTCGGAGGAGGCCTCGGAGCGTCCGCCCTCGGCAATTAGATAGCAATTAGTTTTCTGCATTCTGTATAATCTCCTTTATGAGGTCTGTAATGAGTAAGAAAACTGAAGGTTTATTGAGTGACAGGCTTTTTCTCTGAGTGGCTGCAGGGGTGTGTTGTGTGTGCGGGGGTGAAGTAACCTTCCCGCCGCGCTCTAGCCACGCCTCATTGGCTGCAGGTGATAACGCCACATCGATTGGCGTGGCCTATCTGTGCTGCAGGGAATTTGGTGCGCCCAGTAGTCGATTTCTTTCTTTCTTAATATTTATTTAATTTAATCCCTTCATACTATGTTGAGCAAAAAAAGAAAGTGGTTGGACGAATATGTACAATATGGATTCACATGTATAACGGAACGTGATGGGAGTCAGCGTCCTAGCTGCATGATTTGCAATGCCAAGTTGAGCAATTCTAGTCTAGCACCGGCAAAACTAAGAGAACACTTCCTTAAGGTAAAGCAGCGCACTTCTGAACTGGTCTCTGAAAGGCAACAGCAGAAGTCACACTGATTTGCAGTGAGTAAATATTCATTATTATGTTTTTGTTTTTGTGTGAAAATCATGTTTTATATTTGTTCTTAATGGGTTTGTTCTTTAATGGTTTTGTTCATTTTGTGCACCTATAAAAATATACCTATGTATATATACCTAAAAATATATACCTGTTTTGAATTTGAAAAAATCATATTTTATTTTTCAAATTAAGAAGGGTTCAGTGAATGCGCATATGAAACTGGTGGGGTTCAGTACCTCCAACAAGGTTAAGAACCACTGCTCTAGGTCAAGGGTTCTCTTTCTGGCCTTATGGCCTTATTGGTCTTTCTGGCCAAGTAGTGGCCGTTCTCATGATGCATACCACTGGAAGTGATTGGTGATGATGTCATCGCCAGTTACTTCTGGGTTTTGGGGTTTTCAGAGGCCAGAAAACGCAGGTAGGCAGCTCTCGGCAGGTGGAAGTGTCCTTCTCAGCATTTTGGAGAGGCTCGGCAAAAGGCAGGAGCCACTTGGGAGAAAAAATGCAGTGCCAAAAGCACCACATTAGAGCAGGGTTCTGACGGTCCGAGTACCACCAGAAGTCATCCGAGAGTACCATTGGTGGTACGAGTACCACTGGTTGAGTACCCCTGCTCTAGGTCTAACTTCCACCTACATAAAATGGGGAATGCTAAATCAATGCACTCAATCCTTAATGTAGAGTTGTAGGGACTTGCTCTCACTTGTGTTAAAAAAATCCTTGATGTTTATGTCTTTGTGGAACTGCATACACAACGGCACAACAATCCCATACCAGACAAATACCTTGCTTGTCCTTTACTGCACATACATCCTATCCAACATGTGCTGTCAATCAAACACAAAGCTAATTTGATTTTTTTTAAAAAAAAAATCTTCCTTCTGGACTTCCAGCTGTGTTGATGTCAGAAATGTGAAGGGAAACTACGTGGAAGAAAAACACTCTTTCAGAAGCAGTCGCTGTTGTATGCAAACTAGCTACACTGGATAGAACTACAGCTACAAAAGGACTGAACAGGCAATTCTGCCTGAGGTTCCTTTTTTCAAAGGGAAATCTCATAAAAGGGGAAGATGACATCACAAGACAAGCTCCATTTCTCTGTGACAAGAACAATCTCAGTTTGACAGAGTCATTATGATAAGCCAGGATAAAGACACTGAAGGAACAGAAACAAGAGACTGACTTGAAAGGAGGGAATATGGTTGCTTTTATTTATTTATTTTAAGTGTGTAACAAATTGTAAGTATTCCATTATTGTCTCTTCTCCATTTAAAGTTATTGTATTTCCAAAAATTGTAAAAATGAGTTAGCGGTGATTTTTTTTTTTTGGGGGGGGGGAATAGGTTCTAAATGTGGCTGGAAACCAATAAAAAACTTTTAAGAAATGCAGGCCAAACGCCAGAGGCAGAATGGGCTCTGGGACACAAGTGAAGCTCTTAAAAGTGGAAATCTGAAAGAAACTTTGCCTCAGGACAGGTTATTCCACAGCTATCTACTGTAAAGTCCTTCTGAGGATGTTGGCAATAGTCAGTCACCTGAGCACAGCGGTGAATCTCTGTTCTTGTGCTCTGCCAATCATGGTGATAATGCAGGGTCAAGGTTTCTGAGGAATATGAGAAAAGCATTTGTTATTTTTCATTTCTTTTTCGTAAGAGATGCTTGCTCTTTCTCCTGGGTTTAGGCCTGATTTGCCAGTTACAAAAACCACCTTTTTCCCAATTCAGCAAGGTTCCCATTTTTCTCAAGGAATACACTTTGTTCCTGTAAAAGCTGCATGGTAGGCAGAAAGTCAACAGGTTCAACAGAGCTCTTACTCGTCCCTTAATTCCTATATAGTTGGTGCTAATTCAGAGGTTACACTTACTTCTGGTGTTCGGTCATGTCATATGTTGTCTCTGTTTTTAATTTATACCACGTGAAAAGTGTGGCGCCTCCTACATGCCACCTCAGATATCTATCTCATAAATTATGTGCTAGGATTCTCCCACACAGCATTATTTGTTCCCATTATAATCGTATGAGACACTGTACAGCAGGGATGTATCTAAGTAACTAGGTCACGAGTGACCTCTGAAAAATGACCTCTGAGACTTTTAAATGGGGAAAAATGACCTCTGAGACTTTTAAAGCACCAACTTGGCTCCCCCTATGCCCTTTCCCTCACCTCTCAGTCTTGTCAGCACCCATCTGGTTTGGGAAAAACAAGTGTGTCTATATTCAAACCATTTATTGTTCCCCCCCTGCACCTTCCCCTTGCTGAGCCGAGCATCCTTTGGGCTCGGAGTTTTGGTCAATGAGGAAGAACTGCTGCGGCAGCTTCGCCTTCCCTCAATCCTCCCCACCCCTCACGCTCGGAGTTGTGGCCAATGGCAGACAGCAACAAAAGGGGGGGGGACTCAGAGCCAGGCTTGCTTTCCCACCCCCTTGAAAACCCTTCCTCCCTGCTGCCCTCCTCCTCCGAGGTCTCCACTGCGCCTGCCTGCCTGCCTGTGTTGATGCCGGCCATTAAAGGAAAATGACTTGGAAATGGCAAGTCCTTACCCCCACGAGTGCAAGTCAAGTACGAGTCCCATGGGTCACGAGTGCAAGTGCAAGTGCGAGTCAGTGGGTCACGAGTACAAGTACGAGTACAAGTCAGGGAAAAAGTGGCTAAGTCACACTTGCGAGTCGAGTCATTTGACTCGAGTCCCCATCACTGCTGTACAGTATTGCTGCCATGTTTTACTTGGCCCTTGGGCACTATGCTTGAAGGTCGCCCATGTATGTGTATGCGAAGCACACATGCACAAGACCCCCAAGGTTCCTCCAGGCAGCTGGGAGGTGGAGGAGAGAGAGAGAGAGAGGGGGGGAAATAGATTCCTTCTCTGTTACCCTGTGCCTTCCCTTCACCTTCTGGCTCATGTCTGTCATTTTTTGTTGTTGGCAGTGGCATTGATGGGCAAGTAGGCAGGCTGTTGGGCAACCCATCCTAGGATAGGGCCAAGAGAGAAGAAACTGCCCACATGAGTCTTCCATGGATAGTTTCTTCTTCTCCATTGCCTCCCCCAGCCAGGAGAATCTGGACAGTCAAGCTGGTTTTCCAAGAGTCATGCTGAGTTCTCTCCCCATGCTGGGAAGAATGGTGTTATTTCACCATTTTAGAAAATGGCAAAGTCTAAGGAAGAGCCCAGAAAACCTTTCCCTAAACAAACGTTATGCCAGGGGCGTCGTCTGATATGGGGCGGTGGTGCGGTGGGCCCCAGGGCGTTGGGGCGGAAAGGCTCCGTGGGGGGCGGGAGCCTCCTTAACTTTTGTTTTTTTTAAAGTGTTTTTAATGCTAACGGGGCTTCTAAAAGGGTATGTGTGCTTTGCGCAAACTTATCTGTAGTTCTAGGACTCTCCAGCGACGATCAAGGGCGCAGATCGGCCCTCTGCAGCTCTACTCCCGGACGCTAACTCTGCAAAGCGCCCAGGAGCGTGCTGCAGAGTTAACGCATGCGCAGAGCGACGATGTTTCCAATCGTCGCTCTGCGCAAGCGTTAACTCTGCAGCTCTGCTCCTGGGCGATCGCCCGGGAGCAGAGCTGCAGAGTTAACGCTTGTGCAGAGTGACGATTGGAAACATCGTCGCTCTGCGCATGCGTTAACTCTGCAGCGCGCTCCTGGACGCTTTGCAGAGTTCGCGACCGGGAGCAGAGCTGCAGAGGGACGATCTGCGCCCCTGATCGTCGCTGGAGGTTCCTAGAACTACAGATAAGTTTGGCAAAGCACACATACCCTTTTAGAAGCCCCGTTAGCGTTAAAAACCTTGAAAAAAACCCCGAAACTCATTATGCAAATTATTTAATTTGCATAATGGGGCGGCAGGCTTTTCCGCCACAGTAGCAGGGGCGCCTAGCTACGCCTCTGCGTTATGCATCATGAGATATCTTAAAGAGAGAGGGGGGAAAAAACACCCGCAGAAAGTCTTCCTCAACAATGACATCTGATCAAGAATGAAGAACACACATGGCCCCCACCCACCTCAATGACCATGTCTGCTCATATATCCAAGGTAAATGTAACTTCTGCATTAGTTCTTAGTCCATGACACATTGGCTATAGGTAGGCTTGTTATGTTTCATCTTTGATTGCTGGTACCAAAGTTTCTCTTCCTGTTTTATAGGCAAAAGTTCTTCCCACTGCTATGAAATAATAATAATAATAATAATAATAATAATAATAATAATAATAATAGTTTTTTTTTTAAATGCTTCTTGCAAAAGGATTTACCAGTCAATGGCTCAGGTTTCCTTTCACACCACAGAAAAGAACGCTACTTGTTCCCCCCTGAGAAATGTATTGGAAGTTGCAACTGCACGTCCATGCTGTGGTTGAACATCAAACTAATGTACTTCTTAAATGATTCTTGATTCAAATAAATGCAATCTATTCAGAGAGGCGTATATTATTTAAATGTCTTGTTTCAGACTGCTGTTTAAAGGCAGTGCATAGGCAGGCATTTTCTCATTCATACCATCTCAGGCATGTACCATCATTATTTAATGTGATATAAATGGTGCTGATGTTATTAGTATCATAAAAGTAGGTTTTGCTCTGCCTGAGAGAGAGAGTAATGGCCTTTACAACCTGAATTTAATTCAACAGAGTATTATCTAATGTGAATTGGTTTTAAAGTGCGAGTTTCTTACGTAAAACTATCTTTATTTGCAATGTAGTTCAGAGAAGTTAAAAAAGAATGCTATTTTGGACATCTCCTTGAAAACTACACAACAAAGCTGTTAGACATTAGAGTACTTCACCAATTCATCAAGTCATTGGATTCCAGCTTAAGAAAACATGGACACTGAATAATGCACAAGATGTTGGAATTGTTTTGAAGATTTCATGTCCCTTTAGGATGGGGAACCAAGTTCTCTTTTGCTATGTAAACTTATTTTTTTAAGGATTATATAAATATTTGTAATATGAGTATTGAAAATAAAATATTGAATTCATTTCTGCTATGAACGTGGGGGTCCTTAGGCAAGCCATTCCACCTCAGTGGTGTTGCTAGCGAGCCCCGGGGGCAGAGCAATGACGCATTTGGTATCATCGCCCTGCCCCTTGCACTCCTGGAAGGCTTCATTTGAAACCTTCAAGAACCTGGGGCAGGTGGGAGGGCCGACCAAAAGTGCCGAAAACAGCGCGAAAATGCTCTGCAACTGCAAACGCAGTCAATTCAGCTGCAAAAAAGCAGCTGCGGAGCAAAAAGCTGCTGCTGTGGATCCTCCTCACATGGAGACTGCAGCTGTCACCCAGGGCACAGCACACACGCACACACACACACACACACACACACACACACACACACACACACACGGCCTTGGCCTGGCTACACTACTGTTCCATCTCAGTGCCCCATCTGCATTATTTATTTGTTTGTTTAGTACATTATTTATATATACCCTGTACCACCTTTCTCACAGACTCAAGGTGGTCTACATAGACAGGCTAATCATAAACCCCATTTTCAAATAGTTTTTTTTTACAAGTGCTGTTCTACGAGAGAAACTCATAAGACCCTCAATGTCTCCAGATGTTTCCTTTCAAAGTGCACCCATCGTCTTGTCTGTGCTCTGCGTTTCCAAGCTTTCACAGCAGCCGCAGATCAACCCCGGTTGGTTCTCAAGATGTTATCCATCTCTTGCCAACTGACTCCTCGCCTCTTGGGGTGGGGGACGGCCTCAGCCATATCCTGACCCCTGCCGTGCGGCTGGGCCTTTACACAGCCTCCTCTTACTTCCGCCAGCAATTTTGCTGGCAGAAATCCGAGGAGGCCAATCGGCCCGAGCACCATTTACACTCGGGGAAGGGGACGAGCGTCCCCTTCCCCGAGTAGACCTCCGGCCGAGCCGGAGCATGCCTGCAGCGGAGCATAGGATCCGGCGGGTGGCCTGGGCTGCCCAGTGGATCCTTACGCAGGATTGCGCTGAATGAGTAGTAGCATTATACAAGGTGATGTTATAGTAATAAAAAGCTGCTCTCCCACATCATCTTTGTACTGTACAGAAGCTCCAAACCAATGTCATTCCTTCCTATGCAAGTACCAGCTGCGTAACATATAAGGTGGACCTAACATGAATAGATAGTTTTTGTATTTGTGACCTATTCCTTTTGGTCCTGCATGCAATAATGTCTGCATTTCTGAACAAGAAGGGCTTTGCTGGCCTCCTTACCTGCTTCAATGTTTCCTTTCCACCCTTCATATTTATACACCGTAGACCAGAGGTTCTCAACCTGTGGCATGGGTACCCCTAGGGGTACGCGGACCTCTGGCTGGGGGTACGACAAGCCCTTCCCCTTATCTGCCCCATCAGCAGCTAATTAAGTGTTAATTAAAATGGATTTTAAATTGTAATTATTTTTGGAGCCCTTCTGTCTCTCTGATTTTGGTTTTGGGCTTATTTTTGTACTTTGGAAAATGTACTTTGGTGGGGTGGGGGAGGGAGGAGCTGATTTTGGGAAGTGTGACTTGGAGAAAAAAAGAGATCCTTGCATGTCTCTGTCTCTGTCTCTTCTCTCACTCACTCACAGAGAGAGTGAGTTAAATACATTTTTTCACATTTAAAATTGTTTTAGTACTTTTTTATTTAATGATTAATTACCTAATTAATTAATTGATTAATCCAATTAATTATCAGTTAATTAGCAGGGGGTACTTCAGAAAATGGGACTGTGGTAGGGGGTACCCGGGCCTCCAAAGTTTGAGAACCCCTGCCGTAGACAGAACGTTTCTATCTACTGTGACCTTGCGTACAGACCAGTGTGGTCCAGTATAGAATTCATAAACCCGCTTGTGTAATAAGCTACATACTGACAGTCCAGCTTTGGCTGTCATGTATTCCTTCTCCTTGGGCTCACACAGCGCTCATCATCATTCATAGACTGCATTCTGGGGCTTTATCTTTCTCATCAAACACGATCATCTTTCCATTTCTTGCCATTAGCTTTAGAGCTTTGGAGGGGGGCCTCTATGAAAAGCAGATAGGTTTACCAGCTAATGCACTGATGTGGTTGATAGTCAAGGATAATTTGATAGAAAAGAAGAAGAGGGGGAAAAAGAGCAGGTTTTTCATTAGAATATTACTTCATTCTTCACAATCCAAACTGAGCTATGGGTAATAATAAAAGGCAGCTGGAAACAAAAATGTGCAAAAAGGCATATTTACATTTCCAGAACATAAGCCTAAGAGCATTTAGATGAAATTAATTTCCACTGGTGTGCATGCTGCAGCATTTATCCCCCAATAAATGAAAGTGAAAAGGTGTCAGAAGGCATTGGAAGCTAACCCACTAGGGTTACAAGGAGTCGACGTAGATAAGATAATGAATTGCATTACAAATGAAAAGGAAATAGAACAAGATTTGCGAGGGACTAAGCAGGGGGCATAAAAGGATGTAAAACAAAGACCTTGAATGAGGTTCATCAATATTTACTTGTTACTTTGTTGCCTCCTCTACATCTCACGTAAGCCTTGTAAAAGAGAGAAGAGGAAGTTACCATTGGGCAGGCCTTTAGACTTAAAACCGAAGCTCTTTTTTCCCTCTGCCCCTGTTTCTTTTCAGTGGGCTGGCAGTCAGAAAGAAATAGCTCGAAACTGTCAATCTGACTCCTTTCAAATCTAACCTTTACTTGTACAGCACTTTCCTCTTTAGTTACTTTGTGTCTCCTTCCCTTCCCTTCCCTAGCCCCTTGAAGCAATCTCTCCCTTTCTGCCGGAAAGCCCCCTATTGGGAATGTCAATGCCAAGCAAATGGAGGCAAGGCTGCATTCACAGAGGCCTAGTCTTACCTGTGGCTTGCTTGGCTGAGCAGCCATGGTTCTCTCTTGCCAGTAGCAACAGCACAATAAGAATGAAATAATTGCCCTTCTGCCTCCAAGGTATCCAACTGCCAGCATCATGCTAGTGGGAAATCCCAGTTTGGACTGCAAGTTTTTATTCATTTTTTTATCAGTGTCAAAAGACTGGCCAACATAAAGAAATAGCCCTTAGATATGGAGACCCAGGCAACAAGCAGAAATACCAGGTTACATGAATGCCAATGTAGGTGGGCTGCTGTTTTGTTTTTTAAACAAACACAAAAGGAGCTCAGTTTGGAATTTGATGTGCAGTTTGTTCAATGTCAAGTGTTCAGAAACCAAATGGAGAAAATCGTGAGTACTGTCGTTTCTATCAAAAGTATTGTAAGTATAGAAAAAAATACATTTCATTTCGCTTTCAGAAAAGCTACAATTATTAACAAAATATAATCGATTGAAACTCTTATCGTTTTTCCTCTAAAAGTAAGTTTGGTAGCAGAGAATGGGGAAAAAAAACACTGACGGAACAATCCTATAGTTTGGCAGTGCCAGTGCAGGGCCTCAGCACCAGTGCCGAGTGTCGCAAATGTAATATAAGGCACATTTGTGATGACGGGAGTAGGTGGTGGCGGTGCCGAGGCCTGTGCCGCCCACCTACTGTGTGGCAGAGGACCCAGTGCTGTGGAGCAGGTAAGTCCCGTTCTGAGCAGTGCAGTGCCTAGGGGAGGGCAGAGAGAGGTGTAACGTGGTGGAAGGAGGGGTGGGACCTGGGAGATGCTGTATCCTATCTCTCCCTCCCAGGCCCTTGCAGCTGACACAGGACTGCTTGATTCTCCACCAACCAGCTACAAAACTGGCAGAGTCCGAGTAGCCTCATCGTGGCAGCTGGGGCTTTACCCAAGGGAAGTGGACAATCCTCCAGCCAGGGCCTTCCCCTGATAGGATTCAGCGTGGGCCATGTGGCCCATGCTGAACACCCAACACCGGGTGGGGGTAGGATTAGTCCCCAAGGACTATATTAGGAGGCAAATATAAGTCATGTTTTCAAAAAGTCTTATGCTTTGAGAACTTGCCTCAAGACTTTAGATGCTTATGGGTGGCATTCCTGCAAAAGCACTCTGTTTTGGAAAGTGGATTGCAATGAAAACCAGAAAGCCTTATACTGTATAATGTCAGGAACAGTTTAAGGAGCTGCTGTTACTTAGAAAAATGTCCAGTGTTTCTGGGGACATGCAATAAAATAATCACAGTGGGAAGACTGAGTGGGGATGAAGGGAAGATCTGAGGATTATCGAGTAAGTTTGGCTATAAGAACACAAAGAAACCATCCAAGAAGGGATGGTCACTCTTTGGCCGCAGTCCTATCCTGCCGCTGAGTTGCCAGAACGCAGCATGCTTTACAGACGTCGCAAAATGCAACATGCCATCGAGTGCTGCCTGGCTGCTGCCACGAATGGTGAGTGGCACTGACTGGGCAACAGCAGCCCAGTCCTGGTGAGAGGCTGGGAGCCTTGGTGAGCCCTAGTTGGTGCAGGGGGCATGGGTGGGTGGAACAGAGTGTGTAGGGGGAAGAATGGGGTGGGGACTGGTACTGGGATGGGGGTGTGCTGAGGGTGAGAAGGTGGCGGTTATCAGCAGCAATGGCTCTGCCAATATCCTACCCTCCCTTCCCGGCCTCGATCCACCTACCTGGGTCCACTTAGACCTGGCGCAGGTCTGAGTAGACCCATCGGGGCAGTGGAGAAGGAGCCC
This sequence comes from Plestiodon gilberti rubricaudatus, assembly GCA_026170595.1. Classification (NCBI taxonomy): domain Eukaryota; kingdom Metazoa; phylum Chordata; class Lepidosauria; order Squamata; family Scincidae; genus Plestiodon; species Plestiodon gilberti. The sequence goes on from JANXHW010000002.1 coordinate 76,978,976, forward strand.
TCTGGGACTCAAAACTCTCCTATGAGATGCATCAGCACTAGGGAAGGTACGTTGGATTGGACTGTAGTACACTCATACATTTACTTACACCACATTCCTTTTTCTTGGGCTTTAAATGATATGGGATCGGCTTACTGCACAGAACAGCAGGCACTCGCTTTATAAAAAGCTGCATGCATAGGACATGGGTACTCTTGGTTTTTACTGATAACTAATTAGAGCAGTATGATCAGGCTTCTGGAAGACAAGAAGGTCAGAGATACATGTATTCGTTCTGATGCAGTGAATGAAAGCTGTGTTTAAATACTAGTTGCTTCAAATTAATCTGCTGTTGTCTTTTTAAGGGCTCAGTCCAGCCTAACTCAGGCACAGTTGAGGCCCAATTGTGGCCCAATTGTGGCCCAAACTAGGACCGAGTTAGGCTGCAACTGTGCCTGAGTTAGGCTGGAGGCAACAGCATTGGGCCAGGATCGCGGCAAAACTTACCGCAGAGGCAGGCAGGCTCCTGTGGGGAGCTGTCAGTCTTGTGGAAGCGAAGAGCCCCCTCCTCAGCCCGTCTGCGTGCACCTACCACAGCTGCTGCAGCGGTTGCAGCAGATGGGCAGCCACAGGCGGGCCTGCAGGCACTGCGCGTTTGACAGTCAGCTGAAGGGCAGAGGTTGTGCCAGTGCCAGCTGCCCCAGGGCACCCTGGGCATCAGCCACCTGCCGCAGGGGGGAGTGCGACTGCCCTCCCTCCTGCAGACTGCGATGCCACCCCCATGCCACGGTGAGGCTGCACGTGGGAGTCATGGGGGGGTGAGCGGGGGAGAGAAGGGAAGGAGGGGGTGGGAACGGCACGCACAAGGGGGGGGTCTCATGAGGTCTGGAACCGCCTTCGCCAGGACATGCCCGTGCGCTGCCTGAAGCCCTGGGCCTCAAGGGCCGTGGCAATGCCCACAAAGAAGGCATCCCAGCATGCCTTCTGCTCCGTGCCCCGGCCAAGACCGAGAGATGCCGTGGGCTTGTCTGCTGCGAGCGGGAAGGGCTCACGCAGCTCATCACACCCCCAGATGGGGCAACGTCGGCACCTTGCGGCAGGCGCTCTGGCGGCATGGGGGGTGCCAGCGTCCATCATCAGGGAGGGGAGGCAGGCACACTGACAGGGGGTGCTGGGGAGGGGCACGGGTGGGTCAGAAACAGACAGACAACACGGCTGGTGGGAGAGGGATACAGGGAGAGGGGTCTGCAGAGACCAATAGGGGCACAGGGGGCACTTCGCAGATGGAGGCAATGCAGGAACGGGCGCCTCTCATGCAGACGGACCGAGGGCGGACACGGACGCCGTTGATGGGCGGAAACGGACGCCGGTGACGGGCGGACAGAGGGCGGAAACGGACGCTGGTGACGGGCGGACACGGACGCCGGTGATGGGCGGACCGAGGGTGGGTGAGAGCCCCGGTTGCTGAAAGGGCTCTTCACGGACGTGGCGGACGTGCGCCACAGTGCCCGTCAGTGTTTGCCTGCCTGACAGGCCCCCCAACTCCCCCCTCCCCTCTGGTCCCAGAGGGTCCGGCAGCCCCCCTGCTGTGTTCTCCCAGGGATGGCTGTGGCGGACCCTGGCTGGGATTCATGCAGAGGCTTGTGTGCTGGGGCCTGCCTGTGTGGGTGTGTGGGGCAGTGCTTGTGCAACATTGGGGACATGTGTTTCCAGGGGCATCTTTATTGTTCTGGAACAGTGGCAGAGATGGCCGGGCGTGGCTGCCAGGGGTAGGCACAGCAGCCTCTAGGACCACAGCAGCAGCATCAGGCGAGCCCCATGGACCTGGAGATGCGGGCTCTTCCCCTGTGGAACCACGGCCTGCTCCATAGAAAGGGGAGGGACAGCAAGTAGGCAGCCAGGGCGGTGGGGCAGCAGCAGCAGCTGAGGTGGGTTGCAGGGCAGGCTCCCAGACCTCTCTGGCAGCATCAAGGCAGATGACCGTGGGGCAACCAGACTGCAGGCCCAGGGGTGCTCCCCGGACGGTTTGTGGTAGTGGGCATTCCTGGGGGGACGAACAACATGGGGGTGTTCCATGGCAGCTGCTGCGTGGTAGCAATCGCCATTGAAGAGGAGCCAGTGTTCCAGTTGCAAAGGTCTGCAGGGAGAGAAATCAAACACAGCTGAGTGGTGTGAGACACATAGCCTGGTCTGCGCTCCTTCCCTGGGTGTACGGTGAGCATGATCCTGTAAGGGAAAGGGGTCAAAGAGAGAGACAACAACACAACTTGGGGGTCACAACCATGGCAATCCTAGCAATACTGACCTGTCGGTAGACCCTGTGGAGAAAAGAGGGGGGGGGAACAGCTGGTGTCTACATATGGGTTACAGTTCCACACTCATGGCATTGTGTGCTCACATTAATACAGGCAGCTATGAGACAAGACATTGGTATAGAGGCATATCATGGCAGGCTATGCAGGCAGCTATGAGACAAGACATTGGTATAGAGGCATATCATGGCAGGCATTGCAGGCAGCTATGAGACAAGACATTGGTATAGAGGCATATCATGGCAGGCATTGCAGGCAGCTATGAGACAAGACATTGGTATAGAGGCATATCATGGCAGGCTATGCAGGCAGCTATGAGACAAGACATTGGTATAGAGGCATGTATCCTACCTATATTTCTCTATGCAAAGAGGCAGACGTCAGACCACATGTCAGCACAAACCCTGCACTTACCTGCTGGTGTTGTTGCCTGTATGGGGGGGGGAGAGAGGGGCTGGGAGAAAGACATGGGTTAGCAAACACTTGCATGGAGACAGCTGCCCAGGCACAGCAGTAAACAGTTTGGCCACAGGCAGAACAGCCCTCTCTGCCCTAGAGGGGGGCAGAGAGGAGAGAGGAGAAGAGAGAAGAGGGGTGTTAGAAAAGTTTTCAAAGTCCCACTTTGTGGCTGCTGGGGGACAGAACCCCACGCCACGTGCTCAGAGAGAGAGAGAGAGAGAGAGTGGAGGGCTGGGGCTGGGCTTTTGTGGGAAAGAGGCTGGGTGGGGCTGGGTGCTGATAGGGTAACTATTTGGGTCCATGTCCAGAGTTAGGCCACACCTGTTCGGTCCTAACTCAGGCCCAACTCGGGCCCAGGGTGTTAGAACTTTTCAGGAGAGGGCTGGTGTGGGTAAGGTAAAATGGCTCCTATGGGTCTCCTCACATTTGGGTCCACCCTTTTTGCTGGCCCAAATTTTGGGCCTGAGTTGGGCTCGAGGGGGCGTGTCAGTGGCTCTCCAGTGTCTGGAACCGGACCAAAATTCGTAACCGCCCCGTCACACCCCCGACACGCCCCCAACACACCCACTTTTAGGCTGCAATTGTGCCTGAATTGTGCAATTGTGCCTGAATTGTACCGCAGTTGCCTTGGGCTGGACCGGGCTGCAATTCAGTCACAATTGCAGCCCAACTCAGGCACAATTCAGGCACAACTCGGGCCTAAAGCACTTGGGCTGCAATTGTGCCTGAATTGTACCGCAGTTGCCTTGGGCTGGACCGGGCTGTAAATCTTCTTTAGATTTCAAATATTTGCACATTATTCTAACAATTTTCATAACGATATGCATAACAAAAATATGTATTAAACAATTATAATCAATCAAGAAAACAACATTGTTATAGGAATGTATCTTATCTACAGGGATGGGCCAAACCCCAAGTGCACTAGGGCATCTTTGGGGAGATGTACGCACATCAATGTGTCTGGACTGCTGCCCCCCTTCCGAATCACTTTCCAGACTGGAGAGTGATCAGAAGGGGAAGGAGAACAAGGGTAGCAGAAACACTTGCTATCTGAGAGCTAGCAGAAACTTCAGTCACCCAGAGGTGTTGCTAAGGGGGGGCCTAGGGGATTCAATGCCCCTGGGTGACAACCGTGGTCTCCTTGCGAGGAGGAGCCGCGAAGGGATTTTAGCGCTCCGTGGCTGCTTTTTTCAGCTGCAGAGCATAAACACACATCAACAGTGCATTTGGGGGGGCCTCCCACCTGTCCTGTGTCCTAGAAGGCATGAAATGAAGCCTTCCAGGAGTGTAGGGGGCGGGGCGATGACGCAAAACGCATCATCAACCCCCTCAGGGTGGGCTAACAACGCAACTGCAATCCCCTCCACTTCTCCTTCTTGACCAGGTCTGCAGAGTCTGTAGTAGGCAAGTGGGTGGCTGGGGAAGGAGATAGGCAGGCATGGAGTATGCAGGGTACCCACCCACCCCGCCAGTCTGCTGCCTCATCCAATCCACAGCCTGAAGAGATGGCTTCGCTTCACCCTGCCTCATGAGTGAGTCAGCCCTGTTTATGTACAAAATGTTCCTATGGTTTCCTATGGTTCAAGGTGAAACACCACCAGCCTTTTGTAGCAATTGAGAGGAGGTGAGGATTGCTGCCCCTACACCCTGAGGCACCAGGAGGAGTAGGATGTCACATCATCCAGTAGTGGACAAGGACACTGGACTTTTGTCCTGCTGTGGGCATCTGCTGTCAGTGCGAGCAGTGGCACCCCGCCTCCTCCGCGGCACCTAAAGGTAAGGATAGGAATTCTCCTGTCCTTCATTCTCCTGTCCTTCTCCTGTCCTAACACAGCGGTTACAGGTGATTTCACCTAGAAAACCATCCCAGCAGTAAGCATTGTCGTCAAAGCACATGAAAACAAACAAGTGTTGACTATTTGACATTCACTATGAAAAGCTGAAGCTATAACCATTGTGAGGTAACAAAAAAAATCATACTGTGATAGACACTTCTCTAGATCACAACAAGTCATTGCCTTCCTTCGAAGTAGTCATAGGAGGAAACTTCCATTTATCATGTAGTGCAAAGTTGTTCAAAGACATTACTATGTGCCAGTGGCACTGTCAGCGGTGGGGGCCTTGGGTTGGTGGGCGCCTGGGCATCAGGATCGGGCCCCAGGCAGCAGGCGGGCAGGGGGGTGCAATGGCGGCCGGCGGCAATGTGGATCGTCCCATTTGCCGGGGCGAGCGAGGAGAGCCGTCGGCATGTTTGGCCCTCCTACCCGCCCTGCGCCTCTGAATGAGTGATAACGGCTGCTGCCGTTACATCACTTCCAGCACGGGGGGGCGGGCGGTCGTAGGAATGCCACTGCTACGTGCTCTGCATTGCCACAGCTCTTGGCTATTCACAACCACTGTTTCAGTGGCCAGAAACAGTGTTGGTGGGATAATTAAGGCCTAGACCCTATGCATATTGCAGTCCTATTGAACTCAGTGGGATTTACTTCTGAGTAAATATATGTGAACTGGGCTAAGCAACTACCTAGGCTTATGGGAGCAAAATGAAGGATATCATTTTATCATTTTAGGAAAAGTGGTTTACAAATCTTTTTAAAAAAATAAAATAAACCTAACTTAGACTAACATTTGAAAATGAGGAGACCCAACGTTGCCTCTTGAAGGATCTCTTTATTCGATGAACTTTTCAGAAAATATTAAGGAAACATTTCTATTGCAACCTTCAGTGCCAATTCTAATGTTTTCTACTTGTACTTTTTCCAGTAAGGTTCTTTTTTCTGATGATTGTTTACACAAAGAGAAGGTAAAGCTTACATTCTTGCCATTTCTGTCCTCATAAACATCTGTTCCAGGAACGACAACACAGGTGTTCACCAAGTGACCTACACCTTTATATAAAACACCAGCCACCGAACAGCTATATTATTGCAGAAAAGCAGTGCAAATGAAGCCAGTCTGTCAGCTCTGCAAGGTTAATGATCTCAGGTGAAGTGGAACTACTAGAGGTGAACCAGAGGTGAGTTAGGAAGCATGACGTGTGTGATATGCGACTTTCAAAGTCAATAGAGTGGATGGGAGGTAATGGAGGTGCTATAGCAAAACAGCAAGAAAAGAAATAAAGAACAGGGGATATTCCCAAGGCTGTAGACTTCTGTCTGGGAACAGTGTGGCATTTTCACAAGGGGGTACAAAGACAGAAAGGGGAGGGTGATCTAAGGAAAATGGAGACATGTTTGCATGTCTGATCTCAGACCCTGACAGTACACCCAGGAGGATGTTTTAAGCAGACAGCTTTATAAATGATAAATGAAAATAACAATAATGCATATGAATGGAAGGCTCATTTTCTCCTAGGAACAAGTGCTTCCTATTTTACTGTTTTGTTTGGATTTGCTATTTGCATGGGAACTGACACAGCCTCTCACCGCATGAGGTGATGGTGAAAAGAGACAGACATGATGTGTGCGTGAGCGTGTGGGAGTTTAATGGCAGTCTTAAGAAACTGCCATGTCTTATAAATCCATGAAAATGAAGCACATTTTTACACCTTCCACATGACCAGCTTTTACCATGAAACAACACAGAACAAGCACTTGGGGAGACGTTTGAGAAGGAGCAACATGTTCTTCCCTCCAACTTCTGTCTCTGTATGTCATTTTAAAAAAAAAGAGCAAAGAAGGGTGTTATATTTTTCTCTTTCCTTTTTTTAAAAAAAAAATCCTTTATTAGTGAATAATAAAACTATGATACAATCACTAAACTGAATATCAAATATATTAAAAAGAAAAAAATATTTTTCTCTTTGCTTCAGGTGCAAATACATAAGGCTGTCACTTAAGGCAGCGTATGTACACCGAATCCCGTGCCCCTTCCTGGGCCGGATCCATCTTCCTTGAGTAAAGTGGGCTTGCCCGAGGATTTGAGCTGGTACAGGTCTGAGTGGCCCCAAAGCAGCAAGAGTTGCTTACCCCAGGGCAAGGGGACAAATGCCCACAGTCCCCTTACCCTGAGGAGACCTCCAGCAGCTGAAAATCACCCATGGGATACAGCGGTAGATTTAGTTAGGATTGGACTGCAGGATAGGTGACAAGGTACAGTATTCTCCCACTCTCCCCCACTTCTCTCAATTTTCATGTTGGAGCTCTCTCAGTGAGCACTTTTTGTTCTTGGGACAAGTGCTCTCTCTCTCTCTCTCTCTCTCTCTCTCTCTCTCTCTCTCTCTCTCTCTCTCTCTCTCTCTCTCTCTCTCTCTCTCAGCCTCACCTTGCTGTTTCTCTGCTTGGATAGCCTAACCCTACCATGTTAATTCATATCTGATAATGAAGTTTTTGACAATCTGTCTGTGGTTTTTCATTTTCTTTAATCAAACTCTCTTTGTTAGATAAGTCCAGATATTTCAGCCCGGTTTGTCTGGCCAGGATATAGTTCCCAGGTATACATAACAATACCACATGCAAACAGTAAAAAAACCCCAAAGTATAACAATTGGAGAAAAAAAATTGAAAACTACCACAATAGCATCATTAAAACCAGCATATGTATCAATTAAAACAAGAGAAATCAATGGAAAAAATGCTTTCCACAATGAATTGCATCCATCTAAAAATGGGAAGAGAAGGAACCATTGGATCTCCCTAGGCAGAGATTTCCACCACTGTAATGCCACTGTGTGTGGCCTTTTAAGCCCAATAGGAAGAAGGAGCACCACCATGCTGCAGATGCTCTATGAGTTTTTTGGCTCAATCCTATGGGCTACAGGCGCCGGCACTGCTGATTGCTGGGACCAAGTGCTACAAATTTTGCTGAAAAGTAGCTTTGCACCTTCTAAATCTACACATCAGTATTTTGTCAGTGTGGCATTGTTGTTTTCCTGTACACCAATGACAGTGCCACAGAAGCAAACATATGAGCATTACAGCACATTTCAACAGATGCCTCCCCTTCTCCACAATAAGCATGACATGGCATGATGGCTTGTGTTCAGATGGTGGAATGGCTGGTTGTGAAATCAGTTTTGGGGGGAAGACTGGAAGAAGGTGCCCCTGTATTGGACATTGTTGAAGTTTTGTGGGAGAATGAGAGAGAGAGAGAGAGAGAGAGAGAGAGAGAGAGAGAGAGAGAGAGAGAGAGTTTTTCAGGTTACATATCAGGAATCATTCAATCGTTGAACACAGACTTTTCTTGCAAAGCGAATGCAAAGAAAGCGCACAAAAAGGTTACAGTTCCCCTCTGTAATCTGGTCATGACACATTATGATAATGATACAGAGGCATGGAGGCAGATCTTAGAAAAGCTAGCTCATCCCACATTCACATCTGAAGATAAGCTTCATAATTAGTTCAAAAAGTCGGGCGGACTATTTCTTAACATCTCTTGAGGCTTGCTGAGAAAATGATGAGCGGACACACTAATGGAAGATAAGGAAAAATTAGCAGCTATCAATACTGCTTGCCTAATCTCTTTCCTCCATGTCTGTGTTCCCTTAACCTTTGATTGTCGACAGCATTTGGCTTGATTGTCGGCAGCATTTCGTATGATACAGCCTCCTGAAGTCTGAATGCAAGCAATTTGCTGCACTTAGGGCTTGCTGCTTGTTTCTGAGCTCTTTGTAATTATCTGGTGCTTACTAAGGTTAGATAAGCTATAAATATAGATTTTCAATCAGACTGAAGGAAGAAAGCCCGCATAACTTATAAGATAAAGGAGTTTGAGCATTAGTAGTTAAAGGGATGTGATATGAGTCCAAGAATAACTCCCAATGAAAAGAAGCCACGATAGCAGTCATTCCCCCTAGAAATGGTGAAAGATCAGAGCTGATATAAAATAGGGTGCATTTTAATTGTTCTTCAAGGTAGAGCTGAGTTATTGGTACGATTTTCAGTCCTTGCAGCAGGGCTAAGTGGATTATCTCATTGATTTGGTTTGGCAGAAAGGAAATTTTCAGCAACATTCATGCTGAATGACTGTAGCTATCAACGAGGGAACCTCACATGCTGAATATATATATTCAAGATATTTTGCTGCCCTGGGAAAATTAAAATGTTTCCAATCCCCTCCTTTGTCTCTTTTGTCTGAGCAGCAAAATAAGGACAGAAGAAATGATGAAAAGTGGACTAGACTCCTATTTTTGGGTCTCATTTTTAATTTCTGTCACTATCGGAGCTCAGCTCTGAGCTAAGGTGAGTAAAGTTGGAGCCAGAAGACTGTCCTTTCCTTGCTCAGGCAAAATCAGAGCCCAAACAGGAAGGTGTTTTTTTAATATAGCTCTTCCTCCCTAATAGGGACCAGTGGTCAAACTGAGTGGATGGGCTAGTCTAGAGCTTGAGAATAGTTTATGGCCTAGATCAGTGATGGCAAACTATTTGGGCTTGGTGTGTCAAAAATTTTGAAAATGCCTAACTTGACTCTGCTGGTGTGTCGTCGTTGTCGTCGTCCCCCGAACTTTTAATAGTACTTTGATTATTTCTACTTTTAATAGTAAGTTTGAATTGAACTGAACTGAAAACAACTATACAGTAGAACGCATTGCATTTTATTTAAATCAGTGACTTTTTTGTTGCTGAGTTTTACTAGATAATAAATTGAAAGAAGTCTGCCAAAATCCGTGCCCTAAATGTTCAGGACAAGCCTGTAAAACTTTTGCGAAAATGTAAGGTGTATCAAGGAAACGCTGGTGTGTCACCCAAAATGGACACGCGTGTTATAGGTTCACCATCACGGGCCTAGATAGATTAGAAAGATGTTCCAACATGCAGTCCTAGTGGCTCACCACACAGGGCAGCTATATATAATATATACTGTATATATAAAGCCAAGACCTGCCAGTTCTAGTTGTAGATGTTAGACAGTCAAACCCTCCCATTACCATCTTAGCATGCACTGGCAGCTGATGAAGATCTGAAGGCTCGCATTACCCCTGGAATGCAGGAGAATCTTAGAATGCAACCAACGTGTGAGATCCTCAACTGCCTCAATGTACCTCCTTCAAAAGTCCAGATAGTGGCTCACTCTCCCCAAGAAATGTACATAGTTGAGGTGCTTCTGGTAGATACATGTGGTGAGGGGAGGCAGGGGGGGTAGAACCGCCCCTGACGTAGTCCACGGAAAATAGCCGCAGCTTCCCCTGTAATTGCACACGTGCTCCACCAGGTGCGCAATCACAGGAGAGACTGCAGCTATTTTCCATGGACTACGACAGGGGCAGTTCTGCCTTCCCTGCCTCCCCTCATTGCATATCTCTGGTCTGTGATATTCTGGGTGATTTTCTGTTTTGTCTCAATGGCACGGCTAGCTGAGGGGTCTGGCTCAGTCTGGAGAGCTGCTGCCTTGTAAGCCCAAATATTGGTGATATGACAAGTTCGAGACACACCGCCGACAAAAAGCTATGAAAGCCTCCAGGAGGAGAGATAAGAGCTCCCAGCTGCGTCGGTCGAGTGTGGGAGGAAAGCCAGACTATAAAAAGGATACCACCTGGAATGTAGCTGTTCATGAAAGATTGGACATTTATATATTGTAAAAAAACTCCAAGGGGGGTTAGGGCAGCCTGCCCATGTACACCGCCTTGAATTAAAGTCAATGGAGAAATCCAATGACCAAGAAAGGCGATATATAAATACTGTATATTATATTTTATTTAGCTCTGACCTTAATTTAATACTCTTGCTTCACAGAGAGGCATTCTATACCATTCTAGGATGCATCCCTGTGCTTGAATTATGGCAGGCAAGATAGGAGGCTCCTAATGGATCTGCAAGACCCACCCAATTTTAACCAAATTATGGCACCCCTGGACCCTTCTAAAAACAGTAGCTAAGAGAATCATCACAAAAGGTAAGGGAACTGGGCCTCAGCTCTCCCTGCCCCCGCCGCCCCCCAATAATCTGAGCCCTGATAGATCGGTAGGACAGCAAAAACACGGGGATGCTGCTGGGGAGAGTTTAGCCACATAATGGTTAGTATCAACTGAGGGTTATCCAACTAAAGAAGACTGCTTCTTTAAGACTTTTCCCTGCCTGTTAAAAATGCATTAAAAAGAGAGACGAGTTCCTGATGTGAGTATGACATATCACTCTATAAGTTAAAAATAGCGAGAATTTAGAACATAGTTTACTCATTCTGATATGTAATAGATAAGATTCTATGAACACGATCAAGGACATTGATTCTCTTGTCTAGGAAAAGGGAAACAAGTGTAAGAAGACACTCATAATTTAAACTCATTAACTGCACCAGGAGATAATGTGCTAAAGATAACAGAAATCAGAAGTTTAAAAGACAAGCAAAAGAACCTGAAAAATTGCACTTCATTGTGATTCCAACAGAACCACAAAAGAAAGGTCCTTAAAAACGCTTAACCCTTTGTATGCCCCTGTCACAAAGAGATACATGTTCAGTAAGGATACTGCTTGCAGCTGGCAGGCTTAACTACTTCACAAAAAGATAGCCTATGAATGACAGAGCTGGTAGTAGAGGTGAGTCTTTTAAGCAACCCCCCTTGAACTTATGAATATGATAAAGGGATGATTGCTTTGAAATTCTTTACTAGGTACAGGCTTAGAGAGGAAAGAAGAAAAAGCTGCCCTAGCAAAACTGGCAATGCCTGAATGAAATAGTGAGTGGTTTACAGGCATTTATAGCCAGTTAGGGACTGAATGATCTTCCCTAGCTACAGTGATGGTGGAGGTGGAGCTGGTGCAACTACCTAGGGACTTTTCATCCTCTGGTTACTTACAGGGATCATAGTTTACACCCCTTTGCTGCTGCAGTCACAGGATATACCTAGGTTCAGTCTGGTTTCCAATCTAATTTTCCAGTCTGAACGCCCCCAGAATGCCCCCTGCGCTGGCGGAGTTGCAGTGGCGTCAGTCCTGCATCTGAACTGCACATGTGTGGCGTCCGAGGGGGATTATGCCAGTGTCCATCCTGCGTCTGTCAGCGTACGGCAAGTTAAGGCTGAAGCACACCGGCCGCGTTCTGCGTGGCGTTCTGCGTGGAGCGTGAGAAACGCAGCAAAAGTTGAGAATTCTCCAAGGGAAGTGTCAACACAAATTGACCTCTCTGCGGCTCCTGCGGCTCTCGGCGTTCAGTGGGACTTGCCTCCGGCCGGAAAGAACACAGACGCAGCCAGCTGCAACGGGCTGCACGCACGCAGAACGCAGCCGGTGTGCTTCAGCCTTTACACTTACACCAGTGGATCTACTGTTACACCGGTGCAAGAGTTACACAGGATTGGGCGGTCAAGAATATATAATTATGAAATTGAAAACAAACGATTAACAGGGCAATCCTATGTACCCCCATAAGAACATAAAAAGAGCCCTGCAGGATCAGGCCATGGGCACATCCTGTATCTCACTATATCTCACAGTGGCTTATCTGTATCTCACAGATACAGATAAGCACACAAGACAACAAGATATCTGTATCCTGTTGCCACTCCATTGCATCTGGCATTCAGAGGTAGGCTACCACAAAAACCCAGAGGTTGCATATAGTCATCATGATTTGTAACCTGTGATGGAAGTTTCCTCCATAAATCTGCCCAGCCCCCTTTTAAAGTCATCTAGACCAGGTGCCATCACCACATTCTGTGGCAAGGAGTTCCACAGATTAATTACTCTCTGGTTAAAGAAATATTTTCTTTTGTCTGTTCTAACTCTTCCACCACTCAGTTTTAGTGGATGTCCCCTGGTTTTGGTGTGTGCGAGAGGGAAAAGAACTTCCCTCTATCTACTCTATCCCATGCATAATTGTATATGTCTCAAACACAACCTACCTCAGGCGCCTTCTTTCTAGACTGAAGAGCCCAAATGAAGAGCATCCACTCAGAAGTGAGTGGTCCCACTGTGTTCAGTGGGGTTTACTTCCAGAAAGGTGTTTAGGGTTGTAGGCTAAGGGCACTGAGCATTAAGGAAAACAGCCCATGGTTGAGCAAGAGGAACTTTTCACTATTGCTGTGTGAGGGATCAAGCTAAATGACCATAGGATGTCCTGAAAAAGAAAGCGTGTCCCAGGGCTTTCACAACATTAGCAAGCGAGTAGACCCATACCAGGCTTTCTAGAATAGCTGTTTCTCAAGCACGTTTCTAGTGGTAGCGTTTATAAACCATGGAGTCTCCAGGTTGATAACGTGAGACAGTGACAGTGATTTAAAATGCAAACCTGCCAGTGTGATCTGAAGTCTCAGCTAGTGGCATAATTATCTTGATGCGATGCAGCCAGCAGTCTCACAGAATTAGTCACAGCACAACTTGCAAAGTGAGAGGGCGTCACACTGAGAAGAGCAAGAGGATTAATATCTCATGTAGTTTTCCTTTGTAAACCTAAGTGCATCTGTTCCTCTAGGTCAGTGTGTGGTAAGTGAAGCCATAGCAGTGTCCCAATTGCTTGCTGGCATGTGGAAGGGGAGCTGCCAGGAGATACCATCAAAAGGTTAGAATAACTTGATTCTCAGGGTTCCCTGAATATTCATGGCCATGCAAGAAGTTCTGTGGATTACAAAGGGTACGTGTAATGACAGAAGGTTGCGTAGACAGTACAAGCTTGGTGGAATACATTGGAGTACAGTAGCATCCCAAGTGGCTTTCAGAGTTTATAAAACCATCTTCCCTACTATTTCTCCCTGGAGCACCAGCTGTTCCTGAACAGCTGTGCTCCTTAGCAAATTATTTCTCTTTTAGAAACTGGTCTCCATCGAAACATCTGAACTGACATTTTTCACAATTTTGTGCATTTCCATCAGCTCTCCAGGGTTGATGACATTCCTTAGCAAACAGTGTCACTGCCCTTGTAGTGCTTTAGTTGCATTGCACAAGGCTAGTAGAGGCACAGGCATGACCCGTATGTTTGTGTCATATGTCTTTCCTTAGACAGTGACCATTTCCCATACCATCAGCAGGATTTTACGCATATTTAAGGGTCAAAATAGATGTGATGATAGGAGATCTAAGACCAGACTTCCAGAATTTTTGAAAGATAAAAACAGCTGCTGTAGGGCCTGAATCGGATTGGTGCAGTAGTGCTGGGGGGGGGGGAGTGGATTTAACCCTTTCCCTGAAGCTCAGTAATTATAAGTTGAGCTGGTCGGAAACTTCCCTCCCTTTTTGGCCCCGCCTCTTTTGTTCCTTCTTTCAACTCCAAACTTGCTCTATTCAGGTTGAACTTCAGTCTGTTAAATAATTGGCCCAACCCTAATTATAAGTACAGGTGGGCCCCCATATCCACGGATTCGATATCCATGGTTTCAGTTATCCACGGATCACAGGGGGACCCCCCAGGCTTTTACTTTTTTCCCCAGTAAGCTTTGTTTCTTCCGTAAACAAACAGGAGAAGCAGCCCCTAGCTGCTTATTGCAGGCAAGTAGAATGAGACTGACAGCACAGTCCAGCCCAAGGCCTCAGCGGCACAATTCAGGCACAATTGCAGCCTAAGTGCTTTAGGCCCGAGTTGTGCCTGAATTGTGCCGCAGAGGCCGAATTTGTGCTGCAATTGTGACTAAATTGGGTTCCGGCACAATTCAGGCACAACTGCACAATTCAGGCACAATTGCAGCCTAAAAGTGGGCGTGTTGGGGGCGTGTCAGGGGAGTGACGGGGGCGGTTACAAATTTGTTCCAGTTCCAGACGCTGGAGAGCCCCTGACACGCCCCCTCGAGCCCAACTCAGGCACAAAATTTGGGTCAAAAAAAGGGTGGACCCAAATGTGAGGAGACCCATAGGAGCCATTTTACCTTACCCACACCAGCCCTCTCCTGAAAAGTACTAACACCCTGGGCCCGAGTTGTGCCTGAGTTAGGACGGAACAGTTGTGGCCTAACTCTGGACACGGACCAAATAGTTACCCTATCAGCACCCAGCCCCACCCAGCCTCTTTCCCACAAAAGCCCAGCCCCAGCCCTCCACTCACTCACTCACTCTGAGCACGTGGTGTGGGGTTCTGTCCCCCAGCAGCCACAAAGTGGGACTTTGAAAACTTTTCTAACACCCCACGTCTCTCTTCTCTTCACCTCTCTCCTCTCTGCCCCCTCTAGGGCAGAGAGGGCTGTTCTGCCTGTGGCCAAACTGTTTACTGCTGTGCCTGGGCAGCTGTCTCCATGCAAGTGTTTGCTAACCCATGTCTTTCTCACAGCCCCTCTCCCCCCCCCCCACAGGCAACAACACCAGCAGGTAAGTGCAGGTAAGAGCAGGGTTCGTGCTGACATGTGGTCTGACTTCTGCCTCTTTGCATAGAGAAATATAGGTAGGATACATGCCTCTATACCAACGTCTTGTCTCATAGCTGCCTGCATAGCCTGCCATGATATGCCTCTTTACCAATGTCTTGTCTCATAGCTGCCTGCAATGCCTGCCATGATATGCCTCTTTACCAATGTCTTGTCTCATAGCTGCCTGTATTAATGTGAGCACACAATGCCATGAGTGTGGAACTGTAACCCATATGTAGACACCAGCTGTTCCCCCCCTCTTTTCTCCACAGGGTCTACTGACAGGTCAGTATTGTTAGGATTGCCATGGTTGTGACCCCCAAGTTGTGTTGTTGTCTCTCTCTTTGACCCCTTTCCCTTACAGGATCATGCTCACCCGGGGAAGGAGCGCAGACCATGCTATGTGTCTCACACCACTCAGCTGTGTTTGATTTCTCTCCCTGCAGGCCTTTGCAACCGGCACACTGGCATTCCTTCAATGGCGATTGCTACCACATACCAGCTGCCATGGAACACCCTGTGTTGTTCGTCCCCCCAGGAATGTCCACCACCACCTACCTTCTGGGGAGCACCCCTGGGCCCGCAGTCTGGTTGCCCCATGGTCGTCTGCCTCGCTGCTGCCAGAGGTCTGGGAGCCTGCCCTGCAACCCTCCTCAGCTGCTGCTGCTGCTGCTCCACCTCCCTGGCTGCCTACTTGCTGTCCCTCCCCTTTCTATGGAGCAGGCTGTGGTTCCACAGGGGAAGAGCCTGCATCTCCAGGTCCATGGGGCACGCCTGCTGCTGCTACGTTCTGAGTGGCTGCTGTGCCTTCCCCTGGCAGCCTCGCCTGGCCATCTCTGCCAATGTTCCAGAACAATAAAGATGCCCCTTGGGCAAAGGCCCCTTGAATAACATGACCCCAATGTTACACAAGTACTGCCCCCCACACACAGAGACAGCGCCCAGCACACAAGGCCCTGCATGAATCCCAGCCAGGGCCTGCCACAGCCAGGCCAGGGAGACCACAGCAGGGGGGGTGCCAGACCCTCTGGGCTCAGAGGGGAGGGGGGAGTTGGGGGGCCTCTCAGGCAGGCAACCACTGACAGCCGACATGGCGCACGTCCGCCACATCCGTGAAGAGCCCTTTCAGCAACCGGGGCTCTCACCCACCCTCGGTCTGCCCGTCAATGGCGTCCATTTCCGCCCTCAGTCCGCCGGTCAACGGCGTCCGTTACCGCCCTCGGTCCGTCTCCATGAGAGGCGGCCGTTCCTGCATTGCCTCCATCTGCAAAGTGACCCCTGTGTCCCTATTGGTCTCTGCAGACCCCTCTCCCTGTATCCCTCTCCCACCAGCCTTGTTGTCTGTCTGTTTCTGACCCACCCGTGCCCCTCCCAAGCACCCCCTGTCTGTGTGCCTGCCTCCCCTCCCACTCCTTGATGATGGACGCTGGCATCCCCCACCCCGCTGGAGCGCCTGCCGCGAGGTGCCGACATTGCCCCATCTGGGGGTGTGATGAGCTGCGTGAGCCCTTCACGCTCGCAGCAGACAAGCCCAAGGCATCTCTCGGTCTTGGCCGGGGCACGGAGCAGAAGGCATGCCGGGATGCCTTCTTTGTGGGCATAGCCACGGCCCTGGAGGCCCAGGGCTTCAGGCAGCGCACGGGCATGTCCTGGCAGAGGCGGTTCCAGACTTCATGAGACCCCCCTTGTGTGTGACGTTCCCACCCCCTCCCCCCCATGACTCCCACGTGCAGCCTCAACATGGCTTGGGGGTGGCATCGCCTTCTGCCGGAGGGAGGGCAGTGGCACTCCCCCCTGCGGCAGGTGGCTAATGCCCAGGGTGCCCTGGGGCAGCTGGCACTGGCACAACCTCTGCCCTTCCACTGACTGTCGCACGCCCAGTGCCTGCAGGCCCACCTGTGGCTGCCCATCTGCTGCTAACGCTGCAGCAGCTATGGTAGGTGCATACAGATGAGCTGAGGAGGGGGCTCTTCACTTCCACAAGACTGACACCTCCCCACAGGGGCCTGCCTGCCTCTGTGGTAAGTTTTGCCTCGATCCTGGCCCACTGCTCTTGCCTCCTGCCTAACTCAGGCACAGTTGCAGCCTAACTCGGTCCTATTTTGGGCCCCAATTGTGCCACAATTGGGCCTCAACTGTGCCTGAGTTGGGCTGAGTTGGGCTGGACTGAGCCCTAAGTCCCAGAGAGGCTCTGCAAGGTTAACAGAAACCTTGCAGAGCCTCTCTAGAACTCAGTCTTGTTCTACTTGCCTGCAATGGAGGCTGCTTCTGTTTGTTTTAAGGAAGAAACAAAGATTGCTGAAAGAAAAATAAGAGTTGGGGGGGGCGCGCACGCCTGCCTGCAGGGGAGGCAGGGCAGGGAGCCCTCAAGAAACCATGGAGGGGGTGTTCGCTCCTATTCACGGTTTCAAGTATCCACGGAGGGGTCTGGAACATATCCCCAGCAGATATGGGGGGAGTACTGTAAATGCTTTCCAGGTGTTTTCTCTTGACTTGTAATGTTGATGGTGCCATGCGTATGGACGGGCACTTCTATGTCCCTGTTTAACCCAGTATAGCCACCTTCCCAGTGACTTTTATTCCTTTGCTAAGTAAAACATTTTGTGAGCATTTTTAATGAAAAAAAATCGCCACATTTTTTTATGAAAGCCAGGATATAAATATTCTATAATATAAATAATATACCTTTATGATATTGGTCCCTGAAAGTTGCAATTCTCAGAACCAAAACTGAAGAACTAATTTGAACTATTTTTGTTTTGATTTGAATTATGTTTTATGTGTAGTAGTATGTTTTAGATCACCTTGAATACTGAGGAGAGGTGAATCTTGCAGTTCAAAAATAAAATAAACTATTTTCAAGACTCACATATACTATGACCATTATTTTAAAAAAGAACAGGAGGTTTATGCAGCAGGACATAAAATGTGATCTTTTAGTGAACTTTGTCAACTAGAATATTATCTGACCTGAACTGACTCTAGAGATTTATGGTCCTGTATCCCATTAACTAATCTCATGACAGCAAGAAGTTTTGGTTCCATTTCTAGATGTGTTTGCAAGGTTGTTGTTGTTGTTGTTGTTGTTGTTTTTCTCCCCTGATCAAAAGAATCCTTCATAGATGTTGGATATAAATCCTTGGAAAAATGGTGCCTTCACAGCTGAAGTCTGGTTAAAAATTGTGCTGATAAATAGGACTTATACCAATAGAGACAAAGCATTGTTGTTTGTGATCACAAGGTGATCTAAGCACCCAACTCATCGACTAACAACTAGTCCTACCCTCCCCTGCCCTGGGCCATGCAGTGTGAGCCACGTGGCCCACACTGAATCCTACGTGAGGAAGGAGGTGGCTGGATGTCTACTCATAGTAAGGGAACACTTGTCCTCTTATCCCAGGTAAACTCCTAAGTGCTGCAATGTGGCTACTCGGTTTTCTCCACCAGCTCTTTAGCTGAAAGGGCCTGGGAGGGGGGATAGGATATGGCGTGTGGCAGCATCGTGATCCCTCCCCTTCCCGGGCCTGATCGACCCATCCTCACCCTCCCTCTTCCCCATTACACTACCTCCCCGCCCTCCCCCAGCCCCAGTGCCCCTCGGAGCATGGCTCACCTGCTCCACGGCGATGTCATCGGGATTCAGCACCTTGAGTCTTCGCAACGTGCTTTGTGGCGCATTTCTGTCGATCAGGGCTGGTGCTGAGGCCGCAGCGCTGGCGCTGACCACTAGGACTGTGCCACTAATCTTTTGGCTCACTGTCTAAGCTCCTGTCTAAAGATGTGGTCCCCATTTAGTCACAATGCTTCCTCTATCAATCTAATAATCATTAAATGATCCATTATCGTTAAACTATTTCAATGCTGAACACTAGAGAATGTTTGTCACACTCTATTTAAAATGAAGCTATTGGTAGCCTTAGGGGAGCTTCATTTCTGAATATCCTAATTGACAGATTTTGCCGTTTAAGAGAGTATATTTTATGCATTAAACTCAACATCATATTACACGGTACAAACGCTTCATTAAAGAATGCATGATGTTCTCAGTATAGAACATGAAGTATGATATCCGTACAGAAGGTGTGGATAATGTGAAGATTATTACTCTTTATGATTTATGCATTCCAGCTGTCTTTCTATATGTATATAATGAAGGCAAGAAAAGACACTGAGTTCTATCAAAAACCCTGAGAAAAACCCTTGTCAGATACAAGTGTTGAGAGCTGTACAGTACTGAATTGTCGCTTTCCTGAGTGTACATGGAATGTTTCATCAGCTTTGTATTTTATTGAAAAGCGTTGCTCATTGAGAGACAGCCTGCTACAACGGTTAGAGAGTTAGACCGAGGAGACCGGGGTTCAGTTCTCTACTCAGTCTTGAAGTATACTGGATAAACTTGGGCCAGACACCTTTCAGCCTAATCTGTCTCCCAATGTTGTTATCCTTTCACCAGGAAAAATGTTGGGGAAGAGAACGTGGCACACTGCTCTGTTTTTAAGATGAATTCTTTATACTATCACGTATGAAGCTTTCTTGTACTGAGGCAGGTCATTGATCCATCTAGCCCATTATAGTCCAGCCTGATTGTCAATAACTCTCCAAGGTTTCAGGCAGACAACGTCCCCCCCTTTAACTTGAGTTTGAACCTGGGAACTTCGGCATGCAACATATGTGCCCTTCCCTGTTGCTCTAGCAACCTTGCCTCTTTTTTTCTTTCAAGCAGAAGAGAAGAATCATAGAATTACAGAGTGTTAGAGTCGGGTGGGGTCTTGGGGGTCATCCAACCCGCTGCTCGGTGATGGCAACTACTACAGCATCCTTGACAGGTAGCCATCCAACTTCTGCTTGAAAACCACCAGTGAAGGAGAGCCTACTACTGCACAAGACGGACTGTTCGAGTGCTGGACAACTCCTACAGTGTGAAAATTCTTTCTCATATCTGGCCTAAAGGCCCAATCCTATCCTTGAGATATGCCAGTGTATTGCCACATATACCGGCGCAACAATAGCCCTGCCAGTGCAAAAACCCACTCGCTAACGAATGTGGTTGCAGTGTGGAAAAGCCACATGTTGATGTACCTTGGACGTCACTCAGGCACCAGTGAAACTCCACCACTAAAATAGGGAGGAGACGGGAGTAACATGGGAGGGACGAGGAGTAATCAATGTACGCTATATCCTAACCCCACTTCAGACAACGGTAACACCCCCAACACCGGAAAAACACTACACCAATGACAGAGCAGGCCTAGATAGGAGAAACCCCATAAGGAACAACGGGGAAAGGAAAAACAAGAGAAAATTGCATCTCCTGCCATGCTCTCCCCTGTCCACTTTCCTACAATAGAACATAGGATGCAGATTACATTCAGCAGCACATCAACCCTAGTACTAAAGCCCCTGCAAGGGAGCCTATAGCTCAGGTGAGAAGATGAGCAGCATCAGGCTACACTTCTCTGGTCTTTCAAAAGGGAACTTTGGTGATGGGAAGAACCATGGTGAAAGAGCACTTGGCACACAGCGGAAGCACTTTCCACAAGCAACCTCTTGTCCCTCACAACATGTATGGCAAGACATTTTGTTAACTCTTGTCTTTTCAGAATGGTTGCAGCATGAATTCTGCCCCAAGAGGTCTTGACACACAAACACCCAACCTCACCACTCCAACAGAGGAAAGACAATACACCCCACACAGGTAAGCAAAGCGAGGGAGGGAATCCCATATTGCAATGCATTGATGCTGCATCTCCCTGCATCATGTCTCTCCACCACCACCCACAACCCTTCAAGATTATAAGTTGTGGCTCTGCTATCAACTATTTTGCCTAACCATCAATTCTTTTTTTGCAAGCTAAGAGCAGAGAATATCTGCTCCCTTTTGGTGAATGTCAGGGGCTCCAACCATTAGTAGTCCCTGTTATTTGGGATATAGTGTCAATTGGAGCACTTGCAATGGCACAACAGCCCTGCTGCATGGAGGTGGCTGGAAACCCGACGTGTGGTTCTCTTTCAGATGCTGTAGATACCATTCAGTAAAAATTCCTTGTGAGTGTGGAAGGAGCTACATCGGAAAAACAAAAAGATCAATCAAGACGAGGCTGACAGAACATCAAAGATCTACTAGACTGGCCCAAAGTGATAAATCAGCTCTCGCACAGCATTCCATGGAATCAGGACACAAGATTTTATTTAACAATGCAAGGTTTTATTTAATGAAGCCAGACACAGACAGAGACTGAATTTGGAAGCCGTGGCCATTTCACAAAGGAAACATCAATCGCTGCTTAATAGGCAGCAAGAACTTTCCTTTGTAAACAAAATTTGGATGCCTATTTTATAGAATAATTAGTAGTGTCAGGTTTCCGCTTTTAGCCCATGATTGTACTGGCTCTTGCTGTTTATTGTTCACAGCCGCACGATCGCCGGGGTTACCTCTGCTCAGCCTTGTTGAATGTTTCCGGTTTTAATTAGCGTTCGTGCCGTTTCCCGCGCTTTTGTGCACGTCTTTGCTTTTAAATCAGCGTTGTTCTCCGCTAGGGTAAATCCATCTGCTTAGTCCTGTACTGTGTTCCTTGACAATGTCCTTGGTTTAGGACAAAACGTTGGACTTGGGATCTTTATTACGTATTGGCTTCAGCCATTTTAATTGTGTACTTTTTAAATGTGTTGAATTCTCCACATATTTTAAGGATTTTAAAGATTTTTTACATGGCTTTTAAACCTATACATTCTACCTCTTGTGAAAAAATTCAGTAAAATGTTTGACTGGAACACCCTTACTCTCTCCCTGTTAGCAAAGAGGGATCCCTTCTTCCCACCCTAGTTGCTTCTTACCTCAGCTAGCCTTATGGTCAGTCTCTGTCTCTGCCCCGAGGGTCTTCTGCATCCTCTCTCCATGACTCCTGAGACTCCAAGGAGGGGGATGCTTCTTGAGCTCCCTGTTCACTGCCGCCAGGGTATATGGTAGCAAGGAAATAGGAGGTGCAGCATACCAACAGCCATGCAGGCAGGTGCCAGCAATGTAGCAAAGGGCATGGGGTGGGTGTGGCTAGATGGGCTGGCTGCTGTAGTAGGCACCTTGTCAGCCCATTCCAACCCAAGTGCTAAGCAGCCCAAGTCAGACCTAAAGTCAGCCTAAGTCGTTTAGGTCGAAGATAGGTCTGGAATGCAACCATTTAGGGCAAAGTTAGGTCAAAGTTAGGTTGAAGTTACGACCAACGGACTAAGAACAGCCCATTCCAACCCAAGGGCTAAGCAGCACAAGTCAGACCTAAAGTTGACCTAAAAGTGGGCGGAACATGGGCGGACCGTGGGTGTAACGGGGGCGGCAACCAATTAACGTTGGATTCCAGACCCTGGCAAGCACAGACACGCCCCCTCCAACACAAATGCTGACACAAAATTTAGGTCAACCAAAAAGGTGGACCCAAATTCGAGGAGACCCATAGGAGCCATTTTACCTTACCTAAGCCAGCCCTCTCCTGAAAATTTCTAACACCCTACTCCTGAGTTAGGTCAGAGTTAGGACGGAGTTGGGCCTGCTAGGTCTGGAAACCGACAGAGTTATGCCTAAGATAGGGAGCCTATCAGCACCCAGCCCCACCCAGCCTCATTCCCACAAAAGCCCAGCCCCAGACCTCCAGTCACTCTCTCTCTCTGAGCACGTGGCGTGGGGTTCTGTCCCTCACAGCCACAAAGTGGGACTTTGTCGGTGGAGGGCAAAATTCACAAACACCCCACTTCTCCTCTCTGCCTCCCTCTAGGGCAGAGAGGGCTGTTCTGGCTGTGGCCAACCTGTTTACAGCTGTGCCTGGGCAGCTGCCTCCATGCAAGTGTTTGCTAACCCATGTCTTTCTCCCAGCCCCTCTTCCCCCCCCCACAGGCAACAACACCAGCAGGTAAGAGCAGGGTTTGTGCTGACATGTGGTCTGACTGCTGCCTCTTTGCATTTAGAAATATAGGAAGGATACATGCCTCTTTACCAATGTGTTGTCTCATAGCTGTCTGCATAGCCTGCCATGATATGCCTCTCTACCAATGTCTTGTCTCATAGCTGCCTGCTTTGCCTGCTATGATATATAGGATACATGCCTCTTTACCACTGTTGTGTCTGATTGCTGCCTGTAGTCATGTGAGCAGACAATGCCACAAGTGTGGAACTGTTAGCCTTATGTAGACACCAGCTGTTCCCCCCCCCTTTTCTCCACAGGGTCTACTGACAGGTCAGTATTGTTAGGTTTGCCATGGTAGTGACCCCCAAGTTGTGTTGTTGTCTCTCTCTTTGACCCTTTCCCCTTACAGGATCATGCTCTCCTTACACCCAGGTAAGCAGCTCAGACCATGCTATGTGTGTCACACCTCTCAGCTGTGTTTTATTTCTCTCCCTGCAGGCTTTTGCAACCGACACACTGGCTTACCGTCAATGGTGACTGCTTCCACATACCAGCTGACATGTAACTCCCCCTTTTTGTCTCCCCAGGAACGTCCACTATCACCTACCTTTCTGGGAGCACCCCTGGGCCTGCAGTCTGGTTGCCCCACGGTCCTCTGCCTCGCTGCTGCCAGAGGTCAGGGACCCAGCCCTGCAACCCTCCTCAGCTGCCGGCGCTGCTGCTGCTGCTCCACCTCCCTGGCTGTAGTTCTTGCTGCCCCTCCCCTTTCTATGGAGCAGGCTGTGGTTCCACAGGGGAAGAGCCTGCATGTCCAGGTCCATGGGGCAGGTGTGCTGCTGCTGCTTTCTGATTGGCTGCTGTGACTACTCCTGGCAGCCTCGCCTGGCCATCTCTGCTAACGTTCCAGAACAATAAAGATGCCCCTTGGGCAGAGCCCCAGTGAAACATATGTGCCCAGTGTTTACACAAGCATTGCCCCACACACACACAGACAGCCCCCAGCACTGAAGCCCCTACATGAGTCCCATCCAGGGACTGCAACGGCCTTCCCTGGGAGAACCCAGCAGGGGTGCTGCGAGACCCCCATGGCACAGAGGGGAGGGGGGAGTCAGGGGGGCCTCTCACGCAGGCAAACAGTGAAAGCCAGGGCGTCCGCCCGTAATGCAGGCGCCTCCGTCGAAGGTCCGCCCGTAATGCAGGCGCCTCCGTCAAAGGTCCGCCCCTAATGAAGGCGCTTCCGTCGAAGGTCCGCCCATAATGCAGGCGCCTCTGCTGAAGGTCCGCCTGTAATGCAGCCACTTCCGCCCAAAGTCTGTCTGCATAAGAGGCGCCTGTTTATGCATCACCTTCATCTGCGGAGCGCCCCCTGTGTCCCTATCGGTCTCTGCAGACCCCTCTCTCGGAATCTGTCTCCCACCAGCCTTGTTGTCTGTCTGTCTGACCCACCCATACCCCTCCCCAGCACCCCCTGTCTGCCTGCCTGTGTGTCTGCCTCTCCTCCCACTCCCTGATGATGGCTGCTGGCCACCCCCCACCCTGCTAGAGCGCCTGCCGTGAGGCGCCGTCGTCGCCCCATCTGGGGGTGTGATGAGCTGTGTGAGCCCTTCACGCTCGCAGCAGACAAGCCCAAGGCATCTCTCGGTCTTGGCCGGGGCACAGAGCAGCAGGCACGCCAGGATGCCTTCTTTGTGGGCATTGCCCCGGCCTTGGAGGCCCAGGGCTTCAGGCAGCGCACGGGCGAGTCATGTCAGAGGCAGTTCCAGTCCTCATGAGACCCCCCCTTGTGTGTGACGTTCCCACCCCCCTCCCCTTCCCTTCCCTCCCCTGCTCACCCCCCAGTGCAGCCTCAACGTGGCTTGGGGTGGCATCGCCTTCTGCAGGAGGGAGGGGACGGCCACTCTCCCCTGCAGCAGGTGGCTGATGTACAGGGTGCCCTGTGGCGGCTGGGCTCAGGCACCTCGCTCACCTGTCACCTGCCCTGCGCCCACCACATGACTGGCGCAACCCCCCTGCCTGCGGTCAGCCCCTTTGCGACCGGGCTGCGACAGACCCTGCGGCAGCTGCCATGGATGGACGCTGACACATGCAGACAGAGGCCTGCACATGTCCGAGCCAGACACAGAGCCTGGAGAAGAGCCTGCCTGCCTGGGAGGTAAGTATTGCCTGGATCCTGGGGTGGTGCTGGGCCACAGAAACTGCAGCCTGCCTAACTCAGGCATAACTCTGACCTACCTCAGGCATAACTTCTGCCTAACTTAGGCTGCACTTAGGCCACACTTATGCCTGACTTGGAGAGGAGTTGGGTTGGAATGGGCTGTGTGTCTCATGTCAGCCCAATGATTGGCCCATGCAGTGCTCCATTCCCATGTGCTACAGCTTCCCAGCCAGGTATGTTTGTTTGTGCTTGCTGGTTATAGCACATCAATTGGCTGGGCTCAAATCTGTCTTGTCTGGCTTTCGGCCTGCATCTTTGTACAGTGAGTTACCAGGAACCTGCGTTGCCTGCATCCTGTTGAGGCTCCCGTTGTGACCTGCCCCAGTCCCACCCTTGGCAAAAATGTTTCATTCCAGATGGTGAGTGCCACCACAGGGACTCAAGCCCTCATCAAAGAGTGACTTGTGTGTCTCTTGCACGTGGTTGTCCTCTTCTGAAGGAGCTATCTTGCTGCCTTACCTCTGCTCTGGGCAAAAAGGTATTCTTTGTTTGTGTGGGTGGGATAATGGGGCTGGGTGCAGGGGTTTCTAGCAGATCTTTGCTTTCCCCCCTCTTTTGTTGACACTGATGTCGCTCCCATAGGAAGTGGGGGTGTTTTGGCAAACTTGTGTCATGTCATGTGCGTGTATGGCATCCTGGGACACCTCCCCATGTTTAGCAGATGTGGCTATTTTGTGTTATTCATTCCTAGTGGCTGGTGGGGGACATCTCCCCAGATTTGGCCACTCATTGGCCCTGCTCTGTTCACCCTGGTGGCATTCTCTGGCTGCCAGCTTTAGGCTGCATGGATGCAGCGATTGGTTCCTTGGACATCACACTGATGACAGACAGTCATCATGCTGATGTCCGTGGATGATGAGCTGTCTCAGGGTTTCCATAGATGCAGTTGACATTACTAGGAAGGGCTGAGCCTCTGTTACTGTGAGGGTCACCCCAGCATTACTGGTGGGAGCAGCACTGGCATGGCATGGATACGATGGACATCACGACGGCATCCGTGCGATGTTAGCATGGCATCCAAATAGGATTAGACCATTAGATTACCTACTTTTCTAAGTTTCTGCATGGATCCTTGACCCTTAGTATCTCTCTCTTCTTGCTAACATCACACAGCCTATCTTTTTTCCATGATTGAATATGAATTTTATCATCAATCCAATTGATCTTCCTTAGAAGTTGCTGTGATTGTCAACATCCATGCCTACCCTTTTTCCTTAGAAGTTAGAATGTTTGTGAATATTCTGTGACATTAAAGTAGCTCAGACAATGGCTAAGATACTTCACAGGTGACAAACAGTTTTTTTGAAGTCTATTATTAACATAAGCTATAAACAATCGGTTAACTCTTTTTTGTACAAAGGATTGCTATGGCCTTGAACCTAATTCAGTTCAGTGTTTCCCAAACTTTCTCGACCCGCGACTTCCTTAACCATTCGCAACCATTGGCCATGGCTCCCCATTACATTATGTTGCTGCCTGCCAATTGGCATTGCACTGTTTTCTAAGATGATTCTGTGGCACTCCGTAGCTCCCCTGGCTGGATTCCATGGCTCCCCTGGGAGCCATGCCTCCCAGTTTGGGAACCACTGAGTTGAACTCAATGGAAAAGTACCTCTGTATATCATATAACACATCTGTTCTGAATTTCTGTGTTTTGTTATTTAACCTCTACTAGCCAAATTTTCTTCTTCATATATAGTATGCCTTGCCTAAACAAATGATTCCAAATTAGCTCATACTAATATATGCAAACACATGGCTTGAAGTTAAAGGGATTTGAAATATAATCTTCATTACATGGTGTTTGCATCTTCAGGTTATACATTGTTAAAGTTTTATATGTAAAATATTTCGGCACAGCATTAATGCAAATATAGTGGGGTCTGTATAACAGCTCTCTCTATAGGAAGAGAAAACCTGTCAGTATTTTAAACAAGGGAGTGACTGCTTCCTGCTTTAAAATATGAGTGGGCATGATTAATAAACTGATTAATTTGCCTCATTAGTTTTAAACCAATCTATTAATAGTAGTAGCTGGTGCTGATAATGTGAGACCAGGATCCTTGCATAATTGGCTTTATCATCTACACGGTAATTAAGTCTATCTGTGTCATCCTTTGCTCGCCAACTAAGATGTCAACCGGATAAAACAAGAACAAAATTTATGCATAACTGAGGAAGGCTCACTTTTCAAAGACATGTGAATCCAAGAAATGCTTCTCTTACATTTCAAAGCCCAAGATGCCTTTTCATGAGCTACAGCCACGTATGCACAAAATATGATGTAATAAATGTATGTGCATCTGTCTCTTACTTTGTATAGCGTTGCTAATGAATTGTCACAAATTCATCTGTAGATCTAGGAGACCTTGAGGTATGTGGTTAAAACTTAGAAGGTCTGAAATGGGCTTAAAGGGACCCAATTCCCAGAGTTCTCTGTGCCTCTGAACTGGCTTACCAAATGATGTCATCCATCCAGTGCCAGCACCTCAATGAATGTCCAAGACTTTTGAATAAGATTATCAGGCATGCATACATTACAAATTAATTGTGTCAATCATCTTCAAAATGTGTCACTTTGGGTATTCAACAGGGATTGGACAAATATTTCATTTTAAATTAAATGTCTATCCTTGAGCAATGTATATGAGTTCTAAAATGATGTTTTTCAACATCATTTGGAAGTTGGAAGTTGGAAGTTGCTTGTACCGTAAGTGTTTGGAGAGCCTAATGTTCCAACTTAAGGCATAAGTAAACTCTTCCACCAAACATAGGAAGTTCTATCTGCAAAGGGCATTTACAGCGTCTACAATTAGGCCGCCTAAGGTGTTGCAAATGTGCCGAAAAGCACATTTGCGGCATTCGATGAGTAAGCTGCTGCGCCAGCGGAGAGACTTGTGCTGTTCCGCCAGCACCACAGAATGGTGGAGCACTGTGGCAGAGAGGTGTCCCCTCTCCCCAGTGGGCCAGGATCGAGGCAAAACTTACCGCAGAGGCAGGCAGGACCCTGTGGGGAGCTGTCAGTCTTGTAGAAGCGAAGAGCCCCCTCCTCAGCTCGTCTGTGTGCACCTACCACAGCTGCTGCAGCGTTCGCAGCAGATGGGCAGCCACAGGTGGGCCTGCAGGCACTGGGTGTGCGACAGTCAGCGGAAGCGCAGAGGTTGTGCCAGTGCCAGCTGCCCCAGGGCACCCTGGGCATTAGCCACCTGTCGCAGGGGGGAGTGCCACTGCCCTCCCTCCGGCAGCGGAGAGACTTGTGCTGTTCCGCCAGCACCACAGAATGGTGGAGCACTGTGGCAGAGAGGTGTCCCCCCTCCCCTCTGAGCCCGGAGGGTCTGGCAGCCCCCCTGCTGTGTTCTCCCTGGGCTGGCTGGGGCAGGTTCTGGCTGGGATTCATGCAGGGCCTTGTGTGCTGGGCGCTGTCTCTGTGTGTGGGGGGCAGTGCTTGTGTAACATTGGGGTCATGTTGTTCAAGGGGCCTTTGCCCAAGGGGCATCTTTATTGTTCTGGAACATTGGCAGAGATGGCCAGGCAAGGCTGCCAGGGGTAGGCACAGCAGCCACTCAGAAAGTACCAGCAGCAGCAGCAGACATGCCCCATGGACCTGGAGACGCAGGCTCTTCCCCTGTGGAACCACAGCCTGCTCCATAGAAAGGGGAGGGACAGCAAGTAGGCAGCCAGGGAGGTGGAGCAGCAGCAGCAGCTGAGGAGGGTTGCAGGGCAGGCTCCCAGACCTCTGGCAGCATCGAGGCAGACTACCCTGGGGCAACCAGACTGCGGGCCCAGGGGTGCTCCCCAGAAGGTAGGTGGTGGTGGACATTCCTGGGGAGACATAAAACACGGGGGTGTTCCATGGCAGCTGGTGTGTGGTAGCAATCGCCATTGAAGGAATGCCAGTGTGCCGGTTGCAAAGGCCTGCAGGGAGAGAAATCAAACACAGCTGAGTGGTGTGAGACACATAGCATGGTCTGCACTCCTTCCCTGGGTGTAAGGTGAGCATGATCCTGTAAGGGAAAGGGGTCAAAGAGAGAGACAACAACACAACTTGGGGGTCACAACCATGGCAATCCTAGCAATACTGACCTGTCAGTAGACCCTGTGGAGAAAAGAGGGGGGGGGAACAGCTGGTGTCTACATATGGGTTACAGTTCCACACTCATGGCATTGTGTGCTCACATTAATACAGGCAGCTATGAGACAAGACATTGGTACAGAGGCATATCATGACAGGCATTGCAGGCAGCTATGAAGACATGACATTGGTAAAGAAGCATATCATGGCAGGCATTGCAGGCAGACATTGGTAAAGAGGCATATCATGGCAGGCATTGCAGGCAGCTATGAGACAAGACATTGGTATAGAGGCATGTATCCTACCTATATTTCTCTATGCAAAGAGGCAGAAGTCAGACCACATGTCAGCACGAACCCTGCACTTACCTGCACTTACCTGCTGGTGTTGTTGCCTGTGGGGGGGGGGAGAGGGGCTGGGAGAAAGACATGGGTTAGCAAACACTTGCATGGAGACAGCTGCCCAGGCACAGGAGTACACAGTTTGGCCACAGGCAGAACAGCCCTCTCTGCCGTAGAGGGGGGCAGAGAGGAGAAGAGAGAAGTGGGGTGTTAGAAAAGTTTTCAAAGTCCCACTTTGTGGCTGCTGGGGGACAGAACCCCACGCCACGTGCTCGGAGAGAGAGAGTGAGTGGAGGGCTGGGGCTGGGCTTTTGTGGGAAAGAGGCTGGGTGGGGCTGGGTGCTGATAGGGTAACTATTTGGGTCCGTGTCCAGAGTTAGGCCACAACTGTTCGGTCCTAACTCAGGCCCAACTCGGGCCCAGGGTGTTAGAACCTTTCAGGAGAGGGCTGGTGTGGGTAAGGTAAAATGGCTCCTATGGGTCTCCTCACATTTGGGTCCACCCTTTTTGCTGGCCCAAATTTTGGGCCTGAGTTGGGCTCGAGGGGGCGTGTCAGGGGCTCTCCAGCGTCTGGAACCGGACCAAATTTCGTAACCGCCCCCGTCACACCCCCGACACGCCCACTTTTAGGCTGCAATTGTGCCTGAATTGTGCAGTTGTGCCTGAATTGTGCCTGAACCCAATTCAGTCACAATTGCAGCCCAACTCAGGCACAATTCAGGCACAACTCGGGCCTAAAGCACTTGGGCTGCAATTGTGCCTGAATTGTACCGCAGTTGCCTTGGGCTGGACTGGGCTGTCAGTCCCCTGTCTGTTGTCTAGTCATGGGGCAAATGTGCTTCTACCCCCTTCAAAAGGATATAGCATGAGGCAGAAAGGGACCTGGTCCAGTCAATCAGGAGGGATAAGGGTGTAACTCATTAAGGCAGCCCTGCCTCCTCCCTAGCACATTTTTCAGCAACCATAGCACTAGGAGCATCATGCCAAGTTGGTAGAGGGAGGCAGGCCTGGATGTAGGCCTTGTGACAGTGGAGAATGCTGATGGAAATCAACAGGAAGCCTCAGAGAAGTGAGACTGATGGGAGAGCAGATCTTTCAGGTCTTCACCAGGAAGGGTGAGTGGTGAAGTGGGTATTTGAGTGGGCATTAGCTTGGTGGCACATGTGAGGCCTCCCTGATGGACATGCTGTATTTGCCCTGGGAAGTTGTGTATGGTGAGTGGCATGTGGGCTTCGTGGAGATTGAGGAGACAACCTTGAGGAGCTTGCCTGAAGGCTAGTTGGGATTTTGCTGAAAATTGTTAATTTCCCCATTTTTTTCTTGGAAGTTTGTAAAATGAACTCTTCCCTAAATAACCACATTTGACTTTGTTACAGGGAAATATAAAAACAGCTATGGAGTTGCACTTGGGCATTATCATAATAAGAAGCATTCTGGAAAAATGTAGGCTGAAAAAGCTGAGTGTCTCATATTATACCTTGCCACACGGAGAAGTGCATTTATTAAAATCTTTGCATTCAACTTGCATTTCATCATAACTGAGCATAATTAAGCATATGATATTCATGAACGGCGCTTGCCAGGGTACTGATCAGTCTGCTTCCCAGGCCAGAAGTGAGGAACTTAAGCTGATTTAGCCCCACTGATTTTTATTTAAGTGGAAGTTAAATCCATGTACACTGACTTAACTGGTTTGTGGGTCACAGCTTCTGTCACCTGCATATGCTAGGTTAGCTTCCTGATGACAACCTTAGCAGTACGGTAGTTGAGCCAAATTGATGCTGACATTCTGAACTGTGCAAAGGCTTAGGAAGTGACAGGGAAGAAGCAGCTCGGCCGGAGAAGGCCGCAGTGCATACGGAAAGGTGATTCGTTGAGAATTTACACTGGGGTTGCCTCATTATTATGAATTAGACTACTCCAGTATGACTTGTCAGCGACTTACTATTTAGCAACAGGGGGACTGCAGTGGTAGCATAATATTGTCCTGGACACTATTTTAATTGACAGCTATTTTTTTAATGTATATGATTATTTGGATCCAGAACAACATCCGAGGTTCTGTGGCTGGATATACTGAAGCAATCCACTTCATTTGCGTATATGGACCAAGGATGGTTCTGCTGCAGATTATAGTGATGTGAAAGATCCCCTCTTAGCCTGGCTTGTCCCGAAATCCATGTGAGCTTTCAAAACATTCCTGTCAAACGCTTGAAAAACAACAAAGGATTTGAAATCTACAACCTACACAATCCCCAATAGGAAATGATGTTTCATACATCGTTTCACGCATAAGAGCATCCGAAAAGCCCTGGATCAGCTTTGGATCAGGCAAAGGCCCATCACGTCCAGCATTCTACCAGTGGCTCACCAGTTGCACACAAGCAGAAGAGAAAGGCATTCAGTACTTCTCTCTCACCATTGCTCCCCTGCAACTGGTATTCAGAGGCATACCACCACTGGATTTGGAGGTATCACGGAGCCATCGTGACTAGTAGCCAGTGTTAGATCTATCCTCCATGGATTTGTCCAGTCTCATTTCAAAGCCTTCCAAGCTAGTGGCCATCATTACCACACCTTGTGCCAATGGCTTCCAGCTCTAAAGTAGCCTTGTGGGGTCTCTGTGAAGTAGTGAGCTTCTCCCTTGCCTGGCGCCATCTTTCCCTTCCCCAAGGTGAGGGTTTTTTTGCTTGGGGAAGGGGAGGCAGAAGGAGAGTCCTGAGTAGTAGCTGTACTTGACTCAAAATAGGGTCAAGCTTGTTGAACAGGGGAGTTTGTGTTTTGAGTTCCTCCTGTTTGATATGTTGTTGTTTGACATGGCAAACCATTATTCATAGGTTGCAGATTTGCAGATGGCCTTTTTCATGTAGTTCACAGGATGCAAAGGCTATACGTCTGCTGAGGCCAAGGCTATAAGTCTGCTGCCACCAAGGTGCAGCAACAGTAGTATGTGTGCTGTTTCCAATGGTCTTCCTCATCTCTGCAGGTGCAGCTTCCACATTCACTAATTCCCATCAGCACACCATTGTCCATGCATAAATGAGAAGGATCCTATCAACACTGAATATCAAGTATAATGGGAAGGGTTCATTCAACTGCTGTTTACCAAGAGTCAGATGTGTACTGCCCCTATTTGTCAGGAACAGCCCCTCTCTACTTTCTGGTACCTATCCCTAGTAAAGCACAGTTGTCTTTTTGATGTCTGGGAATACCTTGTTAGTATGCGTTGCCAGCATTGTCATTCTTTAGGGTTTAGCTGCCTTCCCAGGATCTCTGGAAGTTAAATATCTGAGAGGTTACTGCATCTTATTGCTAGGGTATGACTTTACATATACTAGCATGTATGTATATACATGTACATAGCATGTACAATAGTACATGAACACTGAGGTATCTCGTGCACAGTTTGACATGTCATGCTTTGCAGCTGCAGAGAGATATTTTGAACAGTTAACACTGAGATTATATTGATGAGGAGGACAGTTAATATGTTTTGTATATATCTTTAACCTAAAGAACAAAAAAAAAATCTCTTAAATTAGCACACGGCATACTATAGCAGAGTCTATTGATACATCATAAAGCTGGGTAAAGAGGGTAGGACCAAAATTTCACACCGGGGCAATTAGAAGCCAACGTCAGGGTTTCTTCCAAGGCAAAGCATTTGAGAACTGTCAAAGGAAGCCAAACGGGTTTCTACAAGACTAGTGAAATTTCTCACAGGTGCTCTGCACATCTGCTGGGGGTGAATAGCAAAGAGGAAGGGTTGACCCTTGGTCTGAAAATAGTGGTATATCCCTATCTCCATCTGTGAAATGTCAGACAAGATGGTGATGCCATCAACAACGCTTCCTTGCTACTAGAAAAAGTACCTGAATTTAAATGGCAAAATAAGAACAAAGGAATGCAGTACTGGATCCAGTGAAAATCCATGTAGACCAACATTCTGTTACCAAGGGCAGCCAACATCTATGTGCTCATGTTAATGTTATTAGGTATTACAGCTAACAGTCATTGATATACTGTACATATCCTCTGAATGTGTCTGCACCTTTTTAAAAAGCCATCTAACCAAGTGATTATCATATTTTGTGGCAGAGAATTCCCAGTGTATTTAGGGCCAAAACACACACATCTGGATTAGAGTCCTGCACAACTGCTACTTTCATTTGAAAACTCAAGCACAGAGAGGCCTCACTCACATGATAATCTCCCTTGGCCATTAGGTGCTGTTTGAAAACGTGTTTCCTTTTCTTCTGCACCTGCGGTGGCAGAGACAGTTGTGAATGGGTAAATCGTCAGGTTTCTCTGGAATTAACATAGAAGCAGCAAGCTCGAAAAGACTGGCTGGCTGTCTTCTTCCATGTGTTTGCGAGGAAACTGGGCAGTTTGACTATGCAGTTTGACCCAGCGATAGTCCAAGATTATCTGGTGCCCAACTTGAAGCCCCTGCTGATGCCAACCCAAACTGCTGTCACATGCCCCTCACAAAATCCATGCAGAAGGCAGTGATCCATTCCATTACCGCCTCACATTTCTCAGTCCTAGTACGGGCGCTTTCAACAAATCAGGAAATGCAGAATGCAGGAGCACTGGTAGCAGGGAGATTTTGTGTAAATCGACTCTTACAAACACCAGACCCTGATATCAGAGAGAGCTACTTGCCTGGTCACAAAGAGTTAAGGTCACTCCTGGTCCCTGGGTTAATTGAAAGCAAGGACTGCCCTTCAGAATGTGGGGAAAAACTAGCTGTGAAGAGAGCCTGGCTACCATTCACCCAAGATTATTCACCCAAGGGTTGGCAAGTTTGATTATAGAACATCAAATCCTTTCAAAATTTATTTTAACAATAAACTCTCCCTGGAGACTTAGCTTGGTTGGGTGAAGACTTTCTCTTCACTTCACATGAGACTGTCATTTTGGAGGGGGAATGGGAAAAATATGAAAAGAACGTCTTATTTTGAATAAGTTTGAGTTAAAATTAAAAACAAATACAAAGAGAAAAGATGTATTTATTTAAGACGAGAAATCTTTCTACCCATGACTATTTTCGGCCTCCCCATTTTCCGTTAGATTAAGATAGCACTGCAGACCAAAGAATTCATGTGTGGTATTACTGACCTCCTGATAAATCTGTGGACAAACTGATTATTCTCTGCTCTATGCTGAGACGTGCACAGATTGGGAAAGTATATAGCCAGCTAAAAAGAAGATTGCTCTTTATTTTATGCTTTAGTCCTCAAAAGTCTTGGAAAGGACCCTTGGCTCAACTCAGCCAAACAGTGGGGTGGGAAATGGTTCCAGTGTAACTCTTTTGTCTTGGGAAAAAACAAACAACCCCCCCCCCACTCTCGTTAAATAGTATCTCATTAGGAAAGACATATAGGCACAGCTTTAATCATCTCATTCTTGATGTTTAGAAATTTAACATGCTTCAGACGAGATATTATTCAGTTTGTAGTTCATGCCACAGGCAGGCTGTGGGTGGATACTCTCATTGCGTCTGTTCTGCAGTGAGCATAGCTCAACTTCCAGGGACATATGGCAACAAAGACACTAATCCTCCTCACTCATTGTGGGATTTTAAAACAAAAATCTTCATTTTGTAGCACTATAAAGATAATCTCTCCACAAATGTATTCCATAAGGGGATCACACATGGCCTTAGTCGAATTTCTCAATGCAGAGGATGAACAACTGATACATTTTAGCTCTAAATTCCAAAGGCACTCACATTGGAAGATGGTTCAAGGTTCACTAAAAACTGGAGTCTTCATTTGTTGTATAAGATACAATAAGTCACTGATGATAGTGTATAATTTCTATATAACCAGTGTTTAGAAAAGATTGGGGAGGCAGGGCTTAGACAGGGCACCTCAGTAGTCTTTCAAATTTTGAAAGAAGAATGAGAATTCTCTTGTGCTGTCTCTGATCGTTCCAGTTCAAAGTGGGAATTGTAGTGCTGTGAGCAATGGTTGCCCCCCTCCCACTGCAGGATGCAATGCACACCCTATTGACATGGCTGCATCGGCGCTAGAAAGTTGGTTAGGATTGGACTGTAGGCTGCTAGCCTACCATCTCTTCTATGCTCCATCACCACTTCCCTTAGGATCCCTCCCTGCAAAATATCACCTTAGTTTATTTGAGGAATCACCTTTCCATACAAAGATTAAACCTGTTAAGAACAGCATCATAGGAGCTACTTTGCATCACATTGCTTTTAGATAAGGCAGATGGGACAAGAGGCAGGGCCTTTTCGGTAGTGGCACCTAGATCATGGAACACCCTCTCAAGAGATCTTCATCAGCTCCATCTTTGTTTGCTTTTCAATGGTCAGTAAAGACCTCCTATCCCCCACCACCAGCACCGATGCATCATATGGTGGTGGTGGAGAGGGGCCCGCAAGAGGTAAATGAAAACATTTTGAACTTACCGTACCCCCTGGTAGGCTGCCCAATTGTCAATGGGTCTCTTCAGACGTATGCCACCAATTTTGGTGGCATATGTCTGAGGAGGGAAAAGGGGTGGGGAGGTTTTAAAAAGAAGGGATAAGATCCAGCATGTGCCATTGCCACCAGATCCACCCCTCCCACCTCCTTCCCACCCTGGTTCCTCCCTCTCCCCTCCTCAGACATGCTCCAGTCTTCCCATCTTCTCCCCCTCTCTGCCACAGCCTGCCCCCGCTGCTGCCTTACCAGTGCTGGGGACTCAAGGGAAGCCACTGTCACCTGGACACTACTGCTCACTGCAGTGGCCTGGCTGTGGAGAATGGTGGGTTATGTCAATCTGAGCTCCCGGAAAGAAACGTGAGATACAAATGTAATAAAATGAGTAGGTAGCAGTCCAATCCTACCTACCTTAAATCCCTGTGTGATGATGTAGAGGTGCCATCGTGACTTCTGCTGCATCCCACAGGGACTTTTGGGCTGCTGGAGGTCTCCTCGGGGTAAGGGGACATTGATTTGTCCCCTTGACCTGGGGTAAGCCCCAGCAGTTGCAAAGGATTGACTTGGACTTGTGCCAGCTCAATCACTGGTACAAGTCCGCATTGATCCATGCAGGCGAATCAGGCCCAGGAAGGGGGTCAGGATTCAGCATGTGACTCTGCTGAACCCGCCCCTACCAGGCATTGTGTGCCCTCCTCCCCGCCCCATCACCACTGTGACCTGCTCACCCTCACCCTGTTCAACCCTCTCCCCACCTCCCTCCACCCCCTGCGCAGACTTACCTGCTCCAGCAGGCCTCCCGACATCCACTAGCATGCACGGGAAGGCTCTGACCTTCCCACCAGTGCGCCGGTGGCTTGCGCTGCCACAAAGCACTTTGCGGAGCTTTTGCGGTAGCCAGCCCCGGAGGAACACACATTCTGCCAGTGCTTCCTTTCGATAGGATTGGGCCATAAATCTACATGGTGAGTCACCACATCCAAATGCCTCCCCCACTTCGATGCCATTTCAAGCAGCTAACAATATTCATTATTGTTGGCAAGTGTTGAGCCTTAGTGTTTGGAATGCTCTCCTATCTCCCTATTGTTATGATTTAATATTTAACTTATGCTCCATTCTAAAAATCTGTTTTTGTTCTTTCCAACCCAGCCTTTTAATTCTAACTGGAGGGAAGGGTTCATTAGTCATAGGACTTAATATCAATGAAACTTCCCCCCCCCCACTACCAAAAGAACACAAGCTGTTGACAACCTTAGATAACGCAATTCTATATTTTCTGTATGAGAGTGCATGAAGATCAATAATTGAAGATCAATAATTCCAAAAAGCCTACCAATTTAGTGAATCTAAACAAGGCAGCAGGTTGTACATTGTCAGACATCTTGTTAACTTTAGAGGGGTGTTAAACCTGTGATAGAATCAGAAGTGAAATGCAGTAGAAATCCACTCATTAAACCTGCCTCACACACTCATACTTGAAAGCTTGGATGAGGTAGACTTTTTTTCCCCTCAAATCTATTAAGCTGCT
The DNA here is from genome assembly GCA_026170595.1 of Plestiodon gilberti rubricaudatus. Classification (NCBI taxonomy): domain Eukaryota; kingdom Metazoa; phylum Chordata; class Lepidosauria; order Squamata; family Scincidae; genus Plestiodon; species Plestiodon gilberti. The sequence continues at coordinate 77,016,425 of JANXHW010000002.1, forward strand.
TGAAGGGATCATTAAGAAAAGGCTTTCTCCTAAAGAGAGAGATCAATTAGAGATGGCCTGGCACAAGGTTTAAACTCATTAGGGTTTTCTTCATCTGTGCGCACTTGCTGGGAGGATTAATCTCACTACACAATAGTCCATAGTGGCAAATGCAAGATACCACAAAATGGGACACTTATTAGACTCAAAGTTACTAAAAAGGAAAATCCAATTGGTATATTACCTTTCTTGACCTTTGTGACCCACTGAGGAAAAAAGCTCTGCAGATTTCAAAACATTTGCCATTTAGTACATCAAACATTAGGCCAGCGGGTGGCTGAACCATAAGCTGTCGATCGAAAGGTCGGCAGTTCGATTCCCGCGACGGGGTGAGCGCTCGTTGCTTGGCCAGCTCCTGACAACCTAGCAGTTCCAAAGCATGTCAATGCGAGTAGATAAATAGGTACCGCTTGCGGGAAGGTAAACAGCGCTCCATGTTCCAGCCGCATGCTACGCGCTGCGGCAAGGAGAGTCATGCCGGCCACATGACCACGGAGGCGTCTTCAGACAACGCTGGCTCTTTGGCTTTGAAATGAGGATGAGCACCACACCCTAGAGTCGGACACGACTGGACTTAATTGTCAGGGGTCACCTTTACCTTACATCAAACATTAACAGAAATGAACAAAGAAAGATCTGTACGTGCAAGGAAACTATGCTCCAGACACCTCTGTGATAGCAGATAAATGTCTATTATGTATGCAAGGGCAACCCACGTTCTGGGCCCCTGTGCACACTTCCTTCCTCAGCTTGTTCTGCCCTGTGGCCATCCTTTCAACATGAATGCTCCTGGCCCTTTAATGGTTGTATAGGTGAGAGCATTTCAGCAGGTGCAGCTGCTTTAGCAGCACCATCAGCAATGGCAGCTTCCCAGATTCTGTCTTCTACACAACTCTTAAGAAAGCAGAGGTCCTAATGGTGGAAGGCTGGCCACCCCGGTCTAGAAGAAATAAAATTCCTTTCCAAAATTTTGTTCCAATTGTATGGAATTTTGTCAGGGAATGTGCCTGCAAGCAAACAAATTGGAAAGGAATTTTATTTCTTCTAGACCATGGTCTTTAACCCCGGAAATTGTGAGTTTGACTACCCACTGAGTTTGTGGCTCAGCTAAGGTTTGAACTAAGAACTTCTACTTCACAGCACTGAGGGGAGTATCAGTGACTGGGAGCAAGATTCAGCACACTGGCCAAAGAATGAGGAAAGCTTGAACCTCTAAGCATGAGCCATTGGCTTCCTTGTTGAAAAACTAAGCCATGATCCTTCTTCTTGCCCATCTTTCTGCTGCCATCGCTCACATCAATCCAAAATGTTGTGGCGACCCTCCATTTTCTCTGTATGGTCTAATTTTGATGCATGTCGTCGAAACCTCAGTCCTGAGTAACTATTTATTGATCAAATGTTATTTGGGGTTGACACAACATTGTTTCTAAGACCATATGCAACCCAAATCCTTTGCTGTTTTTATAGGGAATGGTTGAAAATGACTATGTTACAAAGAAACAAACAAACAAAAATAATCCTGGATAAGTCACTGCAAGTTGGCAAAGAGAAACCTTCACAATCATCTCATTAAAGCTGGCAATCTTGCAAGCCAGACTTTAGTGAAATCTCCATCATGTTCAAACGTTCTTGGTTCAAAGGGGGAGATGGCTTTCCAAATGGCAAATCTCAAACCATTTCTGAAAAACCATGGCTATTTTAATTGAAAAGCATGTAAATAACATAGATTTCCTCTGAGCTGTGGGCTTTATGGAAATAAGTACACAGACACACAAAAAAACTGAACAGGAGGTGGAGAAATGATTGGATCATTTCTATTAAATTAAATTCAATTAAATATGAACAGGTGCAACATCAAAAGCATGGTAGAGCTGATTCAGTTTTCTTGTAGCTAATGAGCTTAGTTTTCATGAAGATTTTTTTTTCAGAAACCAGACCTAGCCACTCAGACACTGAACTAGCAATGATTTACAATCCCAATGAGGAAAGATTCAATACAAGGGAGAAAGATGCAGATAAAAAACTATCGACATACACATGACCAACAAAAAATTAAGATAATGAAAGAGCTGGTTGTAGAATTAATTGTGGACACAGCCTGGAAAACAGATGTAGAGAGGCTTCCCCCCCCCCCTCTTTTCCTCTTGAAATGTGATGAAACAATTGGCAAAGAACTGCAAGAGCAGCCACTCTTAGGCGTAATGTTGGATAGCAATGTTGCCTCCAAAAGGTCTCTGATGTGAGAAGGGAAATATTAAAGCAGAAACATTCTGCTTGTCCAAATGGTGAGCTCAAGTGAACAAGTCCCTCTAGGTTTGCAGGACCGGGATCAGAAGCTGCCATTTATCTGGCAGGTTTGTTCTTCATTCTGATTATAGGATTCTTTCTAATCTCGCGGAATGGCCTGGAGCGAAATGGTAATTAAATTCAGGTGGAAATCAGCCACATCATTTTCCCAGTTAAGGTAATTAGGCCTGGATACAAATGGAGTCACCTTGCATTCTTCAGACCCCAACAAGATTGTTTTTGCAGAAGGGGAGAGGGGTCTGTCTCAGTCGGGTGAGCTGCCGCCTTGCAAAGCCCGAAGATCGGCAAATGGCAAGTTCGAGAGACGCCACAAACAAAAAGCTGTGAAAAGCCTACGTGAAGAGAGATAAGAGCTCCCAGCTGCGTCGGTCGAGTGTGGGAGGCACCAGCCAGCAGAAAAGCCAGGCTGCAAATGTAGCTGTTCATGAAAGATTGAACATTTATATATTGCAAAACCTCTCATTAGGGGGGTTAGGAAAGCCTGCCCATGTACACTGCCTTGTATTAAAGTCAGAGGAGAAATCCAATGACCAAGAAAGCCGGTATATACATAGTATATTATATTATATACATACAATATGCATGTATATATTTTTTTGTTATTATTAGGAAAATATAAAAATTGCATACATTATATGCATGTTACTTATTCAAATCACAGAACAAAACCATTACCAAAGTCCATAGATATCCCCAAGCATTCTCATCTATTCTAATTCATAGAAACGTATTCCACTTCAAAAGCAATACAGGGCCCCCCCGTATCCGCAGATTCACTTATCCGCAGAAAGCAGGAGGCCCCCCCGTACCCCCCACACCCCACCAGCCCTTAATTTACCTTAGAAGGTGGTCTGTGTCTTCTTTTCAACAAACACTATAAGCAGCAGCATGGTGCTTATAGTGCTGGAGTCGACTGAGTGCTAGAGAGGCTCAGCCAAAGAACAGGAAGCAGGAACTGGAACTGCTTCCTATTTTTTGGGTGAGCCTCTCTGGCACTCAGTCGGTTCCAGTGCTATATAAACAGCAGCATTCTGCTTATTTGGTATTATGATGGCTTTCACAAGCATAAGACCAATTAATGGCTTCTGGGACTCCTGATTCTTTACTTTCTACTCAAAGAGCCTCAAAAGCCAGATTGAGAAGTACGCTGAGATGGCGGGATAAAGCGTTGCACCCATTTCCTCATAAAGAAAGTGAAACCTCTTGGAAATTGTTGACTGATCACCTACACAGTGCCTTTGCTTCCTCCACCTTGCAGAGCCTATTTTCCCGGGCAGTTGTGTGTGTACATGCTGCACCATGCCATTAAACAACCAGATGTACACATTTAGTTTTTATGTGTTTTTTTTTAAGCACTAACAGCACTAAGAGTCCCTGCAAAGGAAAAATAAAAACCCCAGAGGAGCACTTTCCAACAGTTGTACTTGCTCTGCTGCTATTTAAATTAATGTGCATATATTGCCCTTTCAGATTGTGGTTGGAATCCAGAAAGTGTCTCTCAGCAGAGAGGCCTCGTTCTCACTACTAGCAGATAAATGGTAAACCTGAGTGTGAACGGTCCAAAGGGGGATCATCAGAGGAAGTAATACTCCCCACAAAAGAAACAGCATTTCTATACAAAGCAAGCCAGCAAGTCAGGGAGGAGGCTAGGATAAAAACTTCTCCCTGGCCCCCCTTTTTTTTTTAATGAAGGAGCATTTAATTATGTAGCCCCCATCCTGCAGTATGAAATGGTACAGCCCTCATCTGCCATTTGTGAAAGTGAGGCCTAAGTACTTTTGAAATCGATGGGCATGTAGTCATGTCTGAAGCCTTTTCAAATCAAAGGTTATGCTGCCACTTCTCCACATGTACAATGAAAACAAATCCAGAACAAGTCAGGCTTTGTCCCCGATCTATGTGCATTCCGTGATGATCTGAACAGGGTTCCTAATGTATACAACTGTATGCATGGAAAGCTATGTCTGCACCATCACCAACTCATTTTTTTAGCTGTACAGTATACAAAGAGATCGTGTTCAACTAATGTACATGTACTGAGTGCAGAGCCTGCCATCTTGATGGCTCCACTGCTTATGCACATGCTCTGAATACAGAGGCGGGGAAAGAGTGGAGTGAGCGGAGCAGCGCCTCCGGGCGGCTCCGCGACTTGGGCGGCATCTCAGGCTACAGGACGAAGACGATGCCCACGGCCCCCTTCCTCTGGAGGCTGTGCACGCCCGCCCAGTGATGCGGGCGGACGCTCCGAGGCCTTCTCCCGGCCTCGGAGCTGGAGAAAGCCCCGGAGTGTCCTCCACGACCGGCGGCCCAGGGGCCTTCTGCGTCGCCGCACTATTTATCCTTTTTCGCACATGCACAGAATGTTTCCATACTGCGCATGCGCGAAAAAGGATAAATAGCGCGGCGACGCAGTGGGCCTTCTCAGAAGGCCCTGGGCCGCCGGTCGTGGCAGACGCTCTGGAGAAGGCCTCGGAGTGCCCGCCTGCATCACCGGGCGGGCACGTGCAGCCTCCGGAGGGCGATGCACGCAGGTAAGCTGGGTTGCCGCCCCGGAGCGGCGGCGCTCCCCCCAGCGGCGGAGCTCCGGGCGGCGGGACCTCTAGCTACGCTGCTGTCTGAATATACAGACAAGAAGCCCCTCATGTCTGTTATATTTCTGCTTATGACTATTTGATGTTGTTTTATATTAATGTTCTAAGCTGCCTTGGGCACTGTATTGGTCTTGGAAAGCAGGATCAAAATTTAAATAATGAAGGGCTTAGCCTATTCTACTGCTTTCAATGGGAATGCTTTCGATGGGACTTCACGGGTCCACGCGCACTGCTGGCGCAGGTCTGAGATGACCCATGGGGGCAGCAAGGGCCTATCCTAAGGGAAGGGAACAAATGGTCTCTTCTCCTGAGGAGGCCACTGGAAGCCAAAACTCCCCCGCAGGATGTAGTGGACTCCATGTTGGCACTGCTGCATCGCCATGAGGGGAGTTAAGTAGGATTGGGCTGTTAATGTATTCGTGTCATCATGCCTATGAGCAGTGCCAGTACAAAAATGGAAATGGAAGGTAAGAGCCTACAGGCAACTCCAATGTTTGCACATCCTCTTGTGCAAGGGGGCACATATGAGGCACATATGTTGTGACTATGGCCTCTTTAGAGACATTCCCATACGGAGTGGCTCAGAGTCTTGTGTGAGGGTGATAGAATTTGTAAGAAGCGGGCTAGTTGGAAAGTCAGTGCTGCTAAACCAGTGGTTCCCAACCTTTTTAGCACCGGGACCCCCTTTTGTAGAATGACAGTCAGGACCCCCTTAAGACCTAGGGCCGGAAGTGGTGTCATTAAGCAAGAAGTGATGTCATTGTTTTTAATGAATTATTACACTGTTTAATAAATCACAGTTTTTAAAATAAATCACAGTTTTAAAGTTGTACTCATAAGCACCCCCATGGAGGGGGAGAGATCTAATATTAACAGAGGTGCTAAGAGGCAAGCAGAAAGTAACACAAGGTGAGTAAACAAAGAGAGCATCAGACACTTATTTCTCTGCAGTGTGTGTGTGGGGGGGAGGACTGAGCTGCCATCTTGGGTGTGGCCATCCAGCTGACATCCCACGACCCCCCAGAAACAGCTTCACAACCCCCTTAGGGTCCCAACCCTGAGGTTGGGAACCACTGTGCTAAACCAATTGAAATAGTGAAACTTCTACCTTAAAAAAATAAAATTATTTTCTCTCATTCATATACGAGTACAGTACTTATTTAAACCCAAGAATATGACAATGTGGGAGAACGACATCATGCATTTGAAATTTAGCATGGCATTCTCATAGAATAGATTTGGAGATATAGATTTTGCGATAAAAGAATGCAGCTATGCTTTTAAGAATCCACATCATAGAAACAACAATACAGCGAAGGCCGCCTTCAACAAAACGTTTGCTGCTTCAAAACAGGTGTGTGCATGAAGGCACACACCAAAAGCAGTTCAGAAAGATAGCTCTCTTCGATGTAGCAAAATTCACGGAGAGTCTGTGGCACCTTAAAAACCAGCACGTTAAGTCTGGAGTCAGATGATCACAGAAACATAAATAGGTACAAAGTGTTTGCTATGAGGCAAAAATCTGTTGTCCCCACCACTTGTCCTTCCGTATTCACACACACACACACACACACACACACACACACACACACAACACTCCAGAACAAAAGATGACTGAAGGATTGGGGACGAGGCAACAAGCACCCCCCCCTTTTTAAGAATCTGGCATGATTATCAGATCCAATGTTTATTTGGCACCTCCCCTTGCTGCTTCCTCCGAACTTTGGTTGCGTTTGTTTTTCAGCTTCTAGCGCTAAGAGTGCTTGAGAGCTGTTTTTTTTCCACCTTCTAGCACGCTCAGGTTGCATAGTTTTTTCTTCTTTCAGCCCACTCACCATGCGCGAAGTTTCAACTGTGAGTTCAAAGCAAGAAAAGATGGCGGCCTCATGCACCAATATTTATTTATTTATTTATTGCATTTATATCCCACTTAACCCTAACCCTAACCCTAACCCAAAGCGGCTTACAAAATTAAAAATTACAAAATTGATACATATAAAAAATATAAAACTCTTAAACCATAAAACACAGTACAAGATATAAAAACAGGAGTAAAAAAGTTCTTGTAAAAAGGGGCTGGACCACTAAAATAACTAGGCTGGGTGGTTAACTCAGAGGGCTTGTTTAAAGAGAAATGTCTTTAGGCTCCACCGGAAGGCCTCCAAGGAGGTGGTTTGTAAATTTAGAGGGAGGGAATTCCATAAGGTTGGTGCCACTGCTGAGAAGGCCTTGTTTCTTGCTGCCACCCCCCTCACCTCTGAAGGTGACGGCATTTTTAGAAGGACCTGAGGGGGCAGTCTGGAATGTACGGAAGTAGGCGGTCTCTCAAATATCCTGGCCCTGAGCCGTATAGGGCTTTAAAGGTCAAAACCTTTAAAGGTCAGAACGAATAGGAAGGCTGCTTACCTGAAAAGGAGCTTGGGAGATGTAGTGCGAGGGACGAGGAGCAACAGCAGCCATTCTGATTTTCGGTCATTTCCGTTCATTTTGGGAGCCCAGGTAGCTGCGATATTCAAGCATGCTAGGAATGTCACTTCCCGCTATTTCTGAGTTGATAAACAAAGGCAGCCTTAGCTTAAAAGCTTCTCCACAATCCCAAGTCTGCCCCTGTACTTAGACAGAACGTTGTACATTGCAATGTAGGTCCAAGCACTTCCACTGCTTGCTCACATCTGAATTTATATCTGTTTGTTTCCATGCTAATTGTGACTTGAGGCTAGTCCACATCAGCCTGCCTGAGTCCAGAGATCAGCCTCACAGCCCTGCTTTCTGGCCCACCGCTAACATGGTCACTTGGCATGTTGTTGTACCAGGGACAGGATCTTTGCTGTAGTGGTGTTGTGCTTCTGGAACTCCTTCTGCCTCCCAGGCAGTGTTTAATTGGACAGAGAAGACTTTATTTTACTGCTTTTTCCTGGTTGATTGCTGTTTTTTGCTGCATACTATTTAAGTTTCGGGATTTAATTTATTATTGTTTTTATTGTTGCTTTGCAATGACCTTATATTATATAATATTGGTCACTGTGTGCTTTTTGAGGGGGTTTTGGTAGGAAAGGTGGGATTGAAATATTTAAATGTATACATAAAATGAACTGTTGTTGACCAAGACCTGTTTTATCTGTTGCATGAAGCAGTCTAGGAAATTGGTATATAAACACATGAAGGGAGAAAAACAATTTTATGTCGTGACACTTAAAGACAAAGAAAACGAATGTGTACTGTCCTTAAAGGGTGTGCCTCAATGTAACAGCATAGTTATTCATGATTAAAGCAAAGAACTGTGAGGCTAAGAGCTAAATTGTCTCCGAAAGTTGGTTGTATGCTAAATCTATAGTTTGTTCAGCAGTTAGGCCTAATGGGTTACAGGAAAAGTCTACCCATTTGTCGGCTATTGTTGTTTTTATGAAATCTATCTTCTTGTCATGATAATTGCTCTAGTTTCATCATAAGCAGAGCATGAACTGCAAATGTGTCTAAATTATTGTAGCTATAGAAGAAAGAAAATTGTGCTGGATGCAATTTATTATATCTCCTGTCTTTTGGGGTGCTTAACTTGGTTGAGATTGATTATGTACAGGATTAATTTAGCGTCCCTCCCTGCAAATCACTATTCTTTTTCATGCATTGAAAAACAAAGAACTATTATAATATGCAGCTTTCCATCTCCTTACAGCTGAGTATGCTTAAAACTACAAGGTCAATAGTTAGTTGAATAAATGTGCTCTGCCAATATTGTGACTATGCTGTGTTCCCTGAAACAAGAGCAATGGTGGTGTTGAGGCCTCTCGCCATCTTGAACCATGGGTCATAAGGGTTTGTAAGTTCCCACTCTCATCCTTTCTAGCTATCTCAGCACATTCTTGACTCCCCTTTTCCTGTTGTTGAAAAGGACAAAGGAGAATGTAACATGCAGGAACCAAGATAAGGGGGCACGCTTTGGCTTTGCCTGAGAAACCATGTCACAGGAAGATCTCACAGATAAGAAGGAGACCCTATGTAAAAACATCCATAACTCATGTCATAAGGGGGGCTTGGGTTTTGTCTCTAATGGCACGTAGGCAAGCTTGTGATGTAATTCCTGCTGAAATTTAACTTGTATCCTGTCTTTTTGCATATGCATTGAATGAAGGTATAAGAAGGATGGTAACATTTTGTACATTGTTCCAGCTCTGATCCGATTTGTATTGCTGGGACCCATGGCCATGCTAATATTTCAAAATGGAATAAAAGATTCTATGCAGTTCTCTCTTCTCTCTTAAGACTATGTTTTGTAATTCCTTTCGGGGCCTCTGAGCTAACTCACAGCCATCCAAAGCTGTTTTTCAGCAACAGTGGGATTATTACTGCAAGGACCACTAATTGGGATGCCTAGACTTACCATTGCCTTTTGTAGGCGGCCGCCTGTGTGTTCTCTTTAGATATGAAATTTGGGCCATTTGATTCTTTGCCCAACTCTCACTAATCTTGGCAATGTAAGCGCTTACTTCTACATATAGTTGGAAACATCTTTAGTCGAGCTTCCAATCGCAGCTGAGCCAGTGCTAGGGCATTAGGCTTACTGTGCGTCTCTTCGAACCGGGCATTACGGTCATATTGTTCTTTTAGGTCAGGAATCAGGAGCAAAAAAGAACGGTGAAACAACTGCGTCATATTTGTAGAGTATAAGAACAACCTGACAACAGGCTGTACTGAGCTCCTTCCTATGTACTAGTCACTTGTCTGGAGCTGCTTTTGCTAGAAGCACTTGGCCATCATGCAATACCAGCAATATTCTAAAATGAAACGCTTTGGGTGGTTCTGCTCCTTCCGCATACTTTTCTCATTCCTTCCCCTACCAAAGCCCCAGCATAATGCTGGGTGGTGTAGCCAGGATGGTGTAGTGGTTTGGGAGTCGGACTTAGACCTCTCTCAGCCCCACCTACCTCACAGGGTTGGAGGAAATATGGGGAGGAAATATGTAAACCACTCTGAGCTCCTTGGAGGAAGGGCGGTATAAAAATGTGGAGAAATAAATAAATAAAATAATTTATCTAGGCCCAGGACAACATGAAAGTCTTGCCTGTTTTGAATGATTGATTGGTGTCCTTTAGCTCTTTATGGGCCTCTTTTTTTTTAACAGCGCAACCCTAGTCCACTTTCCAGTGCTGGTGCAGCCACAATGCAGCCCCGAGGTAAGGGAACAAATGTTCCCTCACTTTGAAGAGGCCTCCATGACTGCCCCTGCACTGCAAAATGTAGTGTGCGCCCTGTTGACACAGCTACACTGGCGCTGGAAAGCTGGTTAGGATTGCGCTGTAAGCATCTTACATCTCTGGCTGCCTGCCAAAAAAATATGACATGTATGTACATTTCCCCTCTAAACTCTGGACCTGGGTAACGTTTCCCTTCATTCCCATGCGGCCCCCAGCTGAAACGATTCCTTGTGTATTGAATTCAGGCACAATAAGTTAACTGTGGAGTGACAACACACCTTATGCAGTGCTCTGCAGCTGCCATTGGGCTGCCATTGCCCTGGCACAGCTGTCCAGCTGTCCAATACTTCTTAAATCCCCCCCTCACTGATGCAGCCATGCCAATGAAACATTTGCTGCATCCACAGGAGAGGGGGCAGCTGGAAGGTCTCCTCAGGATAAGTGAACTTTTGTTCACTTACCGCAGGGAAAACCTCCACCACCGCCATGGAACTCCTCAGATCTATGGATGCAAATCCTTGGATGCTGTCAGAGGTGTGTAACGTTGGCGGAAAGGGAAATGGAAGGGGTTAGGATATTGATGCATGCAAGTGCCACTGATCCTGCCCCCGTTCCGCCTCCCTCCCACCTTCATTCCTATTCCTGCCGTGCCCCGTTCCACAACCCTGCCGTCAGACTTAACTTTACTTTAGTACTCCGGCGGCAGGCCTCCTGTGCTGCCTTCAGTTGTGAAATGCAATCCATTTTACAACAGCAGAACTCTGTCCCACTATCGTAAAAAAACCCTCTGCGTAAAAACCCCTCTGCTGAAAGTATTGTGTGCCAAAACTGAAAGTCCTGAACCCATGTGACTGGTTCTATTGGTGCAGTATCAAGCAGTGGCATCATTGGGGGGGCGGAGGGTCCCTGGGCGTCGGAATGTTGATGGCCGGAGGGGGTATCGACGCGCCAGAGGGGGTGCACTGCCACCGGCTTTTGCGTGGCCTTTTTTAGGCCGCGCGGAGCCTGGGAGGGCAAGAGGATCAGCCCTCCCACCTTTTGTAGGTCTGCGCAACCTAAAAAAAAGTTTCAAAACGCTGGGGGGGGGTGTGTTGTTCTTCTTCTTACCTAGTAACCTGAAGTTCGTGCACCTCCTGGGTGGCGGGCAGACTCAGTCAGCGAGACTAAGGGAGACAGAGAGGCTCCAGCAAGGCTGCGCAGGCACAGCCTCTCTAGCGTCTTTTAAACTGCCAGCCAAGAAGGATGCATCCGGCCACCCGTCGCCTGGGGGGTGCACGAGCTTCGGGTAAGAAGAAGAACATCCCCCCGGCATTCTCGTGCCAAATCGTGCACCCTCCCGTGCACCCTCCCGGGACCTTTTAATGCCAAAAACAGGCCTAAAAAGCCCGTGTGTGTGTGTGTGTGTGTGTGTGTGTGTGTGTGTGTGTGTGTGTGTGTGTGTGTGTGTCGTGCTGCTGTTGTACCGCCAAATTTCGGTGGCATTGGCGCAAAAGTGACACCCTTCCCCCAAAGGGGCGGGGCTTGTGACATCATGCCTCAAGGGGATGGGGCTTTTGACGTCAGGAGGGGGGTGCACGGCGAGTGGGCACCCCCTGTGGGGTGTAGCTACACCCCTGATATCAAGCTCCTAGGTCAGTGTCTCTCGAATTTTTCAGTCTCTGGAGCCCTTAAAACTCTTTAAAGGGGTCTTGGGGAGCCCCATCAGTGTAAACACAGAGTCTTGGGGAGCCCCAGATTGCCGGCACGTGTGGAGTGGTGCAGTACGGGACAGATGGCGGCCACTTATGGTGTGCCCGTGGAGCCCCTGAAAGGGTCTCAGGGAGCCCCAGAGCTCCTAGGAGCACACTTTGAGAAGCACTGGTCTAGATGTTTGCAGTTTGGATAGCTTTCTACAATTAGAACCAGTAGCAGATAATTGTTTGTTTGTTTTTTCCTAACCCTCAAGCAATTCAAAATGGACATGGGGATAAATCTGTTTCAATACTCATAAATCTGAAACAAACATGCTACAATCTTATGTAGGGCTAGAAATCCATCAATAATATACAGTTTAGATCTACACGATTTAACATTTGTATAACTATTATATTTGATTTAATTCTACGAGCATCACAGTGTGACGTGAGCCATCTGGATGAAGAGGAACAAAACTCAAATAAAGACACAATCTGAGGCAATTAACCGAGACCGTATGATTGTAATGCAAATAGATGGCATAGGTAATCTCAGGCAATTCATTAGGCCTGATTAGGGATATGTACCATGGGGTCCATGTCTGCTCCAGCCCCTCTCCCACTACTGTTTCTGATGAAACAACAGTAAGGGCCAGCAGCCCTTACTCCCCCAGCGGACCGTTTGTGTTCTCTATAGCCTGAACTAGGGCTATGGGCAAGGAGTGAAGCTCTTGGCGGGCTGTGAAAACACTTCACTTTCTTGAGCTGTGGTTGCTTAAAGGAAGCCAAGATTGAAAACATTTTGAAGTCAGGACATTTTTATTTTGAAGTCAGGAGGCTCCCAGGATGTGGCCTTGTTTACCAAGCAAGGTGCAGATGGTCATGGAGTTTCCCCCGAAAGGCAATGCTTCTCCTAAGCCTGACAGCTAGAGTGAGGAGGACATTGCTCTGACGAACCAATGTTTGCTCTTTTCTCTAAAGGTCTGTGGGACCTGATGACTTCTTGCCATCAGCCCTAACAAAATGCCGCAAGATTGGCCTGAGTCATGCACCTAGCACGATATACAGTACTTGTGCTGAGCTAAATGTATCCATGTAGTAGTGCATAGCCTGCCACTTCACATTTTCAGTGGTATATTTTGAACTTTGATAACAGATTGGAAGATACTTCTGAGAACAAATACTGGCTTGACTTTTAGCCATGTTAGCCTAGAATAAATGAAGACGGCAAACAGAGTAGAGCCTTGAGCCAGGTGTAATAGTGGGGACTGGGAGGACCAGACACGGATCCTTCGTATGAGAATGAAGTGTTAGAAGCATGCCCTTATTTTTTTCTGCAAAATGTTGGAAGGATTACAGTTTCTAAGGCTATTCTTAAACAGAGATAAGAGTGTAAAGGCCACATGCTGTAGGTGCATCACTATTTCTGGATTGGGGTCAAAAGCGTATCAAAAAGGATGCATCCTTTAAAAACTAGGATCTAGGACAATGCATGTGAAGACCAGGTGAGTGCATGCATCTCCTGACTTTGACTGCACCAGTCACTCCTTGGCGGAAGAGGTGACCGCTGTCTATGAAAGTAGTATCACTCAGTCAAGGCCCTGGGGGGTTAGGCCTGCAAACTATCACATGGAGGGCCGGAGGTGTGTACATAGGCCACAAGTCGAGATCCAGATCAGCATTGAACCAGATCAGTGAGGCCACAGGCAGTGACAAAGTCAAAGTCACAAAGAAGGTCAGGTTCACAAAGACAGCAGTCCAGGAGGAGGCAGGGCAAAGTTGAGGCGCAGGGGTCTGTATGCCTACCCTGGCAATGTTACGGTGATTGAACAACCATGTCTCAAGCAACAGTGATAGGACCAACCAGTGATAGGACGGACCACTGATAGGACCAACCCTTTGGCTCCCCAGAACACCTGGTCTGGCTGGGTTGCAGTACCTCCTCTGACCATTAGTTGGCTGGTGCTGCTGTGCAGCATTATCAAGCCAATCGCTCCCTGTGTTTGGAAACGAGCCAGGTGGTGCAGCAGGGAGTAAAGCACCTGGGCCCTGTTGCCAGAGTTCCTGACTCAGTCCTCCTGAGAATTCAGTCTCACCATCCACACTGGTGATTGGTACCAGGTTGGCAGCTAAGCCAACCATGCTTCAAAAAGCAGGTACATTCCCAAGAATTCTGCTTCCGGACAAGAACCACGAAATTGTGGGGCTGAATGGCTAAAACACATATCAGCCAGGCGTGCAGCCACAGAGTCCTGGGGAGGCTGTCTTGCCAGCTTGATCAGTGATGCACAGATCTATTATGTTCAGTATAAATATACAGTCAGCTGCTTGCTCAAAAATTAATCTATTCTCAGCAGCTAATGTACCAATTCCAAAAGTGGAATGCAAACAAAAACTAGATATATAGGTGTCGCTACCTTTTTCTGTCTTCTGCCACAGCTATCCAGCACTCTTAAAAAAAAAAAAAAACCAGAATTGAGTAAATCTAGTTCTTTGCCTAGACAGGAATGTCTGTTTTTAATCTTGGATATGGAAATGTAGCAGCTTCTTACAGGAAAAAAAAAACAAGGCTGAAAATAATAACAACTTACAGTCATCGGCATGAAAATAAGTGACTTTTAAAAATATGCTCCAAGTGCAAAATAAAAATAAAACACCCTGGCATCCAGTGATGGAGCATCACCATATTTTTGGTGTGTGTGGGCGGGGAACAAGATGGTACGGGGCTTGCTGTTATTGTAGAGCAATGCAGCATCGGCTTACTTCTCACTGAGAAACTACAAATATGTTTCTGGGCTGTACCACTTCAGATGCTAGGAGGGGAAGGATGCCATGATGAAACGTTTTCCTTGAAGCAAATTCCTACACCTAGAAAAACAGCACGTCAGGGACAAAGCTGAAGTGGGGCTTTCACAGTGGTAGAGCCTTTACGTTCCATGCAGAAGGTCCCAGGTTCAATCCCTGGCTTCTCCATGGAGAGCTGGAAAAAGCCCCCTTGTCTGAAACAGGGACATGCAGGGGTGGCAGGTGAGGCAGAACCACCCCACCATGGTCCGCGGAAAACAGCCGCAGCCAGATCCTGTGATTGCGCATGCGTGCCACCCGCTTTCACCCGAGTAAGCAGGTGGAACGCGCAGTCTCAGGGTTAGATTGCTGTTATTTTCTGTGGACTATGGCGGAGTTGGTTCTGCCTCACCTGCTGCCCCCCGCACCACACATCTTGGTCTGAAACTATTGAGCAATGTTGCTGTCAGTGTAGACCAAACGGAATGGGATGGACTAATGGTCTGACTCAGTCTGAAGGCAGCTTCCTATGTTTCTCAAGCTAGGCTAAAAGACAGACATTTATTTTTGTGTATGGAAAAACATTCAATCATATGAGGCGCCACCTGCAGCCTGGGGTGGCGCACGCTACACACACACACACACACACACACACACACACACACACACACAGATTGCCTCCTCAGTGAGCACTGGGCCACTGGGTTCAGTGAACCTTCTCATGCATGTAACAGCTTAGCAGTGTGAGTCAATGCAGGCCAGAGACATTTAAGGCTGCGCTCTCTGCATTTGAAGTGGTGTTTTACAACGGGATACAGTGTAGCCCCTGCATTGTGTGATGTGGAAGAACATATGCTGCTCTCATGGCACGATCTATTTTGAAACACAGCTGATACGAAGAAGAAAAAGCACAAGCGACTCATTTGTTTTCATAACATCTATTTTGAACCTTAAAAAATTATTGTGGGGAAGAGGAAAGGCTGACTGTGTGTTCTCCAAATGTCTTTGGTACAAGGAGCAAACACTCCACTAAGACAAATGAAATCAAGAGCTCCAGGTAAAGCAAGTTCTGATTTGTTTATTTTTTTCTGGATTTTTTTTCTGAAGGTAATTAGCACCATGGTATCCCAATACCTATGCTTCCCTCAGGTGCTGCAGTCAACTTTAGCAGCTGGCTTCTCCATGTGGTTTTCTGGGTCTGTGTTGTTTGCTCTGATATAAATTGTGAACAACTAAACAGTACAAGTTTTTTTTTTTTTTTTTTAAAAAAACAGGATCCTGTCTACAGCTGAGCAACTGGGACAAAGGATCGCTGAAAGAATGTTAAATTTCAACATTGTAGGAACATAACTGAACAAACAAACAGGATGTCTTCACACATTACATAATCAGCATATGCTATATTTTGTGAAAGATGTTAGTATAAATTCATTAAAAAAATTATTAGATGATTGCTTGGAGGATAAGATTTCAAACTCTGACTGAAGCTATTCCTGGATTTGTTGTTCAGTCGTTAAGTCGTGTCCGACCCTTCGTGATCCCATGAACCATATCCCGCCAGGCCTTCCTGTCCTCCACTATCTTCCTGAGTTCGCTCATTTTCATGTTCGTTGCATCGGTGATGCTGTCTAACCATCTCATCCTTGGCCTTCCCCTTCTCCTTTTGCCTTCAATCTTTCCCAGCATCAGAGTCTTCTCCAGAGAGTCCTCTCTTCGCATTAGGTGGCCAAAATATTTGAGTTTCAGCCTCAGTACCTGTCCATCCAGGGAACAGTCAGGCTTGATTTCATTTAGAATTGACTGATTTGATCTCCTAGCAGTCCAAGGGACTCTCAGGAGTCTTCTCCAGCACCACAGTTCAAAAGCATCTATTCTTCGGCGCTCAGCCTTCCTTATGGTCCAACTCTTGCAACCATACATTGCTACTGGGAACACCATCGCCCTGACTATACGAACTTTTGTTGGCATGGTGATATCTCTGCTTTTTATTATGCTGTCTAAGTTTGCCATAGCTTTCCTTCCAAGGAGTAAGCGTCTTTTAATTTCATGGCTGCTGTCTCCGTCTGCAGTGATCTTGGAACCCAGAAAAGTAAAATCTGTTACTGCTTCCATTTCTGCCCCTTCTATTTGCCAGGAATTGATGGGACCCGATGCCATGATCTTAGTTTTATTAATGTTGAGTTTCAAGCCAACTTTTGCACTCTCCTGGATTCCCCCCCCCAAAAAAAAACTGTTGTAATGATAGAAATTCCCAGAGACCCTCTTAAGATCTCCAGGCTTGCTTTCAGTAGTCCTCTGGAGATTGATACGGATTCCTGGAGGGTTGGCAACCATATTTGGGAATAAGTAAGAACCAGGACAACAGTATGAACATACTGGAATAAAGGTCTAGCACTGTCATTCGCACCTGTATGAATATGAATATCTGCATGTGTCAAAACAGCACATCAAAACCTGGTTGAATTGTGTGGATTGTGTGTTACCACTGAAATTGTGACTAAAGTGAAGTTCAGAGCTAATTGAGCAGATGGGGGGGGGGGAGGTCCTCTTCACATGACCCAATCTACTGCACATAGAGTGAGGTGGGAAGCTAAAACAGAATTGTGGTCTGTTCCAGTTTAGACTGCAGGTGGGGGAGGGTCTGATTTTGCATACTCTCCCATGTAAAAAAACATCCTGCATGCGGTGTAATAATAAACCAGCAAATCAGGAATAGGTCTGAGCTAAACCTTTCCTCCAGTATACTTGTTTACTATATGCAGTTAAGGATTTTTGCACAGGAAAGGATTCCAAAATATGTGTAGACTGTGTAGGATGAATTTTCAAGGGAAGACAAAAATATCAATAAGACTAGTGACTTTTTGGGGTTCTGCGTATCTCTAGAGCCCTCTTCAGTTGTTAACTCTCCATGTGCAGCGAACACAATGGGACTATCCTGGGCCGGCCTCAGCCCTGTGCTAATGCACTGGCTAGCCACACACCCTCTGGTCAGAGGCAAGTGCTGCATGCAAGACAAGCTTCTCTCTGCAATGCAAAGCAGCCCGGCCACCTCGAGTTCTAAATCACAGGACGTATCTCTCCCTGCATTCAGCGCTTAAGTCTGCAGAAAAATTGGGTCTGAATGTGGGGGCAATCAGGGCATGGGTAGCATGGCATGCTCCTAATCTCCCTCTTCTTGTGTTCACTGAACATGGGGAGAAGGAGGGCTTAGTTCTCATCTAAATTGGATTTCATCTAAACTCATTTTGAAGTAAACTTGGAACCTTCTCCTTGAGATAAAACATTCAAGACATTTCACAGGAGGCCAAAAGAGATTTTCAAAACTAGTGAAATTCTTCAGGCAGGGGAGAGGGAGTCCCATGTTCTTGGGGAAACAGGTGTAACCTGAAATTGATTCACAAAAGACAGCACACCTAGAAATAAAATTATTTATCTCTAGAAACTATCTGAATGCAGTGGTGTAGCTAAGAGGGGGCGTGGGTGTTGTGCCAGACGCACCTCAGGGGGGCTGACATGCGCCACGCACTGTTCTTTTTTTAACCTTTTAGCTGTAAAATTGCAAAAAATGTGCAAATTGCATAAATTTACACAATTTGTGTAGACTTACACTATTTACGCAAACTTATGCAATCCACTCGAGTAGACTACACTTACATGAATTGCCTAAACTTGCGCAAATTGCCTAAACGTATGCAAATTTCTTAAACACGAGAGTGAGTGCTGCAGACAGATCAGAGAAATGGCAGGAAGCTACAGCAGGATAAGTAGAAATATTTTTTTAAACAACATCTCTTTTCTTAGCAGTAAAGTAGTTTACAGGGAGCTTGTTTGCAAAATGGTACAGCTCTGAAAATATGTTCCTTCCATTGTCCTTGTTTTAAGACAGACATAGAAGGTCCGCAGTAGGAAAGGAAGGTGTAGAAAAAGGTGGTTTAGCTGCAGGAAATTCAGAGTTGCCTGTGAGATAGATAGCCCCCCTGCCTGTAGACTATACTGTTGTTTTTCTTCAGTTATTTTTCTCCACTTCTATTTCATTACTAATCCTTTATTTCTTTTTAAGATGTTTTCTAGTTATTTTAATTTTTTATTAATTTTAATTAATTAATTAATCATCTTGTCACAATGGGGGTGTCAAAATATGTTACGTCCCCCTGGTGCCAGATGACCTAGCTACACCACTGTCTGAACGTACAACTAAAAAACCCCAAGAAATGTGCTCTTTGGGGAACATCTTAAAATTGCCAAGAATTTGTGGTTTCTCAAACATGCCGCACTCATATAAATTCAGCTTCTGAACATCAGCCCCAATTCATACAAACTCTTTTCTTATTGTCATTAGTAAAAGGAAACATTTTGTATCCATGTCTGCCAGCTCCCCTGGATCTTCAGAGCTTATGTACATAGATAAAGTGATAGACACTTGTATGGGCTGGATGAACTTGGTCTTTGGGGTCAGGTTCTCTTTTGTGAAAGCAATTCAATAACATCTAATGATGTGGCCATTCTGCACTGGTATCACCTCCTGTATAATGACAAATAGCATTGATCTCTGCAACATCATGTGGCCAGTTCCTATATATTTTCATTTAAAGAGCTTTGCACAATGGATAAATCGGTAGAGACTCTGACGTGAATCTGACAACTGAGATTTCTTTAATGCTAACTGTGTGCAGCCTGCCACTAGGTGATGGATTATCTCAAGTTCAGAAGCAGTGCACCATAGCAGAGATCTCTTTATATCCTGTTGTGGACTGACCTTCTTCTTGTACACCATAACGTCAGCAACGCACTGGGCAGTGTGGTACATTTAACACTGCTCTTTCCTTAAGCTGCTCTTTCCTTCATTTGGGTCTAAAACATCTAAGGGTCTTGAATGAAGTCATGAATAGAGTCACCATAAAAAGCGTTGTCCCCCACCTCAGCAGGCCGGTGCCGATTACTCGGCTCCACCCCCGGCTCGCTGGGCAAAGGTGGGAGCTATTTGACAGCCGATTGGCTGTCGGGTCGAGGGGGCGGGACTGAGGAGGCCCAGAGCTGACGCTCCGTTCAGATCTCCTCAGTCGCGTCCCGAAGATGGAAACCCTGCCCGCCCTCCCAGTTTTCAGTCTGAGATTAGCTGGTTGCCCTTTGGGGGCCGGGTAGGAATTTTTTCTCACAGCCTGATTGGCTTTTGGCTGTGGGTTTTTCGCCTACCCCGGACTGTGGTTTGTGGGGGGTAATATAATTAGGTTACACCATTGGTCACTTTAGGTAGGTAGTGTGCGGGGGGGGCGGGTAGCCAGGGAGGCTTATACTTGGCATACATCCGGAGGTAAGCAAGGCCATGGGGCGAGCCAGAACCGCTCAGACGATGCTGACCCGGATCGGTGAGGCTGGCTGGCAAACCTCAGGGCTGGAAGAGCAAAGACCACCTTGAGGCTTACCTGGGGTGGGTCTGCGCTGTCCAGCTGCTTCAACCCTTTGGGGTTGGCAGTGATAGACTGGCTTGGTCAGTGACCAAGCGAGGATTGAGCCAGGATGTGATGCCCATTTACATCTGGGGGAGGTAAACGGCTAGGGCCGTTTTTCCCCAACCTAGAACCCTCACGCTTGGGGTTTTTTAAAGTTAAGTTCAATAAAGTTTCAGTTTAATAAAAACTCCAGTCCCTGCTGCCTCTATCTTGTGTTTATTAAAATTAATAAAGTGGCCCTTTAACCCAAGCCTTTGTCTAGCGTGCTTATTTGGGGGGTGCACGAGTAAACCAAAGGATCTGTGAATCTAAGTAGAAGACGAAATATAAGGTCCCCAATAGTTTCATTCTCCAATAAAATCTTGTCAACCTCAACTCAAGTTCCTGCGCATATACCCCAGTTGTTGTCATTGGCTTATCTGCTTCGATGACAGGGTATGGCTTAAGAGTCAGAGGTATTATTCCTTCATTGGGTCAGCTGATCTGATATCAAGGCAGTCTTGAGATAATCACGCTGTATTACATATTATACTGCAGCCCTGCTCCAATCTACAGTACAACACGGGGGATAATGTGAGGAGTCACATGGGAGCAGCTCCTGCTTCTATCAGCATCACCCCTCCAGAAACTGGGGAAACACTGACATGCACAGAAACCTCAGGATGGATTCCTCCAATTTAGCCTGGGTGTGCGCAGGACTCGGAGTGCCACTGCAGCAGCTCACACTCAGACATAGTGTACGCCGCCGCTGAAAATTTAAATTCGAAGGTCAATGAGGGATTTACGACCCAATCCAATCTTCACGGAGTTTGCCCCAATTTACTTTGAACATTTTCAGTGTAGAACTTACTCCTGCCTCAGAAAACTTTCGTGTAACTTTACCTTCCTTCCTTAGAAAACAACAAACAACAATTGGGGGGGGGGGGAGAGGCCTCCAGATGAAAGCACACCAAAACCATGTGTCTGAAAGAAATATGTTGTGAAATCATCATGTCTATCAATTGTATATAGAACACAACCCTTACCGTCTTTTTTATGCAAGGTGTATTTTGTACCAAAACAATTATATTACTGTATGTGGTGCTGAATCTTTGCCTATTTGTTCACAGTTGGGGGGCATCTTGACAATTGGGGGCATACAAGAAACTGTGATGTGTTTGTCCCACTTAATTGCTAGTGGCATTTATATCCACCCACTGCTGCCCAGCACTGTTTCTCCTCAATGCAGTCGACCCAGAAAACACCAGGGAAGACTCAGACTGATTTGGCTGTGATTGTGTAATGCTCCAGGTAGTAACAGGAAGCGAAAATGGCACCAGCCTGGACCACACAAACAGATGGCGGTGCTGCGGAAAAGGTGAGTGGAAGAGGACAAGTCCTGGTGAAATCTTTCCTCCTCTCCACCTCCTAAGTCCTGGGTTCAATCCAAAAAAGTACTCAAATAGAACTCTCAGTCAGCCCTAATTTCATATCCTTTCAATACAGAAAGTCCTCACTTAAGGTTGTTGATAGATTCTTAGAAACTTAAGCGAAACGACTTGTAACGAACCAGTTTTACCATAGGCTGGTTGATATGCATAAACAAGAGTTTACGGCATATTTCTGGTCACAAAAACATCACCAAACCACTTCTAAATAAAGACTCAAAACACTTCTAATATTAAACATTGAAATAAATGAGAGCTTTCCAGGCCTGAGAAAACCCACGCAGACGTGGGGAGAAAGTTCAAACTCCACACAGACGGTGGCCCTGGCCGGGAATCAATTTTTTTTCTCAGCAACTTTAAAACAAAACGACTTATAATGAAATGACCTTAAGGCTTCAATTCTATCCACACTTACCTGGGAGTAAGACCCACTGACTATAATGGAACTTACTTCTGAGTAGACATGCATAGGATTGGGCTGTGAGGACTTGCTGTATTATATTATATTATATTATATTATATTATATTATATTATATTATATTATATTATATTATATTATATTATATTATGTCCTTGTTGGACAGTACAGATGTCCCATGTTCTGCTTCTTTAACTTTTAGGAGACTTCACAAAGATGAATGATTTGACCTGGAAAGTGCTGATTCCAGTGATAGACGTCGACGGACATGAAAAGATAATGATTATTGCCATTGTCATACAATACATATTACTTTCAACAACGTTCTAGCTACATTCGTTTTCTTGGTCTCTCTTTCAGGTTTTGTGCTTCCTGACCTGACATTTATAAGCTACTTAACAAAGAGCTTGCCACTTAGAATTTAATATATATGCAAGTGTGTTATTTCACTAGAGGATATTTTTTATTACTTGACATAAGTATGTGGGGGTGATCAGTGTACCCTACTTATAGTGCAATCTTATACTGTTTACTCAGGAGTAAGTCCAATTGAGTTCAATGAAGTTTACTTTCACTTGTATAGGATTGCAGGCTTAGTACTCTTTTGAAATTGTACATGTTGAACATGGGGGGGGGGTTAAACCAAACTGAGGAAGAATACATATTTCCTCATTTTAATGAAAATATAACGTCTCAGGCTTATCATTTCCCTTCTTTAGTTTTCCACCTCTATGCCGCGTCATTACGGCTACTGGCCTAAAACCAACTCATGGCAATTCAAAGTCCTCTTTTTTAAACAGCTATTTGTTATGAGCTTCAGTTTACCCATTGATAGTATGTTACCTGATCGCAGTGGTGGTGACGTATGTTATTTTTCCACTCTATTGGTAGATAAAACAATCGCCTTGAGACTTGACAAGCTGTCGCTTCCAGTTACTCAGGGCCAGTGTGACATGGCATGCAAAATTGCACACCATGTTGTTGTAGCCAGAAGGATAATGGGTGTCACCACAGTAATTGCCAATAAAAATTTGGTGTTTGATGCCTGAATCAATTACCAACCAAAGACATTGTATGCCAGGGCTCTCTGTGGGAGGAATCTATTAAAGTTTCCTGACCCCCTAGTCAATCAAGATAAATAAAGAATGATGAACCTTTAACCAGGGATATTAGAGAAGCAAAGTATGTGCTGTGAGCATCAATTTAATGACTTTTAAAGGAGTGAAAATGTAAAAATGTCAAGAGTGTTTGAAATTAACTATGAATGATGAAGACTCAAAATATCCCTCATGCGCTTTGAAACATGTGTCCAGTAACAAACTGGTGAGGAAAAAAATATGTTGAAATAAAAAACAACAACTAATATTTATCATTTTCAGTCTGTATGAATACAAACCCAGAAAGGTAGCTAGCCTGAAGATGTACAATGGGTAAAAAATAAAGGAGGTCATAGAAGAACAGTTAATAATGAGGAAGACGAAGGTAGGCTAAGAACAGATTCATATATTTAGGGACAATGTGTGCTACTTAAAGGTAGTTCTTTGGAGAAAGTAAAGTGGGACAGCACAAATATCGACGGTGCCAGGAGAAAAGAGAATTATATAAAGTTGAGGAAATACATGCAGGAAATATTCAGGGACATATGAAGTGTCAGGAGTGACAAACATTTCCAGAGAAGGGGTCTTGAAAGAATAGGATGAAATATTCAAAATAAAACTGGAGAAAAATACAAATGCAATGTTGATATGCAGATATTTGGGGAAACCCTCTTAGATATTTTCACTAGCCTTACCAGAAGCTGATAGGTTTCCATCAGAAATTCCCCTTTGCTTTTAGTGGAGTATGTGTCTGTGTATCATGAATGTTATTATTAATCTGTATTTATTTTATTTTATTTTTATTTTATTTACAGTATTTCTATCCCGCGTTTCTCCCCGAAGGGACCCAAGTATTAAGTAGAGATTTGTAGTCAGCCTTCAAATTAATATCTGAAGTGTAGCTTCCCAACACATGCCATCTTGACCTTTGCATCTTGCATCATCTACCTTTCTAATTTCACCAACAGCTCACAGACCCCCCCCCCAACTCTCTACACCCTGTAGTATTTGGCACCCCCCCCAAAAAACCTTTTGCTTACCTTGCACTGCACTATTAAACCACCCAGCCCAGAATGATGTAAGCCAGTCCTGAGCAATGGCTCTCAAAGTCCTCAGGAAGAGACTTGGTACCTGATAACTCTTAACCGGAGATGCCAAAGGCTGAATGTGGGAACTTTGTCATGCCAAGATATACTCTATGATACAGCTATGCCTGCTTCTCTAGTATTCTACATCAGGCCCTGGACACCAGTAGCGTCACTAGGACGCGCGTCACTAGGACGCGTGTCACCCTGGGGCAGGGGGCGCGCATCACCCTAGTGACGCTCTGACATCGCGAAACGGGGGGACAGACCGTTTTGAGGGCAAAAGGCCCTCAAAACGGTCTCTGCGCATGCGCGAAAATTTGAAAAATACCCGGATGAACGCGCTTTCAGAAGGCCCTGGAGTGCCGACGGGGTCAGATGCTCCGAGGCCGGCTCCCGGGCCAGCCTCGGAGCGTCCGAAGGGTGGCGCGCGTCACCCTCTGGTGGCCCACCCCCCCGCCACGCTCCAGCGACGCCTCTGCTGGACACTGTTCCCTGATCAGTTTTTAAATTTCTTTTTTATTTTGAGGCATGCAGAGAACGTCTCCTCAGACATAAACCACCTATTTGGGTAGCGTATGTCCGAGGAGAGGAAATGGGCAGGGAGGTTTGAAAAGAAGGGGATAAGATCTGGTTATGCCATTGCTGCTGGATCCACCCCCTTCTGCCTCTTCCTCGCTCCAGTTCTTCCCCACCCAGAAATGCCCCCAATTCTCCCACTCCCTCCCCCATCCCTCCCACCACCTGACTGTGCTCATTCCACTGGCAGAGGTGTACACGAGCGTGACAATGTCATATGATGCAAGCTAGGATCCAGGCACATCCGCCTGGATCCTGACACTTCTGTCAGCGGAACATTCTGCCAATGGGTTCCAGATGATCGGATTGGGCTGTTTATTTAATACTGTATTGTAGATTGGAAATGGACAGGAAATTGTTCATATTGTAAAACACTGTTACGTGCTCTGAACCCTGACAGCCATGGAAGCTATGCATCTAAAAATACATGAATAAATAAATATATAAATGTATTAAATATTAAAGATAAAGCTGTTGCAACTGGATGGTCGGTAATGCTTATCTAAACATTATCCTATGATCTGAGCTGCTTTCATCTATTCAAACAAACGAGAATGAGCTTGTGACATGTTCAAAAGACACTTAAAATAGGAAACTCAAGGGACTGGAAATGGATTTAAGAGTATTTTGCCTCTTAAATTGCAGTTCAAAATCTAGTCCATTCTCCTAGAGCATGAATTATGGGGTAAAAAGTACCTTAATGAAGTCTAGAAGCCCCATCCGATCTTGGCCAACCATGACCCACCTACAGGCTTCTAAAAACAGTAGCAAAGAGGCCATCACAAAAGCCAAATAATTTGCTAGGGCACTCAGCATTCCAGTCTGTTAGTATAGATAATAGGATGTGGTTTCCATTTTAGCTGTCAAGATTTGAACTCTGGGCAGAGGGGTCTACCGAAGGCTCACATATGCAATTCTCAAGTTCTGATCCTGAATCCCTGCCCTTCTTTGCGAAGATGTTCAAATTGCTTCCCTATCTACTATTCTGCAACAGCCCATTCTATTGTTACATGAAGGCATTTTCCACTATTTTCAATAGGATTTATTGTGATGTTTTCATAACACAGATTATATGCTGTTTTTCGTGTCTGCTAATAAGATTTTAAAAGCATCCTACTTCCCATGAGAATTCCTTGTCAAACTCTGTTTCCAAAGAGAAATTTGAAAATGTACATCGACAATCTCCCATTTAAACTAGTCACTGCATTTACAGCAATGACATATAATCAGGTCATATAAGTAGGTGGGTTTACATGCCTGATCTCTCTCGAATATGAATACCTTTATTGGCATATTAAATTACATGCTGATCTCTCTCTCTCTCTCTCTCTCTCTCTCTCTCTCTCTCTCTCTCTCTCTCTCTCTCTCTCTCTCTCTCACTAGAACGTGGACTTTTGAAAATATGATGAAAAACTTGACTGAGAGCCTCAAAGGTGTGTAGTTGTTAGCCCAGTGTCTATGCGAACTCAAGCTCAATAACTCAGCTCTTATACAAGAGTATGTGAGAATTCTTGTCAGGCCCAATAATTCTTGGCCTAAACTCTATTTCCTGTTTGTAATAGCCCCCGTGGCACCCTCTCATCTCTTCCCACTGTCTAAGTGACTGTAAAATAAAATCCTGGTGCTTGAGACTGAAGAATGCTCTTAAATGGCACTTTCGCCATAAGGAAATTTTGACAGACAGACAGAAGAGCAATGCCTGCTTCGGCCCCATCCAGCTTTTAGCAAATCCGCAGCCAATTAGCTATTAGCAGTATATGCTTCAGAACTGTGCTCAGGCAGGTGAATGGTGCTGTTTTGCACCCCTCCTCGCAACGCGAATGGATTTTTTTTCCCCTTTGCAAAAAATGAAAACTGTAGCCATTATAAGGATTTCTTTCTTCACATCTCTCTACAATGAGCATTAGGGAAAGGAAGGCCAATAAATCACTGGAACCTAGATACCTAGAATATATCGCCTCTGCCAGCTGTCAGTACAGTAGGGAACCTCTGCTGAGCTGACCTATTTCTTGCTTCACGTAATATTTTCTTTCCCATCTCAGCTAATTATACCTTTAGAGACAAAACATATTATAGGCATGGGGGATGTCCAATTTTCATACCGTTTTCGTGACCTGGTTACATATCCGTTTACTTTTATTTCCCGGTGTTAAAAAAATAAATACCGTACATCAACATTTACTGTTTCAGTGTTTCTTTTGTTAACAGAACTGTTTTGCGTCACTCAGCCAGTTCTGGATATCATATTATTGGTATTGTTGAGCTCTTTTCAGCCTAACTCCAGCAGTTAATTGCATCACACTATTGCCTATTTCTAATGAGGATCCCATCCAAACCATGAGCCATTTTAATTGCCCTATTTTTTAAATGTTGTCTCCAGTCCAAATTGAGTGTGCATGCAAACACATGGAGTGGAGTGTGTGAAGCCTGTTAGAAAAGTAATAGTTTGACTGATTAGCTGTTCACTGAGAAGGGAGAGCAACTAAATCCAGCCCTGCTATCCCCCCATTTAAACAGCTCCTCACGTCATTGAATCATTTTTTCCAATAGGCCTTGAAGCTCAAAAAGAAGTAGGAACCTTTCAGTGTGTCCACTGAAAGATAGGTAATCAGGACAATTATTTATAGAATGAGTGTGAAATTATCGATATGGGTTAATTTCCCATATTATCGATATGGGTAAATATATGGCAAATGGGAGCACTATTCTGGCAAATGGAAGTCCCATTGACTTAATGGTAGTCTCAATTTAGAACTTACTTTCAAACATAGTGTGTGTTCCTGAAGAGTACTACTCATTACAATTCAGAATGCAATAAGAAACAGTTGCCTACATGTTTCAACAAGAGAGTTAAGGGAAACTCAGATCAAAAGAAGCTGATCAAAAGGAGACCAGCATGGGAAGGGTGTGTGTTGAGGCCAGGAATGGTGCGGTATCCATGACAGCAGCACCACCAATATCCTATCCCTCTTCCCAGGCTTGATCCACCTTCCCTGGTCCACTCGTACTTGCACCGCAAAATCACTGGCACAGGTCTGAGTAGACCCAGTGGGGCAATGGAGGTTTACCCCTGGGCAGGGGAACTAATGTTCCCTTATCCAGAGGAGACCTCCAGGACTGCCCTCCCGTAAGATGCAGCGCAAGCTCTGGTGGTGTGGCTGTATCATGGGAAGGGGGTGGGCTTAGAAAGGATTGGGCTGTCACTTCCAGATAAGTGTGTTTAGGTTTGCAGGCTCAAGTCGTTTGAAGTTCCATTAGTTTCATTTGGGACAGTTAAGCACACGCCTAACAACCTCCCATTAAAATCAACAGGACTAAAAAGTACTTAACTTTTAGATATTTTTGTAGATTTTCACGACGCGACCATATCCTTGAATTAAAAATCCGCATGTTGCCGGGAAACTCCGTCGTTATAGATATAAAAATTTATTTCAAAAATAAATTTCTTTTTCAGAGATGTTAAAACATACTTTTGACGTTTCGCACACGTAACATTTGTGGCATCATCAGAAATCCCCTATAGTGTTCCTAAGACAGCTTAAAAGACTAGTGCAAGAGAAAACAGGAAGTAGGCACTCCCTATCTGACAAGAGAAACAATCAGTAACAGCTGATTGTTTCTCTTGTCAGATAGGGAGTGCCCACTTCCTGTTTTCTCTTGCACTAGTCTTTTAAGCTGTCTTAGGAACACTATAGGGGATTTCTGATGATGCCACAAATGTTACGTGTGCGAAACGTCAAAAGTTTGTTTTAACATCTCTGAAAAAGAAATTTATTTTTGAAATAAATTTTTATATCTATAACGACGGAGTTTCCCGGCAACATGTGGATTTTTAATTCAAGGATACTTAACTTTTGCTTGGATTGTGTCCAATATGATTCTTTATGGCAAGCAACCCATCTTCTTCATGTACATTCAAGCCTTCTCTAAGGAGTAAGGTGTTTTTGCAGCTTAATGCCCAGTTGAATTAGCTTATGTTAAGGTATTGATTTTACATTAAGGAAGATAAATGTTAACACATTGACAGCTGGATGTGGCTCTTATTAAGACTGGCAGTTTATAGATGGAAAGATACTGCACAGTGGACAAGGCTGGGTATCCCTTCAGTATGTAAATTACTTGCCATTGCAACAGTGCAAGAATGCTTAGTCAGGCCAGGATCTGGAGAGCTTGAACTTGCAATGCCCAAGCGCTGCAGTCGAGGTCAAACACTGTATACTTGAAATAAATAAACAGCAAGAACAAACCCCCCAAGCTGATGAGAAATCACTTCAAATCATACATCTTTAGCACAACAGGAAATCCATCAGGAGAACATGTACATTTTCTGTATCTTAAAAACAGTGTTTGGAAGACCTTGTGACCTTATTCTCTGTAGCAGGACTAGTAGCTGCAGCTCAGTGTTTCTGTTGGTTTTAATTGAGTTTGTTTTCTTCCATGTAAAATGAAGGGCTAGGATGTTGTGAACTCCACCCTAAGAAATTCTACTCAAAATGCAGCAGCTTGTTTGGCTTCCTTAAAGATTCTCAGATGTCTCTGCTTGGGATGAAGCCTAAATTTACAACCCAATCCAGCGAGAGATCCAGAGGCTGCATCCTTCTCCTTCGGTGGTTAGGGAGACAGAGAAAACATGCGGGAGGGAGTTGCCCAAAGAGTCACACCTCCTACAGGTGTCATAGAGGGCAGATAAAGGCTCTCAGGTGCCTGGACAGTACACTGCCCCCCAGAGTCCTGCGGCGGCATGGCACTCAAATTCCAACAGAAAGCATAATTAAAGAGAAAATGATTAAGCATATAGAAGACTGAGTCTTGCTGAAGGAAAATTAGCATGGTTTGTGTAACCTTCTAGAGTTCTTGGAGAATGTCAAGGGCATGAGGATAGAAATGACCCCGTTATCATTGTATACTTGGTATTTCAAAACGCTTTTGGCAAAATCCTCACCAAAGGCTCTGAGTAAATTTAGCAGTCATTGAACGAGAAGACATGTCCATTTATGGATTAGTAACTCATCAAAGAACAGGAGGCAGAGAGTAGGAATAAATGAGCAATTTTTCACAGTGGAGAAAAGTAAGAAGTGGGGTCTCTCGAGGATCTGTATGGGAACTGGTCATAAATTATCTGGAGTTGGGGGTAAACAGCAAGATGGCCAATATTTGTAGATGACACCAAAATATTCAGGATAGTAAAAACAAAAACACATTGTGAAGAGCTCCAAAAGACCTTTCCAAACTAGAAAAATGGGCAACCAAATGGCAGATGCACTTCAATCTCAATGACTTGTCATGCCCTTTGGAGCAAAAAAATCCCTTCTTCACATAATACAGTATACTAATGGGATCTGTTGTGTCACTGATGAACCAGGAAAGAGATTTTGGGCACAATCTGCTCAGCGATCCAGCTATGCCAGTGCCGGCAATGCTGGATCCTGAGCAGTGTAGGCGGAGTTGGAGGTCTCCTCGGGGTAAGGGAACTTTTGTTCCCTTACCCCGGTTAAAGCCCCAGCCTTCCAAACGGGTCTCCTCGGATCCACGCCAGTTATTGAGCTGGTGTAAGTTCAGGAGGCCCATGTCAGAAGAAACGTGCCTGGAAGGGGGAAAGGATACGGCATGTGCCGCTGCTGCCAATCCCACCCCCTCCAAGGCCCGATCCCCCCAAGCCTCCTGGGCCACCCAGTTGGGGCCACTGTCTGTGTGGAGTTTGAATGTTCTCCCTATGTCTGTGTGTGAACTTTCTCCAGTCCAGAAAGCTCACATTTATTTCAATGTTTTCTATTACAAGCATTTTGGGTCTTTATTTAGAAGCTTACAGCGCAATCCGACTTAACTTTTGCGCCAGTTTAACCAGCGGCGCAGCGAGAACAGGAGGCCCCAGAACGGAAAAGGGATTCAAATCCCCTTTGAATTCCTCTTTTGGAGGGGATTTGAATCCCTTTTCCATTCTGGGGCCTCCCATTCTCGCTATGCCACTGGTTCAACTGGCACAAAAGTTAAGTCGGATTGCGCTGTAAGTGATGTTTTTGTGACCAGAAATATGTCATGAACTCTTGCTTACGTATATCAATTAGCCTATGGTAAAACTGGTTTCGTTATAAGTCGTTTTGCTTAAAGCTGCAGTTTCCAAGAACCTATCGGCAACTTTAAGTGAAGACTTGCTGTACTTCAGACATTGCATGAAATTTTTTGCCACAAAATGTGTTGATGGCCACTAGTTTGGATGGCCTTTAAAGGGGAGTCTTCCAGGTCTGGAAGCAGTATGCCTGTGTACAGCAGTTGCAGGGAAGAGCCTGGGCAGGAGAGAAGTATAACTTTCTCCCCCACTTGTAGAATTGCAGAGGTAACTAGGGGGCCACTGTGAGAATAAGGATGCTGAACTAGATGGGCCTTTAGCCTGATCCAGCAGGACTTTCTTATGTTCACAGAACTATGAAGGAAATGCTGACATTTTATCAAGGAACCACATGGTTGCACTGACAATGAATAGTGCACCTTTAAAAAGCTGAGAATTCAAATCAATCACCGTAAAAGCAAATAGGTCAACTAAGTGAGCTCCCATTAACTCTGTCATGCTTGACAGAAATAGGACAGAGAAAAGAGCCAGCTTCTTGCGTCCCCTCTCTGCCCCCGGCCCTTGCTTGATGCACATGGAGTTCTGTTGATGTCATCGGAATGTGATTCTGCATTGCTTATGCACTGTTGCCTGAAGGAGCCCTGCAGTCCGAAGTAAATACAGTAACTTAAAAGTTGATCCCTGCCAGTCTATCATCAAGAAAATGGGCTTCTCTTTTCAGGCGAGGGAGGAAAACTTCGGCACAGAACCGGCTGTTTACAACACCATCTGTGTTATGCAACGCGTTATAATCAAAAGTGAAGATGTTCCAAGGTATGGTTTGTCATCTGTGTTTTATTCACAGTCCTGGAAGTGCAATGTTGTAGACTGAATGATCAATCTCTAATGATTAGTGATTTGCTGGAGTTTTACAAGAATTGGATGGCATGGTGTAACGTGTGGCTGGGAGTGTGTGGCTGTATGAACATGCCATAAAATTTAAACCAGAGTTGATAGCATTAACTAGAATTGGTAACATGCAGAAAATAACATGCTAACATTTTTTATTAGTGGTTCTTTCAATGACTGTAAAGGAAAGCTTTCTTTTCACTAAAGCTGACATGGTCAATTGTTCTGAGTTTTTCACACACGGGCAGCCCAATCCTATCCAGCATCGGTACAGCGGGGTCGTGCAGGCCACGCTGTAACCAGCACTGGATAGGAGTGGGCTAGAGGTCTCCTCGGTATAAGGAGACGTTTCCCCCTTACCCCCGAGTAAACCCCCAACTTGCGCAATGGGGCTACTCGGATCTGCGGCAGTTCAATCGCTGGCACAGAATCAAGAAACCCAGTGTTGGGCTTTCAAGCCCAGGAGGGGGGATAGGATATGGCGTGTGCCAAGGCCACCAATCCCTCCCCCCCTCACAGACCTGATCCGCCCACCCCTGCCCTGTTATGCCCCCTCTTCACTCCCCCCGCCCTCTCCCAGCCCCCATGCTGCTCGGAACGACTTTACTTGCCCCAGTGCGCGGGGCTCCTGAATGCAGCACCAGTGGGATGGTGCAGGCCTTTCTGCTGGCGCCACCTACTCTCCAGGTGCTGCAAACATACTTTACAGCATGTTTGCTACACCCTAGGCCGGTGCAGCGGTCGCTGTGCCGGTCTAAGGAAACAGCGCAATCTACTGTTACACCAGTGCAAGGTTACAGAGGATTGCGCTGTTAGACATCAAAAGTTCCCTTGCTATGAGGAGACCTCTATGTCTCTATGTCTGCCCCCCCATCATAGGATGCAGTGCGCACTCGTTGATGCAGCTGCATTGGAGGAGGGTTTAGTTAGGATTGGGCTGTTTGGCTGCAATCTTATATGTACTTTCCTGGGAATAACAGCCCGGTCCAGCCCAAGGCAACTGCGGTACAATTCAGGCACAATTGCAGCCCAAGTGCTTTAGGCCCGAGTTGTGCCTGAATTGTGCCTGAGTTGGGCTGCAATTGTGACTGAATTGCAGCCCGGTCCAGCCCAAGGCAACTGCGGTACAATTCAGGCACAATTGCACAATTCAGGCACAATTGCAGCCTAAAAGTGGGTGTGTTGGGGGCGTGTCGGGGGTGTGACGGGGGCGGTTACGAATTTTGGTCCGGTTCCAGACACTGGAGAGCCACTGACACGCCCCCTTGAGCCCAACTCAGGCCCAAAATTTGGGCCAGCAAAAAGGGTGGACCCAAATGTGAGGAGACCCATAGGAGCCATTTTACCTTACCCACACCAGCCCTCTCCTGAAAAGTTCTAACACCCTGGGCCCGAGTTGGGCCTGAGTTAGGACCGAACAGGTGTGGCCTAACTCTGGACATGGACCCAAATAGTTACCCTATCAGCACCCAGCCCCACCCAGCCTCTTTCCCACAAAAGCCCAGCCCCAGCCCTCCACTCTCTCTCTCTCTCTCTCTGAGCACGTGGCGTGGGGTTCTGTCCCCCAGCAGCCACAAAGTGGGACTTTGAAAACTTTTCTAACATCCCACTTCTCTCTTCTCCTCTCTCCTCTCTGCCCCCCTCTAGGGCAGAGAGGGCTGTTCTGCCTGTGGCCAAACTGTTTACTGCTGTGCCTGGGCAGCTGTCTCCATGCAAGTGTTTGCTAACCCATGTCTTTCTCCCAGCCCCTCTCTCCCCCCCCCCCCATACAGGCAACAACACCAGCAGGTAAGTGCAGGGTTTGTGCTGACATGTGGTCTGACGTCTGCCTCTTTGCATAGAGAAATATAGGTAGGATACATGCCTCTATACCAATGTCTTGTCTCATAGCTGCCTGCATAGCCTGCCATGATATGCCTCTATACCAATGTCTTGTCTCATAGCTGCCTGTATTAATGTGAGCACACAATGCCATGAGTGTGGAACTGTAACCCATATGTAGACACCAGCTGTTCCCCCCCCCTCTTTTCTCCACAGGGTCTACCGACAGGTCAGTATTGCTAGGATTGCCATGGTTGTGACCCCTAAGTTGTGTTGTTGTCTCTCTCTTTGACCCCTTTCCCTTACAGGATCATGCTCACCGTACACCCAGGGAAGGAGCGCAGACCAGGCTATGTGTCTCACACCACTCAGCTGTGTTTGATTTCTCTCCCTGCAGACCTTTGCAACTGGCACACTGGCTCCTCTTCAATGGCGATTGCTACCACGCAGCAGCTGCCATGGAACACCCCCATGTTGTTTGTCCCCCCAGGAATGCCCACTACCACAAACCGTCCGGGGAGCACCCCTGGGCCTGCAGTCTGGTTGCCCCACGGTCACCTGCCTTGATGCTGCCAGAGAGGTCTGGGAGCCTGCCCTGCAACCCACCTCAGCTGCTGCTGCTGCCCCACCGCCCTGGCTGCCTACTTGCTGTCCCTCCCCTTTCTATGGAGCAGGCCGTGGTTCCACAGGGGAAGAGCCCGCATCTCCAGGTCCATGGGGCTCGCCTGATGCTGCTGCTGTGGTCCTAGAGGCTGCTGTGCCTACCCCTGGCAGCCACGCCCGGCCATCTCTGCCACTGTTCCAGAACAATAAAGATGCCCCTGGAAACACATGTCCCCAATGTTGCACAAGCACTGCCCCACACACCCAAACAGGCAGGCCCCAGCACACAAGCCTCTGCATGAATCCCAGCCAGGGTCCGCCACAGCCATCCCTGGGAGAACACAGCAGGGGGGCTGCCGGACCCTCTGGGACCAGAGGGGAGGGGGGAGTTGGGGGGCCTGTCAGGCAGGCAAACACTGACGGGCACTGTGGCGCACGTCCGCCACGTCCGTGAAGAGCCCTTTCAGCAACCGGGGCTCTCACCCACCCTCGGTCCGCCCATCACCGGCATCCGTGTCCGCCCGTCACCGGCGTCCGTTTCCGCCCTCTGTCCGCCCGTCACCGGCGTCCGTTTCCGCCCATCAACGGCGTCCGTGTCCGCCCTCGGTCCGTCTGCATGAGAGGCGCCCGTTCCTGCATTGCCTCCATCTGCGAAGTGCCCCCTGTGCCCCTATCGGTCTCTGCAGACCCCTCTCCCTGTATCCCTCTCCCACCAGCCGTGTTGTCTGTCTGTTTCTGACCCACCCGTGCCCCTCCCCAGCACCCCCTGTCAGTGTGCCTGCCTCCCCTCCCACTCCCTGATGATGGACGCTGGCACCCCCCATGCCGCCAGAGCGCCTGCCGCAAGGTGCTGATGTTGCCCCATCTGGGGGTGTGATGAGCTGCGTGAGCCCTTCCCGCTCGCAGCAGACAAGCCCACGGCATCTCTCGGTCTTGGCCGGGGCACGGAGCAGAAGGCATGCTGGGATGCCTTCTTTGTGGGCATTGCCACGGCCCTTGAGGCCCAGGGCTTCAGGCAGCGCACGGGCATGTCCTGGCGGAGGCGGTTCCAGACCTCATGAGACCCCCCCCTTGTGCGTGCCGTTCCCACCCCCTCCTTCCCTTCTCTCCCCCGCTCACCCCCCCATGACTCCCACGTGCAGCCTCACCGTGGCTTGGGGGTGGCATCGCAGTCTGCAGGAGGGAGGGCAGTCGCACTCCCCCCTGCGGCAGGTGGCTGTTGCCCAGGGTGCCCTGGGGCAGCTGGCACTGGCACAACCTCTGCCCTTCAGCTGACTGTCAAACGCGCAGTGCCTGCAGGCCCGCCTGTGGCTGCCCATCTGCTGCGACCGCTGCAGCAGCTGTGGTAGGTGCACGCAGACGGGCTGAGGAGGGGGCTCTTCGCTTCCACAAGACTGACAGCTCCCCACAGGAGCCTGCCTGCCTCTGCGGTAAGTTTTGCCGCGATCCTGGCCCAATGCTGTTGCCTCCAGCCTAACTCAGGCACAGTTGCAGCCTAACTCGGTCCTAGTTTGGGCCACAATTGGGCCACAATTGGGCCTCAACTGTGCCTGAGTTAGGCTGGACTGAGCCCCAAGTCTTATTAAACTGAATAGGACTTACTTCTAAGTATAGATGCATAGAACTGCATTGTTAATAGGTATATATTATGGGGTTTCATCCGTGCCACCATTTCATTTCGGGGGGTGGGGTGGAGGGACAAGGTTCTCAGCAAGTTTCATAGGGCTGCTCTTGAATAAACTCAAGATTCAATGGCAAAAAGCAGTACATTTTAAGAGATTATATTTACCTTTTTTTTCTTCATAATAGGAGGAATGGAGCAATGTTATCAATGGCAAAAGGATTTATGCCTTTGGTATGCACACCTTGTAATCATACGTATTGTGTAGAAACAGTGAGCTGGTCAGAGACGTTTGGATACTCTTGAGGAATAACAACATGTGGTCTGAAAGGTGGGCAAAGAAGCCCTAGGTTCTGTAAGCAACAGACTGCTTCAAACGACACAAAGTAGATTGAGAAGCCGATGGAAAAATAATATACTGCATGCGATTGCGATATACTAGAGGATAAATCAAATCACTGAGGATAAATCAAATCCCTGAGAATGAAAGAAAAGGATAATAAAACAACACCCCAACTTCTGAAGCCCAAGGTTGCTATCAATATTTTCCTGTTTTTATATTGGTGCCAAGCATAGCAACAGGGGAGGGGAATGATAAACATTTCTCAGAAATAGATTGACTGTGTGAATATTCACCTTTTCCAGTTCTATTTTGTGTCATTCTTGCTCCTATCTGCTACTAGTGCACTGCCGTTTTTTTTTCCTGTTTACTGCTTTTTCTTCCTATATACATCACCTGGGTGATTCTAGCCAATCAAAGATCAGCGAACAGGATGACAGTACAGCACTACCCAATCGGATTGGGCTACATGATAATAACACTGAAGAGAAACAAAGCAGTTGAAAGGCAGGAGCAAGAAAGGGTAATGTAAATGAAGAAGCAAAGATCTTCACAGGGTTTGCCAGAAAAATCCAGAGCAGGGCAGTTTTCAACACTGCCAAAAATGCTCCTGATAAATAGCGAGTCATCTCTCACTATTTCTTCACTCTACACTAGTTTGGCAATTTACAAATCAGATTATACTTTGGGACTCCACACTATTGAATACTTCTTTAGCTGGATTAAAAAAAAACAACACCTCTTATAGGAAACTGTTTTCCCTTCCTGAAGGACAATTGATTTGTATGTATGTACATTGTCACTTTTAAAAGTGGGAAAGTTTCTCTCTCATTGCAATTTTGTAAAAGGGACCATTTTGCTAGAAATCGGTGTCAGCAACAGGCAAACATCCTTCGGCATTTTCTTGACTGACAAAGTTTTGACTTCCAGTACTTTAGTGGGTCATCTTTTTAAAGCACTCGGCATTTGTAGATCTGCTGGTCGTGGCTGTTTCTTGAAAAATGGATACGATGAGAGAGTGACTCTTCTGCATGGTTTAAAAGGCCTGTACTTGAAAACCATTTAGAAGTAAAGCCTCAAAATACTCCAGGGACTGAGTTAAGAGACTGAATTGAAGCTCTAATGCTCCACATCACAACAGCCAGCCTTCTGAGGTCACCAGTTGTGGCCAAAATAAGCCCAGCAATGCCCTAACTCAAAAGAGAACATAAGTACATAAGAAGAGCCCTGCTGGATCAGGCCAAAGGCCCATCTAGTCCAGCTTCCTGTATCACACAGTGGCCCCACCAGATGCCTCAGGGAGCACGCAGCCATGTTTCCTGCTGCCACTCCCCTGCACCTGGCACAGAGAAAACCTACTTCTAAAACCAGGAGGTTGCTTATGGCTTGTAACCTGCAATGGTCTTTTCATCCATGAATCTGTCCAAACCCCTTTTAAAGGCATCTAGGCCAGGTGCCATCACCACATCCTGTGGCAAGGAGTTCCACAGATGAATTACACGCTGGGTAAAGAAATATTTTCTTTTATCCGTTCTAACTCTCCCTCCACACAATTTTAGTGCATGTCCCCTGGTTCTGGTGTTGTGCGAGAGGGAGAAGAATTTCCCTCTATCCACTCGCTCCATCCCATGAATAATTTTATAAGTCTCAATCATGTCCCCCCTCAGGCGCCTTTTTTCTAGGCTGAAAAGCCCCAGACGCTGTAGCCTTTCCTCATAAGGGAGGTGCTCCAGCCCACGAATCATTCTGGTCGCTCTTCTCTGCACCTTTTCCAATTCAACTATATCCTTTTTGAGGTGTGGTGACCAGAACTGGACACAATACTCCAGATGTGGCCTTACTATCGATTTGTACAAAGGCATAATGATATTGGCCGTTTTATTCTCAATCCCTTTTTTAATGATCCCGAGCATGGAATTGGCCTTCTTCACAGCCGCCGCACACTGGGTCGACACTTTCATCAACCTGTCCACCAGCACCCCAAGATCTCTCTCTTGATCCGTCACAGACAACTCAGAACCCATAAGCGTATATGTGAAATTTTGGTTTCTTGCCCCAATGTGCATCACTTTGCACTTACTTACATTGAAGCGCATCTGCCATTTTGCTGCCCATTCTCCCAGTTTGGAGAGATCCTTTTGGAGCTCTTCACAATCCCTGCTGGTTTTCACCACCCGGAAAAGTTTAGTGTCATCCGCAAACTTGGCCATCTTGCTGCTTATCTCCAACTCCAGGTCATTTATGAAGAAGTTGAAAAGCACTGGTCCGAAGACCGATCCTTGGGGCACACCGCTTTTCACCTCTCGCCATTGTGAAAATTGCCCATTGACTCCCACTCGCTGTTTCCTGGTCTTCAACCAGTTCCTAATTCACAAGAGGACCTGCCCTCTTATTCCCTGACTGTGGAGTTTTCTCAGGAGCCTTTCATGAGGGACCGTGTCAAACGCCTTCTGAAAATCCAGATATATAATATCCACGGGTTCGCTCGCATCCACATGCCTGTTGACCTTTTCAAAAAATTATAAAAGGTTTGTGAGGCAAGACTTCCCCTTGCAGAAGCCATGCTGACTCTCCCACAGCAGAACTTGTTCTTCTATGTGTTTTAAGATTTTATCTTTAATGAGACTTTCCACCATCTTCCCTGGAACAGATGTTAGGCTGACCGGCCTGTAGTTTCCCGGGTCTCCCCTCCTTCCTTTTTTAAAGATTGGCGTGACATTAGCTATCCTCCAATCCTCTGGCACAGTGGCCATTTTAAGGGACAAGTTGCATATTTTGGTCAAGAGGTCAGCAACTTCATTCTTGAGTTCCTTCAGAACTCTTGAGTGGATGCCATCCGGACCTGGTGATTTATTGATCTTTATTTTGTCAATTAAGTCTGAGATGTCTTCTCTTTTAACCTCTATTTGAGCATAAAGAGCAGGCTACAACCCTTAGAACTCAGGATTTATTTATTGCATGTAGCACAGAATCCAAATTTTCATATACACACAGCGTTGCACATATCTATTACATTTAATATGGAAAGTTATTTTCTTCTTTAAACATTGTCACTACAGAAAACCCTTTACAAATTATAAGCAAGACTGACAGAGCCCAGATTTAATTTTTTGAAGTCAGAGTTTCTTTGGCTGAATTATGCCCAGTAATACAAGTTAGTAGCCACATGCTGTGTGGTGACTATAATTGAACTATAAACTACATACCAAATAAATCCAGGGGTAGATTCATATGTTCCTTACCAGAAAGTGAATAATCACAACTAGCATTTATATGGTGCTTTTTCTTCAGTGTACTTCCTATACATTATCCAAGTAATCTTTACACCAACCTTGTAAGGTGTTTTATGACCCCCATGTTACAGATTAGAAAATAGCATGAAGACTGAATGATAGTGGAATTCTTACTGCCTACTGAGTTCATGACTGAGTTGAGTGTTGTTATTGTAGCTCAGAATGCATACTTTATATTGGTGTAGCACTTTCTAAGTGTGCCAGGGGCTTCACACTTATCACTTTGATGTTGTCCTTACAACAACCCTGTAAGACAGGAATTCATAGCCTCATATTGCAGCTGAGGAGCTGAGACTGAGAGGGAATGGTTTGCCAAAGGACACCTAATGCATTCAATGGCAGAGGCGAGATTAGAGTTTTGCAGTTTTAAAAAAAAAAAAAAAACCATAAGTGGTTGTCTTGTAATAACCTTGTGGAGAGGGATCCATATGAGAAGGGTTCCGTTGTGTTGGATGGCATCATGGATTCGCATGAGTTCTGCAGTTTAAAGGTTAAGAGTTAGTGGAAGTTCACATTGGCATACGTGCCACTCCAGGTGCCACAAAAGGGTGGATGTGTGCAAGAGGGTCATTTCATTTTTCAAGGAAACTTCAGTCCCTCTCCTGGCACACTAGTGTGCCTATATATATATATCACTACTGTTTTAATACACACACACACA
This sequence comes from Plestiodon gilberti rubricaudatus, assembly GCA_026170595.1. Taxonomy (NCBI): domain Eukaryota; kingdom Metazoa; phylum Chordata; class Lepidosauria; order Squamata; family Scincidae; genus Plestiodon; species Plestiodon gilberti. Next base: position 77,056,362 of record JANXHW010000002.1, read on the forward strand.
CACACACACACACACACACACACACACACACACACACACACACACACACACACACACACTGTATTGACCTGAGTATAAGATTCACTTTTTTCCCCTAAGGCAAGTCTTTAAAGTAGGGGTGCGGCCTACAATCAAAGTCTAGCGTTTTCTGAGTTTTCTGCAAAGCCGTTCCCGTTTTCCCGTTTTCAAACCTCTCCAAGTCTCTTTCAAAGGTAAAACACTTTTTCTTTTTTTAAAACTGCAAAAGCTCTGTTTTCAGCTCTTAATCACTTGCTAACTGGCCAAGATCTCTCTAGCAACCTCTAGCCTTAGAGGCATTTGAAAAAATTAACCCTTAAGCTCCAGTCCCAGAACTCTGGAAACTAAGATATTTATTGATCCTGCAGTTTGAAAGTTGAGAGCAAGAGCTCCTGCATAGGCTTATCATATCCAAAGGGGGACAGAGTGCCAACTTTTAGGCTGCAATCCTATGCACACTTTCCTGGGAGTAAGCCCCATTGAATGCAATGGGACTTACTTCTGAGTAGACATGCATAGGATTGTGCTGTTAACCATTGAAATTTGGGCAGGTGCAGCTCATCGTCATGGAAGGGTGCAACAAGCTGCACCTGCCCAAATTCCAAAGGTTAAAGGTAGGTACTCTGTCCCCCTTTGGATCTGGGAAGGTTACTTATACTAGGGTGCCCAGATTAAATAAGGGGCAGGGTGCCTATGCCTTTAACTGTACTAAAGCTGTAGTGTTTTACTCTTCTACTAATGTGTATATTTTCTTTAAGTTAAAAAAAGTTAAAAATGTATTTTTAAAAAAATAGCACCAAACTTTAAGGGTGCGGCTTATAATCAGGAGCGTCCTATACTCGGGCAATACTCTGTGTGTGTGTGTGTGTGTGTGTGTGTGTGTGTGTGTGTGTGTGTGTGTGTGTGTGTGTGTAACGCTACTGTAACTCTCCAAAAGGCTACCCTGAAAACAGCAGGAAGGAGAAATAGTTGGGTCGGATATAGTTAGTCAAGAAATTAACGCAACCACGGCCATCCCATCCTATTTTCCAAGTTTCTTGGAAATTGCTAAAGGAACATTGTTTTGTTAGCAAATACCAGGCTTCGGGCCCAATCCTATGGTCACCCTACGCTGCTGGAATTCATGTTCCAGCAGCACAGGGTGCTTTCCAGCTGCCGAAAGCTGGCCACTGTAGCATGCTGCCAAGCCACTTTAGCAATGGCTCCTCTGTCAGTGTCCGTAAGTTGGTGGTGGAGGTATGTCATGGGCAGGAAGGGGAGGGCAGGAGGAGTACTATCCACTCGTTTTGAACCCCCTTCACCCCTTTTCTCTCATTAGATTTAAGCCAGCAAAATGGCTGGTGTAGGTCTGAGGAGACCCATAGTCAATTAGGCAGCCTACGGGAAGGGGCGGGGTAAATAAAACATTTTTACTTAGCTTCTGCAGGCTGTCTGATCACACACACCCAATGCATGCAGTGCAGTCTCTATTGGTGCAACTGCATGGCTATAATGTGGCAGGATTCCATAGCAATCCTCTTTATTTTATTTTTTTTATTGATCCAGCATATCAATTTCTTTTTTACAAGCATAGTTAAGTGTCACAAAATACAGAAATGCAGCACATTTCAGAAAAGAATCCTTCTTCCTCTGAACTGGGGATGAAAGTTATTTTGCTGGAAGTCGAAACCTATTAATACTCTTATTTCTGTTCAAATTTCACCAGGGCTCACTAACATCGTGGTCCGATAAGCCTAACATTACTCAGGTTGTTCTGTAATGTGGTTCTTTATTATTTAAATGTTCCTTTTTACCTGAGCAATCTCCTCTCTGTGACCTATATACACTGTAGTACTTTCAGCCTTCTGTCAGCTAAATTAAACCTAAGGAAGCCATGTAGCGGCTCAGAACAATCTTTCTTCCAAGGATATTAATAGCACAGGCTACAGCGAATGACAAAGACAAGGAAACAAAGTTCATTTTCTCCCAGCTACACTGAGAGACCCCCTAAAAACGAAACACAAACTCTTTTTTTAAATCATTTTGATATGACATTTGAAAGGAAATTAGAACTACAGAGGGCCAAATAGTGGCAACGACAAAATGATCCTGGAATCCTTGCACTGTTTCACAGTACAGATGCAAATGAAGTCTTCTGATACAAAATACAGAGATCTGCACACCAGGGAAAGAATGATATGCATCTGATTCCTGGAAAAAATGAAATCACTTGCCTTTTCTGCCAAACTCATTCCTTTTGATATTGAAAGGACTTTGGGAGCCTTTTGCACAGACTGCAAAATTGACACAACTGTACCTCCGGCATTGGAAGGTTGGGACTAATGCAAGGAATAAACACACCACAGCCTTTCTTCTGTCCATGATGTAAGCAAGCAAGCAAGCAGACAGCGTAGAAGAGTAGAAGGAGACGATGCGGTTGCTGATTGCTGAAGTCCCAATGTCCCTTTGCTCAGCATTCAGGGCCTTTGCCGTCCTTGCTGGTGCTAGGAGAATTGTGCCTGTGGGAGTTCTCTCTCTCTCTTTCTCTCTCCCCCAGGGGAAAAGTCACCGCTTTCTTGATATTCTTTGGACCAACCCACTCTTGAACTGTTGGGCTTAAAGCCAGAACTCGACTTTTGGAGTACAGTACTTGAACTACCGTGGGGTGGATGGAAGGCAGGCAAATTTGGCATGGGGCACATTGAGTGCCATGAGAGGTTTTTTTTTTAATGCTTTCCTCCTCTGTCATTTCAGTGCTGAAAAGGACCCCACAAAGCAGCAATTTGCAGAAATTACTATTTGGGGACAAATCCCTGCTTTGGGGGAGAATTTTAGGGGGAAGGTGAACTGAGCCTCCCTTCATGACTCTCAGTGTTCCTGGCGCACCCGTATCTGTTTGGAGACTTCAAAGGACAACTTCTGGGCCACTTCCAGCTTTCGTTCTGCTTGCTAAAAATAGGTTGAACGAACCATCTCATTTGCCCATTTTACTTCCCCATCCCTCTCAGCTGTCTTATGATCTGTCACCTGTCTGCAAAGCAGTTCAGGAAGAGGATAAATGTTGGACTGGGAATCACCCAATGCAGAATATCTCCGATGGGACAAACTGTCTTCAGGGATTATCTGTGTGGAGTGCCACAGTGTCATTGTGCTGCATAACCACTACACAGTGATGTCGCTCAAGGTGGGGTGGAACGGTAAGTTCTTCACTGTGCTAACCTCCGTTTACTCCCCGGCACGAGGCGGCCCCGCCATCAGAGCTGTCAGTGCGGCGAAGGCAAGCCCGCGACCCACTTTGTCGTCTGGGTAGCACCCCAGAATGCCTTGCGGCACTGTAGTCTGTGGCCCACTTTGTCATCTCATTGGCCAGATAGTGTCCCAGAATGCCCTGCAGCGGCACAGCCACCAGCGGCCCACAACATTTCATGACCCACCAAAAATCAGCTTGCAACCCACAGTTTGGGAACTGCTGCATTACACCAATGAAAATGCAGGATATCTCTAGCAGATAATTTGAGAAGAAAAATATCCACCTTTATCCACACATTAAAAACAACAACCACCCTACAATGACCTGCTTTTCAGTTTTAGTTTAACTGAACATCTAATGGGAAAACAAAGCAAATGAGATAGTTTTACAAAATACTTCTGAGAGTAAGAATATCTGGTAACCACTGTACCCAACAAAAGCATGCCCATCACAATCAAGCAATGTATTTCACTCAGGGGAAAGAAAAACCTGTTTGTGAACTTCCATTGTTTTTAAATAAATCATGACAGGATACTTAAGGGAATCCATTTCTGTTTCATCAGTGGATCCCAGCTACACAACAACCTGTTGCTCCATCTGAACCATTTAGGCTGCATTATAGAGAATTTACTTTTCTCCAGAGAACTTCAGGGTTTATATGATCATATAATAACAATTCCAGTTGACTGGCTCTTTCTTAAATCTTCCATTAGTTTCTCTAATCTTACTGCAACCACTGAAGCAAACTGAGCCCTGACACATGATGCTGAATGTCCCAGTCCCAACCTGCTTAATCCAGGACTGTTCTTGTTTAATAAGAAACAGGAGTGAATTATTCATAGATATCTGGTAGCTTGCTAGCCTTCGGTTCTTTCCAGTGCACTGAGTATCACTCTGCTGTGGACTGGAGCAACTTCTAAGTCTTCTGTTTATATTTTCCAAATGGAATTATAGTTGCATATAAAGCTCACCACTGGTGTGGAAGCTGCTTTTCCACACTCCATCCCGCAGCACAGCAGTAGCGACTGAAAGGCTGCAACTAACTTCTACTCAGAAGCAAGCCCCATTGTGTTCAGTGGGGCTTGCTTCTGAGTAGGCATGCCTAGGATTGTGCTCTACGGTTTAACAAGCTACACCTGCCCACATTCCTTCTCCTAAAGTTCTAGCACTCTGTCCCGGTTAGAGATCTGGTAAGCCTACTAATGCAAGTAGTACCTCCATTGAAGAACTTCAGCTGACCAACTCTGTAGTCTTCACCCAGTGTTCAGGACAATGCCCAAGAGTAGCTCTCTTGCTAGGCTCTGAAATCCATGCCTACCCTAATAATTTAAAAAAAACAAACCACTCTTTACCTTGAAAAATGACCATGAGGGCCTTCCTGGACTGAGCATTGGCTATTTAGGCCAGGAAACCTTTTGTTCTCTTTTGTTTTGGTGAAGTGACTCTTCTCCCCAGACTCAGCCAGTGGCGTTCTTAGCCATTTCAGCGCCCGGGGGGGGGCTGGAGCGCCCCCATCCTGCCAGAGCCCAGCTGCCGCCCCCTCCCCGGAAGCAGCACATCACTGGCTTCCGGAGAGGCTTTGCTCCAAGGACGGGAAGCCCTCCTCAGAGCGACCGCCCAGTTCATCGGTCGAGGGCTTTGTGAGCCGGCCGAACTCGTTGCCGGCTTTTATTTGGGTTTTCTGCACATGCGCAGAACCTTTCCAGGGGCAAACGGGCAGCGCGCTGCTTCCCGGGGGCTCAGCAGCCGGGCTCCGGTGCCGCGCCCCGCCGCGCAGCCCCAAGCCCAGCTGCCGCGCCGCCCGGAAGCACCATGCCCACTCAGCGCCTGGGGCACAGCACACCAGCTCCCCCATAGAAAGAACGCCACTGGACTCAGCACTAGGTTTCCATATTAGAAGCTGGCCCTAGCGCTTTGCACTAGAACCTCCATGAACCCCAGTTTGATTTCTGAGTGCTTGCTTGGATCACAGTCTGGGTGTCCCTCTGAACCTATCCCTATCTTGGCTTCATGATAGAACCAGTCTGGGAACTCATCTTCCTTAGTCTTGAGGTCTCAACAACTTCAGACTTAGGACAGCAGCAGACTCAGCAGATTTGGGACAGGTATATTTCTGCCTCTGTCCCTATCTTCCATTTCTTGCATGTGGCCTATGTATGGTAACAAGCTTATAGTCTCTCTCCCCTCCCCCTCCCCACCACCTACTCTGACTTCTACATGCAGTAGTAGAGACCTTATCAGAGGTTCCTTTTTGTTGGCTTTCCCCACTTCTCCTTAGTTCAGTTCTCTTGACCAAAGCATCAAGCTCCAAAAGTTCTGATGAGTCCTGTGCCCAATTCCAGGACACTGCAGCCTCTTGTATGGTTGTATGGTCAGGAGTAAACTACTTGATTGGAACAGAAAGCTTGGCTAGCTGACCCAAACTAGGCTTACCATATCCAAAGGGGGACAGCGTGCCTACACCTTTAACCATTGTAAAAAGAGGGAATTTGGGCAGGTGCAGCTCATAATGGAAGGGTGCAACAAGCTGCACCTGCCAAAATTCCCTCTTTTTACAATGGTTAAAGGTGTAGGCACCCTGTCCCCCTTTGGATATGGTAAGCCTAACCCAAACCCTTCTTTCATGCTCCCCACTCTACCATAGCTAACTCAGCATGATCTCACCTCAAGATTCCAGCCACCCTCCCCATTTATCCCTACCTTTCATCAGGATTGTCTGCTATCCTTCTCACTTGTCCTAGAGCCTGAACTCACCTTTTTGGAGAACCTTGCTTTCCATATGTACACTGTTTCCCTTCTAAGCCTCCTTTTGTTTGTCCCCAATTTTCCCTCCCTCCCACAAACATCAATCATCACCAGTGAGCTAACCGCATAGACAGAGTGATTGGCCCCTTTGATTGCAGTTAATCCCCTCTATACATTGTCAGTTTGGTTCGGCATTCCTGGCTCTGAGCCCCTTTATTCCATTCTTTTTTTTCTTGGAACCAGAGTGGAAGGTAAATGCATCCTGGCCAACTGTAAAAGGTCCCTCAACATGCAGGTCTTGCGGTACATGTGTGTTAGTACATTTGTCCCACAGCGTCCGTGGTAACACTTAGTTCAATATTTCTTCCTCTTTTAGAAGTAGTATTTTTCTGGAAACAAAGGTGATAACTAAGATCCCGAATGTAAGAGATTAAAAACTTGAGATGATAGTAGTGGCTTCATTGACTTGTTGCTGAAGAAGAAGCTTGAGCCAGGTTGTCATGCTGAAATGCATTTGTGTAGGAAATTGTTTCCGATATAGTGGAAAGAAAGAAATTGATGCCCAGTCGCAGACTGGCAACAAAAATGTCCTATATTTCTGCTTTATCTTAAGAATGTTGCACTGACAGAAATGATGCAGTCGAGAAAGAGAGGCAATTAGTTTTGAGTGGTAAAGCATGTGAAAGACACAGTTCAGTAGGAATGGCCTAAGGCTGCAGCCCACAAATAGCTAACTCTGAAGTTGTTCCAAAGACTTCACTGAGACTATTCTGTCGTTTCATGATCACATTGTCAATGTGCCTACAAGTTCTGTAGCTGCAAATCTGCCAAGAATTTTTTTCTCCATTTTAGGAGGGCAATACCATCTTTGGTTCAGCCAGATCAAGACTTTTTATTTTTGTAAATGTCCAGCACCAGTTTAACCAGTGGCGTTGCTCTAGGTGGGGCGGAGCTCTAAATTCCGCCACGCTCCGACCCCATCTAGAGCAACGCCACTGAGTTAAACTGTAATTATATATATACCTTACTAACAGCCCAATCCTGCGTAAGATCCACCACAGCGTGCTAAGCACGCTGCGTTCGATCCTGCATGGTATCGGGCCCATGCCGGCAGAGCTGAAACACACCTCAGGAGAAAGGGATGTTTGTCTCTTTCCCCCGGGGAGAGCCCCAGCGGCCCCTATGGGCCTCCTCGGATGCACACTGTGGCCTCCATCTGAGGGCAGAGTGAGTGGCTTACTCCCTGGGTGCTGCAAATGTGCCATAACACCTTGAGCCAGCTGAGCACTCGCTCCGCCGGTGTAGAACTACACAGGATTGCGCCGTAAGAATGACTGAAGCTCAAGGGATCTCTTGACCCCAACTCAACAACATATCCGATGCCTTTCAGAACTCCATGATTTCCTAGCAAAGAATGTAACATACTCTGGAGTGCATAAAAAGTTTCTTTTATTTATTCAATAGATTTATATTCCACCTTTTCGATTTGAAACGTCACAGGTCAGCTAACTAACAGCTTCAAAATAAAAACAAAAATTACAAAATTCATCAAAAGCGAGCATGAATTCCAAAGAGTCACAAAAATAAATCCTCATTCATCAATCACGTAGAAGCCATCGAATCGTTACTGAAAAGTTCATGTTTCTCACTCTTTTTTGATCAAACTAGAGTACAGTATAAAGAAACGTTAGTAGAGAGGTAGGAACTGGGTGGTTAATATCTTTAGACCTTCTTGTCGTACTTCTCATTGTGGTTTATTTTTCATTACAAAAATGTTGTTTGATATATATGACATGACATCCCTCCTTTTCTTTTCGAAAGACAAGTGTTTTTTACAGATATTAGAGTACACTTTGTTCAGGTAAGGATTGATTCTCAGTCTGTCACCACATGAAAACTGAAAATATTTGATTTCCACTTGTTGGTAACTCTACATTTTACACGCAAAAGCCACTCACCTTATGAGCTAGAGAGTCTCCAACTCACATGGACAGTTTTTCCCAAGTCATTGGAATTAATATTGAGGATGTAACTTCTCAGAGGTTTTGTGTGTGTGTGTGTGGGGGGGGGGAATACTCAGGTGTAAAACCTGGTGATTTTTTTTAAAATCTACCAGTTGCTACTTTTACTGTCGCCATAGCTTCCGAAGAATTTTTTTCCTCCTGTGTAATCTGAAGAATTCCCCATGATGCTAAAAGGTTTTTAATCTCATTTTGCTAGTGCTTATCGGATATACATAATAATTTCTAGTTCTCTACAAATGCACTTGTTATTTCCTCTGGGTCACCTCATATCAGCCTTACCTCTTAATAGAATTCTCTTCCTCTGTTCCCTTTTTAGCAAGTTACCGAAGATCTTTTTCCTTTCTCAAAAAATGTATATATATACGGTACCTTACAGATTTCTCCATTTCTAGACAGGGCAAATCATATAGGCTCAACCACTCACACAGCCGTCTTTTGCAAAAACCGTTGCCCCAGTTCTTTCACCTGGGCCATCCTCACCTGGTCCTTTCTAGCTCATACCTTAAAGATGAGTACACACTAGCTAACCTCTTTTGCAGAGACACTTCTATAGTGAACCAATTAAAAGGTCATTTTTTATATATGGATTATATAGTTGACAATAAGAATGGCTCAGCTGAAAGGTCCATCTAGTCCACTATCCTAGGAAGCTGCCTTATAATGAATCAGACTATTGGTCCATCAAGCTTGGTATAGGACTGAGCTTTTTCTCTGCCCTCTGAGATACTAGAGATTGAACCTGGGATCTTCTGCACGCAGAGCAAGTGTTCTGCCCCTGAACTACACTTTTTCTTACAGTGTCCAATGAGATACTTCTGGGAAACCAATAATAATAATAATAATAACAACAACAACAACAACAACAACAACAACAACAACAACAATAATAATAATAATAATAATAATAATAATAATAATACCACCAGTGTTTATATAACCGCCTTTCTTGGTCATCGGGTTTCTCCTCAGACTTTAATTCAAGACGGTTTACGTAGGCAGGCATTTCTAAACCAAAGCAGTTTTTACATTACATTATTTTCTAATATTGCATAGAATGCTTCAATCCAGATGGTTTCCTTCACGGTCTGGCCTCTCTCTAGCACTCACCTCCCATGCTTTGTCGGCAACACTGTCTCCCACTCAGTGTGCCAGCTGCAGAATTGTCTCTCCCACCGAGGGTTCTGCAGCTTGTCAGCGGCATGTCTTGGATGCTACCGGGTGTCTCGAACTGCCGTCCTCAGATCTTCAGGCATATGAGGCGGCTGCTCTACCAATTGAGCCAGACGCCCTGAGCCAGAAGGAGGTCAGCAAAACATTACATGAAATTCTTAAGAACCAGTATTGTTCTTACTTACAATGACGCACAAATTCTAAGAAGAACTCCACCACAAAAAACCACAAACCTCTGTATAACTCTTTAAAAACATTTACTATGAATGTAGTTTTGAAAAATTTGAAAATATTTTTTACTTAGCCTATAGATGTCAGTGACTCTTATTTCTATGTCATTATGCTTAAGATTGGATCTTTAATCTCCATTTCATAAGCAGACCTACTGAAATTCTGTTCAATATCATTCAACAAGCCTAAGCATACAGGCTGGGAAATCTGTCCTATAGACTTGAAGTGCAATCCTACGCATATCTACTCAGAAGTAAGGCCTATAGATTTCAATGGGATTTACTCTCAAGTAAATGTGTACAAGAAGGTAGTCTTTAATAGCAATCTTGTGGGGTCTTTATGACACTGGCGGTGCAATCCACCATAGTGGGCCGGCCCCCGTTCCAAGATGTCGCAAACGTACTGTAAAGCATGTTTGCAATGCCTCGGGAGTAAGGGAGTCCAGTGCAAGGCTGGCCTCCCTCACTCCGTCGCCAAACCGGGATGCGGCCGCCGGAGGAAGGTATGCTTTCCCGCCGGTGGCCGTGTGGGGGGTCAGGCGGGTGAGGGCGGGGGGGGCATTGGTCTAGTCAGCCCGGGAGGGGGCGGGGGATGGCACCGGCAATATCCCCGTCCCCACCGGTGGCTAGACCATTACATGGACTCCTCCAACTTCCACTAGCAATTTAGCTGGAGGAAATCCAAGGAGGCCTATCGGGCCGGCCCCGGTTTACACTTGGAGAAGCGGACGAACGTCCCCTTCCCCGAGTAGACCTCTGGCCCGCCAGTTGACAGGCAGCCTGGGCACAGGATCCGGTGGGCAGCCCGGGCAACCCTGGGCCGCCGGCCGGATCCTTGCACAAGATTGCGCTGTGGATCTCATATCTGCTATTATAAAAGCTGCAGGGGGTCCACAAATGGTGCACAAATGGTACTCAGCACACTGGAGCTGCTGGCTGAAATGACCAACAGCTCTGCATGCCGGTCACCAGTGGACCTGGCTTGCTCCACAGCAGGTAAGGTGTCAGTGTGGGTGACTTGTGGGAGGTTTGGGGGAAGTTCAGGGTGGAGAGAGTGAGGGCAGGGGGCTGTTTTGGGGCAGGAGGGGGAGTATCTCAGAGGCAGTCCTTTCCTAGCCCACATCTCCCCCTTCCTTTCCTCAGAGTAATGCAAGCAAATTAGCTGGTGTGGGTCTGAGGAGACCTTTTTATGTTTCACTATTTATTTATTTTATTTTTATTTTTCACATTTTTATACCGCCCTTCCTCCAAGGAGCTCAGAGTGGTGTACATATTTCCTCCCTTCCTTTTTTTTGTCCTCACAACAACCCTGTGAGGTACAGTAGGTGGGGCTGAGAGATAGTGACTGGCCCAAGGTCACCCAGGAAGCTTTGTGTCTGAGCGGGGATTTGAACCTGGATCTTCCAGGTCTAAGTCTGACTCCCAAACCACTACACCATCCTGGCTCTTAACCCTGTATGGCTTTTAACCCCGTAACAAACATTTTATCTTCTGCTATCTGAGGAGACCCATTGCTGATCACTGATCAGACGGCCTACCAGAATGTAAGTAACAGTTATTTTTACTTATCTCTCACTGGTTGTTGTCTGATCCCCCCCCCCCCCAACATTGCATGCAGTGCGTGCTCCATTGGCTGCATGGAGAAAGATGGTGGGGATAGGATTGGCCATTGGTAAAATCCCCAGTAATTGCCTCTTAATCTGCAGCTTCTGGAGCCATGGTTGTCATGACAGATTTTAATAGCAAGTTAGCATTACCCATAAGAACCTTCATTCCCTTTTCTATTAGCAGGTTTATTTTAATTAAACAGTGATCCTGAGTGTTTTACCGTTAAGAAAGAAAGCTGGAATATTTAAATTCCGATACTTCTGAAAAGGATAAAGTTCATTTCCATAGTTACGATATATGCAAAGCTAGACATCATTAGTCCAGAAAACAAATGTCTTTTTCCTTACTTTATAAGCATTTAATTTTTAAAAATAATTACAGTACGTGCTGTTATACTACAAAACATGAAAACTTATTCTACCTAGCTAAAAGATGGAGTGGTCTCCCTTCCCTCGACTGTCTTTTCCCTCTGTCAAAATTTAGCTTGTAAACTCCTCACAGCATGAACTTGATTTTTGTCGTTGTTGCTTACTTTTCTTTTCTTTTCTTTTCAGTACTATAAAACCCATTGCACATTGATGGTACTGTATGGATAATAAACAATAAACAGAAAAAGAAGCACCTATCAGTGCAGAAAGTAATAAATGTTGCAATGAACACAGCAAAAACCTTCTGTTTTTTGTTTTTTAATGTTGCAAAGGAGCAAACCACTCCTGGTGGCAACTTAATTCTCCAGACCAACCATCCTTCTCTTTCAATGTTCTTCTCTTTTAGTACAATGGCCATTCCTGGAACTGGGCCGCAGATAAATAGGAGTCCCCCTTTATGCAGCCATCCAGAGTCGCAGATGATGGTGACATGGAGGACTCTTGCTCGTCCACTGCCCAGTTAGATTCTTCAGGCAGCTAACCAAGCAGCAGAGAATCCTCCTTTGTGCTGCCATCCGCAGCTGCAGCTGCAGTGGCAGTGAAGCCCATCTGCTGCTGCAACTGTCTACCCTCCATCACCTCCCAGGTCTCTGGCTGACTGATGAGGCAATGCGGAGAGAACCGCAGCAGAACCTTGCTGCCAGGGGTTGGATGGGCATGGGCCCCTGGGTGGGGGCTTTGCAAGACCCAGCCACTGTTGCTGGCTCTGCAATGGCTACACTATATGCGACCTCCAGATCCAAAGGCAGTTTGTTTCTAAATAGCACCACTTGCAGGGTAGCAAAGGCAGGATTGGAATAAGCCATTACCTCCTTCTTCTGGACTTCTCAAAGGCATCTGGTTGGCTACTGTGGGAAAGAGGATGCTAGGCTAGATGGGCCATTCTGATTTAGCAGGGCTCTTCATCTGTTATAGTGTATAGTGCCAGCACCAAGTTCCTGGGGATCTGTAGGTTCAGCCCTGAATTGGGCACTCCATGGTGCCCCCTGCCCACCTCTTGATGGTGCATTGGGCAATAGCACTGTCTCTAGTACTGAAGCTTCAGGGCTCAGTCCAACCACATGGACCCGTTGATGGTTGGGGTCCCTCAACCAGTGTCCAACCTGACTGATCCCCTCATGCCAACCCTCAGCCTCTATCTTTATTATTGACATTCATATCCTTACTGAAGATAGACAAAGAGGCTGGCTGTTGCAGTTTGGAAGCGTGTGGTAGGCATTCTCGTGTTTTTCTGAAACGCTAAATTGCAATCAAGAGTGATTTGTTGCAAGTCAACTTTATCTTGAGAGACTGTAAGTGTGTATATAAAAGAGCGCTCACAAAGTGAAGGAAAGGCAGGATAGAAACACATTAAATAAATAAATACATTACAACTCACAGAACTTTCTGAAGTAACGGGATTTGTGTGTGTGTGTGTGTGTGTGTGTGTGTGTGTGTGTGTGTGTGAGAGAGAGAGAGAGAGAGAGAGAGAGAGAGAGAGAGAGAGATGGGGGAATCAGATATGTCAGCCCTCTCCCTTTCTGCTAGTAGAAGGGCACCTTTGGATCTGATCCATTAGAAATCCATATACTTTGCCATACACAACCTTTACTACACAGATAAACCCAGGAAATGTTTAATTATCAATATAAATCTGCTTGCAAGTGGCGTGCATGTACATGTACACGTATAGCACAAGTTATCCTTGCAGGAAATGTGTGGGAACAAGGAAAGGGCATTCCACAATACATTATTCATATGGATCTGTTCTCTAACCTTCACACTTTCAATTGTATCTATTTAAATGACACTAACTTGCACAATATTTTTTTTCCTAAGCAACATATTACAGAAAATTTGTTTTTTAAAAAATCACAAAATCTATGCAAGGAGAGAACACACACGCAGTAGTTCTGACAGGGGAAAAAAAGGTATCTCTGTATAAAATAAAAAGTATTTTGTATGATCCATTGGCTGGATAGATTATGTATTTGCTTTCAAAGGGAAATGCAAGAAAGAATAATTTGCAATTGGATTACATATGATGAATCATGAACCGCATCCTCATCTGAGATGTAAAACAATTCTCCCTTTATTGCTGGTGTCAGCGTAATCAATAAATAACAACTCCAGTGACATGCAGACAGACAGCATTAGAACAATGAAAAGAATTCTGATCAGCAAAAATGCAAAAAGGGCACAATCCCCGGGGAACTTCTCCTGTGTAGACCCCACCACTGAGTGCATGAGGCTGCATGGGAATCAGTTTCCATGTGTTTTGCATAATGGCCGTGCTCTCTTCACACCCTTGATCTGCATCAGTTTTTAGCTGGTGAAGTAGTGTTGGGAGCTTGTGGCCTGCCGCAGGCTGACATGGACTTGATACAAGAGGAAGGGTAGAAGATTTTGTTGTTGTTGTTCAGTCGTTAAGTCGTGTCCGACCCTTCGTGATCCCATGAACCATATCCCGCCAGGCCTTCCTGTCCTCCACTATCTTCCTGAGTTTGCTCATTTTCATGTTCGTTGCATCGGTGATGCTGTCTAACCATCTCATCCTTTGCCTTCCCCTTCTCCTTTTGCCTTCAATCTTTCCCAGCATCAGCGTCTTCTCCAGAGAGTCCTCTCTTCGCATTAGGTGGCCAAAATATTTGAGCTTCAGCCTCAGTACCTGTCCTTCCAGGGAACACTCAGGGTTGATTTCATTTAGGATTGACTGATTTGATCTCCTAGCAGTCCAAGGGACTCTCAGGAGTCTTCTCCAGCACCACAGTTCAAAAGCATCTATTCTTCGGCGCTCAGCCTTCCTTATGGTCCAACTCTCGCAACCATACATTGCTCCTGGGAACACCATCGCCCTGACTATGCGAACTTTTGTTGGCATGGTGATATCTCTGCTTTTTATTATGCTATCTAAATTTGCCTTAGCTTTCCATCCAAGGAGTAAGTGTCTTTTTCATGGATATTTCATGGATAAGGACAGGCAAAGCTGCCTGATGTTAATTTGTGCTAATGAATGACAGGGACTTTGCTACCAGCATTTCATAGTTGTCCTATTCTTTCCTCGTCATTTGCCTTTAGAGAGCTGCCATCTCCTCCTACTCTTGCCACAACAGCCCTTCATAGCAAACGACCTCCTAATGAGTCAGACCACGGTGTGTTATCTCCACTGTCTCCTGCTCTTTAGTACTTCAGACAAGGGTCTTTCCCTTCCCGACCAGGAGACGCCACATGGCTGAAGCTGAGACAAGAGTATGTGCTCTTATACTGGGCTCCTTGCTCCCAAAACTGATATAGGAACAACATTAAATTTGAGAGCCACTTCTTGTTGTTTGTGGGAAAACATTCACTGGTCCCCAATACAAAAGGCATGACCTACTAACCTCTGGTGGCTTCTGACCCAGGACATATTTCACAGGGACTTTATGAAAATAACAGTTCAATCCTATCCAACTTTCCAGAGCTGATGCAGCCACAATGCAGCCCCGAGGTAAGGGAACAAACATTCCCTTACCTTGAGGAGGCCTCTGTGATTGCCCCCTCACCACAGGATGCAGCGTACACCCCGTTGGCACGGCTGCATCAGCAATGGAAAGTTGGATAGGATTTGGTCCTAAAAGAGCTAGAAGGTGAGGACCTGTCAGGTGGCCTGTCCTCTCCTCAGTGCTGCTGCTGTCCATATGTCTACCATTCTCTCCCACCACTGGCGTCGCTCGAGGTGGGGCGGAAAGCTAAGTTCTGCAGCTTTCCACCCCACCGTTACTCTCCGGTATGAGGCGCCCCGCCCCCTTGTCATAGGAGCCCGTCAGCGGAGAGAAAGCAACACACAGGAGAGTCCCTGCGCGTTGCTTTCTCTCCGCTGACAGGCTCCTAAAACGAGGGGGTGGGGCGCCTCGTACCGGAGAGTAACGGTGGGGCGGAAAGCTGCAGAACTTAGCTTTCCACCCCACCTCGAGCGACGCCAGTGTCTCCCACCTGCAGTGAAGCAAAATTTAAAAAGAATGTTCCAATGCAATAAATTTCAATGGTACAAATTACCATACAAATGACCAAAGATTTATGAACTGCACCATAGCAGCTGGAATTCTCCATCAATGGGAAACCTGGTTATGATATCCCACAAATTTAATGATATCCCACTAGGCTTTCGAGAGGTTCCTTAGTGGTAGAACTGAAAGGTTGCAGGGTGCTGGGACAATTTACTTGTAACATTCAAAGAACAGCTAAAGCATATACAGCAGCAAAATGGAAATGTTTAGAGCCACAACTCTAAAAATGTGGTGCAACAAACAATATCTGGGAAATAGCGTCAGTGATGAATCTCACAACTTTGATGAGATGCATGGGAGGTAGGCAGAGGAGAAGGGACATATGTTTGTTCACAAATTGTACATATTTATTCATTGTTGAGACAATTATAGCAATTAATTATGAGAATTAATAAGAATGATTATGCTCAACCACTCGTTGTTGTTTCAATCCAAGCAGTTATTTCATTTGTTTAAATTATACTTGTGCAATCCTCAATTCTCTTGATTCTCCCTCTATGGCTTTATGATTGATGGATATAACTTTGTGGAACATAGTTCCTTTTTTCCCCTTCTTACTGTTGTCTTTGTTATGCCACGCATGCTGCATGTGACTGAATTATACAAATGATCAAGAACTGATAACCATTACGTCCAAATATCATGGCACTAGTTAGACACAGTGATGATCAAAGCGTCCAGTTTGTTCACCCAATTGGGTTGTTAAGGACGACAACATGGTTGATTGGTGACCTGACATGAATTGTGGCTCCTGAGATATCAGCAGAGCCATACTGCGACGTGAGGTCTTTGACTGTATAATATGATATAGATGACCCTTGATTGAGTAGAAGAACATAATTCAATTGAAGCGTTCTGCTGACTTAAGAGCAGACTTCAAGTGATTTATAAAGAGGGAGCAAAGACTTGCAATTGAATTACAGGCTTGGTATTCTGCTCAGGACCAGGTATGCAATATGCATGATTATTCTGAAGAGAAAAATCAATTTAGAAAAATAGAGAAAATGAGCGTCAAGAAAACAAGGATGGAGGAAAAGAGTGAGAGGGACTTTTAACCACCCAATCCCATGATGAGATGTCTCCCACTGCTCCTTTGAGCACACTGGAGACAGCCAGCAGTGCCACAGAAGCCCAGTAGCAAAGCTAAAGGAGTTTTTAAAAGCAAGGACAGTGACACTTCCAGTTACAGTTTTGTAATTGGGCAGTTCTCCATGTGACTGTTTTCTGAAAGCACCAATATTGCACTATGACCGCACAGTGCCCCCACACATAGGAGAGCCTTTTTCTTGGCCAGGTGGAGAGCCCTCCCTTCAGCATTTTTGGAGGGATGTTTTAGAAGGATTCCAATATCTGAAAGGGTTTGCCCATGTGACACTATAGTCAACATATTCCCTTGTGCAGTAGGGTGATGACTGAGACTTGCAATTAGGAACAGGTTCCTTTCAAGTTGGAAAATTATTATTATTTAAACAATTTAAAAAAATTATTATTTAAACAATTACAAGTGGTCATAGCATGCAGAAGGTCCCAGGTTCAAACCTCACTCAGCATCTCTAGGTAGGGTTAGGAATGATCCAAGACTGGCATTAGGGGTTCATATGGCTGGGCAGCCAGTGGCGATTCCCTGACCCGACCTACCCGGCGCTGGAAGTGACGTAACGGCTGAAGCCGTCATTGACCATACTGAGGCGCAGGGTGGGCGGGAGGGCCAAACCTGCCGCCGATGCTCCACGCTCGCCCCGACATACGGGACAATTCATGCCGTCGCCGGCCACTGTGACACCTCCCGCCTGCCGCCTGGGACCCGATCCCGTTGCCCAGGGGCCCACCGCCCCAACACCCCATCCCTGACAACGCCTCTGTGGGTAGCTGCCAAAGGTTCACTGCTGACCCCTCAAACTACCTCTCTGCCCATCGCCTGTACACATTGGTAGATATGTAATGTTTTAGGGCCCACTCAAATTTAGAGGGGGTGGGGGCCCGTAGAGTGCAGTTTGTGAAAACTGCTGGCCTAGAAAGACTCCTCTCTACCTCAAACCTTGGAGAGAACTCTCAGTGTAAACAGTACGGACCTAGCTAGTCCACTGGTCTCACTTAGGGTAAAGTGGCTTTCATATGTTGAAGTATTTACCTTGGAAAAAAGCATGAAAGCACAAGAGACGTACTTATAAATGAGCCCATTTGAGGAGACAAAGCTCACGAAGAAGTACAATCTATTCCTCACTGGCTTGGAATTTACCTTCAGTCATTCATGAACTGCATACAAATCTGCTGCATATCTCCTG
Source organism: Plestiodon gilberti rubricaudatus (assembly GCA_026170595.1). Taxonomy (NCBI): domain Eukaryota; kingdom Metazoa; phylum Chordata; class Lepidosauria; order Squamata; family Scincidae; genus Plestiodon; species Plestiodon gilberti. Next base: position 77,074,124 of record JANXHW010000002.1, read on the forward strand.
TGGTTATGCTCATCCAAAGGAATACTGCAGCATGTTTCACCATGGATCCAGATATCTTTGAAGAATTATATGATGCGGTGCTACTATTGGAGCTCACCATGCATTCCATGTAGCCTCAGTTATTTTTGGAATTGCATGGCCCGCGATGGTGGATCTTGAAAAATGTACTGGTCGCTTCTCCCAGTTGGCTGAATGTGAAACTAGTTGCTGTTCACAACTTAAAAAGACACACACACACACACACACACACACACACACACACACACACACACAAATTGTATGTGCAAAAGTCAGATAAAAGGTCCATATTTATGGGACATGACACAGGGCAAAAATAATTATTAACTGAAATAGGACTTTACAAAATAGCTTATACCCCAGAACTTTATACTCAAACATAGTTTTTGTTGGGCTGCAGGCAAAGAAAGGCTACAAGCATTTTGCCGTATCACTAGTTTTTGGTTTCAGAGCTTGGAATGCTGAAGATCCCAGTTCAGTCCCTGGTCTCTCCAGTTAATAAAACCTCGAAATTCCTCTGCTTCGATAATGCAGACTCTGTAGCCTTATTCATACATTATAGTCAATGTGTGCATAAGTTGTATATATGGCATACACTTGAATGCTGATCTGTACACAACACATTTACATTTACAGTTATTTGCTGATCCAAATTCCACAACCATTATTGGCATCTTACATAAACAGACATACATAAACAGTTATTCGCTGATCTGTACATGTGTAAAATAAGTGTGTGTAGCAGCAGTTCTAAATGGGATTGTGCTCCCTCTACAAGAGCATGTTTGCAGCTTGGGGGTCCTTCTCGATCCTCCTCTATTCCTCCAGCACCAGGTGACAGCAGCGTAGGAAGGGATGGTGCAGGGGGGGCGACTCACCAGAGGCGGGAATGAGAAGATGGTAGTGGCAGTGGGGAAAGCGGCAGCGCTACAGGTGGCGGAATGGCTTGGAGAATTCCGCCACCTTTGTGCAGTTGTTTGATTTGGTCCCCGCCCTCCCGCCCAAACCCCGAAGGAGGTTTGGCTCCGGCTGACATCACTCAGGGGTGGACAGGGGCATCATCAGACATGGTAGGTCATGCCTTGGGGACATCACGACCTGACCATTGGAACACACTTTACTTAGGGCTGCCTTTGAGACTGTCTGGAAACTGCAGTGAGTGCAGGATGTGGTGGCCCGTGCAGTCTCTGGGTTCGGCAGTTTGACTTTATCCCAGCTGCTATTCCTGTGACTACACTTGCGGCTGGTTTAGTTCCAGGCACAATTCAAGGTGCTGGCTTTGACCTATATGGCTTCGGACAGGAGTAATTGAGGAGCTGCCTCTTTCCATATAAGCCAGCTCATCCCTAAGGTCATCTGAGAGGGCCTTGCAGCATGTGCCACCTCTGGCTGAAGCCAGATGGGTGGGTACACAGAGTAGGGCTTTCTCTGTGGTGGCACCACAGTTATGGACTTCCCTCCTGCTTGAATTAAGATCAGTAGAGGCTGAACCCTTCTTTTTCAGTTAGCTTTCCCTCCCTCATTTTTGTTAGTTCTCACTTTGTTGTGGTTCATTTTAAATTATAACAGTTATATTTAAAATTATATATAATTTTATATAATTACTGTTATTTATGCTGCTGTGTCCTGTGTTTTCTGCTTGCCTCTGATATATTTTTATGATGATTTTATGGTTGTTTTTATATTATTGTATTTTATTATGTATATTTTATGTTATTTTAATATTGTAAACCACCTTGAGCTCCCAAAATTAGGGTGAAAGACGGGATATAAAGATTTTAAATAAATGAACAGTCAGGGGAAATCTGGTTCCAGTTTGGTTCTGATAACGTCTGAGAAAAAAAAAACAAAGAAGAATAAACATCTCCAGTTTTCCTACATTGTGCTAGAAAAATGAGGATGTTTGAGGAAAGCATTGCTATAAGTAGTAAGTGTTTGCAGAGTAAAATAACCTGACATTATGAAATTCAAAGACACTATTGATTTTTTTAAAGGCTTGAATAAAACTGATCAATTTGGATATATCCAGCTAGAAGATTTATTATGTGGATTTGTAGAGAGATCAAGAACTCAGCAAAAATCAGGTTTTTAGTTTGAGCCTGCAGTGGATAATTAGACCAACATGCTTTTCATCTTATCCAAGCTATATCTGAGTAAATATCTAATCTTATCTTTCTGGCTTCTTTAAACTCAATACCATAAAATAAAATGGATGAAGCCAGTAATTACATTTTCCAAAGTGTACCTAGCAGCCATATACTGTATGGATTTCTATATTTCTCATCCTTAGCAATAAAATGGGATGCAGAGTCCAAAGTCCCGATGGAACTGCATTAAGCTGGACGAAAGAAATACATTCTGATAGCTTCATACAAATAAGATTTTGCTCTCCTGATTTACTTTCCCGTCCTCATTAAATAAAATGGATGGTGTGGGGAAAGAATTACAAGTGTGTGTTCCCCAAATCACAAACAATGATCTAAACCAGAGGTTCTCAACCTGTGGTACGGGTACCCCTAGGGGTACGCGGACCTCTTGCTGGGAGTACGCCAAGCCCTGCCCCTTATCTGCCCCATCAGCAGCTAATTAAGTGTTAATTAACATGGATTTTAAATTGTAATTATTTTCGGAGCCCTTCTGTCTCTCTGATTTTAGTTTTGGGCTTTTGAAAATGTACTTTGGTGGGGCGGGGAGGGAGGAGCTGATTTTGGGAAGTGTGACTTGGCGAAAAAAAAAAAAGATCCTTGTCTGTCTGTCTCTCTCTCTCTCACAGATTAATTACCTAATTAATTGATTAATCAGCAGTTAATTAGCAGAGGCTACTTCAGAAAATTAAACCGTGATGGGGGTACTTGGGCTTCCAAAGGTTGAGAACCCCTGATCTAAACAAAAACAAAATCAAAACTGCTTACAGGGTCCAATGGGGATTCCAATGGCACTGTTGCCTTTGTCAGCTGCTCTACTCTGTGTGCAGAATGAATTGGGAACTCAGGTGGTCACATTCTAGACAGCACTGCTTCAACCGGAGCAGGAAGTCTGGCTCAGTTGGTAGAGCGACGATCTCATACACCTGAAGATCTCAAGGACGGCAGTTTGGGACAGCCGGAAGTGGCCGTGTCTGTCAGAGAGCTGTCGGCACGCCAAGCTGATGAGCTGTAGAACCTCTGTGAGGGAGAGAAACTGCAGCTGCACTTGAGCGGGAGTCAAGGTTGCCTGTCAGTTGAAGCGTGATGAGGCGAATGCCAGAGAGAGGCTGGACTGTGGAAGAAACCATCTAGAACGAAGGGTTCTATGAAAGACTGGAACATATTGTATTGTAAAAACCTCTTGGGGTTTAGAAAGCCTGCCTGTGTAAACTGCCTTTAACAGCCCAATCCTGTGTAACTCTTGCACCGGTGTAACAGTAGATCCACCGGTGTAAGTGCACTTATGCCAGTGTAACCTGCCGTACGTCAAAGGATACAGGACGAAGACTGGTGTAACCCCCCTCCGAATGCCCCCGGAATGCCCCCTGCGCCAGCGGAGTTGCAGCGACGTCCATTCCACATCCGAACCGTGCATGCGCAGCGTCCGAAGGGGGTTACTCCAGTCTCCGTCCTGAGTCCATCGACATATGGCAAGTTACACTGGCATAAGTGCACTTACACTAGTGGATCTACTGTTACACTGGTGCAAGAGTTACACAGGATTGGGCTGTGAATTAAAGTCAAAAGGAGAAATCCGAAGACTAAAAAGAAAAGGCAGTATTATTATTATTATTATTATTATTATTATTATTATTATTATTATTATTATTATTATTATTATTTATCCTGCAGGCGGAATATTATTACTTTTGATGACTCTTGCACATTAACTCCCCCACCCCAAAAAAACCCACCCTGCATGCCGTAAACTAGCACACCACTTCCCAAATAGGACTTTTTTTGAAAGTGGGAGATAAGTAGACTGGTGGCTGCTATAGGTTCCTCCAAGACTGACAGCATTCTTGGACAACAGCCCACCATACAGAATGACTAACATGATTCTTATCATATTTAATGACTTGGTGTGGTGAAACTCCTTGATTTTCCCCTACATTTTACCAATTTTAGAACGTTGTACCCGCCCCCAGGGGCTTCTGTGATATCTCAGTATCCTAAAAGTGGCTGAGAAATCTTCCTGCGGTAAGTCTTGCCTGTTTTGAATGCATTACAGAAGAATCACATGGTGTCCCAGACATGTATTATGTGAATTCTTTGTATTCATGTCCAGAGTTCCCCATAAATAAATGGTTCGGTCAAACCCTCTTGCTAACATTGGCATGTTTCAACCGATTGGACAGCCAATCCCACCAAGGTAAAGGGGTGGAATGCTCAGATGATCCTAATTCCTCCAGTTGGATGACACTATGAAATCAGCAACCCTGAGTTTTTTAAGTTCACACAAGGGGATGCTCTTGGTTGTTGCCTTTTGTTTATCATCTGATGCATTATGCCCATGTATTAACGGAAAAGTCACTCCTTGTAGGGGGGCAGGAACTGGGCATTCGCCCTTCTCCTGGACAGGGTGAATAGTTAAGCAATATCCAGCCAGTAACGTTTCTGACAACCACTCCATCTTGGTCAGTCTTACTTCCTATTTCTCTTATGTGTTCTGTTTTTTGATCCTCTGCATCCCTTCCCTGTTTCTTTTCTTTTGTTTTTTGAACCAAACACACAACCAGTCCTTTTCCATGGGGAAAAACCATGTCTTCACGCATTTACAGAATTATGACGTTCTAGACCCAGAAAACAAAACAATTGTGTATACCCACAAACGTTTGGGATCACAGCCAAAAGGTTTCATGGCACATGGTCCTATGGACTTACAAATTGTAAATGTGATAAATGCTTGTACCTTAACTGTATCCTTAAATACTGTTTTGTCTGATAAATACGGTTTTGTCTGAGCTCCAAATCTTTAATTATATATGGAAATCCTTACGCATAAGGAAAAACATTCAACATGAGAAGAATATTATACATGACTCCAGCCAATAGTACCTTCTATACTTTGTCAAAAAAAAAAGCCTTATAACAGTTTTTCTCCTTTAATGAGGCATCATAATTTTTGTTCCTAATATGCTAGTTTACTACTTTGACCTTTCAGTATTTTATACTTTGATGGCCAAATGTATAATTGACATTTCTCATTGACTCACTGAGCAGTAAATAGAGACAGGGATGAAATGGACAACATACCAAAAAGAGATTGTCAAAAGGTCAAAGCAGAAAGATGTGTCAGTATTATTGCTTGAATATATGACCAATTCAAAATGTAGTACAGTACTTCATTCCAATGGCAACGATCATTAATCTTAGGGAAAAAAAACTGTATTAAGTTGTGATCAATTTATAAACGGGCAAGGTGATTGGTCGTTTTAAACCATGCCGGGATCACTTGTGATCTAGTAAGCCAAATTTAGCTCACCAGCTGGTGGCCCAGAACAGTTTGACAAATTTGCTGTTTTTACTGCATGATGAGGACTTGTGGTCCTCAAAAATCTAGCAGGCCAAAATATATGGCTAGTGGGCTGTTTCTATATGTTGCACACAATATCATCTTGGAAATTCCTGGTGGCCCTGTTAAAATCTTCAGGACTGACTTTTCAGTTCAAGGATCCGCTACCTGCGTTGATATTGGTGGCATGAAGCAAGCGCCAGTGTGGATCTCTTTTAAACCAAGCGCTATAAGAAGCAGCCTGCTACTTATAGCACAGCTTGAGACTCAGTAGAGCTGGCAGCATCAGTGCTAGAGAGGCTCCAACGTTAACAGGAAGTTCCTTTTAACATCGGAACCACTAGCACTGAGGCTGCCAGCTCTACTGAAGACTCGCACTGGCCCATTTCAAGGCATTGGTACATTTGAGCATCAATAAGGTAATGGCTGCGGGGGGTGCAAGGGGACTGCAGAGATAGCGTTCACCCCCATCCATGGGTTCCCGGTATCCGTGGGGGGAGGAACCTATCCCCGCGGATACCAGGGCCCTACTGTAGTCACCTAGAAATTAATGCTGATTCCTGGAGACTCCAGATCAATTCTGGAGGGCTGTCAACCCTAGCTGTGTTGGAAGAGCAACAGCATGTGAGCTGAGTCACCCAGTGCATATATGGTCAGCAAGTGTGTTAATGTTGGCTTTCACCAGTAGGTGGGAGATTGTTGTTAGTTAGAAAGATTATGGGTTGCTCTCTCCTACCTTGGCTGAACTTCACTTTAGTTGGGTTTTTTCTGACTTTTTTTTCCTGTTTGTGTGTAACAATGGCTGCAGATATTTCCTTGTTCACATAACATTCTTAACAAAGTCAGTTTCGCTGTGTGTGTTGGACTGCTTAAATCCTTCAGCTCTGATAACAAGTTGTACCTGCCCACTTTAAACAGGTTTGCTAGAATACATTTTTGTATACAAAGACACACTCATGTGGAGAATGAGATGATGCATGGATAAGGAATGCTAGCATGTACAACTTTAGGATAAACCACTATCTCATTTTTTGATACCTGCCCTGGAAGGACATGTTGTGTTCTCTATATGTGATCATACTTACTGACAAGAGAGTGCATCTACACTGAAAAAAATGGTATACTGTGTATGAATTATACAAACAGGGCTCCAGAAGAATAGGACTATGTATTTTAATGCACAGGAAAGTTTCCAAGAAAATTTTCCACGTTTTAATCTTAGCCAGGTATTTTTCCAGTTCTGTTTCTGCATGTCTTTCCCCATACAAATTCAAAGCAATGTATTAATCATTTAGACAGCAAAATGCACCCATATTATACAGGAATTGCAGAGCAATAGAAACAACCAAGAACTCCAACCAGTTGCTCAGCCTGAAGGCATGGATGCAAAAGAGAATATGGTGCAATTCATATGAGACAAAACAACTGGAAAAAATTAACCAGAAATTATGGTTGACATTATGCCCCTGTGGAAAATGATGTTCCTATCTGCCATTACTAACACTTTTACATAGACTACAATTTATTTAGGTATAAGAATGAAGAGTTTATTACTAAATAAACGAACAACGCAATCCTATGCCAGATTGAGCTGCCAACTGTAGCATGTTGCAACAGTGAAACAAAATTCTGCTGTAGCAAAATGGCTGCCAATGTAGCACAAAGCACTCTGTCGGTGGCCATTTTGGAAGTGCTGCTGCAAGAGACGGCAGTGCTCCCCGGACATTGCAGGACCTCACCACGCCTGCCTGAGCAGGTAAGACAGCAGTAGAGAGAGGGCAAAATGGGGTACGGAGGGGCAAAACAGGGTGGGGAGGGGGAGTAATGGGGGTTGGGAGGCTTCAGGAGGGAGTGGATCCAGTGGCAATGGTGTGCACCAGATCCTATCCTCCCTTTTGGCAGCCTGCCCACCCCTTTTCTCTCCTCGGACGTGCACCAGCTAAAGAGCCAAAGAGCTGGCGCAGGTCCAAGGAGACCCATTGTGGAGCAGGAGGATAGTGGAGGGGTAAGGGGTTTTAAATCCCCTTCAAAGCCTCCTGATTCCCCCCCCCCCCGGATACAGCACATGCTTTTTCAATGCAACTACATCAGCGATGGGGGGAAAGGGTAGGATTGGGCTCTGAGTTATGGTTTCTCTTCATAATATAATCTCGGTTGCTTTTTCTACTTAGGCCATCTGGGGTGATGGAATAATTTATGAGCTGATTTTGTGGCTGTCCGACTCTGCCAACAAGTTCCATGTTGGATCACGTTTACATGGTGACATGGCATGGTTTCCTTGGGCACAACTTTGCATTGGTACTACCAACCTGATACAAACTGGGCCAAGCCCAAAAGAGTGCTTGGCAGAGGCTAGCCACAGAGTGAATGCCACTGGATGCGTGATTTTTTTCCCTCCATTGTCCAACACACTTCTTTCTTGGTAGTTGTACTACAGTCCTAGATAAGTCATTCTAAAATTTTCCTGTGATCATTCAGTTATATTTTGAATGTAAAAAAAAAAAAAAAAAAGCATCTGCTCAACATATTGCCAAGAAGCCCTTCTTTTTTGGATCAGAAAGTATGAAAGGAAGCAAGGTAGCACCAGTGGGCAAATGAAATTAAGATGCAAGTCATACTCAATACTTTTAAGTGAGGCACTGGTTAATGTTGCCCTCGGGCACTTTCACTTTGTGGGACCAGCGATTACATTTATGAAGAGACAAGCAAGCTGCCTGACCTTGACAGCATTACGAGGGCATTTTTTTTCTTCTCACAAGGGTAAGCAGTTCTTGAAGCACCGTATTTTGTCAATGTGTTAAATAAACAGATTTACTACGGCCCATAAAAATTACTCTCTCCGCCTCCTCATCTTCAATATGAACTCTTACTTCAGTGCCTAGCCTAGGGTGCTTCGACAGCATTGCAGCTCATTCCTAACCCCGGCCTGGTTTTAATTCAATGCTCATAAATAAAGTAAGAGCTGCAGAGCAAGTGGCAAGGTTTGTAAACGTCTAGCCCATTATTGTTGTCCTTGAGGTATTTCAGGATATTTTCTGTCATATCCTTGGGAAGGGTGTGTGTCGTTCAAACTTCGTAAGTCTCCTCGTTGTTCAGATTCACCAACGCCTCTGAGAGAACTGAATCACAGCATGGTGGAATTAGCAGCCACACAGATTCCTGTGCATTTGCTTAAAATGGTGGAGTCTTTTCTTCTTCTTCTTCTTCTTCTTCTTCTTCTTCTTCTTCTTCTAACAAATTACTTCTTAATGTCTTGATTTATGGTATCAGCGACAGTTCAAATGGTTCTTACTTCAGCTTGTAATAAGTTCTAGCTGAGGGGGATAAATATGATAATAGGTACCACATGATCATTTTATAATGCAGGACATATCTCAGCTGCAGTCTGTCTCTTCTACAGTAGAGTTAAGAGAAGTAAGAAGCAGCAGTTTGTATCTGTTACAGACAAAAGCAGGCCTGTAATACATAGGTATCCTTCTCCGAAGATATTTCTACAGTACTCTTTCCCCATGTCTCAAATTCTATGGAATTCTCTCTGATCTCTGCCAGGGAGGACTGATTAAGAGGGCCCATGCCTAGAGACTAACCCTAGAGCACCCAACCTTTTCCTGCTGGGTCCCCAGGTTGGCAGAGTCTGAGAACCTAGTGGGAAGAGGTGGAAGCTGGAGAATCAGCTGATTCCTGGGTCGAAAATAGCCCAAGCTGGTGGATTCTCAATGGGGACCCATTGAGAACAGGTCTGGTTCTCGGCCAAGCTAAGACTGACAAGCCACAGGCCACTGCTTTCAACTGATCCCAGCCCAAGAGCTGAGCAGGAAGGCAGCTCGGCAGGAGCAAACAGGGCACATCTCCTACCAGTCTGCAGTGGCTGCTTCCTCCTCCCATATACATGGCCTGGCCCGGCCTAAGAGAGCCAATTTGTTTGCAGAATAGGTACTTATTGAACCTGATCAATGGAATGAACAAATTGTTCACATTCTTGACACAATTGTGATGCTGATGATAGCAAGGAGCAAAGTTTCTCCAATTTTGTGTCTATTCAGTGATCAACCAGAGGAGCTATTGAAGGGCTGTTACATCAATCCATCCATTTCAGAAGGGGAAGCTCTCTCGGTGGACTGCTATGACCTGTTCACTAAATATCTTGTGGATAAAACCTGCTCCAACATAACTAAGACACCACAGTAGATGAAAGTGGTATTCAAAACATGTGCTTATCCATTCAACAAGGTTTCAGCTGTTTCAGATGTAAGATTTTTTTCTGCATTTGAAACTCACTACAGTACTTGTACTGTCTCTCAGCACTTGTCATTAGAGTTTTCCAATATGCCTGGCATGCTCTGAATATCTTTCTAGTAGCCATGGCACACCGGTCCTTGGATGAGGGGATTTAGCTTCCTGGAGTTTGAAAGATTGTGTGCTTTCTGCTCTTTTGAAGAAACTCTCCTTAGACCCAGCTACATTTAATAATTGCAGGCCTGTTTCCAATTTGCCTATCGGTGGCAAGATAGTTAAGATACTTAAGAAGGCAGTTCTACTTCAGACAGTAGAACTTGGAAGATGGCAGCCCCATGTTCTCCTACTTTACTTAAAAGTTGCTTGGAACATGCCAGAAATTGACTAAAAGCACAATCCTATTGATTACATGTGCCAAAGTTGGACCAATGGAGGCCCAATGCGTGCCGCAGCAGGTAGGGACCACGCCGAGTAACATGGGACAGGGGGAGGGTGGGGAGGGTGTGTATCAGGGTGGGGAGGGCGGAGCGGGAAAAGATCAGGCCCAGGAGAGGGCAGGAGGATCAGTGGAGGAGGAGGCCTCTGCCATATCCTATCTCCACTCACAGGCCTCCTTCCCCGACAAAGGGCAGCTCGGGTCTGCACCAGCTAAATAGCTGGCTCAGTTCCGAGTAGCCCCATAGGACTGACTGGGGCTCTACCCAGGATAAGGGGATGTATAGTAAGTCCCCTTACTCCAAGGAGACATCTAGTTTGCCCCAGGCACACCGAGGATATGGCGTTGAACTCAACGCCATACCGTGTGGCGCCCGGATAGGATTGGGCTGTAAGGCAACAATACTACATACACATATCTAGGAGTAATTGTGCAAAGGGTTTCTATTATTATTATTATTATTATTATTATTATTATTATTATTATTATTCAACAAAAAAGTTCACAAAACGGTTTACAGACAAAATCAAATGATTAAATGGCTCCCTGTCCCAAAAGGGCTCACAATTTAAAAAAGATGCAGAAGAACACCAGCAAACAGCCACTAGAAAAGACACTGTGCTGGGGTGAAAGAGGGTAGTTACTCTCCCCCTGCTAATTAGGCTTACCATATTTTCCCGGACCCAAACACACCCAGAATAACTAATTAATATAATTAATTAATTGTCAATAAATTAAGTAATTAATTTTTTTCAGTTTGGGGGGGCTGCAAAGCGCACATTTGCCTCCCGAAGGGCAGACTAATTTTTATTTAATTATTTATTTATGGCCACAAAAATGGCCATTTTTCCACCGCTGCCACTTACCTTGCTGTCTCTGATGCTCCTCTGCTGCTGCCGCTGCTGTTGCCTTCCTGCCGCCACCGCTCTGCCGCCATTCTTCTGCCCCCGCTGCCACGGGCGCTGCCGCCTATCTTCTGGTGCATCTTTCTTCTGGTGCTTTCTTCTGGTCTAACAATGCAGCTGGTGCTGCTGCCACTGCTGACCTGCTACCGCTGCCACTCTGCCGCCGCCGCCGCCAGCCTTTCTTCTGAAGCCTGGCTGGCCGCATCCAGGCTGGCCAGGACTCCCGGGTCCCCTGACACTGACGCCGATGCCGCTTCGTAAAATATAAAACTTACCTTTTTCGGGTGCCGCCATCTTGGATCTCACGAAATCTCGCGAGATCTAAGATGGTGGCGTCCGAATCTCATAAGGTCTCATGTGCCCTTATGATATTTTATGAGATCTAAGATGGCAGTGCCCGAAAAAAGTATGTTTTACGAGGCGGAGGCTTCATCCGGGCCCAGAAAGACCGGGACAGACCTGGTATCGGAGCCCGGAAAATTGGGGTGGTCCCGGGTTTTCCGGGATAGATGGTAAGCCTACTGCTAAATATAAGAGGAGCACCAATTGAAAAAGTGCCTCTTGCCCAGTTAGCAGGGATTTGGGTACCAAATCCCAACATGTTCTCAGCTAGTTTTAACATAGTTCAACCAGGGGTAATGTAGTAGTCAAACATAGTAGTAGTAGTAGTAGTAGTAGTAGTAATTTCAATACTGTACTGCAACTAAACAACATTATATATATAGGCCAGCGGGTGGCGCAGCGGGTTAAACCGCTGAACCATAAGCTGTCGATCGAAAGGTTGGCAGTTCGATTCCCGTGAAGGGGGGAGCACTCGTTGCTTGGCCAGCTCCTGCCAACCTAGCAGTTCCAAAGCATGTTAATGCGAGTAGATAAATAGGTACCGCTTGCGGGAAGGTAAACAGCGCTCCGTGTTCCAGCTGCATGCTACGCGCTGTGGCAAGGAGAGTCATGCCGGCCACATGACCACGGAGGCGTCTTCAGACAACGCTGGCTCTTCGGCTTTGAAATGGAGATGAGCACCACACCCTAGAGTCAGACACGACTGGACTTAATTGTCAGGGGATATCTTTACCTTATATATATAAGTTTTAAGGGTTTTTACAATATAATAACGTTCTAATCTTTCATAGAACCCTTCATTCGAGTTGTTACTTTCACAGTCCAGCTCTCTCTCTTTCTGGCGTTCGCCTCAGCACGCTTCAGCTTCAGATAACACAGGCAACCTTGATTGTCACTCAAGCATTGCAGCTGCAGCTTCACTCCCCCACAGGGCTCTGCAGCTTATCAGCTCAGCATGCCAGCAGCTCTCCGACAGGCTTCCGGCCGTCTTGAACTGCTGTCCTGCAGATCTTCAGGCATTTGTGAGACGAGCGCTCTAACCAACTGAGCCAGATGTCCTGCACAAAAATAAGTTTGTGCTTTCAAACTTCTGACGTCTAGGTTGAAGTGCACTGGGCCCCGTACCATCTATTAAACTATTATTTGTAACCAGTCATTAAACTTCCTTCTGTTGTCACTTGTATTACAAGAACCTTCAAGAAAACAAAGAGCCTTCTGAATCTGACAGTTTTCATTAATACTTTTTTTTTCCTCTTTAGAACAAATTAGTCTGTAATGGCTGGGTTTATCACAACATGTAAAGACAGTAAAAGTCATACCATTCCACCCATGATGGAATTCACAATTAAAATAGGTGCATGGAATGAGAAGTGGGAGGCTTATAATGCAATGGTTTATAAACCAAAAGAACAATTTAATAGTCCATACTTTGCTTAATAGGATGTTATTTCAGACCAGCATGATAGAAGTTAGGGAGGAACATACCGTAGTTCAAGCATCATGAATCATCTGCTGCAAGACATTATTGGGAAGGAAATTGAGGAAGAAAGAGTTACAGTAACTACTCCAGAAGCTACACAGCAAAGAGCAATCCCAAGATAGTGTTACTGGGAGAGCAACATTCGGTTGATAATGCCAAGGACAAATAGTAAGGAGAAGTGAAGCCTCCTGTTTGTATTTGCAACTATTTCTGTGTCATCAAAGAGTGACTTTGCATGCGTGGGCAATTTATCCACACACAAAAAAAATGGATAAAGGAAGGGTTTTTCTGCATTGTTAGCATATAAATTTGGAACCTAGCAGCAACTTTCATTGTTCCCCAGTCATTTACAGTACTTTGTTAAACAAATGCATATATGCAAATATTCATTCTCTTGCTTAAAAAGCAAAAACACCTGTGGATGCAGAAAGAAGTGAGGGCAACAAAAACAATAACAATAATAATTTATCTCTGTTATCCACAGGATCTTGGCTAAATCCTGAATCACAGAATATAACCAGTCCAGCATACTTGCTTAGGCTGTGATGAAATATGATGATGATGATGATGATGATGATAGACTTAAATACCTATGGTTCTTCATGTGCATATGGGTGCAGTGGGTCAGATGACTTGATGCAGTGCAAAGGCAGCAAGCTTCCAGTCCTAGGAGTGAGGCAGAGCCCTATTCCACAATCGCAGCTTCCCTGGGTACGGGGGAGGTTCTTCTAACCTGCAGTGGCCCTCAGCATCTGGCTGCCTCCATTCCTCATCATGACAGGGCATTTAAACCCTGCCACCCATTGCACCTGCTCACCAGAGCCTGCCTTGCTCCTCCCTCTTCCCCACTACCTGGCTGTAGCGCCTCCATCTCCCTGACAACAGAGGCGCTACTGGGCAGAGACAGGAGCTGTGCAGGTTGTCCCAGTGTGGCTTCCATTGCTTTGAACGAGACTGAGGCAAGCTGCCTCTCAGGCGGATCAGTGGCAGTGAGCACATCACTTGGGATTGTCTGGTGAGTCCGATCGCGGACAATGTGTTCATCAATGTCATACTGCACAGAGTGCTGGCTAGTGCTCAAACATATTCCCCGTTCAAGCACTAACCAGCTTGTCGTTCACAGAGCTCTGGCTCAATTTCTTCCATATTAAGCGCTGCTGCCTGAGGAACTTCAATTTCATCTACAGCACAACTGGAGCATGTTGACTCAGAAGTAAGTCCCGCTGTGTTCAATGGAGTTTGCTCCCAGGTAAGCATCAGAGGATTTCAGTATTTGTTGTGCAAGATCATTCCCAGTTTCTGGAGGAGCCTGTTGCTATGGGGTGGTGCATGTATCCACAGACACAGATATATGGTTTTTGCTCCAGGAACTGAAAACAACAAATATTCACTGCAACCTCAATAAGGTCTACAAGTTTCTATAGCCTTGATATAAGAACAGGTAGAAAAGCAACAAAGTGCTGGAACATAGAAAATATTATTTGCTTTATGAACTTTTGAGTAAAATAGAACTGAGTGCGGCTCACATCAATTGTAGTTGGTGAAAGAAATACTTACACAAACACAGTAGTAATCACCAATTAAAATAATTCTGAATAAGCCAACATAAGACCCCTTTCACTTTGTTCTGGAGCAACAAACAGGTTGGGTGGTGGGCCACATTCTTCATTCAGTGATGTCTTGGGGGGGAGGGTCTCATTTTATAATTTTGTACTGAAAATGTCAGTCCAGCATCAACATCAGGCATAAATTATACATCAATAATTGGAGGGGGGAGGGTTGGGGATTTAGTTTAAATACAGCATTTAAATTGCCACATTATATTACTGCTCCTGTTTGATCCTCACACATACATCTGAACAAATGTGATATGTGAAATCAACATTTAATATAAATAACCTAGATTTTCAAATATTGCATGATCTAAAGGATGAGTTGACAAATGCATATTCATCGCTCATTGTGTTGCCGGAGTGAAACATCTGCCACAGTCTAACCACTGAGTCACCCAATATCAGCTCAAACACAATACTTTTCAGCGGAAATAGTTCACACATATGGCTGAGAGTCATCAAGCGAAAAATCGTCAAAGGGTGACCATGTGTGTGGATCCAGGTTATGGCAGCATGGAATTGCAGGAGCTTGTGGACTCAGGGGGCATTTAAACATCAAGCAAAGGTCCTTCATGTTACCCATCAAGGTAGCAAAGAAATGAAAAATTTGAAAAAGTTTTTCATTTTCAAGGTCACGAAAGGGTGTTAGTGTTGCCGGTGGTTTGCATGGCCCATCAACGGCAAATACATAGGTGTTGTCCAATAAATGCTCTTAGGCTGCAATCCGGTACTTTCTTGGCAAGAAGGAATCATTGAGCGGTGGGGCTTACTTATGAATAAACATGCTTCGGATTGTGCTGCTAATTCATATACTGTATTTCTTCAATTCTAAGACGCATATTTTTTTCCCAATTAAACATTTCAAAAAATGGGGTGTGTCTTAGAATCGGTCTCCAAAAAGCACCCCAAAATGCCATCTTCTTACTTACTGGGGCTTGGGGGAGCTTCAGGGAGACCTGCGCGACCCTCTGCAGGCCTCCCCGATCTTCAGTTCAGCAAAAAACGGTGATTTTCAGCCATTTCCGGTTTTCGCGAAAACCAGAAATGGCCAAAAATCGCTGTTTTTCGCCGAACTGAAGATCAGGGAGGCCTGCAGAGGGTTGCGCAGGCCTCCCTGAAGCTCCCCCAAGCCCAGGTAACGAAGGAAATGGCACTTTCTGGCAGGGCCAGAAATGCTATGCAAAGGCAGTGCACTCAGTCATCCTCAGCTGCAGGAGACATGCTGGGGAGAATTGGTGCTGAGCGGGTAGATTCAATGAAGGGAGGTGAGTCTTACAATCAGTTGATTTTTTTTTTCCCCTACTGGTGGTACTGAAAGTAAAGGTGCGCCTTAGAATCGATGGCGCCTTAGACTCGAAGAAATACGGTAAGATTCATGAATGTTCTCAGTATGCTGGTCAAAGGGGGGGGGGGGATTCCCAGTACAAAATGTTGCTCTGTAAGTCTTGGGAGATTATGATTTCACCACAGTAACTAGGCTACCTAGGGGAAACACTCCAAACTATTGATGCATTAAACGATCATAAAATGACTGCCTGGAAAGGCCCTGAGATTTGTCATTATTGCCTACCCAACCCAGTTACTGTCAGGGGTGGGGAGAGAAGGCTTGTCACTGAATTCATAGCAGCAGAATCCTCTTCTTTCTCAGACAAGCAACAGGACATGGCAGTGCCACAGGACTAATTCTGGCTTATTGCTCTTAAGAGATTTCCTTCTAATTAAGCTTCCCATCCATTAAAGCTTGGAGGCAGTGCACAGACTGAACGCCTGCTTGAGAGAGGTGCCTGTCAGCACAATCCTATGCATGTCTGCTCACTGAGTTGGGTGTGCATAGGTGTGTAGCCTATGTGAGCTTCCCTTTTGAGCTAATAGCAGCCTAGAGGAGACAATTTCATTGGGACAGTGCTGCAGAAGAAACAAAGGGATTTAAAACACTCTCCTGATCAAGGCTCCACTGTGGTTGTTATTTGAGTTTAAGGGAAAGAAACACCACAAGATCTAATCCAGTGGCATTCCTAGAGGGGGGCTACTGAAAGTTGCACACAGGTCTACTCAGCGTTATATGGTGGCCCCAACCACTCGCTGTCGGGGCCATTCTGAGCAGCAAAGGCAACGGCAGGAGACTCCCTGCAGGTAACGCTGAGTAGACTTCTGTGCAACGTACAGTACTGTCACCCCCTCTAGGAACGCCACTGCTTTAATCATATGTTTAACATTGCCTCTGGCTTGCTCTTCAAGTTTCATATTCAAACCTAGTGTAACCATGGACTGATCTCCAGGTTTTTGCTAAAATATATTCATTCATTTCATGTTTGTATTGCAAATGTATAATTTGCTTTTTTGCAGCACTGTCCCTTCCAGAGATTTACAATGGAAAATCAAAATGAAACACCATTGCATGATGGTTTGAAATCTGAAACAGAACTGAAGGCATCTTGGGATTTCTGTGGAGTCATGGCTATCTTGACTCTGACATGCCCCATCAGTGAGCCTATCAGGGCGTTCAGGTGGCAGTGCTTGAATTAAAGTAGGCAGAGGGGGCTTGATCTGCCCCCTTACGTTTCGTGACAACTTTTTGCATAGCTGAACTCACGCTAGTGGTGAATTGGGCGGGGCGACTCATCATCGCCCCGCCCTCCCTGCCACCGGAATGGCCCTGATTCATTTGGCTCTGGATAAGGGGCATTCCGGGACGGGCAGGGCAATGACTGGTGACAACCCTCCATTAGCTACTGTGAAAAGCCTATAAGAAGGCCGGAGTTGGCTAAGATTGGGGGGAGGGATGAAGTTTGTGGATTTCATTCATCCGCTCCTACTTTTCACCTATAATTTGAAAACTGATAGATGAAGTGGTTTGATCTTTGGACTGGCCTAGCAAGACAATTCTTACTTGCAAGCCTGTGAACTTGCTTCTTACAAGGACACCTACGGGATGAAGAAAGTGGATGGCAGAACACTGTTCTTAGCGAGAAGAAATTTCTGAACTGATTCCTTTGTGCATTAAGTCTACTTGCCTTTTTTATGAAGCATTTACAAAGCCCATGTGAGTTGAAACCGTATAATTAATTACATAAAGAACAGCCATAGGCAAATGGGGGAAAAACATCAAGCAAACAATCCTCCTATGTCTCAGATATAATATCGGCATAAATGCTGAGGATTAAACGTTAGGAAGTACGGAAGAAAGTAGTATTCAATAAGCCTAGGTACGGAAACTCATAATTAAACTAGATACTACAATATGTTGTAACTAATACCCCCTATAAGAAACATCCAGCACATATTTGCTTGGCAAACAGCAGCGGCTTCCGCAGTACAAGGGCATTTTCACACAAACATCTTAATTAAGACTTCAGTTAAAGTCTGAATTGGATTGAATGGAATCAGGCTGATGTAGGTCAGTCTCAGGCTGATTCAAATCTGCTCCAAAAATACACTTGGAGATGGGCAGCCCGATCCTCACTAACATTAGAGCGGCAGAGCGTGCGATCCATCACTCTAAAGTGTTGCAAACGCCATAAAGTGTATTTGCAATGACTCATGAGTAAGGGTCGCCGGCACTACCTCCCTCTGGACACTGTGGCCATCGGTGAGGATAAGTCCTGAACCAGATGGTGCAGGGGTGGGGGGAGGGTGGGCAGGGGCATGGAGGGAAGGCAGCCATCAGCAGGGCCGGGAGAGGGTGGGGATATCGGTGTGCTCCGTCGATATCCGGGACCCTTTCCTGTCCCATTTTGGCCTTACTCTGCTGCCTCAGATATATGTCAGCTTCAGAGTTGGCATACATCTGAGGAGGCCCATAGACCCCGGCAAGCCCTACACTTGGGGAAGGGATGAACATCCCCTTCTCTCGAGATGTTCCTGGGCACCCGTGCTGCACCGGTGCGGCTTGGGAACAGGCTCAAGATTCCACAGCTCGCCTTTACACAGGATTGTGCCGTAAGATATATCTCCACCAACCTTGCCCTATTATCCCTTACCTCCACCACCATAAGGATTCAGACTTAAATCATACTCCCTATGAGATCTGTAATAGGGAGCAGAACTGAAAATGGACAAGGGGGGTGCAGCAAAGGCGGGAGCGGTTTAAAAAAATTATAAAGTTGGCTATGCCGTATCTCCAAAACTAGAGCTGATAGGGCAAAACTGATGCCATTTTTTGAATCAGTGCCCCAAATATACCCAAGAATAGGTCTAACTTCTGAAGCACCAGATGTGTGTGTGTGTGTGTGTGTGTGTGTGTGTGTGTGTGTGTGTGTGTGTGTGAGAGAGAGAGAGAGAGAGAGAGAGAGAGAGAGAGAGAGAGAGAGAGTCTGTGTTATGTAGTCAACTTTCAATGGATCTGTATTATGTAGTCAGTGGTGCGGTGTTATGTAGTCAATGGATCTCCCATGTTATAAGGGGTATTGCTGTATCCTAGAAGGTCACCGTTCAGCTCAGAGTAGGCTAGGCCTGCTTAGGTTCATTGATTATGAAAGGCTTCAATATGAACTACCTTTATGCCATTTTGTGCTGACCTCTCCAAATGCAACTGATGATGTCAAAACAAAGAACATGACATAAAATAAAATGCATGACGTAAAGAACATGAGCTCATTAATAAAATGAGCTGGTGTAGTGTTGTGGCTGACACTGAGCTGTAAACCAGGACTTCCCTGGTTGGAATTTCATCTTTGCCAGGAACTCACTACAGGCAACCCTAGGGAAGCTGAGCCTCAGCTTTCCAACTGCTTCCAACTGAGAAAACAATCCTAACTAAGGATCCGGCGGGCGGCCCAGGGCCGCCTGCCGGATCCTATCTGGATCCTGGCCATCCTGGTGCGGCCTGGAGGTCTACTCGGGGAAACCTGATGGGTCTACCCAATGGGCCTCCTCGGATTTCCGCCAGCTAAATAGCTGGCAGAAGTAAGAGGAGGCCGTGTAACAGTCGAGCCAGCCCGGCGGGAGACGGGGATATGGCGGCTGTCATCCTCGCCCCCTCCCAGGCTGGCTTGGCCAATGGCCTCCTCCCTTGCTACCCAGACTGCCCCCGTGCCCACCAGGTGATTCTCGGTAGTGGAGTGAGGGTGGCCGGCCTTGCGCCGGCCTCCCTTATTTATTTATTTATTTGTTTATTTATTTATTTAAAGAATTTCTACCCTGCCTTTCTCCCAACAAGGGCAATCAGGGCGGCTTACAGATAAAAATGTTAAAATACATATACACATTAAAAATGATTAAAAACAAGTAATTAAAACAATTAAAACAAACAGCCCCAGTGGGTCACCTATATCTACTTACACCTTACTCCCAAGTAATCACAAATGTGCGCTGTGAGTATGGAAATAATACGAACAGCACAATCCTATGCCTTTTTACTTGGAAGTAAGATAATACTGTACATGATAATACACGTAAAGTGCTTGGCACACTCAGAAAATATTATACATGTTAAATATTTGCAGTGAGTTCCAATACCTACAGGAGAAAGTAGGCTAGATTTAAACAGAGACAAGCTGCAAAAAGGGGCGGGGAGCTGATTGTTTAATTGATCCCAGAACTGTCAGTTTCCTCTGTGACCAAGAGTAGCCCTTGCCTTACTGTCTGTGATCCTGCTTTACTTAGGAAGGGGTACCAGATTTTGTTTACATACACCAATTCCTGTTGACGGTTAAGGGGGTTCATTTTTCTTCTCTGGGTGATTGCGATAGCTTCCAGGTTTCGTCTTCGTCTGTTGTTAACTTCATTAAATAAAGAACGGGGTCTCCTGAAAAGCCATAGTATGCCCAGTTTGTACCACATGTGCTGCTACTGCAGACTTATCTTCCTGATGTAGCCTGGTAGCTCTTTGATGTTCCAGGATACGTGTCCTTATAGGGCGCATAGTATTCCCCACATACGTTCTGGCGCAATCACCACATGCAATTTCATAACCCCCTGGATTAGACAGATGAGGTCTCTTATCCTTCGGGTTGCGTAATAGTTGTTCAATTTTAAGGGTGGGAGAAAAACGAGTTTTGATGTTATACTGTCTAAAGATGCGCGCTATTTTGTCTGTGTCACCTTGGACATATGGAAGTGACAGCCAGACCTGATCTTTCGTTTCCTGGGTCTGTTGTTCCTTCTCCCCAGGTCTCACTCTCTGCTGGTTCTTTGCCAATTGCTTCTTCCAACATGCCTCAATTTGATGTCCTTTATACCCATTAGCCTTTAACATATTTATGATGGTATTCTTTTCCTCAGGCAAAGATTGTGGGTCACAGATGTGAATGGCTCTGTAAATTAACGAATTTATTAGAGAATTTTTGAGAGGGGTGATGTTGTAAATACCTGTTGATAACTGTTGTAAATACCTTCCCATATGGGTGGATTTTCTGTAAATTGTACGTCCGAATGTCAGATCAGGTTTCCTTGATACACAGACATCTAGGAAAGGCAATACTCCCTCTTTTTCAACTTCCATTGTGAACTGAATTTCTGGAATTAAGCTGTTCAGATGTTTCAAAAAAAATTCCAGTTCTCGTTCACCGTGGTCCCATATACAGAAAACGTCGTCAACGTATCTAAGCCAGGTGGAAGGTTTGCAGGATGCTGTTTGCAAGGCTTTCTGTTCAAAGAATTCCATGAACAAATTCGCAACAACAAGAGACAGCGGATTTCCCATCGAGACCCCTTCTTTTTGTTCCCTAATTACCCCATTCCAGATAAAGTAGGTTGAAGTCAAACAATGGTGGAATAACGGGATCAGGTCTCGAGGTAATGTAAGGTCACTGATTAAGTTCATGACTTCAACCAGGGGTACTCTAGTGAAGAGAGACACAACGTCAAAGCTGACTAACACAGACTCTGGTTTCAATGTTGCAATGCTTAGCAGTTCAATAAAGTGTTAGGTGTTCTTCACGTGATGGAAAGTGTTGCCCACATAAGGGAACAAAATTCTTG
Organism: Plestiodon gilberti rubricaudatus; assembly: GCA_026170595.1. Classification (NCBI taxonomy): domain Eukaryota; kingdom Metazoa; phylum Chordata; class Lepidosauria; order Squamata; family Scincidae; genus Plestiodon; species Plestiodon gilberti. Next base: position 77,095,556 of record JANXHW010000002.1, read on the forward strand.
CCAAGTGTTGCGATAAGGCATGCGTTGGCGCACCAATATTGCTGACAATCGGACGAAGGGGTACGTCTGCTTTGTGGATCTTGGGGAGTCCATATAACCTTGGGGAAGGGCTGAGGATTTAATCAATTTGTTTTTTATTTCCGGTCTAAAATTAGATTCAGAGATCAATTTATTTGTTTCTTTAAAAAAAAAAATTATTAGTCGGATCTCTCTTTAAAATGCAATACATTTCAGGGCTAAGAAGCTCCAAAATCTTGTTAAAATAATCTTTAGTGTTGAGGACAACGGTAATGTTGCCCTTATCCGCAGGAAGGACAACAATTTCTTTATTCTCATTCAACTATTTAATAGCAACCAATTCTTCTTGCGGAATGTTGCTCTTAGGCGGTTTCGCTTTAAGAAACAAGTTAGCTGTAGCGATCCGTATTTCCTCTGCAGAGTCCGAAACCGCCTAAGGTGTGTGTGTGTGTGTGTGGGGGGTGACCCCTGGAAGCTGTATGTACCACTAGAAAACAGCTCAAGGACCACCGATGGTACACATTCCACCGGTTGAGAAACGCTGATCTAATTAGTTCAGTGGGACATTTCATAGAGCAAATAATCCATCAGGAGCTGGATAGAAAGAAGGGGAGAGTTGCTTATTTATTTTCTTGATTTGGCCACTTTTCTTGATTTCACTTGCATTCAACAATGAGATGTTTTAGCTCCTTTTATTATTTCCACAAATCACGTGTAAACAAAACATGCATTTTGGCAATGTCAGCTATGCAGGTACAATGCAATTCTCAGCATGAGCCCTAACAGTGGGAATGTACTTATTAAATATGCAATTGACCTATTTGTTACCCAAACACCACATTCCTCTCACATAAGAATCAGACCTGTACAGACCTGATCATTTTGCACCATCTGAGTCACACCAGGCAATTAGAGTGCAATGGAGAACCGTGCCCATCTATCTAGCTCAACAGATATGAGTTACACACCATTGCCAACTATTGATCGAAAGGAGGGGAGAAAATCTATCAGTGCACAAGAAATCCACTAATCAGCATAAAAATCTCCAGGTCAACTGGGTAACATATACAGACAGAAAAGAGAAATACAAATGATGTGAAAGCAAAGAATCTTGAAACCATTACTGATGACTCTTTGGCAGTGGGAAATCAGAAGGCGAGGTTAAATTAGGGGACATCTATCGATGGAGAAAGTACATGGCCATGTGACAACAAATCCCATCAAGACCAAGGTCTACTCAGCAGCACTGCAACGCCAAGCTTTGTGTAAAAAAACAAAAAAAGTTTGATTTTTCAGCTTCCTGGCTCCAAACCTTAACAGCAGCTCTTGAGCTCTTCAGGGACTGCAAATTCATCTCTCCTTTTGTTAATTTTGTGCAGTTGCACTGGGTTTGTTAAATAGAATTACTGTAAAATATGGGAACTTGTGAACTCTTTTAGGAATTTAATAAAAAAAGAAGTCATAAGTTATTTACTTTGTTTTAGACCAATTCCCTCTTGAGTACCAGGCTTAATTTGCACCAGAGCAGAGACTCGCCCCCCTGTTCTTAGCATCAGGATTCAGCCTTGAAACCTCTGATATACGGATAAAGAGAGTGCTTCTGGCCATGTCTAGAGTGTAATCTAGGTCAAAACCAGCACTTTGAATTGTGCCCAGGAGATAACAGAGTTGCGAGAAACAACACAGGCCTGGAAAACCTATATCCTGATCCAGAGACTGTGCGACTGTGCGCACAGCAAAAGAAAGGCAATGCTCATGTTTCTTGTGCAAGTTGCTCCTTTCGTATGCCTGCTGCTGCCACCTCAAACTGAATGGAATGGAGTTGGGGGAATGAAAATGTCACGTCTGCAGCACAGGGCCCTGCTCTGAAGGCCTGATGATAGTATTAAGTGTGAGAGTAGGAAATATGGAACCCGTTCGTTCCCTCTTTTGTTAAGAACAGCTGGTAAAAGGAAATGGAATAAAGACTTAGTGAGCATATTGGCAAGAAACTCCAAATCACCTCAAACGTCTTCTTTTAAAGAAAAGGTTGAAGTCAGGATACCAGGTCTCAGGGTTTGGCCCAAAGCCTTGGGGTTTCCCAGCAAAATATCAGAACAAGGAGCTGCTGAAGGTAAAGGGTGGGCAGTTTTTCTCAGAGCCCCCTTGATGTTTCGCCATTCCAAACAACGAGGATAAACACTTTGGACACGAGGGAAGCACGATGGACAGGAAACACAATGAGCCCATTTGCAAAAGCTGAAGCCAGAGTACACGCACTGCTTGGCTCTGTCCGTCCCCAGCAAGAACTACCTTCTGTCAGGCAGGCTGGGTCCCTCTCAGATCCCACTCCCTAATTTCGCAGGCACTTCCCCCGAAACAGCGTTGAAAGCCTCCAGGGGCCTAAAAAAACTCAGCTCGAGGCTTAATGGGAAAACGGTGCGTTAGAAAAACAAACCAGGAAGGAAATGGAAGAAAACCAAGTCAAGTATTAAGTGCTCTCTAAGACTAGTGATACCTGTTAAAAGCCTTTTGAATTTCTTAATTAGATTGTAGGCCCTGGCCCACACGGATGCAAACCACTAATTGAATTTTGCCTGCAGAATGTCTGCCAGTTTATCCTATTTGATATGTTTCATTATGCTAAAGTGTGTGTGTGTGTGTGTGTGTGTGTGTGTGTGTGTGTGTGTGTGTGTGTGTGTGTGTGTGTGTGTGTGTGTGTATTTAGTAATAGTATCCTATTTCATTAATGGCTTTATTTTGCCGGCACAGTAATTGCAACAGCCATTTTGACTCCTCTAAATCAGAAAGATAAAAGTATGGGAGATAAGTCGTTGACGTCTCTGATGATGACGAAAGAAGAGGGAAAATATGCTCGCTATATGGACACTTTTTAATTTCAGACAAGTGTTTGAGATACAGGAACTCCCTTGGGAGAAAGGGTCTGTTAGAGAAGGGTAAAAGCAACATTTTGTTGTTGTTCAATCGCTAAGTCGTGGCCAACCCTTCGTGATCCCATGAACCTCAAAAATGCTGACAATCTGCAATGACTTTCCTTCAGTTAACTGTGTCATTTGTTAGCCAGATGGTTTGTTAGCCGATGAACATAGAATGAAGAACCCATTTCAAGTGACCAATTTAACTGACCCTATGCTTATTTTCACAATACCCCAGAGTAAGATACTAAAATGGTTATGTGTACCATTGGAAAACTATGCCAGGGGTTCTCAACCCCTTCCTGGCCGAGTACCACCTCTGGCGCCACTCTCCTGCTGCATACCACTGGAAGTGACATGGGATGACATCTTACTTCCAGGTTTTCATGTTTTCGGAGGCCAGAAAATGCAGGTAGGAGGCTCTGGGCAGGTGAGAGGGCCTTTCTCAGCGTTCCTGAGAGGCTCGGCCAAAGGCAGGAGCCTCCCGGGAGCAAGAACACGCTGCCGAAAGCGCCGCATCAGAGCGGGGGTCCGGTGGTCCGAGTACCACCAGCAGTCACTAGAAGTACCACTGATGGTACTATTCGAACCCCTGAACTATGCATTACAATAGCATTCCTGCAAGGCTCCGTTAGTATCGCAGTGTTCATGTTTTTCATTGATACTAATTCTGGATAAGCACTTTGGCTTCAGCATTTGTTCTTGCTTCACCTACTTATCCATCATTCTTTTCCCATTCTTTTCCACATACTGCCTGGCTCTGTCTCCATTCAGATAAAAACTGAACTGCAATATCCAGGCATGTATCTACAAGAGTTAAACTGACAACTGACAAGGGGTTTTACATAAACGGGTATGTGTTCGCTCAGCACGTTCCAGGTTTTCTAACTTCTAATCCAATATACACTGAACGTTTGTTCTTATGTTTCTATTTGTATTTTTCCATTGGTTAAAATGGGCAAAACGTTAATGTTTTTAATGCACTCATATATGAATTAATTAATTACAAACATTAATTACGAGTCAATAATGTGACAAAAACTGTGTGAGCCAGGGTAGCATATACCAATATGACTTTACTCCCAGTATTGTTCAATTGTGTCAAGAAAACTATTATAATTTTCTCCCCATATAATGTAGTGCTTTCTTTTAATCCTTGATCCTTGATTTATGAAATTCTTGGTTTTAATTTTCAGGACAATTTTTAAAAAAAAATAAAGAGGAATGTCTTACCTGATGAGTTGCTGTTCTGGAAGATGGCAAGAGGGAAGGCTTGTCTCTGGGAAGCCTCTCTGGCTTGGTCTCAAAGACACGGCCAAACTGGGAGGCTGGCAGGCGGTATCTCTCAGCTCCCAGGACCCACAGGCAAAATGAGTAAACTCACTGACAAAATCAATTTGTGGAGAAACGCAGGGACAGGTAGATATCTGGGTGCCCAACTTACAACTGACAATCCATAAAACATAGGCAGTTCACTTGGAGAATGTAATGGATGGATCAAAGAACACTCTCCTTCTATCTCTGGGAAGAGAAATACACAAGTTAACAGAGTAATCCTAATTAAAACTAGGCCAGCGGAGCGAGCGCTCTGACGGCCTAAGGAGTTGCAAACATACCATAAAGCATGTTTGCAGTTCCTTTGGAGTAAGTGATGCCAGCGCGGAGGCTGGCACCACTCACTCCGGCACCTACCTGGACCTGTACCGGCCAACGCAGGTAAGGCCCATGCCAGTTGGCGCAGGGGCTTGGGGAGGGAGGGCAAAGGTGGTGAGGGTCATTGGCCAGGTTGGCCTGGGAGGGGTCAGGGATATCAGTGCTGGCTTGCACCAATATCCAACGTCCCCAGGGTTACGATATCCAATGTCCCCTTACACAGCCTCCCGGGACCTGCCAGCTCCAGAGCTGGTGTGCATCCGAGGAGGCCCATGGCGACTCACGGTGCTTACTCCGGGGGAAGGGGATGAATGTCCCTTTCCCCCAAGGTAAGCCCAGGCAGCACTGGTGCGGCCTGCAATCTGCATAGAATGCAGCAGCCGGCCCTCTAGGCCAGCTGCCGCATCCTAGGAAGAATCGGTCTGCCTGATATTTCAATTTCTTGAGGTAAAGAGGCTATTCCATTCTCCAGGATATATAAGATCCTATATACTCGAGATTGAGAGGCCCCCACAGACCCTGCTCTCAGTTCAGAAGAATTCTCAATACGATATTTCAGTAAAGTGTTGCTCCTGCAGAGTTATCTATTTTCTACCAGACCTATGTGCACGGTACAGATTACGCAGCCAGAACCTACTTGTGTGTGGATCACCTGAACAATACAGAGAGGTTGGGGACATGACTGATGAACTTAGTCCCATGTCCCCCATCCATGTATTGATTATACACGTGTCACCTGCACAGGGCTTGTAAAGCAGATTACCACGTAGCTCCAGTGATATTCACCATGCTACCCTAAGTCCACAAATCCTTTCGCAGCTTGCACTGCAGTGGTTTGATTAAAAGCAGGAAGCCGGAACCCATGGAAGCAGCTTCCTCGCTTGCATTCTAACTAAGCAGCAATCCCCTGCTGTTTGCCCCTGTAGATCTGGCTAAAACCAAGGGAAGCAGCAGGTTTTCGAGCTTCTTCTAACATTTCAAATCCAGTTAAGGGAACCTTCACCTGAAATGTATGGATATACAATTGCTAAGTTTATTAAAAAGAGTAGATGTTTTAGGCCATCAAAAGCCCACTTATTTAAGAGCCAAAGCAGCTATTTAAGTGCCTAATAATACTATGCCCAGTTTTGAGATTTCACTTTGCTTCATAGGGTTTTTTTCCCCAATATTTTATTCAGTTTTATCCATGGCAGCTTTGTAATTCTCCCTCACCTTTTGCTTTGAGGTTCAGGTTCAAACAAAACACCATCTCAAAGCAAAACTGCTGAGTTTCTCATCTAGTTTCTTGTGAAAAACCTTGAGAAAATGCATTGTCCAACTCATGCAAAATCAAAAAGGAACCCACTTTAAAGCTGATTAATTAACAGCAGAAAAACAAAAGCTCCCCCCCCCCTCTTTTTTTTCTTCCTGGTACACATGTATTATTGAAAAGGACATTACATTATATCTTGGCACTATTACTAATTGATAGACCATCACAGGTTACAAGCCTGGTTTTAGAAGTGGGTTTTCTCAGTGCCAGGTGCAAGGGAGTGACAACAGGAAACAGGTTATCTTGTTGGCTGTGTGCTCCCTGAGGCATCTGGTGGGGCCACTGTGTGATACAGGAAGCTGGACTAGATGGGCCTTTGGCCTGATCCAGCAGGGCTCTTCTTATGTTCTTATGATATACGCAAGCAAGAGTTCATGGCATATTTCTGGTCACAAAAACATCACCAAACTTCTAAATAAAGACCCCAAGCTCCTCTAATATAAAACATTCAAATGAGTGTGAGCTTTCTGGGTCGGAGAAAACCTACGCAGACATGGTGACCCAGCTGGGAATCGGGTTTTTTTTTTTCTCAACAACTTTAAAACGAAATGACTTGTAATGAAGCGATTTTAAGTGAGGACTTGCTGTACTCATCATGGCTTGTATGGACTTGGGGCTTGATGTAAAGGTGTTGAGCTCATTGGGTGTGGCTTGCAACAGACTTGAAGCCTGGCATTTCTTAGTTTAGAAAACACTTCTTGTTATGCATTCATGTAACCCAATATTCCCCATAACGTATTTTGCTTTACTTCTGCTAAAGTACCTAAAATAAAGTATGAGCTTTGTAATTTCTTTTGACAAGCCCCATTGATTTCAGTACTCCATGATCATTAATGGCTTTTTACACCCCTCCAATATGGTTTGTTCTGCCCGTCGCGGACTGGGAACCGGGACTGGATCCTTGGTTCTGCCCTCAGACATGCAAGGGCCCGAGCCCTTCATTCTCATTCCAGCCCTCAGCTGCGCCAGACTTCACCCTGAGGCCCTAGGGTCTGTGGAACACCCCCATAGCCAGAATGGAACAGGCCCCCAGCCAGAGGCGAAACTAGGGTGGCGCAGGCAGAGCACTGGCTCCAGGCGCAATCTCAGGCTGGGGAGCGGACAGAGGAGCCCTGCTGCTGCTGCAGTCACGCCGAGGCGGTCGCCGCACCGAGTGGCCTGAGGCAGCTTCCTAGGCAGCTGCCCTCCTGTTGCCCGTCTCTCCCTTTCCTCTCTCTCAGCGTTCTCTCGCTAGCGTAGGTGACATTGGGGTTCATCCTGCCGCCCATGCCGCGGCTCCAGCTCCTCTGCGCAGTGCCCGCTCCGGCTCCAGAGATTTTTCGCTTGTCCTCCCCTATTCCAGTCCCGGCAAGCGAGGGGGAAGAGAAAGCCTCCAGCGAGGATGTCGGGGCAGCTTAGAGGGGGCTCGGTGAAGCAGGTCGCGGCTCCGCCCGCAGCAGCAGCAGCATCAGCTTCCCGGCCCAGCAGCAGCAGCTGCTCCTATTCCTCCTCCTCCTCGCCGCCTCTGCCGCGTTGATCCCACTACTGCCGCGGCACGGATTCCCCTGAGAGGCGGCCGACTGAAGAGGGAGTGCGGCGAAGGGGGGAGGAGGGGAAAGAGCCAGGTGCTTGGTGCCGCCGACACCCGAAGCTGGAGCGGGCGGCGGACCCTCCTCGGGAGGCTTGCGCTGTCCGACCTTCCTTCGCAAGCTCAGGGGGCTGCAGAACAAAAAAAAGCCCGTCGCACGGCGGAACAACAACTTTGCAGTCGGAGCATGCAAGCCAGCGAAAGGGGCGCTCGCATGTGCGTGGATCAGCCATGCCAAGTAACAATAGAAGAAACCATAGGACTACAGCGTTGCCTTTTTCGCCGCCGCCCAATCGTAGAAAACTGGAAACAATAGCTGGAACGAGCGCGCCAAGGTAAATTTAAAAAAGGGGTGGAGCGTGCGCATCACGTGACATGCGTGATGACGTCACGGCTCTTCCAGGAGCGCCCGCTCTCCCAGGGGCGCCCAGCAAACGACTCGTGCTCCAGGGGCCAAAATGACTCGTTACGCCTCTGCCCCCAGCAAAAGGGATGCCTTATTTAAACCCTCTCTGAGACGGTTTCTTCCACCTCTAGCGGACTGGCACCAAGGGCTAGAAACTTGATCCCTTGAATAAGGGCGCCCCCTGGAATGCCTTCATTCATTCAGGGGCCGCATGCTCCTTAACTGACGCCGGGATTGACACACCTCTCAATCTGCTTTTTCGGACCCTAGCGGATTGGGCTCAGGTGCTCGACCTCTTAAATAATAATAATATATACAATAATATATTAGTTTCTAAATTAATTAAATTATATGTAATATCTGCTAATCCAGTTTCGAGGGATTACTGGTGTGACTGGGGAGTTGAAGCCCTGATGGCATGGAATCACTGCAGGGTAGCTGGAGCTTTCCCTCCTCCCTCTGCTCTAAGAAACTACCCACTGCAGGTCAGAAAGCGGCGACATTATTAATTTCATCTGACTGCTTTAAGGGAAATATAATACTCAGTTTCCTTACATGCAGAGGTGTCGTCGGGCCGTGGCGGGAAGGGCGGGGCGCCAGGGGTGACGCACGCCAAGGGGTTGACGCACGCCACTGCTCCCCTTCCCCCAGACAGGCGCGTCACCCCCTGTACCGGACGGGGGAGATGGGGGCAGCAGCGCGCGTCACCCCTCAGCGGTGTTGTGCGCATGTGCGCATTTTTCGCGCATGCGCACAACACCACTGAGGGCAAATGGGCAGCCTCTTGCCCTCAGCGGCGTTGTGCGCATGCGTGAAAAATGCACGCATGCGCACAACAAGCCACTAGCAGAAGAGGCCGAGTCGCAGCCCAAGGAAGACCCGGTGAGTGACGCGCGGTGGCGGGGGGTGACACACACACCTCCTGCTTCGGGGTGACGCACCCCCGAGTGACGCCACTGCCATGGCCGTTTAATTTAAGGCTGTAATAAGGGCAAAACATTTAGCCTAAGAATGTGCCAAATTCTTCAGCACTTCTTAAAAACATTCCTCTTTAGGGCTTTGTTGTTGTTGTTTTTCTTTTTAAACAGCAGAGCCAGGATCAGTGCATTTAAATCAACTTTAGAATCAATTATACAGAATGCTGCAAGTGTCCTCATTTGGAATGCACTTTCATAACAGTGGTATCGATCTTCATCTGGTGGGCACATCCATAAACAAGAGCCTCTCCGCATAATCAGATGCACATTTGACCCTTTGTGGACTACCACAAAGAAGATAAACCCCAGCACTGTGTCTTTTTTAGTGATGGAGTTCCTCTGCATCTTTTTAGATTGTCAGCCCTCTTGGGACAGGGAGGGAACTATTTACTTATTTGATTTTCTCTGTAAACCAGTTTGTGAACTTTAAAAGCAGTATATAAGTTCAGTAATAATAATAATAATAATAATAATAATAATAATAATAATCCTTGCTGCCAGCAAGCACTTCAACAAGTGCTTTATAAATAAATAAAGTTATCCCTTTAAGTATTAACAATGTTTGCCAAAACGACTTAACTGCAAGCAGTTCTGCAACACAATGGGCAATGTAAAGATCGCAGGCACAGTATGCTATCAGTGTATCAGCCATGTTTCACTTTCATATCTGCTAAACACTGGGAAAACTGGTGATTAATCTAGTTGTTATCTACATAGTGTATGCATTAATCACTGAGGTCTCACCTTATCATGGCTGCCCTTCACCATTATAAAGGATGCCTTCTTGCTCTGGATTCCTTAACTATGCCACATCCCACAGATTGGCCACAGTAGACTTACCTTTGTAACCCATTTGTGTAAGAGTGGACTGGGAAAAAATCTGTGTAACTAACTACAAGGATTCTGTGCTAATTAGTTAAGTCACCAGGTTAATACAGTCAGGAAACTTAGTTACTGAGTGGATAAGTGTGTATCATGCTGCCCCCTACTGTATGGACACGTGAAGTGCACCATGGTATTGCTAATTGGCCTTAACAACAACACAGAGATTAAACATTGTATAATGTTCTATGCTTAATTAACTCCATCTTTTAGCATCTTTCTTCTGGAAAGTTTGTACGCATCTTTTTATCTGAGCAGTATAACATTGTAGAATGCAGCTAGGAACCAATATAATTGCGCTTGTCTGAATATTTTTAACCCAGAGGTCCACTTCACACACACACACACACACACACACACACACACACACACACAAATCAAGTATGTATTGTAATTTCATAGATTTGTCACCTTACCATATTATGTTTCAAGTAAAACACCAAATTTGTCTATCTTTGGTGAAAGTAACACATTTGCTCTTCGTACATTTATATGACACCGCTGTATATGTTTCTTCATGGTTATGCTGGGCTTACAGTATCACATGCAGGGCCAGTCCAAGACCTCCTGGAATCTGAGATGGTGTGCCAAGTGCTATGCCCCCTTTACCTGGTTATATGCCAGCCCCTGCTCTTCCAACACTCTGGGTCACCGATTTCCTATCCACACTTCTGCTCTTCCTTTTCCAATCCATGGAATGGGAGGAGAAGGATCAGTGTGGAGGCAAGTAGAACTTCCCCTGTTTGTTTCACCCATCTGTTATTCAGGGTATCCTGCCTCTGAATATGGAAGCTCCATAGTTAGCATGACTAATGGCCATTAACAGGCCTACTCTCCATGAATTCGTTCCATCCTTTTTAAAGCCATCATCACAATTTTGAATATCACACTGCTTTGAGCATTGGAAAAGCGGTATAGAAATGTTTTAAATAAGTTACTGCGCAATCCTGCACAAGTTACAGGTGGCGGACCTAGTGTTCCGTCGCCCGGAATAGTCGCAAACGTGCCATAAGGCACGTTTGCGAACTACTTTAGAGCCGGGAAGGCCGGCGCAAGGCCGGCCTTTCCAGCTCTGCCGGCCAAAGACTCAGGCTGCCGCCGGACCCAAGCAAAGTAGGATCCGGCGGACGGCTGGGAGGGTCGGCTGACAGGGGGAGGGACAGCGGAGTCAGGAGGTTGGCCATAGGCCCAGCCGTCCTGGGTGGAGGTGGGGGCATGGCGTCCACCATATCCCGGTCCCCGCCGGTCTCTGCAGGGCAGCTGGGCCGTTACACGGCCTCCTCTGACTTCTGACAGCAAAATTGCTGGCAGAAATCCGAGGAGGCCTACCAGCCCCAGCCGCCGTTACACTCAGGGAAGGGGACGAGTGTCCCCTTCCCCGAGTAGACGTTCTGCCATGGGCTGCCTGCTGCAGGCTGCCCGTGGCGAAGCACTTGATCGGACAGATGGCCTCAGCCGCCCACCCGATCTTTACGTAGGGTTGGGCTCAGAGGCGTCGCTGGAGCGTGGCGGGAAGGGCGGACTGCCTGGGGGCGACACGCGCAATGGGTGACGCGCGGTCGCACACGTGCACACGCGCGTGCATCCGCGCGTCGCGTGCAGGCGGTCCTCCCTTCCCGCCGCGCTCCAGAGACGCCTCGGAGGAGGCCTCGGAGCGTCCACCCTTGGCGGAGCTCCAAGGCCTTCTGAAGGAACCCCGATGCGCGACATCATATTTACAAGGTTTAGCACATGCGCAGAACGTTTGAGGGCAAATTTGCCCTCAGAAACGTACTGCGCATACGCGAAACCTTATAAATATGTTGTCACGCATCGGGCCTCCCTCAGAAGGCCTTGGAGCTCCTCCGAGGGTGGACGCTCCGAGGCCTCCTCCTGCCCAAGACAGCCGGCCGGCGAGGATGTCTCCGGAGCCGGCAGCAGTGGAGGCTCCGCTGCTGTCACCTCCGGAGACATCCTCGCTGGCCGGCTGTCGGGCGGCACGGGGGTCATTAGGGCGGCGTGCGCGCCCTCGCACAGGGCGGCGCGCGCCCTAGTGACGCTGCTGGTTGGGCTGCCCAACTTGTGGTAGTGAATTCCATAAGCTAACTACAAGTCATGTGAAAAAGTTATGTGCGCAGCATTGCTTTGTGTCTATGTTGATTTTTCCTTTTAATCAATATCAATATCAATAGTTTATTAACAGTCAAAGACCAGCATAACATAACACAGCAAAACACAACATCGACAAAACATCACATATCAGTGGGGAGGGGGAAGTTTTTAGCCAAGCCTAAATTATGACAGGTGGAAATTTCGTTGTAATCTCTGTAACTGTGGGAGGTTTGGGGTGGGAGAGAAGAAATCCAACACATAGCATATCCTGGCACTGCAAAAAATGTTGGGTCAGAAGTGGTCATTTCTGGTGGGAGATTAGTGTTTGGGGCTCAGACTCCACCTCTGACTTGTGATCTTGACCAGACAAATTCCTCTGGGAAGCTTTTTCTCTGGCACGTTATGCTCTTCAGACATAGACTGTGTCCTAACATTTGGGTTCTAGCATTTAGGGTCCATTTGGCTAGCCTTTCCTCTTTGCAAGAACAGCTAAATGGACCCTAAATGTTCAGAGAGGTCGCATGTCTGAAGAGCATAAAAGGCCAGAGAAAAAGCTTCCCAGAGGAATTTGGCTGGCCAAGTTCACAAAGGAAGCAATCCAAAGTGCTTTGGGTTGGTGAAGCTGAGGAAAACGGAGTGGGAGTGGCTTGGCACGGGGGAGTGGAACTTGGAACACCCCGCACAGAATGTCCTAGCTTCCTTCTGTTAGTGTGTGTGCATGTGTGTGTGTGTGTGGGGGGGCTTCTGAAGGCAAACTGTTCCAAGTGCCAAACAAACAGGCACTGGGAATCATAACCTGATTCTTCATACTGGATCAGGGTCCCAACCAGTGAAAATTCAGCATTCAGAACAAGCTGGCATGAAACGTCTAACCAGAATGATGAAATATGCATTGAAGAGCAGGCATATGAAAACTCAAACTCTGAACAGGGAAGCAAAGTGAAGAACGGAGCTAAAGCAACTGTCTGTTGACCACCTTGTCAGTAGCCTCTTCCTACATCTGCCTAAAGAAGGGCTACTGGGGGCTTGAACCAAACAAGGCACTATCATGCCATGATGCCTGTCCCAGCACAGGCCCAACAGTACGCCTGGAAATGAGTCATGATGTAGGGTGGGTCGTACCTTGTAAATCTCATTTTCTCTTCGGGGTGGTCTTCCTCGGGCCATTTATTTTACACTTTCAACATGTGCCCATCTGCTTCCTCCATGTTGTTTAGTGGCAGGGAGCATATGGCTCTAAGCACCTAACTCTGATTTCTTGCCACACCTTCAATTATAACACCATATGCTCCTCCATCATTATATTGTAATTGCAAAGACTTTGCACAAGAAATACTACCAAGCATCTCATATGCCAAACTAGTTTGCTTCATTGTAAACACAGCAAGCAAAAAATAAATAAAAAAAATGCAGCTGTCACACATATCCCATACAGTCAGAGATGATTTGCTTGCTTCAGCTTTGCAACGATTTGCCAAGCAGAGGAGAAACCCAAGAATCTGGATCGCTTAGAATTAAGCCATCTGTATAGAGCCTGGAGTAACAAGAGTCTAATAGCAATACTAATGGGGCTGGCTGGGGAAGGGTCTGAAATCTCCTCTCCGAAAGTCCTGCTGCTTTTCACATTCTAATATCTTCAATGTGCTTATTTACTAATCCGATTACAGAAAAAATAATAATAAAGCTAACAGGGAAGAGAAACATTTTCATCAAAGCCAAGAGTGATCTCAGTCTTCAGATTCTTGAGGAAGGTGCTATCAGTTGGGGCAATGGGGTAAATGGGGTCAGATCTTTTGGGTTGTTGGTTTTTGTCAGCTTTGATTCCAACATCTCACTTCAAAGTCCAGATGTAAAAGTGCACCAATTGCAGGTAATCAGTTGGATGTTGAACCCCATGATCATTTGTACTGCAAGCATATGGCTGCATTTCAAAAAATCTATTATAAGAGCATTTGGGTGATAATATAGAAGCTTCCCCCACCACATCTTAATTCATGTTCAGGCTCCATTAGTTTTTGGTAGTGGGAAGAGGTTAGATGTTTAACGATCGCAGAAGCAGCTTAATTAAATGTACAAAATGAAGTTGCCGTGTAAATAAGTCCAACCTGCTACTGTGCAAGAAATAGTATTTGTTCACTATCAAGCAGACTAACGATTGTGTCACATAGCAAACACCCAATAGTATGCAGCCTTTTCCATGGCATTGGTTACACAAAGACTGCTTTAGATTACCTAGCGATCCTGCCCCTCCTCCAACCATTATCATATGCTACTATCTAAAAAATGCAAGAGCAAATGCAGCCATTTTCTGCCATTATCCCTTCCCTGGCTACCCATAATTAGGCATCCTGCATAAATGTACAAGGTTCATGATTCAACTTCATACTGAAAATAATATTTCTGGCTGGGCAAATAGGCCCTCTCCGGCTTTCAAGTACATATGGCAATTTCTTATGTACAGTACTTGTTTACCTTTAGATGATTTATTGATGTGGCTTACTGGTTAAGGTGCTGAACAGTAGACTGGGAGATAGGCAGGACAGCAGTTCAAAACCCGAGTGCCACGTGACGGTGTGAGCTACCATCTTCAGCTCCAGCTCCTCCCAACCTAGCAGTTTGAAAGCAAAAAATTGCAAGTAGATTAATAGGTACTGCTTTGGCGGGAAGGTCACAGCATTCTGTGAGTCCTGGTGTTGAGTCAAGCCGGCCACATGACCACGGAAGCGTCTTTGGACATTGCTGGCTCTTCGGCTTTGAAACAGAGATGAGCACCACCCCTAGAGTTGGTAACGACTAGCTTTTGAGCAAGGGGAACCTTTACCTTTATCGCTCTTTTAGTAATTTACAATCCTTCCCCTATTCAACCTCACAACAACCCTGCGAGATGGAGCACTAACGGTCAAACTAAACACAGCAATGTTGTGAATGAATGCATCTTTATCTCTGTAAAGCAGGGTTTCTCAACCTTTGGGAGCCCGCGTACCCCCTATGTGGGCCCCCAAAATCCGAGTACCCATGGACCCTCCAAAATGTGCACCCCCCACGAAAAGCCACGAAAAGCCTCTGCAGGCCTCCCCGATCTTCATTTTGGCAAAATACGGCCATTTTCGGCCACTTCCGGTTTTCACGAAAACCATAATATTCAGCTAGCACCAGGACTTGAAGGATCAACTGCTATTTGCCTTGTTTCACCAAAGTAAATGGAATTGTCACATGAATAAAATTGAAAGAGTTTGTTCTTTTATCATGTTTTTGCATTCATACTTCGGCAAAGTGTATTTGGAGCAGCTTTCCAGCATGCAATTCTTGCAATTTTGAAAATGAAGTTAATTTTTTTTTTAATTCGTAAAGGTGCTAAGTAAGTTATATTTGTCTCTCTGTTGTGCTATATTGATGAGATTTTTAAAAGGTATCATTGTTACAGTGCTCTTGAGTTTGCACACTCAAGACATTTGAAAATACGGTAGATCATTTACCGTACTTTATCTTCTGAGTTCTAGAGCCTGGAAGGTTGGAGTTATTGGGAGAGAAAGGTTTGGAAGGGATGTATGTCAAAGAAGAATGGCAAGACAATGGGTTGTGCTTAAAGTGCATGCAATGTGCAATTGCTTTGTTATAGATCACCATGCTTCAGGGAAAATATTTTAACTTGCTTTATTTTTCGGTATGGAAATTATAATATTGAAAGGAATTTAAGAGATGCCAGAAAATCTATGACAACATTCATCATTCTGTCAAGTCTGGGTAAATGGGAAAAATAAAACCACTACCAAAATGAGGCTAACCTATTTCTGGTATAAATCACTGCAGTTGTTTACATCAGCTGAATGCACGGATCCGTATTCACAGGCCTTGTTGCTGTCAAAGAGTGTGAAGCTACTTCAGTGGTTCCCAACCTTTTTAGCACTGGGACCCCCTTTTGTAGAATGACAATCTGTCAGGACCCCCTTAAGACCTAGGACTGGAAGTGATGTTATTAAGCAGGAAGTGATGTCATTGTTTTTAATACATTACACTGTTTAATAAACCATACTTTTTAAAATAAATCACATTTTTAAAGTTGTACTCATAAGCAGCCCTATTGGGGAGGAGAGTGAGCTAACAGAGATGCTAAAAGGCAAGCATAAGGTAACACAAGGTGAGCAAACACACCCCAAGAGAGCATCAGCCATCTTGGGGGTGACCATCCAGCCAACATCCCACAACCTCCCAGAAACTGCTTTGCGACCCCCTTAGGGTCACGAACCCCAGGTTGGGAACCACTGATACTTGGTGTGGTTCCTTCTATTCTGAAGCTACGATCCAAGTTTGGTCACTGGATGGAAGGCTGCCTTAGAGCCCATGTACACTAGGTAAAGGTAAAGGTGACCCCTGACAATTAAGTCCAGTCGTGTCCGACTCTAGGGTGTGGTGCTCATCCCTATTTCAAAGCCGAAGAGCCAGCGTTGTCCAAAGACGCCTCCGTGGTCATGTGGCCGGCATGACTCTCCTTGCCGCAGCGCGTAGCATGCGGCTGGAACACGGAGTGCTGTTTACCTTCCCGCAAGCGGTACCTATTTATCTACTCACATTAACATGCTTTGGAACTGCTAGGTTGGCAGGAGCATGTACACTACTCAGAGGGTTTCTACTCACCTTCATGATATGAGAGCTACAACATTGATAACATCGGAAGCCCTGGGCCAATTGAGAAGGATCAGGTTGTGATTCCTTCCAATGCCAGCATTAATCCAGTATCTGAGAGGATGACGCTATTGTGGACCAGAAATGAGGCCTGGAACCCTCCTTTGTGACCCAAGAGTTCCACTGTTCTCTTCGTAGTGTAGGAAGGACCCTTGATGCAGTGGCTCCTTGCTGCAAACATTACATCAGTAGGGGTCCTTCTACTGACGAAGATAGATGTCACACATATTAAACCATATTTTTTTTTACATTTCTGACCTAATGCACGTGGATTTCTTCTTCCAGTTTTCCATCTGCGGTTTGTGCTCATTTCTGAGCATGAGCAGAAGGAGCTCTTGCTCTGAAGCAAAGCTGAGGGCCAAACTTGGCCTCATGCTCATGCCCTTCACATTTCTCAAATACTGATTTAACTTTCTTGTTGGTCTAAATATTGTTCTTATATAATAACGTCTAAACACTCTAGCGATCTGATCAGTGTTTCCACGGATGTAAGGCAAACATATAAAAGATGCTTATGTTTAGATGTTTGACATGCGGACATGCAGCATACCGCAAACCCACTCACACAGGGAGATACCTTCACCAGGGATCAAATCACCATCCATCCCAGAAAAAATCATTAATCAACTCCCTGATATACAGAGCGATTAACATCTGTGATGCGGTGTCATTACCCCAAGAGAAAAATACCATTTTTGATTCACTGCTGGCTAATGGTTACACTCGAATGCAAATTAACAAAGCTTGGTCCCATCAGTATAACAACAGAAAGAAAAATAAGGACAATATAGTGGAAGGAGGGGGAAAAGAAAGAACATTTTTATATGTTTGCCTTACATCCAGTGGAACCACTGATCAGATAATTGGAGTGTTTAGATGTTATAATATAAGAACAATATTTAGACCAACAAAAAAGTTAAATCAGCAGCTGCAGTGCTAGTTCCATCAGCGGAAGGTACCCATCAGAGGCGTCACTCTGGTAGGGGCGGTACCATAAATTTTGCCCCGTCCTAGTCCCATTTACCAAGCTGGCAGGAGGCAGCCCCGCCCCCTCGCCGTCAGAGCCATTCCGTGCGGAGAAAGCAGCAGGCAAGAGACTCCCTGCCCGCTGCTTTCTCTGCACGGGAATGACTCCGACAGTGAGGGGACGGGGCTGCCTCCTGCCGTCTTGGTAAACGGGACTAGGATGGGGCGAAACTACGAAAGAGGAAACTATATAATGTGATTAATTTCTTTTCAAAAGCTGCAGAAAAGAGTGCTGTTTGAAATGAAAGCAGACAAGTGCCGTTTGTAAATTGCCTAACTTCAAGCTCATAATTACAGTAAGCATGTAGCAGCAATAAATTGTAATATATTTCCAAAAAACAAAACAAGTTCCTAAAAAAAAATGACTGCAATTTCTTATCTCAGGAAAATGACTCCCCCAAAAGAGATTTTGCTTAGCTCCTAAGTAGAGAGTTATAGCCCAGCAATGAGTTTTCATGAGTTTCTAGCTTGCATAGCCACATTTCAAAATTGGAAGTGTTTATTTGATAGGTTACTATCAAAAGCACTTTAGAAATACTGTTTTTAGTAAGATAAATTGGCAATGTAGGACAAAAGTTGAGAAAACTCTCTCCTGAATTCTGAAGGTTGCACCTTATCGTATATTCCACTTTGTTGGGAAAGGCAGATTGGAAACTATGGAAGGAAATAAAAAAATACAAGAGAGATAACAACAGTTAGACTATGATTGAAATTAAGATAGCTGAGATATTGCTTTGAATTGTACTTTCCAGCTCCTCTTGCTTTGTCATAAATAGGTAAAGATGCTATAAAACCTTTTTGATCTGACTAAGAGTGCAATCCTAACCAACTTTCCAGCGCCGGTGCAGCCGCAATGCAGCCCTGAGGTAAGGGAACAAATGTTCCCTCACCTTGAAGAGGCCTCCATGATTGCCCCTGCACTACAAAATGCAGTGTGCACCTTGTTGGCATGGCTACATCAGCACTAGAAAGTTGTTTAGGATTGTGCTGTAAAGCTTGTAACTTTTAAAATTGCTTAAACACTTAAGTTATGGAAAGAATCAGTGGTGTCACTGATGCGTGGCGGGGGGGAAGCCGCTGGGGGGTGATGTGCTGAGGGTAAAGCGCTCAACGTCATGGGCCGCGTCACCTCCCAGCCCGCACGAACCGCTCACCCGCCTCGACGTTACCCCTGCTTCCGCTGCGTCACCCCTGCTGACATCTCGTCACCCCCTGCTGCTGCTGGTACGAGACAGGAGAGGGTGACAACGTGTCTTCTTTGGCCAGCAGCTCGGCTACTTCTGATTAGGCCAAAAGTGGCATTTTTGCACATACGCACAATGCCGCCGAGGGCAAGAGATTTCAAGTGGCGTTGTGCGCATGTGCAAAAATGCCGCTTTTGACCTAGTCAGAAGTCGGCCGAAGAAGACGTGTCATCACCCTCCCCCGGCTCGTACCAGGGCCGGGTGGTAGCTGGGGGAGACACGGCGGCAGTGGGGGGGGGGTGATGCGGCGGCAGCAGCAGGGGGCGACACAGCGGCAGCGGGTGGGTGATGCTCCAACCTCCCGCCGGGGGTGACGCACCACCCAGAATGTGACACACCACCCTGGAGAGAATGTTATTCTGTGCATATTGTTTTCTGTGCACATACTTGGTCTAACAGTACCGGAAAAATCCAACTTCCTTCTGTATTTAGAAAATGCCAGAATGTTTGCCCTAGCCTAGAGTGTTGAATTGGTTAGAGTTTTAAAAGGCAAGTTTGGGAAGGATCAAAAATAGGGAAATGGGCAGGCCACAGGAAGGAAAACAGCCTGGTTTGCCAACTCTGACAGAGGCTATTCCTGGGGATTTATTTTCTAACCTGATGTAATAATGGAAATTCCTAAAGACCCTGTTAAAATCTGCAGGATTTATTTCGGTACCCACCTAGAGACTTCTAGACTTCAGGGCAATCCAGGAGGATTGGCAACAAACATGAGCAGGGATCAGAATAGAAAATATGAAATGAGCAAAGGGGTTGTGCGAGGAGGAGAGAAACAAACCGTTAGATTCAGGAATATTATTCTCAATCAGTGGTCCCCATGCAAGAGCTGTTAATAGGTGTGTGGTCAGGAACTGAGCTCTGGGACGTCTCCTGATGTGGTGATGTCATCTGGAGGAGTGCTGAGGGCACCTTCCAATTTTTTTTGAAAGGACTTAGCTGAGAAGAATCATCAGACGCTTCAGGAGGCAAACTTTGCCTAAGGCATATGTTTATGTCTAGGTTGTCTGTCACAAGGGCTGCCTGAGAGACAGTATGTAGCTCATTTTATATTAAGGCTACAATCCCATGAAGGTTTCTGTAGGAGTAAGTTGTATTTTTTTCAATTATTTCCCCTATCATTTTTGCCTGCGTTTCCCTGCCATTTTTTCCCCTTTTCGCTGCGTTTCCCTGCCATTTTTGCTTGCCTTTTTTGCTTACTTCCTGCTCCTGCTGCCGCCATCCAATTCCTGGCTGGCCCGGGTCAGCCAGGACTCTTCGCGTGGGTCGATTGCCGCCGCCACTTCCTTGACTCTTCTAGGAGGTCCCAAAGTTCTCCTGTGCACCACCATCTTGGATCTCGTGAAATCTCACGGGATATAAGATGGCAGTACCCAAATCTTGTGAGAAATCGGTGCCGTCATCTTGGATATCACGAGATTTCATGAGATCCAAGATGGTGGTGCCCAGGAGAACTTTGGGAACCCCTAGAGGAGTCATGGAAGTGGTGGCAGCGGGAGGGGGCAGACCTGGAAAACTGGGACAGATGGGTTCCGGGCCCAGGTGGCCGGGACCGGGCTCCGGAAACCGGGACTGTCCCGGTATTTCTGGGATGGATGGTAAGCCTAGCTTTACATTCATCCCCTTACCCTGAGGGGTAAGGCCCTCCTCTTCCCCCCACTGGGTGTAGCATGGGCCGTTTCGCCCCACTGCGCCAATGGGGGATAGGATTGGGCTGTTGGAATAAGTTTCAAAGGAGGAATAAATGGCAGGGAAAAGAAAACACTCTAAAATGTAACGTTTATTTTTTATTGTTGTATGGTCTTAGTAGGGTGTGGTTATGGGACGTATTATGAGGAACTCTTGCACTTCAAAATTTAACATTACATCATTGGCTGTTGGTGATCTAACTAACTGCCTCTTCCTGATTTTTTTTCAGCACCTAGCAGTCCTGATTGAGGCATAGCACTGTTAAACTGCATAGAAGAGAGGGGAAAGTACAAATGGAATTCCTCCTAGGCAACACATCTCTAGTCTTTTATAAAAGAAGTTGCTACGATTGAGTTAATTAAATCTCCTCAAAATTTATGAGTGAGAAAGTAATAAGTTTGATAACAGTGAAATGTGTTCTCCACATCTGACCATGAAATAAAATCATGGATGTACTATGTTCTTGATGGGTCACCTTAGTCCCATGTATTTGGAGTGTAATCTCTCAGACAGTCTTGTCAACTGATTCAATAACATCAGTTCCTAGGCCCATTTGTCAAAGGTACATTTCTTCTGCTTCTTCTCTTTTTATTTTATTCTTTGTGCGGCTTCATTGTCACGATCAGTATATAGCTGCAAGTTAAAACAGCAAGGAGGCACCACTCTAGTGATGTACTTCGATAGGCTGGTAATCCTCTATACCAGGGATTCTTAACCGGGGGTATCCATACCCCTCAGGGGTATGGGAACCAAATGATGAGGTATGGGACTTGATCTCTGAACAATAAATCTCTGTTGATCTCTGTTGTTAGGTTAGATTATTAACTATCACCATTATCCATATGGATTGAGGCATTCGTAGCTATCCATGTGTAAAGTAAAACCAGACTATTGACATCTTTTGAAGTCATACTGGTACCTAATAGGACTGGTGAGAATGATTATTTTGACAGTCTGGCAAAGGAGGTATGTGGACATATTGGGCAATCCATTGGGGGGTCTGTAATCATAAAAAAGGATAAGAACCCCTACTCTATACAAATAACGGTTACCAATTTGTTTTTAACATTCTGTAAACATTTGATTGCAGATAATGTGTAGACTACAAGGTAGCACATCAACGATAATGTGAAGTCTCTCTTCACCATTATTGGCATTACAAATGAGGCCTTAAATACTAATGGGCCTCACTTTGCCAGTTTTGATTTATATTTTTTATTTTGTCAAATTTTTATTTTGTCAAATTTTTAGTGTGCAAATATGTGAGCATAGGAAAATAATCCTTAACTTGTAACTGTACCTTGAAGTTTCATACAAATACAGGGCCATACCAAGAACTCCTAACCCCTGAGGTGGCATGCCAAATGCTGCCCTCCCATAGCTGATGATGTGCCAGCCTCTGCTCCTGCCACTCTCCAATGTTCTAGCTCAGCACTCTCCTCCCCTCTCTCTCCAATCCAGGAAGTGGAAAGAAAAGGAGGAACAGTTGAAGTAAGTAGGAGGACAGAGCAAAGGCATAGCTAAGAGGCCCCCTGGTGACATTACCGCCGGAAGTGACATCACCGCTGCTACACATCCACTCAGAGGCGCAGGGTGGGTGGGAGGGCCAAAATAATCGCCCTCTCCACCACTGCCACCTGCTCTTCCCGCCGGCGAAACGGCACGATCCACGCCCCTGCCACCTGCTTTGTCGCCCCCGTATGCCGCTTGGGGGCTCCCCGCCCCCTCCAGCCACCGCTTCTGGGACAGAGATGGATGTCCCTCAACAATGTGCTGCCAGAGGCAACCACTTCAGTTGGCCTTATGCATGGGTCAGCCCTGTGTAAGTTAGTGGCAACCTTTGCATAGGTCTTTTGTGACCGGGGGTAGGGATTTTAATGAGCCTGCTTGGTATCTTGGTTGAAATTTCAAGCAGGTGTAACATTTTTCTGCTGTATTATCTCAGCTTTCATGCTCAGTTTTACATTTCTCAATTTCTGTCCTCATATTTCATAGCCATTTCCTTTTGAAAGCTCCTTGGTATTGCAGTTTAGCTATCCTTTAAAATTATTCCATTAAGTTCTGAGAGTTCATGTCTGCAGTTCTAGGACCCTTTTATACAGAGATCAGAGCCTCCTTAGTTTTCTGATCTTCTTCTGAGTGACCACTTCCTTTAGAATTCTCAGTGTGTCATCTTTCTCAGTTTCCACTTTGATTTGGCTCCCCTCATTTGTTTGCTATAGGGAGTGGTTTGACAAGGAAGGCAAACACTTGATGCATAGGCCGGCATCAAGCTCAGGGGTTGTACTTTCAAACTGGGGTCTATACATAGCTCTGGAAAGGGCATCTACGTTAAATATAACTTTGCCTGGTGTGTAGGTGACAATCAAACCAACGCTTTTGCAGTTTGATCATCGTTCTTTGAAACCTTGAGGAACAGTCATTCAACAGTTCACTAACCAATGTTATGAGGAGCATGTAGTCTATTTCCACACAGAGAAGTATTGATGAAAGTGTTTGCAGGCAAATAAAAGCCCCAACATCTCTCTCTATTGGCTCATACCTTGTATTTGATTTCGACACATATGGCATGAGTTCCTTGAAGTCATCATGTCCCTCCAAGCTGTGATGCATCAGCTAAAATTTTGATAAGCATCTCTGGAGCATAAAACTTTAATACTAACTCCCAACTTGACAGCAATTCACAATTCACAATTCCTCCTGTTGCAGATCCCAGAACTCTTCATTTGTACAGAATTTTTAAGGCATTTCCTCAGCAGAGCTGTGTACGTAGAACGAAGTTAGGTATCAGGTGCTTCTTCGTTCCCAAAACACACTGAACAATTGTCTTTGCCTGGGGCTGCAGCAGTATTTCAATAATCTGAACCTTTTTCTTCTCAGGTTTAACCCATTTAGTGGAAATTATATCTCCCTCAGAAATCAAGTAAGTAACCCCAAACATACACCTTTGTCAGTTAATTTTATTTATTTTATTTATTTATTTTATTTACAATATTTCTATCCCGCCTTTCTCCCCAAAGGGACCCAAGGCGGCTCACACAAAAATAAAATACAAAAATACAAAAAATACAAATAGATAATTACTTTTTAAACAGCAAAAAAGTTAATAAAAACATCTAAAAATTGATTAAAAAATTACATTTAAAACAAGATAATAAAAACAGCAGCACCCCATCCGTACCAGCAAGATGTTAAAAAGGCAAAGGCTCAGAAGGCTTCTTTGAACAAGAAGGTTTTTAGGCCTCGCCGGAAAGTGTCCAAGGAGGGAGCAGTTCGTAAGTCAAAGGGGAGGGAATTCCATAAGGTTGGTGCCACTACTGAGAAGGCCCTATTTCTGGCCGCCGCCCCTCGCACCTCCCTGGGCGACGGCACCCGCAAAAGGGCCTTCTCTGATGATCTAAGGAGACGGGCCGGACTATATAGAAGTAGGCGGTCTCTCAAATATCCTGGCCCCAAGCCGTATAGGGCTTTAAAGGTCAAAACCAGCACTTTGAATTGGGCCCGGAAACGAATCGGCAGCCAGTGCAGCTGTTGGAGGAGCGGCCCGACAGAGTCGAACCGCCTACCTCCAGTGACCACACGGGCCGCCGCATTCTGCACTAATTGCAGTTTCCGAACCGTCTTCAAGGGCAGCCCCACGTAGAGCGCGTTACAATAATCTAGTCGCGACGTCACCGTGGCATGGATCACCGTGGTCAGGTCTGCACAATCCAGGTACGGTCGCAGCTGGCACACCAGCCGAAGCTGGGCAAAGGCCCCCCTGGCCACAGCCGCCACCTGGGAATCCAGGAGCAGCAGCGGATCCAGGCGGACCCCCAAGCTGCGGACCTGCTCCTTCAGAGGGAGTGCAACCCCATTCAGAGCAGGACGATACTCTAGTACCTGCATTGTGGACCAGGAGAACCTCTGTCTTGTCCGGGTTTAGTTTCAGCTTGTTAGCCCTCATCCAGGTCCCAACCGCCTCCAGGCAGCGCTCCAGAACCTCAACAGCCACTCTGGAATCAGGTGGAAAGGAGAGATAGAGCTGGGTGTCATCAGCATATTGATAGCACCCCTCTCCAAATCCCCGGATGACCTCTCCTAGCGGTTTCATGTAGATGTTAAATAGCATAGGGGACAAGATGGAACCCTGTGGCACCCCACACCTCAAGGGCCAGGATGTCGAACAGGCATCCCCCAGCACCACCATCTGGGACCTATCTGCCAAGTAGGAGTGGAACCACCGCAGAACAGTGCCCCCGACCCCCAGCTCGGCCAATCGGCCCAGAAGGACACCATGGTCGACAGTGTCGAAAGCCGCTGAGAGGTCCAGCAGAACCAACAGGGACGCACTCCCCCTGTCCAGTCCTCGGCGTAGATCATCCACCAAGGCGACCATGGCCGTTTCCATCCCAAAGCACGGTCTGAAACCAGATTGAAAGGGGTCTAGATAATCAGCTTCATCCAGGACCCTCTGGAGTTGAGACGCCACCACCCGCTCAATTACCTTGCCCAAAAACGGGAGGTTTGAAATTGGCCAGTAGTTGTCCATTATTGTGGAGTCAAGGGAAGGCTTCTTCAGAAGGGGTCGAACCACCGCCAGCCTCAAAGCGAGCGGCAGCACCCCCTCCATCAAAGAAGAGTTAACCACCCTCCCCGTCCACTCAGCCAGCCCCTCCCGGGCCGATCTAATTAGCCAGGCAGGGCAAGGGTCGAGCAGGCAGGCAGCTGGCCTCACACTCCAAAGGAGCCTGTCCACATCCTCAGGCTGTACAAGCTGAAAAGAATCCCACAACACTGGACCAGCTGATGCCAAGGGGACATCCTCAGATATTGTCAATGAGGCATCTAAGTCATAGCGAATCCGATCGATTTTATCTGCGAAATGTTTAGCAAACGTGTCACAGCGGGCCACCGTGTGTTCCTCCTGATCTGTTGGAGGGGCCTGATGGAGTAGGACTCGCACCACATGGTACAGCTCTGCTGGACGATTGCCTGCAGACGCAATGGTAGCAGAGAAGAAATTTCTCTTCGCTGCTACCACCTTCACGGAGTAGGCTCTATAATGGGCCCTACTCCATGTCCGGTCGGACACGGCACAAGTTTTCCGCCACCGTCGCTCAAGACATCTACCCCGTCACTTCATCATTTGCAGCTCCTCAGTAAACCAAGGAGCTGCTCTGAGTCTGCGGCATGGCAACGGTCGCTCAGGAGCGATCTCATCCACTGCCCTGGCCATTTCCCCATTCCAGAGGTCAACCAGGGCCTCAGACGAGTCACCAGTCTTGGCAGTGGGAAAATCCCCCAGAGCCCTCAGGAAACCTTCTGGATCCATCAGCCTCCGGGGGCGGACCATAGAATGTGGCCCCCCGCCTTTGCAGAGGAAGGAAGCTGCAACAAGCCTAAACCTTACCAGAAAGTGATCTGTCCATGACAACGGAGTGATCTTAATCTCCTCCACATCCAGATCACCGCCCCCTTGCTCAGCTGTAAACACCAGGTCCAATACATGTCCCGCCTCATGTGTCTAAAATTAAAGAAATTTTAAATTTTCTTGTAAGCCCAGACAATAATATCATACGTAGATGTTCTACAGTACACCATCAGTGTGCTATGCAAATAGTTTGTGATACTCTCCAAAAGCCGAAGCTTTGCCAAAATTTGGGACTTGCAGAAATCTGTGTCTTCCGAACAGAGTGCTAAATCTGCATAATTTAGAGCTTTTAGCTTTAGCAGCCAAAACCCCAAGGAAGAATTCAACTTGTTGAGGTATTGACGTTAGCCAATTGTGCCATGATTTTTTTTTCTGGATAGATATTTGAAATTTCTAATTTGATAGCTTTGTTGGACCCAAATGTATATTTGGATATTTGGACCCTTGGATACAAACATGTATTATATGCATATTTTGTATATTCAACATTAAGGTTCTATGCTTGTATAATAAGGTTTATGTACATTATTAATAATATTATCAGTTTCTATTTCTATATTTTATGTGATGGTTGGTCATATGTATATTTTTATGTATAAAATTGGTGGGGGCTGCATGCATTTTGCAGATTTGTATGATAAAAAAACCTCACAAAGTAGCAAAAATGGAAAGGGTTTTTCAGTCATCAATGCAACGCTAAAAATAAATAAGCTACAAACCAAAACAAAAGCCACAGTAAAACATCAGTCATATTAAAACTCACTAAACAGGTTGAGCAAATGAAAAGTAGGGATGCACAGGTCCCACCACACCCCAAGAAAGTTCACTTCTTAAAGAAATACATTTGGCTTTCCTTGACAATTCTCAGAGGTTCCACTTTTATTATTATTATTATTATTATTATTATTATTATTATTATTATTATTATTATTATTATTTATATACCGCTTTTCAACCAAAAGTTCACAAAGCGGTGTCCTGCAAAATTTTTATTGTCAGAACAACCCTGTGAGGTAGTTCTGAAGAGGGGTGACTGGTGTAAGGCCACACAGTGAGCTTTATGACTGAGAGGGGATTTAAACTCAGGTCTTCTTCGTCTGATTGCCCCATCCAATCCCCTGCCATATTATAGCATACAGCAGTGCCAATAGAGCATGCATTGCATGCTGGGGGGGGCGGATCTCAACAAGAGGTAAGTTAAAAAAAAAACCCTATTTTTTTTAGTACATTTGTCCTTTTGTAGTGGGCAGGTTGAAAAATCAGGGATAGAATTCAGTGTGCACCTTTGACCTCCAAGATCCATCCCTCCAGCCTGCTTCCCACCCCCTACCCTCCCTGCCACAGAACACCCCCAAACCTTCCCCTTCCCGTGGCCAACTTACTGATACTGGTGCAGCCTCTGGGAGCTGCTGGTGCACACACTGCTTGTCTGGCTGCTTGCACCAGCAGTCCCAAATTGTGCAATGGTGTCCCGGTTTTTGCACTGCATGAGTTCCAGCAGTACAAAGCCCAGATACGTTTGGACCGGCACTTTCAGTTTCCAGCAAGAGCTCATCTTGCAATTCTTATCTCCCTGGCACAAGGCTCTGCGAGTTAGTTTTTTTGTGAGTCACTTTGAAACTACTTTTAGTGGGAAAGTGGCCTATAAATAAGAGGTTCTTAAATATCACAGCAATGCTTGTTTTACAGACGCTGCAGCACATCAATCCAAACATTCATGCACATCAACTGAAAATGATAAGGTATACTTTTTATTCCACCTTAAATGTAATGTCCAATCCATGAAAAGAGGAGCAAAAATCTCTCAGAAACACATACCAGATGCACAAAGGCACCTCAGGGAAGAATAAGTGCTATAGATAGAACTTTGAGAACATTCCTTCACAATACTGCTTTCCGTTGTTTATGCAGTTTACACCTGCATCTTCTTGGCAGAACATTCAGTTACGATGACAGTGTGAAAAACTTCCAGAGCGCAAAGGTAGCCTTGCGGCTTGAGTCACCCACAGGAGCACCTTTCAGATTTGTTCTTCAAAATAGATTGGTGAACTCTTATGAAGCAACGTCTTTAAAGTCTTTCAAGTCAGAAGGTCATGTGCCTTGGGTAATAATGGGACATCCCATAAAGCAGGGGTTCCCAACCCCTTCCCGGCCGAGTATCACCTCCGGCGCCACTCTCCTTCTGAGTACCACGAGAAGTGACTGGCAATGACATCATCACCAGTTACTTCCAGGTTTTTAGAGGCTAGAAAATGCAGGGAGGAGGCTCTGGGCAGGTGGGAGGGCCCTTCTCAGCGTTCCTGAGAGGCTCTGCCAAAGGCAGGAGCTTCTTGGGAGCAAAAACACACCACCAAAAATGTCGCATCAGAGTGGGGTTCCGGTGGTCCAGTGGTCCAAGTACCACCTGCAGTCAGCCAAAGTACTACTGGTGGTACTAGTACCACAGGTTGGGAGCCCCTGCCATAAAGGTCTTGTGCTGTGAAGGAGTCAGGGGGGATGCAACATGAGCAAGATTGGGGGCAACGTGCATCCTAATCTACACAGCATCCCAAATGCATTTGGGTCATTGTGGAACCAGCTTTGTAGACACGCCCTAATATGTGGCAGTGACGTTTTCGAGATTTGGCAAGATGGATCATCGTCTGACCCACCTATCAAACATTGGATAACTCTGTAGCTATCTCTGCAAATGCAAGTCCGTATCATTACCATTGCAGGCAGCTATGTTTGTCACTTGCCTAGTTATGTCAAGGTCAGGCAGCTTTTGGCACAACTGCAAGGAATGTCAGCTAAGAGTTGTCATGGGTAACATTGTTCGTTTTATCGACAAATCATATTTTTCATGACTATCCTTCCTACTTGAGGCCAGGTGGGCCTGACGAGTTAGTGCAGGGCAGACAAGACCATTTTCGAAAAACAATATTCAGATCAGGTTGGCGGCACTGTTGACTGATTGACTTACTTACATGTAGCCCGAGTAGTCCCAACCAGTTGATGAATTTATCTTCCTGACAGTACGACAGAGCACAGAGGAGTGAGGAGTAGTAGTGCTATCCTTCAGGGAGAACTGATGCAGAGAGATAAATTGAATTGCCAATGGGTACTCAGAAAGTCTCTGATAGAGTCCTTACTCAGTGGCACATACCCTTTTGTCAAGGACTGGAATTAAAAGTATCTTCAAACTAATCCAGTGTATTTGTTTTGCTCCCTTGTGTCCTGCTTTTACAGGGGAGCATGGAAGAGTTAGATCTCTATCTTCACTTTTTCTTGCTCTCATGAAAAAGAAAGGTAAATAGAGTAAATTGCTCTGAAATAAATTTTATAAGTCAGCTAAATAGTCAGTTTTGTAATTAATTTGTTACCAGCATGCAAGGCCTTCATTAGGTATTTATAGAAAATGAATTACTTTAATAGATTTGGGGAAAATTTGTTCTAAGGAAAAAAATCAAGAAACTGATTTAAAAGTAATGCTTCACATGACACTTTAAACCTCAGGTTTCTTTTCAGTGGTACTTCATGTAAAGGTCTAATTGTGCAATTAATAATACATTTATCTCTCCTGCGTGAGGGAAAAGAATAGAGTGTTATCATTAAACTGCATGTTCCATGAAAGAAACTTTGTGACAAAAAAAAATGCTGAGCAGTAGTCAATACATTGAGCATTGCCAATTATTGCCATTATTGCCAATAAAATGCAGGGGTTGATATATGGTAGTTAAACAGCATTTGGCTGGAAACAAAGCTCTGTGCCCGGAAATGACATACTGCAAGGTATAGGTGGGCCCCCATATCCACAGATCTGCTCAGTGGCGTCACTAGGGTGCGCGCCGCCCTAAAGCGAGGGCGCATGCGCCGCCCTAATGACCCTCTGACTCCCTGCACATAGCCCAAAATTTTCCGCGCCGCTCTTACCTCCGCAGCAGCATCTTCCCCAGAGACATCCTTCCCGGCCGACAGTCCTGGGCCTTCTGACGAAGGCCCAATGCGTCAATATGTGATTTTTTTAGGTTTTTCTCGCATACGCAAACATTTCTGAGGGCAAGGGCTGCCCTTTTGCCCTCAGAAACGTTCTGCGCAGGCGCAAAAAACCTAATAAATTTCGCGGCGCCGCATCAGGCCTTGTCAGAAGGCTGCGGACCTCCGCCTGAGGCAGACGCTCCGCCGCTCGTGGCCGACACTCCGAGGCCTTCTTCTGGAGCGGAGGTGACCCTTTGCGCTCGTCGCCCCCCGGTGGTCCGCCCCCCACCACGCTCCAGTGACGTGCGTGGATCTGCTATCCATGGTTTTAGTTATCCACGGATTCCGGGGACCCCCCCCCCGGCTTTTACTTTTTTCCCAGTAAGCTTTGTTTCTTCCTTAAACAAACAGGAGAAGCTTAGCCACTCCCTTAAGCCACAGCCTCTGGCTGCTTATTGCAGGCAAGTAGAACGAGACTAAGTCCTAGAGAGGCTCTGCAAGGTTAACAAAAATCTTGCAGAGCCTCTCTAGGACTTAGTCTCGTTCTATTTACCTGCAATGGAGGCTGCTTCTCTGTTTGTTTTAAGGAAGAAACAAAGCTTGCTGAAAGAAAAAATAAATGCTGGGGGGAGCGCATGCCTGCCTGCAGGGGAGGCAGGGCGTGGGTCCCTCAGGAAACCATGGAGGGGTTTTTCGCTCCTATCCATGGTTTCAAGTATCCACGGAGGGGCCTGGAACATATCCCCAGCGGATATGGGGGGGGAGTACTGTACTTCACAGAGGCAGTGGTATGAGGCCTGCAGATTAACAAGTAAATGAGAAGACTACGGGGCCTACGGCATCCTGATTGCAAAGACATCACATATAGGAGTTGTTCATGGCACTTCGTTTTTTAAACCAATATAGCCATATTAAAATATACTTGACAATGTACTAGAGAGGAAGGTGTTGAACTACACACACACACACACACACACACACACACACACACACACACACACACACACACCGCCACCAAAGAATACAATCAAACCAGGCGAAACGTATTTTTTAGCATTTTAGTATTTAGTAGTTTAATGTTTTGATGTTTTTAACGCTTTTAAGTGCTAACTTTTTAAGTTTTTTAAACTATAAACATTTTTTTATACAGCCATGGCTTTTAATCCTGTAAATATTATCCAATCATCTATGAATACAATCAGAGTTGTTCTACATTTAACCTAGTAGTTTGAAAACTAATAAGCCTGAAAAGAACTATATTTAGATAGAGGTTGGGCTATTGAATAGCCACCTACTGTGCTGGTGGCTGAAATACCGTTTGAGGAAGAAAAGGTGCTGCACGTCACTAGTTCTCTACAGGCACTATTAAGTTATCCCCTCTGTAGCTGACAGCTGCTTCGAGGGGCAATTTAAGTTGGGGAATCAGTTCAGGGGCATAGGATTTAACCTCTCTCCATCTGTGCTGTCATCCTGATTGAAAATGCCCCCATGCAGATGCTTTTTTGAGAAAGAAAAAGGATGTTGGCAGTTCCCGTGACAGAACTCCCTCTTCATATCTAGTTTGACCTTAATGCTGCATGCTTATGGACACTTCTTTGGTCATCAATGTCACCGAACTCTCAGTACAGCTGGATGTTTAGTTTGCAAAGGAAATAATTTAATTGTTGGGTTACATTTTCCATTATCATCTCATTCCATACTCTATGATACCAAGAAGTTTAATTGGGGATTCAGTAAACCTCTAGTTTTGCTGCTTCAATGGGGGGTGGGTGGCAGTCTCAAGACCACGTTACAGGTCTGCTGGACTGCATTTGACTTGGTGGGTCTCACCTTGTGTAGTCCTGCTGTAGTGGGTGGCAGCAGCGTCACTGCAGGGGGGGCGGAGCTCCAAGTTCCGCCGGGCTCTGAGCCTCCATTACACAACGGGAGAAAGCGGCCCCGCCCCCTCGCCTTTGGAGCCATTCCAGCCGATGAAAGCATTAAAATTACGAGGGGGCGGGGCCACTTTCTCCAGTCGTGTAAAAGCCCGACGGAACTTGGAGCTCCGCCCCCCCCTGCAGTGATGCTGCTGGTGGGTGGCAGTTTCCAAAATCACATGTGGACAGGATTGTGAGCACTGTCTGGTCTAAGGGTGTGAGGAATCTTCCAGAAAACCTTCACTTGTATTTCTGGAATAATTTCCATTCTACTCAAAACCTTTGGAAATTTTGCCTATGGACAAACTCACATATTGTCTTCGAATTCTTCCTTAGGTTAAAATCTGGAGAGCACGTGCACCTGATGAGAAACAACCGCCCTCCCCCCCCCCCAAAAAAAGACATCTAGCATTTGTGGAATTAAATAGGGATTCCAAAAAAGTGGAATAATATAGCAATAGCCTTTTGACAACTAAAGGACAATCAGCTGTCTAATGAATGGAGCATACTGACAGACTGACAGTTGTTTGTAATATAGGGATTTTCAGAATTATGAGCAGCTGAGGAAGACCTATTGGATACTGACTTATCTGGCTGAGTTTAAGGAATAATACTGCAAATTGTATAAACGTATATAATTTGTGTATTTATATGCGACTCAAATCATATGGACTGACTGGGATTGCTGTAAACTGAGCTATGCCAAGTCATGCACCTGTGATTTCATGGTCTTTATTTGTTAGAAAATTACAAGAAAATCTGATGCTTTTGTTTCTCATTTGGAATGTGCATACTCCTTAATACTTGCCCACCAGTGGCGTCGCTCTAGGTGGGGCGGAGCTTTAAGTACCTTTGACTCCCTGAGCGTTGCCTTCGCTGCCCTGAAAGGCTCTGAAGGCAAGGGGGCGGGGCCGCCTCATGCAGGTGTGTGACGGTGGGTCGGAGCGCAGCGGAACTTAGAGCTTCGCCCCACCTAGAGCGACGCCACTGTTGCCCACCTTCCCAGGGACCACTGAAAGACCGTGTGCCCTAGGGAAGGTAAGAAAAGAGGCCTAACATCACTGCAGGCCTAACATTCAGGCAGGCCTAACATCACCAAAACACTGACACAGAAGAAAACAAGTGAAGGCAAAATAGCAGCAGATAAAAGAAATAATGGCATGCTAACAGAATCAAAGAGGGTGAATATTCTCAAAGGAATTTTCAGAAAATAATCCTGCAAACCGCTATTTTCTGCTTGGAAACTGAAATGAAAGAATATTCAGCACAACCTGAAAGGCTGAATCGTGGCGGAAAGGCTCACATGAGTAATAAACTGCTTCCTTGGCCAAATTTGCCTTTTGCACAAGGACACAGACTGTCATTCTTATTCAGTGCTTCTTCATGGCAATTTGAACATTGGCATGAAACTCTGCAGTAGGCTGTAGGATCAACTTACATGTTGGCGAGCTGCTTGCCTCCTCCAACACTGCCCCCTCTCCCTCACACACACAGCAGCTATGAGAACTTCTTCACACGTCGCTCTTGAATGGAGGCAATGCGATCATGATCTCGGGCTGGAAGGAAGTGACAAAAGATCTGTGAACACACTGGAGCTGACAAAACTTTGAAAGGCTGCATATAATTAAAATAAAGCCACGGAAGTCACGAGAGAACGACGACAGAGACTGAACAACGCCTCACACAAGAAAAGCTGATAGAATTCTGATACTGACAAACTTATTAAGGAAGAAAAGACTAAATTGTTTTGCAGCTGTGCTTTAAAAAGCTGATGGTTGTTAAAAAGTAGGAGTCATATGTGGTGGGTTTTTTTCTAAACGTGTGAAACACATTTGAATATTCACTTACTTGAGTGGATATTGAAATTGGTAGTAGGCGAACCAGAGAAACATATCTGTTCTATGTTTGTTATGACTAGATTATTGGATTATTGGACATGGGAAAGCCATGCAGGAAAGCCCCACAGCTTTCGGTAAGTCACAATCTCTCAGCCTAACCTACCACTATTTACCATAAAAGGGCTGTCGTGAAACTCAACAGCACTGGCGTCACTACAGGGGGGGCGGAGCTCTAAGTGCTGCTGAAATCAGAGCCTCCTTTACACAGACGAACAAAGCGGCCCCACCCCCTCACCCTCTGAACCTTTCAGGGAAGCGAAAGCAAGTACAGGAGACTCCCTGTGCTTGCTTTTAATTTACGCGAAACCGGAAGTGGGTTGCAATCGCGTCGGAGCACTGCTCCGACGCTTGGGGAGGCCTGCGGAGGGGTCCGCAGGCTCCCCACAACCCCCGCCGGACATCCACTGCCCACCAATGAAGGTAAAAAGGGCGATCCCGGGCGCGGCATCGCGACTCCTGGGAAGGCCCCGCTGCTACTTAGAGCAGTGGAGGGCCTTCCCAGGAGTTAGGGAACCTCTGCTCTAAGGGTTTAACAAGCTACACCTGCCCACATTCCTTCTCCTAAAGGTCTCGGTACTCTGTCCCAGTTTGGTTCTGATAAGGCAGTGGTGGCCAACCTTTCAACATGAATGCTCCTGGCCCTTTAATGGTTGTATAGGGGAGGGCATTTCAGCAGGTGCAGCTGCTTTAGCAGCACCATCAGCACTTGCAGCTGCCAAGATTCTGTCTTCTGCACAACTCTTAAGAACACAGAGGCCCTAACGGTGAAAGGTTGGACACCCCTGTGATAATGCTACCCATTAGCACTTGTGTCACCACCTCCCCTAGGTTTTTTCAATGTTCCACAATGCTCCTCCACAGTAAGGGATTCATCGGGCTTGCTGTGATCAGTTCACCCGAGAATGACATCTGTGGAACAAGCTACAGGGGCAAAGATTCCAGGAGAGCTTACTAGAGGAGTGATAGCTGATTTGTGTTAATGAATTTGAAATACAACCACCACCACCCAATATATTTTGGACTTGGAGTAGTTCATGCAAGGATCTTTTGCAAGTACCTTCATGTTACTAATAAAAAGTATGCACATTTGCTGTAGTGTAGACCTTTTTACAACCACTGAAAGAACAATCAGCATAAAATAGAATTCTATAAATACAAATGTTTCATAAGAGCACTTTAAAAGATATCAAAAGGGCTACAACAACCTCACTGCTGCTACAACATAACATAGAGATTGATAGTTATGTATTCTGGGTGCTTTAAAAAAATAAGAGGATTTGGTAGCAATCAGCGACCAATAACATAGAGGAACATTAATATTTTTCCTAATACAGTGCAGTAAACACTTGACTTGAACACACACACACACACACACACACACACACACACACACCTGATCACTGCAGGTTTCTATGGTCTTCAAGTGCTTTTGCTCATTGTGGAAATGGAATAAAAGAAAACTCAGTGCCCTGGACTAAAGAGCATGAAAACAAATGATTATGTTTTCTTGAAAGCAGATGCGGAAACTATCAAAGGATCTCTTACTGAAAGAAAATCATGCTCTGCATGTAATGGCTTAAAGAAAACAATTCTACAGGACACAAAATTAGAAGTGAACAAAGAGGGGTGGGGAAAAAAACAAAATCAGAAGAGGTGTGGGCAAATGTATCCTAATAGAAGCCTTGGCTTTCCATATAAAGTTAGACAGACGCATTC
The DNA here is from genome assembly GCA_026170595.1 of Plestiodon gilberti rubricaudatus. NCBI lineage: Eukaryota > Metazoa > Chordata > Lepidosauria > Squamata > Scincidae > Plestiodon > Plestiodon gilberti. The sequence goes on from JANXHW010000002.1 coordinate 77,130,916, forward strand.
AGCGATGATGCTAAGGGAGTGGCTAAGCTGGTTGTCAGCCCTTGATGATCCTCAGTGACCCCAGCCATTGAGAATCAAGGTGTTCAGAGCCCAACCCTCAGTTCTGCTTGTTAGACACACTGGAGTAGGACAGAATCTCGGGAACTGTCTTTTATTCTCTGTCGATTCTCAAAGCATTTCTCATTTCCAATATTTTGCCCTCATCCACAATATCCCCAGCCAAGGCTTCTATTAGGAGAAATAGTTGCCACCCACTCTTCAAGGAAAAGCAAAGGGCTGAACTGAATGATATTGTTGCAGTGAAAACACCTGACCTAACCCTTAACGGTAAATAGCTCCGTCCTTGCTGTCAGGGATCCTGCAGTGGGCTACAGCACTCAGACCTCTTGCATCACACATCACACGAACCAGCGTTTTGCAAGAAGTAGTAACACTGAATATACAGCAGTTCTGTGTGTTCCAAGCACTTCATACACAGTATCCCAACTGTGCTTATAATAACCCATTGAAATAGGTCAAGACACAACCCCATGGTGCAGACGAGGGTCGAGACCATAGTACCGTGTAAGGCTACCTTGCCTGAAGCAAGGTTTGAATTGAGGACTTCCTACTCAGTGCTCGACACCAGGGGTTCTCAACCCCTGTCAGGGCTGTGTACTACCTCTGGGGCCGCTGTCCCACTGCGTAACATCGGAAGTAAGTGGTGATGACATCATTGCCACTTACTTCTGGGTTTTTGGTGCAACGGAGCCCTAAAAACGACGGTAAGGGGGTCAGGGTGGGCGGGAGGGCATTCCCCAGTATGGGAAACCCACGAGCTTGAGCTCTGTCCCTCCCCCCCCCGAGGGCCGCTTACCATTATTTTCAGGGCTCCAGCGCAGAGTGGCCGTAATGGTGGCCACCATCTTGCCAGGTGCCAACACTCAGTCCACATACTACTAGTGTTACATGTTAAGAACCCCTGCTCTAAGACCAATCCAGTCTTCTTCTGATGCTGTTCCAAGAGTTGATATATTAAGCTAACTCTTTTTTTCCAAGGAGATGTGCCTACAAGTATCAGGGTAATAAAGCTTTCATAAATGTAAAACGCCTAGCTCATGCACACAAACTGCACCCTTGTACATTACTTAAGTACAGAAAGTCTTCACTTAAAGTTGTTGATAGTTTCCTCTTGGAAACTGCGACTTTAAGCGAAACGATTTATAATGAAACCAATTTTACCATAAGCGAATTGATAAATGTAAACGTTCCTATGGCATTTTCCCATCAACTTTAAAATGAAACGACTTTAAATGAAACAACTTTAAGTGAGGACTTACTGTATAACATTTGCAACATTAGTACATTCAGCTTCACTCTCTTTGCTTTAATTAGCTGTCTTGGAGATTGGGCATTAGCCTTTGATTAAAAAGCATTTCCTGAAATGAGGGAGGGGGAAGACAAACCCTGCTTTTGGAAACCTTACTTCTGTGTTCCTAATTTCTTCTGATGTTAATCAGATCGTTTCAATATGTGCTGATGATGCTGAAGATGAAAGGCATAAAAACAGGCCAGACAGAAGGCGACATAAAAAAAGACTCCTCTGTTTAATTAGCATCTATTTTTTACAGGCCTATTTGATATCCCCATTTAGATACTTACCCTCACTTTAAATCTATTACATCTCAGTTGTGTCTCTACCAAGCTGTCAGCTAAACTGAATTAATCTTTCTTGCCTAAATTTTGAAAAAAATAAAAATACGAGTAGTTGTTTATGAGCATTATTTTTGTTTGAAGTTCAACTTCCATATATTAACTAGACTTAATTAAACTTGCTGCCAAAGAAAGAGTTCTTATTATGTAGTACAAAGGAACACTTTTAGGTAGTCATTAGTTTGTTAGTTATTTGGAAAATGCACACTTCACAAGTCCTATTTCTTTTTATCTATACCTACTCCTGTGTACTGGGCACTCTGAAGCAACACAACTGCATATGTGGTCTATCACAAAAGTACTGTTTAATTTGTCATTTTTTGCTTCTATAAATAGGCTAGGGACATGCGGTGCGGGCACGGCAGACCTCCCCATCGTAGTCCATGGACCAAAGCTGCAGCCAAACCCAGAGATTGTGGGTTTACCCGTTTACTAAGGTGCAAGCAGGGAGCGTGCACATGCGATCTCTGGATTCGACTGTGGCTTTGGTCCATAGACTATGACAGGGAAGGGCTGCCTCACCTGTCACACCCGCACCGCACGTCCCTAGAATAGGCTAATGTGCATCAATCTACTCAGATGGCATGTTAGGAAATATTTGTTATAAATACTGTTAATGCCACATAATAAACAAAGATATTGGGTAGTCCTCGACACATGTGTGGTCTAACACATGAGAGACAACTGTTCCCCTACACATAAGTAGACAAAGTGAAGAAATCTGTCTCAAACATAGAGCTGCTTACTAACTGTTGGGGACAATGGAGGCTAGTTTTTGGGCAACCAACAAAAACAAGAAACCCTTTACCCCAAGCCACCTAGGATGCACATGATATTCAACCATGCTGATGTGCTACATGATCACAGAATCGATTTATACCTGCATGCCCCATTGATCAGAGGGTCATGAGAAACTGATGGTGTGGGTTGGGCAGTTCGGGGAGGGGTGTGGGCCAGGCAGGGGATGGGAGGGGTCAGCCCTCTCAGTGTCAGCCATGCAGAGGCGAAACAAGGGTGGAGTGAAGGCAAGTAGTTTTGCAAGACTCCGTTACACTGGAGTCAGCGGCCCCTCCCCCTTGCTGTTGGTGCCATTCTGGCAGCAAAGGCAACAGACAGGACACTCCCTGCAGGGAGGTGGGGTGTTGCCTTTGCTGCCAGAATGGCTCCAACAGCAAGGGGGAGGGGCCGCTGACTCCAGTGTAACGGAGTCTTGCAAAACTACTTGCCTTCGCTCCACCTTGTTTAGCCTCTGCAGCCATGCATGCAAATATCCTATCCCTCATTCTCCATCCCAAACACCCTATGTCTACTCGAACCTACGCCAGCTAAATAGCTGGCGTATATCTGAGGAGACTCATTGGAGGCCAAGTGACCTACAGGGAGGTAAGTAAAATTGTTTACCTTGCTTCGACTGTCTGGTCATCCCTTCATTGCATGTAGCACGCACTCTGTCAGCGGCACTGCGTGCTTTGGGCCAGCAGGGGATCAGATTGGGTCCGTAGCCTACGATGCTATGCACACTTACCAGAGGCATCATAAGGGGGGAGCCTTGGTGCCCAGGGCCCCAAGTGGTACCCAGGGCCCCAGGACGTGGACCCCTGAAGGGGCAGAGTCGCGGGCTCAGGAGGGCACAAATTCACTGTCTTGACGTGTCGCTGGCTCTTCGCAGGCGGAACGGACGCGTTTCGGCTCTCCCGCCCGCCCTTGGCTCCGAATGGCTCCAAAATCAGGTAAAAACACTGGGGGGTGTTCGGAGGCGGGGCATGACGTCATGCCGCTGCATCACGTGGGGGCGGCACCACGGGGGTGGGGCAGCGGCCCCCCACATGGGGGCGTAGCGACGCTGCTGACACTTACCTGTGAATAAATCCAACTGAACTGAATAAGGCTTACTTCTGAGTAGACATACATAGGGCTGTGTTGTAAGATTCTTATTTGCTAATGTTCGAGGTATCCAATAGACTGTGTAAAATTTTAAATTGTATTAGTTGCAATCTTATATGCAGTGCTATTTGCTTAGTTTATGTAGTATTTGTCCCTACTGATTAGGATGAATTATTTAATCAAATTCCTTATTTCAAGCCAAGCTGGTTTTCGCTAGAGGTTTCATATTACTAGTCATTAGAAATGTATAACATACTGGAGCTGGGTGAGGTACTTTTGTAACATCCTCTAATAGTATTAACTCCCATGGAGTCTCCAAAATGGCCCAAGCATCTGGTCCAAACACTTCCATCATTAATTAATTTACATGCATGCATACTACATTTCTGAGATTGTAAATTGTATTTATCTTTTAATGTCTCAAAACTAGCTAGGATACTATCTTTTATCCATTATATCTGCCAGACTGTGCATGTGGAGTTGTTGTTGTTTTTTTTCCAAATACTGCAAACACTTTCTAATATTAATATAAGATTATACCACATGGGAGAGATTACATTGTGATATAGATCTATATTTGTCTGAATTGTCGGGAGCCAGGATGGTATAGTGGTTTGGGAGTCGGACTTAGACCTGGAAGATCCAGGTTCAAATCCCCGCTCAGCCACGAAGCTTCCTGGGTGACCTTGGGCCAGTCACTATCTCTCAGCCCCACCTACCTCACAGGGTTGTTGTGAGGACAAAAAGGAGGGAAGGAAATATGTACACCACTCTGAGCTCCTTGGAGGAAGGGTGGTATAAAAATGTGAAAAATAAAAAAATAAAAAAAATTATTTCCTGCTTCCAGATGTTTCTGGAAGCCTCTATTGTGAGAGATAAAATAGGACAGTGATTCTGGTAGAACTTCGAGTCTTTGTGGGGGTGAGGGTGGCGGCAATCCCGGAGATCGCCACTGTCAGGGAAAAGGTACTTTTCATACTTACCGGGAGTCCTACGTCACTCCGGGGGCTGTGGGGAGGCCCACAGCCCCCTCTGTGGGCCTCTCCGTGCTGTAGATTGCCGCTCTGTGGTGATTACGATCACTTCTGGTTTCCAGACTAAAACCAGAAGTTGTCGTAATCACCCTGCAGCAGTGATCTACAGTGCAGGGTGGCCCAAAGAGGGGGGGCTGCAGGCCTTCTCTCACCCCCAGGAGTGACGCAGGACCCCCAGTAAGTCATTAAGGGGGCAGGGGGAAGCATCCGGTTCTCCTGGTGGTTTGTTACCCACCAGTTTGAGAACCGATGAAATATGGTATACAATATAGTTTCCAAAAACTGAATGGTAGAGTTCATAAACCTCTTAGTGGCGATAACTGTTGTTTTTCCAAGTGTACCCAACTATGTAGATTCAAATGAACTACTTCTTCACATTTAATTGTCTGTGTCAAAATAAATTATCTATGATAATTTAGTAAATTAGGCAATCCCATCCTACCTTCCTTCACTGAAAGCTCTAATTTATTGTATGCTATTCATGATGTTCCTGTAGGTGCCCATAAGAATTTTCTAAATATGTTATCTAATTTTTTGAAGATTAATGGAAGAATATAAATTGGACTGCCACAAAGTATATAGATTAGTCTTAGTAATATAGTCATTTTAATCATTTGTACCTTTCGGCATAGAGATAAATTTAGTATCTCCATCTGTTTTCATCAGCCATAATTTTCAGCATGATTTTTTTTTATCAAAATTTGCTTTAATCATGTCATGGTTGATTGTTATGCCTAGGATATCTAAGTATTTTAAACTATTTTCTTCCATTTGAATGTTCATCACTTGAAAAAAAAATTAGAAGCACAGTTTCCTAATGCTAAAAGTTCTGATTTGCTCCAATTAATTCTATATCTTAATAAATTACTAAATCTGTTGTATTAATTGTAGTAAACTATGAATTGGGTGGTCTGGGTGAGAAAGAGTAAAAAGGGCATCATCCGCATCTAAAATAATTTTACTCTCTCCCCCTTCTATCTTAATAACCTGAAACTCTATGTCTTGTTGAATTACACAAGCCTGAATTACATGTGGTTCTAATGCCAGATTACCTCTGTGTAAGGCAAGTGGTAGTGAATGAAAATTGTTAATGCTCAGAGGCGATGTTGGCTTCTTATGAAGAATACTGATCCAATTAAAAAAAAGGTTTGGTATGCCAAATTTCTTAAGAGTACTCAGAAGACAAGATTAGTTAACTCTATCAAATGCCTTCTCAGCATCTAATAATATTTCTATTATTGGATGAGCATATTTCTCTGCTGCTGCAAGTATATCTATCAGTATCCTTACCTGGTTAATAAACCATGTCTAGTTTTGACAAAACCCACTTGGTCTGTATAGAGAAGATAGAGCAATACAGTATGGGCAGCCCAATTCTGTGTAAGGATACCCGGCCGGCCTAAAGGGCCGGCCACAGTATCCTGTGGCTGTCCCAGGCTGCCTGGGAACACCTCAGGGGAAGGGGACGTCCCCTTCCCAAGGGTGCAAGTTGGCCGAGGACCTATTGGAAGCTGGCGTACATTCGAGCTGGGGGGGGAGGGGGTTTACACTGAACCAGGCTGGGAAAGGGCTCAGGATATCGGTGGAGCTTACTGCCAATATCCCCGCCCTCTCCCAGCCTGGTTCAACCAATGGCCACCCCCCAGGTTGCCTCATTCCACCCTCCCTCCACCCCTGCACCAGCCAATTCAGGCCTTACCTTCTCTGGCAGGCGCAGGGACAGTCCGCCGGGGGAATAAGGGCTGCCACCCATCACCCCAGCAGCCCTTAGTCTGAAATAGTTGCAAACATGCTTTATGGCATGTTTGTGACGGCATAGAGCAGTGGAGCGCGTTTACCCAGGATTATGCTGTTTGTAAGCCTTGGATAAAATTGTTGTGTCAACATTGATTAGAGAACCTTGCCTATAGTTTGATGTTTCGAATGCTTGGTTTTAAAATGAACAAAATATTAGCTTTGTTCATTGAGGCAGGCAAGGCTTTCTTTTTCTAGTGCTTTCTTTGACATCAGCACTTGGCTTTGGAAACTAACGAGCATGCTCAGAAGCAATACGCTCTGAGAATAGGTGCAGTAGCTATGGGAAACAGAGAACGCTAAAGGCGATACATTGATACTTTAGCTGCTAAAGAATGTAACTTTCTGAAAATGCTGGGAAGGAAAATGTGGGTAGCAGAAATGAGATCAGGAAAGCACTGGGAAGCACAGGCAAATTTTAGAGAGCTTTTTCCAATGAGCTAGAGAAGGATAGCACTTTTGGAGCCTAAAGCATGTTAATGCGAGTAGATAAATAGGTACCGCTTGCGGGAAGGTAAACAGCACTCCGTGTTCCAGCCGCATGCTACGCGCTGCGGCAAGGAGAGTCATGCCGGCCACATGACCACGGAGGCATCTTCGGACAACGCTGGCTCTTCAGCTTTGAAATGGGGATGAGAACCACACCCTAGAGTCGGACACGACTGGACTTAATTGTCAGGGGTCACCTTTACCTTTACTAACTGGTAAATTTAGTGGCTTGAAAGGATAGGCTTTCAGCAGGTCTCAGAAGTTGGTTCTTTACATATATATAAAATAAAAACAAATAAAATAAAAATTATGTTAATAGAATCCTCAGACACCTCAGTTGGACTATGCTTTGTATAGGTAAAGGATTTATTCTGGGAAATCTCTCAAGTGATCTGGATTTTTCTATGGCCCAAGCTACTATATAAATCTGTATCAGCCTCTAAAGGAACGTTTGTTTGTGTTGTTTTTTTTAAATTAACCTAATATAGTATATAGTACCTGTTTTTTACACTTGATGGACGAAACTGATTTCTATGTCTTGTTGAAGGGAATCCAGGACACGTGAAACACATATACAGTATATATGTTGTTGGAGAGACCAGAAATAAAAATATTTTAGAATATGTTAAAGAAATATGGATAATTCCTGCTCTAGAAATATTACCCAATCCACCCTGGTCCTGTTACCTCTTTTTGCTGGTGCCCACAGCACAGCACAAGAATTTTATTCTGCTTCTTCTTAGCAGCTGCACTGAAACTGCATAGACATGGGAAAAAAACAGAGAGAACCACTTCTCAGTTTGATCTCCGCTATCAAAAAGTATGACCCGTGGCTCTCCAAGAAACACTATCTCATCATAGAAAGCATCATAGAAAGACAAAGGCAGATGTGACGACATGCAGTACAACTTTATTATGTAAGTAGATTGTGAGAAATCAACACAACCACCCCCTTCTTCACAAATAACTTCTCGATTTCTCACTAACATAAGAACATAAGAACCCTGCTGGATCAGACACTAGAATGACCTCTTGGGCCCATCTCGACATAAAAAACAAAACATCAATCATAAACAAGCAATAGTGGTGTGTTAAAGTGAATCCTTAGAAATATCAGTTCTCTGTATTATAACTGACGTTAATATGAATATAGCATGGGTATTATTTATATGAATAATTAGGAATGTTATTGTTTATAATAGTGTAAACAGTTTGGAAAAGAGAAAGGCCTCCTCTCTCTTCACATCAGCTCCTGCAATATTGCTAGAAAATCCAGTAATCTAATCTCAACTTCAACTTGTGAGAGAAGGCTCCAGTGAGAATGGGAAGGAAAGGGACAGAACATTCTCTTGAGTGTGTATAATATTTAAAAATACTTCCAGGAAAATTGCATAGCTCTTTATGTGTGTGTGTGTGTCTGGTCTATTTATCTAATAGTACTTTACTGAAGTACTTCTGGGAAACGACCAAGTACAACGGTTTGCAGGGGGGGGGGGGAAATTGTGAGGAAACTTTTCAGTTTTTCAAGTAAAAACACCCCTTTCCCAACTCAGAACTGCTGTGATTCCACAGGGCCAGAGGTGAAACTAGACTGGAGTGGAGGCAAGTAGTTCTGCAAGACTCCGTTACACCAGAGTCAGCGGCCCCTCCCCTTTGCTGTTGGAGCCATTCCGGCAGCAACAGGGGAGTGTCCTGCGTGTTGCCATTGCCGCCAGAATGGCTCCAATGGAGTCTTGCAGAACTACTTGCCTCCGCTCCAGTCTAGCTACGCCACTGCACAGGGCTTCTCAAATTGAACCCCGATAGCCCAAGCAACATGGAAAAAAATGAGAATCTCTCAGCACACACAGAACTTGCTATCAAGACTGCAGTATGGGAACAGCTGGCCGACAAATGAAGAGCATAAGAATAATTTGTTCATGGCTTCCTGTTCAAGCCAGCAGTGATAGCAGAGCCCCCTAGTTCAAGCCCAATGATATCATGGCCTTAATTCATTTCAATAAACAAGCTACTTCAGACTTTCAGATTAATGTCCTGAAATTTCTTCTGGTGCCAATGCCTCCTGCGTCGTCGTCTTCAGGGTATAAATAGCAATAAATATGTAATCAGAATGGATTCATTACTATCTTTCCACCTTCCCAAAGCCCTTGTTAAGATATTTGCAAAACCTCCAGTTACATAGGAAGTGTTACTGGTGGTGTGAACGTGTTAAGGCTTTAACCTTCCAGAAATGTTTGTGCAGCAAGTAGGAGAGATGTAAACTCTCTTAATTAGAAGCACACTTCATGAAATGAGCTCACAAGTCACAGAATTCATTCGTTCCATATCTCTTAGCTATGCAAAGAAAGGGATATACAGAAGATAGTGTAACAAGATTTAAGCCCCATATAATACAGAGGCTGCATACATATTTCCTGGGTTTTCTATGACACGGGAACAGATTGAACTGGGCATTTCCAGTCATCCATCTTCCCTAGTGCTCTGGTTGTACTGTGACAAAGTACTTTTACAAATACCGCAATCAAAAACCTTAAAGAATGTACAAGGAACTGGGCAATCTGAGAGTGATTCAGGCAGCAATTCAAACCTAGCTCCTACTGTCCATATTTTAAGTACATCTTGAAAATGAGAATACGTTATGAGGTTACATGCCAGTGCATATAATAAAATCCTGATGGCCAGCTACTTGTTCCGCTTAAGGAGGGAAGCAATTTGCAATAGAGAAGGACTTAATCTTTCCCTGCATGTCACATTGTCCCTGCAGCTCCCACCCAAGCCTCTTCCCTCCACAAAAGGGTTCCAGGTGTGTCTTAGCGATGATTCCAAATTAACCTCTATCTAATGTAATCTCTCATTTAGCAGTTCTGACTTACTTTGCCCTGGTCATGGCATGACCTCAATACATTTGCTTTCTGGCGTTCTTCTAGCTTCAATTTCCAGAACTTGTAAAAAATACGCCAATGTGATTTGTATAATGATCTTGAATCTTGCATGGGCATCTCATAAGAATTATTTCACGGTGGCCTTTTTCCAGGCTCCTGGGAAAGCTGAAGAGCTCCTATCAGCTGAAGTGGCATGCCAAATGCTGTGTGTCCCCCCCCCAGTCAACTCAATCTGGGCATCCATCTTGACTGGGGGGGTCAGGGGTTCCCAGGTAAGTTTCTCTGCCCAGAGTTCCTGCACTGCCCCAGACCACCAAGAGATATGTGCAGACTTACTTGACGCTTTGCAGATGCTGTTTAATTGGGTAAGTACCAGTGGGTTAAACCGCTGAACCATGAGCTGTCGATCGAAAGGTTATCAGTTCGAATCCGCGACAGGGTGAGCTCTCGTTGCTTGGCCAGCTCCTGCCAACCTAGCAGTTCCAAAGCATGTTAATGTGAGTGAGATAAATAGGTACCTCTTGCGGGAAGGTAAACAGCGCTCCGTGTTCCAGCCGCATGCTATGCGCTGCAGCAAGAAGAGTCATGCCAGCCACATGACCATGGAGGCATCTTCGGACAACGCTGGCTCTTCAGCTTTGAAATGGGGATGAGCACCACACCCTAGAGTAGGACACGACTGGACTTAATTGTCAGGGGTCACCTTTACCTTTTTACCTTTACATATATGAGTGTCCTTGTACCACAAAACAGTCCTATCACAAGTTCCTTCTCTGTTGCTTCACAGGATTGACAGGGCCCAGGTGCGTTGGACCGGCAGAGGAGCTCCGAGGGCCTGCGAGTCGCTCACCCAGATCCTCTGCAGGAACGTTTTCGCCAACATCCTTGCCCTTTAGGAAGGGTCTGGTAGGCTCAGTCCCATGCGGGGGTGGGGGGTGGGGTGGGGTGCGGAGAGATCGCCACTGTGCCTTGTCCTAGCGCCACAAGCAACCCCACAAGGACACCTGGAGGGTGAGCACCCAACCTGGCTCTGGGCGGGTCAAGTCCTGCAGCCGCTGCTGGTTCTGCGGCACAGCTCAAGGCACAGCCTGAGCCCCCAGCCTGGGAGAGGCTGCACTGGGCCCAGGGTCTTCCCGGCACCTTCAGGGCAAGGGAAGGGATAGACTCTGCAAGGGCTACAGCCCCTGCCGCCTGCTGGGGCTGCTCTTCAGTAGGTCTCTCCCTTCTTCGGGGAGGCCAGGGGCCTCCCAACCCCTTCCAGGTAAGGGACGGGCCAGTTACAAGGAGTCCACTCCTCCTTGTTGGGCCAGCTTGCTCCCATTGAGAGCTTGTCTGGCCAGCCTCCTCCCCCATCAGCTACCCAGCCCCTTATGAGGTTTCTCACTGGCTACTCTGGCCAGAGGATAGCAGTGGATGACCCAGTGGATAGCAGTTGCCTGAAAGAAATGGTTGTGTCTAGTGGGGCATCCCCTTTAAGCTGGAGTGGTGTAGTCTGGGGCCCTAGAGACAGCGGCAGGAGCCTCTGCCCCTCGATCCTGGTAGGGAGCCTGTGGCCTGAGTTTGCAACCAGCAGAGTTTGGTCTTTCCTCCTACTTTCCCCTCATCATACCCCTCTGGCCTTCAGCCCTTCCTCAGTCCTCCTGTCTTTCTGCTTCCTGCCATTCTCTCTTCTCTTCTTCATCTCCCCCCCAGCCCCTCTGCGCCTGTTCCTGGTTGGCTTCTCCCATTCTCTCTTTCTCCATTGGTACTTCTCTGCCCTTTGTCCCAGTCTGCTTTTCCTTGCTTGTGTCCTGTCTCCGTGCTCCCTGATTATTCTGTGACCTCTCACCCCCCGTCATCTCATGTTGACTTTCCTTTTTCTCCACCATCTCTTCCTGCCTCTACTCTCCATCATCTCCTTCTGCATCTCCCCCCCCTCCATCCCCACTCCTTTTGAGTCTAGTCCCCTCAGCCAACTCCACCTTCTCCCAATTAGTCGTCTTGGCCAACTGCCTTTGTCCCCCGACAGCTCTGCAGTGCCCAGCGATAACAGTGCTTGCTTCCAGGCACTCCAGAGCTGACCAGCTGGCCAGAACAGCCTTGTGCAAGTCACATGGCTCAGCAGCAGGATGGCAAGGGACTTCACAGTCTCCCTCTTCCTTTTCAATCCAGGGCGTGGAAGGAGAAGGCAAGTAGATGGAGAGAAATGGGCGGCCCGCCCCCACAGTCATGGAAGGATTGGCCCTGCCTTTTTCTCATTAAAGTACACAAGTGATGCACACAAGTGATGAAGCAATCAGATTGGAGAGGTGAAAGGGGATTACTTTCCAGTCACCCCTTTCCCTGATCCAAATGTGCCTTGGCGTAACCAGCATTTCGCCCTCCACGGAGTTCTAAATGCAAATAAACTCCAAGGTATTACCAGTCATAGAGGAAAATACATTTTGTGCCTTTTCTATACCTCTCTGTATATTTACTTGTACACTTCTATGTAAACCCCCCCCCCCCGTGGTGGTGGAGGGAATAGTTGGGAAAGGAAATGGAAAGAAAACCAGCAGGTAGGCAAAGGGTTAACTTCATCAAATATTGTCTAATATTGTCCGTGAACTAGAAACCATGTGACCTGTGGCCAAATGAACTACCTGGCACTGTCTGTGGTCTCCTCAAGGAAGAGAAAGGAACAGAGGTGTGTACACGATCCCAAATGATTGGCAGACTGGCACACAGTATGAAGCGTCTGGTTTGGCCAGGGCTGGTATAAAAATACTGTGCCTGACTTCATGCCTTTGCCTGGTTAGATTTCAGGGCTTTCAGCACTCCAAGCTTAGCCTCAGGGGGACCTTCACACTCTCCTAGCCTAGCTTTGGGTATGGCTGCTCACACTGTCTTGACCTGGGTCCTGAAAAGTGCAATAAAGGCGGACGTGAAGGGCTTCTTTTCCTGCAAATTGGAAAGCAGAGAAGTCTCCCAGCCCCAGTAAAGGCCTCAGACTGAAACAGCATGAGAAGATTAGCCAGCTGCAGGAGCAAATTAGCAGGAACAAAGGGCAGTGAAATACACCCCCAAGTGTCACAAAGAATTCCTCTTCCGCAAAATGAAATGAAGGACCAATACTCTGGGGTAAGGCATCCTTTCACTAGTATTTGCCAGTTCCCCGCCCCCTTCAACGTCTTAAAAGTCTACCTGACCCCTCCACTAAACTAGTAACAGCAGAGTGTGCTTCAATTCTGCAGTCAGAAAAAAATGTGTAAATAGTAGCTGGCGCTGTCAGTTCAAAAGGAGTGGGAAGAGAAGTATGGAAGCATCCTGATAAACTATGTATTCTCTTGACATAGTAATCAGCTTCTATTGGAAGATCGCGGAATGAATTACAATATCAGAATGACCTTTCACTATATATGGAGGAACAAATAATTAGTTTGCTGCAGTAAAATGCTATGTTTGAGGAATGTTCGGAGTCTAGGATAGAAGTTATAAATTAAGGCCCAAGGAACGAACAGGGTGAAATATTTTGACGTGGTTTTCCTCAATCCTTGCCTAAGAGGGGGTGGGACACATAGGAGACAGAAGAGCAGCACTCCCCAATTCTCCTTCTGTTAGGAAGATGCCCCCTTTACGTCAAAGATACAGGTATCTTGTTGTCTTGTGTGCTCCCTGAGGCATCTGGTGGGGCCCCTGTGTGATACAGGAAGCTGGACTAGATGGGCCTTTGGCCTGATCCAGCAGGGCTCTTCTTATGTTCTTATGTTCCTCTGCCAACCAGTTCAAAGGGGGCCGTGAACAATTATAACTTGCCACTTCAGGCTCCATTTATAATTCAGGCACACTGTAAAACAGAGTTCTCCATCACCTGCAAATCTGAAAGAGCAATTCAGGGATTCGTAGGAGTGACACTGTGGGTTCCACCTCCAACCATATAAACTACACGGTTTCATTGAAATAAAATGTGTAATCACTTCATATTCCCGCAGGTGAAATAAAGACCTGGGGCAAAATCAAACATTGGCGTCACTGCAGGGGGGGGCAGAGCTCCAGGTTCTGCCGGGCTCTGACCCTCCGTTACATGATGGGAGAAGGCGGCCCCGCCCCCTCGCCTTTGGAGCCATTCCGGTCGACGAAAGCAAGTGCTTTCGTCGGCCGGAATGGCTCCAAAGGCGAGGGGGTGGGGGCGCCTTCTCCCGTCGTGTAACGGAGGGTCAGAGCTCGGCGGAACTTGGAACTCCGCCCCCCTGCAGTGACGCCAGTGAAAGCAAAGGCAACAGAACACGTCAAGGAAAGCACAATGGCATATTAGTTATAACACTTTATTTAGAAAATATTGTGTTAAGTATTAAATCAGCCATACAGCTGGATGACATTTGAATATTCCACCCACACACATTGGGACAACCAGGAGGAGCAATAGCACAATCCTAGCTGTGTCTTCTCAGTTGTAAGTGCCATTGTGTTCAATGGGGCTTACTCTCAGGGAAATATATATAGAATATAGGATTGCAGCCCAAGTGTGGAGAAGTGTGTACTTGCTCCTCTCCATGCAATGGGTTGGTATATCATCTGATTTTGACTGCTGAAAGCATCAGTGTTTTCACCACATGACGGATTCCATTATGTAACCTGCTTCTGTATGGCACAATATGCTGACTGAAAAAAATAATTTCACAATAGGGATCAAAAAAACAGTTGCCCAAATCAACTCGCACTACAGTCCATTGTACCGTGGATTGTGGATTGTGGATCATACCAAAACAGACATAAAAATGCCAAACTCACCTCCTGACCTTTAGGGAGCCTTCTGGGCATTGTAAGGAGATAGGGGAACCTAATGCAATTGCTTTTTCAAGAGGCAGCTGAGTGATCTTGTATCATTATCGTATGCTTAATCTCATGTCAAGCGTTCCAAAACACCTAGCCGTAATGAGGTCAGAGAAACTGCAATTTTGGGATATGTAACATCCTGATAAAAAAAAGGTTCAAAGTACAAATTTCCCAAAAGGAGCTGTTAGTCTGATAACATGAATCACTTGCTGGCACCTTCACAGTTCCTATAATTTAGTAACTGCCACCTCTGGCTAGATGTTTTCCCAACCATCTGTTTCTGAAGGGTTGGTGGGGATGGGATAAAATATGTGGACCATCTGGAAACATTTCTTTAACACTTATATTACATTTTTGACTGTACTGCCAGGAGGCAGTATCCAAAGTTTCATCTGAATGAGGCAAAATGATCAGATTTTGGATTTTCACTTAGTTTGAAACAGTAAAGCAAAATTTTCTGTCACTTAACAGAGTTAAAACCCACTAACTACATAGACCAATAGGTTTTCAGGTCAGAAAACATGGTGGCAGGCCATTTGGTGTTCTCATCAAACAGGACCATGAATGGGGCTGAGTTTAAGTATGCTGAGATAATGATCATCCACATGCTGTAACGTGGCTGTGGCAATCCCAATTCTGTGCACTGAATAAATAAGTGTAGATCTTTGTTGTGGAAATTTGCATAAATGTTTTTGATTTGTGGATTCATTGGAACATTTTGGCCACCAAGGCCCTATCATAAAATTATAGACTTGGAGGGGGCCTTCAAAGCCTTGTAGTTTAACCCCCTGCTGAAGCAGGAACGTCCTCTCTCGTCTAGTAGAGCATCTCCAAAAGGTGCTTGTCAAGCCTCTGCTCGACGACCTCTAATGAGAGAGAACCCATAACTTCCCTTGGTAATCCGTTCCATTGGATTGGCACGGGCACACTGTTTGCCTCTCTACCTCTTCTACTCCTCTTTCTCCTTTACCATGGATTCAAAAAGGAAGAGAGGAACATAACAGAAATGTGGAGGAGGGGAAAATGGTGGGCTAGAACACTGGAGACATTCTAGCCCACCACTCTCTCCTCCACACTCTATTCTATTTTTTATTCCAGTTGCAGGAGGAGGAAGGAAGTACATCCAAGGCAAGAACTAGCAAGCCACTAAGTATGGAGGCTATGTTTGGCATATTAGCTTAGGCAGTGGAAGTTCTTGGGCCAGTCTTGCATGCAAAGATAAAGGGGAGAAATACAGAGCATAAACACTCTTTGCCCAGAGTGATAAAAGTCTTTCAATATCACACTAACAGCCCAAGCCTATTCATGTTCACTCACAAGTAAGCCTCTTACATGAGAGTAAGCCCCATTGACGATATTGGGACTTACTTCTGAGCAGACAGAAGTAAGGATTGGGCTCCGAGACAGATTTGGGCCCCATTCAACTTCTATCCTTGGCTCCTGTCTATGACACCATCTTGTTACTTATGAGGAGGGGAAGAATCCTCACCTTTCACTCCAACATCCTGTTGCTCTGTTCATGTTTTCGATGAAACCAATCAAGAGGTTACAAAAAGGAAAGGTGAGCTACATGCAGGGTGCTCTTCACATCTGTTCCCACTGGCTTTCGAATGACATCGTTGTCATTTGTGCTTTGTAACCATGATGCCCCCAATCCTGTTTTTTTGCAGGCACCTTTTCCATTATTCACCTTATTTAATAAAGTGTCACTTGAAAGAGGGAGTGATAATCTTTCTCACAATGATTCAAAGGAATGTGGAGCCTTCTTTCTTTATTATGCATGCTACATCTGAAGCTAATGAAGCATAACCTCTGAGCTGATACTTTTATAGATGAAAGAGACATCGTGTTACAGATTCTATTTATTTCATCAGCTTCGCCGTAGCCAACACAAAACACAATGATTGCCTTGCACTTCCGCGCTGACGGCTGACAGGCATTTTTGCTGATGTCTTGTCTAATAGTTTCTTACCATGTGCATATTTTTAAGGTAGTAACTATGAATGAAGGTATACGAAAACAATGGGCATAATGGTACATTTAATTAAGAACTGCAGCAAGAATAATCCTGACTAATCTGTTTTGCATGGTTTTATTTTTATTTTACTTTATTTTTTCTCTCCTCTGTACCGTATACTTTTTCCAAAAGTGTTGTGTGTTATTAAGTCTATTGCACTTTCCCCCTTCCCTCACTATCTTTTGTTTTAAGTACTCTGACATCCGCTAATTTTGTTTCCATTTTGATTTCTTTTCCTTCTGAACAATAAATTAATAAATAAAAACTAAAAAAGGCCACCTGGATATGACAACCCAGGTTTTGAAGAAAGCTGCATCATTGCCTTCACTTTGTGCCAGATTGTTTTTAGTTATTAAAGAGGAATCAAAAAGAATAATGCATCGCACGGTGGAACAAACATCGTTCATTGTGCTGGGAGGAGGCCGCCTTTATGGCCTATGCAGATTGCATTTTTAGGAGTCTGTTTTATTGGGGTGCCACAGGCTTCATCAAGATCTGTCTCCTATCTGTATAAAAATATATATATAATATGCTTCTTAACCATAAACATTCCCCCAAATATACAGTCTACAGATAAAGGGTTTTTTTGAAAGAGTCACTGCTGTAATGTTTTAATGATATAAATTTTGCTTTAGCACAGTACATAAAAAAAAAAAATCATAAACGTTTCTCAGCTAATGGAGCCTATGCAGTTCTTTAGAATCAACATAATCTTTTCTTCTCCCCCATGCAGTAGCCAGTTTCCAGGCATCTGTTCATAGCCACAATAGCGCTGCTGAAATAAATGCATTACCAGTGATGGAGAGACTGAAGGTAAATTAACACATGCATGTTCATCACTTGATGGCTGCAACATCACACCTCTCACGGATCTGCTGTGGCCAACTGTACATTTATATAACCTCCGACACAGTGCTCATCAATGGAAAGTGCACCATTATTTGAGTAATCGCATTCCCATTTATACATGAACAGCGCTGCTAATGGAAGCATCTGCTCCTGTTTATGCCACTACTTCCTACATCAGTGTTTCCAGTCCAAGTGGGTAGCACTTACTGTATGTGAGAGGAAACAAAACTGCCAATGACGTGACCCGAGTGGACACAGGGTGTCGGTTTTTTGATGGTGACCATGTTGCCGTGGTAACATATGAATTAAAGTACATTGGCCACCCGTTTTACAATGGTGATCCATTCTGGAGACACCATTCTATTGTGAAAATATTATAATGTGAATCCAATAACACATTGTTTTTAGTCATTCGTTCCAAGACCTCGGAAGTTGACGTTTCTGCCACAGAGCTAAGCTATTTCCCTCTCTAAAAGATGATTTTAAAAGTGCCTACTAGAGGACATGGCTAGTAGTACAATGCTGTACAGTTTACACAATGTTATAATTCTAAAACACAAATTACAAGACTGTATACTTCCCTCAGTACACACAGCCACGATATTAAAAATGCTGCTGCCCTCTGAGACTTTATCGAGAAGGATGCATTTGCATTAGCGTTTACATTGGCTATATCCTTCCCTCCATACACACAGCCACGATGTTGAAAACGCTGCTGAGACGCAGCCAAATGTTTGCATTTGCATGGCTGATTGGCCTATCTATCACCCACAAGGTCCTGTTGGCGGCAATTGTGAGCCCATTGTAAAGTGAATAACATATAGTGAACCTTGTTTTACTACAGAGAGTCCAGTGTAAAGTGATTTGATTGTAAAGCAGGGTTCCGCTGTATTGTGAAATTGTGTGATATACTGTACATGCATGTATGAATAGTTACAGAATTCAGAATAGCTGGGCCAACGTTTCTCCTTCACAAATGCATAAATATGTCCATTAGCAGAACACTTTGGAAAAATGGGTTTGTAGCTCCACCCTCATGCTTTTAGAACCTGACAGCTCAGGCCCTTGAGTAGAGATATCAAACAATAGATAGAAAATAATAAATAAAAATGAGAGTAAAGATAGCAATATGGATTACTTTGGTAGTCTTCCCTAAAACATATACTTGTGATATATGAGGAACTTAAAAAGACTAGTAAGAAAAGCATACACTTTCTACCACGAACAGTAGTTTATATAGAGATGATCATTTATTTTATGTTATAATACCAAAATTATCTATACATCTATATATCTATATATCTATATATGCATCGTATTCAATGTAGGGAACATTGTACTGTTGCCCAAAACAAATAGTGTTGACTTCTCCTAAAAAGAATGATAATTTCTGTGAGCAACTTGTAATGCAGAGAGGTCTCCAAACAGTTTGAAATAATGAATGGTTGGAGTATGTTTTAAAATGCTGCTGGTGTTCAGTTCTTGCTTACATATTACAGTCTACAATCTTGCACACCATTCTTAGCTCTGCAGGTAGAGAAATCTGCAGAGGAGAGCAGAAAAGGGAATGTGGCACCAATATCTCCCATGTAGGAATATATAGTATAAGACTGCCCCTCTCCAAGAAACGTCATTTCTCTTATAGAAACTTATTTGGCTCCCTTAAAAATTCCTGGGAGGAAACCTGAAATTCATTTTGAATTTCAGTTTTTCCGAATTTTAGTGCCAACCTGAACAAGTTGCAGAAGGGAGCTAGAGAGCAATTCCTCCACTTCCCCTCTCCACTGGGCCACTTTTTGATGTGCATAGATTGCAGTGCTAATCACCCTGTGTCTTTTCTACCCCTTCTCGCTCTGCCTCCCCTGTTCTTCTAAGGAGACCAGTTGTGAATGAGTGGTTAGAAATGTGGTGGCCCTCTTTGTGGGATCGCCGTGGGTTGCCTGGCCCCTTCCCGCACAACAGCCAGAGGCAGGACAAGCAGGGCAGCTGATTGGCTGCCCTGTTGCCGGAATGGGGCGGGGGGGTAGAGCGAGTGCACGGCGTTTGTCTTCCTCAGTCCCAACCGGCGTTTCAAGCAGGAAGGAGACTCGCGTCATCGCTCCAGCTCTGGGGCTTGCGGCCTGGTCCATGGTGACTTTGATTGCCTCCAATCAGCTTTGGCATTTGGCCAAGTGACGGCAGCGCATGGGGGCTTTTCTCGGCGACTGCAGTGGTATTTTCTTTGCAGCAGATGGGCAAGTCGCCGTGGTGCTCATTGTGAGGCCTGGGGTTTTACCCCACCACCACCACCACCACCACCACCACCATGTATCTTCTGTTGAATTCTAAAAACACACTCCTAACTCTATCAGTACTCAAGCAGCCATTTTATTTGCCTTTTTCTGGGTCATTCACTGTCTCTCAGCCTAGTAGGTATTAATAATTAGTCATGCCAAAGAGAGCCCAGAAAGCTGGAGGGCCTAGCGCCCACCTCCGCACCCCGCCCCAGTTTCTTCGGAGGAAGAGGAGGACAATTGGAAATGCATGCTGGCCAGATTTGAGGCCTTAGAGAAGGAGAAGGCGCACTGGGCGGCAGCGCTGAGCGATGGGGATGAGGGGTCAGGGGTGCCTAGACGCTCTTCACATAAGGGGAAAGGAGCTAAGATGTTTCATGCCTTTCGTTCTAGGTTCGAGGTCCTTGAGAAAACAGTCCCTGTAAGTTCACCTGTCCCTGTTACGCCGGTCTATTCGGCTCCCTTGGCTGGGGGTGAAACTGGGGCTCAAGGTGAGACCGCACCCATTGTTTTCTTTAAAGGGGCTAGATGTTCAGAAGTGATGTCATCTCGTCACTGCCGAACTTCCAGGTTGCCAAGCAACCACAAGCAGCCCATGTGGAGCTCACCTTGGGAGGCAAAGCCTTCTGCCCAGTTTGCCATGTTCTGGACAGGGAATGGATGAGCCCGCAAGATCGGGTGGGTGGCTGTGCCATTCTCCGGCACATGGTGACTTGGGCAGGAGGTTTTGCCTCCCAAGATGAGCTCTGCATGGGCCGGACGTCGGCAGGTGGGCCAGATCCAGCCCACAGGTTGTAGGTTGCCGAATCCTGGCCGTAGGTTGCCAAATCCTGGTCTAGGCCATCATCTTTCTCAAGGACTATCTGAAAGATAATATGTAGTAGTTCATGTTACATTAAAGCTACAGTGCTATGCAAATTTCCTGGGAGTAAGTTTCATTGAACACAGTGGGACTTACAATCCAATCCTAACTAAATCCCCCCCCCCCCGCTGATGCAGCTGTGCCATCGAAGCACACTGCATCCTGCTTGGGGGGAGGAATCCTAGAGGTATCCTCCTGGTAGGGTAACATTTGTTCCTTTACCCTGGGGTAAGCATTGCCTGAATTTTGCTGGTCCAAGTCCAAGTGGACTCAGGAAGGTAGATCGAGGCTGGGAAGGTGGATAGGATATTGGCAGTGCCACTGTCGCCGCTACTGACCCCTTCCAGGCCTCGATCTGCCCCTCCTCACCTTGGCCTTTGCCCTTTTCCTCCCCCTCCTCACCCCATTCCACTCCACCCCGCCTCCTGTGCTGATTTACCGGCACTGGGGCTCCTTACCGGGTCACTGGCACACGGTTGCAGCCACACACTGTTTGCGAAAGCGACCTGACCCCATTCTATGGTGTATCACTATTTACAGCAGCCATAAAGCATGCTGCACTTCCAGAAAACAAGTTCCAGCAGTGCAGGGTCCAAATAGGACTGGGTCCTTTCTGCATCATAAATTGAATGTTGAAATTCTCCCCTCCTACACAAGTTTTCACCCCATATTCTTTTCCTTCCGGCCATCCTCCAAAATACACACATATGTCCCAAAAGCTAAGCAAATGCATAAATAAGTCAAAGCTTTTCCGTTCGAAATACTTGCAGAAAGTGCTGATCAGCCCTCTCCTTGCAAATATTTTGCAGAGAAAAGCTGCAATTTGTGCTTGCATGTGCCCTTAGCTGATGTGTATTTTGTTTTTGCCACCAGGTACAAAATGTATCATGAGATACACTCTTCAGTCTTTCTTTCTTCTTTCATACAGACTAATATTTATTTAGAGCTAATTAATTAGAGATGCCACTGATGGAACTGTTCATTTGCATGCCAGACTGAAATAGCCAAAGATCATTTCAAAGGCTATCTACATAAATATAATCCCAGAGTAGAAACACACAGAAGTAGTAAAGAAAAATGAATTAACTGATGAATCTTAACAGGTTGGTTAAAATTTGGTTGTTTTTGTTCCTGGAACAAATGCAACTCTGCAATGGCTTTTGGCATTGCTAATGTGATTTTGCGATTTCTTGCTGAGGCCTGGGGGTTTCAATTGTGTATTACATGTGTAAATCAATACCTTGAACAAATAGTAATTGGAGACAAACTACCCTTGTTTGTTTTCACTACTATTTTTAGTAAGCAGACAACAACCAACTGCAGAGTGCTTGTATCCCTAAATCAGCCACAATATATGCTGTCTAATATACTATGCCTATTACAAAAACTGTGGCAAAAATGTACTAATGTAACTGTGCAGTCTAAAATTTGCTGTTTGGAATGTACTTCGATGGGCTATGTAGAGAAAAAAACACACCTCCAATTGTGAAAGTTGTTCCTGCA
This sequence comes from Plestiodon gilberti rubricaudatus, assembly GCA_026170595.1. Taxonomy (NCBI): domain Eukaryota; kingdom Metazoa; phylum Chordata; class Lepidosauria; order Squamata; family Scincidae; genus Plestiodon; species Plestiodon gilberti. The sequence continues at coordinate 77,152,989 of JANXHW010000002.1, forward strand.
CAGAAAACCCCCAACTTACATAAGCCTCGATTTGCGTAATTTTGAACTTATGCAAAGCATTCCATAAGTCACAACAATAACACACAGCTGCCCATCTTGCCTTCTCACAGCTCTTTCCCTGCTCATCCCAAACCCTCCCACAGAGCTGCACACATGCAGGAAGAGATCCGGCTTCCGTTAAATTCAACTCACTTAAAGGTAGTTGGAGTGGAACACTTGCAAAAGTCAGGGAATGCCTGTACCACGTTGCCATATGAAAAAGGAATGCCCACTCATGAAGAGATGTGGTAGAGGAGTGTGCACCTCCACTGTAACCCATTTAGGCTGCAATCCTATACAGCAAGTCCTCACTTAAAGTCGTTTCGTTTTAAAGTTGATGGGAAAATGCCACAGGAACATTTACGTTTATCCATTAGCCTATGGTAAAATTCTAAGTTGTTTCGTTTAAAGTCGCAGTTTCCAAGAAGAACCTATAGACAACTTTAAGTGAGGACTTGCTGTACACACATACCTGGGAATAAGACCCATTGATCTCAGTGGGACTTACTTCTGAGTAAACATGTCTAAGACTGTGCTGTTAGATTACAAGACACAAGTTTTATGGGTGAAGTAGCCATGTAATTAAAATATAGAGAACTCCAGGCACACATGTATAAAATCTTCAAAAAGAGCCACTCATAACAAGCAGCCGTTAAGAAAATTAAAACAATGAGAGCGGAGAAGTCCGATATTTACAGGAACCAACGTTTCGACTTCTAATCTGAAGTCATTTTCAAGGTGTAAACAGCAAAGCTGCAAAGATGATATGAACAACTACTGAAGAACGCTGCCTTAAATAGACTAGTTCCGCTTCAAAAAACGCGCACAGAGAGCCGGAAGCACAGAGAGAGTGGTTGTTCATACCGTCTTTGCAGCTTTGCTGTTTACACCTTGAAAATGACTTCAGATTAGAAGTCGAAACGTTGGTTCCTGTAAATATCGGACTTCTCCGCTCTCATTGTTTTAATTTTCTTAACGGCTTGTTGTTATAGGTGGCTGTTTTTGAAGATTTTATACGTGTGTGCCTGAAGTTCTTTGTATTTTATATTTTAATTACATGGCTACTTCACCCATAAAACTTGTGTCTTGTAATCTAGTAGCTGGCCATGAAAGCTTTAGTTCCAAGACTGTGCTGTTAGTTTGTGCTATTACATTCAGTAGTGTCGCTGCCATAGGGTTGGGAGGCACCTCTGCCCGGGGTGGCATGCGCAGTCTCCTCGTGAGCTGCGCCCTCCTGCCCACCCACCCGCACTTCCGTTAGGCTCCAAATGGAGCCTAATGGAAGAGAGAAGGGTTGGCGTTACTGCGGGGGCGGCATGACGTCACTTAGCCCTGGGCGGCGGGGGCTAGTGACACCACTGATTACATTCCTTATGTCAACCTTCTTCCAAAGCCAAAGAGTTCAAGCAGCATACAGCCTTTGTCATCACAACAACATTGGAAGGTAGGTTTGGCTGAGAGCGACTGGCCAATTTTTGTTGTGGCACCAGACCTTTAGAATGCAAAGAAGATGCACCTGGCTCTGTCATTGCTGGCCGTGAGGCAGTAAAGGCAATTTTATTTCAGCATGCTTTTACTGAAGCATTTTAATTGCTGCTGCGGTATTTCCTTGAATGGTTGTTTTATCTTAGATGAGATTTGATTTTTATTCTGTAGTCATTTGTTCAATACATGTGTAGTTTATAAGGGGCTCTGCGTACCTCTGGATAGAAGAGCAGGATATGACTACTTGGAAAGAAAGAAAAAAAGGTCACTCAGTAAACCTTGTGGCTGAGCAGCAATGTCCATCCTTGGTCCAACACTCCAACCACTATACTACACTGCCTTTCACTCTGTGTGATGATGGAGAACTCCATGTGCATTCCAAATTCACATGATTCTTTCTCCCCACCCACCCCCAAAAGAGATCACATGATCAGGCATTTCTGCCAATCAGGCATCCCATGGCAGGGAAAGGGACACTTACCTTTGCTCCGACTGTATTTGGCTTCTTTTTATTGATCCGTGCATAGTGTGATTTCAGAATTATTTGCCAGCTCTACTAAAACACATAACTACAGTGTTTTGCATTTTTTCCTCTTCTCTGACTTCCAAAGACCCTGTGAATGCTGAATAGAGAGAAAGAGTTACAGTCATGCCTCAGTGCTCTTTTTTTTCCCAAAGGGTGGAACATTTTTCTTTCACTGCTTTTCTGTTTGAAGTGGGAAGGGATTGTTGTGTAACTTCAATACAGCATGTTCTCAACCCAGTCCTGCAAAACATGTAACCAACCAACTGTATACACAGCGTACAAGCCATGTATGGTGGGCCACCATGGACTCAATAAGCTTCCTGTTGTGTCTGTCTTCTATGACTGCAAAAAACCCACCTCTGCATAATATATGACTGGTGCTTTGTGGGTCGTACGTTGTGCAAGCCTGTTATTACCTTAGTTAGCCTCTTCTCCAACTTATAGACTTCCCTTTCCAGACTGAAAAAAAATGGCTGCAGACAAAAGACCAGCTATTCCTCGCCTTCTCCACATTTATTTTCCAGAACAGTCACCCTGTCCGGAAGAATTCTCAGCATGGATTTGGACACTAGTTGATCCAGGTAAAAGGTATTGGATGTAATACACTTGTGTGCTCCCTCCATGGCATGGACACCTGTTTGGGATTTGTCCATATTGCACGTTTTTAAAATTATATTTGATTAACAGTACATTTCCCAGATATTAGAGCCAAATACTGAGGGTTGGGTGGCTGATAGAAAATCACAAAATCATGGTTCAAAGATGCATTCTGGGTTCAATTCTGCCCTTAGGAAAATGAGAGGCTCCACTGACCTCCTGTAACCTCCACCGATAGAAGTTGCTGAAATGTAAGGTGATTCTTTCCTCTCAGTAGTCAGCGAAAGGCAAAAGCAGCTCTTTGAATTCCTAAGTGAGAGAAACAGGGGCTAGAATGGAAACAAAGGCTGAGCAATTCAGCCAAGAGCCAAGGCATCTTTTGGTGTGCAAGATTGATAGCTGGGGATGTAGCCTGCTGTTGTTGGCAAGAACATGCTACCTAACGCCATTGAAATGCACAAACCTGCATATTTGTAAATCAACCAAGTATTTCAAAGATACCGTTAAGTGTCCAGTGATCTCTCCTCCAAAGGAAGCCCACTCTTCGCCCACTCACCTCCACTGCTCTTCTTCCTTCTCAAATTGGAAAAGGAAGAAGGGGGACAGAGTGGAAGAGGAAGTGCGGAGGAGAGTGGTGGGCTAGAGCATCCACAAACCATGATGCCAACACTGTCCCATATCTTCATGTTCCCCTTTCTGGGTTGAGCTGCAGCTTCTGGAATTTCTCAGAGAAGTGATGCACGAGCATGAAACTACCGGTAGACAGAGAGAGAGAGAGAGAGAGAGAGAGAGAGAGAGAGAGAGAGAGAGAGAGAGAGAGAGAGAGAGAGAGAGAGAGAGCACTGTGGGACTTACTTCTGAGTAAACAGGCATAGGCTTGCTCTGACAAATACTGGTACATATACAAACACACATTAATGTTAGGCTTGCTATCCGTCCCGGAAAACCCGGGACTGCCCTGGTTTCCGGGCTCTGGTCCCAGGTTGGTGCCGAGCTTTCCAGGCCCGGTGAAGCCTCCGCTGCTACCACCGCCGCTTTAAAAACATTTAAAAGTGTACCTTTGTTCCAGGCACCGCCATCTTGGATCTCGTGAAATTTTGCGAGATCCAAGATGGCGGTGCCCAAATCTCATGAGGGCACATGAGGCAATACTGTTCACCACTGTCCTGTGTAAAAAAAAAAAAGTTCACCACTGTCCTGCTTACATTTTTCAGTGGTCCTGCAACTTGGCTGGATGGTCTAGTGTCTGCAACCAGTGGCTGGTTGAAGTGCATGTGCAGAAAGGGGCTCTCCAGAGTCCTTGGTAATGATCCTCAGAGTTACCATAGTCATGCATTTCGGGGGGGGGTGAAAGGGGTTCGTCTTCACTCTCCTCCTTCTCTTTCTCACTACTGGCTGGCTTCGGAAGCTGTTAGTCCATTCTCTCCCACAAGGTTCCATGGAACCTCTGCCTGCCCTCATCATGGGCCTCCAAGGTGCTTTTAACGAGCAAGCACAGCCGCCTCCACTTGCCTCTAGGGGTCCCAGATCTGTCCTTGTTGTCAAGACAATGGGAACGTGACAGCACGTTTTTGCACAGCTGTCTCAGGCCAATTTGGGGGTTGGCCCCAAAGGGGCAGGAGAATGCTCTGAACGGAGCAAATTTGGTCAGGTTTCTCCAGTTGGTCAGGCAATCCCAGACAACCCGCTTATGTAGAGGGGCTTCATACTATAAACTGAAAGTGTAGATCAAAGGTCTGTCAAGATGTAGTCAAAGGTCACTGAGAGAATGGAAGCCCTTTTTCTGTTAATGTGGCTGAAGCAAATGGCCTGAATCGGACACACACTGTTTCCTTTATTTTTCTTATCTGTATATGAGCTTTTCATGAGCTTTTATCAAAAGTAATGGCTGCATGAACTAGACAAAATAGACAAAGTGACACAATGGCTAAAAGGGAAGAAAAGAAAAGTGTGTCAAAATGTTGGCTAATATTCTCCCATGGACATGATGTCTAGCCGCAGCTGTCAGGAAATTAATAGACAACGGAGGCAAAATGTGTCAAGGTAAAGTTCTCAAGCAGCAAACTACATGCTTGAACATTTGTCAAGAGCCTCAAAAATGCAAACATTGTTCCTGAACTGAAAAGCACTCTTCTGTTATTTTTATAGCAATCTTAGGTATAAAAATCAAGTTTTCATTGAGAAAATGGGTGAATTTGATGGAAAGACATGTTGTACGGATAACTATGGAACAGTTTTAGAGTGATCTTTCTGTGACTTTCAAAATGCATAAAGCTGTTGAGAAAAGAGAAATAAATATAGCTTGGGGATTTTTTTATATTGTGTTTTGCTTTTAGGTTTAAGTGGAAGTTTCAAAGCATCTGTAGCAATTTTGGAAACTGCTATCTTCATGTTCATCTTTCCTCAGTGTTTGATTTCTATGAAATGTAGTATTGTGAGGTAAAAATGTCCAAAAAACCTGAAAAATCTTGTGTATAGTTATCAAATGCACAGCCTCCCAAACAAAGATCTTTTTCCGCCCAGAAAAGTGTCTTCATGCAGTCTTATTTTTTCCTGGTTTTTTTCAATGTTGCGTGCCTGACTCTGTGTACAAGTTTCCTATTTATGAATTTTGTATCATGTCTTGTCTTTTTAACTATTCCAAGTTATCTGTAGAAATGTCATCGAAGATCATTATAGTTCTGGTTTGCACACCGTGGCGTTGCTGGAGGGGGTGCAGCACCATAAGTGGTGCAAGGCGCTGCACCGTACCTTGTAAACCGGTGAAACGCAGCCACTCCAACTCGCCCCGGAACCATTCTGGCGGTGAAGGCAACGCGCAGCTGGAATTGCCTTCGCTGCCAGAATGGCTCTGGGGGCGAGTGGGAGGGGCTGTGTTACACTGGTTTGCAAGGTGCAGTGCAGCACCTTGCACCACTTATTGTGCCACACCCCCTCCAGCAATGCCACTGTTTGTACAATTTGTGACCCACAAAAGTCCAATGCAGGCAACCAGCCTTGTACTCCAAGCTGCCAAGATCTAGAGAACACTGCTTGTTTTGGTAATCCTAACAGCATAAAAAAAGAATACAGGTTCACCAAGGCCCTGATGGAGCACCGTAAATGGCTGATAGCCATTTGATTTGCTGGGTCACAAATTGTACAGGCTGCTCTATGGTAAAGGCAAGTATTAGCTAAACACGCTATTAAAATCATCTCAAGATTTTCAAAATACGTTGTGTGTGGCTCTATCCCCACACTGGGGATCCCATGAGTATTGAACGCATGGAAGTTTGCTGCCTGGCCTATTCACCTTTTCCAATATTCCCTTGCCAGGGAGTTTTGACGACAGCTGAAGTGCAGAAGAGGTGTGCTTGCACTCTTTTCCCAGCCTCTTCACAGTCTCAGCCAGTCCTCCCTGTGGCAACGCGGAGTCATCCGGACAATTATCACAGCTTGTGCCATTATTCCACCAGCCCTGTTGGATTTTCAGCTGCCATTGCCTCCTGTTCCTTCTCCTGGTGCTAGCTCATCCAGGATACGTTCCCAGACATATATTTATTATTTTATCAATATGGCTAATATTATACTATTACAACAACAGTAAAGAACGAAATGAGCAAATCATGGATTCTCTTCCTTTCATGACTAATACACAGATTCCTTCAGTGGGAAACAACAAAACACTCCAAGAAAGATGACTGTTGTTTTATCGTGCACACTTTACAAGAATGATAAAAAATTATGGACTATTCAGAAGCAATTGACAGAAAGCCTCCATCTAAGCCTTTTCTAGACTTGTAAGGGTAGGAGAATCTGGCGTGAAATCAAGCACTGCTGCTGCCTCTACTGCTCCCAGAGGCCCATCAGGCACCCCTCAGATTGTAGGGTAGGGAAAAAGTGTCTTTGCCCACCAGAAGCTACGTCACCCCCCTGGCCCCAATGATGCTGCCGCCTGCAAAACAGTAACAGAGGACCAGGCAGGTGAGGACTTTTTGTGCCACGTTTTCGCAGCGCTTTCCCTTCCAGTCTGCTGATATGGTGGGGTTGTCGGTTGTCGGGCCCCCCGCTTGCTACCAGGGGGCGGACCGCCCCCCACCCCCACCCTGGCATTGTGACGCTTCTGCCTTTGCCATGGGTTATGCCAAGCAGAGCATGGAGTCCAAACCAGGTTTTAAAGGGACACACTGTATTTTTTTTCCTGTGACCTTCCCCCCCCCCCCCATCTGAAGTGAAACCTGGGAGATGGGAAAGGGCTGCAGCTTTCAGGTGCCTTATCCATCCTGGTCATGTATGTTTGGCGATTGTAACATCTGGCTAGGTGAAAATTTGGGGAAGAAAAGAACAATAGGGCTGTGAGCTCAGGATGTCTCTCCCCCCCCCCCCTTGCATGAACGTTTCCCCACAGTCCTATCTCAATTTCCGGCAGATTGTAAAATATAATTATTTCATGCAAAAATCCAAAAGTTGTTCCCATTTTCTTTGACATCTAGGACTTGAGACAGACCATTAAACTCAGCTGTTTTCTTCTGCGGGGTTCAGCACACATTAGGTGAAGGTCGCAATTGCCACAGCTTTTCTCTAAGTTCCCTTTGCTTTTTTTCTTTCTCCCTCCTTTTCCCTCTCTTCACTCAAACCTTCCACTGGTGATTTTCTTCCTGTTTCACTGCTGCTCAGTGGGGGTTGGAGCAGTGGCTTTTCAGTTCCGCTAAGGCAGGGGCGGGGAACCTTTTCTCTGGCGAGGGCCATTTGAAATACCCCAAATTTGCTTGCGGGCTGGCTGTAAGGCCGGCCGTAATTTTTTATTTAATTAATTCTTGTAACCCCCGCCCCCGGTCTCCGGAGGCTTCACGCTCACTGTCCAAGGCCGCCGCTAGCTCCGCGAGTCAACCCCGGAAGCCAGGAGAGGGCCTCTGTGCCTCCTCCTAGGCCACTGGTCTGTCCCTTCTGACCAGGCCGTCGTCAGCGTTTCCGCTCATGCGTACAACGCCGATGAGGGCAATAGGGCAAGCTCTTGCCCTCATCGGCGTTGTACGCATGTGCAAAATTGCTGACGAGGGCCTGGTCAGAAGGGGCAGACCAGCGGCCGAGGAGGAGGCGTCGAGCTCCTCTCCCGGCATTCGGGCTCCGTGAGTCACTCCTGATTCGGGAGTGACACACAGATCCTCCGGGGGCCGGTTGAGTGGCCTCCTGGCAATCTCTCCGCGGACCGGATGGCCTCGGGTCTGGATCCGGCCCGCGGGCCGGAGGTTCCCCACCCATGCACTAAGGGAAGGGAAGCAGAAGGAGGAGGGAAGGACAGCTAGGGTTGGCAATCTTTCTTTTGTGTCACTAACAACTTTGTTGACTGCAAGCCCTGGATGTGGCTTTTGTTTATAGGTTCTCACTTGCTGTGCAAGCAAGGTTCAGCTGCTCGTGGAACATACCCCAAAAATGAAGGAAAGGAAAGGTTTCTCTCATGCTAGCTGGCTCGAGTGGGGGGGGGGAGGTGATTGCACTGATAGACCAAAGTTGTGATCTTCCTTCTTGAGGATGGACATCTCTTCTAATCAATCCCATTCAAAGGCTACACGATTGACCTGGGTCATGGTCTTCCGACATGCACCCAATGCCATGTACATGTGTAAACCAAGTACAACTGAAAAGCTTGTCAAGCAACACTGTGAGTCAATGCATCCTCCTACACTCTGCCCCCCCCATTTCCTTTTCCAATCCAGGGAGTGAGAGGAGGAGGAGGAGGAGGAGGAGTGGAAGTGGAGGCACCCCTGCCAGTCTGCTTCCTGAGGTGACTTCTGTCAGTTTCATTCATGGATTGGTCCAGCTTGCTGTATGTGTCCAGATCCTTGTTGTTGTTGTTCAGTCGTTAAGTTGTGTCCGATCCTTTGTGATCCCATGAACCATATCCCGCCAGGCCTTCCTGTCCTCCACTATCTTCCTGAGTTTGCTCATTTTCATGTTCGTTGCATCGGTGATGCTGTCTAACCATCTCATCCTTTGCCTTCCCCTTCTCCTTTTGCCTTCAATCTTTCCCAGCATCAGAGTCTTCTCCAGAGAGTCCTCTCACCCTTCTCTAATGCAGGGATCTTTAAGTGCAAGCTCTGGCCTTCTGGCCATTTTATTTACACACCTTCAAAATGGAGTCACTCTGGTCTCAAAGTGGGGGGGGGGTCTGCGTAACAAGTCCCATACAACTGGAGCTTGATCACAGCCATTGTTTACATTGCCACCATTATATAATGGCCAGAAATTAATTAATAAAAACTATCCAGATAGAATATACTCTTGTAGTCTTTACTATAAGGTGTTATTTTTAACATTTGTGTGAATCCCCCAGATTTTTGTGTGCAATAGTCTAATGGCATTGTTTCTGGATTTGATTATAGGCAGGCACACTGCTAAATAGAAAAGGCTAGAGATGGGAGAGAGAAGACAAGATATGTTCGAACCGCTGAAGTATGATGCTATTGTTGCCTCTGCGTCTGAACCAACACGTTCTACCTGCACTGAGTGAAGACAGAAAAGGAAAAAGATAGAAAGGCAAGGTATTTGGGGTGAAAGAGGATGTACCTTGTATCATCAACTCAAAACAGGTTCTTTTAATGCATAATATTATGGACTTCTAAGTGTAGGGCCTCCCTGTCAAACCTGTCCATTTTGAGCATATCAGTTTAAGCAATCTGTCAGGGTATCTGTCAGCTAAGAAGGCCTCTTAGAAAGAGAAGCTATTAGAAATGAACTCATATCTACTGTTCAATGCCATAATCACCCACGGAGCCAACTACGCGGTGTCGCAAAAGAACGACTTGAGAGAGAAACGGAGCTGATTTATACAGCAGTTCCTTTTTTTTTTTCCTTCTCATACTTTTCACTTCAGTTTTCATCCTTTACATGATGAACTGGTATCAGTGAGAAAGCTCTCCTTGTATATCATGCAAGGTTACTTGGGAAAAATTTATATAAATAGCCCTGCCACTGCAAGTCTCTCTTCACCTTTTGAATCGCTTAGCCAGCATGGGTGGGAGAGTTACAGTTGGGAAACTGAAAAGAAGAGAAAATAATAAACTACTTACAGCGCAATTCTAACCAACTTTCCAGCCCCGGTGTAGCCATGCCAACAGGGTGCACATGGCATTTTGCAGTGCAGGGGCAGTCATGCAGGACTCTTCAATGTGAGGGAACGTTTGTTGCCGTAATTCAGGGCTACATTGCGACTACACCGGTGCTGGAAAGTTGGTTAGGATTGCACTGTGTGTTGGGGAAACCTTCAACCTTTCACCTGGGAGACAGAGAGAAGATCCAAATATGTTTTCCTCCTAGGAAATACACAGGGGAATTTCACTGCTTTAGGGAACTATCAGTGCTTCTGTGACATCAGCAGCCATTGCACCAACCCCAGTCCTCATCTCACATTGATTTGCAAATCTAGCAACCAACCAAAGGGACTAGAATAAATACAGCCATTGAGGGATGAGCAACAACCAGCACTTGCTCACCCACTCAGCCATCTTTACAGCCCTTATGGCCATATTTCCACCCACATTCCGATCATTTGTTGGGTTATTTGCTAGGTGTATAGAAATGTCATTACACAGCTAACTAATTTCTCATTTTAGAGAAGTCTTCTGACTTCATGTCTTTGAGTTTGCTGTTCAGCATAAGTTGGATGCAGCTTTAACAGAGCTACTCTTGCTGCCAAAAAAGTTTGATCGTGCTCATTTTATATTCTTATTTATATTCTATAAAATATTTCAAGGATGTGTGTCAGCACTGCCACTCTCTCGGAAAAAAAATGTATATCCAATTAGCATTATAAACTCAAACCCTTGCAAAAAATGTTGATAATATAGATAATATATTCAGAGATGCGGCTGTTAATCTTGCTATAGGACATCAAAATTAATTAATGCCAACAGACATCGGAATAGGTTACGGTGCAAATGTATAACAAATAAAAGCCCAGGATGCATTCCAAAATGGGGGAAAGGAAATATACACTGCGCAGAAAGAAAAGAATTGCAACTCCACTCTTTTGGAAAGGACCTAAGCAAAGGGAATCACACATGAAAATGTAAAGCTGAACATCTGCATGCCTGAATTATTATAAATCACCTCTGGGTATTATCAAAAGGTTAATGTATCATAACCAAACTTCTCTTAAGTCATGCACTCATGCATTACAGTAATTTGAACTGTGCTTTATCATATTTGTTTTTCTGATTTAGCATCTTTCTATTAAGCCATCCTGGGAATAGTCTGGAGTGAATAGGAGACATTATTCATAAACATTATCCAAAGGAATGTAATAGTTAGGTTATATTTTCACTAACTATTTTCTATTTTTGTTTTTCATAATACACACACACACACACACACACACACACACACACACACACACACACACACACACACACATTACTGTGAGTATCCTACTAGTCTCTTGAAACCTAGAGTCCCACTAAGGAAGCAAGATACCCTCAATTCAGTACTGAATCCATTCAATTTACAGTATTCCCAATCTTTGCAAATAAGAAAAGCTCCAGTCATTATTAACCAAATGGGTTTGCCACATTCCAAGCGTCAAATTAAACATGAGGGGTGTGTGTGTGTGTGTGTGTGTGTGTGTGTGTGTGTGTGTGTGTGTGTGTGTGTGTGTCTGTTTTAAAGAGAGAGCCATGGGGAACCCAGATCAGAATCGGAGTGCATGGGAAGTAGAGAGGGATAACCATTTCTGCTCCCAGTTCACATGGTCACAACAAAAATGCCCCCCTTGTTGCCATTTGCCCAGAAGGGAAGCTACTGTTGGCACCCATGGGATGACATACTATCATTGTATTACCACTACCACCCCATGCCCCAATGTCCCTCATCCCTGAAAAACTGCCAAAATCCTTCCCATTTTGCCACTGAAGAAAACCTATATAGGATCGAAACGCATCTGGCTACAGTGGGGGTACCTTATTTTTCAGCTGCGCCAGCCTGCCACCCACTTCTCGACTCCCGTGCACTTTCTAACTCATCCAAACAGCTGAAAAAGGTTTTTAAAAGTGATCAAAAGTGACTTCCATTTTTGCATCATGACCAAAAGTTGCTTTTGATTGCTTTTTTTACTCTTTACAGCTGCTTGGACAAGTTAGAAGGTGCGTGGGAGTCCAGGAGTGGGCGGCGGGGCGGCGCAGCTGAAAAATAAGGTACAGTGGAGCCACCCAGTGCCCCCACCACGGACTTTACAAGGATTTGGGTATCCACAGGGGTTCAGAGAACAGAACCCCCACGGATACCAAGGGCCCACTTTACAAGGATTTGGTTATCCACAGGGGTTCAGAGAACAGAACCCCCACGGATACCAAGGGCCTGCTATGTTATATTGCTTTTCATCTATTTCTTTATTCAAATAAGTTCCTAAGTTACCTGTTATTGTTTTTTGGGGGGGGTTGTGTGTATATATGTGTGATTGCACTCACACATATACCTTTTATGTTTAAAATAAACTGTACACATATTCTGACATGTGTAGAGCGAAAACGTTCATGGCCAGCAATGATATTCAAAGAACTGGGCAATACAGGATTAAAAGCCATGTAAAAATAGAAAAATGTATGAAAACAAGTGAAACACGTTAAAATCACACAATTAAAACCACAGGTTTAAAAGCAAGATCCAACCCATGTAAAACGTTTACACGGATTGGATCTTGCTTTTAAACCTGTGGTTTCAATTGTGTGATTTTAACATGTTTCACTTGTTTTCATACATTTTTCTATTTTTACATGGCTTTTAATCCTGTATTGCCCAGTTCTTTGAATTTCAGAGTGTGTTACTTTACCTTATACTGTACTATGTGGCTGTTGTTTATTCTTGTAGGTTTAGGCTATTTTCGTTTTTTGTTTGTTGGAGACATAAGTTTGCCCTTTCAAACTTCATTCATCCTTACACTTCTGTTATGGCTACTCTGGTCTCATCATAACTGTAAAGGTCCCATGCCTCACGCTTCACTACCAATACATGGGTAGCCCAAAGAAAAAAAAATGCTAACAATAAATAAATAAGTGGCAAAGACCCATGGGGGCTAAACTGCCAACAGCTGCTCATGATGATCAAAGATGGAGGGAAAATTCCCCCCTATATCTTTAAGAACTGGGAGGTGGGGGCACAGACGCCATTGCCGTCACCATGCAGGCACACAGTTTTGGACGGGACAATCATCGAGACTATGCAGGACGTTGAACAATACAATGCTGTCAAAATGCCAGCTGTATTCTTATTTGTTGATGTTAAATGGACGCATTACACTTTTGAAAAGCTTATATCTTTCAAAGGAACTGAAATAAGTCTAGAATGGCCTACTTTTGATTTTCATACAATTTGTTGTGACATTGTCTGTGCTGATAGTTCAAGAATAATCTTTTCTGATGGGCTAGTAGAAGGCTAAATTGAAACTGGGTCCACTGTATTAGTCGTAGGTTATCGTAGGTTAACATAGACTGAGTAAGTCCCTCCCTTCCCTGCATTTCAGAAATGACTCTTCTCTAAGACCAGGAAAATTAGATTACATGCCTCCAGGGAAATATTTCTCAAAGCAGTAAACCAAATATAGTTAATACCTGTGACACCACTATTAATACAGTCAAAAATGAAAAGGAAGGTGTACTAGAAATACAATAATCTTTGAAAAGGTGCACATTAATGCAGGCTAATATAAGCTAAATGGGGGGGAAATCCCATAGACCTAAAAGTTCTGATCAGTCAAGTAGGTTTTGGCTGACCCTGTGACCCTAATCATTGGCAAAGAAAACATAGGCAGAATTCCAAATTCAGCAAATTCAGAATTCCAAATACCAGCAAAGTTGCTAGATTGCTCCTCCCCCACCAATAGCACTGTGGGTGGGAGTGTCCTTGCCTTATCCCCACCCTGCATGAGGCAAGGTGGGAAAATGCTGCCATCCAATTGGCTTGTGGCGCATTTATCGAAAGGAACAGTAACATCCCAGGAATGGGGCATTTGGCACTTCAGCTGCAAAGTTAGTCCCTCCTACCCATTCAGGATAACAGTCAGAGGTTAGTTGGCTGCATTTGGGGGCTAAGTAGGAATTTTTTGCTCTCACATGTTTGGCTTTGAGGGGGGTGAGGGTAGGTTCACCTATTCCACTATTCAAAGAGGATAGGTATCTTTAGCCAGGCCAGTTACATATACTAATATACAGTATTTATATACCGCCTTTCTTGGTCATTGGATTTCTCCTCCGACTTTAATTCAAGGTGGTGTACATGGGAAACCCCAAGGGGTTTTTACAATACAATGACGTTCTAATCTTTCATATAGCCCTTCATTCTAGATGTTGCTTTCACAGTCCATATCTCTCTCTCTCTCTCTCTCTCTCTCTCTCTCTCTCTCTCTCTCTCTCTCTCTCTCTCTCTCTCTCTCTGGCATTCGCCTCACCATACTTCAGCTGTCGGACAACCTAGACTGCCACTCAAGTGCTGCAGTTGCAGTTCCACTCCCCCACAGAGGCTTTGCAACTTATCAGCTCGACGTGCTGGCAGCTCTCCAACAGACACAGACACTTCCAGCCATCTTGAACTGCCATCCTTCAGATCTTCAGGCATTTATGAGATGATCGCTCTACCAACTGAGCCAGACGTCCTGCCCAGCCAGACATCTACATGGCAGGAATGGAGCAGAATTGGGTTTTACGAATTCAGACTGATGTGCAGCCTGAAGTAAGCAAGTGGTCAGAGGGGAACCCAAAACCAATCACCAGAGGCTGCTTGGCTTGGGGATGCAGGCTGGTGATTCTTGGCTAGAATTGCAAAGCCAACTTCAAAGGCTGCCTGACTTAGAGCAGGTGGCCCAATTTTCACAGGGTGACATGGAGAGGCTGGGATTGTCAACAGACAAGCTATGGCTTGGAGTCAGGGTGGGATTGCTCAGAAAGGGGGAGAGACAGGAGCTGGCTGCCTCCTCCAAGTTAGAAACCTGCACTAAAGGGGCGTATGAGTGTCAGGTGTTTGGACCCACTGCAGATATTTGATTGGCAATATGTAGTATTTTGAATAAATTGTGACCCTGTTAATAATCCTAAATATTTTATCTCATGCTTTCATTGGGGGTATGCGGGCAAGGTGACATAACAGAGAGAAATGTAAAAGGGAACGTTTGCCTCCATATGGAGAAGCAGAAAAGCCCTGTCAGAAAGTAAGGGAGCAACTATCTGTCGATTCTATACAAGGCTACCAGCCTATTACATGGTAATATTCACATTGCATCCTGACGGTATAAAGCCCATCCTTTTATCTCTGCAGTCTTCTCTGCTGTGTCAGCTCTGCCACACAGATAGAGTTTTTCATCGTAATGGCCATGTCTGATAAGTCTAATACCAAATGGTGAACATAGCTTGGTACTTAATTTGTTGGTGCAGAATTGTGTCAGAAACGGGCTCCGTTATCCTTAATTCCAATCTGACTAAATGGAGACCATTACTGTGCATGTTTGGGTGCACCGGTTTGTCCCTGCGAGGCATGTGATTTACTTCTGCCCTCTTCCATCTACACGTAAAGACAAGGTCAGAATCGTATCCAGAGGGCTGCTGGCCCCCCTCATCATATATTCATGGCATACAGTTATAACACCATTATTTCTTTCTTATCTTCTAGCCATGACAAATGTATGCTGTATTAGACTGCACTTTCTGTTCAGGAAAAGACTGGTTTGAATGACTCATGCTTTAATATTATTACATGGTCCGAAGCACACCGGGAGCGAAACGTATTCCCTGCTGACAGAAAAGGAGAGAGCGAAGGCCTTTATTGAGATCACATCAGTGCCTGCTCTACATTGGACATTGGGCTGCAATACCCGAGGTCAGCAAATGATTATGTTTCTCCTGCATTCTAAGGAACGTCACCATGAAATTGCCCTTGTGTATAACGATACATAAGAGAATGTACAGCGCATGCAGCTCCTCAGGTTCAGCAAAAGAAACACCAAAAGTCTGGAAGAAGAGACAATAGCACCACAACAAAACTTTCTACATTTATCTAAGTCAGTGTTTCTCAAACTGTGGGTCGGAACCAACTTGGTGGGTCGTAACCTGGTTTCTGGTGGGTCCCAGGTGATGGAAAGATCAGATAAGTAATTGCCACAAGCCCTGAGACTTCAAAAATCAGATAACTGCTAATTACCCTGCAAACAGCTGAGCTCCTGCAGTTTGCAAGCTTGTAAATATAGGGAGATAAATGTTTGAGCGTCTCATGAAGCTAGGTGGGTCCCAATAGACTGTCATTTTAAAAAGTGGGTCCCGGTGCTAAAAAGTTTGAGAACCACTGATCTAAGTTATTTGGAATCAAAGTTAAGAATCTATCCTAATGGGCGGCCATGTCTAGCTCTGTTGTGACAAATCCCTTTTTTCTTTGATACACTTTAAAAAGCGTGAGTAAATGTGCTGGGGTAGTAAAAGACTCCAAAGCAGCAATGCAGTCCAACAGATTTAAGAGATGCAGAAGCACATGCTTTTCTCAGAAGACAGAATGATAGCTTTTTAGAAAAACTGACTCCCAAAGGAGCTACAACCTTCCCCTTTTTAAAAAAGAATCTGTTATTCTGTTCCCTGATAAAGAGCATATTCTTGAAACGTGTTGGAATCAATTTTTGACCTTTCTCATAAATTTGTCTCCTGCATCTATTGGATTCTTTACTGCTTCTTGATGTTGCTGTCTTCATTTTGCAACAGTAAACTTCCAGGTTTCACAGAATGCCTCCTCAAGCTGGATGTTAGAGTCAGATATGTCTGAATGAGGACATGTTAATAAGCCACATCAACAGTTTGTACAATCTCACATGTGACATTCTGAACGTTAGTTTATCTTAATAAATTTGTTATAGCGCCCCTTCTGAATTTCATTCTAATGAATCAAACACAGCTATCTTTTTAGCTGTAATGTGAGTCCATACACACAGCCAACTCCTGGGGTTCAGTTGTCTCACCTTAGCCATCTTGTTTATTCTGCCAAGTGATAAGAAGCATTTTACCTTACATCAGATGGAGATATGGGATGAAATATGTGGTAAAATAGAAATCTGTATAGTAATAAATCTCTGCATTTGTGTACCATTTTCAGCTGTTTGAAGCACTTCATATAATTATTGTGTTGTAACCCAATAAGGTAGATCAGTATTATCCCCATACTGCAGATAGGATAGGAGAGAATAGTGGTTTGTCTAAGGCCACCTAGTGAGTTCAACTGGGAACTTCCTGATTCATAGCTGAGTCTCTATTACGTCAAACTGGTTCTGTATCAGATAAATGACTGAAAATTTAAAAAGAGTCTCAGATGCAACCTGCCTTGAAGCAGGTGTAGCACACACACTACATCTCAACCTCCATTTTGGCCCTCACACATTTCATTCCAATGATGCTAAAAGGGCCATCAGCTGCCATTATTTTTTAAGCAAAACCTGCAAAAATCTCTGGCCAATATTTCTGTGGACTTCTGAAAGGAATGAAAACTAGGAACAGATTTCACACTGTGACAGCACAATCCTATGCATGTCTACTCAGAAGTAAGCTCCTTTTAGTCAATGGGGCTTACTCCCAGGAACGTGTGTATAAGATTGTTACTTCAATCTGAGTAAACAGATGACTTTCAGATCAGACCAAGACATTTTGAATCATAACAGATGGACCAACATTTGACCAACATTTTCACATCATAGGTACAGTTTTGAGGAGAATGTGATTTCTGTCCATAAACAGGAAGCTGATCACCAAGTTTAGGTAAGGCAAACATTGGATATGCACACATTTTTCAAAGCTAAGACACAGAATAATTGCCTGGTAATTGTTGTAAATCAAACCAGAATGAAAGGAGTGAAACCAGAATGAAACTCTGTTGGGGGAGCACATGAAGGTTCAAACATTCTGTAAAATCTCCAGTTAAAAAAGGATCAGGCAGCAAGTTGGGTGGGGGGACTGGCTAAGATTCTGGAGAGTCATTGCCAACTGGAGTAGACGATTCTGGGCTAGGTGATCCAGGGTGCAATTTTGACCTAAAATAGGGTGGCGGAATGAGCTTTCCACCACCCTAAGTCGTCGCGAAAGTGCCGTACAGCTCCTGCCCTCCGCCCCAACCAGGTGAGGATCCAGTGGAGGGGGGCATTCCGGAAGCAAACTGTGGGGGCCGATGGGCCCAGCCAATCGGGGAGGGGATCGGCCTCAGCCGAATCCTGACCCCCACCGATCGGCTGAGCCATTACATGGCCTCCTCTGACTTCCGTCAGCAAAATAGCTAGCGGAAATCCGAGGAGGCCTATCGGCCCCAGCTGTGGTTACACTTGGGGAAGGGGACAATCGTCCCCTTCCCCGAGTAGACTTTCCACCGTGGGCTGCCTGCTGCTGGCTGCTCGCGGCAGAGATCAGGATCCAGTGGGCGGCCCATCAGAGTAGTCAGTACTACCAATGACCAATTAGTACAAGCCACTTCATATACATTCATATGACGTCATGATGAGAAGTGCTCAGGTTCATGAGTATTTCTAGCCACTGCACTGCATCTACATTTGGAAACAGACTAAGGAAATCTCCATTATTTTTGTGTCTAACCTTTGTGGTTTTCTGTGCCTGTAAATATGTTCTCCAAGTTGATTAGATACTGTAGCAGTTCCACATCCATCCATTTCTAACCATGTCCTGCTTTCTCCCTTCTGCTTAGTAATAAAGTCCTGACTCTTCAGCAGCCTTGGAAAGATGAGTTGGAAATATTGATTTCTTTTGGCAGGCAGAGGACATAGGAGGAAAGAACCGTCAGTCCAGTATGTACCAAAGAACTGTAAACAGCACTAACTGCAGAACCAAGGCAAATTCAAAGGGCTGTTTTCAACCACTAGAATTGTCGTTGAAAATATAGTCTAAGCTCCTCTTCAGGAAGACAATCAAAATTGCACACATAGAACCCCTTTTCCCTAGAAGGAAATAGAGATCTATGATGCTGTGGCATGGGCTAGCCTAGTCTCTATGCCACCCTAAGGTGTAGCGTGGCTCTCGTTGCTTCTCATGAGATAACTGGTAGAAAACAGTAGCTGAATGACAGCATCATGAAATGTCAAAAACAACAACAACCTGATAATAGAAATTAGCTTATGAAGGATAAAGGTGCCCACCCCTTTGCCTGCCTTGCTGTTTGTCTCGTTGCAGGGATTTATAATGTAGGAGGGGAAGTGTCCAAAAATGTGGTCTTCTGCTTGCAGTCTTAAGTGGCACAGTCTACCGTCTCAGCAATCTACCAGCTCATTGTGCTGCCTGTGTAGGCTAAGGGTGTGGAATACGCATTGTACTATTTCTTGGAAGCAAGAGTTGCACTGTACATAGAAGCAGCGGGGAGGAGCAGGTCACGGAATGCTTCAACATGCAGAAGGGAGTCAATCCACACACTTGAGCAGGATGGTAGTCTGCAGCCTTTCAACAGGTTTCAGGAACTGAAGGAAGCCATGGGATATCATCCTGCCTGCTGAATCCCTCGGTTTTCCGCTCAATCTAATACCAATTGCTAAGTTGTTAAAGAGGCTTGCAGAAGACCTTGAGAGAGATCAGCCTACCTTATTTCATATCTTTTTGGAGACTAAGCCTCCTAGGAAAATGTAAATAGCTCCAAGTTCTGCCAGCCTATTCGGTCTGACAACCAAGCATACATATCTCTTAATGAGATACCTTCAAAGTGCATAGAGCCAGTTGTGGGATTTAAATCCCAAAGAAGGTGACATAAAACACTCAGGCTGACATTCGGAAAATGATGACTTGGCCTTCAGCTTGGCAGTCACAGTGTATCAGTTTTGTAAGGGGAAAAAAGTAGAAACAAACAGTAAAATTCCAGCATCTTTCTTTTAGGGGAAAAAAACTTGCCCACACAAGTTTGTGTTTTTTTGATACTATGAGTAACAGTCTAAGAGCAAAGGGTGATTTATTTGTTGGAAATGAATAGGTGGACATGTGAACAAACACTTCTGAAGTCTCCCAGGTGGTGGAATATAGCATTAATTATCAAGAGCAAATGAAATTGAAACATGATTTTTAAAATTTAATTCCTAAGGTTAATAACCACCCGGAGTTATAATCATACAAGAACCTGGCAGAGCTAGGTACTCTCAGGGATAGCCCTGGACCCTTCTCCAGATATTCACTCTGGAGCCAGAATCAGTTCTGTCCAAATCTTCGAGATTGTAAAGTGGTTAAATTGATAAAAATAATGAGTAAATAATTTGGTGAGCACTCACCTTCTGTTAACAGATTTCCAGTGTCTCATGCGAGGTGTTCTTCTGTGGCAGTGTGTCTATCAACTCAGTACAACTGGCCCAAGCTAATCTGGAAAAGAAACCTACATATACTGTATAGTTCATGGTCTTTCTGCTAATGCAAGAAATGGAGAACACAATAATTGCCTCTGTCAAGGCAGTTTACAAATTAAAATAGACTTGCAATCTAATAGACATGGTAAAAAAGGGGGGGGGATAAACAGGAAAGGAAAAAAGGAAGTCCAGGTACTAATTCTTAGATGATGTTACATAATAGCACAATTCAGAGGATCTTCACATGTATAGTAAATGTAGGCAGAGAGGTGAGATCATGGTGCCAAGCCTTGGCCCTCAACTTATGCATGGACATGTATTACCAGAAGGGCAAAGGGACTTGGGGGGGGGCAATATGGGGACAAATAACAGATAGGTGGGAGACAGACAGAAGCTTGGATTTATTACTTTGCACGAGCAACAATTCTGTAAATGACTCAGCATTTTTACCCAAAATTTAACACAGTAGGGGAGGAACAGACTGACCATCTGGAAAAAACTATGCAGACCACTATCTCCACGACATACATCTTCCACAATCTGCCAATACACAACACCAGACTGATCATAAGGTTTCTACATACATGGAAACTGCACACTTTGGGGCTGTGCACGTATGGCCAGGATCCTCCTTTTTTGTAAGTCCCATCCCTGCCCTGTGTGAATTCACTAGTCCAGCTATATGGTCCTTATTCATGCAGCAATTCATCTAGATTGGCTTATTTACAGATGCTGTTGCCACCCATAAGTAGGGATGAAGAGCTAATGTTTTGAGTAGAAATATATACTCTTATCAGAATTTACTTTATATTCTTATAAGCATTTTTAATATATCAGGGCACCTTACACTTTTGGAATGCAATCCTAAACATGTTTACTCAGAAGTTAAACTGCAATCAGTGGGACTTACTCCTGAGCACGTCTGTGCTAAGGTTTACAACCTTAGAAGTTTTCACATCCAACATAGGTCTCTTTTCTTCTGTTTTCTTATCATAGGCAAGCCAAGTTTTCTTCCTGCCTCTGTTTCTTTTCAGGAAGCCTGCTAGCAAGGAACACTCAGGGCCTCTGAGAGCCTACAGCCCCAGCAGAGAGCTACATCCCAACGTGATTCTGATGATTGGGAGAAGACTTGGGCCAAGCTGGAGCATGATAAGGGCATTCAACAGTGTTCCTGGCAGACATCTCTGGAGCTTGCCTGTTCCCTGGCAGTTTTCACACCATATGTGCAGCATGCGCTTTCTTTGCTTCAGGCAGAAACTATTACTTTATGCTACTAAGGGACAAGCAGCCAGCAGCAGCTCTGAATTTAATAGTTTCTCATGGACAGTAGACACATATACTGCAGTCTGAACATGGGATTTCAATGGAAATTCATTCCTTGACCCAATAACCCTATTGATGCCCTTGGTTTGGGCATAACAGCAGCTGTGTACAGTAAGTATTTCAGAATTTTATATTCCAGCAGTACTGAGATCACAGTGAACCAAAACGAGGTCTTCAAAGGAGATGCTACATAGGAACAATAAAGATAAAAGACATGATAAATATTAATTTAGAACCTTGAGTAAAGGCAGTTTCAGTGCAACAAAACACATCTGTCTATACAAAAGTTCCAAACAACGAAAAGCTAAACCAGACTTGCAAATCACCCACTGCTTTTACAAAAGAAAGAACCCGCAGATCAGCATCCTAACCAAGGAAAGCAGGTAGGGAATGCAATGCTATGTACACACTTACTTGGCAAAAAATGGCATTGAATCCAGTGGAACTTACTTCTGAGTAAATGTGCATATCTGGTGGAATTTCAGAAAAAAAATAGCAGGCACATTACATAAGAACATAAGAACATAAGAAGAGCCCTGCTGGATCAGGCCAAAGGCCCATCTAGTCCAGCTTCCTGTATCACACAGCGGCCCCACCAGATGCCTCAGGGAGCACAAGACAACAATATACTTGTATCCTGTCACCACTCCCTTGCACCAGGCACAAACATTAAAAGCATTAAGCAGAGAAGCAGGGATCTAACATGGTATCGTAATAAAATGGCTTGAGAGAGTATCCTCCCTCATCCCTTAAGAAAAGATGGAGTATGCTGCCTTCTCAAATTAAAGCAAGTGATTATATTAATGGAAACATTGCTTTGATATAAGCACAAAGATATCTCAAGAGCAGTGTTTCCCCCGTAGGCATAATGGCAGTCCTGCATCTATTATAATGCCACTGTGGTATCTATCTAGACCTGCCTCTAGGCCCAATAACTCCAGATTCTGAGGCAAGGAATAGGTTGAACTCTGTCTCACCTCGTTCCTAGATCAGACCCCATTTACTTTGTTCTATACAGGGGGTATTAGCAGAGGCATATCTTCGGTGGACAATTGGAACACTTCGTCCGGGCGCAACGAAGTTGCCGCCCCCCGCCCTTCTGGTTAATTGTTATCTTCTTGGCTGTGTTTTTTTTTTCCTAAGTACCTTACTAAGAGGGGAATGGGCCTGGAGTTCCTCCATTTGAATATGTTATCTCTCATTATCAAACCTGGTAGCCCAAGGACATAAAATTAGCATGACTGTAAGCCTAGAGCAGCCGGGAAGGGTAACTAGCATGACTGTAAGCCTATAGCTGCAGCCGGGAAGGGTTGCTTCAAGTGTGAAGGAAGAACTAGTCTATATTAAGCAACACAACAGCAATAGCAATCCAGATTCGACATCCTCAGATAGATCATTGTCGCGGAGCCGGGGCGCCCCTCCCCCCGGTGCTCCAGGGCGCCCCGGCGCATGTTACGGCTCTGGGTATTAGGAACAGTGAAAGCCCCAGTTTCATGGCCCCATTCCTTCATCAGCATAGCCTCAACCTAGACATTTCTAGGATGCAGTACAACTCAGGAACTGGCTTTTGATATACAGTACATGTGTGGATGGATGGGACTGATAAACTTTAAGATAAATTTTAAGTTGTTGGAGAAAGATTCAAGCACTTTCCTGTGGAAATCAGTGGGATTTTAAGAAGTACTAAGGTTACTTCTCATTTTTTAATGAAAAAACCTGAAAGGCTTAAAAAAACTTCCCACACCCACATAACTCAGTTTAACCTACAGAAAAGGCAAGTGTATTATTCCATCCATTTTTCTCTAGGATACCAGTAAATCCCAGGGATCTCAATGTTATAAATTAAGATTTAGCAAATAGTACTTAATGAAAAAATGGAGGGGTGGCGAGGGGAAATTATTTGGGAAATTTGCCATCCAACCTCTTTATTAGGAGCATAGGTCCTAGTTCTGAGTTATCTTAAAATGAATAATCCAATGCTATTTTGTGTTATAGCAAAAGGTTGAGAACCACTACCACTGTGGTAACAAATAGGTTTCAATGACCTGCTAGTTCAACTTGCATATAAATTAATTGGTTTGAGAGAAGGCTGCAGGATCCTTTTATGTGGCCTTCTTTATTAGCACCAAAGTCAGGTGTTGAAACACTTCTGAAGCTGCATAATGCTGTCCTTTGCTGGCAAAGTGTGGGCATATTCTCACTTGTTAATTATATTGAGAAGTGCAGAAGAATTACAGGGAAGAAAAGAATCTAAACTTCTCCAATAACACACTGTAATTCTATTTCTGTCCACATAGACATCTGGATCTTCCTTTGGAGAGGATTATGGCTCGACATGACTTCAAACATTCCTGGATCAAAGTCTTGCTAATCATTATTTTTTAGAATTTTCCCAAATGCAGTTATCGTGCTTTCTGAAATGCTAAAAGTTTACTGAGCCCTGTGTGCAACATAGAACTGACCTCAGCTCTGTTCATGTGGATACATTTTTTAAATAACAGGAGCAGGACAAAAATGAAAGAGGATGATAGGATGTGAGGAAATGAGGCTAACCAGCAGCAAAGGACGACTGGGCTCATGAAAATGTGCAAACCAGTGAATGTTAACAGGCACAGCTTTCCTCGCCCTTGCATGACAACCTGTGAATGTTAGTACTGCCTCTTCCATATTCAAGATACAGGGACCTTGCCTACTTGGCATCTGGTCATGCGGGATAAAGAAGCAAAGAGGGTCATATCAACACTCAAGGCCACAACTCCGGTCAAGAGCCTAAGAGGTGTTAAGTGGGGATCTACACTGCACACCACCTCCTGGTTCTAGTCAGCACAGCGAACTACAGGGATACAAATGAGACTGACAGGCCAATCTCATGGGCCACCACCAGAACTAGCATTCCAGATTCATTTTCCGGATGCCATGAAAGATACTCCAGGAGCATGCAGAACCTTCCAGACTGCCACCAGAGAGGCCACAGAGGGCCAGTGCATAGCGGTGGGAAGAGTGGCAGGGTGGGCATAACAGGGTGGCGGTCTGGGTGTAACAGGGAGGAACAGGGGGAGGGCCAGGGGCATGTTGGAGGTGCAAAGGCATTGCTAGGGGGGGCCACTGCCCCCAAGCAACACACTGTGTGTGTGTGTGTGTGTGTGTGTGTGTGTGTGTGTGTGTGTGTGTGTGTGTGTCAAAGTCAGCACATCGGCAGCAATTTGGCAGCAGTGGCAAAAATGGTGGGGGTGAGAAATGCTGCTCCCGCCCCCCCTCCTAGGAACATTTTTGCACTGCGTGACATTACTCGGGGCAAGGCAAATGATGTCAGTTCTGGGATGTCACTCACCTCACCCCCCCGAGTGACATCATGGGGATGTCACAGGGTGTGCTGCCCCCCTCCCGCAGGGCATAGTTCTGCCTCTGCGAAGGCGTGAGGGAATGGCACCCAGCGACTTGGCGACTTGTGATGGATGCTATCCCCTCGGTTTGCAGCTGACACACACATCCCCTTTGTTTCTGCAGTGAGAATAAGATTGGGCTATGAGGTTAACAGTGCAGGAAATAGCTGAATCATTCACCAAGCAGAATTATCCAAAACAATTGACAATTAATAGTCATAATTCAGGAGTCAGGAACTGAAAGAAACACAGATTATTGGTTACTGTAAATCTGGCAACGTTAACAAAGATGAATAAAATGAACTGAGCCGTATTCCAGTACCTGGTGAATAAGCAAGTTTAAGTTTTGAAACAAAGTTTCAAAATATTTTGTCAGCCCTGTTCTAGACATTTGGAAACTGGCCACAGTTGGGAAATAAAATATTCAAGACCAAATGTTTCCATTGACTCAAACAACAATATCACAGGACTAGAACAAGAGCATCCTAAATGGCCTGTAAATCAGACAAAGCATATACATAGTTGTAGTGGAAGGATCCAGCAGACTGGCAGGAGCCAAGTGTGGTGTCAGCAGTGGACCCTTGTTGACAGATCCAGGCAGCAAGGAGTTAACAGATGAAGACTTGGACTTTGACAGGACTTTGACAGGACTGGGCAGCAAGGGGTCGATTATCAGTTGGTTCTCTCTAGATAGACGCCCATTTGAGGAACAAGGGGTGAGGTGCTAGACAGTTTTACATGGCTCATTAAGCTCCTTTCATGATGATCTCTCAATGACCCTCCTGAGTTTTTATGATTTTGTTAAATTAATTATACAGTAGAACCTTGGATTGCGAGCATAATTGATTCCAGAAACGTGCTTGTAATCCAAAGCACTCGTATATCAAAGCAAATTTTCTCATAAGAAATAATGGAAACTCAGATGATTCGTTATTCTGCAAGAGATCTTTGTGTGTGTCTGCATTATCTCCTGGGCTCAGCTAATTAAGAAGCTGCCCTGCAGAGTACTCCTTTGCTCTTGCAAACTGTAGCTCACTTTGCAACATCTGATATGCAAAACCTGAGCCTTGTCCTGCAGAGTAAAGTCTTTGCTAGAGGCAGATGGGGGAGGGGGGAAACAGCTTGTTAATGAGGTCTGCAAGACAGAAGTTGCAAAGCAAAGTCTGAGCTGCTATTCTGCACAAACGGAGCCTCTAGCAGAGGGAGAACAAAGTGTTAATGAGCAGTTAATGAGGGCAGTTTGTTGCCCAGGAGACACTATTGTTACTCTGCAAACACACAGAGAGATATCTTGGAGAACACAATGTACTAGTATTGCAAGACATTGCTCGTTTATCAAGTCAAAATTTAGAAAACAATTTTGCTCGTCTTGCAAAGCACTCGCAAACCAAGTTACTCGCAATCCAAGGTTTCACTGTAATAGTAAGCTTGGAAACATTTTTTTTAATTATTATTATTATTATTAACAACAGTATTTATATACCGCTTTTCAACAAAAAGTCCACAAAACGGTTTATAGACAAAATCAAATGATTAAATGGCTCCCTGTCCCAAAAGGGCTCACAATCTAAAAAAGATGCAGAACACCACCAGCAAACAGCCACCAGAAAAGAGACTGTGCTGGAGTGAAAGGGGGCAGTCACTCTCCCCCTGCTAAATATAAGAGGAGCACCCATTGAAAAAATGCCTCTTGCCCAGTTAGCAGGGAATCTAGCACAATCAAGACGTGCCCACAGCAGGTGACTGTTCTGGCTTGGATGCATCTAACAATTTTGGCAGAAACTGGGGGTGGGGGAGGAATCAAAACCTCTATAATGCAATTTGATTATACAGCTTCCCCCTCCCTGGATTTGTTTTTGCAGTCCCATATTAAGTGAATAGGATATTGACTATAGTGAAGTACTGTATGCCTAGCACAAAGTTTTGTATGGAAGATCAAAAATTGAAGCAAGATGAAACAGAAGGTATTGAGATTCAGGTGTTCCTTTCACTTAGACCTACCCATCAGTGAGTTCAGTGGTTGTCTGCAGAGAGAAATGCTGACCGTAGAGAGAGCGTTCTTCCCTATTAAGATCACGTGGAATGTTCCATACCATGCTGGAAATCATAAGAAGCTCTCCCTGAAGTCAGTGTTTATTGCTGCAGACTGAATGCATGACTAGAGAGTAGCAGAGCTAAACATGCTTCTGGCATGGAGAACGACTGTCAAGAAAAAACTGATATGACACTGGAAACTCCCAAGCATAATGTCCCAACAAATTCCTTCACTTCAGAAGTTCCCTTTCATATGGCAAATTCCACCTAAGAATCGTCTCCATTTAATGTTGGTTTTCCAATTCATGATTTTCCAAGCTAGAATCCCATCACCTCCACCCTAAGAACACTAGGAGTGTGGAAGATTTTTTTTAAAAAATGGAACATTATTCCATGTGTTTTTGCTATTAAAAACCCTGTTCCTTTATTCCTACGTTTGTTGTTTTTATATTTGTTTCATATCGAGTTCTATTCACTTTACTTTTGTTTTCCTGTTTATTTTTTGTTTTTGTTTTTTGTTCTTGAACTAGGTTTTTGCCACAGCATGTGGTGACGGCACACCAAAATGCATCTCAGCAGCTGAGTTCTGGTCAGGACATCAAGGGGAAAAAATGGCAGTCACTACAAAGATTTTTTCCCCCACTACAATATCCTTGAACGATGTAACATCTGAAATATTGTGAGAAAATGAAATAGCGGCAACAGGAGGCAGTCACTAAGAGGAACTCTGTTTGCTATGGGAAAAATAACACCCCCTCCTGGATGAATCCAGAATGAGTTAAAAATTGCTTAAGAAAATGAAAATCCATAATTAATTTGGACTCATTCTCATTCATTTTGTAACAATGAAAATTGAAAATGAAAATTGAACCGATGGCCAACGTTTTAAAGCAAATGCTCAGCCCTGGAAAATGCTGCTTTAGTGTTCCAATATAATGTTCTGTGACACAGAACAAATGGAAATTTTATACTGAAAGGTAGTGTCACTGCTATGCAGTTTTATTGGTCTGCTTTCTGAAGTAATTAAAAATTCCTGTGACAAAGATTAAAATCAAAATGCATTGGAAACACCAGCCCTGGCAACTGTCCTTCTCTTACAGCTGTCTTTGATTGTCATTCTTATATGTGGAAAGGGGGTGGAACTCAGTGGCGTCACTAGGACGCACGTCACCCCAAGGCGGGGGGCGCGCGTCACCCTAGTGACGCCTCCGAGTATGCACCCCCCTATAAAAATCTCGGCGCGGCTATTTTTTTGAGGGGCGACCCGGCTGCACCCTGCCCCGGGTGCCCCCCGCCCCTTCGCGTCGCCCTCCGGATGCTCCGAGGCCTGCCCAGGAGCGTCAATATGGGTATTTTAGTTGTTTTGCGCATGTGCAGACTGGTTTCGTCTCTGCGCATGCGTGAAACAACTAAAATACCCGTATTGACGCTTTGGGCCTTCTTTCAGAAGGCCCTGGAGCGCCGGCCCCTCTTAAAATGGTAGGTTTCCTGTAAATTGTATGTCCAAATGTGAGATCGGGTTTCCGATCGTGTATCAAGGAAACCCGATCTCACATTTGGACATACAATTTACAGGAAACCTACCCATACAGAAAGGTATCTACAA
The DNA here is from genome assembly GCA_026170595.1 of Plestiodon gilberti rubricaudatus. Classification (NCBI taxonomy): domain Eukaryota; kingdom Metazoa; phylum Chordata; class Lepidosauria; order Squamata; family Scincidae; genus Plestiodon; species Plestiodon gilberti. Next base: position 77,181,296 of record JANXHW010000002.1, read on the forward strand.
CAGTCATCAAATCATCACCCCTCTCAAAAGAATTCTTTAATAAATTCGTTAATTTATAGAGCCATCCATGTCTGTGATCCACAATCCCTGCCTGAAGAAAAGAGTACCATCATGAATATGTTAAAAGCTAACGGATATAAAGGACATCAAATTGAGGCATGTTGGAACAAACAACTGACAAAGAGCCAGCAGAGAGTGAGACCGGGGGAGAATGAACAACAGACCCAGGAAACAAAAGAACAGGTCTGGCTGTCACTTCCATATGTGCAAGGTTTCACAGACAAAATAGCGCGCATCTTTAAACAGTATAACATTAAAACTCGTTTTTCTCCCACTCTTAAAATTGAACAACTATTGCGCAATCCGAAAGATAAAAAACCTCACTTGTCTAATCCAGGGGTTTATGAAATTGCATGTGCTGATTGCGCCAGAACATACGTGGGGAATACGATGCGCCCGATAAGGATACGTATTCAGGAACATCAAAGAGCTACCAGGTTACATCAAAAGGATAAGTCTGCAGTAGCAGCACATGTGGTACAAACTGGGCATACTATGGCTTTTCAGGAAACCCGTTCTTTATTTAATGAAGTTAACAACAGACGAAGACGAAACCTGGAAGCTATCGCAATTACCCAGAGAAGAAAAATGAACCCCCTTAACCGTCAGCAGAAACTAGTATATGTGAATAAAATCTGGTACCCTTTCCTGAGTATAGCACGATCACAGACAGCAAGGCAAAGGTCACTCTCAGTCACGGAGGAGATTGACAGTTCCAGAATCAATTAAACAATTAGCTTTCCCACGCTTTTGGTAGCGCATCTCTGTTTAAATCTAGCCTACTCTTTTCCTGTAGGTATCGGAACATCTACTGGTGTATATCCAGTTTGCTTGAAAAAAACCCTGGTGCAGGGAGAAACGTCGCAGGAGGACTGTAGATTTATTTTTATCTTTTATGTCTGCTTGATAATCCTTGTGCGTCCTCTCTCTTCAGTTATGCTGAAGACTTTTTACGCTAATAGGAATTTCTCCAGGCATTTGGTGAACAGTAAACATTATTTTTTCTCTTCCCAAAATATTACATGGCTGAATTACCCATATTTCTGATCTCGCTGCAGAAAGAAAGAAAGAAAGAAAGAAAGAAAGAAAGAAAGAAAGAAAGAAAGAAAGAAAGAAAGAAAGAAAGACAGACTGTTCAGCCATTCCTGGGTGTCATGATCTCCTGGCATTAACCCAAGATTGAAAAATGACAATAAGACTGTTCTGTAACAAGAGGGCCCACATGACCAGGGTGACCCCAATGTGCCAAATGTGCCAAAAGGGGCAGGTGGGGATGCTCCCAATGTGCCCCCAATGTGCCAAAAGGGGTAGGTGGGGATGCCATGGCAGACCCAATCCAAACAACCATGTTTCTGAATGACATGAAGTCTGACCCTGACAGGGTGTCTGAGGAAGACCTCTAAAGAAACTGGCCAACACACTGGTTACATGAAAGAGAAGCACGTATCCTTCCTCAAAATGGCCATGGGATAAATTGATGGCAGAGATAGGACTACACCTTTGCCTCTCAAACTACATTTACATATTTTTTCCGGTAGCTTTTTTCCGGTATTTACATAGTCTGGGGATGGGAAAAATAATTGGGATGGAAAGGCATGGAGTAGGGGAAGGGTTTCATACACTTCTCCCGCCCACCCTCTAACTCTAACTCCTCCTAATATACTGCCACTTAATTCAAATTCAGCACAATCCAATTCTGTTCTAACACATGGACTGTCAAGTTTATCACCTCATTTCCATTGTCCCTTATATAGACTTTTTTTTCTGGTCTTAAGAAGAAATTTGCATATAGAGAAGATCAATGGTTGAGACTTTTTTTGTTACATCTGCAAATGGAACTACCGACTGAATTATTTTCCATATTTAGCATCTCTCTATTGTAAAGAAGGGGGGGGGGACTCTTGTTAATTTGTGGAGCCCATGAATACCCATGCAGTTGCCTGGCAGTGAAAAACCATAATCTTGTCTATTTATGGACTCACACAGAGCTGCCTTTGCCATATATGCACAGTGGAACTTTTTTTTTTTTAATTTTAAGACTCAAAACTGAATCTTCGAGAATGGAAACAAATCTCTCTGCTTCAGGATATTATTCAGGAATCAAAACTTAGAAGAATATTTGTTCCTTTAGTTTCTTCTTGTAGAAGCTGCTGGGATAAATCCTGTCTGACTTTATATAACCATCGTTGTTTTATTATCAGAGAAAAGTCTGCTACAGTAGGTAGGATCTATGATTCAAGGAAGAAGCTAGAGTGTGGGTAATGTGAAAGGGAGGCTACCTGCACTCAGATGTATTTTCAGGTTTCTTTTCACATGACATTTTTCCTACATTAATATTATTTTCAGGGCATATCTACACAGATAGCCTATATTGGCCTAATACCAGCTTAACTATTAGGACCTTCCCCAAGAAAGAATCGTAGTTTTGTGAGAAGAATTAATAGAAATGATGATTGAGAAGGTCATGCCGGAAGTGGCCTTCAATGGCCTATGGAGAAGGGCAATGTTTCCTTATCGGCTGGAATTGTGAAGTAGTGGTTAGGGATCTCTTGGTCAGCCAGACGCACCTAGCATCAGTGTGCACCTAGCATCAGGCTGCTGACATCAGTGGTGCATAGCCAAGCTGGGTGTGTCCAGCTGGTTAGTACCTGTGAACCTGTCGAAGATCTGCTTTGCATTTTCTGCTACATTGAAATGCACCAATGCGGAGCATTCATATCATACATGATGTTATCTGCATGACTGAGGGGGGGGGAGACATTCACCCATTCTTCCACCACATGAAATCTGCCACCACCTGGGTTCCTGGCCCTTATTTATTTATTTATTTATTTATTTATTTATTTATTTATTTGCAAAAATTATACTCCGCCTTATCCAATGCCATAGCAAATGCCCAGGCAACCTATCTAGCAACTTCGTCTCGCTCTGCTGGAGGCTGCTTATCCCATTTGATCAATGAAGAAACAAAGCTGCTTCACGGAAAAGTAAGAGCCTGGGGGAGATCGCGTGCGGGGGGGGGGATAGCGAATGCCTCCCACCCACTCTGCCCATGCGCGGAACCCCTCAGGCTCTTACTTTTAGTGAAGCAACTTATTTTCTTCATTGATCAAATGGAATAAGCAGCCTCTGGCAGAGCGAGACAACGTCCTAGATAGGCTCTGAGTGCAGGCTATCTCAGATAGGCTCTCTCTCTCTACCGGAGGCTGCTTATCCCATTTGTTCAATGAAGACATGAAGTCAGTGGCGATCCTGGGGGTGCCGCTGACGCCACGCCCCCACGTGGCCCGGGCATGATGTCAGCTGGAAGCGCGCACCCAGTGCGGCTCCAATTACGCCCCCCACCGTTTTAATACCTATTTGGGAGCCGATGGAGCTCCAGGGCGGGCGGGAGGGCCCAACGCCAGGACGGATGCGGCAGAGGGAACGCATCCTGGAGGTAAGTGCGCCCCTTCGCCGCCACGTCCGGTCCCCGCCCTGGGGCCCACCGCACCAACCCCCGCAACGCTACTGCATGAAGTTGATTCAGTAAAAGTAAGAGTGGGGGTGTGCACGCGTGGGGAGGGCGAGGGGGTGAATTTTTAGCCGCGGAAAACTGAAACCACAGAAAAGGAATCAGTGGATATGGGGGGGCCTGTACTCAGAAGGAAGACTCAGTTAATTCAACGGGACTTGCTCCCAAGTAAAAGTGCATAGGATTGCAGTCTTTTTAAAAATATGTGCATATATTGGAAAACCTCTGTGAAGGTGCTTAATGGAATAGAAGATGGCCTTCCATGTATAAGAGAAAAATTCCTGTCTGAAACCCAGGGGAGCCGCAACCAGTCTGTGCTGACAGTACTGGTCTAGATGGACCAAGGGTCTGACTCAGTATAAGGCAGCTTCCAATGATCCTCTGATCGGAAACGATTTTACTCGAGGTAAAAAAAGTTCTCCTTGGAGGAATTCAAGGGCAGTTTCCTTTGGAAGGAAAAGCAATGAAGGTTCATAAGCCCAGTTCAGATTTATGGAAATAAATATCTGAAAGGCTCTTCTGGATGTGTGTGTTAGCCACAGCCCCCCTACCACTTGCTCAGTGTTTGTCCGTGATGGTGGCAATCATGGGTAGGATTTCTTGCCATGTTCAGTGCTTGTCATTGTAGACAAATGCTGATCGCAGAGTCAGCAGGGGGCAGGGCTACAGCATGGGTTCCAGAGGAGCTCCTCACATGTGTGTCTCCATGAGAAGACGCAGGCGTAAACAGGACTACAGTCTCTTTGTAATAAGCTAAAAAGGTAAAGGTATCCCCTGACAATTAAGTCCAGTCGTGTCCGACTCTAGGGTGTGGTGCTCATCCCCATTTCAAAGCCGAAGAGCCAGCGTTGTCCGAAGACGCCTCCATGGTCATTTGGCCGGCATGACTCTCCTTGCCGCAGCGCATAGCATGCAGTTGGAACACGGAGTGCTGTTTACCTTCCCGCAAGCGGTACCTATTTATCTACTCGCATTGACATGCTTTGGAACTGCTAGGTTGGCAGGAGCTGGCCAAGCAACGAGCGCTCACCTCGTCGCAGGAATCGAACTGCCGACCTTTCGATCAACAGCTTATGGTTCAGCGGTTTAACCCGCTGTGCTTTGTATACAAATGTATAGGCTGAGCCTTCAGTCAGGCAAGCAGGGCTATTTGTGGCGCTGCACCAGTACCTTGCACCTACCTTGCCCACCCAGACCAAACTGGTTTGGCCAGTCTCAATAATAATAATAATAATAATAATAATAATAATAATAATAATAATAATAATAATAATAATAGGCTTTCCCAAAACCCCTAACGGGGATTTTTACAATTATGTAAATGTTCAATATTGCATGAAAAACTTCATTCCAGATGGTTTCCTTTGCAGTCTGACCTCTCACTGGCCTTCGCCTCCCAGGCTCGGCCGACACGCAGCATGCAGCTGGCAGCTTATCTCTCTCTCACAGAGGGCTCAGAGCTTTTTGTCAGCGGTGTGTCTCAAACTGCCGTTCACAGACCTTCAGGCTTACGAGGCAGCAGCTCTACCAACTGAGCCAGACCTCCTGCCTCAACGAAGGCATGTGGGGTTTTCATTCCAGATACTTAGAAAAGTTCACGATCCACGTCAATTCCCTGCATCAGGCCACACAGGGTCTTGGGAGGGAGACTCGCTTTGCAGAACAGAAATAGTCTGGCTTCAACAACGTCAACGCTTATCTCAGGTAATCAATCATGTAAAGTCTTCATGTTGAGGTTGTCTGCACAGACGATCTGATCAAAGTATTGTGCGTAGTGTATAATTGGACCTCATGCTTTAAAAGCAAACCTCTCTAGACCTTTGTCATCTTGATATATTTTTGTGAATTAACAGAGGAATTATCATTACAACTTTTCTGCTGAGAAGCAGCCTCCTGCCTCCTTCCGCGCCTGAGCACTAATCATACGCCATTTGCTCATGATTAGAGTTCTTAATATGCATACTTAGACATTCCAATTGAGAGGCTTCTTAAGGACCGAAAATCTACAGTTCCAAGCCCACTCAGTCTCTAATGAGGTCATAGATCAGTTCCTACTGGACAACAGGCCTCATTAGAAAACTGGTACTCATAATTCAGTTTAATTGGCTAATACGGTTCACACTGTTGATGCTAGCACATAATCTGCCACAATCATCCAGCTGCTCAATGCAATTTTGACATTCAGGCTAATTTTATGTTTGCACATTTTCATACTGTTATGCTGATTCATACAAAAGCTGTGGTTGGTCACAATCAATGCGCATTTCTCCCCTATAATTTATAGACAGGGTTTTTTTTTTAAAATGCTTGAACAAAAATTGACAGGAACTAATGGGAAAAATATAGAGTAAATAATGATCCAGTCATTCTTTTCTGCAGGTGAGGACATGTTTACCAAGCTGTTCCTGTAAACCTGCTATGATATACTAAATAGGGATTTTATTCAGATACTTACAAATGAAAGCTGAAATCTAAGCACCTCGTGGAAATCAAACAAAGCCCGGGGGAGTTATGCGTATCCTTAAACTATACTGATGCCTGCCAAATATGGATGGCTTAGGAGAGTTAAAAAGTGGGCCTACTGGATCTGTTTTCCATTTCTGTTAACAGCAAGAGATCTTTTTCTAATTCATCTGAGTACATAAATAGGATAGCAAGTGAGACTATTGAGTCCTGCAGCCAAACATAGCTTTAGCTGGATTTAACATCTTAGGTTCAGTGATAAAACGTAAATCTACAAATCCAGAAAAACCATGCAAACGTCAACTTTAATAAGTCATATTAATGTTATTTGTTTTAACAGGCATTCATTATATCCATTCTTGGCATTCTATAAATATCCAAGCTGCTGTAACTACCACATATGGCTGAAAAGCAATTAGTGGCATTAATCAAGTAAAGGGAAGGCATGTCGTCAAAATTTGTCATTCTTCTGTGTTTTGCTCCTCAGTTGTGTATGCTAATTATTTTATTGCCTGTCCAGTTTCCAAGCTTCTTTTTCTTCTTTACGTTAGCTACATATTACTTAGGGGGCAATCCAGTACCACTGTAAGTGGACTACCCATAACTGTAGAATTCCCATTGTGTGCTCTCCCCTCTCCTTCACCACACATGAACATAAGCACACATACATGCACTGTGACAGCCTGTTATGGAAAATGGATGGTCTATGCTAATTTTCTGGTCCCCACCTGATATTTTATCCTATCCCCTCCCCAACTAAGTACAAATTACTCGGGCTCTGATCATTAGTACTTTGCATTTCATAGACAGGGAAATGATGGAGATATGGAAGGTGGTACACCGCTCCCATTCCACTGCTGGCCTTTGTATGATACAAGTGATGTGACTCAAGTTCAGTGGTGGGTTGCAGGGAGCAGCAAACAGACTCTGGGTGCCTGTCACACTGAGTCTGCCGCTACCTCCCTCCAACTCACAACAGCCAGAGCTGTTGCGATCTGCTTTCCACTTGCTAAAAATGAGCAGGAAGCAGTTCAGAAGGCAATGATTCAGCCCCCTACCCCTTCATGTTGTTCTTTCCTCAGGCAGTCCTGTTACACAAAACACAATGTTCTAGGAAGTGTGTCCTTGGTGTTGGGGGTGCGTGGTGGTGGTGGATCAGAGCTGGTCTCGGTAAGGAATTTGGGTCAGTATCACTGAGGGCATTGGATTGGGGACCCAATCACCTTGGGGTGTCCCTGTCCCATTCAGTGTCATTGCCTGTATGTACACACATCAATGAGGACCAGGGCAGAGTGAACATTCTATGGATATAATCCACACATAGGAGTTGTACTTATGGTGGACTGGATCGTCAGCTCCCTAGCATCATCAGCTCCCTAGCAAATTTCTTTACATGAATTAATGGCCCAATCCTATGGGCTTTGTACAACAGCGGACCTGTCAATCTTCTGTTGTAAAAGGCCCAGCGATGGTGCAAATGATGTGCCACTATTGCACATGACAGAGCCACTGGCAGAAATGGCCTGTGGTACCCCACATGTGCCAAAACTGCCCAAACGCCATGACAGAGCAGGTAAGTCGGTGCTGTGGGTGGTTCATAGACAGTTCAGGGGAGGTTCAGGGCAGAGAGGGGAAGGAACTGGGGCAGTTCAGGGCAGGGAGGGGATGGATTCTGGTGGTAGCAATTTGTGTGGGATGCTCTCCCATCTTTTGCTGCCCAACATGCACCCTTCCTCTCCTCGAACTTATGCCAGCTACATAGCTGGCCTGGGTCCAAGGAGACTCATTATTGTCCATGCAGCCTACCACGGATCAGGCAGCTTACCTCTCATTGGCTTTCTAGTTGTTCCCCATCACAGCATGCAGCATGTGCTCCATTGGCGCAGCTGCATGCTATGGAGTGGCAGGGGATAGGATTGGGCTGTTAGTCATTTAAACTCTCTATATCATAGATAAGGATAAGGTGAGTATTCAAGTCTGATTGTCTGGATCCTGAACCAATAGTTCATTGCACTTATGTGAATGAAATTACACAGTTTGAAACCTAATTCAGGAATATACGGAGATAGTTGGGAGTTCCTTCATTTCTGAAGAGAGAAAACCCTTAGCAAATGGGGGGCGGGGTATCAGGTCTGTTCACTTTTTCAAGAACCTAGTAGTGTTTCTGGAGGTTTAGGTACTGGCTGTTCAGAAGTACAGTCTGGAAATAGCCTTTTCTGATCATCTTGTCACCACTGAGATCAAGGGAAAAAATGTCCTTCACATTATTTCAGACCTGGGTTTACACTAAGCAAAGCTCTTGTTGAGACAAACCGCCAAAAAAAGTGAACGGCAATTCTTAAGAATGTGTGTTTATATAATAACAATCCTAGCCACCTTACACCACTGGTGTAACCAGTGGTGCAGCAAGAATGGGAGACCCCAGAACGGAAAGGAGATTCAAATCTCCTCCAAAGGGGGATTCAAAGGGGAATTAAATCTCCCCTCCCCTCCAAAACCTCCGGCCCTGCCCTCCCCCGCCTGTGGTATAAGTTGGATAGGATTGCGCTGTAAGTGTTCATGAATGGTTCTAGCATTCCTCACCAGAGTGTTTCCAGAGCGAATGTAAAGAGGGAATGCTGTGTATTATTGCTATCCTGCTGCTGTTTTATCCTGTATTGATGTTTCATTATTTTATTGTTGTAATTGCTTTTCATTGTTTTACTATTTTTATTGCTTTTTCTTGTAAGCCACTTTGAGCGCCCTCTATTTTAGGGGGAAAGACAGGATATAAATCTGTAAAATAAATGCATAAAGAGCATCAGACACTGCATGGGGTACAAAGTAAGAAACCCCATAGTGTCATGGAAAATCTGGGTTCCGATATCTGCTCAGCTGTGAAATTCACCAGGTGACCTTGGGAGCGTAACTCTCTCCCAGCTGCATTGTGTTGCTGTGAAATCCACGTTTGCAGCGGAGAACTCCTAAAGGAAGGTTGGAACACGAATGAGATAAATAAATCTGGGTATAGATAAATTACTTGCTTTGGGTATTTTTTTTTTTAAAAAGTATTGTCATTCAGTTCATTTTGTTACTGCTTAAAGGTTGAGCTGAGAAAGTGCTGAAATGATTAGGCCTGTTTTTGCCAACTTGGCTGTGTTTCTTGAAGTGCACCATCTGGATTCGCTGCACAGATTGAATAGCAATGAAAATTCAGAGGGCTTTACTTTTGAAATGTACACAAATTAATTTTAAACGGATTTAGAACATTAGTCCTTCAGCTATTTTGATACAAAAATGCACAGGGCTCACAATAGATGCCAATAAACAAGTTCTTTTGCACAGCGTGAGTGAGGGCTCAGTACACCAATCATAATTATTCTTAATTGGAAATTTGCAGGTTTGGGGATGCTCCTGATGGGTGCAATCTACCACGCAATGCTGCTGTGAGGCCTCTGATCACTTCAGTGGGGCTTGTAAAGATTTCCCATTGAACCCAACAAAGGTTACAGAGTGCTTACTAGAGAAGACTTATTATAACGATATAATCAAAGAGATTTGGTAGTATTAGAAGTGGCTGCAATCTTTCTGGCTTTGATATGTGAAATCCTGTTCCCAGTAGCATGACTTTTGAATTGGCATGGCATGGCATGAATTAGCCTGACCTTACCATACCAATCAAGTAAAATTCTGTTGCATACTATTTCTTTAAGAGGCGAGCCCAGAAAGCCTCAGGACCAGACAGGCCACGTGAGAGAACTGGAAGGAGCAATTTCGTTTTAGCAGCAGAGCCTGTATAATCTCCTGAGCAGTCCTAGACCCAGATGAACCAGAAACCAGAGATAGTCCTCTGAATTTCCCTAACTATTTCACCACTGAGGTTTTTCTGCCCCTTTCCATTGATTTGTAAGTAATAAATAGTTGAGTTATTAGAAGGAGTTTAGTGCATGCTTGTTCAAACAGGTACAGTTGGCAATACTACTCCAGGAACCAGTGATGTAGACGAGTCTATTGATTTAGACTCAATTCAGATTCAAGTCGCATCAATGACTTGACTCGGCGATTGTAAAAGACTCGAAAGACTCGAGACTTGGAGCCTTTTACAAGAAGTCGAATTTTATTCAGGTTTAAACCCGTTTTCCACACTAAATAGATAGGGACTCACAACCAAAGACTCAGGACTTGGGGCAAAGACTTGGGATTTGACTCGAGACTTGGAGTCAGAGACTTGATCCACATAGCTGCCAGGAATAAAACAATTCAGCAGAGACCAATAAACAGCACACATACTGAGAAATCAGGCATTGTGCTTATTAAGAGAGAAGACAGACTGATTTTAAAAAGATGGCGCCATGAATGTGTTTTGAGCTCTCTTTTCTGAGTATCTGTGGCTGTAGCATGTCAGTGAATCAAAGACTGGTATCTGCTATAGCCACAGACTGACTGTTCCATCACTGCTGAATCCTCCTCCTGTTCCCTAGAAAGATGAGAGGAGGCCAAAAAGGTGGCAGTGATTGAGCAGCCAGCCAGCCAGTGGCTGTAGCAGATACCAGTGCTCAAATTGCAAATATGCTAGTCTCACGTACAATATAAAGAGAGCAGGTCTTGTGAACTTGCTGATAGTACCATATCCTAGACTAGATAAATGGCTCCATCACAGTTTGCAAGCCAGAAAAACATGACTGCAGTAATAAAATAATAATATAATAATATACAGTATTTATATACTACCTTTCTTGGTCATTGGATTTCTCCTCTGAGTTTTAATCCAAGGCGGTGTAAATGGGCAGGCTTTCCTAACCCCCCTAATGGATTTTTTTTACAATATATAAATGTCCAATCTTTCGTGAACAGCTACATTCCAGATGGTATCCCTTTGCAGTCTGGCTTCTCCACTGACTGTCGCCTCCCACACTCGACCAATGCAGCTGGCAGCTCTTATCTCTCCTCACAGAGGCTTTCACAGCTTTTTTATCAGCGGCGTGTCTCAAACTTGCCATTCACCGATCTTCGGGCTTGCAAGGCGGCGGCTCTACTGACTGAACCAGACCCCTCTGCCCATTGTATGCATTGTAACAAGGAACTACAGTATTTGTGGAATAGGCAATGGTCACTCCAAAGTCTTTAGTCCTTGACAACTACTTACCAACCAGCCCACTTAGTTTCTTTTCCTAATCAAGAGACTCTAGCTCATTTCAATCATCATGGCAGTGAATCCATGGGCCTGCACGCTCCTTCCCTTTCCTGCCCCCTCATGAATTGCCCCCTTTCCTGGATTGCTCTAGCCATAGGATGGTGTGCCATTCAAGCTAAGCAAACTATTATTTGCTCTCATGATTGCTTTCAAACCTGCTTCAAACTATGGTTTAGTATGGAGACAGCAATTCCTCATTAGCACTAATGATAGTTTGCCCACATGAGACATGATTGTGATTTTAGGTTGTGAGCCCATTTGGGCTCACATCTTGTCATTTATTTTGCTATGTAAACCACTTTGTGAACTTTTGGTAAAAAGCATTATAGAAGGAGTAACAACAACAACAACAACAACAACAACAACAACAACAAACAACAACAACCACCCATAAGAAGGAGGAAGGAATCAGAGTGAAAGGGGGAGAGGAGAGAGGAAGGAGACTGTTAGCTCACAGATTGCTTCCATTCACCAAACTATGATTTGGCAACCGGCTGCCATGCTGTGTGAAATGAGCCCCTGGTTTTCTGGGCACATTACTGTCCCTGCCAGCCGCCTTGGGCATATGCTTCGGTGTGGGAAAGGTGGGATATACATTCTATAAATAAATAAATAAATAAATTTGCATGTATATGGGCAAATGTCTCAAAATGAATGTTATCCTCAACTCGGTGAATTGATTCTTTGTGACATTCTTCAGAAGCATCTATGTTCCTTCAAGAGGTTTGAGGAAAAACTGGTTTGGAGCCAGCCTGGCTTTTCTTTTTAACAGCCAGGTCATATTTATGTAGAATGTCCCAGTTTAGGGCCTATTTACTTCACAATCTTAAGTGTGAATGTGACAAACATGCTTTAAAACATGTGTTATACAGATACACTCACCGCGCAATCCCGCGTAACATTGCACCAGTAGAGCACTCGCTCTGCCGCTGTTGGGTGTTGCAAAAATGCTGTAAAGCACTTTTGCAGTATCCAGTGAGTAAGTGGCACCGGCGCAGAGGCCGGCACTGCTTACACTGATTGCCTCCACAACCCGCACCACCAGATGCAGGTAATGTCTGTGACGGGGAGTGGGAGGGAGTGGGGAGGGTGGGCCGGGGTTGCGGGGAAGGGGGCCATTTGCCAGCCCAGCCTGGGAGGGAGTAGGGATATTGGCGACAGGCCGTGCTGATATCCTGAGTCCCTTCCAGGGCCGGCCTTACATGGCCTCCCCTGATGCATGCCAGCTTCAGAGCTTGCGCACATCTGAGAAGGCCCATTGGGGCCTCTGGCGCTTACACCAGGGGAGGGGGGACAAACGTCCCCTTCCCCCGAGGTGAGCCCTGACTGCACCGGTGCAGCCCGCCGCAACCTGGCTAGGATGCCTCGGCCGGCCATTTTGGCCAGCCGCCACATCTTAGGCTGGACCGGGCTGCCCAAATGCCCAGATTGTCCACAGCTTCTTCTAATTGTACACTCAGTGGCAAAACCAGATTTGCCCTGTGTGATGTATGAAACATCTGTGTCTTCTTGAGGCAAGCACTGTCTATTTTCAAATATTGCTCAGGGTTTGCTGACTATATATCTGACTGGCATCTCAGAAATTCTCAAAAAACCTTGCCATCACTCTCTGAAAATGAAGCCATGTGCAAGAGATAGATTTCAGTATTCATGAACTGAAGCGCCTAACTACAAATGTCTTAAGATTCTAAGAAATTCATGGGGAAAAAAACCTGTCATTTAAAATTCAGACAGAAGTGCTTCCACTCTATGTTAATATCACTGCCTTATGACTAGTCCTGTCTCATGATTTTTGACAGAGAAATGTGTTTGACAGAGGGGCTACAGAGGGCAATACTCTGATGTAAATATTCCCCAAGTTATATGTGGAGGGATCCTTGTCTCTAGGAAAGCAGTCTTCAGAAAATATGAGATAACAGCAAGAGATGGAAATACATTTCCAGGATGAGGTAGGTGTTGCTATGGCTTCAGGCACTTACCAGCGTAGAGAATGTACAAAGCTACAATCTGTCCTATTGATCTTATGTGGAATAGGATATGATTAGTTTCAATATCTCCTCAGCCAGCCATTTTTACACCATGGCTCCCCCATTGGAAATGCAAATGATGTTGCACTTGGATGAGGTTCACCGTTTTCCATGCAGTTTCTAGAATTCACCAAGCCAAAAATAATGTCTCCCCCCCCAAAAAAAACCCTATTTGTGTGAAGACCATAGCACATTCTAGCTCTACTCTCTGCTTCTTGAAAAAGACAACAGACTCTTAAAATAACTTGTGAAGATCTTGGAAGCAAACATGGTTTCATAACTCTAAATTAATTCTACTGGTGATGCCAACCTTAATAATTTGGCCCTTGCAGGAAAAAAAAATGGTGATAGGACGGTAACTCAATGCTTTGTAACTGAGTGCAGGTGCAGGTTCAGTCCCTGGCATCTACAGGTAGGCAGGGCCTCTGTGAAGGGGGTTAAGGGGGTACAATCGTACATGGGCCCAGGGTCAAACATAGGTTAAAAAGGGAGCCCAGGAGCAAAAAAGGGGGCCCAGGAGTCAAATTCACATGAAGGGAAGGGACTCAAAAGAAACTTTGTACCCCCTGATAAAATTCCTCTGTGTGGCCCTGCAGGTAGGACTGGGAGAGACACCTCTCTAAGCCTCAGAGAGCCACGGCCAGTTGACGTATGCTTAGATGGATCAATGGGCTGACACTAGGGCAGCCTCATCTGTCTAATATGTAGATGTGCTTCATCCATATACCAACTATTGAGTGTCTCCACATACAGTCCCTGCCCATGTAAGTCTTGAAAAACTGCTATCTGACACCTTGCTTGCCCCATACTATACCACCATGATTCTTTTGGTCCCATCCTATCCCCATGTGCTGTATGCTATGGTGGGAGGGGTGACCTGAAGGCAAATGGGAGGTAAGTAAACAAAATAAAAATTCTTACCTCTGTGTAAGCCCTCAGGCGGCCTATGGATCTCCTTGGACATATGCTACCCATTTTGGTGGCTTCTGCCTGAAGAGGAGAAAGGGGTGGGGAGATTTTCAGAAGAGGGGGAAAGATCCTACATGAGCAACTGCCACTGAATCCAACCCCCTCCCTCCCCGACATGGTCCCTGATTCCTCCCCCAGAATGCCCCTTTCCTCCCCTCCCAGCCCACAGCCTGCCCCTACCATTGACTTACTGGCATAAGGTAGTCCAGGAAGGCAGCTGCCGCATGGTGGGCACTGGTCGCCATTTCTGGCAGTGGCCCAGTAGTGTGCTACAGAGTGTCTTGTTTTGCAACGCTATAAGTCGGGCTGCACTGATGATAGGATAGCCTGATGATAGGATTGGGCTGTTTGTCTATTCCCCTGATTGCAGAGGTGTTGCTACACACACACACACCGTGGGGGGGCGTTAATGCAACACTCCCATGTGACACCACAAGCCCCGCCCCTGGGGTGACATCACTTTTGCTGCAATTCGGCGGTGTGAAAGCAACCCCCCCCAGCGTCTTTTTGGCCATTTTTCAGCCGCACGAAGCCCGGGAGGGCGGGAGGGCCAATCTTCCTGTCCTCCCAGGCTTCGTATGACCTAAAAACGGATGGAAAATGCTGAGTGGTACTTTCTCACCACCGCCGAATTTTGTCGGTGGCGTGGCAAAAGTGCACCCCTCACCGCCACTGGCGTCACTGGCGCGAGGCGAGGGAGGCAGGTTGCCTCAGGGTGATGCGCGTCGCCCTCCGGACGCTCCGAGGCCAGCCCGAGAGCCGGCCTCGGAGCGTCCGACCCCGTCGGCGCTCCAGGACCTTCTGAAAGAAGGCCCAGTCAGCGCGTCCATCCGGGTATTTTTCGGATTTTCGCGCATGCGCAGACCCATTTTGAGGGCTTTTTGCATGCGCGAAAATCCGGGAAATACCCGGATTGACGCGCTACATGGGCCTTCTTTCAGAAGGCCCTGGAGCGCCGACAGTGTCGGACGCTCCGAGGCCGGCTCCCGGGCCGGCCTCGGAGCATCCGGAGGTCGATGCGGGAGGGGAGCCGGGTCGCCCCCCGCACCGCGATATCGTAGCGTCACTAGGGTGACACCCGCACCCTGCCCCAGGGTGACGCGCGTCCTAGTGACGCTACTGCTCACCGTTGGACACCCCCGCCGCCCGAGGGTCCCATCCCCCGCCCCCCTAACGATGCCTCTGCTTGATTGTTCCTCTCTTGAGGCCCTCCTTCATTTTTATGAAGCTCACAATGGAAGAGGTAAGATCCTGCCATGCACTACTGCAGCAAGAATGCTGCCTCCTATAAAATGCGGTCTAAGGAGAATAATTTATTTATTTATTTATTTAAAGCATTTATACCCCGCCTTTCTCCCGAGGGCACTCAAGGCGGCTTACAACACATTAAAATACATATATACACATTAAATTAATTAATTAAAACAACTTAAAATAAACAACCCCAGTGGGTCACCTGAGTTTACATGTGTTAAAAGCCATTTGTTAAAAGGTTAAAAGGTCAGCCCACCATGTCAGACATCAAAAGCTGTCCTAAATAAAAACGTCTTAAGGCCCCGCCAAAAGGTCTCTAAAGAGGGAGTTGTTCTTAATTCCAGGGGGAGGGAATTCCATAATTGGGGCGCCACAGCTGAGAAGGCCCTATTCCGTGCCGCCATCCCCCTCACTTCCGTCAATGGCGGCACGGTTAACAGGGCTCTCCCTGATGACCTCAGAGTACGGGTCGGATTATAAGGAAGGAGGCGGTCCCTCAAATACCCTGGACCCGAGCCGTTAAGGGCTTTAAAAGTCAAAACTAGCACTTTGAATTGTGCCCGGAAACGAACCGGCAGCCAGTGTAGCCGCTGAAGCAACGGTCCGACTGAGTCGAACTGACAGGCCCCGGCAACCACCCGGGCCGCCGCATTCTGCACTAGTTGCAGTAATCTATATTTGCCTAATGGCGGGGACCTTCCGGAACCCTCAGTGTGTACTGTGCAATGCATGCACACTTCTTCATTGGCTGTGCATAGTCTGAACATTCAAGACGGAGTATCTTCAGTACATCTATTGCATTTTTCCCTGCAAGTATTTTGCACCTGTGAAAATACAGCAAATCCCTCTGCCCAAAAATATGCATTTGTTGCTGTGGTCTTGACTGACCTATGGAATGTACTTGGGCAAATGTTGTGGGCAGATCTCTTGGGTATTTCCTTTTGTTACCATCCCTTCTATCTGCACCAATTTATAAACGTAGCTTTTCTTTTTGCTGCTGTTTTAATCCTTTGGGAGCTGGGGGCTTGCTCGTCGCACAACGCTCATTCAGCCACGTATTTTGTTCAAAGAACAAAGAAGCAAAGAAGAACATGGCTTATCATCTTTCTCACATCCACCTAGTGCCTTACCATCTGGGCTGCAGAACATCCCCAACCAGGATTTTCTTTTGAGAAAAAGAAAGGATTGCACAGCAATCCTATCTCCAGCTTGAACAGCAAGGCTCACCCCTCCTTTCTGATAGATATTGAAAATGGACTTGCAATATTGGGAATGGACATTGAAAATGGTCTTGAAATGACCTGCTTCTCTTTGACCTCTGCCTGGATTCACACAAGAGCCATGCATGCTTAGGCTGCATACAGAGCAACATTTGATTATCTGATTTAATCCTAGCCATATACACAGGATGGAGATGCTGGGAGGGAGGGAGGGAGGGAGAGGCGGGTAACATGCCTTGTTTGTGAGCTCACTCCATAGTGAGTGTGCAGAGGATTGGAGTGGCATCAGGGTTGCCCATTTTTGGCACTGGCCAAAGGCCTGCTATGGCCAACAGGGGACTCATCCAGCCAGTGGTGACCCCTGAACCCTCAATACCAATGGCAGTGATAGTGCCCAATGTGTCATTGGAATGGGTTACATGCGGGAGGGGGCCTAGAGCAGGGCTTTGTCCCAGGGCCCCCGAGGATTGTAGGCCAGGCCTATGATTGATGCATGCCCTGAGTTCCTAGACTGCATAGAACGTTATTATAGTAGGTTTTCAAAAAGGATTAGAAGTCCTGGAGCTTGCTATCCTCGGTAACTGCTTGCTGCTTCACATTTGATAATCCAGAAATAGGAACCGGAGGGCAACCAGTTCTTCTACAGCTTTAAGGCACTCACAGCCCATTCCAACCCAAGTGCTAAGCAGCCCAAGTCAGATCTAAAGTCAGCCTAAGTCGTTTAGGTCGAAGTTAGGTCTGGAATGCAACCATTTAGGGCGAAGTTAGGTCAAAGTTAGGTTGAAGTTACGACCAACGGACTAAGAACAGCCCATTCCAACCCAAGGGCTAAGCAGCACAAGTCAGACCTAAAGTTGACCTAAAAGTGGGCGGAACATGGGCGGACCGTGGGTGTAACGGGGGCGGCAACCAATTAACGTTGGATTCCAGACCCTGGCAAGCACAGACACGCCCCCTCCAACACAAATGCTGACACAAATTTTAGGTCGACCAAAAAGGTGGACCCAAATTCGAGGAGACCCATAGGAGCCATTTTACCTTACCTAAGCCAGCCCTCTCCTGAAAATTTCTAACACCCTACTCCTGAGTTAGGTCAGAGTTAGGACGGAGTTGGGCCTGCTAGGTCTGGAAACCGACAGAGTTATGCCTAAGATAGGGAGCCTATCAGCACCCAGCCCCACCCAGCCTCATTCCCACAAAAGCCCAGCCCCAGACCTCCAGTCACTCTCTCTCTCTCTGAGTACGTGGCGTGGGGTTCTGTCCCTCACAGCCACAAAGTGGGACTTTGTCGGTGGAGGGCAAAATTCACAAACACCCCACTTCTCTCTTCTCCTCTCTGCCTCCCTCTAGGGCAGAGAGGGCTGTTCTGGCTGTGGCCAACCTGTTTACAGCTGTGCCTGGGCAGCTGCCTCCATGCAAGTGTTTGCTAACCCATGTCTTTCTCCCAGCCCCTCTTCCCCCCCCCCACAGGCAACAACACCAGCAGGTAAGAGCAGGGTTTGTGCTGACATGTGGTCTGACTGCTGCCTCTTTGCATTTAGAAATATAGGAAGGATACATGCCTCTTTACCAATGTGTTGTCTCATAGCTGTCTGCATAGCCTGCCATGACATGCCTCTCTACCAATGTGTTGTCTCATAGCTGCCTGCATAGCCTGCTATGATATGCCTCTTTACCAATGTATTGTCTCATAGCTGCCTGCTTTGCCTGCTATGATATATAGGATACATGCCTCTTTACCACTGTTGTGTCTGATTGCTGCCTGTAGTCATGTGAGCAGACAATGCCACAAGTGTGGAACTGTTAGCCTTATGTAGACACCAGCTGTTCCCCCCCCCTTTTCTCCACAGGGTCTACTGACAGGTCAGTATTGCTAGGTTTGCCATGGTTGTGACCCCCAAGTTGTGTTGTTGTCTCTCTCTTTGACCCTTTCCCCTTACAGGATCATGCTCTCCTTACACCCAGGTAAGCAGCTCAGACCATGCTATGTGTCACACCTATCAGCTGTGTTTTATTTCTCTCCCTGCAGGCTTTTGCAACTGACACACGGGCTTGTCGTCAATGGTGACTGCTTCCACATACCAGCTGACATGTAACTCCCCCTTGTTTTTTGTCTCCCCAGGAACGTCCACTATCACCTACCTTCCTGGGAGCACCCCTGGGCCTGCAGTCTGGTTGCCCCACTGTCGTCTGCCTCGATGCTGCCAGAGGTCAGGGAGCCAGCCCTGCAACCCTCCTCAGCTACTGCTGCTGCTGCTCCACCTCCCTGGCTGTTGTTCTTGCTGCCCCTCCCCTTTCTATGGAGCAGGCTGTGGTTCCACAGGGGAAGAGCCTGCATGTCCAGGTCCATGGGGCAGGTGTGCTGCTGCTGCTGCTTTCTGATTGGCTGCTGTGACTACCCCTGACAGCCTCGCCTGGCCATGTCTGCTAATGTTCCAGAATAATAAAGATGCCCCTCGGGCAGAGCCCCAGTGAAACATATGTGCCCAATGTTTACACAAGCATTGCCCCCCCCCACACACAGACAGCCCCCAGCACTGAAGCCCCTACATGAGTCCCATCTAGGGACTGCCACGGCCTTCCCTGGGAGAACCCAGCAGGGGCGCTGCGCGACCCCTATGGCACAGAGGGGAGGGGGGAGTCAGGGGGGCCTCTCAGGCAGGCAAACAGTGACAGCCAGGGCGTCTGCCCGTAATGCAGGCGCCTCCGTCGAAGGTCGCCCGTAATGCAGGTGCCTCCGTCGAAGGTCCGCCCGTAATGAAGGCGCTTCCGTCGAAGGTCCGCCCGTAATGCAGGCGCCTCCGTCGAAGGTCCACCCGTAATGCAGCCACTTCCGCCCAAAGTCTGTCTGCATAAGAGGTGCCTGTTTATGCATCACCTTCATCTGCGGAGCGCCCCCTGTGTCCCTATCGGTCTCTGCAGACCCCTCTCTCGGAATCTGTCTCCCACCAGCCTTGTTGTCTGTCTGTCTCTGACCCACCCATTCCCCTCCCCAGCACCCCCTGTCTGCCTGCCTGTGTGTCTGCCTCTCCTCCCACTCCCTGATGATGGCTGCTGGCCACCCCCCACCCTGCTAGAGCGCCTGCCGTGAGGCGCCGTCGTCGCCCCATCTGGGGGTGTGATGAGCTGCGTGAGCCCTTCACGCTCGCAGCAGACAAGCCCAAGGCATCTCTTGGTCTTGGCCGGGGCACAGAGCAGCAGGCACGCCGGGATGCCTTCTTTGTGGGCATTGCCCCGGCCTTGGAGGCCCAGGGCTTCAGGCAGCGCACGGGCGAGTCATGTCAGAGGCAGTTCCAGTCCTCATGAGACCCCCCTTGTGTGTGACGTTCCCACCCCCCTCCCCTTCCCTTCCCTCCCCCGCTCACCCCCCAGTGCAGCCTCAACGTGGCTTGGGGGTGGCATCGCCTTCTGCAGGAGGGAGGGGACGGCCACTCTCCCCTGCAGCAGGTGGCTGATGCACAGGGTGCCCTGTGGCGGCTGGGCTCAGGCACCTCGCTCACCTGTCACCTGCCCTGCGCCCACCACATGACTGGCACAACCCCCCTGCCTGCGGTCAGCCCCTTTGCGACCGGGCTGCGACAGACCCTGTGGTAGCTGCCATGGATGGACGCTGACACATGCAGACAGAGGCCTGCACATGCCTGAGCCAGACACGGAGCCTGGAGAAGAGCCTGCCTGCCTGGGAGGTAAGTGTTGCCTGGATCCTGGGGTGGTGCTGGGCCACAGAAACTGCAGCCTGCCTAACTCAGGCATAACTCTGACCTACCTCAGGCATAACTTCTGCCTAACTTAGGCTGCACTTAGGCCACACTTATGCCTGACTTGGAGAGGAGTTGGGTTGGAATGGGCTGTCAGTGGCCTGTTAGTTGCTTCAATTATTACGTTTGAACTGTGGCTGTTAAACATTTGTAAGAGTTCCAAACACTTGATCTTCCTGCACCACTGAAGTCGGTTGGATGTTTTCCACTGAACTCACTGTAGCCAAATCAATACTGCAGAGTCCAATCTTGTGTTCACTGGAAATGACAAAACCTAGTGCCTGATATCTTATTTGTGCCAAGGATACTTTACCCTGCCCCAGCAGCCGAAAAGTACCAATCTATGCATGCATTTTTTTTTCTTCTTGGAGATCTGAAGATTTCAAAGCTTCAAAGACCCCAAGTACCAGTAGCCCTAGACTCAATTCGCTCCACGCATATAGTTCTAATGTGTGGAAGGGGGATGGGAGCATGCAACTGGTCCAACCCACACACACACCGCCCTCTATGTATTGTAATGAAGGTGAGAACAGGGATTCTCTGTGTGTACAGCGTACAATCATAGCAATGCTGACGCGGAGGTCAGGTAGGGAGACAGTTGGCATGTAGAACTCACTCAGGGCATAGACAGTGGCAGAGAAGGGCAAGAGGGGGCAAATACCCCCCAGAACAGGTGTTAATTCTCCTGCTCCCCCTCCCATTCCTGCACCTCTGTAATAATTTAAAGGAAATAATTTTTCACATCCTCAGAGCACTTTTCTTTCATCAATCAAGATATACAAATGACGCAAGGTATAAGCAATTCCTTCCTGTTCGTCTTTAGGATAGGAGCATTAAAATAGGATAGAAGCTCTCCCCCTCCTTTCTAACAGTAAGGAGAGGACAACTCCTTGCTATTATTATTCATCTAAGAATAGGATGAAATAAAACTTCTTTTTAGAAATTTAACAGGTGGGACAAAGTTTGCCTCTCCAAAACGCCCTGTGTCCCTTTCCTGCCCCACTCCCAATATTTTTATGGTGCCACCTGTTAGCAGGTGCGCTTTTTTGAATTTTCCTGCCACCCAGCTCTGAGAGGATCCAGTCCGTCTGTCCCCAAGGCATGGTGTGGATTGACCTGGAGAAGATACTGGGACAGGCTCAAATCAGGCAAGGCAAGACAAGGCAATAAATATGAAAGGAAAGCCCTGCTCCAGCTGGGAGGTCAGCTGACACAGAGCAACAACCAGAGTTGCAATGCCAGCATTACAGAAGAAAGACCTGTGATAAGTGAGGATCAGGATAACCTCCAACAGGATTTGAGAAACTCCAACTAGCCTTCCACCAGAGGCATAGCAGTATGTGAGCTTTCAAATTAAACAGGAGCAGTGACATAATCAGCAGGAGTGCTCAGTGCTGCCTTTGAAACTTTTTCAAAGGACTTTAGCAAAGAAGAAGCATCAGGCTCAGCAGGAGGCAAACTGGAAAATTTGCCTAGGGGGCATATGTTAATGTCTAGGTCACCATCTTTTCCAAGGGCTACCTGAGCAACAGCATGTATTTCATGCTATAGTAAGACTACAGGTTTGGCATAAAATGAGCTACTTCTTTGAGACTGTTTATATCATATCATTTAAAGGAGAAATGCATGACAAGAGAAAGCAACACTCTAATGGAGAAATTTAAAGTTGATTTTGTGTGTGTGCTGAACAGTCAGTGGCTAAGGGGGCACAGCTATGAGGTGCGGGGTGGGTGTCATGATAAGCTCCTGCACTCCAATATTTACCACTTCATCACCAACCAGGGCATATTACACCTGGATTATCCTTGTCTAATATTTTTGTTTTTCAGTCTTATGAAATCATTTTTTTTCCTGGTTTGCAGTCACATCAAGAAAATTGCCAGAACAGCATGGGAGCCACTTCACACAAATGGCTTGCCATGTGGCACAGCATCCATGCTATTGTGTTTTCAAGTGGTCCCAGTGCCGCCCATTGTATGTGTGGGCTGGCTTTAAGAAAAGGGATTTCATGGGACTGATGGCCAATTTATACAACTTGTTTTTCTTGGATTCTACAATTTTAGGCAGCTGGTGAGAGAGTTGTATGTTTTAATGCTTCTCATTGGGAAAAAAAAAAAAACCACACACCTCCCAACACACAGGATGCTAACATGGCAAACATCCATGTTCAGCTTAAAAAGGAGTTGTTCCCCCCCTTAAAATACTGGTTTTCTATATGAAGGGATCTTTGTTGATTGTTTAAAATGGTCCTAATAGACATTACCCTTACACCCCTCAAATAAATACGCCAGACAATTCACATGTGGAGATACTGGTCACTTTTATTGTTAATAACAAACCTGCAGAGAGAACATAACTAGGGGAATCTAACTTACCCCGCCAGAACCGGCGTGCGGGCACTGTTCGGGGGAAACGACCCTAGGTCGTCTACCTCCCCCTGCTTAAGCTGGCGTAAAACAACCTGGCTCCAGGTCCCCTCGGTCACCGCCCGAGGGAGCCTATCACAGCCAACCCCTAAGGGTTGAGACAGCGGAGCAGTTCAGGTACCCATACTGGCCAGGCCATTGATGGGCCATCCCCGCTCCAGCCGGGGGGCTTGCCAACCAGCCTCACCGACTCGGACAAGTGTCATGAATGAGTGGTCTTGGCTCACCTCCTGACCTTGCTGACCTCAAGATGCACGCCAAGGCCCTAATGACCTACCTATCATTCCCGCACGCCACCTGCCTGTCAGGTGACCCACTGGCTATCACCCTCTCCCCAAACCACCAAAAGATGTCCAATTTATTGGTGGCCAAAAATTCCTACCTGGCCACTGCGAAGGCAGCCAGCTAATCCCAGACTATGCCCAGGGAGGGCGGGAGGGTTTTGCTCACCCGGCCACGACTGAGGGAGCCAGGAAAAAACGGCTGCGTTCCCCTCAGCTGTTGCCCCCACAGGACCAAAGCCTGGCCAATCAGCGGCCGGGCCCTCCGTGAATTATAAGGCGCACCTTGCGAGGGGGCAAAGTAAAGCCCCCGAGACGCGAGGTGCGTCTCAGCGCTAATCTATGTAAATTTATGGCATTTTGTCCTTTGACAACCTTTGATTATCATTTGGGATCTATTCTATTGCCAATATAAATAAATATTTAATAATATCAATATCAATGATTTTTTTAAAAAAATTCAGAATTCTGCTTTAAGGAAATTATGGACTCACTATTTTGCCAATTCCTTTTTTCCTCCTTAGGAGAGTATGCATGGACAAATGCACATAATAATCATTATGCTGGAACCCAGAAAATGAATTGCATTCTTACACGCTTTCTTCCAAATAGGACAAAAGTCATTTTCAGACATTTGCAATGCATGCAGCAAATGCATGTGGCGGGGCGCAGAGTTGTCCTGTTTTGAAAGCGAGTAGCATAGCGAGGCAGAACAAAAAAGCCAGGAGAAGTATCGCCCCACTCCCATGTCCCCCTGCTTTCATGCTCCAGCCTTCCTCTGCTGCTCTATTTCAAAACACAAAGTGGCAGAGGAGGAAGAGCAAATGGGTAAACTGAGTGAGTCGGAGTCCCTGCAGGGCAGGGAGGAGGAAGTAGTGATGGTGTGGGCAATCCTGTTCCCATTCCCTGATCCGGAAGATGACTGCCTGAAGAGGAGGCAGTGGCAGGTGCACAGGTAGGCCAAGAGGGCTGTCGCCGCCACCGTCATGCTTCAATTTCGAACTGGCGGTGAATGAGGCAGCAGTGATGGGGGGGGGGCAACAGAATTTCCATGGTGCTTCAGGCTCCATTTTCCCTTGGGTTGACCCTGCAAAAACCTTTGCTGATCTACTGCGACTGGAAATCAACTAGAAATCTACCATCCATCTAGTAGATCCATCTAGCGCCCACTCCTGATACAGGCAATTTTAATGCATTTACCTAGCCATAGAACACAATCGGTCCAGAAGTGGTTAAAAATACAGAGTGAAGAGAAATGTCATGTTAATGTTCCCATGGAGAGCCTACTTCTAAAAAGGAAGAATCTACCATCTCTTTGCTGACAGCTCTCAAATTTACTTCCCCAATCTCTGATTTAACCCCTGTAGTTCAGTCATACGTTTCTGTCTGTCTGTCTGTCTGTCTGTCTGTCTGTCTGTCTGTCTCTCTCTCTCTCTCTCTCTCTCTCTCTCTCTCTCTCTCTCTCTCTCTGACTGTTCTCCAGTCAACACTATAGGAACACAGAAAAATCAGAATTCCCTTTTCAAAACTGCTTCCCACTCATTCACTTCTTATCATTGCGGATAATTCTGTCACTATCTGCATCACACAAGCTTGTCACCTGGGCATTTTTACTACTGTTCATTGAAAGGGAAAAAAAAAAAAGATCTTGCAGCAAATGCCAAGGCTCTGGAATGTTTTTTCAAAGAGACATGGGGTAGATGAAGGAGTGGGGCTAAGTGGGGAAATGAGAGGGAGGGCATCTGGAACTCTACTCGGGGTAAGGGGAGGACCATCCCTTTACCCCAAGGAGGTCTCCGGCTGTGCCAGTGCAGACCCCATCCTGCACTGGATGGAGCAGATGCCTTATTTGTACCACTGTGTCCTGCTAGACTGGATTGGGCTTTCAGACTCCTATCCATACGCGTCACTGGAGCGTAGCAGGGGGGCGGATCCCCGGGGGGACGCGGGCAAAGGGTGAGGCGCGCACTGGCGCACGTGGCACCTCCGCTCCAGGAGAAGGCCTCGGAGCGTCCACCCCGGGCGGAGGTCCACGGCCTTCTGACGAGGCCCAATGCGGTGATGTCATTTATTAGGTTTTTCGCGCCTGCGCAGAACGTTTCTGAGGGCAAAAGGGCAGCCCTTGTCCTCAGAAACGGTCTGCGCATGCGCGATAAATCTAAAACTGTGCATATTGATGCACTGGGCCTTCGTCAGAAGGCCCAGGACAGCTGGCCGGAGAGGATGTCTTGGAGCCGGCAGCAGTGGGGCCTGGAGGTATGACTTCCGCGCTGCCAAAGGCGGCGTGGCAAATCTGGGGTCATTAGGGCAGCGCGCGCGCCCTCGCTTTAGGGCGGCGCGCGCCCTAGTGATTATGATTATATTATGATTATGATTACTGATTATGGCAAGACTTACAACACCAATCACAGAAATCTTTTTTAATTAAAAAAATAGAACTGAATATATTGGCACCAATGCAACTAAAGTTAGTTTTGACTATGCCCCATTGAAACCAATGGAACAAGTTAGTTGTGTCTATGTTAAGCCCCATTACATTCAGTGGGATGACCTTTAATTGGACTGTAGCCACTGGTTTAAGTTTATCTGTCTCAGTTTCCAAATAACTATCCTGTTATATGTTGAGCAAGTGATCACCTATTTTACCAGCCAAGTTTAAATGGCTTATTAAACTTCAAGCACAACCCAGAATCTATTTTGTCCACAAACAAGTGGAATTAAAATTTTGCCCAATGGGGTCTTCTAATTCCTGTGCTGCATGGCCTGAGAGTTACCTAGGTGACATTTGGATGAAACCTTTAATTTCCAGAGTCCACCATGACAACAACAGTTCAAGATGCTGGCCCCACCAGATCCCTGATGTCTTGCCTTTTTGTAGGATTATTAATCCCCAACTATTGTTTTATTAACCTTGCACAGGCAATCAGATACATTTTGATCACTAACCCAATTTCAACAAAGGCTTTCCATAAAGCTTTCACAAGAAAGGGTTACTTTCTAATTTGTATAATTTTATAAAATTCTCCTTGAAATGGAACCTTCTATTAATGAGGTCAGGCACAGACGGGAAAGGACCTTTTCTTTAAATATCACCAAGATTCAATGGAGTTCTATAAGTGAAACTGGAATTAAGTCTTTTCTCAATATAGCTTCTCAAGAAAAAATTACAAAATGATTTATCTGAGGTATTATAAACCAGATATACAAAGTGACAAAACGCTTTATTTTGGTGATATAGCAAGGACAGGGCAAACTTTCAGCACAAATCGTGGCCATGAGATAAGGTGATGCACAGCCCAGTCTCCACTGCCACCCCTCTTCCTTTATCATCTGAAAATATTAATTCCGGCTTCAAATATTTTTTTTAACATATAAAACCACCCCATTCTTCTTCTTGATGTTTGTTGAAAAAAATTCTTCTCCCAAACTTCTCTCTTTTTTAGATGAGTTTCTTGGAGGCATATCACATCCTGATTAAGTTTCTTCAAATAATGAAATATTCTTTTTCTTTTTTTGCGGAGCATTAGCTCCATGATAAAATTTGTAATCCATCTTTACTGGTCACAGCTTACCGTCCATCCCCTCTTCCTCTTCTTCTTCTCCTCCATCCTTAACTCTTCCCAAAAACTCTTTTGCTTTCTGAATTGTATCCAATCTGTAGGTTTTTCCATGAAGTTTAACAATCACGCCTTCTAATTTTCCCCACCTAAAGGTAATCTTCTTTTTCTTCAGCACCTCCAACAGGAATGCATAACTTTTCCTTTTCTGCAAAATTCTCAACGGGATCTCTTTTAGCACAATGATGTGCACTCCTTCTACCTCGAGTCGTGATTTGGAATGTTGCTGAAGGACTTTGTCTCTAGTTCGTTGTCTCACAAAATGCACCAAGCCATCTCTTGGCACTTTCTTTACTGCAGCATATCTTGTATTAATTCTATATGCCTTATCCCAATCCAAATCCAGTTCCTCTTGATCTATTTGTAAAAGTTCTGCCAAAATCTGTAACATTCTATTTCTTGTATCTTCTCCAGTGTTCTGGAATTGCACGAAACCTTAAGGAAGTCTGTTTCCTCTCTGGTTCAGCCAACACCAACATATCTTGAATCTTACAACTCTCCGTTTCAAGATTTATCACTTTATCTTCCTGTGTTTTCATCTTGATATTTATCTCTTGGAAATCGCCTTTCATTTCTTTCACAGCTACATCTAGCTGGTACAATTCTTGTTTCAACTCTACCTTCATCTTCTGAAATTGTTCCTGCAAAGTTCCCAATTTTGCATCAAATTACTGTTCCCATCTTTTAAAACATTCTTCCAACTGTTCCACTGGGCTTAATTCTGTTCCAGGGATCTTTGGAGGTGATCTTCTTTCTAATGTATTCACTCTTTTTCTTGTAGCCATATTTCTAATTTTCACCAGATGGCACACTTCCACTTATTCAGTTCACCAACAACTCAACTCTTAAAGTGTATGCAGGCGGCAAATACCAACCAAAATAATAATTCTTCGTTCAATAAACCTTGAACCAGAAGCATTTTGCTTATCTCCTCTATGTAGCTTCTTTGCGTAACTTCAAACCACAGGAATTCCAAACAAAATTTATTTAAAACTTTCACTGTAATATTGTAATACGTTATCTTCCTTCCAAGTTGTATCCTCTTCTCAACAAATCTTCTATTCTTAAATTAACTCGTTATCTTAGCTTATTTCTTTAATTCTTACTGCAGTTCCTCGCAACTTGCATAAGCAAAGCAAAAGTATGAGTGGGAGAGGGCTTGACTTACAATTCGTCTGATTTTTCAGCTCGTTGTTGATCCGTTCTCTTCCACGCTCAAACCAAAACAAACCCAATGAGCCTACGCTCTTCAGGAAAGTAATGGGAGCGATCTGAAGATATGTGGTTTATCTCATCGCACACCCTTTTAATCCAGGGTAGAGCAATTAAGTCCATCAGACGTGCTCCGTTGGTGTGGAGCAACCGACAGAGCTACCAGCCAGCCATTTCTCCCTACCGGAAGTCCTAGATTTTTAATATTTGAACAGAGTTTAATTATTCTTCAGGACACACTGGAATCATAGTAGGAAGAGCTCCAAAGAGTCTTTACCTTAAAAAAAAAAAAGCTAAAAAGCTTGCAAAGTAACTTACAGTATTTGTGGCTTTAAAAATAAAGCATAAGCTCTCGAAAGAGAACAGCTGGCATGAAAAATAGCTAATAGGGCTGTAAGGGAGTGGGTGAAGAGATGGACTTTAATGTTTCTTACGTAAAGATACTGTGGGAGATATTGCTCCTATTCCACTGATGATCAACTTTAATGGCCTTGAGGGAGATACACGTTTTCATGCTCCCTTTACTGAAATGTGTCAAAAAGAGAAAACTGACAAGACTGATTTGGAAAGAGGCTATAACAAGGCAGAAGACATAGAAATCTGCACAGTAAGTGTAAAAAATAAAAGAAGCTCGCAGTAAATGAGGCATCAAAAATTTGATCCCGCGTACGCACCCACAAAGCCCGTCAAAACTTCACAGATGTCAAGTTTCTGTCTCAAGTGTGCACTTCATTATTTCTTGAACACGGGGTTGTTGCTACTGGACTGAATTAAGAGTGCTTTCCCCCTCCTCTCTCCCCCAACCATGATGATTGTTTGACTGGCTGTATAGACAAGAAGCAGAACCATCTTATTCGCAAAACTGTTTTCAACAACAGGGGGGAAAATAATAAAAGCTAGCAAGCTTAATCTTCAGCTGCTTTTTCTCCTCTGCAACTGTCCATCTCATCTTTTGTTACATTGGCACTCTAGTGAGACTGCTAGCACAAAATGTATAGCACCCCCCCTTCCTATTCATAGATTTTATTGCTGGGGATGTCCGTAGCAGATGGTGTTGATCTGGCTATCCCCTGCTTTCAGAGATGCCTTCATATAGGTACGGCCCTGTGGGGCACAAGCTGGGGACACACACAAGGGACCACGCCTGTGGCCAACCCATCACTGAGGCAGCTCAGGTCTACTCTTGCTGGTCCACCACCACCACCCTGTAAACTAGGACCACCTATAGGCTCTTTACTGGACAATTGTGGAAGAGGCCTGTCTCTCTAAGATGGCCCATCTGTCCCAGGTGATGGCCTGTCTTCCAACTGTGTCAAGAGCCCCCCCCCCCCGATCTGGGCGATGAAAGAGGGCATCCCGCTGACTCCCAGGAAGTCTCCCCATACACAGCCCAATTCTATTAAAAGCCCCACGCTTGGATGCAGACTCTGCTGCATCCAGAGTGGGGCTGGAGGTCTCCTAGAGGGAAGGGGATGATTGTCCCCTTCCCCTGTGTTGAGCCTCAGCATCCTCTATGGGGCTACTCAGAGGTGCACCAGAAAAATGGCCAGTGGAGCTCCAAGCAGCCCTGTGTTGCCTTTCAAGCCCAGGGCAGGGGATATGATTTGGAGGAGATCTCTTCTGCTGAGCCTTCCCAGGCATGATCCACCCTCCTCACCGCCCTCTCCCCACCCCGGAATGACTTCTCCCCGCCAGCCTCCCCCACATCCCAGCCGATGCGAAGCTCACCTGCCTCCAGTGGGCACAGGTCCATCCCCGGTAGAGGCCTGCCAGTGCTTGCATCCACGCCAGTGAGAAGCCTGCACGCTGTTGCAAAGTGCTTTATGGCTTGGGCTCTGAGAAAGTTTTCCAGTTGGGAACGTTGGGCAGACAAGAGTCCTTCTTTGTTGTCACTGCTGCAGTTGCATGTGGTGGCATGACGGAGAACTCAGGCCTGTCTGCTGCCTTCCAAGCACAAGGGTAGCTGGTAGCTGCTTCTGTTTTCCAAAGCAGAGAGGCACACAACGATGCCAGCCCTGCAGGATTATTGCCCCAGGGATCCAAAAGCTGGAGCTGCTACTGCTTGCTTTCTTTAGTCTAGGGATAATGTTGCTGAACCGATCGTCATTGTACAATTGGGAACAAACGTAACTGTGGAACTCCTCAGAAGGCAAACTACTACTAGTAATATGTTAGCACCAGTTTTTAGGTTAGGGTGCAATGCGTTGGATCAACAACAACAACAGCCACAACATTCCCTCAGTATGTTGCTTGCAAGGGTTTCTATTTCCTTGTAGACTTGTGAACTTAAGAGGACAATCTATACTTAAAAGAAAAGCTGTCCTGAGCTACACTGGGTACAGCAAAGGTCTTCATATGCCTGAGGAATAGTTGCTATGCTGGTGGAACGGTATATTCCCAACATCCTACACCAGCGCAGTCCCATAGCCAGCGCAAGGCTCCACACAGGGTGGGAAGGGGGCAGGTTGAAGGCGAGTTTACTTTTGCCAAATCCTAAACCCACTCCACACCACAGACACACCCCATTGTTTGTAGAGTGTTACCTCAGAACTGGCACAAGTGGAATGGCACCCATTGAAATCAAGGGAGAGCCAAAACAACACAGAAAAGTTGCAACCCTGCCTGGTCCTTCACCCTGCCCACTTGCTACAGCAGAGGATAGGATATGGAGAGCACCCTGCAGCCAACCACAGTGCCAACCCAGTATGTCAACCTTTCCCAGGGGATCCATTACTTGGATGATAGGGTGGGTGGGTGGCATGGGGTTATTATACCATTCTGGCTCTGTGTTGTGCATTGAAAAGGCCAAGAAAAACTGTGGAAGAGATTAAAAGACAGCAGAGGAAGAACTGTGAGCAGTGGTGTAGGAATGGGTGGGTGGTATGCCCCCTGGGCGGCGCACTGGGCAGCGCACAAGGCAGCAAACCAGGGGGGGGGATGCGGCAAAAATGGCAGTGGCTTTTTTCAGCACTGAGGGGGAAAGGAGTCTCCCACCCGCCCATCCGGGCTTATTGTGACCTTTTTCCAGTGAAAAACATCGAGAGGGCGTTTTTTGCCCGGAAAAAGCCGCAAAGTGATGTCGCCCCTGGAGGGGGTGGAGCTAGTGACATCACGGGGATTGTGTCACGGGTTCCCACCCCCAGCAGCACACGCTGCCAAACCCCCCCCCCCCCCAGAGGCTGGCTACACCACTGATGTGAGAGTTAAAAATGGAAAGAATGAGCAGAGGGGGCAGCTGCGCATGGTCAAGAACTACAAAGGTGAGAAATCACATATTGATCTGGAATACCTAATCACACCATTATTTTCAGGCCTTTAATTGTTTTACCATGATGTGCTTTCTGGATTTTCATTCCACAGCCATGGTTTGGCTAGCCACAGTTGACTCATTTTCTAAAGAGACCTGGAGAAGTTTAAAAGTTGTCGGACTAGTTTTTTTTTTCTTTCACCTAAAGTGGCAGCCATTGTGATTTAAATTATGCCAAAAATAACCAGAGGTTAATAAAAGAGGTGAATTCTTAATTGCAAATCCTTCTCGCCTCTCAGCACAGGCAATATTCATTGTTTTACTTTAATTTGCTACATCAAATTAAATTCTTTGTCCTCATCCTGAAATGATTTTACAGGTTTATTTAATGACACTCGCTTCTGCTGTCCACTTAGATATGCAGGTTTCATTAGGTGGAATGACTACAGAGCACAGCCGGTGCTCCTGCAGCCTCTAT
The DNA here is from genome assembly GCA_026170595.1 of Plestiodon gilberti rubricaudatus. Taxonomy (NCBI): domain Eukaryota; kingdom Metazoa; phylum Chordata; class Lepidosauria; order Squamata; family Scincidae; genus Plestiodon; species Plestiodon gilberti. Next base: position 77,212,995 of record JANXHW010000002.1, read on the forward strand.
TCAGTTGTCTATCAACAAACATTTTGCATCCAGCAGTCTAGAACAAATCTAATTCTCTTCCCACCAATTTTGATGTAAATCAGAAGCAATTCCTTAGAGCTAAGATAATTAGAAACAATGCGAAAAGCAGGTATCAGTGTAGGAATTCTTCTTCTTTACATGTTATTTTTCTGTATGGAGGTATTGGGGGGGGGGGAGAAGCAATCAGACAGGCAATGTTTCCTCCAGCCACAGTCAGAAGTGTCTTGCTGGCAAAGCTTTGGTTCCGCTGATCTTATAAACTGCCTCTAAAGCTGGGCTGAAACAACCAGGATAATTTTTATCACTAATGTATGAAACGTTACTACCTTTCAAGCAACTACAGATCTATTTTAAGACATACAGGTGTTGTTGTTGTTGTTTGTTAATGCACACACATACACACACACTGTTACCACACATGCTCAAAGACACACGTCCGCACTCATACACATGTACCCAAACATGAATGTTTCATGCATGTCTTTGAGCCATTGGCTCATGACACACCCCAGGGGAAATAGGTATTTACGAAAAATAAGAGAGGCCAATATAGATGTAAACACAATAAAATTTAATGCGGGATGGATGTGTACAATAATAGAAAGGGAAAGCAAAATAAGACTGCCTTCATAAAATAATCAGTAGTTTGAAGAGGTTTTACATCTCTCTCTCTCTCTCTCTCTCTCTCTCTCTCTCTCTCTCTCTCTCTCTCTCTCTCTCTCTCTCTCTCTCTCAGTAATTCTAAGAGGGTTCCTGGAGGAACCTAACTTCCTGAAAGATGAGGAAGAACATGGTTATGCAAAATAGAGAAGGAGAAAAGGGAGAGGGGAGAGGGGGTTGGACACAAAGGTTGGTGTTATGTGAAGATGAGGGGATTACTCAGGTGACAGAATGGTTGGAGAGGGAATAAACATTTTGAGATGAGCAAGGGGAAGACAAGAGAAATGGGAGACCAACAGCCTGATCCTATCCCCCGCCAGCCCATAGCACTCAGTGTCGCTGCCAAAGTATGTGCTGCATGCAATGAGGGGAGGTGACCAGATGCCCTGGAGAGATCATTAACACTTTTTCTTACTTACCTCCCAATAGGCCACCTGGCTCCAATGGCTCTCCTGGACTTATGCCATCTATTTGGCTGGCATAAGTCCAAGGAGACTCAGGGGGCATTTTAGGGTGTGGAAAGGGGGATAGGATCTTGGTGTGTGTGGCAGCAAGTGCTGCTTGCTGTGGCAAGTGGTCTTTGGCAGAGGTGCTGCTTGCTGTGGGCTGGAGGGAAACAGGGTTGGGTTTTCAGTCTCTCTGGAAGGCTTGATTGGGGATGCCGTGTTGCTCAAGAGAGCCAGGACACTACAATAACATATGGCTTAGTGTCTAGAATTTGTAAATATTCAAGGGCTGGAGCCAAGAGCATAACAGCCTGATCCAACTTAAGTCTCCCTCCATGGATGCATTCCACAGTGGACTTTTGGACAGTAGTTTAGCTGGCAGGGGGGAGGTGGGGGCGTTCCACCCCCTGCAGTGTTCTGGTGGTTTTCTGCAGTCTCTGCTGGGTGTGTGTGCAACACTTGCCAGTAGAAGCGGCGAGCGTCGCGAAATGGGCCCTCCTGCCCATCCATGGTTCTGTTTGGCTCCAAATGGATGCATTCCAGAGGTGAAAGGTACTGCGCAGGTGCGGGAGGTGCCATCTTGATGCAAGGGGTGGGGTGAGGCATTGCAATGTCATTCGGGTCCCGGGCCGTCGCCAGCTGGCAATGCCTCTGGTTTTGAGTGTTGGAGGCAAGACTCCACTGCCCCAATGTGTCTACTTGAGTCTGTGCCACCTACTTTGCTCACGCAGTAGATCCAGGTAGAAGGATCAAGAGTGGGAAAGGGGAATAGGATATTGGCGGAGCCGCTGCCACTGGTACTGCCCCCTTTCCTGGCCTCAACACACCCCTCCCTGCCACAGTCTCTGCTCCATTCCTCCCCCTCCCCACCTCATTCCACCCACACCCACCCACCCTTTGGGCTTTTATGGTGGCTGCTGGCACATGGCAGTGGCTGCTCACTGCTTGCAGTGGCGGCCTGGCTGTGCTGAATGGGCGTTGCACTTTGCGACCACCGTAAAGCACACCATGCCCCTGGAACATGCTTTCTGGTAGCGCGGAGGCCCAGTAGGATTGGTCCGTAAATGTCTAGTTTTCTCTAAGGGAAAGAACCTCCAAGATTGGGGTCAGTGTGTTTGCAAGGCAGATAAGATGCTTTGGGACAACATGTGGCCACTTGGGAAAATTTCTACAGAGCATTTCCAGATAAACAAGAAAAGAAAACAAGTTATCTTTTTGAGTCCAGGTTGCAATCTGCTAGCCTCCACTTTGTTCAAGAAGAACATAAGCTTGAACTGGGCTTCTTGCCACCCTGGCACTTACCATAAGCCAGAGTCACATGTTAAGGGCATCCCTGCAATGTTTGGGTGGCTACATAACATCAAGGAACAACCCATTTAGAAAGCTGTTCAGGCAGGCTCCAGGCTGCCTGCAATCAGCTTCTAGCATTGGCCATGTTTGACAAAAGGATTATCAACGGAAGATTAAAATAGATGCTTATGATTCAATGACACCCTAAGAAATGTGTGCTGCTGATGGATTGGGTGTCAAAGATCTTTTCCTCTCCGGTGCTCTAGAGTGTAGAGTAATAAGCCAAAGAACATTCAAGGGAATCTTCAAATGTGCAGAGGGGGCATTTAATACAGTTTAAGAAGGGCAGCGTCTCACTTCTCACTTCATTATATACTCAGATACTTCCATGCAAAATTAATGGGTATCACATCAATTATGAAGGGTGCAGATATGGATAAATCATTACTTCCTCATTTAAAATACAGAAATGCAGGGTCTCGATCCCTTCCTAGATGCTTCTTCCATGCATTTTAAAAAGAAAACTTGTAATTTGCACAACTACTGTACATGATGTGCATTATCAGTGATGTAGACTTGAGTCTATTGACTCGGACTCGAGTCGGACTCAAGTTGTGTCACTGACTTGACTCGGATGTTACTCGGCGATTGTAAGAGACTCGAAAGACTCAAGACTTGGTGCCTTTTACAAGAAGTCCAGTTTTATTCAGGTTTAAACCTGTTTCCCCTATTAAATAGATAGGGACCTTCAACTTGCAACCAAAGACTCAGGACTTGGGAGCAAAGACTTGAGACTTGACTTGAGACTTGGACCCAGAGACATGGGACTTCATTCGAGACTTGGAGTCAGAGACTTGATCCACATCCTTGTGTATTACGTATGTTCTGCCCCAAGGGAAGAGGCAGAACTGACCACCCTAACTCCCTGCCTCCCCTTAGAGCTGTCCTGAGTTGTTGCCTTGGTTGAAGACTGGCTTTGCCAGTGACTTTGCTGAAACTTTGCCCAGACTGCTGCCTGGAGAATAGAGTGCCTCCTAAGGGGAGGAATGGTACAAAGCTTGATTTGCATGAGGAAGATTATAGGTTCAATCACCAGCATCCCCATATAGGACAGGGGAAGACCCCTGCCCAAAATGCTGGAGAGTCACTGCCAGTCAGGGTGGATAATACTTTTTTTTCCTCCTGAATATATTTGTATTTTATTAATATAAAATGGACCGATGATCTACATGGACCAATGATCAGACTCGGTGTAAGGCAGTTTCCTATGTTTTAAGAATCCAGGAAATGAGTGTCATAAATCAAAGGGTTTTATACAAGGAGAAGGAAATTATGATTTACTAGCTTCACTGGCTAGTTAACAAGGTTCTCTTCCTAAATCAATTACTAGATACCAATAAATAACATGAAGGGCTAAGGACAAAGTCTTATTTTGAAAATATCGTTTCAAATTAAGTTAGGGTAGCATTAAAAAAAGATAAGGACAAATCAATTGGAGCACTGATGAATACCAGCAGTCTTACGAATTTCTCTTCTGAAATAGGGGATTGTGGAAAAAAAAGATTTAGAAATAGTGGAGTAGCTAAGTATTGTTAGCTGTGAACTGGAAAGTCCCCAGTTCAAATATTATCTCTAACAGTAACATGAATTTACTGGGTGATCTTAAAGAAGTCACTAATCTGTTCGTTCAGACCTACATCTGTGGTTTTATTTCAGTAATCAATGAGGAGCTAATTACAGTAGCCCACCGTATCCGCGGGGATATGTTCCAAGACCCACCGCAGATATCCAAAACCGCGGATAGTAGTGAACCCTATATAAAAATGGGAAAAGTCATTTTTCGTTGGGGAAGCTAACCTGGTCAGGAATTGCAGCAGTGGAGAGCTGCAGAATGGCAGAGATAGCTTCAGAATGGCCATGCAAAGCATTCCGGGGCGCTACCGGTAATTGGCTAGTGTAATAAGACTAGTGAAAAATAGCCACGGAGAGCTGTAGAATGGCCAGGGACAGCTTTAGGCTGGCTGCATCTGAGGGTTCCCAGCACCCCCTAGGCCTGTTCATTTCGTGCGGAAGAAGTGGAGACCAAGGAGGCTGCATGGCAAATGCTTTTTAAGTAAAGGAAAGGGAGAATGGAAGCATGCCTGCTCATTTGCCTGCTTGCCCTCCATGGGAGCGGGGTGTGAAGATTTGCGCAAGCACAAGTGGCAGCGGGCGGTGGATTCAGGTGGCCCAGAGGCACGTGCTGCCCCTGCACAGTACAGTGATCATGAGACAGCTTTAGTAACACCAAAGAGATGGCAGCCAATCTTCCTGTATTAAATAGGCTACAAAGCCAAATAGCTAGAGACATAGGAGGTATTTCTTGCATTTTCTGCTACTATCCTTAGCACAGTCTGTTCTGTCTTTCAGTTATAACCTGGTGTCATTTTCACTTTTCTTCTAACCTTACCAGAATGCTTCTTCTATACTCTCCCAAGAGCTACTGAAAGTGTTTCAATGGCGCGATGCTTAACCTGCAATCCAGGGCCTTCCTGCTAATGCACCAGGAAATCTGGTTACCATGGGTATAATTACCATAAGTTAATACCTAATAATGTTGGCTGTGGAATTAATGTCCAAAGCCTATAACATGAAACAAACACAAGGCTTTGTTTCTTTGCTGGAAGGAGCAGGATTCTTGCAGAGTTTGTAAATGCCACCCCATATGTGCCAGTTATGTGTCTTTCAACATTGCCCATCTTATTACTATGCAAGCAGCTGCCGAAGTGGTCAGCCGGCATGAAGACTGAAAGTCGAAGCGAAGCAGCCTTCATCCAAGCTGAACAAACAGAGTACTATATATACACAGAGGGTTCTGGCTAAAGTCACACAAAGCAAATTAAGAAATACCTTGGGCTATAATTTACTACAAAAATGCTTTCTAAATTTCTGACACTTTCATTTAACTAACTAATTAAATTTGCTTGTGGGCATTTTACTCGAGCAGTGTAATAACTGAGCTATCCCTTCGAAAGGAAAGGGAAATGACTGTTGTTGGGGCATGTGTGTGTAAACCAGTGTTGACTTCCTGCTGAGTACTTGACCAAAAGGCTCACAGGCCCCCAAACGTCCGCTCTCTGTGACACATCAGGAATTTTTGCACCTGTGAACATATGACCAGTGTCGTGTGTGCAGGGATCTACTAGGCTTGTCGGACAACCCATTGCTTTGTGCTGTGCTTGCTCACCGTCTGTCATATCAATCTTTCCTGTCACGTCAGAGAGCTCCCTGAAGTGTCTTGCAGAATGTGAGTGAGCGACGCAGCTGTCCCTTGAGGGGAAGGATTAGCTTCTCCTCAGGCCAAGGCAGCGGATGCTAAAAAGCAGCAAGGATTTCTTTTGCTGCTTCCTAATACTGCCAGAGCATGCCAGGAAGTAAAAAGCAGCTCTGTCTTATCAAGGAAGGGGCCGAATCACTCACTTACCTGGCCAAGAAGGTGCTTAAACGTGACAAGAAAGATTCTTGTTTCTGCTAGTGTGTTCCAGGGTCTACTCACTGAGTGAACTACCCTACCACTCCCCTCAGGCTCCTTCTCACTTCATTCTAGGCAGCACTCAGAAGCAGGGAGATACATTTTCCCCTCAAGCAGTGATATAGGTACAGTGAGTGTGCTGGGGAGGAGGCAGAGGAATTGTGCCCACAACCGTACCCCTATATCTATGTGCTCACTGGCCACACACCGCAGTCTCTGTGCATTCGGTACTTGTCTGCAGAGGGCAGCACAGGAAGGTTCCTCCACATAATGTGGAACCATAGTGGTTCCGGATTCCACAGAGCATGGGAGAACCCTCCCGGCATTTAGCACTGTCCTCTGTAGATAAACATTGAATATGCAGAGACCCACAGGGCATGGCCACCAAGTGAAATCAGCACGGCTAGCAGGCAGGCACAATCCTATCCCCCCCCCAAACACACACACACACACACACACAAACACACACACAGAGAGAGAGAGAGAGAGAGAGAGAGAGAGAGAGAGAGAGAGAGAGAGAGATCAGGAAGATATACCTCCTTTCTGGTGGAGAGCTGGTGAGCACACTGCTGGAATCCTGAATGTGTAAATAAACCTGTTTTGAATATAGCCACAGCAACAAAGCAGAAATTGATGCCATCATTAACAGTGCTTTGTTCAACTGCTGGATCGCTATGCTCAAATCTTGTGGACAGGCAAGTTTTATTACCATTTTTGTCCCATTTTTATCGGCCTCTTAGTTTTCTTGATGCTCTGTTATTCCAGTTTTTTATGTTATTGCATTGTACTTTTTATATCCTGCTGTTTTTAAAGCTTAGTGCAAAATGCTATGAGAGGCCCAGCTTCAAACACAAAATAAGGGTGCAATGATGTGTGGCCCCAGGGTCCAGATGCATTACGTAGCCCCAACATTCTAGAGGTGATTTAGAAACCTGGAAGACAGCCAGTCACAACTAAGCACTCTTAGCTTAGCTTAACTTCTGTCCCTTTTATTTAAATAGAGAGACTTAAGCACACAATTCTAAAGCACATGCTTAAGTCACTCCCCTAGAAATCAGTGGGACCTAAAAGGACATATATGACTTAGGCCAGGGGTCCCCAACCTTTGCTCGCATACCCCCTATTCAGGACTCCGGCTGCCCCGCGTACTCCCTTTTTTCCCTTTGTAGCCTTTCCCTACGCAAGCTGCGGCGCAAGCGGAAGGACCTGCCCGCCTGTGCTGCAACCCGGAAAAAAGGCTACAGCCCTACACAGTCACAGGGATGTCGTGAGATGTCCCCGGTATCTCCTCCTACCTGTTTTCCTGGGCACCACCATCTTGGATCTCGCTAAATTTGGTGAGATCGAAGATGGCGACGCCTATATCTTCTCAGAATTGGGTGCCGCCATCTTGGATCTCACGAGATTTCATGAGATCCAAGATGGCAGCGGCAAGAAGAACAGGTAGGAGGAGCTACCGGGGACATCTCACGATGTCCCTGTGACTGTGTAGGGCTGTAGCAACTCCCTCCGTGTTACGGCGTGAGCGGGAGGACCCGCCCACCTATGCCGCAACTCGGGAAAAATCCCCTTTTTCTTTGATCACAGCAGCTGATAAGGGACAGCGTCTTGCGTACCCCCGGCCTGCATTCCACCTACCCCAAGGGGTACGCGTACCACAGGTTGGGAACACCTGACCTAGGCAAATGCTCACACAAGCAGGTCAATAAGTTGGCAATGCTGAGTGAAATTAGCAGAGCAGGTCAATGAGCAAACTTGTTAAAGAGTAGAAGAGTTAAAAAACTGTAAAATTAACATATAAAAGATATAAAGGAATGAATAAGTGATGGACCAATTCTGTGTAAACTTTAACCTGTGTAAAGGAGAACACAAAAGGTTTGGCACCCATCCTAGTGGTGACCACTGTATCTCTTATAAGCAAGAAACTGCCATTTTCTCTTATAGAGAACATAAATGTTGCAATTACAATACAACCTATACACCATCCTTAATATCCAGGCACTCTATAATGATTGTTTTTTGTGTATGTGTTTTTCCCCCTTGGAGTGCTATAATTATCTTCTTTGTATAGTTCTGTTTTTCTTTGGGAAAGAGAAAGACATTTTAGGAAAAAGTCAAGAGATGCAATTATACCATTATTTTACCAAGCAGAAATTACTTTCACAAGTTGAGGCTGAAGAAACCTGCTCCAGAGGAAAGCAAAGCAGTTTGCATGGGAACGGTGTGGATGCAGATGTCACTTTTGAATTCCATGTAAATGCTTGGCTTCCTTTCTAGCCATCCACAAAATTGCTGTATCCTGAGCCAAGCCAGTCAAGCAATAAATATGTAGCCATGAATAATTTCTATGACAAAACACAGTCCAGGCCCTGGGAGGAATGAACTTAGTACTTCGTATAAAAGAGCAGATACTGAGGGAGGGCAATGCTCTCCAATCAAGTAACTCCAACAGAGCGAAATGCATGAGAGGCAGCTCTCCAAGAGATCAAGGTGCATAGAAGACAGCTCATCAGGAAATGCTAAGAGGAAGTCTGCAGAAATGGAAAACACACATGGAAACTATCTTGGGGGGGGGATCATCAAGAATTCCTCCATTTCTTAAGAATAAACATGCAGTGCAAGCCTATGGGGTTTACTCTCTGGTAAGCGAGTGTAGGATTTCAGCCATAATTTACCCCTTTTATGTGCACTGGCATCACTGCAGGGGGCGGAGCTCTAAGTTCCGCCACGATCCGACCCTCCGTTACACGGGTGAACGAAGCGGCCCCGCCCCCTCACCTTCGGAGCCTTTCAGGGCAGCGAAAGCAACGCGCAGGGAGTCTCCTGTGTGTTGTTTTCACCGCCTTGAATGGTTCCAAAGGTGAGGGGGCGGTGCCGCTTCGTTCACCCATGTAACAGAGGGTCGGATCGCGGTGAAACTTAGAGCTCCGCCCCCTGCAGTGACACCAGTGTTTCTGTGTCAACAAAGATGATGAACTCCAATGAATGTTGTCTGAACGTCATTATAAGCTAGTAAATTATTTGCCAAATATAACTTACAGCGCAATCCTGTGTAGAAATGCAGTGGCGGAGTGACAGCTCCACCACTGGGTGTCATAAATGTACCGTAAGCCACGTTTTCAACACCTAGTGAGTAAGTGGGACCAGCAGAGAGGCTGGCGCTGCTCACTCACAGTCACTGCCGGAGGACACAGGTAGGTCCTGCGCCAGTCGGGGGCGTAGGGAGGGAGGACCAGGGTGGAAAGGGAAGGGGCGATTGGCCATCCAGGTCAGAGACAGGGGAGGGATCAGCAGCGGCATGGTCCATCGAATCCTATCCCCCCCCCCCGTCCCAGACCTAGCCAGCCTTACATCAGCACCTTGGATTTGCACCGACCATTTTGTCGGCACATATCCGAAGAGGCCCATTGGGCCTACTGGGGCTCGACCCAGGGGAAAGGGACAAACATTCCTTTCTCTCGAGGAGCGCTCCAGCTCCGCTGGCATGGGCCCAATCCTGGCTAGGATGAAGCGGTTGCCTTAAGTACGCCACCACTGCATTCTAGACAGGATTGCGCTGCCCGTCTCCATTTTCCTTCACAGAAATTGTCTTTCACCAAGGTTCTCTCTCTCTCTCTCTCTCTCTCTCTCTCTCTCTCTCTCTCTCTCTCTGCCGCACCATCATTACACTTTATAATACAATTAATTGGTGGGCATATCACATTTAAATAAACTAGAAAAAATACCTGTCTATAAATTGATTCAGCTGAAATACTCCATTGAACAAGCCAAATGTCTCAATCTAGCACATCCTCGTCCTAGGCATATATACTTATTTATTTTATTTATTTACCATATTTATTTATTTTTACCATATTTATTTATTTTATTTACCTGCTTTATTTATTTTATTTATTTACCATATTTCTATCCCGCCTTTCTCCCCACGGGACCCAAGGCAGCTTGAAAGCAATAGCCCCTTTGGTCTCAACCACGTTTATTCCAGACCGTTTTACATACATCAATAAAATTTACTTGTAATGTAATTGTGTTTAGGTGAGGTGTCTGACTGCAAGGTAGTGGATCTGTTGTGGTCCAAAGTGTAGTAAGAGCCAGTGTTGCGTAGTGGTTAGAGTTAGAAAAGAAGCTGAAATCCACCTGAAATCCCTAGTAACAAAGAGTGGACACCATCCACCACCTGTTTCCCACCCCCCTTTCACCAGGGTAAGGATATCTAATGCAGGCTACTGGAAGTCTTTTCAAATTGTATGTTTGTCACATGACAACTGCAGCAAGAAGTTGAGATTGACATGAGTGAAGAAGCTGATACAGATCATACATCACTGACAAAACTTCCATATCACCTCACAGCACCTTGAACACAAATGCTTTTCGACTGAGTCAGTTCACTGATATGGCTCTGTGATGAGAAACCAGGTGATGTACACACTTGGGTGTGAACTGGTTCCTTCTTTTTCTTGAGCATCGATTCACACACCTGAGTTTTGGAAGCAGAGGTAGCCAGCCAAAACCCAGAGGCAAGAGGCGGCACTAATTTGCGCTGCGTTGTCATTTTTAATATACGTTCTAATCTTTCATAGAACCCTTCATTCTAGATGTTTCTTTCACAGTCCAGCTCTCTCTCTCTCTCTCTCTCTCTCTCTCTCTCTCTCTCTCTCCTCTCTCTCTCTCTCTCTCTCTCTCTCTCTCTGGCGTTGTTTTGTGATCATTGGTGCTTGTCCATTTCCTCCCATTCTATATACAGGATAACTGATCCCTGTATTTGCAAAAGTCTTCATTCTAACCTCAGCTTTGTAAAAAGGGATACGTATTAGCTTCCAACCCATAAAATGTAATACCTGATTGTGTGATGGGGACATTGTGATCTTATGCTCCCAAATATTTAATTTTCACCATGCTATACTCTCTCTTAGCATGATGACTGTGAATCTTAAATCCGATTTCATCCACATCTTAGAAAACTAAGCAGGGCTTCAGCCATGAACAGCTTCCTTCAGTCATTCATCAATTCGTATGACAATCAGTGTCTGTGTAATTGAAATTCTTTATCAGTATCTGCTCTACATACCTTCGACACTTCCTGATCTAATTTTTCAGCCATTCAGCTCCACAGCAGTGTCTCCCTGAACATTTTTTACCCATTCTGTAATTACAATTCAACTGTCTCGAATGTGGCAACAAACCTCAATATCGTATAATGCATAGTTATGAGACCCAGTTCTATGATGCCCCCATTCACTTCAATCGGAAACTTTGCTTCAGTACAGCAGGAAGGGAAGATAGGCCCATCTATCTCAGTCCTTAGTGTGTCGCCAGCAATTGAATTCTAAAATGAATAGCAACAAGGTTATTTAAAACTGATGGATATTGGTGGTGCTCCGTTGAACGTTGGGAATAGCTGCGAGTCTAGTCTTTATGGCCGATTTTCAAGAATATGGCCTTACTTTATGGCCTGTAAAACTAAGCAAAGGTGTCTGTTGTTAATGGTGGCAAGTATAAATGATCCACAGCTTACTTTTACTCACTGCTTCCCTTCCCATCTGCTGGTGGAAGCGGAGTTTGCCAGGTGTGAGTTTCATTGCATGATATGTTTCCCTTTATGAGTGTGTGTCCCAGTACTGTAGGCTAGATGCCAGCATCGGAAGAATTGACTTATACTGTAGGTTCAAATCAAATTGTGAAATTTGACACTTGACCCCCCCCATCACTTTACCTTCACTGCCCCTTAAGTTTTTGCCATGTTAGAATTTGGTAGTGATGGCCAGAATTCTGGCAGAATTTTTGTTCAGCCCTTAAACACCCAGGATCCCTCAAAGGGTTTAGACCTGGCAAGTCCATGCCTACTTGGCTTACTAGCCCATGCTCCAAGCTTCTTCCTCAGGCCTTTTTCTCTTACACTTGCCCTTTCCTCAGGTTCCTGTATCTCACTCCACTACCTATTCTGTTCCTTTTCTTCAACCAGGGAATCCTGGGAATTGTACATCAGTGAAGAGCCTTGGAATCACTAAAGCACTGGCGTCGACAGGGGGAGGCGGGGGGGCGGGCCGCCGGGGGGTGACGCGCGTCTAGAGGTGACGCGCGATCACCCCTCCACTTACAGTTTGGAGCGGAGGGTGGGCCCGCCCGCCCTCCCCTGTGTCCGTTTGGCTCCAAAATGAGCCGAAAACGGAGCGGGGAGGGCGCTCTGCTCCTGCGCGTGACGTCACACGCGGGGGCGGAGCCTCCCCTTAAGGGCGACGCGCACCCCCAATCTGGGGTGACGCGCGTCGTCGCGACGCGACTGCACTAAAGGAATTCCCAACAACTTCACATATACTGAAATTCTCAAGGTTTTTGTGGAGCAAGTCACGACCATTAGTCCAGTTAATCCATATGACATGAATGAGGTATTAACAGGCTTCATGAGCCCTTTTGAGCTCCAGTGCCCCAAATTGTGTCCATTATTTTAAGGGAAATTAATAATGTTCAGCTCATCACAATTCCATAGGACATAACACATGCCTTTTATTTAGGGTGCCACTGTCTCAACACTGACGTGCCTCTGAACTATGCAGATCACAATCTGTTGTCAGACTGTTGAGGATGGTTTGTTGCTGGAGGTTGAAACGTCTTGTAGGCTGTTTCGTGAGCTCCAGTTTGAGGGAGCCCTAACAGTGAGCATGCATGGATGTCACTGTTTCTCTGATGTGGTAAAATGATGAGGTCATTCTGTGGACTTAGGGTCACCTTTACCTTTACCAGTTGTTGTGGCACTTTGGCCTGAGCTGAAGAGTCTTTGCTGGATCAGACAAAAAGACCTAACCTGAGAATAGTCCCATCCTGACTAGTCAAAGATAAAACAAATGGAAGGTGAAAGACAGAGATGTTAAACCATCATAAGAACATAAGAACATAAGAAGAGCCCTGCTGGATCAGGCCAAAAGCCCATCTAGTCCAGCTTCCTGTATCACACAGTGGCCCCACCAGATGCCTCAGGGAGCACACAAGACAACAAGATAACCTGTTTCCCGTTGACACTCCCTTGCACCTTGCACAGAGAAAACCCACTTCTAAAACTAGGAGGTTGCTTATGGCTTGTAACCTGTGATGGTCTTTTCCTCCATGAATCTGTCCAAACCCCTTTTAAAGGCATCTAGGCCAGGTGCCATCACCACATCCTGTGGCAAGGAGTTCCACAGATGAATTACACGCTGGGTAAAGAAATATTTTATTTTGTCTGTTCTAACTCTCCTTCCACTCAATTTTAGTGCATGTCCCCAGGTTCTGGTGTTGTGCAAGAGGGATAAGAATTTCCCTCTATCCACTCTCTCCATCCCATGCATAATTTTATACGTCTCAATCATGTCCCCCCTCAGGCGCCTTTTTTCTAGGCTGAAAAGCCCCAGATGCTGTAGCCTTTCCTCATAAGGGAGGTGCTCCAGCCCACGAATCATTCTGGTTGCTCTTTTCTGCACCTTTTCCAATTCAACTATATCCTTTTTGAGGTGTGGTGACCAGAACTGGACACAATACTCCAGATGTGGCCTTACCATCGATTTGTACAAAGGCAGAATGATATTGGCCATTTTATTCTCAATCCCTTTTTTAATGATCCCGAGCATGGAATTGGCCTTCTTCACAGCCGCCGCACACTGGGTCGACACTTTCATCGACCTGTCCACCAGCACCCCAAGATCTCTCTCTTGATCCATCACAGACAACTCAGAACCCATTAGCGTATATGTGAAATTTTGGTTTCTTGCCCCAATGTGCATCACTTTGCACTTACTTACACTGAAGCGCATCTGCCATTTTGCTGCCCATTCTCCCAGTTTGGAGAGATCCTTCTGGAGCTCTTCACAATCCCTGCTGGTCTTCACCACCCGGAAAAGTTTAGTGTCATCTGCAAACTTGGCCACCTCACTGCCTATCCCCGACTCCAGGTCATTTATGAATAAGTTGAAAAGCACTGGTCACAAGACCGATCCTTGGGGCACACCACTTTTCACCTCTCGCCATTGTGAAAATTGCCCATTGACTCCCACTCGCTGATTCCTGGTCTTCAACCAGTTCCTAATCCACAAGAGGACCTGCCCTCTTATTCCCTGACTGTGGAGTTTTCTCAGGAGCCTTTCATGAGGGACTGTGTCAAACGCCTTCTGAAAATCCAGATATATAATATCCACGGGTTCGCTCGCATCCACATGCCTGTTGACCTTTTCAAAAAATTCCCTTGAGGGGAAGGATTAGCTTCTCCTCAGGCCAAGGCAGCGGATGCTAAAAAGCAGCAAGGATTTCTTTTGCTGCTTCCTAATACTGCCAGAGCATGCCAGGAAGTAAAAAGCAGCTTTGTCTTATCAAGGAAGGGGCCGAATCACTCACTTACCTGGCCAAGAAGGTGCTTAAACGTGACAAGAAAGATTCTTGTTTCTGCTAGTGTGTTCCAGGGTCTACTCACTGAGTGAACTACCCTACCACTCCCCTCAGGCTCCTTCTCACTTCATTCTAGGCAGCACTCAGAAGCAGGGAGATACATTTTCCCCTCAAGCAGTGATATAGGTACAGTGAGTGTGCTGGGGAGGAGGCAGAGGAATTGTGCCCGCAACCATACTCCTATATCTATGTGCTCACTGGCCACACACCACAGTCTCTGTGCATTCGGTACTTGTCTGCAGAGGGCAGCAAGATTCTAACAAAAAAATTCTAACAGGTTTGTGAGGCAAGACTTCCCCTTGCAGAAGCCATGCTGACTATCCCTCATCAGAGCTTGTTCTTCTATGTATTTTAAGATTTTATCCTTAATGAGACTTTCCACCATCTTCCCTGGAACAGATGTTAGGCTGACCGGCCTGTAGTTTCCCGGGTCCCCCCTCCTTCCTTTTTTAAAGATTGGCGTGACATTAGCTATCCTCCAATCCTCTGGCACAGTGGCCGTTTTAAGGGACAAGTTGCATATTTGGGTCAAGAGGTCAGCAACTTCATTCTTGAGTTCCTTCAGAACTCTTGGGTGGATGCCATCCGGGCCTGGTGATTTATTGATCTTTATTTTGTCAATTAAGTCTGAGATGTCTTCTCTTTTAACCTCTATTTGACTTAATTCTTTAGTCAGGGGAGACCGTTCCGGCAGCGGTATTTGCCCGAGGTCTTCTGCCGTGAAGACAGATGCAAAGAACTCATTAAATTTCTCTGCAGTATCCAAGTCCCCTTTTATCACCCCTTTCTCTCCCTCACCATCCAGCGGACCAACCGTTTCCCTGGCAGGTTTCCGGCTTCTAACATATTTGAAGTAGCTTTTATTATTCCCTTTTATGTTGCCTGCCATACGTTCCTCAAAGTCTTGCTTGGCCTCCCGTATCATCTTTTTACATTTCTTTTGCCACAGTTTGTGCTCCTGTTTATTTTCCTCATTAGGGCAAGACTTCCATTTACGGAAGCAAGCTTCCCTGCTTTTTATAGCCTCCTTAACTGTGCTTGTTTGCCATGCCGGCACCCTCCTGGACTTGGTCGAGCCCTTCCTCCTTTGTGGGATACACTCCCGCTGGGCCTCTATGACTGTTGTTTTAAACAGCCTCCATGCACTCTGGAGCGATTGGACTCTTTTTACCCTCCCTTTCAGCTTTTTTTTTAACTAGTCTCCTCATTTTGGGGAAGTCAGCCCTTCGGAAGTCAAGGGTTTTCGTGTCAGATTTGCTCGGCACTCTCCCTCCGACATGCATGGCGAAACAGATCGCAGCATGGTCACTATTCCCCAACGGTTTGGTAACATTTACCTCCCTGACCAGATCTTGAGTGCCACACAATATCAAGTCCATAGTCACCTGTCCTCTGGTCGGTTCCGTGAAAAGCTGCTCTAAGGCACAGTCATTTAACATATCCAGAAATCCAGTCTCTCTTTCATGACCTGAGCATGAATTGACCCAATCGATGTGAGGATAATTGAAGTCCCCCATGACTACAACCCTGTCTCTCATTGACACCTCCCTGATTTGCTTCCTCATTTCAAGATCCCCTTCAGGTTTTTGATCTGGAGGACGGTAGCATGCCCCTACTATTACATCACTCTTTGAGCCTGGTAATCTAACCCACTGTGATTCTATGGAGGAGTCGGAGCCCCCCTCCAGCTCTACTCTGGTGGATTCTACCCCCTCTTTGACATAGATGGCCACCCCACCTCCAACACGCCCCTCTCTGTCCCTCCTATAGAGTTTATATCCTGGAATTGCAGTATCCCACTGGTTCTCCGCATTCCACCAGGTTTCTGTTATACCTACTATGTCAATGTTTTCCCTAGCCACCAAACATTCCAGTTCTCCCATCTTTGCCCGTAGACTTCGGGCATTTGCATAAAAGCACTTATATACCTGGTCCCCCAAGAAGGGCTGCATGTTTGCACCTTTATTCCTGCAGCCTTCTGTCCTGCTAGACTGGCTGTCATGTCCCATCACGCTACCACTCCCAATTCTTACTCTGTTATTACTTGAATAATAATTCAATTGAATCAGATTGCACTTGAATCAGATTGCACTGCCAATTGATCGCCATGCAGAAAAAGGGAAAGACAGAATAGTGGAGCCAGAGGGACAAAGTTCACCTGTTCTAGTCTGCTGAGTCAGTTTCCAGGAGAAGGTGTTCAGGTGCTAGTGGAACTGGCAAACTCCAGGAGCAGGGCAGAGTGCCCAGACCCCAGAGGAATCCTCCGCTAAGAGCAGAAGGAAAGTCTTGGGGAAACAGAGCTGAGAGTGTCTACAAGGTGCTTAAGGCAAAAGAGATGAAGAAGAGACTGCTCTTGCTTGAGTACCCCAGGCAAGGCTTGGAGTCCAGACTGTGAGTTTGAATGGCTCCCAGCAGCTTTTAATGATTTCAGTTCTGGCACAGCCCAGAGCGGCAGCTTGGCTTGGGGTGCCAGGTGTAGCTCACAAAAATCCAAGAGACACACACTTTAGCTGGGAAAGCCAAGGGTAATTATAGGCACTTGAGGTCCAAGAAGGTGAATTCTGAAGGGAGGGTAAAAGCGGAGAGGCCAAGGGGGAGATGTTTAGAGTCTAAACATCCCCGATAACACTAAAAAAACCCCGAAAAACTCTAAAAAACAAAAAAAAACCTGAAACAAAACGGAAACGTAAGGAGGCCCGCACCCCCCCAGAGCCTCAGCGCCCTACGCCCTGGGGCCCCCCGCCCCCCGCCCTATATCAGCCGACGCCTCTGGTTTAGACATAGCCAAGGGCAGCCAGGCACAGCCACTCAAAGGCGTTTCTATAGTGGGGGTAGTACTGTAAGTTGCGCCCCGTCCTAGTCCCCGTTTACAATCCGGAACGAGGAGGCCCCGCCCCCTCACCATCAGAGCCATTCCGCGTGGTGAAGGTAAAGGGCAGGGAGTCTCCTGAATGGCTCCGCACGGAATGGCTCGGTGTTTTTATTGATTTTTATTGTTTCTTAAATTATTAATTTTTTCTGTATTGTTAAAATTTATTCGTGGATCTTTGTAAGCCACCTTGGGCATTTGCTCCTGCATGGGAAAAGACGGGATATAGTTTTTAAAAATAAATAAATAAATTTGAGTTGGGCCTGGTTGCTTGTGCTAGGCCTGCCCTGGGCCCCACATTTCCTTAGGGATGGCCCCACCCACCCCACCAACCACCCCCATCCCCCCCACCCCCCCCACCCCCCACCCCACACCCCCCCACCACCCCCACCCCCCACCCAACCCCCCCCACCCCCCCCCCCACCCCACCACCCCCCCCCCACCCCCCCCCACCCATCCCACCCCCACACCCACCCCCACCCCCACCCCCCCACCCCCCTCCACCAACCCCCCAACCCCCCCAACCAACCCACCCAACCCACCACCAACACCCCCCCCCACCACCCCCCACACCCCCCACAACCACCCCCACCCACCCACCCCCCCCCCCCACACCCCACCCACACCAAACCCCCCCAACCCCACCACCCCACACAACCACCCCCCCCACACCCAACCACCAACCCCACCACGGGGAGGGCGGGAGGGCCCAGCTCCACCTCCAAACTGTAAGTGGGGGTCGCGCATCACCCCTATGCGTGCGACACCCCCCGGCGGCCCGCGCTTCCCCCTGTCGACGCCCATGGCAACAGCTAGCAATTGTTCTCCTGAGCAATCTTTTTTCCCTTGCTCACATGAATGGGGAAATGTAGCTGACAGATATTGTGCTGTGTTAAATCTTGAGGGCTCCTGCCTAAGTAAAAAGAAGGGGGGGAATGCAGTGGTAGCTCACACAGGACACTGAAGTGTTCGTGGAAAAAGGTCACAGCATGCTGTCATTATTTCCTTGGAACCTGAAGGCTGGAAGGTGAATTCTCTGTAGATATATATAGATGCCAATTCCCTGAAACAGTACGAAAAAGAGTATGAGGTCACATCCACAAGAGGAAGGTTCTCTGAGGCAAAGCATCAAAGAAGCAGGAAACATTCAATTACCACCAGTCCTGCCAGGCTTCAAATTCCAACTTGAAACATGGTGCTCAGAAAGCCTTTCCTGAAGTCTTACTTTCCTCTTACTCTGATTCTTTAACACTCCGAGTCAAGCAAAGGGCTTTTTTCTCCACAAGTTTATTTATTTTGTAGATTTCCACCCAACATTTTTGCAGCTCACAACACTTGAAAAGAATAGAGCGATCAAAACAGTGAAATACTGATCTGTAAGCAGCCTGTGACTCTGTTAATGAAGGCCAGAACATGGGAACCAGCATACAACACTGTTATATAGATCAAGTGTACACTGTTGCCAACAAAGGTTTTATATTTGGATTACTGATCAGTGATAGGGGAAATGGAAAAACAATTAGGAGGTCTGGCTCAGTTGGTAGAGCAGCTGTCCCATATGCCTGAAGATCTGAAGGACAGCAGTTTGGGACGCCCGGCAGTATCTGTGTGCTGTCGGAGAGCTGTCGGCATGCCACTGAAAAGCTGCAGAGCCTCTGTGAGGACCAGCTGCACTTTGAGTGGGAGTCAAGTTTGCCTTGGTGAGGCGGCCAACGCCAGAGAGAGGCTGGACTGTGAAGGAAACCACCCAGAATGAAGGGTTCTATGCAAGACTAGAACATATTGTATTGTAAAAACCCCTTGGGGTTTAGAAAGCCTGCCTATGTAAACCACCTTTGAATTAAAGTCAGTGGAGAAATCCAATGACCCCCCCCCCCCAAAAAAAAAGTGGTTTATAAATACTGGTTATTATTATTACTACATTTAAAATGTACAGTTGCAAGAAAAAGTATGTGAACCCTTTGGGATTACGTGGAGTTTTGCATGAATTGGTCATAAGATGTGCTCTGAACTTCATCTAAGTCACAACAATAGAAGAACACAGTCTGCATAAAATAATACGACACAAAAATTAGATGTTGCCATGGTTTAATTGAACGTAACATGTAAACATTCACAGTGCAGGGAGGAAAAAGTATGTGAACCTTTGGACTTAATAACTGGTTGACCCTCCTTTGGTAGCAATAACCTCAACCAAACGTTTCCTGTAGTTGCAGATCAGACCTGCACAACGATCTGGAGTAATTTTGGACCACTCCTCTTCACAAAACTGTTTCAGTGTAGCAATATTCTTGGGATGTCTGGTGTGAATCGCTCTCTTAAGGTCATGCCACAGCATTTCAATCGGGTTGAGGTCAGGACTCTGACTGGGCCACTCCAGAAGGCGTATTCTGTGCTGTTGAAGCCATTTTTTTGTTGAATTACTTGTATGCTTTGGGTCATTGTCCTGTTGCATCACCCATCCTCTGCGGAGCTTCAGTTGGCGGACAGATGGTCGTACGTTTTCCTGCAAAATGTCTTGATAAACTCTGGAATTCATTTTCCCATCAATGACAACAATCCGTCCAGGCCCTAAGGCAGCAAAGCAGCCCCAAACCATGATGCTCCCTCCGCCATGTTTTACAGTGGGGATGAGGTTTTGATGTTGGTGTGCTGTGCCTTTTTTTCTCCACACATAGTGTTGTGTGTTCTTCCCAAACAACTCAATTTTGGTTTCATCTGTCCACAGTATATTTTGCCAGTAGTGATGTGGAACATCCAGGTGCTCTTTTGCAAACTTCAAACGTGCTGCAATATTTTTTTTTTTTTTTGGACAGCAATGGCTTCCTCCGTGGTGTCCTCCCATGTACTCCATTCTTGTTTAACGTTTTCCTTATTGTAGATGTGTCAACAAAAATGTTAGCATGTGCCAGAGATTTCTGTAGGTCTTTAGCTGACACTCTAGGATTCTTCTTTACCTCATGAAGCATTCTGCGCTGTGCTCTTGCAGTCATTTTTACAGGACGACCACGCCTAGGGAGAGTAGCAACAGCGCTAAACTTTCTCCATTTG
Source organism: Plestiodon gilberti rubricaudatus (assembly GCA_026170595.1). NCBI lineage: Eukaryota > Metazoa > Chordata > Lepidosauria > Squamata > Scincidae > Plestiodon > Plestiodon gilberti. Next base: position 77,233,255 of record JANXHW010000002.1, read on the forward strand.
TAGACAGTCTGTCTTACCATGGACACATGAACATCAAGGCTTTTGGAGATACTTTTGTAACCCTTTCCAGCTTCATGCAAGTCAACAATTCTTGATCGTAGGTCTTCTGAGAGCTCTTTTCTGCGAGGCATGGTTCACATCAGACAGTGCTTCTTGAAACCAGTAAACCCAAAACAGGTGTGTGTTTTTAAAAGGCAGGGCAGCTGTCAGCAACACATCCAATATCATCACACTGATTGGAGTCAAGGTTGGCTCACTCCTGGCTCCAATTAGCTCTTGGAGACGTCATTAGGCTAGGGGTTCACATATTTTTTCCTCCCTGCACTGTGAATGTTTACATATTACATTCAATTAAATCATGGCAACATCTAATTTTTGTGTAGTATTATTTTACGCAGACTGTGTTCTTCTATTGTTGTGACTTAGATGAAGTTCAGAGCACATTTTATGACCAATTCATGCAAAACTCCACGTAATCCCAAGGGGTTCACATACTTTTTCTTGCAACTGTATGTATATGCCACTCTTTCTTTAGAAAGCTCAGAGTGACTTACATGGCGTCTGGTGGTGTCTCTGGCAACATAATAGGTATCTGTGTGAATAAAGGACAATCCATATATCCTAGAAATTGCTATTCATGTCATCTTCGTTTCCATGGCCATCTGAACATGTGCAATCCCCTTCCTGAAACAAAGGCAAGAGCTTTATTTATGTCACTGCAACCACTGGAAACTAGACATCTCTCCGATTTGCATCTTCACTCTTCCCCTTACCCCTTCTGTTCAGGAGCTAAGTACCTTCCTCCTTTCCCCCTGCTATCGCGTTCCCAAAGAAGGGTGCATCTTTCCAAGGAAAGTGCCCACCTCCAGCGACGCCACTGCCTCACCCCTCCAGTGCAAAGTCCTGGCTGACTCTCAGGAATATCAGCAAAGGAACCCAGATGGAGTTAGGAAAGACTACACATTTGGAGAGTGAGGTCATTGGCAACATCACCCAGTTTGAAAAGCCTCCCCCCCATGCTGCCATACTCAGGCCCCACCAAATTTGGGTCTTTTGAAATTGGGCTTGACTTGTCTTATAGCCAGCTTTGTCTGTCAGTACCCTCCCCTCCCTCCCCCCCAGTAAAAAAGCCTATTTGCTTTGGGAAGAGGGATGGGACAAATTGCACCAGGGAGGGCTCAGAAATGACACTGAAGGACTTGCTGGAAATGATGCTCCTGAAACATGAGCATTTTTAGCATGTTTCAGAAATTCACATAACTTTCAAGATGAGTTGAAAGGAATCCACCCATTACTAGTGGCAAACAAAATATGAATAAGTTATATGTTTGGCATGAGAGTGAATGAGAGGGGGAATGTTTACAAAGATTTTTTTAAAAGCAAGTACACATGGCTTAGACTAGAGCAATAAATTTCTGAAATAGTTAGCACGTCATGTTAAAAAAAGAAAATCAGAAAACCAAGAACCAATGTAAGTAGGCAATTTGTTTTCAAATGTTAAATTATTGCCTAGCTATTGTATTTTCCCAGCAAAGTGTGACTAAATAATTTGCAAAAAACATTTTTTATGCAATGAAGAAGCTAATTATTTATAAAATCCAATCACAGATTGCAAAGATGAATAATAACCAGCATTCAATAGAGATGGAAAATTGTGAGCACTTTTGTACAACGTGTGTGTGTGTGTGTGTGTGTGTGTGAACAACCAGCTTTATTATTATTATTATTATTATTATTATTATTATTATTATTGGATGGAGAAAGATAATGTTTCTCAGTAATTTATTTCCTCCTGGCTCCTTAGCTGAAAGAAAACAGGCTCTGGATGAGGAAAAGAGATTACAGGGGTCTATTGGAGTTCTATTTCAGTCTTCTAGTTTCCTTTTCCAGCAAAAGTGACACTTAAATCCTTGACACACCTTCCAAGTCTCTCAGTCACACTCCCTCCAGGCTCTACCCCCTTAGCTAGAACCCTGATCCTATCAGTAGCTGCAAGGCTTCATAACAACGTAATCCAAACTAAAAAAAAAAAGTAGTAAAGTAACCACACCTTTCCGTTCTACTTCACATATACCGTATTGGTCTGAATATAAGACTCACTTTTTTCTCCTAATTTAAGTTTTTAAACTAGGGGTGCGTCTTATAATCAGGCTGTTGCAATTTAATGCCAGTGATTTAATTAAATTTTTTTAATAGCGCCAAACTTTAAGGGTGCGTCTTATAATCAGTTGTGTCTTATACTCGGGACAATACGGTATATTCGTTGGTCACATTTATAAACAAATACCAAACTCTTTTTAATTCCTACCACCCCCATGGGATGGTGAACAAGACTTAAGTTAGAAATGTGACTCTACTAAGAGCAGCATCTTTTTTTTTTAAGTACATCTTCCGGCAATGTTATTCTTGCACATAAACCTGCAGCATTTCCCAGTGCTTGATAACAATACACTGTCATTTTGGATTGCTCTTTGACATTTTGGAAAGAAAAGAACTGCAGGCATATACTAAAGCTATTCACCTAAGATGCATTAATTCTCCAAAAGTAGGTTACAAGGAGCATATTATTTAAAGGACATCTTGCATAGGCTTGTTCTCTTGCATTGCATGCTGCTTGTTATGCTTTGAGCATCAGCAAGTCTGAAGTCATTTCTAATAATGGACAAGCAAATATCATTGCATGTGGCTGCATCCAACAACAAGATCAGAAGGTGATGAGGTGTTATAAGAGGACTCTGATCTAATGTTTTCCTGCAGGGACATGTTTTACTTGGGATTTTTTTGTGAGTGCAAAGGAAATTTCTTGAATGAACCTCACACAGAATCTGTAAAACCTGGGTTGTTGTCATGCTTTGAGGGCATTTGGCGTTTCTGCATGATCAGGTCCTCAGAAGAGGAGGATCTAGGTTATGATTAGGCAGTGGGGCAGAGACCTGAGCAGAACCCTGCACCCGCTTCCTGGGGAGCCAGGAAAGATGTAAATAAAGCATGCTATAACCTGATATCTCACTTGAACACTGAGAAATCTCAATGAAACTCAGTGTGAACATAAGAACAAAAGAAGAGCCCTGCTGGATCAGGCCAAAGGCCCATCTAGTCCAGCTTCCTGTATCTCACAGTGGCCCCACCAGATGCCTCAGGGAGCACACGAGACAATAAGATACCTGTATCCTGTCGCCACTCCTTTGCATCTGGCATTATGAGATAGAGGTAGCCTACTACTAAAGCCTACTAGTGTATATACTAACGTGACAGCCTACTAGTGTGTATTTTTTAAGACACAATACTGCAAATGGACAATTATGTCTTTAAAATACACACTGAGTTTCACTGAGGTTTCTCAGTGTTCAAGTGAGATATCACTATCAGGTTATAGTGTGCTTTATTTACATCTTTCCTGGCTCCCCAGGAAGTGGGTGCCGGGTCCTTCTCAGGTGTCTGTACCATTGCCTAATCATGGTAAGATAAAGGTATCCCTTGACAATTAAGTCCAGTCGTGTCCGACTCTAGGGAGCAGTGCTCATCTCCGTTTCAAAGCCGAAGAGCCAGCGCTGTCCGAAGACGTTTCCATGGTCATGTGGCCGGCATGACTCAACACCGAGGCGCATGGAACGCTGTTACCATCCTGCTGACGCGGTACGTATTAATCTACTTGCAATTTCTTGCTTTCGAACTGCTAGGTTGGCAGGAGCTGTCGCATGGATTCGAACTGCCGATCTTTCGATCGACAGCTCATGGTTCAGTGGTTTAACCCACTGCGCCACCTGCTGGCTTCATGCCTAATCGTGGAGCCCTGCAATAACCCTAGATCATCAGTGTTTTGGTTTCCCAAGCTTTTTCGACCTGCGATTCTCTTGACCGTTGGCCGCAGCTCCCCATTACATTATATTGATGCCTGCCAATTGGCATTGCACTGTTTTCCAAGAGGATTTCGTGGCACTCCGCGGTTCCCCTGGCTGGCTTCTGCGGCTTCCCTGGGAGCCAGCCGCACCTCCCAGTTTGGGAACCACTGACCTAGATCCTCCTCTTCGGAGGACCTGATCATGCAGAATCACCAAATCACTGACCCCTGCACTCATTTTCAAGGGAGGGGGGAAAAGATGCAAAAGACATTGTAATGTCCTCTGTGAAACCAATCCTCTCAAAGTTGGCCTTTGCTCTTTAATTGTGGATCAGATTGGGTCCATGCATCTCTAGCAACAGATGACTGAGAAAAAGACATGAAGAGAAACAGAGAGAGAACACAGAAAATCTGAAGATAAAGACTATTGCTGTGTAAAGAGTTTCTCACAGCAGGAGAAAAACTCAATTCAGGGACTGGGAAATTAAGATCAACAACTAATGTACAGATGTGATTAAAATCCTGGTCTTTGCTTATGATGTACTCATTGCTGCATGATCCGCTTAAGACTAAACGTTTTTTTTTTCAAAATTCAAGATTAATAAAGAGAGAGAGAGAGGGAGAGGGAGAGAAACTATTGCTTACTGCATACATACATAAAGGTGCCACAACAACCCCCTCCCCCCAGTATACATTGCACCTTAGAGATGCAGCATAAACTCAAGAAAGAAATTCTCTCATTGACGGATCATTGCTCTGATTTGGTCTAACAATACCTACGGCTGCTTGAGGAAGAAGCAATGTGAACAGCAGTTGTCTCTCTCTTCTGTTCTCATTGCAAGTGGCCTGAGCGGTCACTCACACAGTATCAAATTCAGAAGCCTGCAAGGGCGGTTTTGTCACCAAGATTTGTAGAAGATCTGTTTTTCCAGAACCTAAAAACCTCAGGCTCTTTCATTTCTATTTAATATACTGTATAGATAAAATGCAAGGTATGCAGATCAGATATACCTCTTCCTCAATTCTCACATAGCATAGCGGCTTATATTTTAGGGCATTCCCCTGTTATATTTCTTGTGGGGTTTTGCTAAAATCTCATTCATTTGGATTAGTAATGATTTATCCCAGCTTCATCTTAACTTTCTTTTAATGAAGTTACACTAATTACTTTTAATCAAAATCAAGAATGTCTACACGGGTCTTAATCCAATTTAACTCGCCTAGGCTTAAAATGTACACCTTCAGTTAATCTAGATCAATAATTCCACGTAGGCAAGCCCTAAGCAAATGTTACAGGATATCTATTCTTCTTCTGCTCCCTCGACTTTGCCCCTTGGAGGTTAGAAAAATACTTTGCTACTGCATTTCATTTTGAGCACATCTTTGCTTAATTCTGACACAACTGAGATTAACATAACAAAGTAATCAGTGTATTGCAGGTCAATATATTGCTCAGACATTAACACCAGTGAAGCTTAAGAGTCCAAGTGAGAAATCGTGAGAGGCCTATTGACATAAATAGGACATTTTGCTTTTTTACCAGGAAGAAAGTGAAAATAAGAGTTGCTTGCAGGAGTTATTCTTCCAAAACCAAAAACTATCTTCAGCTACACAGCTCTAAATTTAAGAGTTAAGCATTTCAGACCAGCATGCTTTCTCGAAAATAAAAAAAGCTTAGCTCAAACCTTTTCATTTCAGTTCCTTATTCTCTGCAGCTGTGTTTTGTTCTTCCTTTTTTATTCCTTTTCGAAAATTCACAGAGGCAAAATAAAATATTGAGGGAAAGTAGTGTTATGGAAAGCTTTTCATATGTGCCGAGTAAACGCCGAGTAGCATTTGCAGAATTTAAGGGCATACAGTGAAGTTATTCTTTTTAAATGTAACAGAGCCTAGAGTTCATGGAAAAATACCAAACCTCCAGTACAGGCTAGAAGAAAATAGGTATCTATGTAAAGTGAATGGGGACTTTCATAATACTATAGGAAGTATAGTGGAACACCTAAAGTGAATTTCAAGGGCAACAAAAGGCATTTTGATAAGACTAGCAAGATTTTGGAGTTCCACACATCCCTAGATTGTACCACAAGTGAAATGTGAAGCAGATTTGTCACAGAAGTAACTAAACCTCTGTGACAGTTACTGAAGAATTTCTGGAGACTTGCAAGGAAAACCAACAGAATTTTGATGACTAGTGAAATTTCTGAGAAGGGGGTCAGACAGTCAGACATCCTTAGTAGAAAACGACAAATCATATAAGAAAAGCACCAAAGAATTCCCAAGAACTTTTGAAATTTTCACTTCAAGACTGTCTTATCTGTCCAGTTCAGTGTCCTTTCATGCTGTTCTTCAGCTATGATATGGTCTGACTTGCACTATGAACTTAATTAACGGATGATCAAGGTCAGCTGGGATGCCAGGGCTATGTACCTGACTTGCACCAGCAACAGATTATTTTACTTGAGGGGGAAAACCAGGCAGGGTTTTTGTTGTTTTGTTTTGTTTTGTGTTGTTTTGCATGTGACAGGAGGAAAATAAGCCATGTTGAATTTTGGAGCTAGGGTGCACACAGAATTCTTGGGAAGCTGCAAGGTTATGTTGTTGCTTTGTGGGACTGATATTGCTTTAGGAATAAGACTGCTTGCGTGTTACCTGCTTCTCAACTTCTCTGCCTGTAGAGTCACCAATACATAGATATTAAAAAATAACCACAGGTTTCCTGTACTTTCTGCTCAACAGGAATACATATCCAAGTCTATAGGGAAAGAGAGCAAGTTACAAGGCACAACTGATAGAATCGCAAAAATCTTCAGACAACACAGTATCAACTTTGTGTTCAAGCCTACCAGGAAGCTCTTGCAATGCCTGAAAAATACCAAGGATAAAAGACCTGCTCTTTCTGCCCCAGGGGTATATTGTGTTACTTGCAGTTGTGGGAAGGCATGCATCAGTACCACCAAATGATCAACTGCTACCAGGATTAAAGAGCATGAATGAGCTGGCCGGCTATGTCATCGGGACCAATCTGCATTAGCCAAACACTCCCTGGTCACTGGCCATAAAATAGAATTTCAAAAAACCAGGATTCTGGTACAGGAAACAGCATACAGACAAAGGCTACACCAAGAAGCAATAAAAATTTGAAGACATAAAAATCTGGTGAACAGAAAAGAAGAGATGTCTTTGATAGATAAAATTTGGATTCCAACGATAAACAAACACAATAATAATAAATATAGCAACAGTGTCACAAAGTAACCCCGCTCAGGAACCTGCACCAAGTTCTGCAGGCTGGCTGCTCTTTTCTTCGCATCAGCGGTCCTTTGATTTTAGATGTCCCTGGATGTTAACTTTGAAACTCACCTGTGACTGTGCATCAATTTAATTTTTGAGTGGCTGAGCTTAGCGTTTGTGCTAGGCTTGGTGGTTACCATCTGCTTGCCTCAGCTCGCTGATCTGCCTGCTTGACAAGGTTTAGTGCAATCTAGATGAAACGTCGTGTTTTAATCTTCTTAAACTTAGATTTTATTGTTTTTGTGAGCCATGGCTTTTAATCCTGTAAATTTTATTCAGTCAAAATTCATAATGTATTATGAGACAGAAGGGTTCATATTCTGACTGGCTAAAAAGGCACTTTGGTGATGTGCCTCGGTTAGTGCTGCCCCTGGAACTTAATAATAGCTTTCCTTATGAACCAAAATTCACACTTTGCATTTACATGCCATTCATTTGTACATACATTTTGCTTCTCTTCCCCCCCATGCCACACCCATCTTACAGTGCAATCTGACTTAACTTTTGTGCCAGTTTAACCAGCGGCGCAGCGAGAACGGGAGGCCCCAGAACGGAAAAGGGATTCAAATCCCCTTTGAATTCCTCTTTTTTCAGAATTCACTGTTAAGTTAGAAAAATTGTGACATTCCAACTTAGTTGGCAGGTAAGCACAACTACAAGGGTTGCCAACTTTCTTTTCCATCAGGGTGACCTGTGTCTTTTGCAACTGCATAACAAACTGAAAATCAGCAAGTAAAACTTCTTTCTCAGAATGAACATGCAGTGAAGGGGAAACTCTCACCTGCTGAATTTCAAATTATCACTCAGCTGTTAAAGGTACAAAGAAAAAGTTAGCAATTTATTAAGTACAAATCCAGGACTCATCAGCAATCTGTGCAACCTGGTGAGAAGAACAGCCATTTTAAAGCAAATAATTGTTGTGGACGTCATAACTAAGATAATTAATTTTACTGCCTTGTTTGTTCTGAATCTAAGGGTAAAAAGTCTTCCTTAACTGATATTTGTCTGTGTCATTACTAGAGTACATATACCTGTATCAGGTTTCAAAGAAGGGATGAGCACATACAGGAAAGAGCCAGCAAAGCCAGCGCTTTGCTTTCTGTTTTTAGTATAGCATGTGCCACTGCCAAAGAGACAAGTCACTATTTTAACTGAACTGCGGCTTGCCTCTTCAATAGTGAGGTTTGCTAAACATAAAATGGAAAACAAACTCTGGCTCTACACCTAAATCTTTCCCATATGTCCTTCTGTGTAGGAAGAAAATCATAGGAATAGTTATTCCACATTGCATACAACTGTACATTTGCTGCCTCTGTTTCAAAGTACATTCAGTGGCCAGCCCCGGGTAAGTCAATCGCTTTTATTTTGCTCTATTAATAACTATGAACTTTTGTTGAAAAGCGGTATATAAACATGTGTTTAATAGTAGTAGTAATTCTGTAAAATGGGAATGATAGTCATTCGGCAGCATGCTGACAAAGACTACAAACTGCTTTGCCATTTAAGTGTCCTAGATAATAATAATAATAATAATAATAATAATAATAATAATAATAATAATAATAATCTTGGAGAATTTTATCATCTGATTCTTATAACCCACTTTAAAAAAGGGTAAGGAAAACCTTTGTTATGCCTACTTCCAGCGGAGAGGAAATTCCCCTCCAAATTTTGCCACCATATTCATGGGTGGCGAGATAGGGGTGGGGAAAGTAAGGAAATGGGTAAGGTAAGTAAAACCGTATAAGGGGAAGAAAGGAAGTGATACAGAGGCAGAGGACTAAATTCGTCCCTGAAGCTAGAACAGCTGGGCAATATAGTAGTGGGGACTCAATCAAGAATCCTTTATTTGGGAAAAAGTGGCATGGCCACCTGCATTTATACTATCTCTAGAAAATATCTCTAGAACTAAGCTGAAAATACCCCCCCCACCCTCCATTTACCTTTCTGCTGCTGCCAGTTTGCAGTACCAGCAGCCCTTCTCTGAGTGGCTGGCATAGACATAAGAACATAAGAAGAGCCCTGCTGGATCAGGCCAAAGGCCCATCTAGTCCAGCTTCCTGTATCTCACAGTGGCCCCACCGGATGCCTCCGAGAGCACACAGCCAACAAGATAACCTGTTTCCTGTTGCACCTGGCACAGGGAAAACCTACTTCCAATTTTATTTTCCATATCATTCCCAGGGAATGTCACTTGCCACTGTAAATTCCCAGAATGCTTTCCCCCTATGAATACAGTAGCAAAATTTGGGAGGGGAATCTCCTCTCAGCTGTAAGTAGGAATAACAACATAACAGACCCCAAGAGGTCGCAGGTTCAGCTCACAGACTAAGGTCAAGTATGATGGAGACACATACAAGTATGATGGAGTCAGACTTGTATCATAAAGGTCAAGTATGATGGAGTCACATACAAGGAATATGTGTATCAGTGTCTTCCATTGATTTCAATCGGTTGAAGCAGACTTAACTTCATGTTAGATCATCATCTGGATGCATAAACAAAGGATTCCTAGAAGTTGAAATACACAGTTTGCCCATAAATAAATAACGAAGTGTTTGCATGAGCCAGTTCTTGTGAATTCAGACAGGCAGCTGGATAAAGTGCACTTTGACTAACAACTAAAGTGCACTGAATAAATCACAGTGTATATTACCAGCAGCCTCCTGGTCAAGAGGCACACTGTGAGACGTTCTGCTTTATGGACCACAAAGTTGGATCAATATAAGAAATCTATCTGGTAAAATTTATTTAAGGGAAAGGCACGACCATGTATTAAGTTAAAGCCTGTGGCTAAGATTTCACATGAAAGGGGGGGGGGGGGATAAAAAGAGAAACAAGCCAGTTTGCCATGATCTTGACAGATTAGAGATGTAAGAGCGCCACCTGCTGTCACACAGAGAAAACACAGACCATCCTTGGACTTCTGGTATTTTTTTTACCTTGTTTTAAACAGCCCACAGCGATTCTTAGATCATTCCTTGTTCACACCAGTTTGCCAGAACGTGCAAATAGCATGTCACAAAAAGATTTTCTAGCTTGCCACTGGCTAGTGGCCCGACTCTCATGCAAAGGAGTGGGCTCTGAGCAACAAAGGGAAACAAGAATAGGCTCACGTCTCAGATTAATGTCTCCTGTGGCTCAGATGGTCCTCTGAACCTTTGCTGAAGGCAAGGAATGCAAAAGAACAGAATGCATTTCCTCCCTTCTTCCCCGCAAGGTGCAACATTTTCCCTGAAGTGTACTCAGAAATAGAAGGCCAGAACGAAGGTCACATGGTAGGGCACATTAGGATACAAAAGGATTCTGACAATTCTGAGGGCAAAAGTCATATTTGATGAACCAGGTTATAGCTGATCAAAAACATCAACTGTTCTATTAAAAAAACCCTCCAAATTTAGACCGTCTTGCAGTACCTCTGCTATTCTAACAGTTCTTCAGTTTGAATTTTACTCAGTCTTTAACAAAGATTTCTGAAGCCGTGGAACACCAAACGCGGACTGCTGTGCACAGTGCACTACACAAAAGAGAAAAGGAAAAAGAGATAATGTGCAAAAGCTAGCATGGCTGGATAAAGATTTTCAGGGGCTCTGATTGTGTGTCAATGCAGTACTTTTCTGATAATATATACACTAATGGCCTAATCCTATCAGCGCCATATGCCAACAGACTGCAAGGTGTCCCACCCTCGCAGCAGCCTCCCACAGGTCTGCAGAGAGATGCCACCGGTGCAAGGCCTTGGAAGGCTGCGCAGCAACAACAACGCCCTGCAGATTGGCCACCAGCACAATTTTACTGGCGGTGGGGCAGATTGGAGCATAGATCAGGCCAGGACAGAAGTGGATTGGGGGTGGGACAAGGGTGGATCCTGCATCCTGGGGCAAGGCTGGGAGGAGGGAAGAATCTTTGCGTAACCTGGAAGTGGGTCACTAAGCTTAGTGGGTCAGTAAGCTTGCAGAAGCCCTGTGGAGGCTTCAAAATGGCATGGTTTGACTATTTAAAGGTACAAATCGCGATCGGGGGGATTTTTTAAAAAACTTTTTACAGGTTTTTAAGGGTGGACACCAGTATCCACAGATCCTCACTATCCGTGTGTGTGTGGGGGGGGGGGGGTCCGGAACGGATCCCCAATGGATAGTGAGGGCAGAGGCGTCATTGCGCCCGGAGCAGGTTGAGGCCCCCCCCGAGCCCCCCAATAAAACTGTCAAAATGTTAGGTTTTGTTGTTGTTGTTGTTGTTGTTGTTTTATTGTTTTCCGGGGTTTTTAAGTGGTAACGGGGCACTGTGTGTTTGTGTATGTGTGCTTTTCCCCCACTTATCTTGAATATGGGAAGCTTCCAGCGATGATCTTCTTCCTGCGCCGGGCATATCTTCTCTCTGCGCCCGGCGCGAACTCCGTAAAGCGCCCTGCAGCGCTTTCCAGAGTTTGCGCAGGCGCAGAACGTCAATTGGAAACTTCGTCGTTCTGCGCATGCGCAAGTCTTCCACAGTTCGCGCAAGCGCAGAACGACGAACTTTCCAGTTGACGTTCTGCGCCTGCGCAAACTGTGGAAAGCACTGCTGGGGGCTTTACTTAGTTAGCGCCCAGGCGCAGGGAGAAGATGTGCCCGGCGCAGGAAGAAGATCGTAGCTGGAAGCTTCCCATATTCAAGATGTGGGGGGAAAGCACACATACACACACACATGCCCCTTTACCACTTAAAAACCCAGGAAAACAGTAAAAAAAAAACGGTTAAAAAAGGTTTCGAAAACGAAACCTAAGGATGTCCGCGCCCCCCCCAGGAGGCCTCAGCGCCCTACGCCCTGGGGCCCACCGCCCCCCTGCCCCATATCAGACGACGTCTTTGAGTGAGGGGCCACTGTAATCACATAAAAGTGTGGCAGCCTAAATTCTACAGTGAGTGATTAAAACAATAGCTGTACACAATTTGCTTGCTTGCACATTTCAGTTACAACAACACCACCAGAATTTGAGATTTTGTGTTGTGATCTTTTTTTAAAAAAATAGGGAATATGATAAGGAAGGTAGTTCTTATGCTAAACTTCAAGGTGATGATGGGGAAATAGGAGGACAAGGGACCACCATGGTGATACCCCATTCCCCCTTTCAATGAAATTAACATTCAAATCATCTCTATTTTTATCAAAGTATGTTCTTAATTTTTCTCTGAAACTAAAACAACTGGAAATTTGCTGTTTTTAAAAGTCAATATTTTGATGGTCTTTTTGCAAGCTAGTTTCTATTCTGTGCCATGCAGAATCATTACAGCATTAAAGATTCCTAGATCATCTATAGAAATAAAAAACTAAAGCAATAAAAACATAAGGTCTTTTATGATTTATGAGAAGTGAAAGGTGGAATCTCTTTTGCTTTGTCCAAACTAATACCGTAGAGTACAAGTCAAATTTGTTCTATAATCTATTATCTAATTATCTTGCTGTTAGAGCATGAATTGGAAACATGCATCTTTTATCTGCATATTTAGGGCAGCGGCTCAACATTAAATCAGCTCATTAGCAACTAAGTACATGGACACTAATAGCAGCTGTAGAACAAAATAATGTTGGAATGTTTCCCCATTCCTTGGTGTAGCCACTTACAACAGCTGTCCATCAACAAACATCAATCATTCAGGGAATAACATTAGCATCACAGGGTTAGACCAAGGCATCTACATAGTAACGTCAGGTTTGGAGTCAAGTGGGTGATTGAGGATGGGCAGTTCTACAACACAGTCAGTGCAGGAATGGTGAGCTTTTCGGACTAGGAAACCATGCTCCCTTTTATCACCTCTTCTTTGCTGGGCTGGTCACTGCGTTAGTACTCTGTGGTCAACTACAATGCTGACACAGGAGGAGAGCAGAGAGCAGTTCTCCACCAAATGTTATGGTGGCACAGAGAATAACAGCGCAATCCTGCGCAAGTTACGGTCAGCGGACCTAGTGTTCCACCGCGCGGAGTAGTCGCAAACGTGCTGTAAAGCACGTTTGCAGACTATTTTAGAGCCGGGAAGGCTGGCGCGCCCTCGGCCCGACCCAGGTAGGTCTGGATCCAGCGGGTGGGGGGGCGGGTCGGCAGGTGGGTCAGCAGGGGAGGGACAGCGGAGGCGGGAGGGCGACCATAGGCCCAGCCGCCCCGGGCAGGGTTGGGAAGTGGCATCCGCCATACCCCGGTCCCCGCCAGGCGGCTGGGCCGTTACACGGCCTCCTCCAACTTCCGCCAGCAAAATAGCTGGCGGAAATCTGAGAAGGCATATCAGCCACATCCGCCGTTACACTCGGGGAAGAGGATGAGCATCCCCTTCCCCGAGTAGACTTTCCGCAGCAGGCTGCCTGCTGCAGGCTGCCCGTGGCGGAGCACAGGATCGGGCGGACTGAACCAAAAGCTCATTTGAGAAGACAGGAAAAACCCCTATTTCTGACCTTAATGGGCACAACTGCAAGACAACAGAATGCACATTATAATAGAAAATAATAATAATAATCTATAATCTAAATCTTGCTATTGTAGAAAAGCAAGATTGCTTGCTGCCACAAGAAACTCTAGAGTTGTGGTAGACAAATCATCTCAAAAGCCTACTGTGAAAAACTATGCCACAAAATACAACTCTATTGACTGAGTACATTGGACAGCCCTTGTGCACATCAAGTTGAAATAACCATCCTGTAATCACCTGTTGAGCAAAACCAAATAGTTTACATCAAACCAAATAAATGCTGCTTCAGGTCTCTTGTTTACAAAGCGTACACTCTATTTACTGCGCTAATTCCAAATTCTTGACTGTTATTTTCACTAGGTATCATAAGGCTGTGTGAGCCTCTTAGCATCTTAAGGTGCTTAGGCTGAAAGAGTTTCCTGTTTCCTGTTTTTGTGCTTCCAGGGTACTGTGCAAGGGGAGCATGTGCATAATTCCTCTGGGGGGAGGCAGCAGCATGAATTGTCCCAGCATCAAGAGTATATGCAATTCCTGCAGGGGAATTACATGAGTCCTGCCAGTTCCCAATGCCCTGAAGTGTGGAAAGACCATATGCAAATCAGTCACATATTGCTACTTCTTTGTAACTTGCTAAACAGTTCTGCTGTTTGCGGAACAGCAAACAACAATCTGCTTTGCAACAATCTATGATATCTCCCAAGAAGGTACAGCCCCCTCATATCCTACCCGCTATCGCGAATTCACTTATCCACGGATGGCGGGAACCCCCGCTCCTCTCCCCGCTCCTCCCCACATGCTCCCCTGGCTATTCTTTTGAGTTAAAATGGTGTGAAACACTTGTAAGGGGGTGCTCAGCGAGGTGGTGGCGCAAGAGCTGGGCCCTCCCACCCACCCTCGCCTCCGTATGGCTCCAAATGGAGCCATTCCAGAGGCAAAGGCGACACGCTGGCATGAGAGGTGTCGCGAGGCATCTCCTCCTCCTCCTTTCACTCCTTGATGTTGGTTGTTCATTGTCATTGTTCATTGCTTCATTGGCCAGCTGGTGCTGTATTAAGCCATCCCCATTCCAGCTGCAACCCACTCCCCTTTCCTTTCCAACCTGCTTCCCCGCTTCCCTCCTCAAGAGCAACCCTAAAGCTGCTGTGCCAGCGCAGGCTGGACAGCCATCCTTTGTGGAATGCCTTGCAATGTGCCCCCTTTCCCTGGGGAAGCAGCTCCAGCTCTCTTGCCCCACTTCTCTCCTCGAGTCAGCTACAGTTACAGTCTAACCCCATGGCTCACTTCAAAGCTCTTTCCAACTTTTTACACCCAGATCTTGAAAAGGAGGATCCCTTGGTCTTGGCATTCTAGCCCTGCAACTCCTGCAACACAGCACACACAAAGCAGCAAAGTAAGGAGAGGCAAACTTGGCGCTTGGTGCAGCCTCACTGTCGACCCACAAAGCCCTCCCCTTTCCTTGTCTCATGTGTAGTCAAACTGATGACAAGCTGAGTGCCTCTGCCTTCCTGTATGTGAGTGCTCTGTGTGTGTAAACATTGAATTGCTTTTACTATGATTCAGCTTCCCTGTTTGTACAATTACTGGTAGTCCCACAATAAAGGTTTGTTTGTTGCGCCTTCACCCTTAAACCCTTCTTCCTTCCTCGCTAAACCATTGAGCCAATAGCTAGAAAGGCAGTGTGCCTTTACTGCCAGACTAACTCCAATGGCAAGTGGGAGGTGTTATCAAAATTGCCAGTTATTATTATGGGGAATAGTAGCTTAAATATGGCAATTTGTCTTGTTCTGAACAAGCTGGGTTCAGGAACCAACAGAGTGGCTAACTGAGAAGTAATGCAAAGAGAGGGGGCAAAGGGGGAGGCTCGTCCCCATCCCCGGGTGTAACTGAGGCTGGGGGAGGTCAGCCTACTCGGATTTCTGCCAGCTACTTTGCTGGCGGAAGTTGGAAGAGGCCGTGTAACGGCTCAGCCAATCGGTGGGTGTCAGGATTCGGCCAAGGCCGATCCCCGCCCGTTCCCTGATCAGCTGGGCCTATCGGCCCCCACCGTTTGCGGCTGAACCACCCCCCTCCGTTGGATCCTTACCTGGATCTGGCGGTGGGCGGGAGACGGTCCGGGCAGCGGAGCAGGGCAGGCCTTGCTCATGAGTCGTCGTGAAAGTGCTTTACAGCACTTTTGCGACGGCTTGGGGTGGTGGAACGCTTGTTCCGCTGCCCTAATTTAGATCAGGATTGCGCTGTTAGAGTCCAAAACACAAGAGAGAGACTGGGAGGCTGTCTCTACTTTTTATAGGGCACTAAGCACATGGGCAAAAGGGGAGGATACCTTGAGTGGCACATGGGAAATAAAAAAATGGGAGGAGAACACGTTGAGTAGAATTCTGGTACACCTCTGGGTAAAACTACACACAAAGGAAGGGGGAGGAGGGTGATTGGGTTGATGGTCCAGTCGTTAAGGAGCTGGCTGATGCAATCATGAGACAAAGCAGAGGTTCTGGAGAGTCCTAGATGAGAGTCATTTCAGGGGGCCTGCTGTATTGTCTTCTCCCAGGACCATATTTAGCATATCAGTGAGGGCGGAGTGCAGAGTAGAGAGCTTGTGCGAGCTTGGACACATGGCAGCAGTGGCATCGCTCGAGGTGGGCGGAACAGTAAGTTGCACACTGTGCTAACCTCCATTTACTCCCCAGTACGAGGTGGCTCTGCCCTCTTGCCGTCGGAGCCATTCAGTGCAGCGAAGGCAACGTGCAGGGGGCGGGGCCACCTCGTGCTGGGGAGTAAATGGAGGTTAGCACAGTGCAGAACTTACCGTTCCGGCCCACCTCAAGCGACGCCAGTGCATGGCAGTGAGTGAAATGGTGGTTACTGCTCAGGCTTTTCCCTCATGGTTCAACTCCTGGCTTGGGGAAATCCTTTTACAGCATGGCTCCACACAATCTTTGTGCAGGAACGCGGCATGGACATCGCGTTGTGCCATAATACAGTCCTGTCTGGCACATGTTCCATTCTTGCCCACAGCACATTTTAAAAGACCTCATGGCAACAAACACTTTTTTTAAAAGTCTCTTGGCAACATTTCTCATTTTAAAAGTCTCTTGGCAACAGAGGGGCCACTTTGCACCTCCATGTAATGCCATGCAGCACTTACCATGCTGCCCCCCTCTGGCTACGCTACTGCATTGAGCTGTGCCATTTGCACAGGTTCCTAGCACACGATGTAGATTTCCCCCACGTGTGCATGTCAATGCATGTCTTGAAAATGAACCCGGTAACATACAGTAGGTCATGTGATGCTTGGAGGAGCTTTACAATTTCAGGAATGGCAAGACGCACTGCAGTGTACCTAGCACAACAGGCACCCAGTTGGGGGAAGGCATATGGAGGGTTCCGAACACTCCCTGTCAGAGGCGTCACTAGGGTTTGTGTCACCCACTGCAAGAACTCATCTCGTCACCTGTGCCTGATTGCACATTGTGTGCATGTGATAGGTTGCACAACATAATTGGTAGCATAATCAAACTAAGGCAATTACTCTGGGGGGGGGTAAAAAAGGTAAAGGTGACCCCTGACAATTAAGTCCAGTCGTGTCCGACTCTAGGGTATGGTGCTCATCCCCATTTCAAAGCCGAAGAGCCAGCATTGTCCGAAGACGCCTCCGTGGTCATGTAGCCGGCATGACTCTCCGTGCCGCAGCGTGTAGCATGCAGCTGGAACACGGAGCGCTGTTTACCTTCCCGCAAGCGGTACCTATTTATCTACTCACATTAACATGCTTTGGAACTGCTAGGTTGGCAGGAGCTGGCCAAGCAACGAGAGCTCACCCCGTCGCGGATTCGAACTGCCGACCTTTCGATCGACAGCTCATGGTTCAGCGGTTTAACCCACTGCGCCACCCGCTGGCCTTTAGGGGGGGAACAACCCTCAAAAATACATTTTATTTTTTACCACTTTGAAATGTTTGAAAAACACAAGAAAAGCTTCAGATTCTTGACTGCAATTCGTTTGGCATAATTGAATCATGTTGGCTGCTAGTTATGTATTGGCATTGTAACAGGGATGAACATCAAAAGGCACCTCAGCATAGGAACAGTGCTTTCAACTCCATCTCCATTTTGCTTTAGCGGTTTGTTGGCGACTGCTCATTTCTGAGAACTCAGTGAAGGGTCTCTCTGTGAGAATAGCACTGCAAGGTCTTTCCCAGAGACTTGAGCACCTTGTCTGTGTATTATTTGCCTTGCCTTCACGATGCAATCTGAGATTTTCAGTCTATATCCAGAGGTACACTCGAGTGTTGCAACCCCCTTGCCTGTTATCTGAAAGCAGAGCCGTAGGAAGTACTTGGATTACTGAGCCCACATTTCAAATGTACTGCTGTTTGTCTTGGCTGGAAGAACTAACTGACATGATTGCAAAGGGATAACATACTTCTAAGGGGGGGGGGTACCCAAGATTGCTGTTCTGAGGACACTGGGAGTTTGCTTGGAAGCAAATGATTTTCATCGATGGTCTGCAGCATTAGGCCTCTCTGAATACATCGTTGATCACTTACAAAACAAGGCAGGAAGAGTCAAAGCCAGGGAAGACTAAGGGGCTGGATCTGTATCCAGCAAGTCTCCTGGTGATTCAGACTAGGGAATAAGCCAGACCTGAAAGCTTTAAAACAGAATATGACGGTACCATCTGAGCTACTGGTATCAAGAGGCTTCTTCACTGGAGTTGTAGCCTAGGACTACCTTCGGTTCCCTCTTCAGCCTGAGCTCAGTGCTGAGGCTTAGATTGTTCTTGCCTGACATCTTTCAGGTTGCCAGGATTCAGTAAGGGCTTGTGTCCTGCGGGGAAATATATATCTCTGTATATTTAATAAGAGATGGCTGGCTCTTCCTGCCTATCTTGGATGTACTACTGATAAATGATCCTATCCCCCCCCCCAGCAATAAAAACAACAACTAAATTCATGGCCTGGAAAATTCCCCCTCGTCATCACCAGTCTCGCCATCACCTAAACATCCTCCCTGCCAATCTTCCAGTCTCCCAAACACACTTCTGTCCTGCCCTTTACTTGTCAGTCCAGCAACAGCAGGAGTGCAGAGCCTCAGTTCTGTGTGTGGGGAGAGGGGAGGAGAAAATATGTTTTCTTTCTATTCCCCCCATTGCATTTACATGCTTCAGAGCAGCATACCAAGAGAAAGGTGCAGTGGCCCTTGGGGCATGTAGTCTTCCCAAGGGCTGTTGCAATGATGAGGTGATGGACATGGGGGAAGAAAAAACATCCCTCCCCCTTTCTTCCCACATGCCGCTACTGCTGCTACACACCCATCATGGAAATCAGGCAAGGAGGAAGGTGTGTTTGGGGTGATAAGGGTCTGGCATGGAGGGAAGTCCACCATGTTTTTCCAGTTTTGTTTTAAAACCAAGTTTAAGAAGAAATTGGGGGGTTGAGAAGCTTGTGCTTGCCTTGAGGTGGGGTTTTATGACCCCTGCATTCTCCAAGCCTGGGCATAGAAATAACCAAGTCCCAGTCTCTCTGGAGGGTCACGTTCCAGTCTCCCTGTGAACTTGCCTGTGCTGGTGAGATTATCTTGCAATGCTCTCCTCTAAAGTTAGGTAGGTAGCTACCAGAAATACCACCTTTTTGTGTTAGCTGGTGGTGCTACAATTGTGGAACTCCTGCTCCAACATGACTTGGTGCCAACATGGTTAGTTTTGGGCCCCAGGGAAAAATGGTGTGGGCATTATTATTTTAACTCCTGTTTACTACTGCTGAACTGTACACTTTGGATTTTAGACTTTTTTGTTTTAAGCTGGCGATCCTATACACACTCACTGGCGTCGCTACGGGGGGGCGGAGCTGTAAGTTCTTCCGTGATTGGAGCCTCCATTACACGGAAGAATGAAGCGCCCCGCCCCCGCGCCTTCCGACCCATTCAAAACAGTGAAAACAACACGCAGGGAATCTCCGTGTAACGCTTCGTTCTTCCGTGTAACAGAGGCTTCGATCACGGAAGAACTTACAGCTCCGCCCCCCCCCCCCTGTAGTGACGGCAGTGTACACACTTACGTGTCTTCGGACAACGCTGGCTCTTCGGCTTCGAAATGGAGATGAGCACCACACCCTAGAGTCGGACACGACTGGACTTAATTGTCAGGGGTCACCTTTACCTTTTTAAGTCCTATTGAACTCAGTGGGTCTTAATTCTGAGAAGACATGTCTAGGATTGCGCTGTTAATTAAGTAACTTTGCAGCTTCATGTGCAGGCTGCAACCTGGCCCCCACCTACCCCCACTCCAGTCAATGTTTTGGGAGGCAATGAAGCTGGGTGACGTTTTCTTTTGCACAGGCCCAGGGGGAAAAAGCACACCTCTTTCAAACAGGCGATTCACCCAGTTTTGGCACTCTCGTCCCACGACTCCTGCAGCGCATCGCATCACACCCCATCCAGCCAAAACAGACGGGCAATCTTGGTCTTTGGTGCAACCTCACCATTGACGATCACACTCCCCTCTCTCTTTCCTTGTTTGCCTTGTGTACAGTCAGACTGATGACACGCTTAGTGCTTCTGTGTGTGAGTGCTTGTGGTGTGTGTGACTGTTTAGGTTTTTGGTCTTCCACATAATCTCCTCTTGTCCCTTCTCTACCCCCCTTTGCACCCTGGCTTGCACCATTAAGGTAAAGGTGACCCCTGACAATTACGTCCAGTCGTGTCCGACTCTAGGGTGTGGTGCTCATCCCCATTTCAAAGCCGAAGAGCCACATGACCCTTTTCTTTTTAAGGATTTCCTCATCCCTTTTCTTCTCTCTGTAAATAACAACCACTTACACTTGGGACCCAAGTTTTGTCTGAATGGCTACAAGTCCCAAGTTTTGTCTGAATGGCTACAAAAAAAAATTGATTATTGTCTTTTGATTCTCCTTCCCTATTATTGTGAACCTATCCCCAAAATAAAAGTTTTCACCCTCACCACCCTCTTCATGCCCACCAAACCACTGAGCGGTGCATAGCTACATAAGATCCCAGCACACAAGAAAGTTTTTCCCCATATGTGCATGTTAACATATGTTTAAAAGCACAGCTGATGGTAACACAACTGAATAGCCCATAAAGTACAGTTTTGAAATAGTCAAGTTGGTCCCTCTCCTACATATATATCTTCATTAGAGTCAGCCAAAGCTTGTCTCCTTTTCATAGATTAACAGTCCTCTTTTGTTTGTTGACTGAATCGTTAATTATGCCATAATTAAGTTAGGCCAGAAATAATTAATGGGGACGTCCTCACAAATGCACAAGGATGTCATTTTTTAGGTAGATATTTTTCGGTTGTAATTCTGTGCCTCCTTACACAAAAAAATGACAGAGGAGAAGGCAGGGAGCAGAGGGAAGGAACAAGAGCCAGGAGACAAGCAAAGCTAGAGACAGAACAGAGTGGAAGACAAATGGGGGAGACCAGAAGCAGAGAGGATGCCTACCTCCAGAGGGAAAGTGACTCCAAAGGCCCTGAAACAAGGAAGAGGGAAGCATCAAGACCCTCTATAGTATAGACCCCACCCTAGCCTACAAGTCCTTCAGAGGGTAGCAGGTAGTGAATTGGGAATTGGTCTCTACCCCAGTGAGGCATATGGCCTCCTCATAGGCTGTGGCAATGAGCACATGACAAAGAGGGGGGAGCTAAATTGAGGATGAAGGAACTCATCAGAGCTAAGACTCCATCCTTTTTTCTGTTGCCATTAACCACCACCACCACCACCCCTTTGGTTTCTCCCTGAACTGTAAAAATGTAAGATAAGCATCATGCCATTTGTGGCCTCTTCAGTGGTGGTGCAGTCCTACCATATCGCACTGTAACCCCTTTGAAACAGAGTTGCCCCCATGGGGGAAGGAGGAGACCCCATGGTTATGGTACCTCATTGTTGTACTCTTCCCTGTATAAGAAACACATCCTGCAAGCAGAAAGCTAACACACCAAGGAGCAGGCTGAACTAGAACATCTCTCCTGAACTAGGGAATTCTTATAAACTTGCAAAGAGGTGCTTGTTTGTTTAACTTGGGAGATAATTCAAAAGGGGCACAGCTTCCCTTTAGTCTGAAGTGGTATTGTCCATTTACCACCTCATGTTGCTGCGTCTGTATGGCAGGACATCTAGCATTGTTCTGAGCAGCCTTCCGACTGGAGCATAATACTCCAAGATTAGCCTTGGTTGTCAGAATTGCATTCCCTAGCCTCGAAGATGTATTGAGTTCCTACCCAAGGCACAATTATTTTACTTCTTTCCAAGGGAGCTTTCCATTCCCCAGTATGACAGTGCTTTGTGTGGAGTTAAATAATGCATACCGCGAAGTATGTCTCATGCTTTTAAAAATGTTTATCTTACTTAAAGAAAAAACAAGAAGCATTATAGAGCAGTGGTATTCTGTCTATGGGGTCCTGTCAGTCTGTGGGTTTCTGAAATAAGGGCTATGCCTAAGCATGCATGACATTGGTATTCCTAATACAGGGTTTTCAGATGTCATGTTTAAATTGTAGCAAGGCAATGACAAATCACCCTGCGGTGTCCCGAGGACCTATTTATACAGGGTAGTTGTTCATACATTTTTAAAATCTGGTAGCAATCTCATTTTGGCCTACTGGTGAGAATGTTTTGCATGAAATATGGATTATCAAATGAAATCGCACATTGCTCTGTAAGGACCTCAAAAAAAGGATCCTCAAAAACACTAAATCCTAACCATTCAGCTCTATCTACCTACTTCTGCATGCTAAACTGATAAAGGAAGATTTAAAATTGATGAGCAAAAGTTAAACTGTGTTCAGAAACCTTCACCAATGATGGACACTGTGGGGGAGAAAGAAGTAAGGGCGCAGTCAGTTGTGACAGTGGCAGACATGAAAGCAACTTAGGAGTGTGTGAGACAGCCAAGGTCTGCCAGACAGCACCACTGAGACGCCATTGTGAGAACTGATGCCTTCACACGGCTATGCATGACACTGGCAAGCAACAAGAGATTGGCAGCCCAATCCAATTGGGCTCTTGTGGTGGCAGATCTTGTAATCCGTCGCCATAAATCCTGATGTGACACCACAAACGCTGATTTGGCTAGAATGCTAAATCTAAATATGGACCAGTCTGGAGACATTCAGACAAATCAGCACAAGAGGACGGCAAGTGAAGTGTGTCTGAGAAAGATGGACTGGAGACAATTGGATAGACAAGGGGAAAGGTAAACAGGTACAGGGCTAAGGGCTCAGTCCTACCCAACTTTCCTGTGCCAATGCAGCCACAATGCAGCCTCTAGGTAAGGGAACAAACATTCCCTTACCTTGAGGGGGCCTGTATGACTGCCCCCCACATCAAAGGATGCAGCGCACTCCACATTGGCACAGCTGCATCGGGGCTGGAAAGCTGGATAAGATTGGTCCCCAGGACAAGCCAAAGAGAAGAACCAGGAAGAAGAGAGAATGAAGCCCTGTTTGGGAATAAGGCGATGGAGGGCAAAGTTGTGCTATAGTTTGTGGTGGGGCCAGGCAAAGCCAAAAAACACACTTTCCTCCACAACCCACCCCAAGGCTTGGAAGATCCTGCCAACACCGATCCAAGGCTGAGGTTGACCTGGCAAGTCATTGGGAGCTACAGCAGGGCTTCGCAACCCCTTCCAAGCTGAGTACTACCTCCGGCGCCACTCACCTGCTGTGTACCACCAGAAGTAACTGGCGATGACATCATTGTGGTCGTAGTCCGTTCCCTATTCCCAGGTGTCTTACTCCCTGGAAGTAGAACTCCCCCATGTGGCAAGATGGAGGAGAGTGCAATGCCTGCAAGTCAAGTCTAGCATCAATAGTATAATGCCCAAAATAATAGAATTGATAGGTTTCATATAATATATAATGGGAATCTAGGTCTAGCTACGGTTATGTAAGAACCCTATCATTGATGTAAGAAGTCACATAACTAGAACTGCACTTGCTGATGATTAGGTGACGTTTCTTTAATATGGGTTTTGAAGTGTTAAAGTTGATCCCATCAGCAGTTGAAACACAGGAGTGCAAGTACAGTAGGGCCCCCGTATCTGCTGATTCGGCATCCGTGGATTCACTTATCTGCGGATGCTGAATTCCCACACACACACACCCTGCAGTCATTACCTTATTTAAATTGATATCGCTGGCGCCAAGCAAGTGCGGGTCTTGTTTAAACCAAATGCTATAAGCAGCAGGCTGCTGCTTATAGCACAGTGTCTGACTGAGTAGAGCTGGCAACCTCAGTGCTAGAGAGGCTCCAATGGAGGATAGCGTTCACCTTCATCCACGGGTTCCTGGTATCCGCGGGGGGAGGGGGAACCAGCAACCTATTCTCCATGGATACCGGGGCCCTACTGTACATTGTAAATGGAAATTCAAGCTGGGAAGGTCTCTCCCCGCCCCCATGAAGAAACACAGTGAATTCAGACATATTCCCACATATGCTGGAAAAGGAGGAACAATGAAGGAGATTCTTATGTAACTGTAGCTGATAAGAACAAGAACAATATTTCTCTTCTTGTTTGAAATGTTGCATTTCTGGCTTCCTTGCCTTAGAGTATGTCAGCTTCACAACAGTACCTCCAGTCTCTTTCTGGATCATCAGTCATGTCTGAGATGAAGAAATGTACTGCAGTTTCTCATACTTTATCCATCAAGAGACACTGGAATATACTTCTAAGATACAGAATATTGCTAAGACTGGTTTACTAAACTCTTGCATTACAAAAATGCCCCAAGAAGTCTGAGAAAGAACTTTTCCATCTCCACTCTGTATTCCCTAACACAGGTACCTGCTACAGGGCAGGAGGTCTGGCTCCGTTGGTAGAGCGGCCGTCGCGTATGCCTGAAGATCTCAAGGATGGCAGTTCAGAATGGCTGGAAGTCTGTCAGAGAGCTGCCGGCACACCACTGATAAGCTGCAGAGTCTCTGTGAGGGAGAGAAGCTGCAGCTGCACCTTGAGTGGGAGTCAGGGTTGCCTGTCAGTCAAAGCGTGATGAGACAGACACCAGTGAGAAGCTGAACTGTGAAAGAAACCATCTAGAATGAAGGGGTAAGGGTAAGTAGAGGCTGCTGCCACTGAGGGAGGACTGAACAGGTGCAAAACCCCTCCCCCTTCGCTGCTTTTCGAGGCATTGTGGAGCCAAATGGCTCCAGGGCAGGCTGATCTCGCAGCTGGTGGCCAGCGGAGTGATGGAAAAGAAGAAGAGCAGTGGAGGGGCAACCCAGCGATGAAGCCAGAGGCAAGTACACCCCCCTACTGCGTGGGACCCCACCCCGTGGCACCCCACTGCCCTGGGGCCCACTGCCCCCCCTAACGATGCCTATGTAGCTGAGCAAGGGCCCAAGGAGCCTCCTGGTTTAGCTGCCTGGCCAGAATAAAGGACCATGAAAAGCACAAATGGCTGGTGGGCTGAGTTTGGCTGGGTGGACCACAAATTATGCTGATTGCTCCAAAGCTTGTCCTAATGCTTGAAGAGGCTAGAAACACACCCATCGTATGAGTGAGGCTACAAAGAAGAAAGCCTACCACAGCCTATACATCCCTTAAGAATGCCTCCTACGGTGGTGCCGCATTTCTGTATAGCACCATTGTGGATAAGACCCACATAAAAACTATTAAAGTCTCCTTTCCCTCTTCCTTCTGCTATTGTCATTTTGTTTTCATTCCCTGCAAAGCTTTGTGTAGCTGCATGCAAGCTGTAGCCAATAAATGTCTACCTTGCTGTCACAGCAAGATCATTTTTATACTTGAAGTTAGTGACTTTTCTTGCCTAAGCAAATATTATTATTTACTGTTCTGGCAACTTAACTGGAAACGGGCTGCATTTGAGAAATGCAGAGCAGGAGGCTTGGCTCAGCTAAAACACCGCATCAAGGCTTTCGATAAATATTTTTAATGAGTTTGAGAAAAGGTAGCACTGCCTTTACAGATCTCGGTTTGTTTTCTGCAGCTCAGTTTTGAGAGTGACCCCATAAACTCTTTTCCAAGCCCAGTAGCCTGAGGCATAGCTGGGAGGCACAACCATCCTCTACAGCCTGATTTCATCACATGCTCCTTCCTTCCTGTCCACCAAGTACCAAAATAATCCACCCAATAATTTTCCTTGCCCCATTTGTTTTTAAATCTGCTTTCTTATCTTCTGCTCTCTCTCTCTCTCTCTCTCTCTCTCTCTCTCTCTCTCTCTCTCTCTCTCTCTCTCTCTCTCTCTCTCTCTCTCTCAGCTTTCTACACAATGGACAACATAAATGCAAGTAAGAAGGTGAAAGAAGCTTTTGCAGTCTGGAATGACCTTTAAACAACTGTGCATTGGGACCAGGCACATTAAAGTTCAGCAACATAATCTGGGATAAATTATCTAAACTTAATATTTCTTGTCATAATTTCTGAAAAATAAACCAGTTACATAAAATGGATAGTGGAGGGGTTCAAATCTATTCCTCATCTCTGCTAAAGAGCCACATTGTCAACAGCCAGGCAAATAAAATTCAGATATTGCCTTTGAGCTGGTTCGACTCTGGGTTTGCCCTGTGTGGTGCACCGTGCAACCATGAACAGCAATCACAGAAGATGATGCTGGGTTGTTTTTGGTGTGTATTTGTGTGTGTTTGTGTGTATATACTGCGAGAAGCTTGGCCACGACAACCTTCCTTATTGTGGGAAGAAATGTAGCAGCCAAGAAATGAAGAGCTAAAGAGTCGGAGCTGATGCAATGTTTACATCATTACTTCCACCATTTTCTTGACTACAATTTAGCATATCACACATCCACTCAGGAATAATACCAGCAGTGCAAGCCTATGCATGTCTAGTCAGAAGTAAGTCCCACCTACTCCCAGGTAAGTGTGTATAGAATTACAGCCTTACAGGCTGATACTATTTGAGACTTCCATCGCTGATGAGTGTTCTGGTGGCGTAAGGCACTTTCCCGCTGTCACAGAATGCGACATGCAAGACTGCGCAGCCTGGCCGCTGCCACTGCAAGTGTCCAGCTCTGTGCACCAGTGCTGGAGGATGCCGACTGGCACCGGTAAATTCATGCAGGGGGGTAGAGAGGGAGGCGGGGAGGGGGTGGAACTGGGCGAGGGAAGAACAGGGATGAGATAGGCACAGGGAGGAGGATAGATCAGGGCTGGGAAGGAGGCAGAATCGGTGTCAGTTGTGCACCCCACTATTCTAACCCCCTTCCCGGCCTCAACCCCCCCAACCTGGGTCCACGTGGACTTGTGCCAGCTATGAAGTTGGTGCAGGTCTGAGTGGACCCAGCAGCCCAGCATAGGCTTACCCCAGGGCAAGGGAACAAATGTTCCCTTACCCCGAGAGGGCCTCCAGATGCCAAAACTCCCCCGTGGGATCCAGCGGGCATCACACTGGCGCTGCTGCATCGCCACGCGGGGAATTGTGTTGGATTGGGCTGTCTGTCTTTGTATAGTATTTGATACTGTTCAAGGTATTTCATACACATTGCCTGTGCAACAACCTTGTAAGGCAGACCAGTTTCATTATACAGTACCTGTTTTTCATTATACCCTCAGGCAACTGAGGCTGAGCGAATGGTGGCTTCCCTAAGAACACCCAGTAGATTCATAGCTGGTGTAAGACTTTCCAGCACATACCAATCACTACTATTCAACACTCCCTCTGGTGAGTATTAGCTGGCTCTGAACCACTATCATTATCCGGAATGGAACTGATGAGGGACAGAGGAGATCTGGCAGTATTATTTATTTATTGAATTTCTATCCTGCCTTTCTTCCCCATAGGGGGACCCAAAGTGGTATCTTAAAGGGAAAGTCAAGGACCCAAGTTAGTCAAGTCATGACCTGTCTCAAAAAAACTCACTCAAATGTTTCAACCCAGCTCTGTATCCTCCGCTGTTTTCTCCTTTCTGACAATGTCTGTGCAAGAGACTGAAAAAAGCTAGAGTAGCTTGTAAAACACACGGGGATTAACACCAGACAAAATGCAGCATCCCTTTTGAGCAAAAAAAAAAAAAAAAGAATAGAATAGAGGAATATTTAGCTTCCCACATCATACAAACTTGTATATTTTTTATTTTTATATGTATATATAAAAACACTGAGATTGAGGCTTAGTAAACAAACATTCTGCTGGCAGTAAAATGCTAATGAATATTGGATTTTCCATAAAATTATTGATTAGCCTTTCCATTAAACTAACCGACTAGAAGGGAGAACTTTAAAAAAACATGCTTGTTCTAAGTCAATAATATGAGAGGGGGGGGATTTCTCCTTCCTAAAATTATGAGACAAGGAATTAGGCAGCACTGGAATCATGAAATCACAGAGCAAAACGCTAACTTTCAAACAACCAAAAGGATCAAGCAGGTTTTAGAAGTGACTGCATCCTTCAGGCCCTTACAAGCAAAGGTATAACAAATCTAAGTTGGTCTTGTATATAAAAGTCATTGATTATTAAAGTGCCTTTGCCACAGTAAACATATCTGACTGCTAGAGCTAGGCAGATTCTAGTTTGGGCCAAAGTAAGGATGGAGGTGTAAATGTTTGAGATCACCCAGAAGAAGAAAAAGTACAACTTGGAAATGAACATAAGATAGGACAGGAAAGCTGGACAGAGAGAGTAAAAGGTTGCAAGGACAAAGATACGCACCGACAACATTTTAGACACAGTGTATAGGTGTTTATATGCAAATGCCAAATGTCTCTGAGCAAAGATGGGAGAGCTTGGTTGCAAAGGCAAACAGAAATAAAAGATACCTGGTGAAATGGAGAGAACCAGTAAAATCTGGTTATTCCAGGATGTAAACCCTTTAGAAAGGACGAGGGGCATATTGGGGTGGTGTATGTCAAAGAGGGTATAGATTCCAACAAACTAGAAAACTTTTGGGGGATCAGACTCCTCCACAGATGTATGGCATACATCAAAAGGGTAAAGCAAATACCTTTTATTGATATTACATAATGAGCAACATTAACCATCTCAAGAAAGCAAACAGGGCAGACAGAACGCTTACACCTTTTGGGTTGCTGGGAGCACCGATTCAGCAACAGGAAACTCCTACGGCCATGGTGTGCAGCACTCCTACAGACGGCCTATAAAATGCTCACTGATAATGGGCTCGGGGCTTTCTTATATACGCTTACTATGTCTAAAAATAGCTATTTTAATATACTGTATTTATATCCCCATTAATTAGTAAGAGAGGAAAAACATGTTAGGGGAAAAACCAGCAGACAAACTGGGCCGTTCAATTGCAGGTGCTGGACCTTGAAATGCATTCCAAGATGCATGCCAGTCCAGTGCATTCCAAGATGAGATAAAGCAGAGGTAAAAAGGCGATTTGACAAACTATGCGGTCACTTCCAGGTGCCTGGGAACACAAACAAGTCTTGGAAGATGTATCCAATTAAGGCAGGGGTGTCAAACAAAAGACCTGCAGGCCTGATCAGGCTCTCCTGAAGCTCCTTATCCAGCCTGTGTGATAACTGGGCTTTCAGTTATTGGGTCAGTATCTGTTCTCTCAGCTGATGAGCTGCAAAGTTGAAATAGGAAGGCTGAAAGAATCTCTTTCTATTGTTCTCTAACACTGGGGAGAAGCCAGGCTATATGTGCAGATCTCTGATAGAAGTGATGCAGGCATGTGTGCTCAGCAGATAGAAGCGCACTTCAGTTTGCCCCATCTCCAAAAGAATATCATGGGAAAAGGTACAAAGAACCCTGGACTCTGTACCGAGGTGCAAAGAAGGGCTACCAAAATGATGGACCTTTTAGCTTGGGGACAAAGGGGCAGGGAGAAGGTGTGGTGAGGAAGAAGGTAGAGGTTTCTGAAATTAGACATGGTTTGGACTGGGAAGCAGAAAGAGAGAACCTCAAAAAAATCACAAGATAGTAATATCTTTATTAGTACCACCCAGAAAGACACAACGTCTTTAAGAAGTTTAATAAAGATAAGGTCCCACTCCCAGCTTCAATCCTCGGCATGTCCAGGTAGGGCTGGAATTTCTGGTAACAGACCCTGATTTAGAGTCAAAGGCTGCAATGCTACACTATACACACTTTAATAGTGTGTATTAAACACAGGAACCCCCATGGATGCTGAAAACCGCGAATAGTGAAATCTGCTAAAAAAAAAAAAACCAATCCCTTAAATCCCTAAAAAATGTTTTTCATTGTAGAGCAGCAGGCAGGCAGTCTCCGGCAATTAGAACAGCTATTTTCAGGTTGCGCCGAGGTATGTGACCCCCTCCCTTGGCCCTGGCATGCTGAAGAATGCAGCATGGAAGTGACTAAACTTCCGCATTGCATTCTGGGGCAATCAAGGGCCAAGGGAGGGGAGCACAACCTCAGCACAACCTGGAAATAGCTGTTTCTAATCACCGGAGACTGCCTGCCTGCTGCTCTACAATGGTAAGGAAAGTGGTTTTTAAACCTTGATTTAAAAGGACGCTTTTTTTTATTTCAAATTTTGGCAGGGCTCTTGTCCGCGGCAACAACCTTTGGGGTATTTTAGATTGGGAAAAAAGGTGATTAAAGGGGGACGTAGTTGAGACATAAAATTATGCATAGTGTGAATGCAAAGTTTCTTTCCCTCTTTCACAGTACTAAAACCAGGGGTCATTCAATGAAACTGATTGGCAGGAGATTTAGGATTGACAAAAGGAGGTTTTTCTTCACATAGTCATGGAATTCATTGCCACAAGATGGAGTGATCTCGAACGGCTTTAGAAGAGTATTGGACAAATTCATGGAGGACAGATCTATCAGCAGGTAGCAGCCACGATAGCTATGCATTACCTCCAGGCCCAAAGGCAGTATGCCTCTGAATACCAGTTGGAGGGAGCAATGGCGGAAGGGAAACATGCCTTTTTCTCTTGCTTGTGGGCTTCTCAGAGGCAGCTGGTGGATCACTGTGGGCCCAATCCTAGCCTCTCCCCCTGGCCGATGCAGTTGTGCTGAAAACAGACATGCTGCATCCAGGGTGGGGCGGTGGATCAGTAGGCTTTGGAAAGGAAAGGGGAATCATTTCCCCTTACCCCTCCATAAGCCTCCCACTCTGTAATGGGTCTCCTCAGACCTGTACCAGCTCTATATCTGGTGCAAGTCCAAGGAGAGAAAGGGGGCAGGGAGGCTTGCAAAAGAGGGGATAGGATCCAGCGCATGCCATCGCTGCTGGATCCACCCCCTCCTGCAACCTAGGAACTAGACAACTAGGGACCTTTGGGGAACTGTCTTGCTCCCTGCCAATATGTCTGCCAGGTTCCTGGCGACAATGAAGGAATTTCTCCAGCCCTCCACTATGTCACTTCTCTGTGGATTGGTTTCTGTTTTTCTCTGCTCCTATATAAACTTTCCCTTCTTGCCAGTACACTTTGTTGATGGAATAAACCACTTTCTATGTGTGAGTTGCACCCCATGAGTTGTACCCCATTATCTCAGATTTTTGCTGTCTTGCTCTCAGCCTTTCCAGCTCTGTTGCTTTCTCTGCCCTGTTTGCTTAATCTGCCTTTCTGAAACTGATCTCAGCTTTGCTTTCTGACTGTCTCAGTCCTCAATTAAGTGTAAGACAGTCTTTATACTGATCATGGTTAGTTTCTAATGGGGATGTCTTGCATGCTAAAGGGCTGCTGTTGGGTTAAATCCATTCTGTAGAGGTTCTTGTCCTTGTAATCATATGAGACCAGGACCAATATTTGCAAAATCAAATAAAATTTTTTAAAAAGCACAGTGGTCATGAAGTAACATTGGCTATTGTTGTACCTTCCCTACCATACATTCAGAGTAGATTAAGGATGGGCATACAGTACTTATATCCTCATCCAAGAGAGAATAAGAGCAAAATCCTGTGTTAAGGATCCAGCTGGCGGCCCAGGGCTGCCAGCCAGATCCTATCCCCACTCCAGGCCTTGCTGCTGCGGCCCAGAGGTCTACTCAGAGAAGGGGACATTCCTTCTCCGGGTGTAAACCGGGGCAGGCCCAATCGGCCTCCTTGGATTTCCGCCAGCTAAATAGCTGGCAGAAATAGGAGGAGGCCGTGTAACGGCTGACCCGGCCTGGCAGGGGTGGGGATGTGGCGGGCGCCATCCCCGCCCCCTCCCAGGCCGGCTCGGCCAATGGCCTTGCTGCCCGGATCGCCCAAGTGGCCGCCGGCGGAACCTTACCTTCTTCCGGCAGCCGCATGGATGTCCTGGCGACAGAGTGAGGGCGGCCAGCCTTGCGCCGGCCTCCCTTACTCATGAGTCATCACAAACGTGCCTTACGGCACGTTTGCTACAGCTTCCAGTGATGGAACGCTTGTTCCGTCGCCGGATACTTAGTCAGGATCTGGCTATGTTGCTAGAAATGAATCTGCCAGAATAAACAAGGCCATGTTGTTCAAGAAGCATGATGAAACTCATCCCAATAGCTGCATGTGAAAGTTGATGCATATCCCCATCTGCATTGTGAGGGTTACTGGCCCTACTAAATTGTGAGGATCCATCTTTTGATGTTCAGTGAGAAGCAAATTCCCATCAAAGACCACCAGAGGTTATACAGTCTTAGAACTTCAACTCTCTGAGATATGGTGGATATAAATTGTTCCTAAAGGGAAAAAAAGTATGGCATATAGCCTATTTGACAGCCACCCTCAAGACATAATGTTCTTCTTTTCAGCATCACAGAGAAGAATTTAGATTCTAAAAGTACATACTGTGTTGCTGTATTCATTCTGGTAGCCTGAGAGGAAGTAACACAGTGCACCCCAATTGCTGCAAGTACTCAGAACATAACAAAATAATGCTATTTGCTACACAATATGAAACATCATGAAAGGGCATCTCGGGAGAGAGAGAATTCTAACATCCAGCCAAAAAACAAACTTTATCTCTAATTGTAAACATGGCCTGAAGTCATCATTGCAGCCTGCAGGATATGACTAAGTAAGTGGTGAAACCTGTCTTTGCTATTTATATACCTTTCACATACGTTTTTGCATACCTTTAAATAAGCATCACTAATGGTTTTGATTACTAAAAAAGAAAGGGACTGTTAAGAACTTATCATGAAATGTCATATTGAGACAAATGGTGCCATTCTATAATGTGAGATGAATCACTGGACCACATCCTCTCAGGCTTGATGAAACACCGAATCTATCAAGCTTTAATTTTCATACATATTTGATTATTACGATTCTATGACAATTGGGGTGCTGTGAGTATTAGAATGTGAAACCAGCTCTGATAATCACCCCTTATCAATACAATCACCGTATCATTTATTGTTGCCCTTTCACCAAAATGCTGATCTATAATAAGGCTACAAACTCTGTCATATTAGACCCATTGGGTCTACGTCTTATTGGTTAAGATGCTGTGATGTAATGGAATGTTCATACATCTCTCTATATAAAAGAACAAGTCCTGACTGACTGACTGATCACCGCCCAGCGCAAAACCCTGGGCCTAGACACATGAAATTCAGGGAGCACGTTCCTTCCGTGACACAAGCACCCACTAAGAAGGGATTTTTAGAAATTCCGCCCCTAAGGGGGTGAAAAGGGGTGCAATGCATTTTCAGGGATTACTCGATATCTCTCAGGCTCTATGAGATAGCAACTTGGTTTCGGCTTACCAAGGTTCCCCGTCCAAATGCTGAAAAACATATTTCAGGATTTTGCCCAAATCAACCTGGAAAGGGGCGAATCTCGATTGGAGAGTCAATTATAGAACCCTTCATATCTCCTGTGTTTGTGGAGTTATAACTTACCTTTTTGGCAGGCGGGTGTCTTTGTATAATCTTTAGAAACAGTTTTCATGGTTTTTTGAAATTTCACCCCTAAAGGGGTAAAAAGGGGATAAAAGAAAAAAGGGGTGACCACCACCCAGCCCAAACCCCTGGGCCTAGAAACATGAAATTAGGGAGGTACGTTCCTTCCGTGACGTAAGCACCCGCTAAAAAGGGATTTTTAGAAATTCCACCCCTAAGGGTCCTGCGATCCTATCCACCATTACCTGGGAGTAAGCCCCATTGACGAGAACAGGACTTACTTCTGAGTAGACATGCCTAGGCTTGGGCTCACATTGCGTTTTCACAGATTCCTCAAGGACGCTTAGGCCCGATGAGAGATCAACTAGGCCCATTGAGAGATCGACTTGGGTATTTCAGGACTTTGTCCTAATCGACCCTTAAAGGGGCGAATCTAGATTCAGGGGTCAATTATAGAACCCTTCGTACCTGCTGTGTTTGTGGAGTTCTAACATGCTTTTTGGGCATATGTAGGCTTACCAGATCTCCAACCGGGACAGAGTGCTAGACCTTTAGGAGAAGGAATGTGGGCAGGTGTAGCTTGTTAAGTCCTAGAGCACAATCCTACAATCTAGGCATGTCTACTCAGAAGCAAGCTCCACTGAACACAATGGGGCTTGCTTCTGAGTAGACATGCCCAGGATTGTTCTCTAAGGGTTTAACAAGCTACACCTGCCCACATTCCTTCTCCTAAAGGTCTAGCACTCTGTCCCGGTTGGAGATCTGGTAAGTCTAGGCATATGGGTGTCTTTTAAAAATATTTAGAAACTGTTCTAATGATTTTATAAAAATTTCACCCCTAAAGGGGTAAAAAGGGGGTAAAGGTAAAAAAGGGGTGTTTTTTTATTCAATAGAGGATGCTTATTTGTTCTTGGGACTACTTCATGATTCAGTTATCCCCCTAAATAAACACGCTAGACAGAGGCTTGGATAAAGAGTCACTATTAAATTCTAATAAACGTAGGCTTGCCGGCATTTTCCTGCCTCTTCCCAGTGCAGAGGGGGGTTGCAAGATAAGCAGGGGCGGTGCGTGGTATGTGCCACCCCCATTTTTTTCCTCAGGTATTTTTTGTGTCCCCCAATCTTTAACTTTCCTTTCAACTCCCAACTGTCACTTTTCATTGGCTAGCTAGAACCTTCCTTCTATGTTAATCAGTTCTTTTCAGAACTGTTAATAATATTCCACAACAATTACATAGTTTATCATGTGATCGAAAATGTATGTAATTAGTTTGCGTTAAATTTGGTGCCGACTCCAAAAATTCTAAATTCATATCTTTAGGGAAAGGATTATTTTACACATTTTAGTGCATTTTCCTCCTCACTCACTCATTCACTCACAGTGCAACCCTGCCTAAAGATCCGTGGGCATCCTATGGGAGGTCTCCTCGGGGGAAGGGGACATTTGTCCTTTTCCCCCAGTGTAGAGCTGGGAGGCCTCAATGGGCCTCCTTGGATTTCTACCAGCTCAAGAGATGGCATAAGTCTGAGGCGGACGTGTAATGGCGTCCAAGCCCTGAAATGGGACGTTGTGTATGTGGCGGCCGACATCACCACCCCCTCCTGGGCTGACTAGGCCAACCACTGCCCTCCCTCGCCGCCTGGCCCACACTTACACCTGCTGGCAGGAGACTTACCTTCTCCAATGGCGGCTGGGTCGCTTCGGCAGTGGAGTGAGGGCTGTCGGCCTCTGTTCCAGCGGACCTTTCTCTAGAGTCATCGCAAATGTGCTTTACGGCATGTACACACTCTGTCAATCTAAAGTTAGTGTGGATTGTGCTGTCACTCTATTGCTTTTTAAGTTGGTATGGCCATTGAGTTTTTAAATGTTAATGGGGAGATGGTGCCTCATACAATTGTCCCCATCACAGGAGATGGAGTCTGCCTGTTTTGGTCCCTCTGCTATCTCATGTATGACACTGAGATAGGTACATGAGCTAATCGTGAGGCATGCGGTAGACAACTGGGAGGATTTCTCTAATAGTGAGGCACACGGTAGACAACTGGGAGGATTTCTCCATCATGTCCCATGACAGCGAGGAGGACAACTATCATTCGATGGAACCGTGACTTTTAATAATTGCAGGGTGTTGCCTGACATGGGGTAGTTGTGCTACATTTAAATGGTTCACTGCAATCAAAGGAAAGTTTATTGGAGTCAAAATGAATTTAAAGTACTTACATACTGAAGCGAAGCACGGATATCACGCTAGTTATTATTAATAATAGTTAATGGGATACTAACGACAACATAAAGTCCCTAAATAGTACATTTTCATGGCCAGCGATAATTTTATCATCCTTAAGTACATTATCTGTTAGAGAAGTGAAAAGCCTGTTTGGCTAGGAATTGAAGCACAAATACAGTACTGAGGAAGCAGGAAGCAGTAAGATTGGAGCTTGGGTGGGCTCAGTTACTAGAGACAGGGTGGTTGATGATGAAAGGGGTAGAGAATGCCGGATTCCCAGGCACACATTAAAAAGACTGTATATCCATACAATACATTCTCAGTGGACACATTCCTCATAAAAGGAGAAGGCCTGCCTGCATCAGATACCCAATTTTCCCTGTTTGCTTATATGAGGAAACCAGAAAGCTGTCACAGATAATTTTATTTGACAAATGTGGCAGGATATGCTTTTAATGTTTCATATATGAATACTCTGAGGAGAAAGACTAGCACACGCTCAAGAGTCTCGAAATCAGACTTGACTTCCCCCACCCTCCTTTTGTTTTAAGAGGCAGTTAGAAGCCATTTCCAGCTTTAAAACAGGGAGTAGGAAAGCTATATTGGTCTTTAATCCACAGCCTGTTGCTATCTTGTGACTCGCTGCCAATTCACTTTCCCTAATCAGCAGTCAACTGGGCTGTGGCTAATAGTAGTAGGAGCTGCCAGAGGTGCAGCCTCAGCCACTCATCAGGCAGGAAGACAACCTGGTCAATTCAGCCTACAGGATGCAAGTTCCCAATCACCAGGAACAGCAAATAGGGAAGCTGGGGAGTCAAGGGTCTCGCAGAAAAACGCCGCAGGCCCTTTAGACCCATTTGTTATGCCTTCAGACTAACACAGTGTTTATTTGCTGTTAATAGATTCTGTTGTTTGGGTGTTTAGCTCCACTAGCTCTGAGTCACAAAGTCTCCCCAAGTCACTGTCTGTCAGCCAGTCACATTTATATAAAAAAAGAACTGTGTTGAAAAAATATCAAATTGCCTCATTAACTGTATAGGTAGGAACATGGTTTACTTTAAAACCTAGCCAAGGGACCATCCGCATCCCTCTTCTCAGGGGCAGCTCTATATTGCAGACATATATTTGGGCAATGGAGCAATGTTACCCTGACTGGAACAGGCAGGCTCGATAATGAAGTATACACAATTAGAGGCACATGTGCAGAGTAAGCCCAAGCAGGTTTACTCAGAAGTAAGTTCCAGTGAGTGCAATGGGATTTACTTCCAGGGAGTGAATTTAAGGTTGCAGCCAGAGACTTGCTGCTTCTTTCCCGTACAATTGAAACTGAGAGGGGGGGGAAAGGGTTAAAAAGGGTTAAAAAAAGGTCACACACCTGTCAGCTAAATAAAGAAGTTTTGAGGGCTGAGTGAAGCCCATTGGCTGCCAGTTAGTCATCTCTAACCCAGCCAGAAGGCCTACAAGACAGTATATTTTGGCCAACAAAAAAATCAGACAGTGTTTTAAATGGGCAGGAAACAGTTATGAAAGAATGCTAAGAGGGGGTGTTTAATGTCTTCAAAATAGATTCAGACACAAAAGAGATTCATTGGACTTTAATTAGCCCCAGTAGCTATCATTGTTAATTACATTTTATCCTCCAAGTTGCTCAGGGCAGCACACATGGAACTTCCTCCCTGTGAGGAAAGTTACGCTGAGACAGTGTGTGTTTCATGGCAGGGCCTGCATTTGAACCCAGGTCTCTGCAGTTCTAGTTCAACAATCTAACCGCTACATCACACTATCTCTCTGTGTCACATATTATTCTGTATATAAGGCTAACTGGGTAATAATTGTTGCCAAGAGACTTTTAAGACTTTTTGAAATGGGTTGTGAGCTAGAATGGAACATGTGCCAGATCGGACTGTATTATGGCGCAACGCGATGGCCACGCCGCGTTCCTGTGCCAAGATTGTGTGGAGCCATGCTGTAAAAGGATTTCCCCAAGCCAGGAGTTGAACCAAGAGGGAAAAAACGGACCAGCAGCCACCATTTCATTCACTGCCATGCACTGGCGTCGCTTGAGGTGGGGTGAAATGGTAAATTCCGCACTGTGCTAACCGCCGTTTACTCCCAGGCACGGGCCGACTGCATTGGGCACGAGGCAGCAGTGGCGTTGCTCGAGGTGGGCGGAACAGTAAATTGCACACTGTGCTAACCTCCATTTACTCCCCAGCACGAGGTGGCCCCGCCCCCTGCGTGTTGCCTTTGCCGCACTGAATGGCTCCGACAGCGAGGGGGCAGGGCCACCTCATGCCGGGGAGTAAATGGAGGTTAGCACAGTGTGCAACTTACTGTTCCGCCCACCTCGAGCAATGTCACTGCTGCCATGTGTCCAAACTCGCACAAGCTCTCTACTCTGCACTCCACCCTCACTGATATGCTAAATATGGTCCTGGGAGAAGACAATACAGCAGGCCCCCTGAAATGACTCTCATCTAGGACTCTCCAGAACCTCTGCTTTGTCCCATGATTGAATCAGCCAGCACCTTAACGACTGGGACATCAAACCAACCACCCTCCTCCCACTTTCCTATTGTTTGTGTGTACTTTCACCCAGAGGTGTACGGAGGTCTACTCAATGTGTCCTCCTCCCCTTTTTTCTTTCCCATGTGTCACTCAAGGTATCCTCCCCTTTTACCCATGTGCTTAGTGCCCTATAAAAAGTAGAGACAGCCTGCCAGTCTCTCTCTTGTGTTTTGGACTCTTACTCTGGTGAGCCCTCTTCTCTATCTTGTTCTCCCTCCCCCTTTGCCCCCCTCTATCTCGTGCACAACCCCCCCTCTCTTTGCATTACTTCTTAGTTAGTCACTCTGTTGGTTCCTGAACCCAACTTGTTCAGAACCTTAGAGCCATTTTGTTTCTCCCCCCTTCTCCTCATGTTCTTCATCCTTCCCCCCCCCCTCTATTACTACACCCAGTACTGCAATCCCAGGACAACTCCTCTCCAAGACAGGTAAATATCACCCATGTGTACAAACCAAGAAAACCTGCTAAACCTCTATACCTTTCTATCTAAGTTTACTAGTCCTGTATGTTGTGTATGATTGGATTTTTGCAGCGGGTTAAACTGCTGAACCATAAGCTGTCGATCGAAAGGTCGGCAGTTCGATTCCGTGATGGGGTGAGCGCTTGTTGCTTGGCCAGCTCCTGCCAACCTAGCAGTTCCAAAGCATGTCAATGCGAGTAGATAAATAGGTACCGCTTGCGGGAAGGTAAACAGCGCTCCGTGTTCCAGTTGCATGCTACGCGCTGCGGCAAGGAGAGTCATGCCGGCCACATGACCACGGAGGCGTCTTCGGACAACGCTGGCTCTTCGGCTTTGAAATGGAGATGAGCACCACACCCTAGTGTCAGACACAACTGGACTTAATTGTCAGGGGATACCTTTACCTATGATTGAACTATCTAGTAAACTATTGAAAGCAAGCACATGTGTCCTTAAGATCATTTAAATGGAATTATGGGGCTGGACTCTGGCATACACAGGTCTAAAAATCTCTGCTCATACCAAATTGCCATATTTACTGTAAAGCTATTCCCTCTAATAACAAAGGCAATTTCGGGTAACATAATAGCACCCTATTGATCCTGCCTACAATTCAGATAGGTCAGAACTGAATCCTCATTTGCCTTTGTTTTACACGATCTCTTCTAACTTTCAGAGCTTCATGACCTGTGGACTAGTAGCAATAACTCTGAAAAAATAGGACTATATAGGCTTAGCCACACTGGAAAATTCCCTCAGATCTGTAATGATTTGCAGGTAGGGCTGTTGATTTCTTTCTGGCCTTGTTCCTCTGCCTAGAATGACAGCCTAGTGGCACATACAAATTAAGTAACTGAAATGCTTCCTATCACTTTACTACTGCTATGCTAGCCAACACTGGAGCACACCAAGTAAAATGGTTGGTACACCAAGTATATTTGGTAGTTGAGTATACGAGATTGCTGCTGGCTAGGTAATTTTCCAGTGTTGAGGGAGGCTTAAGTATATTTAAGTTCTTGCTGGGATCTGGATTGAAGAATTGTGGGTACTTGTAATAAGTTAACTAGGTTTGCCAGCTATTTCTGTCAGGGTTCCTGTGAGTTTGATAATCATGGGACCAGAGAAACCTAAGCTGGTGAAAAAAAATTCCTTTAACTTCATTTCCACAGCAAGAAAAAGCTTCACCCACCAGATTTCTGCCAGCCAAACAGCTGCTCAAAAGCACAGGAGCCCTGCCAGAAAAATTGTGAAAACCCTAGCAATAACGTTGTAAGACATTGTACATTTGTTTGGAGGGGAGGAGGGTTGTCATGTTAAGAGTCCTTAACATGAGTAACTTGACAAAGTTACTAAAGCATGTCCTTCAGGACTTCAAATAATGATTCTCTTGCTACTTCTAATAGCCAGGACTGGGGGGGGGGGGTTGTCACCATTTTTTTTAAAAAAAAAAACATATGATTGTGTTCCTGTGTAGCAGCAACATAACACACAAAAATGTGTATACAAAATTGCAGAGGCGAAACTAGGGCGGAGCAAGTGGAGCACCGGCTCCGGCCGCCCTCTCCCGAAGGGCGCCCGCGAGTCAGACCGCCCGCGAGTCGGACTCGCTCGAGTCTCCGAGTCCGACCAGCCCCCTCAATCGGGAGAGCCGGCTCGGGGACGTCTTCCCCGGCCGGCTGCCCG
Organism: Plestiodon gilberti rubricaudatus; assembly: GCA_026170595.1. Classification (NCBI taxonomy): domain Eukaryota; kingdom Metazoa; phylum Chordata; class Lepidosauria; order Squamata; family Scincidae; genus Plestiodon; species Plestiodon gilberti. The sequence continues at coordinate 77,273,502 of JANXHW010000002.1, forward strand.
GGGCCTTCTAAGGAAGGCCCACTGCGAACGGTATTTATACCGTTCTTTTTGCGCATGCTGAGACTGTTACTGAGGGAAAAGGGCAGCCCTTTTCCCTCAGTAACAGTCTGAGCATGCGCAAAAACTTGCGCAGCGGGCCTTCCTTAGAAGGCTCCGGGCAGCCGGCCGGGGAAGACGTCCCCGAGCCGGCTCTCCCGATTGGGGGGGGGGTGCCCGGTGCCGGGTCGCCCCCTCCTGGAGCGCGCCGCCCCCCCTCCGGAGCGCGCCGCCCCCCCTCCAGAGCATACCGCAGCCGACAGGGGCGCCAACCCCCTTGCTCCGGGCGCCGATGAAGGCAGTTTCGGCTCTGCAAAATTGTGTACCTTTTCTCAACCCGCCTTGGGCATTTGCCTCGGCATAGGATAAGGCGGGATATAATTTTTTTTTAATAAATAAATAAATAAATAAAATAATGGCACCTGCCAACATCCTGGTTTCATGCAACTCTTTAAAGGGCCATCTTCTTTTAGCTATGGCCATTCCTACACCCTTTTGTTAGTTTAAATTTAAAGAAGCAATGCAAAGGTGTGATGTGGCTGCTTACAGTGGTGTAATTCTCCTGGGAAGTTTTGCTTACAACAAAAGTGTACTTCTTGGTTGCTTTAGCTTTTTTTCATTTTAAGCAGAAATGAAAGCTCTGGTACTTGTGGAACCCAGCGGTGTGTGGCATCTGGGCTCAAAGCAGCAATACAATCTCCCACTTTGAATTTCAGCCATCTGAAAAGCACGGTTGATCTCAGCAAGCCAGCTTCAATAGGCTTGTTTGCTCTCCTACCTGTCTGCTTTCAAGCATCCAGAACTGGCCAGAATAATTTTCAGTATGAAATGCACCTGTCACAAACGTTAACGTCTTCCCACAGATTTGAGTTTTTAGGAAATAGATTCCTGCATATTACCAAACCTGAGGACTGGACAGCACTGTGCACAATAAAAAAGTGCCTTTGAGAAAAAGAAATTGTTGTAGTTACTATTAATGAGTACAGGGACCTCGGTTTATATAAAGCTAAAACATTTCAAAGCCTAGAAAACCAAATTCTGGAAGCTTCCCTCAAGCATTATATATTATACTAAAAAATTACACACTAGGCTAATGACTTTATGGTTATTAAGTTTGAAGTGATTAGTCAAACTCTGCTCAGCGTCAGCAGAAAAGGTTATAGTTTCTGCGATAGCAAGCCACCTGCTCTAGAATAGTTAGGAATGCTTGCCTAATTGAAAAAAAAAACAGCAGTGAAATAGTAAATGGGAAGGATGAATAGGGTCTAATGGGATTTTGGCTGGCACAGAGGACGTGGAGTTGGGAATAAATGACAGACTTGAATAGCTTTGAATGACAGAGGTCCCAAGGAGTTTGCAGGGCTGTAATTTTCACTAACATGACTACCAAACAAGGTGCAAAAACCTCACTCTGACTTGTCAATTAGGCCTACGTTGGCTAGGCCCTCACCTGGAGACAGCAGTACACTTCACTGTTCTGAGTTACTAAGCAAAGTCACAATCTCAGGGCCTTCCACTTTGTTCCATATGCCAATGATGTATCAGGGTTATGTTTTTTTCTGAATCATGTCAGGAAGTATAACACTTGCCTAGTGCTATCAGGGGAAGATGCTAAACACAAGGATGGTTCATGACGATGCCTACTTACCACAATAAATGGCAATGAAACGTTTCCTTGTTGACATTTATCTGAGAGCCAGTGTAGTTTAGGGGCTAATGAAACTAGGCTGAGAATCAGGACCTCCACAGTTCAAGTCTCATGTCTGCCAAGAACCTAGTAGGTGACCTCAGGCACGACTGCCTTAGCTGCACTATGGGGATATTAATACCGGTACTTAGTTACCTTACAGCCCGGTCCAGCCTAAGGCCTCAGCGGCACAATTCAGGCACAATTGCAGCCTAAGCGCTTTATGCTCGAGTTGTGCCTGAATTGTGCCGGAGAGGCCGAATTTGTGCTGCAATTGTGCCGGACGTAGGACGAATTTATGATGGACGCCGCCCGCGCGCGCACTACGGGCGCCGGCACAATTGCAGCACAACTGCGGCCTAAAAGTGGGCGTTCCGTGGACGTCACGGGGGTGGTAACGAAATTTGTTCCGGTTCCAGACACTGGAGAGCCCCTGACATGCCCCCTCGAGCACAACTCAGGCACAAAATTTGGGTCGACAAAAAGGGTGGACTTAAATTTGAGGAGACCCATAGGAGCCATTTTACCTTACCCACTCCAGCCCTCTCCTGAAAAGTTCTAACACCCTACGCCTGAGTTGTGCCTGAGTTAGGACGGAACAGTTGGGGCATAACTCTGGAACCGGACCCAAATAGTTACCCTATCAGCACCCAGCCCCACCCAGCCTCTTTCCCACAAAAGCCTAGCCCCAGGCCTCCATTCTCTCTCTCTCTCTCTCTCTCTCTCTCTCTCTCTCTGAGCACGTGGCGTGGGGTTCTGTCCCCCAGCAGCCACAAAGTGGGACTTTGAAAACTTTTCTAACACCCCACTTCTCTGTTCTCTTCTCCTCTCTGCCCCCCTCTAGGGCAGAGAGGGCTGTTCTGCCTGTGGCCAAACTGTTTACTGCTGTGCCTGGGCAGCTGTCTCCATGCAAGTGCTTGCTAACCCATGTCTTTCTCCAAGCCCCTCTCTCCCCCCCCCCACAGGCAACAGCACCAGCAGGTAAGTGCAGGTAAGAGCAGGGTACGTGCTGACATGTGTTCTGACTTCTGCCTCTTTGCATAGAGAAATGTAGGTAGGATACATGACGCTTTACCAATGTCTTGTCTCATAGCTGCCTGCAATGCCTTCTCTGAAATGCCTCTATACCAATGTCTTGTCTCATAGCTGCCTGCATAGCCTGCCATGACATGCCTCTCTACCAATGTCTTGTCTCATAGCTGCCTGCAATGCCTTCTCTGAAATGCCTCTCTACCAATGTCTTGTCTCATAGCTGCCTGCAATGCCTGCTATGATATATAGGATACATGCCTCTTTACCACTGTTGTGTTGGATTGCTGCCTGTAGTCATGTGAGCACACAATGCCACAAGTGTGGAACCATTAGCCTTATGTAGACACCAGCTGTTTCCCCCCCCCCCTTTACTCCACAGGGTTTACTCACAGGTCAGTATTAGTAGGTTTGCCATGGTTGTGACCCACATGTTGTGTTGTTGTCTTCTCTCTCTTTGACCCTTTTCCCTTACAGGATCATGTTTTCCTGACACCCAGGGAAGGAGCGCAGACCATGCTATGTGTCTCACACCTCTCAGCTGTGTTTAATTTCTCTCCCTGCAGGCCTTTGCAACCGACACACTGGCTTGTCTTCAATGGCGATTGCTACCACACACCAAATGCCATGAAACACCCCCGTGATTTTTGCCTCCCCAGGAACGTCCACTACCACCTACCTTCCTGGGAGCACCCCTGGGCCTGCAGTCTGGTTGCCCCATGGTCGTCTGCCTCGATGCTGCCAGAGGTCCTGGAGCCTGCCCTCCAACCCTCCTCAGCTGCCAGCGCTGCTGCTGCTCCACCTCCCTGGCTGCCTACTTGCTGTCCCTCCCCTTTCCATGGTGCAGGCTGTGGTTCCACAGGGGAAGGGCCTGCATCTCCAGGTCCATGGGGCACGCCTGCTGCTGCTGATGTGGTCCGAGTGGCCGCTGTGACTACCCCTGGCAGCCTCACCTGGCCATCTCTGCCACTGTTCCAGAACAATAAAGATGCCCCTGGAAACACATGTCCCCAATGTTACACAAGCACTGCCCCACACACACAGAGACAGTCCCCAGCACACAAGCCCCTGCATGAATCCCAGCCAGGGCCTGCCACAGCCAGCCCAGGGAGACCACAGCAGGGGGGCTGCCAGACCCTCAGGGCTCAGAGGGGAGTTGGGGGGCCTCTCAGGCAGGCAAACACTGACAGGCGACATGGCGCACGTCCGCCACGTCCGTGAAGAGCCCTTTCGGCAACTGGGGCTCTCACCCGCCCTCGGTCCGCCCGTCAACGGCGTCCATTTCCGCCCTCGGTCCGCCCGTCACCGGCGTCCGTTTCCGCCCGTCACCGGTGTCCGTTCTGCCCAAGGTCCATCTGCATAAGAGGCGCCCGTTCCTGCATTGCCTCCATCTGCGAAGTGACCCCTGTGTCCCTATTGGTCTCTGCAGACCCCTCTCCCTGTATCCCTCTCCCACCAGCCTTGTTGTCTGTCTGTTTCTGACCCACCCATGCCCCTCCCCAGCACCCACTGTCTGCCTGTCTGTCTGCCTCCCCTCCCACTCCCTGATGATGGAAGCTGGCCACCCCCCACCCCGCCAGAGCGCCTGCCGCGACGTGCCGACGTTGCCCCATCTGGGGGCGTGATGAGCTGCGTGAGCCCTTCCCGCTCGCAGCAGACAAGCCCAAGGCATCTCTCGGTCTTGGCCGGGGCACGGAGCAGAAGGGACGCCGGGATACCTTCTTTGTGGGCATTCAGGCAGCGCACGGGCATGTCATGGCAGAGGCGGTTCCAGACTTCATGAGACCCCCTTGTGTGTGCCGTTCCCACCACCCCCTCCCCCCCATGACTCCCACGTGCAGACTCACCGTGGCTTGGGGGTGGCATCACCTTCTGCAGGAGGGAGGGCAGTGGCACTCCCCCCCTGCAGCAGGTGGCTAATGCCCAGGGTGCCCTGGGGCAGCTGGCACTGGCACAACCTCTGCCCTTCCACTGACTGTCGCATGCCCAGTGCCTGCAGGCCCACCTGTGGCTGCCCATCTGCTGCGAACGCTGCAGCAGCTGTGGTAGGTACACACAGACGAGCTCAGGAGGGGGCTCTTCCCTTCCACAAGACTGACACCTCCCCACAGGGGCCGGCCTGCCTCTGTGGTAAGTGTTGCCTCGATCCTGGCCCACTGCTCTTGCCTCCTGCCTAAGTCAGGCACAGTTGCAGCCTAACTCAGCCCTATTTTGGGCCTCAACTGTGCCTCAACTGTGCCTCAATTGTGCCTGTGTTAGGCTGGACTGAGGCCTTAGGCTGCAATTGTGCCTGAATTGTGCCGCTGAGGCCTTGGGCTGGACTGGGCTGTTAGACCCTAGCCTAGTCCCTAAGGGTTAGATCCTATTCCAAGCCAGTTGTATCACTTGGACAATGGCTGCAAGAAGAGCTATATAACATATTGGTACGTCATCTGCTCAGGAATACATAGGAATGGACTTACACATGTACCCAATGCATATTAAAGGATTTTCGGCCATTGGTCATGGCACTCTTCCGGGGAACTGATATTTTGGAAGGGGAAAAGAAGACAGACAGACAGACAGAGAGAGAGAAGCCAAAAGGTTCAAATCACAGTACACCATTTATTGTTTATAATACTAGGAGAGGGAATCAAAATAATGTAGAGTGAAAGGCAAAATAAAAATGAAGTAACAGCAGGAAAAATATGAGGGGCAAAATAGTACGAACAAGAGGCTAATAAATGAGAAAACATATACTAACAGTCCTGCTTAGAACTAGCGTGCTCTCTCTCTCTCTCGCTCTGTGTGTGTGTGTGTGTGTGTGTGTGTGCGTGCGTGTGTGTGTGAAACCCAAAGAACTAACTTAAAAGAGGTCTGATTACTTTGCACAAATGCAGAGGCAGAGAGAGAGAGAGAGCAGGAGAAGGGGATGGGCTTCGTTTCTATAGAGAAAGGAGGAGGGAAGAGAAGGAGTCAGAGATCATGCTGAGCAGAGATGCTAGTATGTTTATTAGATGATTTACTCAGGGGGGACAAGTGATATTTTAGAAGAGACCAGCTCTAGAGCAAGCGAAAGAGCGAAGGAAAAAAATTGGGTGTGAGACGCAAAGAAATGGTGAGTGTATCCAAAGCGTGAGAGAGCATTGATGGTTCAATGCATGCAATACGTTAGAGAGTGAAGATAAACAGGGAGGAAGAGGGGCCTAAAGAGGGCCTCACTTTTCATCCGTGGTAATGGAATTTGCTCACCAGCACAAGGACTCTTAACCAATGAGGGAGCAGAGGTCGTTTTTTCCCCAAAAAGATCAAGGCTCAAGCGATGGTTTTCAATGCAGACAAATATTTGTATGCTTGGAGGTCTTGCTAGATTGGTTAAGCAAGAGAGCCTGAAGGCTGATTCCCCAAGTTCTTGCCTGTGTAGAAAGGTAAACGACTGTACAATTAATAGGCTGCACAGGAAAAGAAAGGAAACAATAGAAGGAGGCCAATCGCCAAGAGAATCGCCTATCCCATTCTCCTGGGACGAGTGGGTATTGGGAAAGCCAAGTTGCATGGCTCCTTAGGCTGATATAGCTGAGTACAACTCTGGGTCAATGACCAGGAATATCCAGGTGAGAGAGATAGAAAGGGTGTAGAGAAAAAGAACCAGTCAAGAGCACTCGAATTATGACCTTTGTGTTATTTAAGCTTTATCTCAGCTTTATCATGATTTAACTTACCGGTATAGTGATCTTGGCTTCATTGCAGTCTTATCCCAACTTTATTTCAGCTGCAGTAAGGGCAATGTGGTGCTTCACGGGTGGATCAGCTTGGTGCCAGAGATGTGAAGAAGGAGCGATCGCTACCCCCTCCGCTCACATACCTCCCCTCACATACTTAAACATACTTGCACCATGTTTAAAGTTTAAAGGGACACATTCCCTTTAAGCTTTAAACTCTGTGCGAGGATGGAGCACAGTGAGGAAGGTAGGAGCATTCCCCTCCACTCCACCCATGTTGCTGGAAAAAGAATGGGGGAAAAGACTGACATGCTCCAGATCACCTCTCCTTGCCTACTTGGTCCTTGGGAGCACCAAGTGGGCAGGGACAGGCAATTTGGAGTCGGCCCCTTTCCCTTTAGTTTACTTACTAGGAGTGTGGTGAGTAGGCTCCCTGCTCTGCATCACTTCTCTTTGATAGGAATGGAAGCAGTGCAGGCTGGCCACCCAGGCTTCCCTGCTGCACGTCGCACTCTTGGTAAGTAAACAGCAGGGGTGGGGCCATGCCTGCTTGTTTGCCCATGCGTCTGCCCTCCCTCCACGTCTATCAGGATGTGGGCATGCAAAGGTGGTAATTGGGGATTTCAGGCAGTGCAGGGGCATGCATCCTCAGGCACCAGGAGGTCTTTCTTGGGCTGACCCTGGTTCTCAAGTTGGGTTTTCTATTTTTCTCCCAGTTTCCGAGAGGTGGGCTTGAGGCCTTTTGGTAGATAAGTCAGTAATGACTAGACCCACTGGCTTTTTCCTTATTTGATCACAGGAGTTTGAGCTCTGTTCTTATTAGTGGCAAGGGTAGGGCAAAGTTAATCAAGGTCTGATTTGACCTGGTCTGGGCAAAGCTTCAAATACACTGTGGGTGCTGTGTGGACAGTGGGTGGGGATGGGGAGTAACAGGGCGAAGTGGGCGAGGATCATGATGGGGACTGGGGCCGCCGGGGAAGTGTTGGGGGAGAGCAGGGTATCAGTGGCAACAGTGCCGTCAATATCCTATGCCCCTAGCCCAGCCTCACCATGCCCCCTTGGGTCCATTCGGACCTGCGTCAGCCAAAGAGCTGGAGCAGGTCTGAGTAGACCCATTGGGAACCATGGTGCAGCAGAATGGATAGGTAAAAGTTTCTTTTACTTACCTCACTTTCGCGTCATGGTTCCCGGCCTGCCCATAACGTATAGAGGAACCGGCGTTGGCCATGGCACACTTTTTGACAGCCACAAATAGGACCAGACCGGACAGACTCCATGTCTCCATGGAGGGTGGACACATCTGCATTCACAACACACAGCCTTCACATGCAACCGCTATCCCATGCGATAAGTTAGTCATGCATGCTAACAGCGAGAATGGCTGGACAGGCATTTTTTCTGGCTTGGCATCCGTCAGTTCTGACAGATGACCCAAAGGATAAATCCTGGCTTGGACAGTAAAATCCTGGGTGGGTGGCAACCTGATCCAGAGCACACTTGGAAGTCCAGTCTGTCAGGATGTCGGTCAGGCCAGTAAAATTCTTGCAGGCAGCAACCCTGCAAGCATTTGAAAATTCAGGAACGCTTCTTTAATGAAAGATCCCCTCTTTTCACAAGTTGGAATAATTATTGAAAGCCAAAAGTCATATCGACTGAATTAATGCATAAAATAAATGCCAACATTTATTGAGAGATCACAGCTTGTCAGGCGGCCGCTTGCCCTGCTACTGCTTTCTCGCAGTTCAGTGATTTATTCCTGATTCCTTCCAGTAGTTTCCCCAAGGTTGCAACAGTGAGATAATTGAGACACTGACATCCTACCTCCCAGAAAACTAAACTACTGATGAATGAGCCTGCCCTGTTGTAGAGGGAGACTCAGACACAGAAAATATAAACACACAGGCTTTTGTGTTAGCAAAGTAAACTCAATAAGATCACTTTCTATTGCTTAAAATGTTGCATTCTGCTCATAAATCTTTAAAGGTGGTTCGGCGTATTTGGGGGAGGGGGGAGGGCAACTTAATTGGAATGCCATGGCTTGAGGTTAACATTTAATCCCATGTTTAATAAACAAACTGCTATTAATAAAATAGATATTTACATTCCAAGCGATGAAATATAGATCCAAGCCTGCACAGTTTAAAGCCTGTTGTATAATTTATACATCGGTGACAAAGCTAATGAATTAGTCACGTAACTTGCACATTAGAGACGGAACTTAGTTACTTCACTCACATGTTTTATTTTTAAAAAAAATACTTGATGTGCCATGAATAAATCATTGCTATGTATTTCTAAATGAAAGTGTATCTATGGAAAAAAAATATAAAGAACAGCTGCCTTGAGGAAATCAGAGTGGGGATAATAAAATGACCTTGTGCTAGTCTTTATCATAGTCAGGTGTATGATCAATAGAATTATTGTTGGAGAGCGGAATTACTGTTGCATATCACTATTCTTGCTGGCATCTGTATGCTTTTGAGATTTGTGAAGATGAAATAAAGGAGTCATTAACTACACATAAATTAAGACCACAATTCTAAGCAGACCTAGAGCCCATTTCCGTGAATTCTATTAAGAAGTGGGTCTTACTGTATCAATGGACCATACACACATGTAAGAGTCATTCAGCTATTTAACCCAATTTTATGCACGTTTATTTACTTGGAAGGAAGTCCCATTGTGTTCAGTGGTGCTTACTCCCAAGGAGATGTGCATAGGCTTGCAGGCTAAATAAGGAAGTGATGTGCAGAAAAACCTGGAGAATGTCCTTCCCTATAGTGTGTTTTGGACTGGGATTTAGGTTTTAAGTATAAATCTCCCAGACATGATGGATATACAGTAGTAGCTTTTAGGTTGGTTGTCAAAGAATTCATTCTTCCCACCAGGAGGATGTGAAATGCTTTCGATAACGCTAACCCTATCAACATAATTCTAATACTTACTGTTGCAAACTTCGTAAAATGATGCCACAGGAGACCAAAGTGTGGAACAAACAAACTTTACACTGTGCAATTCTTACTACAACAACTGATCTCAAAATGGCCACTGCCTCAAGTTGTAGGTGTCAGTTCTCTGCTCTGGTGTTTTGCAGAATTGCTCCCCTCCTATAAACTCTCTCATTGAGCACATTGGCTCCTATAATTCCTACTACCATTACAACTGCATTTGGAAACAGATGGTTTTCATATTTGAAGATTTCTTGGCATGGATAAGGGAAAGTGCACACCAGAGGCGAGGATAGAGTGGAGCAACCGGAGCAGCGGCTCCAGGCGGCTCCACGGCTCCGGGCGGCATGTCACCTCCGTCCTCCCACGTGTGAGAGGAGAGGAGACCTGCTGCTGCACGCCGCCCAGGACCTGCCTTCGGTCCGGCGGTGGCAGCAGCAGCAGGAGGAGGCGGGGAGTGTGTGTGCGAGCGAGCGTGTGCGCGTGCCTGCCCATGTGTCCTTTCCCCTTCCTGGCTTCGTCGGTCAGCGAAGCCGGAAGGGGAAAGAAGAGGCAGGCAGGCGCGCGCTCTCGCTCGCACAACACTCCCCGCCTCCTCCTCCTCCTGAGTTCTGCTGCTACTGCTGCCACTGGACCGAAGCCCCCTACGGTAAGGACGGTCCGGCGGCAGCAGCAGCAATAGCAGGAGGAGGCGGGGAGTGTGTGTGCATGCGCGCGTGCAAGCATGTGCGCCTGCCTGTCTCTCCTTTCCCCTTCCCGGCTTCATCGGTCAGCGAAGCCAGGAGGGGAAAGGAGAGGCGGGCAGGCGCGCGCTCTCGCTCGCACAACACTCCCGCCTCCTCCTCCTCCTGAGTTTTGCTGCTATTGCTGCCGCCAGACCGAAGCCCCCGCCCCCCAGAATCCGGCAGCGCCCCCCTGGGGAGCGGGGCGCCCCTCTTTGGGGTGCCGCCGCCCCGGGGGCCCCCCCTGGAGCAGCAGCACCGGGCGGCAGGACTTCAAGATACGCCTCTGGTGCACACTTACCTCTAACAATCAAGTGAGCTCTAGTAGTTTCACCTTTCAGGTAGGAATTATCTCCTAGTCAGGCCTGGTGACTTTTCATCATCAGTTATCCCAGTGCACTATTTTTCCTAATACAACCACCACTTTTTCTGGAACAGAAAAATGGTGCTTAAATTGTGCTTTTGAGAATCACCGCAAAGTGAACAACAAAATCCCAGCCTGCACTATTTCTCTAGCACTAACTCAGTGTGTGCATACTTTTGCTACTGAGAACCAATAAGAAAAGTGTTGGCATGACTTTGATAACAGTGACTGTGAAAAATCCTTCCATACCTCAGAAGAGGCTGACATTCACAACGAAATGGCTGGAAGGGCAGGAATTTATGAGGTGTGATGAATGTGTAGTGTATATAACCATTATGGAGGCAGCAGTCCTGCCTGTGGGTTGCATGCCACAAAGCCAAGGTGAAATTTGGGGTAGATAAGTGAACACTTTTGGCACCACAAAAGCCCCACCAGCTCCTGCCTTTAAAACGGGATTGAACAGATTTATGGAGGGAACGTCCATAGCTCACAAGTCAGTTTACAAGTCATGATGACAGACTGTATGCTGCCTCCAGGTTTTAGAGGTAGCCTATCTCTGAATGCCAGATGCAAGAGAGTGGCAGCAGGATCAGGTATCTTGTTGTCTTGTGAGCTCCCAGAGGTAGTGGTAGTAGGGCCACCTTTGAGATACAGGAAGCTGGACTAGATGGGCCCTTAACCTGTTCCACAAATAGTCTTCTTATGTTCTTAACATAATTTTTTAAAAAATAAAATGAAATAAAGAAAACTGAGGTTATCTGGGTTCTGAAAAATTCACTGGAGACCACGCATGAAACTCCAAATCCCATTACCGTATTTTTCGCTCCATAAGACGCACTTCCCCCCCAAAAAAAAAATAGGGGGGAAAGTGTGCGTCTAATGGAGTGAAGATTAAAAAAAGTAAAAAAAAATACTTACCGGGGCTTCAGGGAGGCCTGCGCGAGCCTCTGCAGGCCTCCCCGATGTTCAGCTCGGCGATAAATGGCCCTTTTCGGCCATTTCAGGTTTTCCCGAAAACCGAAAATGGCCGAAAAGAGCCATTTATCGCCAAACTGAAGATTGGGGAAGCCTGCAGAGGCTCGCGCAGGCCTCCCCGATGTTCAGCTCAGCGATAAATGTCTCTTTTCGGCAATTTCTGGTTTTCGGGAATTTCTGGTTTTCGGCAATTTCTGCGCGAGCCTCCCCGAAGCCCAGTTAAGTTTAAAAAAAGTTTTCCCTATTTTTTGCTCCATAGGATGCATGCATCCTATGGTCTGATGCGTCCATGTTTTTCTCCACAATGCTCCACATAGCACTGCATGAGATCGCACACTGTTGTGGCTGTTACTGTTCTGCTGTCACCACCAGGGGAAAAAAAGAAATACAGATCTGATGCCAAACCTTCTGGCACAAGGAGGGTCCTACTCATGTCTCCAGTTGCTGGCTGGGCCCAGCCCTCCCTGCAGAGCCAAGGCAACTATCTGCAATGGGCACAGACTGGGCAGTTAGGTCCCAGCAGCTAACCAAGAGTGCCATATGCTAAAGCTGACCTTACATGGATTGCAGTACAATTGAAGCTATACAGTTAATCCAATCTTTCCGAGCAGAAGTCTCTGTTGTTTTATCGCAACACAAGGCAAATCAGTTTTCAAAGCATTGCGTTAGCACAATACCCCATTGAGGCAAACGAGTCTCTTTTGTGGCAGGGCTGTATAAGAATTTACTATGGTGCATGATAACTAGCATTCATCTTGGTGGTTCTGCATTCAGAAAATCCTGGAGCTATAAACAGGAGCAAAATAACTTTAAAACATTCGCTTATAGGGATATACATTCATTAAATCATGGTGGGTAAAAATAATTACATTTACATCACAGTTACAGGGTTGGATTTGAACTTGAAAAATATCTCAGCTCTGCGAGAAAAGCACTTTGCCAGCAGTCTACAGGTGCACACCACATGAGCAAGTGAAAATGGGAGTCTCGAGGAGTGTGATAACAGCTGTGTCTTCATAATACATTTGGCTCCAGGGGTGTTCATGCATCTGCTCCTTACATAGGACTCTTCTTTTATTACTGACAACTTTGGTGGTGACACCTTAGCAGGCGAGTGTTTCTGTATAATAAATTTTAAAAAATTAAAAGAGGCTATTCAAGTCTAAAACGTTACGTCATGGTATCGGGATTGACGGCTTCAGGAAGCACTTAGGCACAAAGTTAATCCATGAGGCATTATCTGATGCTGAAAACGGAGTAATTCTTATCTACTCTGCAAACTGAGCAATGCTATACCTCATTAACTGCCATTGCTTCCCTCAAATAATCCTAGGAATGTTAGTATGGTGAGATGAGACTTCTCAGTTACAGACCACAGGTCCCCTTCTCAGAACTACAATTTTGGGGGTTCTCTGGGAAGAGGGAATATTTGCTAAACCACTTACACAGTGCAATCCTGTGTAACCTTGCACAGGTGTAACAGTAGATGCACCGGTGTAAGTGCACTTATGCCAGTGTAAATGCACTTACACTGGTGCATCTGCTGTTACACCAGTCAGTGCAAGGTTACACAGGATTGCACTGTAAGTCTGTAAACTGTATATACTCCAAGGAAGTTGAAGGTGCTATAATAGAGAAGTCATTCTTTCCCATGCTGTGTGCACTCATTTCTGTTCTCATGGTGTCATCTCTCAAGCAGGTTTTGCAGAGTATTTTAAGCACTGTAACCAATTAACAGAGAAGATAGTGGGAAGAGTGAACACGGCAGGCACCAATGCCTTTAGAAAACCAATTTCAACTCTCCAAATAGAACAGTTTGGTGCCCAGCCTTAGTGTTTGTTTTTCATAAGTTCTTTCAATTGGGAAAGCACAATATACTGTACACAACAAACCGAAGGACCGCTCAAAATATTATATGACTGTGTGTTACAGAGAAGAAGTAAAGAAGTAAACTTTGGATATTATTTATTTATTTCAGTATTTATATACTGTATTGCCTTTCTCATAGACTCACAGCACAATCCTACTAACTATGCGACTCTGCTAGCTGACTCTGCTTAGCTTCTTCAAGCAAGGCGGCAACTCAACCTCCAGACCACACTTACTGTCCTACTTTAAGTATTCCTACCTCAAGAAGTGCTTTACAGTGCATTATACCAATGGCTGGGGTTGCGCATTTAACCAACATGAGCTGTTTCTCCAGATTTTTTAATTTTGTTTCCTCAGGTGGACAGACTATTCTCAGACCATTTTTGGGGTTACCTCTGGGCTCTACCGCTTTACTGTTGGATTTTGCTTTCTTATGGCTGGGCTCTGTCCTGGCACCAGATTTTCCTCCCCAGATTTCAAGGGTTGACAGTCTTGTGACACCACTAGGCCCCACATTGTCATCACCAAGCCTAGCCCCAACCTGGCAACCCTACCAATGACTTAGATGATGACGATGGTGTGCAAAGTGCTTCCCATACATCACCTCAGCAGTCTTCACATAACCCTGTAAAGTAGGTCAGTATTATTGCCTCCATGTTGCAGTCATAAAGCTTAAGCTAAAAAATGGCAGGAGAAGTACTGGCAGTGGCGTAGAGAGCAAATACTTGCTTAGTCTCTCCTGTGGCCTTCCCATATCTGCCCTGCCAAAAAAATACTAGTGCATGCAAGCTTTGTGAATCCAAAGTAAACATGAGGTCAAGAACACTGATTAAATGTTCCCAAGGTAAGATTCTTTAAAAGTTTTCCAATCATGTAGATCAATTTCAACCTGCAACTTTTCTTTCTCAGTGCAATTGGGCTTTTCCAATCATGTGGTGGTAGACATTGGAATGTAGAAATTGCCACACTGCCCAAAACTGCTTGTAATTCGGCTCTGCTATCCTGCCTTCAAAAGTGTACAGTAAACAGATGGGACTTTTTGCCTCTTAAAAGTTGTGATTAGTTTGAACAGTCAGACTCCTTCCAGGTCATTTTGCCAAGTGTAGAGCTACACAGCTTACCATGATTGTATTTGCAACAGCAGCTATCTCAGCAAGAATGTTAATATACACAAGGCTATGGTCTTGAATTAGGGGAAAAGAAACGATCCCCCAACCTTCTGGTTGCATTCAAAATCTAAGGTATTACGGGCCTATTTCATCACCATTTCTTCAACTAGTATAGAATACTGCTAACTTTTCTTTTCAATAAAAGTCACATAGCATAGAGAGGTAATGTTCTAGAGCATGGTGGTCCAATGCGTGGCCCGTGGTCCTCATGCGGCCCCCGAATGCCTCTGCTGCGACCCCTGGCTGCTCTTGGAGCTCCCCTCCCCCACAGTCACCCACACTCCCCTGATGATCAGAAAGGCGGTCAGGAGCCGACTGCCTTTTCGATCTTCAGGGGAGCGTGGGCAGGGCATGCTAGACAGCGGGGCAGGGCATGCATCGGTCATTATTATTAATTAATTAATAATGTAATTTATTGTGCGGCCCCTGGGTTTCATGTCGAAGTTCGCATGCGGCCCTCGAGGTACGAAACGTTGGACCACCCTGTTCTAGAGTATTAACAGCCCAATCCTAACTAGGAGTTACAACAGAAGAACAGAGGTTCTGCTGTTGTAAATAGTTATATAGCAGCACGCACAGTGTACCACCGGTAGCTATTTTGATGCTGCCACCACCACAACCAGTCAATCAGCAGGAGTTTTGGTGGCCTGCTGCTGCTAACGGCTACCAGCAGGAGCACAGGTAAACCAGTGTGGGGAAGGGTGGTTGAACAGGGTGTGGAGGGAGAGTAATGGGGGAGATTCTGGGAGGGAAAGGGGTGGAACAGAGAGTGGATCCCGGCAACACTGGCAAGCACCAGTATCCTATACCTAGACTTACCATTCATCCTGGAATTTCCGGGACAGTCCTGGAAACTGGCCTCGGTTCCCAGAAAAGTCCCAGAACGATTCCGGGCCAATTGGCAAGCCTCCTTTGTCATCGCCGCCGCCATTACTAAAGAAACTTACCCGGCGCCGACATCTTGACTTGCTAAATCTCATGAGATCCAAGATGTCGGCGCCCAAATCTCATGAGGGCATCATGCCCTCACGAGATTTGGGCGCCGATATATTGGATGTCGTGAGATTTTGCGAGCCAAGAGCTGCCGGCGCCGGATAAGTTCCTTTAGTAATGGCGGCGGCGAGCGGGTGAGTAGGTCGTTCGCCTGCTCTCTCACCGGCTCGGAGCCGGCGAGACAGTGGGTGAATGAGAGCCTGCCCCTGCCGCGCGAGCCTCTGGGAGGCTCCTGCTGCCCGGGCAATCTCTCTCTGGATCGCCCGCTCTCTCACCGACTTGGAGCCGGCGAGACAGCGGGCGAACGAGAGACTGCCTGGGCCACGGGACCCTCCAGGAGGCTCACACAGCCCGGGAAGTCTCTCTCCAGCTCGCCCGCTCTCTCACCGGCTCCGAGCTGGTGAGCAGAGCGGGTGATCCGGAGAGAGACTGACCAGGCCACGGGAGCCTCCCGGAGGCTCGCGCAGCACGGGCAGTCTCTCGTTCGCCCGCTGTCTCGCCGGCTCCAAGTTGTTCACCCACTGTCTCGCCAGCTCCGAGCCGGTGAGAGAGCGGACGAATGACCTACTCACCCGCTCGCCGCCGCCATTAATAAAAGAACTTACTCGGCGCCGGCAGCTCTTGGCTCTCTCCGTATCAGCAGCACGACTCATGAGGAGCAGCACTGCCGGATCAGCAGCACGAGGAACAGCAACACGACAGCGACGATGGGGTAAGTAAATTTAATTAATTATTTAAGTGAAAACATAAATAAATAATTAAACATTCCGGACATGATTCGCTCCCCCTTCGTTTTTGAAAATTAAATTGATTTTTAACTTTGTTTAATGTTTTGATTTGTATTAATTAATTGATTGGTTGGTTGGTTGTGGGGGGGGGTGTTCCAGTTTGAGGATGGAAATATGGTAAGCCTACCTATACACATTCCTTCTCGACTTCCATCTCTCTTAATCTCCTCGGTTCTGCATGAGCAAAATGGCTGGGGCAGATCTAAAGAGACCCATTCAGGCAGTGGAGGCTTGCCCAAGGGAATGAACAGTGGCGTCACTGTGACGCGCGTCACCCCAGAGCGGGGGACACGCGTCACCCCCCCGACTCACCCCCCCCGACTCACACGCACCCCTACAGAAACTTACCTTTTCCGGCGCTCGTCACCCTCCGGGAGCCGGCCGGGAAGCGCTCCAGGGCCTTCTGAAAAGAAGAGGCCCTGGAGCGCTTGCGTTAAAACGCGAACTTTGAAGATTTTCGCGCATGCGCAAACCCTTTTCTGAGGGCAGGGGCCTGCCCTCTTGCCCTCAGGAGGGTCTGCGCATGCGCGAAAATCTTCAAAGTTCGCGTTTTAACGCAAGCGCTCCAGGGCCTTCTGAAAAGAAGAGTGCAAGAAAACAGTAAGTGCAAGATGCAAAGAGAAAGAAGGACCAGTAAAGTAAATTATGTAACACAGTGAACTGAGGAACTGAGGGATAATTTGAGGTCCAAATTAGCTGTTGCAGAGCAACTGCTTCTAATGTTAGCTCAACAGATCCTTCCTATCACAAGGGTGTGTGTGTGTGTGTGTGTGTGTGTGTGTGTGTGTGTGTGAGAGAGAGAGAGAGAGAGAGAGAGAGAGAGAGAGAGAGAGAGAGAGAGCTTTGCGGTAGAGAAGTGGTTGGGGAAAGAATAGCTTAGCCTTCAGCCTGACAGCTCCTTTTCCCCTGAAACTCCTCCCAATTGGTTTCTCACTCCCACCAGTGTTCTGAACCACATTTGCCTTACAAACACAGGTCTGGAACTTCACAGGGATAAAAATAGCCAACAGGAACCTTCAGGGGAAAACTGCAGGCCCAGGAAAGGTTAACCATTTTTTCCCCTCTCCTCTACTGTCTTTGATAGAAAACATCCCAGCAGCAGGCTTTGAAAAAAAGTAGAGACTGTTAAGTTAGGCTGCCATTATGAGGACACAAAGGAGTTGCGCATTGTTGACAGGAAAGGTATGTGAGTGAAGGTGCAAAAGTGCAGGCCAGAGACCATAATTCATTATTATAGAGTTACAGAGAATTTGCTAAAACCTTGAAAGGTTTTGGAGAAAAGGTTACAACGTTTAAAAACCTATGAACTTTCTGAATGTGAGGCAGCTTTTCCTTTTAAGTGTTCTCATTTTACACGTAGCTATATATGGCCAAGGCATCAAGTATTCACCTGAAGAAGAGCTGGAAACATATTGTGATGATTCGATTATCCTTTTGAATCAATATTTCTGTGTTTTTTGTTTGTTTTGCACACCTCTTTTGATCTTTATTTGCCTCATTCCAGGTGATAATCAACGTAGGTTGAAGGCCTGCTGTCCACAGCAAATCAGCTATTGAATCAACCCCATCTTAAACTCTTTTGTTCATTAACAGCCGAAAAAGAGCCCTGATAGATACAACCCAAAAACTAATCTAATCCAGCATCCTGTTTCCAACAGTGGCCTCCCAGATGCTCTGAGAATTCCACAAGCAGGGCATGAAATCAGCAGCCATTTCCCGTACCTGATATTTGTTGGGTATACTATACAGGAAGTCCTCACTTAAAGTTGTAGATAGGATCCTGGAAATTGCAACTTTAAGTGAAACAACTTGAAATCAACCCTGACTGTTCCCTGGAAGGACAGGTACTGAGGCTGAAGCTCAAATATTTTGGCCACCTAATGTGAAGAGAGGACTCTCTGGAGAAGACTTTGATGCTGGGAAAGATTGAAGGCAAAAGGAGAAGGAGAAGGCAAAGGATGAGATGGTTAGACAGCATCACCGATGCAACGAACATGAAAATGAGCAAACTCAGGAAAATAGTGGAGGACAGGAAGGCCTGGCGGGATATGGTTCATGGGATCACGAAGGGTTGGACACGACTTAACGACTGAACAACAACAACAAACATATGTAAACAAGAGTTAGGTTCCTACAGTATATTTCTGGTCACAAAACATTACCAAACATCTAAATAAAGACTCAAAACACTTCTAATATTAAACATTGAAATAATATTTACTATAATAAAATAGCAACAACATTATAATAATGAATCTCAGTAACAACAGTCATAGTGGTGGTGGGTGGTATGGGGAGGGAGGCTTAATCCTTATCACTGGTGGTGTTGCTGATGCTGCAACTGCTCCAACATCTTGTGTAGCTGGTTTTTTTTAAAAAAACAACATGCTGCCTATCATCAAACTTCTTTAAAACCTCTAGTTTTGTTTGTAATGTTACACTTTTTCCTCTGTTTTGGGGGGCCACAGACACCAGGGGACACGGTGCATGTTTTTTTTTTTTATATAGTATTTTTTATTTTAAAAGACAACAAATAACAAATAACAAATAACAAATAACAATTAACATCAAAAACCCTACAAATTGATACAATCAGGTACATCACAACCAGGATAAACTAACAAGATACAATAGGAATACTAACACCCGGACAACATTCTCCAATAATATAACTATTCAACGAATCTCTTACATAAAATAATTTTCACTATATCTTAATCTATCTCGCCCATCCTGCACATCCATATAATCATATAATCAATAATTTTTTTTTTATGATTATCTTTTCATCCAATCGTAAAATGGTTGCCACCACTCTATTTTCTTTTTTACATCTCCATCTCTCAATCTTTCAGTTAAGACATCTAATTCTATCAAATCATAAATCTTAATTATTAACTCTTCCATCTCTGGTATAGTCTGAGCTTTCCACTGCTGAGCATACAACAACCTAGCAGCAGTAACTATATGTATAATAATATATTTATCTTTTTGGAATATTATTGCTGACATCATATTCAATAAAAATAATTCTGGTACAAACGGCAACTTGCAACATAATATCTCTTCCAAAACCT
Organism: Plestiodon gilberti rubricaudatus; assembly: GCA_026170595.1. NCBI lineage: Eukaryota > Metazoa > Chordata > Lepidosauria > Squamata > Scincidae > Plestiodon > Plestiodon gilberti. The sequence continues at coordinate 77,292,860 of JANXHW010000002.1, forward strand.
GATGAACCATCTTCCAAAATGTTTTTGCCTTGGCACATGTCCACCACATATGAAAAAAGGAGCCTTCCAAAATGTTGCATTTCCAACAAATACTTGAAACATTCTTATACATCTTACATAACTTCTTCGGTGTTAAATACCATCTGTAAAACATTTTATATAAATTCTCTTTATATGCAACAGCTTTAACCATTTCAACACCTGAATTCCAAATCTGTTCCCACTCATGTAAATGGATCTCTCGTCTTAAATTTTGTGCCCACAATATCGTAACATCTTTAACTGTTTCGTCTACCATCTCAAAGTCCAGTAAAAAATTATACATCTTGGTTACATATTTGTCCTCAGTATTTAAAAATACCTTATCAAATTCAGTTTCACTCAGATAAAAACCTATTTTTTGATCTTCTCGTATCCTACTTCTAATCTGGTTTTGAAACCAAGTATCCATAATAATACCTTCCATCCTTAATCGATTCTCATCTCTTAACTCTCCTTGGGAATCAAGCAAGTCTTTATATGGTCTGTTTTGAGAATCTTTTATCCAATCTGGTCTGTTAGGGACACGGTGCATGTTACCACTCATTGCAGCAGGGTTAAATTAAGGATCTATCATTGACAAGTGGCAGGCTCACCAACTTTCAAGCTGCAGAATCTTAGTTTCCACAGAGTTGCTGGACCTGGAGGGGTTAATTGTTTAAAGCTGCATTGCTTTGACTGGAGGGTTTAATTAAGCCCTGCTGGGGCTAGAAATAAGAGGCTGGGGAGATACCATAGTTGTTTTCAGTTTAGTAGCTGGGGCTCATTGTTTTTTTTTGGGGGGGGAAACAATGCAGAAGTGATTAAAAGGCTGCAGCTGCAAGAACAATGTTAATGCGAAAACGAGGACTTACTGTACTGCCTTTGAGCGTGTAGTAGTGGCCCGCCCCAATCCTATTTGGGCCTTGCACTGCCAGAACTTGTGCTCCAGCAGTGCATGGCCCTTTGGGGCAGTGTGAAAGCCGGGATACTGGCACACATGTCCAGAGGTGCAGCGCATGCACCAGCGGCTCCTGAAGGCTGTGCCAGTGTTGCTAAGTTGGTGGTGGAGAGGGGGAGGTTTGTGGATGGGGAGAAGGGAGGGCAGGTGGTGGGGAGAGGGCTGGAGGGGGTGGATCATCAACAAAGGCACCTGCTGGATCCTACATCCCGTTTTTCTACACACCCTACCTCTTTCCTCTCTTCAGACATACACCAGCAAAATAGCTGGCATGGGTTCGAGGAGACCCGTAAGCGGCCAGAACACCTATCCAGAGGTATGAAAAAAAATTACTTACCTTCTGTTGGTCTTCTGATCACGTCTCTTCCCCCCCCCCCCCCCCGCGTTCCATTGGCACAGTTGCATGCTGTAGTGTGGCGGGGATATGATTGGGCTGTAGGTTTAGCTATCTAAACCTACACTGCACTAAAAAGCTCAACTAATGAAACCAAAAGGAGAAGGCTCAAAGCTTTTTACTTGTCCACTGCAACAGGGTACAATATATGACAGGCATGAAGAAGAAACTCTGTGTGCAAACCACTTGGATCCTTCTAGAAAAGACGAAATACATATTGGATATCTGCTCAATAAATCGATATTCCGTGCTTCCACCAGTATTGACAGCTGGACTCAGGTTTAGTAAAATATACATTGGGAAATGCCAGAAAGAACAACAGTGAGTGCTTCTCATTACTTCAACAGGCTTTATTTCAAGCCCTTGCTTATAGGCCAGCAGATGCTGTTAGCCATTAAATGGTTGGCAATTATATTTAACCTTATCAGAGAGTTCAGAGACTAATTACTACTAGTTATATATGTTCCTAATCATCTCAGGGCAAAATTTGACCTGAGTAGTACAGAAATAGCTAAGCTGCATAGATTCACCATGACATACTTTTTTATGCCTTTAGGCAAAATTGCAGATTAAGCTTGTGGTCATAGATGTAGTTCAAATTATTATTGTTTTTTAATACGGGTGAACATTTTGTTTTTAGAGCTGCTGTGAGACTTATGGCACAGGTCTACAGTTTGATTGCCAGACTACAAAAAAATGTTACCTGTATATCCTCCAGAAAAGAGACGATATAACTCAAATGACACCAAACGTGGATTCTATGTCCTTCATGTCATGAAGGTGCGATATACCTTACAGAAAATGTTTTATTTGGACTATGAAAGGGCTAATTGCACAAAACAATCTCTTTTTTCCTCCACAGAGGGTCAAGAAACTCAGAGCCAAGCTTAGACCAATGTAAATCAGGAAGAAAATCTCAGGGTTTTTTGCTTCTTCTTTTTTTTAAGGCCCTGGGCACAACTTGCGATCCACTTATTCCTTGCTCCCACCAGCAGAGGTGACATTTCACCCCTAAGTAGCCTTTCTCAGGAGGGTAGTTTGTTGACAGCAAAGGCCAGTTCTTTACTGTTTTAAGGACAGTTTTACACCTCGCTAACACACACAAGAAAGGTCATCTGAACTGTTGGTTCGAACTGCATAGGCTTTGTTTGGAAATAAAGAACTACATGTTAGAACCGAAGACCTTATCAGCTGTCATCTCCTCAAGGAATCAGCACAGATGTGTATTGCTACCCTGTACATCAGCACTGCAACAAATGTTGCAGATTTTAAAGAGATTTTGCAGTGATCTCTTTAACTGTACAACACAAGACTCCTATGACAATTTTGGTGTCCTGATAGCAGTCCTGACTACAGTGACCTGAAGGCATGAAGAAATTAGAAACAGTCATAGAGAATAGGTCTATCAACAGCTATAAGGCTGTTAACTAAAATGGAATATCTGTGTGCAGAGACTGAATACAAGGCTGGCATTGTAGTGACTTGATGCCACCACTTCTAATTAGCTTTTTATAACAGCTAATTATACAGGCACAGGAGTGTCTTTTTGTTAAGGTGAGGTAGACAAACAGCAATCTATGATTATTAGCCCTGAACATTTTGTGGGTCATTAAATCTGGCGCCATCCGTCTAATGAGCCTGAAATCTGGCATGGAATAACTTGGTCACAGCCTTTACCCATCTCTTCAACTTTTCTGCAGACCCATTGAGAAATGAGGGTGATACAGCAGTTTGAAGTCTTGCCTGAAACCTAAGGACTCCAACACATTTGCAACTTCTTGTCATCAAAGCTAACTCAATTCCCCTTGGGTTTACATCTCTGGAATTATTGTCAAAAATTAATGGACGTTCGAAGGTATGTTAGTCTGTTGATTTGAAGAAAATTCATTAAGAACATTATGTGCTGTTTGAGTAATTAGCATTTAAAGCCCCATTGTTTTCAGTGTGTGTATGGGGGGGGGGTTGTAGTGGCATTTATCATATAATATATGACCATTTGGAGGGATGACAATGTTTAGATCAGAGGTTCCCAACCTTCTCTGTCCGTCTCGGAGCTCAAGTCGGCTGTTTTGTCCCCCTGTTTCAAATGGGAGACAGGGAATCAGGTCATCCTTGAGAGCCTTCTGGGGAGAAAGTCCTTGGGGGTGGAACATTGTTTGCCTCTCTCTCTCTCTCTCTCTCTCTCTCTCTCTCTCTCTCTCTCACACACACACACACACACACACACACACACACACACACACACACACACACACACACACACACACACAGTGTAAGTATCTTAATACATAATGATTGTAAACTGAAGAGCTTTTTATTGTTGAATTCCCTTCAATGTTCAGTCTCTGGGATGTATTCTGTAGAAGTGTAACACAGTGACTAGAGCCAGTAGCATACCAAGGGCGGGGCAGGGAGGCAGTCTGTCCCGGGTGCATGCCATAAGGGGTGCCAGCATGCCTGTCCCTTCAAATGCTGGGTAGACCTGACCTCCCCCAGGGGATCTCAAGGCAGAGGCCATGTCTACCCATGGCTTTGAGCAGGCAAGGGCAGGGTGGTGGGAGCAGTCTGCTCTGTGTACCAGTGGCACTGGGTACACCACTGCCTAGAGCCACTGTAGTCTGGCAACTGGAGTGTTGGGCTTGGATGTAGGAAATGTAGATTCTAGACCCTCCTCAACTATGAAGTTCTTGGATGAGCATGTTGGGCACATTCTGACTTTTTAAAAATCTCATTGGGTTGTTCAGGGCTGGCCCTGGTTCCTGAGGCAGCGCACCACGTGCTGTCCCCCTTTCCTGGTGAAGTGTGTACTAGTGCCTCTCTTGGACTGGAAAAGGAAGGGCTCTAGTCCATTCTTCTCTCCTCCACCGCACTTCCTCTTCAGCTCCATCCCCCTTTTCCTTTTCCAAACCAGAGAGTAGGAAGAGGAGGAGCAGCAGTGGGGATGAGTGGGTGGTAGAGCTGAGTGCCTGCTGGGTGCACACTAATCTGTTGCCTGAGGCAACTACTTCAGTTGGCTTCATGTATGGGCCAGCTCTGGGGATCTGCTAAGGCTAAAAGTAAGACATTACTCCGAGCTCCTCAATGGAAGTGTAGGATACAAATATAATACGTTTTGGAGGTGGAAAAGCCATGTTGTGGAAATATTTTTTCTCTCTAGACATCGATATGATCCAGACATTGAAAAGACCAAGGGGACAATCAGCAGGTCACCTCTGCCTGTTTGGATGAACAGAATATACCATACTTCATAGTAGCTATTCCTAGTCACTTGTCTACTGTCTTCAGCTTGTTTAATTGATTCATATCCTAGGTACAAAGATATTATAGTGGCCATGTTTACATTTGTAACATGAACCCAAGCATATTTTACTGTACTAATAATAGCAAATAGAGTAACTGCTGTATGAACAGCACATAAACATCCAAACACATCTTCTAGTGACAGGATCATTCCTCACAACAGACAAGAGAAAGTCATACTGAACATTAGAAGCCTTTTAATATTGAATTGTTGCATTTGAATGAATATTTAAACCTTCAGTCTACTCAGTGAGCAGTTGTCTAAAATGGCTTTACTTTTCACACAGAAATGGTATTCGTAATGAGTATTCCAGTGTCATACCAGTTTTCCCTGCAGGAACACAGTGGCGTTGCTATGCGGCCCCTGTGACGTCAATACCCGAAGTGACGTCACCGCCACTGCACATCCTGACGGAGACACAGGGTGGGCCAAAACCCATCTCTGCTGCTCCCGCTGCCAAAGCGGAGTGGTTGTCGCCACTGCTGCCTGCATTGTCAACCCCCCCACGTGTGTCGCCCAGGGACGGACTGCCCCCCCACACCCCAGCGACACTTCTTCAGCAACACATTAAGTATAAGCAACAGACATGTACCCTTTTAAATACCATGTACACATACCTGGGAGCACTGATTACATGTTTGCTATGGAAAACCCATTGTAACACTGGTGTATCCTGAATAATGTGTGGGACTATTCTTCGTGAAACTCCATATAATTTAAACTGAGTCTCTTTTTAAAGCTCTAGGTGTACTGTAATTGTACTCTTTCTCTAGTTCTAAGCAGTGGCGTTGCTGGAGGGGGTGCGGCGCGGCACTGTAAGTGGTGCAAGGCGCTGCATGTTGCCTTCGCCACCAGAATGGCTCCGGAGCAACTGGGAGGGACCTTGCACCACTTACGGTGCTGTGCCCCCTCCAGCAACGCCACTGGTTCTAAGTGTACCAAGAAACAATGTTTACACAAAATAAAAACTGACTTTCACATAGTGAAAGTATCAAGGGGGAAAAAGCCGGCTAACATTTGAATATTTGAATGCTGTAAGCAAGTTTTCAATCTCCTAAAGCTAAAGCACAAGGCACAGACGTGTCCTTAGCTGTCCTGATCAGCCATATGAGACTATAAAACCTGGCGGCATCTTGACTGGCTTCGTTTTTATTGAAGCTTCCAACATTCCAGACGGCTTGCACATGTCTAAGCACTTCAGGTCCACCTGTAATGATGAGAACAGAGAGCTAAACAAATGCCTAGTATAGGAGAGAGTACAACACAGATAGATGATTAATGGCAAGCAGAACTCATGATTAAATAGAGTTCAGTCATGGGCTTCTGGTTGTCCTATGGTTTCCCTTGCACCTCCATGTCTCCTATGCCTGGATTGTAGTAAACTACTGCCAGCTGACTCGCACAAAGCTGGCTGAAAGAAAAAATGTTGCCAGCTGGATTGGCGAAGATCAGCTGGCATTCAATGTGAGGCTCCTTTCCAGATTCCCTCTGCCCAGAAACTATCATCTGGCTTCTTAAAGGCAATCCAGGACTGGGAGGAAAAAAGCCTTTGAGTTGAAAGCAGGAGAAAGATCTACCAGCTGACTTGCTTGTATCAAGCAGGAAAATCATACCGTGTTCCCAGTCTCCAGCACTCAGGGGCCTGTGAAGAGTCTGCCAATAATGTCAGTGAACTAGCTAGAGGAGCTATTTCTTTACAACCATTCAGTCTGTGATGTTGGCTGCCAGTGTCTTGCTCCAAAACACATACACGCGCGCACGCACACACATACGCACGCACGCACACGCACACAAAACAACAACACCCCCCAGGTTGCTGTCTGGCCACCCATGACTTTCCGTGATGTCTTCCAAAACCCATTGTTCATGTTCAGGTTGAACAGCAGCAAATTATTCATGTTTCCTGGAGGTTGCAGCCAAGAGCAATTGTGTCTAGTGGAAGAACAGTATGGAAAGTTAAAAGACAGTCCCTTCTTCACGTAAACTGTTTTCCAACTAAGAGAAGGGAGATCTCTGGGGGTGGCTGTAATAGCTGTCAGAAGTGATGGCTGCTACTGTCCCTGAATGTTTCTGACCGTATTGAGGCACCTTCACAGGCTCCTGTATGAACCAGCCTCTTAGTTAATGGTTAATTATTCCTAATTATAAGGACCGCAGGGTGGCGCAGTGGGTTAAACCACTGAACCATGAGCTGTCAATCAAAGGCGAATCCACATGATGGAGTGAGCTCTCATCGCTTGGCCCAGCTCCTGCCAACCTAGCAGTTTGAAAGCATGTTAACGTGAGTAGATAAATAGGTACCGCTTGCGGGAAGATAAACAGCGTTCCGTGTTGTCATGCTGACCACATGACCACGGAAGCGTCTTTGGACAGCGCTGGCTCTTCGGCTTTGAAACGGGGATGAGTACCGCACCCTAGACTCGGACACGACTGGACTTAAATGTCAAGGGACATCTTTACCTTTTTATTCCTAATTATATAAGGAAGGCAATATTCAAATCTTGACTGAACACATGAGGGAAGGGAGATTGTGCCTGTCAGCTCTTTCCCATAACCGCCACATACACATATTGGGATGAAGCCGGTCTGAGAGGGGAGCCTAAGCATGGACAGCTGTTCACACATAGGCTCTGTGTGTGATTAGGAATCCTGAAGGTGCTGGGCTTACATGTGGACAGCTGTAGGTGCAAAACTCCCCTTTCCAATCACCCCGTGAAGGTCAGGCTGGGGCTGAGCTGACATCAAAGGCAAAGTCAGCAAGGCATGATATGCATTCACTGAATGTATGGAGGGGGAAACTGTGAACATTACTGACGTGTACATAGGAATGCAGTCTGGTCCTATGCACACTTACTTGGAAGTAAATCAGTCTTTTTTTCCCTGGAGGGTTACTTTAAAGTAAACGTGCATAGGAGTGCAGCCTAAACATTTTAACATCACAATCCTGCAGCAGTGCTGGAGAGCAGAATGGGAGGCTTTGGAAGGGAACGGGGATTTAAATCACCTTTAAAGGTAGTCTTACCAGCGTCCCGGAATCGAGGCTGGATTCAGCCTAGATCGGACCCGAGCCGCTCCCAAGTGTGCACCGTGGCTGTCCAATGGCGGTCGCATCATTGACTGGACGTTCCGGAAGCTGGAACCCCATTGGGCAGCCGCGGTGCACACTTGGGAGCAGCTTGGGCCCGCTCTAGGCCGAAGCCAGCCTCGATTCCGGGATACTGGTAAGACTACCTTTAAAGGGGATTGAAATCCACTTTCCCTCCCAAAGCCTCCCGTTCTCCCTCCACCACTGCTGCACCAGTGGAGGAGTTGGATAGTATTGTGCTGTAAGTTAAATATTGTGATTAAAATGGCTTCTCATCACTAAAAAACTTTCTGAAGTTTTAATGTTTTGTGCTATATTACAGGGGAGGCATTTAACTCTACGTGGAAGCATGCTTCTAGTCCAAATGTCAACCAAATTACTTTATCCCAATAAAAAGTATCATAATGAGGTTTTTAAAAGAACTGCACTTCCATGCACTTTGTTGTTGCTGCACATATTAAACAGGCCCTAGTCCAGGCCCCACGCTGACAATTACTAATGCATCGGAATTATAAACCGCTTAAATTCACGTTAATTCTGCTAAAAATCAATTTTGGGGCCATAATTCCTCTGTAAGATGACTAAATTATTCATTTTACCCTAGCTTGTTGTCTTTCAAGGAATATCTATTAAGTAGTTTGGAGAACATGGATTTATGTATCTGCATTGGTCCATAAAAGCCTAGAATAGCAAATGGGAGCAAGTCAATGCAAGCCGAGAGCTAAAACAGCTGGCATTGCTAATAAATCAATGGCATCCATGAAGAAGGGGGGGGCGGGTAATTCTCGAAAACACATAAAAGACAATCATGTGTCACAGTAGTTTGTTGCACTGTATACAAACCTGAGACAAAGCAACTAAAGAGCTGCATTAGCTTGTGGAAAGCCTGGGGAAATAAAGGAATTTCATATGGGTATCTTTGTAGCATGACAAGGCATTTCATTGTTTAACTGCAACTGTAAGGCATGATCCATCCTTCCACAGGCACAGCTACTGGTGCAGGAGGCTATCAACCTAGGGCTTAATAAAGCTTCCTTTCCTCCTCCCCACCTGACTTATCCAAATGTGTGCAGAGGCACATACACGCATGCACACACAATGCAACATTATAGTAGCCAGTTTGCCAAAAATGACATTTTTCAGGTTTCCCCCCCCCACTGCCCGTTATCAGCTGCTGATCACAGCAGCTGATAATGGGCAGTGGGGAGGAAAAACCTGAAAAATGTCATTTTTGGCAAACTGGCTACTATAATGTTGCATTATAGTATATCTTGCGTACCCCCAACATTATATCTTGCGTACCCCCAACCTGCAGTCCGCATACCCCTGGGGGTATGCGTACCACAGGTTGAGAAACACTGCCCTAGACAATTTTGTAAGAAATAGGGAACACGGGTTTAGATGCCATGTAAGAAAATGTATTTAACAGAACACAAAACACAACATTTCGTCCACTTCCGTGGACGTCTTCTGGTGTACAGCAACACCGTGCTAGCAAGATGTAAAGTGCACTGGTGCTGCTGTACACCAGAACACGTCCACAGAAGTGGACGAAACGTTGTGTTTTGTGTTCTGTTAAATACATTTTCTTACATGGCATCTAAACCCGTGTTCCCTATTTCTTACAAAATTGTTGCTGGCCATTAAAGCTTTTGCTCTTTACTGCCCTAGACAGTCGGGAATTTTCTGAATCCACATCTACACATGGCTGGAGGATAATGGAGTTCCAAACAAAGGACAAAGGCTGCTGGTCAGCAGCTTTTTAGGCTGCTGAAACTGCACAGGAGCTTTCTGGGGAGTTACAAGTGTTCAAAATAAGGGGAAATAGGCAAAAAAAAGGGAGGGGAAAACTGGGCATTCGTCACAGCTTCCAAAGTGTGTCCCACAAGTGTCACAAACATGTGACTGCACATTTATTTATTTTTCACATTTTTATACCACCCTTCCTCCAAGGAGCTCAGAGTGGTGTACATATTTCCTCCCCTCCTTTTTGTCCTCACAACAACCCTGTGAGGTAGGTGGGCTGAGAGATAGTGACTGGCCCAAGGTCACCCAGGAAGCTTCGTGGCTGAGCGGGGATTTGAACCTGGATCTTCCAGGTCTAAGTCCGACTCCCAAACCACTACACCATCCTGGCTTTACTTTGCCTTTGGAAGGTCGGATCAAGAGACAGTTATTTCAGCCCAACTTACGTCTGCTTCAAGTCAGGGACACTGAATGCTATGAAGGCCTCTCACTTTGTCAGCAAGCTTTTAAGTATGTGTGCACATTCTCTGCAATTCTCATGTGCATTCAGAGTCGTATTTAGCATTTAATTAAGAAGTCTCAATGCAGAAACACATAATATTTGTGATTCATAAGCTCATGAAAGGCTCATATAATATCAGCATGTGACTATGGGAAAAAGAGAGGTTATCTCCATGATACTTTGAACTTAAATTACAGTAAGTCATTTGTAGATGAAAGAACCAGCCTGTAGTCTTTAAAGAACATTCACAGAAGATTCTTTAATGCGGAACCCTTTATCCTTTGTGCTGTCTTCCACTTGATAGATGAGAAGAGTCAAAATAAGACGTGTTCAAGTAACCTTCATTAAACTGAATGCCAATTGCTAGGTTCATAAAATAGTTTTTCCAGATGAGTTTCCATAATTTCACTGTAGACAGTTGAGTTGTTGCTGTATTTGTTTCAGCAAAAAAAAAAGAGTACCAATGGGAAGGGGACACTCATCATTAAGTGCTGTTGGTCAAACATGTGCAAGCTTTGTAGCTGATAAAGGAAATGACAATTAGGCCTGACGAAGAATGCTTGTTTACTCACAGACTTGCACAGTGTGGTTATGATCTGACCCCACTTGGACAACTGGCTAATCGATATACATGTACCCAGGTTGAAGTCAAAAAGAGAGCCCTTCACCTCCTAGAACAAAACCAAAGTGCCCTACTCATATTCTCAACCCGCTTTTGCCTGGTGTAAAGCTTTATATTGTACAGCAACTGCATCTTCAACTTCCATAAGACACTTACACTTTGATCCAAATTCATAAGGTGCTTTCATGCAAGTGATTCAGCAGGAATTTGTGTTGCTCATAGAACTTGCAACAAATTTATTTTCTGTATTTATACCGCCTTTCTCATCATCAGATTTCTCGTCAGATTTATTCAAAGCGGTTTACATAGGCAGGCTAGCCTAGACCTGAAATGGGTCTTTACAATATTGTTCTATTTATATATAGAACCTTCCATACTCCAGATGTTTCCCTTCCAAGTGCAGCCCTCCTTCTGGCTTGTGCTCTGCACTTCCAAGCTTCACAGTTCACCGCAGTTAGCCATCAGACAGTTGTCAAGAGATGTTATCTCTCTAGCTGACTCCTTCGCGTTCCACCGTCTCCACGGTGCCTTCTCAATGTCTTCATGAGGTCCGTCAGCAGCTGCCATCTCCCATCCAAGCGAGAACCAAGGTTGACCCTGCTTAGCTTCTTCAGGCAGGGCACCGGCTCAACCTCCAGGCCACACCTCCTGCACACCTCCAAAATTGTTTTCTGTATGACCCATGCTTAGCCACCAACGATAGAACTTTATGAAGAGCACACCAAGGGAAAGGAGGGATACCAAGTACTTGACCATTTGTCAAGGAACTTCATGGTTTCAAATCTCAAACCTAAAGCTACGCAATTCGTACTCCTTCACTGGACCCTACCACCAAAGCAGCATGCATGGGCCCATTGATTATGTGCTGTGGGAAAAAGTAGAGGCACCTCTCGTTTTACACTGGGGTTAAGTGTTTAAAAAGCAGCGCATATCTCAAAAACACATAAATTAAAAATCCTTTTACCATAAGAATGTATGTAAATAGTACAGGTTAGGGGAGTCTGCTCCGTGTGTTCCATTACAGAACTCTAAGCATAAAAGGTTTACTTTGCACTTGTAGATGTCCTTGATTGAGCACTTTTCTTTATTGTCTCAGCACTATCTCGAATGGTACGAACAGTGCTCCCACTTAAGCCAAGCACGTGGCCAACACTCGATACACACTCTCCTCTCTGAAGGCATTTGCTCACATCTAATTTCACACCAATTGTGATTGGCTCCCCAGACAAGACAGATGGATGTTTCCCAGACATGGTTGATGAGGAAAACAGAGTTTCACAGCCAAACATGCAAGACCGCACAGAAAATTTGACTGTATTATTTCAAAAATTTGCAAGCATAAATTAGGTTTTCGTATTAAGTCAGCAAGCACATTTCTAAACATGTCTAAATCACACACGTGTAAAACGAGAGATTCCTGTACATTCTTTTTTCTGTCCTGAATTTACTGTCAGCCGATTTCATAGATGACCTCTCTCACTTTTATCCACTCCATGCACCATAAATACAATACAGGTTGATTACCTCTTATCTGAACATCCAAAATCCAGACTATTCTGAAATCCAGACATTTTTGAGGCTATGTCTTTTTTAAAAAAAACTTTTCCCAGCACCTAGCTGGCATAGCTCAAGGCATGCTGGGTCACAACATTATTAACAAATATTGTATAAAATTACGTTCAGGCTATGTGTTTAAGGTGTATATGAGACATAAATGAATTTTGTGTTTAGACTTGGATCTCATCCCCAACATCTCTCTTTATATTTATGCAACTATTCTGAAATCCAGACAAATCTAAAATCCAGACGACTTCCCATCCCAAGCAGTTCAGATAAGGAATACTCAACCTGTATTTATTTATTTATTGTATGTATGGTGCATTTATTGATTTATATTACTATGCAAACTTCTGAACTACCCTTCTTGAAAAGCAGTACATAAGTATTATTATTATTAATATTAATATTAATATTATTATTGTTATGTAGGAAAGAAGTCAGCATAGTTAGTTAAAGCTGAAGACAGACAAGGCTCTTAGAAAGATAATGCTACTGATAAGCAGCCAGGTGGACATGCCTGTCCCAGTTCCTTTGTACCAACTGCCAGTGCACTAACTATGCACCACTATGCTTATCTTCTGGATCCGGCAGGCAAAACAGGCTTTCGGCATAAATGTAATTAATTTTTATTCCATGTGCATTGGGTATGTTTGGTTAACAGTTCCTAGTTTGTTCCAGAACAGTATGAGATGTCTTGTAACAAAACTGCTCACTATTTAAAAAAGATGAGGCAGAATGCTGTGAATATATTTTACCCTGTGGCTTGTTCATCAATGATTCACTGTGCCCATTACAAGATATTCAATAGAAACCTGTGTCAAACACAGTGGCGTTCTTACGCTGGGGGAGCAGGTGTGCTGCGACCCAGGCGCCGAGTGGGCACGGTGCTTCCGGGGGGCGCGGCACTGGAGCCCGGCTGCCGAGCCCCCGAGAAGCAGCGCGCCCAATCGGTGCGTCACCGGCTTCCGGAGACGCTTTGCTCCGAAGCCGGGAAGCCCTCCTCCTTGCGACCGCCCAGTTCGGCGGTCAAGGGCTTTGTGAGCCGGCCGAACACGTCGCAGGCTTTTATTTGGGTTTTCTGCACATGCGCAGAACCTTTCTGAGGGCAAATGGGCTGCCCGTTTGCCCTCAGAAAAACCCAAATAAAAGCCTGCGACGCGTTCGGCTGGCTCACAAAGCCCTCGACCGCCGAACTGGGCGGTCGCAAGGAGGAGGGCTTCCCGGCTTCGGAGCAAAGCGTCTCCGGAAGCCGGTAACGGGCCGCTTCTGGGGAGGGCGGCAGCCGCGCTCTGGCGTGACGGGGCGCTCCAGCCCCCGTCCCCCTGGGTGCCGGAAGGCTTTAAAACGCCACTGGTCAAACAGGAGGATTCATGTGAATGTTTCATAAGTAGACAAAGAGGTTCTTGTACAGGGCAGGGGGTCTGGCTCAGTTGGTAGAGCGGCCGCCTCATATGCCTGAAGATCTAAGGATGGCAGTTCAAGACACCTGGATGTATCCATGAGCAGTCGAAGAGCTGTTGGCATGCCGCTGACGAACTGCAGACACCTCTGTGGGAGAGAGAATTCTGCAGCTGGCTTGTCAAGTCAATGCGTGGGAGGCGAGTGCCAGAAAGAGGCCAGACCGGGAACGAAACGACCTGGAATGAGCGCACGGGCGTCGCTCGAGGTGGGGCGGAAAGCTAAGTTCTGCAGCTTTCCACCCCACCTTTACTCTCCTGCACGAGGCGCCCCGCCCCCTCGTCGTAGGAGCCCGTCAGCTGAGAGAAAGCAACGTGCAGGAGAGTCTCTGCGCGTTGCTTTCTCTCCGCTGACGGGCTCCTACGAGGAGAGGGCAGGGTGCCTCGTGCAGGAGAGTAACAGTGGGGTGGAAAGCTGCAGAACTTAGCTTTCCGCCCCACCTCGAGCGACGCCAGTGAATGAGCGTCCTATGAAAGATTAGGACATTTGAAATATGTACAAACCGCTTTGGTTTAGATTGCCTGCCCATGTATACCGCCTTGAATTAAAGTCAGAGGAGAAATCCGATGACCAGAGAAAGGTGATATATAAATACTGTATTATTATTGACACTGTGGGGCAAGCTGTTTTGTCCAGTGTAAGTGCTGGTGTGGGCATCCTTAATCAATGCTGTCTATGGCAGATGGCTGCAAGTAAGGGTGCTTCCAGGTGGCAGCTTCTCCAGTGGTTGCACCAGGAATTATGTCAATGAAGAAAACCTTAACAGTGAATCATTTGCTTCTACCACTGTTGTACTGAATTTGCTGGTCTGGTTGATTCTGAATCCCAGATTCAGTGCTATGGGGCTTGAACTAGGAGCCCTGCGGATCAATGACTGCACCAGGAATTATCTCCCTGCACCACCAGTATTTCTGGTCAGTGGTACTGAGGGTTCAGGGGGTTGCCCGACCAGGTAGGCCCTCTAATGTCTGTGGACTCTCAACCAGTTCCTGCCCTGGTCCTCTGATGCCACTGTTTGATCAGAGGAACAAGCTACAGGCATGCACTTCCACAGTGGATGCTCACACCAAGACCATTAACCTTTCTAGTCCTAGGAATCAAGCAGGGCTGGCCTCACAATAAGCTAAGCTGCTGTTGTCATCTAAGGTGGATCTTTCACGGGGTGAAAGCACGGGGTGGCATGATGAGAGCACCAACCCACCCCTCAAGTTTTAAAAGAAAGAGGGGAATGAAACAGAAGAGAACATGGAGAAGAGGAGAGTGATGGTGAGACCCTTTAGCCCACCACTCCCTTCTTCTCTACTTTCTCTTCCACCCTGGCCCTCCTCCTTTCCACATGCAAGCGAGTCAGTGGGGTAGCCAGCCAGGTGCAGTGAGCATTTTTATGCTGCCAAATCAAGCAGGTGGTGACATGTGGCATCCTGTCTGAGGCGCCCAAATATTTTAGAGAGCCCCTGCAATCCATCGTCACTAGAGGTTCCTTCAGAGTGGGCATCTTGATGAGAGTTGAGCTATTCCCTTTGTACTACCAGACTACTAATCTTTGGTGGCTCTGCTGTTTAACTGGCCTTTGTCTGACTGTGCCTCTTGCCAATGTCCTTGCCCTGTGTACTTAGCACCCCAATTGTCTCATGGAGTAGCACAGGTTCCTAGATGATTAGTGGATGTCAGCCACTCTGAGTCAGTGATCCTGAGATGACAAACACATTCAGTAGAATGTATTGGGCATGTTTCTCTTTTGTTGAATTGCTCCTCAAGTTTTTTTTTCCCAGCCAGAAAAAGCCATCACTTCTTGTCATCACTTTTTGCCAGCTTTGAATTCTGCATATTTGATTAAGAGCTCTTGTCACATACATCCCAATTTAGAAGCACGGTTTCTTCTGATGAAATGACATAGTTATGAGTCTTCATATAACTCATTGCTGGAACTGTTGTATTGCCCACTCTGTTTTTATTAATCTATACATACAGTTATGAACCATAGGTTTCATGTACTCTCAACGAGCCATCATTCATAATCATCCAGCCGTTTTGTTTTTCCATTGAAGCTACAGTAAAAGGTGAACAAAAAGAAAAAAAGAATCACTGCTTATCTGCCATAGCTAGTGGTGTTTGTTTTGTCACAAAACACCACCTTTTCAACCTTTTCAACCCGAATACTAGCCATAGCTCAAGTCAGTGGCATTCCTGGAGGGGGTGCAGTACCGTAAGTGGTGCAAGGCGCTGCACTGCACCTTGCAAACAGTTGTAACATGGCCCCTCCCATTCACCCTGGAGCCATTCCAGTGGTGAAGCACTGTGTGTTGCCTTTGCCGCCAGAATGGCTCCAGAGGTGAGTGGAAGGGGCCACGTTACCCCAATTTGCAAGGTGCGGTGCAACGCCTTGCACCACTTATGGTGCTGCACCCCCTCCAGTAACACCACTGGCTCAAGTTATCCTCTGAACTAAATTCAAATTCTGCAGACTATAAGGAATTGTTTTATCAGGACGGGGGGGGGGGTGGAAGGCAGGCATTGAAATCTGCAGGATTTTAGGCTTGTGAACCTTCTAAATCTATTAAATATTTTACAGCCCAATCCTATCTGGGCCTTGCGTTGCTGGAATTCCCACTCCTGAGTACAAGGTCTTTCATGGAGGCATGAAAGCCAGGATACCATCACCTACCACTGGACCACTGGTGCAAATGGCTAGAGCAGTGGTGGCCAACCTTTCAACATGAATGCTGGCCCTTTAAATGGTTGTACAGGTGAGGGCCTTTCAGCAGGTGCAGCTGCTTTAGCAGCACCATCAGCACTTGCAGCTGCCAAGATTCTGTCTTCTACACAACTCTTAAGAACACAGTAGCCCTAATGGTGGAAGGTTGGCCACCCCTGGGCTAGAGCATTCCACCGGCTCCTAGAAGTTGTGCTGGTATTGGTACAATGGCAGCAGGGGTGGGGAGGGGGAGGTTCAGGGGCATTCCAGGGCAGGGAGGGAGCTGGATGGAGGGGTGGACCTTGGCAGCAAGGGTGCACACCAGATCTTATCCCCGGTTTTCTAGCCTGCCCCACTCCATTCCTCTCCTCGGACATACACCAGTAAAATAGCTGGCATGGGTCCAAGAAGACCCAGAGGTGGCCAGAAGGCCTAACCAGAGGTAAGTAAAAGCGTTTTTGTACTTACTTCTGGTTGATCTGATGGCTGCCCTACCATAGCATACAGAGCTCACTCTGTTGGCGCGGCTGCATACTATAGCTTGGCGGGGGATAGGATTTTTGTGCTATTAATTCCATTCCTTCTGTGCGACAGTTTAAGTTGGGGGCAAGGCCAGTTTTTTGGAGAGAAATAACTTGTTAATGTAAAGTGGTTTAATTACCGTATTTCTTCGAGTCTAAGGCGCCATCGATTCTAAGGCGCACCTTTACTTTCAGTATCACCAGCAGGGGGAAAAAAATCCATCAATTGTAAGACTCGCCTCCCTTCATTAAATCTACCTGCTCAGCACCAACTCTCCCCAGTATGTCTCCTGCAGCTGAGGATGACTGAGTGCATTGCCTTTGCATAGCATTTCTGGCCCCGTCAGAAAGTGTCATTTCCTTCGTTACCTGGGCTTGGGGGAGCTTCAGGGAGGCCTGCGCAACCCTCTGCAGGCCTCCCTGATCTTCAGTTTGGCGAAAAACGGTGATTTTTGGCCATTTCTGGTTTTCGCGAAAACCGGAAATGGCTGAAAATCACCGTTTTTTGCCGAACTGAAGATCAGGGAGGCCTGCAGAGGGTCGCGCAGGCCTCCCTGAAGCTCCCGCAAGCCCCAGTAAGTAAGAAGATAGCATTTTGGGGTGCTTTTTGGAGACCTTCGATTCTAAGACGCACGCCATTTTTTGAAATGCTTAATTGGGAAAAAACATGCGTCTTAGAATTGAAGAAATACAGTAGTATCATCTAGTCCAGGGGTGTCAAAAGCATTTCATACAGTGAGTGGGCTGAATTGCATTCATGGTGCCTGCTGAGGGCTTCAAGTGATGTCGTTTTAAGCAGGAAGTGACAGAAATAAACACTTTCTTTCTCACTTAGAATCTCAGCAACAAATGACAGGAGAAAATATGCAAATCTTTTTCCAGTTGATCATATTTTCATATCATATGATATTGATCATATGCATACAGATCATATGTATGTATGCATATAATTGATTGTATACATACATACATACAATATCATCTTTTTTCAGTTGATCATGTTTTCCAGTTATGGGAGACCCCAATTATCATGCAGTCTGCCCTTTCAGCAGCTCTGCTACTGGCTGAGGCATCACTTTGCAGCTCAGCAGTTGAGAAGTGCTCTGCAAAGTGATGCCTCGGCAGGAGTAGTGCTGCTGAAAGGGCGGCGGGCTCTTTAAGTGTCCCAGGAGCTTCTCCCTTTCTCACCACTCTTGGTCTGTCTCTTTCCCTAGACCATTCCTCACCTTGTGAGACCCCCTGCCCTCTCTCCCTTTCAGTGCCTTTGCAGACGTGATGCTGCTGAAACGTCAGAGCTGGGAGAGCCCAATTATCACATTGGCTGCCCTTTCAGCAGTGACACCTCAGCAGAAGCAGCACTGATGAAAGGGTGACCCACGTGATAACTAGGGTCTCCCAGCCCTGCTCTTTCAACAGTGAGCCTTCTGTCAAAGCATCACTTCTCAGCTCAGCAGCTCAGAGAGCTGATGGTGGTGCTGAGAGAGCCTAGTTATCACATGGGCTGGATAAAGAGCTTCTGCAGGCCATATCTGGCCCATGGGCCTTATGTTTGACATCCCGTTCTAGTCTGTACCTTTTCATAACTTGAAAAATAACAATGTATTAAGAACCGTGCTGGCAAAAGATCTAGAGCCAAAAGTTTGCAACACCAGGACACATTCATCATACGACAGCAAAGATCTAGCTTGCTACTGACCGTCAGAAAAAAAAATCACAAACGTGATCAGTTATTTTGCTGATACATGACTAAGTATCTGAGGACAGCCTGACATTCTGAGGAAAAGCTGGTTTTATGTCTCCTTAATATATTCATACTGTCTGATGCTTCACACTTCAGAACAAAGTGAAGATGCTTGAAAACAATGACAATGTCGATAACTGCTACTTATAAAGCAACTGGAAGATAAGGCATGAAGGTGAAAAAGAACTATTTGTATTTATACTCTTTTCTATGGGCAACTTTGGAAACATGGACAATGAAGAGGGATCAACAAGCACCAGGGTTTGGCACTACCATGACTATATTTGGTGATTCATCAGTGATTTATCACATCTGTCATTCGCAGGTAGGGATGTGCAGAAACCCTCTGAGAAATATCACTTGTTTTATTGAGAGACATATTCTTAAACATTTTCAAATGTTTCAGTTTAGGAGGAACCCTGAAAATATGCTTCAAATTTCACTTTTTTTGACATTTTGGTGTCAACACTACTAGCAAAACCCTCGGCTTGACCCATACCTTTTTCGCCCCAGACTAATGTCTGACTGGTTGCTGGAGCACTCAGGACAAAATTAGATGTTATGAGTGGAATGAGTAAAGAAATACTTCAGGGACTGAGTACTTGAATGGAAGAACTGACAGATAGGAGGGGGATACTTAAGACTGCTCATCCTGTAACCTCCATTACAAATGCCCCAATGGGTGTTTTTCCCCCTCCAAAACTGAGAGTGAATTGAAGTTACACTTTCTTCTGGTTGGCTGAGAGTTTTTACCCCTAGCCATAATGACGTCCCCCTTCATGGATCATTGCCTTGTCGTGGCGAAGGGGCTTGTGTAACTCAATGAAGCCATGAGCTGCAGGGACACCCAAGACGAACAGGTCGTAGCAGAGAGTTCTGACACTGGAGAAGGAAATGGCAACCCACTCCAGTAACCTTGCCAAGAAAATCCCATGAACAGTACCAAAAGGCTAAAAGATATGACGCCGGAAGATGAGACCCTCATGTCGGAAGATGTCCAATATGCTACTGAGGAAGAGCGGAGGACTATTCCAAGTAGACCCAGAAAGGATGAAGCGGTTGGGCCAAAGCCAATAGGATGTTCAGCTGTGGATGTGTCTGAGGTTGAAAGGAAAATCCAATGCTGCAATGAGTAATACTGCTTAGGAACATGGAATGTGAGGTCTATGAATCAAGGCAAGCTGGATGTGGTCAAAAATGAGATGATAAGATTGAACATTGACATCTTGGGAATCAGCGAACTAAAATGGACGGGCATGGGCGAATTTAAGTCAGGTGACCATCATATCTACTACTATGGGCATGAATCCCTTAGAAGAAATGGAGTAGCCCTCATAGTCAATAAAAGAGTGGGAAAGGCAGTACTGGGGTGCAACCTCAAAAACGACAGAATGATTTCAGTTCGAATCCAAGGCAAACCATTCAACATTACAGTAATCCAAGTGTATGCCCCAACCACTGATGCCGAAGAAGATGAAGTTGACCGGTTCTATGAAGACCTACAACACCTTCTAGAACTAGCACCCAAAAAAGATGTCCTTTACATCATAGGAGACTGGAATGCTAAAGTAGGAAATCAAGAAATAAACGGAACAACAGGCAAGTTTGGCCTTGGAGCGCAAAATGAAGCAGGGCAAAGGCTAACGGAGTTCTGCCAAGAGAACACGCTGGTCATAGCAAACACTCTTTTCCAACAACACAAGCGGCGACTCTACACATGGACATCACCAGATGGTCAATACCGAAACCAGATAGATTATGTGCTTTGCAGCCAAAGATGGAGAAGCTCTATACAGTCAGTAAAAACAAGACCTGGAGCTGACTGTGGCTCAGATCATGAGCTTCTTATTGCAAAATTCAGGCTTAAATTGAAGAATGTAGGGAACACCACTAGACCAGTCAGATATGACCTAAATCATATCCCTTATGAGTATACAGTGGAGGTGAAGAATAGATTTAGGGCATTAGACCTGGTAGACAGAGTGCCTGAAGAACTATGGACGGAAGTTCGTAACATTGTACAGGAGGCAGCAACGAAAACCATCCCAAAGAAAAAGAAATGCAAGAAAGCAAAGTGGCTGTCAGATGAGGCTTTACAAATAGCTGTGGAAAAGAAGGAATGCGAAAAGCAAGAGTGAAAGGGAAAGATATAAACAACTGAATGCAGATTTCCAGAGAACAGCAAGGAGAGATAAGACGGCCTTCTTAAATGAACAATGCAAGGGAATCGAGGAGAACAACAGAATGGGGAGGACTAGAGATCTCCTCAAGAAAATTGGAGATATCAAGGGAACGTTTTGTGCAAAGATGGGCATGATAAAGGACAAAAAAGGCAGAGACCTAACAGAAGCAGAAGAGATTAAGAAGAGATGGCAAGAATACACAGAATAACTATACAAGAAAGATCTTAATGTTCCTGATGACCACGCTGGTGTGGTGACTGACCCAGAGCCAGACATCCTACAGAGTGAAGTCAAGTGGACCTTAGGTAGCATTACTAACAACAAAGCCAGCGGAGATGATAATATCCCAGCTGAGCTACTTAAAATCCTAAATGATGATGCTGTGAAAGTGCTGCACTCAATATGCCAACAAATTTGGAAAACTCAAAGGATTGGAAAAGGTCAGTTTACGTTCCAATTCCAAAGAAGGGCAGTGCCAAAGAGTGTTCAAACTACCATACAATTGCACTCATTTCACATGCTAGCAAGGTTATGCTCAAAATCCTACAAGCTAGGCTTCAGCAGTACGTGGACCGAGAACTACCGGACGTACAAGCTGGGTTTCGAAGAGGCAGAGGAACTAGAGATCAAATTGCCAACATGCGCTGGATCATGGAGAAAGCACAAGAGTTCCAAAAAAACACCTACTTCTGCTTCATTGACTACGCAAAAGCCTTTGATTGTGTGGATAACAACAGACTGTGGCAAATTCTTAAAGAGATGGGGGTACCAGACCACCTTACCTGTCTCCTGAGAAACCTGTATGCGGGTCAAGAAGCAACAGAAGCTGCTAGTGAGTTAAACTTGCCCAAAACATGGGGAAATCGGCAGAAAATACCCAGAAAGAAACAGGGGAACTTGGGGAAACACAGAGTGGTGCAGATAACACAGGCCTGCACACATTTTGCTTTTCTTGAAAGTGTGATCTATTATTGGACATATTTGGGGTACTGATTCCCAAAATGGCATTGGTTTTGCCCTATCATGTCTAGTTTTGGGGGTACAGTGTTGCCACCTCATAATGCAAGTCAAGCAGCTTCCTCAAGAGGAATCCAACGCCATGGCTTCCTCACAAGGAAACTGCTTGACTTGCATTATGAGATGGTGATGCTGTACCCCCAAAAGTAGATACAATAGGGCAAAACTGATGCCATTTTGGGAATCAGCGCCCCAAATTCATATAAAACCACCATAAATTTTGAAAAATGTTTTTGACCCTCAAATTTGCAGGCCTGTGTAATTAATAAATGGGCAATTTTTTAAACATTAAAATGTTTTAAACTATGTGTTTTTGTTTTTGTATGGATGATTTGTGTTGTGCCAATAAAGGTACTTATTATTATTTTAAAAAATGGGCAAAAAAATCCTAAAATAATTGGTCTGATTTTATTTTTTTACGGTTAACAGTTCAAAAATGGACCTTTTCAAAACTAGAGTTTTTATAAGTGTATTGCTATGACATTATATAAAGGGGTGGGGAGAAATTGAGGCCAAAGTCACTGTAATTTGGCCCATTCATAGCCCCCCCCCATAAAATAAGACCAGGGACCTGCCTTTGTGAGTTAGTGTAATTGAAACCTTTCAGTGAAGCACTAATACTTCTAATCACCTGTTGAATTACTTTTGGTTTTCTTCAGAATTCATCAGGCATTTCATTTCTTTTTAGATAAAACCTGGGAACAACCTACGGATGTTTCAAACCTCTGTGAGGTTTTTTTTTTTTTTAAAAAAAATTCTGTAACTCTTTTTGACTTCCTTATAAATTCCTCAGATTTTGAAAATGATTAAATTTGTACAGCTGAAAAAAAATCCCCCCTTCCAAAATTCCTTCAAAATGCTTGTTTGCGAGTTTTGATGTGAATATTCACTGAATGGGTGAATAAGCAACTGTTTGATCTGCAGTGGCAGCATTTGTGATCTAAATATTTTGCAATTGCAATTCATATTTGACAGTATCTGCAATAGGTGACACACGATAGCATTTAGAATGTGACAATAACAGAAATGTAGCCACCAGCATATTACCAGGCATGTTGTAACATGTAGACGTGGAGTCTTACTCCAGCCCGTAATAGGTCTAAGGCAGGGGTGGCCAACCTTCCACAGTTAGGGCCTCTGCGTTCTTAAGAGTTGTGTAGAACAGGGGTCCCCAACCACCGGGCTGCAGCCCGGGACTGGGCCGCCCGGCCAGGAGCGTCCTCGGGTTTGGGGTGGTGGGCCCCAGGGCGGGGGGCAGCGAAGGGGCTCACTTACCTTGGCACCACACCGCTTCAGCCCTCCCGCCCGCCTGCCCTGGAGCTCGAATGGCTCCAAATAGGCCCTAAACCGGGGGGGGGGGGTGATTGGAGCCGTGCTGACATCATGCCCGGGTCACGTGGGGGGCATGGCGTCGGCAGGGCCACCCTGGTCCATAAAAAAAAAACCCTGCATGTTGCCGGTCCCTGACACCACGGAGGTTGGGGGCCGCTGGTGTAGAAGACAGAATCTTGGCAGCTGCACCTGCTGAAATGCCCTCACCTATACCACCATGCCACTGGTCATCAGAATACTATACCTCACTCAGTAGTTTCATTCTGATGTTAAAAAGCATGAAGAACAAGATGTAACCCTGTGGGCCACAGAGCTGAGCAGTAGTTCTTCAGCACCACCTTTTAGAACCAGCCCTCCAAGTAGGAACAGAACCACCAAACACTGTATCTCCATTCCCAAACCTATTAAAAGGATTCCATGATGGATGGTATTGAACACTGCCAGGAGGTCTAGAGGAACTAGCAGGGTTGCAGTCCCCTGCAGAGGGCATCCATCAGGGTAGTCTTGGTACCAAAGCCAGCCCTAAAAACAGATTTGTAAGGATCCAGATAATCAGGTACTCACAGATCACTAGGCAAGACTGAACTGTGCCAGCCAATTTATGTTGTGCAGGAGGTTACGTATGAGAAAGCTTGAGGTGCCTCACTGGAATTGAAACTTTAAGTGCATTATAGTTGCCATTTTCTTTGGTAGATAAAAGAATTCCAAAACAGAAAAAAAATGAGAGTCAGTAACTTGTATATCTGGCCTTGACGGTCCTTCTGTGCCTTGAAACACAGTATGGCACTTTGGTTTCCTGCTTCAGATGTGCCACTCTTATTATTTACATTGTTGCAGGATTCGGAGCCGTGCAGAGAACAGTGCGGTTGGAACACGGAGCAGGTTGAAGCGTGCTGGGGCTAATCATAGTACCAGTTTTCTTTGATTAGATACTTCATCCATCTCACCTGCAATGGAACAAGTACGTTCATTTTCAGGGCTATATTTCATGCTGGACTCTTAGGGTTAAACCACTACTTTCTGAAGGCAGAAACTATAATTTTCATCCATGGGAGGTGAAATAACCACTGCTTGGTTTTTCTCTTGATAGGCAGTGTGTAAGTGAAGAACCAGGTGCATCCTGTTTCTTGCTGAAAGAGTTGGATGTGTTTATGTTCCTTTTTTCAAAGGCATCTTTATCCCATCTCAACACTACTTCTGATTTGAGGTGGAAAAGGAATGTTGATGGCTTGCCTTTTTGCATATTACTGCCCTCCTCAAAGGAGAGAAAAAGGAAGTATAAGCCATTAGTTACCCCTTTATGGACAGGCTGGATGAATCCCTTTATGGACAGGCTTCAAAAGTAGTACCATGTCGAAGCATAGCTTCTTGAAATACAAGATAATATAAATTTAAAAGCCACTGGTTTCATTCCTGAACCTTGCTGACTCACAAGCTGACTCTTGTGAGGGGCAAATCCTTTGGACCCTGTTCTTGTGTCGGCTTTTCCAAAGTTGTAACTTCACTTCAGCCCAGTAATGTTCCAACTTGCCCAGAGCCGTAGGAATGCTGCCCCCGGCTGGGGGAGGCAGGTTGCGATGATGCCCCCGGCGGATGCCCCCGGGGTGACATCACACAATCTGTAACTGTACGAAAATGGCCCCAGGGGACGGGTGGGAGGGCGAGGAACTCCTCCCCAGCCTCCAGAAGCCTCGACAGCGGTGCTGGGAGGCTCGCCGCCGAGGCCAGGGGAAAAAAAATGTGGCACGAAAAGCAGTCGCCGTTGTCGAATCCCTGCTGATGGGGTGAGTGCTGTCCCCCTGCTGCCCCCCCCCGGATGTGCTGCCCAGGGGCGGACCGCCCGCCTGTTGTGAGCACCCCTGGGTGGGATGAGTGATTTCAGCTCGTTTGATTCGGTGGGCAAGCACCTGACCCCAGAGATGGAGAAGGTACCCAAAAACGGAGAAAAGAAAAGAAAAAGAAAAGTCCGCGAATCACGGAGGCGCCAAAATTAGAGCTCCAAAACAGACCAGCACTGGGAAAAGACAGATCTTTACTTTGCTAGCAAAGGACACGATCAGCAAGGCAGAAAGTGTGCCAGATACAATCAATACAAAGGTTTATATACATTTAAATCATGGAGTACATTGTTTGAAAGAATACATAATAAAGAAGGGCCAATGAAGGGGAAGATCCAAGAAGTTACACTTTGATACAGCCAATGGGAAGCTG
Organism: Plestiodon gilberti rubricaudatus; assembly: GCA_026170595.1. NCBI lineage: Eukaryota > Metazoa > Chordata > Lepidosauria > Squamata > Scincidae > Plestiodon > Plestiodon gilberti. The sequence continues at coordinate 77,318,207 of JANXHW010000002.1, forward strand.
GATTGAAACTTTGCACCAATGAGAACAGCAGCAGCGTGTATGAAACTTGGAACCAATAAGGGATAAACTTTATTAAAAGAACCAATGAAAAGTGTGGTGCTTTGTGCGACTGGGGAACCAATGGTATGATGGGTGGGGGTACTGGGTGGCAGGAGGTAATAGGATTAGACCCCCGCTTCAGGTGAAGCGAGGTTTTCCTGGGTTTTATGAATGGGTCCTTTTGAGAAGCCTGCTTAACACAAAAGGCAGTATTTCCAATTAGATAGCCAAAAGTGCCACACAATGGGTCCCTGCCCCATGGTACCAAACATACAGTTCAAGACTTTGAATTGTTCCTGTCAATCAGGCAAGAGCCAGGCAGGTAACTGGATTAGCATGTGAAACAAATGTAGCCAGGAAAAACAGGAACAATGGGGGAGTGAGATAGTGGGAGCAGGCACAGAAGGACAAGTTGCAATCAAGAGGCATTTTGAATAATAGTAACAAAGAAAGACAGAGACAATGATTCCAGGATGTAGGAGATGGTGGAGATTGATGTAGGGAAGGTGCAGACCCAATGAGATAAGATTCTGAGGAAATGAAGTGGTGACAGTCTGACTCCTTGCTGTGATCCTGGGATTTCCCTCCTCCCTGGCCTCCACCGACTCCCCAGGTAGAAGGCAGCCATTTGAGGCCAGCACAGAACAGGCTGATACACAGGAGTTATGCTTTTAAAATGGCTTCCCCTACTCCCTGCAGTGCAGATCTATGGCAGGAGACGCCCCCCCCCCCCCGGGCTGTCTTCGTTTACCCTAAGGTTTCTGTCACGGGAGGAGGGGGAGGGACTCAAACCACTCTACAACCCTGCTCCTGGGATTCCAGAAGGATGCCCAGTTCTGAACTGGACTATTTACGGCTGCAGATCTATTGCATTGCTGCCAGGAGCCTCTCCGCTCCAGCTGGGACTAATCCCAGCAGTGCGCGAGGATCGGGACCCTTCTGTGTAGGGACCCGTCTATGAGGAAGCCCTGATGATCCTCAATGAAGATCCGGTACATAACTCTCAAAGGAAACCCATAAACCACAGCAATGTAGCAGAATGATCCACTGCTTTAGAAATAGGTTCGTGTTCCTTTAAGCTGTCAAATATAAGGAAGAAACTGTGGAGTGGGTTAGTGGGTCAGAACGGCTCGCGGTTCCGATAATCCTTTAATTGGATACACGCGCCGTCTGGTGGATCTTGGCTGAACGCCCAGAAAGGGGATTAAAGGCTTAGTGAGGTTAGAAGACTGATAGGATTAAAAGGGTACAGGGTGAACTTTGCTGCTGACTGCTTCACTGGGGGTTCGGAGAGGCTTGCGGCGTGCGCATGCCTGGGAACTGTTGACCCTTGCTGGCGCGTGCCAGCTGTCAAAATGTGCGCGAGCTGGAAAGAAGCTGAATTCTTAATGCGCTTCGATAAACATGGCTATATCTCAGTGATTCCTTGATGGATTTTGATGGGGTAAAAAGGTGGGGTTTCAGGGGAGGGTGGCCGACGACACAAAAATATTGGGGGAGGGGTAGGGCCCTCACTACACGCCCACCCGCCCTCCCATTACTACGGCACTGAACGTGCCCGGTCTTGAGACTTTCTGAGTTTATCTGTATTTTTCTTCATCCTGTTTTGCTTATTTATATCTATTTATTTAAAATATTTTTATCCTGCCTTTCCACTTTAAAAGCCATTGAGGCAGCTTACACAAAGTCAGTACAGATGAGCCACTGGTGCTGGTCAAGCACTTCCATTCCCTGTGCTACCCAAGAATCACAATGGCAGCTGACACCCCGCACAGGTATCAGATTGCTCTTTCCTCTCTTTTCAACCTTTCTCCCTCTTCACTGCACCCTTCAGCAAAGTGCTACCAGAAGCCACTGCCAATCCATTTTTCTTCTGTAAACAACCCCTCAAGCGCCTGCTGAGCTGCCTCTCAACAAAACCTTCCCCTAGGAAAGTAATCTTGGCTCACTTGCCTTGCTTCCCTCCCTAGAACCAGCTAAGGGCTACTGCCTGGCCTTCTGGGTTTGCTTTTTAAGTCCTTTTCTGCCTTTCTCCCCACCTTTGAACCAGGAGGTGACTGTGTCTGGCACCCTAGCCCCATAATCCCTGCAACAACACAAACCTCATCTCAGGAGACACAAAGTTTGGCCTTTGGCACTGCTGACCATTGGCCCACAACAACAACACCATCCCCAATACAGTCAGACTGCAATTCTATGCATACTTATGTTGGAGTAAGTACCATTGTCTATAATGGGATTTACTTCAGAGTAAACCAACATAGGGTTGGGTTCAGGATCCTCCCTCAGTAATTGTACACTGGGGTAGCCAGGGCCTTGCCCAGCAAGGACAACTGACATTTTTAAATTGCTCTTTAATTGCACTGAGCAAGACTGCAGCTGCAGGACCCCCTGCCCTGTTCCTCTTGTTCATTATCCTCCTCCTCTGCTGCTGTAGGACTAAATTAGAGTTCTGTGGCCAAAGGAGGCAGGGAAGAGAAGGGTGTGTGAGAGGGACCAGGGGAGGAACAAAACAGAAGGCACTGCAGCTACAGCCATGCTCACCATTTCAGAGCATTTAAAGGTGCAGGTACTGGTTCAGGAGGAAGAACTCAACATTCTGAGTCTTTTAGGGATTCTGAGTTTTCTTACTCTTTCTTTGAGATCCTTTCACCTAGTGGAGATGCAGCACACACCAGGTATATTAAGCACCGTTCTATTGAAAGCACACTGGAATTTGAACTCAGCTGTGCAAGATCAAATTGTTTTGTGAAGGTAATACTTTCCTTTTGTGTTCCTAAAGACCCTGGTGTTAGGACTGGAGCACACTAGACTTAGGAAAGGATTAGCTTGATCAATAGAACCAGAACATAGGCAAGATTGGTTCAGTGATTAATTTCATGTTGGGCTCTTGGGAACAAAACAGCTGAGTATATTTGTCTCCATAATCCCTTTTCCCAAATGTAATTACAAATGGAATTGATCAACTCATGTGTTTCTACTGCAGTAGTAGCAGATGTATGAGAATTGCTAGGGTATGTAATAACTTAGTACAGATCATCAGTCCTCCGAGCTAGAGGGAATTGGATACTAGAGTCTTGTTTTTAAAGAAAACTGGCCATTTTTAAAGCCCCTTTAAATTTCTTCTTTCAACTAAAGGTTTAAACAGCCTTGATTGTTGGGGACATTTACTAGAATGCAAACTAGTGGTTGCTTTCTATAAAGCCATTTACCGGTAAGTGAAATGTCATGCCAGGGATTTCACCTGGGGTGGAAAAGACTGAGTGGATCTTGGGGTTGAATCGTTCCTCATGTGAATGAGGGTCCAGTCCTATCTAACTTTCCAGTGGTGATGCAGCTGTGCCAATGGGGCATGCACTGCATCCTGTGGAGGGGGGGCAGTAATGGAGGCCTCCTCAAGATAAGAGAACATTTACTCCCTTACCTTGGGGCTGCACTGTGGCTGCATCAGTGCTGGAAAGATGGATAGGAGTGGGCCCCCAATGCTGTCTGAGATAAAATCCTGCTATCCTCCAGGAGATTTTTGCTTGAAATGAACATGGTTCTCCCTTGTTCATTTGTTAAGTGCTCCCTATGGTCAAAGGTAATAGAGAGTGGCAAGGAAAAGGGTGTATATAAAGGCTTACCAGAGTCCCGGAATCGAGGCATGCGTCGGCCTAGAGAGGACCCGAGCCACTCCCAAGTGTGCACCGTGGCATCCCAATGGGGTTGCAGCTTCCGGAACTTCCAGTCAACAACGTGACCGCCGTTGGGCTGCCGCGGTGCACACTTGGGAGCGGCTTGGGTCCTCTCTAGGCTGACGCACGCCTCAATTCCAGGACTCTGGTAAGCCTGTGTATATAGTTGAGACAAAAGGTCGCAGGAGACAAGTGTCACCTGAATAGGCTATGAATGTCTATGAATGAGTCAGGCTACATGTTACACTCTCCACATGAGAGAGCTTTGCCTATTGATAATCCTGAAGGCTCTCTCACTAACAGACAAAGAAAGCTGGAGGAGACAGACCAAATTACACCAGCCCTGGCACTGGGCCTCCCATGGAGCTCTGGAGCCCTGCACTCCTTACCTTATGGATGGTGGATGATGGCTCCCCTCACCCACCCCATCAAAGACTTGGAGGAAAATTTGGGCATATAGGCCGTGGCACCTTCTCCGGGAGAGATGGGTAGAAGCTACCAATGCATCCCAATCTCATTTACAAACTGATTAGAGGATGAAAAGAAGAGGATCTGCTATCACTACTAAGACCCTTGGTAGACGAAGCTCTTCTTTTTCCCATTTTCCTCACTGGCCAAGAGGAGCACCCCATTAAGGCCTCATTATGATGCAGAGGCCTCTTCAGAACACTCCCATGGGTAGATCCTTTCAGGACAGGGAACCATTTATTGGTTTATCTTGCTATGTAAACTGCTTTGTGAAGTACTTTTTGTTGAAAAACTGTATAATAATAATAATAATAATAATAATAATAGGTGCAGTGCTAGGCTCAGCAGTGGCATGAATCTGTTGGCCAGTTTGCCAACACTGTGGAGCTCAGGGGTGATTTAGTTATGTGGACCCTCTGATGAGCATGGGCCGTTGGCCAGTACCCAACATGGCCAACCCCTGACACCACTTTGAATCACACATGCACTGAAGGAGCTATTGGCTGCCTTTCCCCATTTGTTCATTTCTCCTGTTGTCATTCTTCTTAGCAGCTAACTTTCCCTGCTTCTCCTTCTCCCAACTCCTAAGGAAAATTAGCTACTAAGAGAAGAGAGGGCATAAATATGTTCAGAAAGCCACCAACAGTTTTTCCTTCACTCGTGTGTGTGTGTGTGTGTGTGTGTGTGTGTGTGTGTGTGTGTACTCCCCACAGATGACTCCCACGTGTACACACACGTGATTCGTCTATCTTCTGGATAGGAGGGATTTGAGAATTCTCAACTGACAATTCGCACATAGCAGGGCTACATATACGTGGTGAATGTAACATGCAGGAAAATGGTGGGGAGATGGACTCCAAGGGAACATAAGAAGAGTGCTGCCACTACCTTACTGCTCACAAAGGAATCACCCCATCCCAGTGTTTGGGAACAAAGGATGGGTGATAGAAACCCATCCAAAGCCCTCTCAAAATAAAAGGAAGGGTTGGGATGAACCTATCTCACAAAATACTCTGTTAACCTATTGTCAAAAATACTATAAGAATTTCAGAGATTAAAAACAATCCTGACGTTTCACCAGACTTTACTTCTGGCATCTTCAGAGATTGGCTCAGCTGCTAAGAACTGGCTCAGCTACTCAATTCTTAGTAGCTGAACCAATCTCCAAAGATGTCAGTAATAAAGTCGGGTGAAACGTCAGGATTGTTTTTAATACATTCTGTTAATAAACGACTTGGAAACCCGGTGAACGTAAATATTTTTTTAACTCTGAAATCTGGACGGGTCGTGAAAACTTGAAAACGTACATACAAGAAGAAGTCTAACCAGAGACCCCCAAATTTTGAATACTCCTTCCATCTAACATGGTGTGTCTGACATGGTATCTCTTCTTCCAGTCCAGTGAGAGTGTGTTTGGTTAGATCTATTTTTCACCAGTGAGGGTGGGACCCCACAGATGACTCCCTTTTCTAATCAGTCTAACAACATCTCTAACCACCTTTGCATATATCAGCCATATTCTCTTTAACAGAGGATAAGAGTATTATATGGCAAAGAGCAAGCTCCCTGCCATGGATGATTTTTAGCTGAATAATAAATTCAGCTTTGGTAACTCTTCACAGCCCACCTCCAAATTATAGAGAGTCAGGTCACCACCACGTCTCCCGCATTTTGACATGGTTTCCCCTTCATACTTAGTCCCTGGCTTCTTCCTCTCCCCACCCCTTGCATCACAAGCCTGTCTTTGCCTTTCCCATCTTCTTGCTCCCTGGGTAATTTCCTAATCGCCATAGAGGCTAATGTCCCTCTTTGAGCAACTTGCCTTCCCACTCATCTCTTCCCCCTCCACCATTTTGTAACTCTCTGTTCCCTTCCCCTTTCAGGAAGCTAGGTGTTTTCTTGCACCCTTATGCTACCTAGTAACTAATGCTGCTTAGATTTTGAGCTCTCTGTATGGTGACAAATCACCACTCATTTGTTTTATTTGCATTTTTTCTTGATTGCCCTCCCACTTCTTGTACATTTATCCCTCCCCCAATCTTACTGTGCTGCATCTTTATCATCATTACCCAATACAAGCCTCCATTGTGCTGTGTCATAAGCCAATCGTGTAAAGGTTTTTCCACACACGTTTTGATTTTCCCCATGTGTGCATGTTACATACATCTCAGAGCACACCTGGAAACAAAACGTAACAGCCACTGATACTTGGGCATATTACCTGGAAGAATCATCACTCAGGCTGTAATCCTATACACATTTTCCTGGGAGTAAGTCCCATTGAACACAATAGGACTTACTTCTGAGTAGACATGGATAGGATTGTGCTGTCAGCCAGCCAGATTAAGGATGGAGAGAGAGGCTTTTCCCTCTGCTGTGGTCCTGAACGAGATTGGGGGCTCCCTCCAGCCACCATTTTCTCCTGAAGAAGAGTTGTCATTCGTATCAATGGCAGCATGCAAGGGCCAAACTACATGTTTAGTGTGGCCCTTAGCCAGTATGGCTACGTGCTGATTTCTCCTGGTTATATTTGGTTGCATGTCCTATCTTCTAACTTCTTAGTTCTGTAAGCTGAAAATTCTTTAAAGTGGGGGTCAGCATATTACATATACCTACACAGATATTCTGAGTGTGCACAAAATCTTATGTGATGTACTAAGTTGTTTCATTTAGGCTTGCAAATAGCCACTTGCCTGGCTGTCTTTGGTAAGTAAAAATTTCCACCAGATGACTAGGTAATTACTAGTCATTTTCCAAAAGTTGACTTTGTCTTTCCTGTAGACCAATGTGGACTAGTAACGTTACGATACTTTATTTGGTTCTACCTGAGTGTCTGATGAATGTAGTGGAATGTGGTATGTTAATACAAGTGTTATTGGTGTGACCTTTTGATTAAAAAAATACATGTGACTTAATATATGTGCATATTTCTCTTAAACCTGACAAAAGGGTGGTGAAATTTGGAAACCTCTCCTAGCCTTTTCTTTCCCCTTGTTACAATGCTTGCCATGTGTGAAACCTGGACTTTAATGGATACATTTTCTTTCTATCCAGCCAGCTTGAAAATATAACAGTGCCAAACAGTAATGTAAACCCCCCAAATAATCAACACTTCAATTCTGAGTTCCTGAGAACTCTGCCAACTAGGCTTGCAACACATCACAGTGGAAAAAAATATTCAGACAAAAGCACTTTTCTGCAGCTAAAACAAATTGCTTTATATATTTGTTAAGCTTTGTCATCTTTAATTCTTGTGGTCAGGTGTTTTTTTTTTCTCCACCTCACTGTCACACTCTGTTTTGACAAGCTGCCTAGCAGGTGTGTTCTCAGTTCCAGGGATAATTATTTCAGCTAGGAGAAGAATTCATTGTAACCGAAATAGGGCAGATTTTTCCCTCTCTCGCCCTGACTGGCTTTTATTCTGCAATCTCAAAGGAATACTGAAGGGAAACTTTGGGGGAAAAGTTTCTTTTCATTAGCAAAATGTAACCTTACAGGAAGGAAATGAGATGAAAAGCTGAACTAAATCAAGGGAAACTTGAGCTACAATGTAACTTTAATCTCTTAAACATCTCTGGGTCAGTCATTAGGCAAACATCATTCATAATGTCTCCATTTGGGTCTGACTGAATATTATCCTAAGGACATTTGCTAACATATTGTTTCCAGTACTTTTCTGTACTGGACACTTTTCTGCACTTCTGACACTAGTCTGTATATTCAGACTAGTGTCTTAGGTCTTAACATGTATGCAAACATTCCTTCAGAAGAAGGGTTAAATGTGTGTCCCTTTAACTGCAAAACGACCTTTTCTAAGTCCAGCCAAGGCCCATTTTAGTAGTAAAACATGTTGGAAATGCCCACACTGATAAACAGTGAGGGCCCAATCCTATCAAACTTTTCAATACCGATGCAGCTGTGAAAACGGAGCGCATGCTGCATCCTGCGGTGGGGGTGAAGTCACGGAGGCCTCCTCAAGGTAAGGGCATGTTTGCTCCCTTACCTCAGGGCTGCATTGCAGCTGCATCCGTGCTGGAAAGTTGGATAGGATTGGTCCCTAAATGTTCCATCTAGGGCTGGCCCATCCTTGAGGCCACCTGTAGCAGTTGCCTCAGGCAACAGATCAGTGGGATTTATACCCATCTCTGTCTGCCTACTTGCCTCCACTGTTCTTCCTTCTTCCAGACCCTGGATTGGAAAAGGAAGAGGGGGGCAGAGAGGAAGAAGAAATGTGGAGGAGAGTGATGAGCTAGGACATTGGAGAGTGGGAGGAGCAGAGGCTGACATATCATTGGGTTAGGGGGGCGCCTCAGGTGTCAGGCGGTCTTGGGCCAGTCCTGGTTTCACCTCAGATCAATGGCCAAGCCAACAGCAGCTTAATAAAGGGCCAATTTGGGCACAACAGTGGGACTGAACCTGTGTCACAAATCGGACTCTGCTCAGCCTGCCTCCTCTCTAAACTACCAGCCCTGGCATGTGGTGCACAAAAAGAAAGGGGGGGGGGAGAGAAGGAAACATGAAAATATTTTTAATAGCTAAAGGCAATTGAAATTCAGTGATGCAGTAGGCGCCTTTGACACTAGAACAACTGTTATCCCTGCAGATACTCATGTGATAGTCATGTCTGCTGGGAATTGCTGTTTCCCAGCAACTGTAATTAGTAAACTGAGCACTTGGAAAAATAGGGACATGCAGGAAAAGGAAGTATTTCACCTGGCAACATCACCTGGATTAGTGATGGTTGTGGAGTCCACTTGGTGAAGAGGGCAGTTTCTGAGGGAAAAGCCCCCACTCTGAGGTAAAATAGTGGGGGGGGGAATGACATCTCTTTTAAAATTAACATGTCAATTTGACGACATCCAGGGGCTATGTCAGGGATTGGCATCCTAGAGCAGCTGCTTGTTCTTGGGTCAACCAGTCACATGACCTGATCTGCCTGCCCATAACCTCAGTCCTAGCAGCCCCAGCAGACCTGCGGGATAGTGGCTGAACTGCAAAACCAGAAGTTGAAGAGTATGCGAGTGCATGTATGCTTTGTAATTGTGATATAGCTCAAGGCTACACCTGTGCGCCACCATCAGGCCTAGCCACAGCACCCAACCCAAAGACAGGGAGGCAGAGGAGGAGGCGCCATATATCACACTGCCCACTGGCCCAGTAAGCTACTGCTAAGGGCTGCTTATCTTCAGTAGCTTGGCTATAGTAAGCCAAGCAGGTGGCTAAGATAAGCAGAGGGATAGGATGGGATGGGGCGAGGGGGTGGACCGTCCCCAGGCAGCAGGCGGGGGGGGCATCAAACCAGAGGCGGCGGCAATCCAGGTGGTGGTGGCGGCAGAGAATGCGGTGGAGCGGCGATCCAGGCCAACTGCGGAACAGCTCGGAGGAGCCTGCAGAAGCCTACGAGCTGTGTTTGTTTTGGTCCCCACCCTCCCGCGCAGCCCCTGAGGGACGTTTGACTCTGGCTGACGTCACTCGGGGTCAGGGTGAGTGACGTCAGCCTCACAAGGGGGGGCAGCTGGCGCGACACCCCCCCCCCTTGCATGTTTTTTTTCCTCCAAAAAAAGAGTAAGCAACTCAGCTCAGAGAAATTGGGGCTTCAGAAGCACCAAGGAGGTTCCTCAATGGACAAGGTACGAATTAGAGACATTCATCCCATGGACAGGTGAGAACCACCCCACCCCTGCCCCAAACATTTGGCTCTTGGAGTTTGCAATTCAACACTAATAGAGACGTTTTCTTCTTTTTTGCTGTGGCTCTCCATCTAGTCTCAACTCTTGCTGTCTGCAGCAGCACTCCAGATCAGAGGTTTGCAAATTTTCCTTTTGGTATGACCTTGTATTCCATGTCCTGCTTGCATGTCACTGCTGGATCACAATGTTGTAGGTCAGCATTTCTCAAACTTGTGTAAATATAGGAGAGAAATGTTTGAGCGTCTTTTTCTTCTGGTGCTTCCCCCCCCCCCCAAGTCTGTCAATGACAGGTAGTGGGGGCAGCGGGCAGGTGAAGGCTGGGTCACAAAACTAAGCCCATCAATCCTTGAGGTCATTCATTACGGCTGCCTCATTATGAGAAATGGATTGCGTTTATTGCAAATAAATAAAATCTTACTTGTAAATAAATAAATATATTGTTTCTTTCTAGATCACCTTTTTTTAAACTCTCGTAAAGTTCGGTGGGTCCCGATAGAGTGTCATTTTAAAAAATGGGTCCCAGTGATAAAACATTTGGGAAACACTTTTGTAGGTGGATGGATCTCAGCCTTGAACCAGCCCCATAGCAGGACTTCAGCAGCCATCTCTTTCTTCTTGACAATGAAGCATATCTGGGTGCTTCATAACTCCAAACCTGGTAAGGTGTGTGTGTGTGTGTGTGTGTGTGTGTGTGTGTGTGTGTGTGTGTGAGAGAGAGAGAGAGAGAGAGAGAGAGAGAGAGAGAGAGAGAGAGAGAGAGAGAGAGATGGTTGGATGCACCTACAGTTGCAAGAATAATTGTTCTAAAAACTAAAACGGAGTAAGATACAAGTATTGAAACATACTGAAAAAAATTGTAATCATTTGTAATTTGTTGTAGGGTCAGTTATTGATAATTGTATTATCTATCACCTGAATCAGTCACTTTCTATCAGTCACTTGAAGTTGGTATTTCTCTTTCTGGGGGGATGAAATGGAGCTTTGGGCAAAGTATTTCTTATGTTCTTTTGGGCGCAATCCTGAGGAACAGAACAAGCATTCCATCGAAGAAGAATGGAGATTTTCATGGCTTGTTACAGTCACTAGAGAAGTACAATTTATGGGTTTTCCAGCCATGTATTTAAAATCAAAGAAATACAGATATTTCAAAGCTTGTTGACGTTTCGTTCCTCACTCGGAACCTTATCAAAACAATGAACAAACGCGGCGACAAGCCGGTAGCTGTTAATACTTTCGAAGAACATCGTTTCTATTTCTGTAGCTGCAGTACATGAAAGCGTGGGAAGCAGTGATTGAATAATTGATGACAGACACTCAACTGACAGCCATACTCTCAACTGACAGCCTGCTTTGGACTCTGTATCCTGGTATTCGTCTCATGCAGCAACATCCCTTTAAAGGTCAACATGGTAGACGCGCAATCTAGGCTAACAAACCGTTTCCGCCTTTAATTATTCAATCACTGCTTCCCACGCTTTCATGTACTGCAGCTACAGAAATAGAAACGATGTTCTTCGAAAGTATTAACAGCTACCGGCTTGTCGTCGCGTTTGTTCATTGTTTTGATAAGGTTCCGCAGCATATCTACTGCTAAGCCTAGACTTTAACCCTTTATTACCCAGTTTTGCCAGAGCAAGGGGTCACTGTAGACACCACAACCTATCACCTCGGGGAAATCTTCTGCATTTTCCAATACTGGATGGCGTCGGCCATATCCCTGTCCCTGCCAGGCTGGCTAGGCGATTACATGGCCTCCTCTACTTCCGTCAGCTATTTAGTTGGCAGAAATTGGAGGAGACCGATAGGGCCGGCCCTGGTTTACACTCGGGGAAGGGGACGAGCATCCCCTTCCACGAGTAGACCTCCGGCCCGCTGGTTGACGGACAGCCCTAGTTCTAGTGTTGTGTGACAGGGAAAAGAACTTCTCTCTATCCACTCTCTCCATCCCATGCATAATTTTATACGTCTCAATCATATCCCCCCTCAGCCGCCTTTTTTCAATTAATAGTTGCAATTGTAGTTTTGTTGTAGGTCTAAAGATAATGGAATGCTTTGTTGTTTTTTAAGCAGCATGAGATTTTTTTTTCATCGTCAGAAATTAGCAGTCATTTTCACAAGACTTGTTTTAAGTTGAAGAAGGGAAGGGTAAATGGACAGGGGCCAAAGCAAGAAGGAATATCATTAAAGGAGGAAGAGATGATTTCAAAGGGCCAGTATGTCTGGATCCAACCTGGTCCCCACCATTTGATTAATTTGAGATATCCAGGACAGGAGTCAATGTTTATATGCTACAACAATTAGATGTCAAGCTGAGGTGTCATGAGACTTCACAACAGCCTCGATTAGATAAAAAATATATCAACATTTCAAAGCAATGCAAAATGTTCCTCTCATTTGGTTGATGTGACCAGATGCAACATCTTTTTGTCGTAGCCCCTTTGAACTGTCATTCTCGTCTGCAAAATGCATCACCCGTTATGGAGGAAGTGCGCGCGCGCACACACACACACACACACACACACACACACACACACACACACCTCTCTCCCTGAGGCATAAAAAGATATTGCTTCTACTCTACTATTAGTTCAAGGAGTGAGGGTAAGAAAGTGCAGCAAAGTAATTTTCCTAGGATGACAATTTTCTCTCTGAGTGAAACGCAATGCTAGACGTGTGTGAGGCCTGTACACCACTTAAAAGCTGTACAAGCCCTGAAGTGCAGAGAAACGCGGGATGTAGAAGAACAGACAGCGAAGGATATGTTTCTAATTACCTTCAGGGACTGACTTAAGAACTATATATACAGAGAGAGAGAGAGAGAGAGAGAGAGAGAGAGAGAGAGAGAAGATGAGTGCCATTCTTTGCGCTAATTCATTAAATGATTTGCAAACAGAACATAAGTTGCTGTGACAGTGTTTTGTCATCAGCTTGACAATGTTATGTTGCCTCCACAAATGACCACTCACATCCTCTTATCTTATCACACTCTCCCTTGCCATGCACTGACACGGCTTTGTCACCACAATATTTTCCATACAAGAGTCTGACTGATTTGTTTCACCTTTGTAATGGGATTCTGATGAGAGGTGGGCTGCTTTTCAGAGCAGCTACAGATAGCTTGACATATGTGGCAAGAGAAAGGCTTTGGGGTGGAGAAGTGGGAATCCTTAAAACATGAAGATATCTGCTGTTTGTGAGACCTGGCACTTACTGTGTGAATGTTGTAATGTATTTTGAGGGCAGCTGGCTTACCGGATTAATTATTACTGTAAAACAATGATTTAAAGATGGACAGCATGATTCTGCCTAACTTTAGGCCAGCAGAGCGAGTGCTTTGCCGGCCTAAGGAGTTACAAAAGTGCCATAAAGCACTTTTGCGGCTCCTCAGGAGTAAGCAGCACTGCCGCGGAGGCTGAAGTTGCTCACTCCACTGTCACCCACGACCTGTGCCGACTGACCCAGGTAAGTCCTAGGCTGGTCAATGGGAGGGCATGGGAAGGGAAGGCCAGGGTGGCAAGGGAGGGGGCCATTGGCCAGCCCAGCCTGGGAGGGTGTGGGGATATCAGCGCCAATATCCCAAGCCCCTTCCCGGGCCAGACAGACTTTACACGGTCTTCCGGGTTGCACGCCAGCTAAAGAGGTAGAGCACATCTCACACCTCCAACGGTGCTCACCAACTTCATGATGAGGCTCAAACTTGGAAATGATTCAACAACCATCCCACACCCTCAACTGGGTGGTGGGACAAAGGCAGAACTCAAAAAGGCCTCCTGGCTAACAATAGAGGAGCACCTAATTGAGTCACCTCACCTAAGAATCGCTTAGAATTCTATGGCTATCCAGGTTTCTAGGATTCTATTTAAAAAAAAAAAAAAACCTTGGCTTCAGAGCCTCCTGTTCTTTATCCTACCATTCATTCTTTGGTTCACATTAATATCCTGCCTTGCTGTATATGGATTGTTAACCCTCTGGTGCTGTGACAAGTCACCTCCATTCGAGAACTACCATGCTAGACAGCACCCAGGATGCCCTTTGCTGCCATGACACCTGTAATGCAATGCTCCCAGGTTTAACAGAAAAGGAACAGTAGCCTTTTGTCCGCATTGTAGCCTCGACCAGAATGCACCGAATCTCCACTATCTTTCCTTGTCTTTGTGTCACACAACATTAAATTGACTGCACGTTTAGTGATTGTCTCTATCTCTTCTCTGTTTGTGAGTGTTGTGGTGTGTGTGTGTGTGTGTGTGTGTAAGGGCTGTTTCTATTTTTCCACCTGTTTGTCAGAGGCCAAGATCAGCCTCAGGCCTCCTTTCCCCAGACTCCCTTGACCAAACCGGCAAGTCCTCAGAACAAGGAGAATCTCTTCTCCCCATAGTGATCTCCATCGGAGGCCTGGAATTTCAGTCAAAAAGAGTTTGTTCCGGGGGAGAGACTAACTCCCTCACCACAGTGAGTGAAGTGCTTTCACAGACTGTTGTCAGGCTAGCCTCCTGCCTGTAGGTTCAGGTTATAAAATGCCATTCCCAGCTGCAGCCTTTTCACCACCAGGGGATAGCTTGTACCCTTCTCTTTTCCTCCCTACTAGCTTTTTCCCCTCTGTCCTTCCCTGAACCCCAAAACCTTCCCTTTCTTCTCCCAGATCCCTCTGAAGCCAATCTAATCTGCCTACATCCTTCCCCCCCCTTCATGTTTTCCTCCTCTTTTCCTTCTAAGCAGTTCCTCTATCCTCCCTTCACCTTATGACTGCTTTCCTTAGGGCTCTATTGTATGTGCAGGTTAGTGGTAAAATTCCTCCTGTATAGTTTAAGAAGTGAGTGGGTGGGTATGTTGTTGTTCAGTCGTTAAGTCGTGTCCGACCCTTCGTGATCCCATGAACCATATCCCGCCAGGCCTTCCTGTCCTCCACTATCTTCCTGAGTTCGCTCATTTTCATGTTTGTTGCATCGGTGATGCTGTCTAACCATCTCATCCTTTGCCTTCCCCTTCTCCTTTTGCCTTCAATTTTTCCCAGCATCAGAGTCTTCTCCAGAGAGTCCTCTCTTCGCATTAGGTGGCCAAAATATTTGAGTTTCAGCCTTAGTATCTGTCCTTCCAGGGAACAGTCAGGGTTGATTTCATTTAGGATTGACTGATTTGATCTCCTAGCAGTCCAAGGGTGGGTATAGTGAGACCCAGATCAACCCCCCTGTTTTTTTTCTTCTTGAGCACCTTTTAGTAAACTTTGGTACACCTTAACTTTTGCTTCAGTCATCTTTCACTTCCGAATTACATAGATGTGCCATTAGCTAAAACTCAGGATCCTGTACACGACTGCTTGTATGTGCATGTTACGAGTGTTTTTTTTTAAAAAAAATGTTTTTTAAAAACAGTATTCAGGATGACCAGGCTGTGTTGTACATAAGCAAAAGTTATTTAATGCTCATCACTTATGAAAGTCTCATTGACAGCTGTGAACTACATGACCAAACCACCCAGCCAAGCAACCTTCTGTCTGGTGACTCTCTTTTCTTTGTTTGGGTCCATTTTCTCAATAATTTCAATATGTATGGTTTGAAATGTAATAATTTCAGTTTTGCATGGTTGTTGGCTCATCTAGACTTAAAACTCACTCGAATTTCTGGCTGAATTTATTTTGGAATGTGAGAGTAGTTGAATTTCCCAGCAACATTCTGCCATAACTGTAGCTGGAAACTACAATTCCAGAAGGCAAGATAATAAGATACACACACTAGCACTTTGAGATGGCAGAGAACTCTCAGAAACAAACAAGTTTATTTCTGAACACTCACAGAGAAAGCTCATAATAAGCTTTTAGTAATGAGTCATAAATGCCAAGCCCATTCTGAACTGAGCTGAAGAGTTTGCCTAGCACAAGTATCTGCAGTCCTACAGAAAAAAATGAGGACTGCTGTGTTTACTCAATTAATATGTTACATTACTTGATTAAAAGGCTTGTATTTTAATAAAAGGTGCCCCTCATTATTTGAACATTTTTTTAAAGTTAATTATTTTTAATATAATAGTACATTTATTGCTTGGATAAAAAACAAAGAGGTTGCTGATAAGCAAAGAGGAGGAAAATTCAATATAAGATCTTACAAAAAGTATAGGTGGCAGACCCCATCATAGCAGAAAGATTATTCCTTCTCTTTCAATCACGAGGGAGTGTGTCTTCTGAGATTATGCTTGTTGTACCTTCTAAAACAAACAAAATATGGTTTTTATTCTTTTTTCTTCAGTCATTTTCTTCTGTCATTATGATGCCATTTTGTATACTATTAATAAATATATCGGTCAACTGAAGTGGATATGATTAAATGCCAGAGAATTATTTAATTGAGGGCTCAGTCCAGCCCAACTCAGGCACAACTGAGGCCCAATAGTAGCACAATTGTGGCCCAAAACAGGACCGAGTTAGGCTGCAACTGTGCCTGACTTAGGCAGGAGGCAAGAGCAGTGGGCCAGGATCGAGGCAAAACATACCGCAGAGGCAGGCAGGCCCCTGTGGGGAGCTGTCAGTCTTGTAGAAGCGAAGAGCCCCCTCCTGAGCTCATCTGTGTGCACCTACCACAGCTGCTGCAGCGTTCACAGCAGATGGGCAGCCACAGGTGGGCCTGCAGGCACTGGGCGTGCGACAGGCAGCTGAAGGGCTGAGGTTGTGCCAGTGCTAGCTGCCCCAGGGCACCCTGGGCATTAGCCACCTGCCGCAGGTGGGAGTGCCACTGCCCTCCTACCTGCAGAAGGCGATGCCACCCCCAAGCCACGGTGAGGCTGCACGTGGGAGTCATGGGGGGGTGAGCGGGGGAGAGAAGGGAAGGAGGGGGTGGGAACGGCACACACAAGGGGGGTCTCATGAGGTCTGGAACCGCCTCCGCCATGACATGCCCGTGTGCTGCCTGAAGCCCTGGACCACCAGGGCCGTGGGTATGCCCACAAAGAAGGCATCCCAGCATGCCTTCTGCTCCATGCCCCAGCCAAGACCGAGAGATGCCTTGGGCTTGTCTGCTGCGAGCGGGAAGGGCTCACGCAGCTCATCACACCCCCAGATGGGGAAATGTCAGCGCCTCGCGGCAGGCGCTCTGGCGGGGTGGGGGGTGCCAGCGTCCATCATCAGGGAGTGAGAGGGGAGGCAGGCACACAGGCAGGCGGACAGGGGGTGCTGGGGAGGGACACGGGTGGGTCAGAAACAGACAGACAACAAGGCTGGTGGGAGAGGGATACAGGGAGAGGGGTCCGCAGAGACCAATAGGGACACAGGGGTCACTTCGCAGATGGAGGCAATGCAGGAACGGGCACCTCTCATGCAGACGGACCGAGGGCGGAAACGGACGCCGTTGACGGGCGGAAACGGACGCCGTTGACGGGCGGACTGAGGGCGGAAACGGACGCCGTTGACGGGCGGATACAGACGCCGTTGACGGGCGGACAGAGGGTGGGTGAGAGCCCCGGTTGCTGAAAGGGCTCTTCATGGACGTGGCAGACGTGCGCCATGTCGCCTGTCAGTGGTTGCCTGCCTGAGAGGCCCCCCAACTCCCCCCTCCCCTCTGAGCCCGGAGGGTCTGGCAGCCCCCCTGCTGTGTTCTCCCTGGGCTGGCTGTGGCAGGCCCTGGCTGGGATGCATGCAGGGCCTTGTGTGCTGGGCGCTATCTCTGTGTGTGGGGGTCAGTGCTTGTGTAACATTGGGGTCATGTTGTTCAAGGGGCCTTTGCCCAAGGGGCATCTTTATTGTTCTGGAACATTGGCAGAGATGGCCAGGCGAGGCTGCCAGGGGTAGGCACAGCAGCCACTCAGAACGTAGCAGCAGGCGTGCCCCATGGACCTGGAGACGCAGGCTCTTCCCCTGTGGAACCACAGCCTGCTCCATAGAAAGGGGAGGGGCAGCAAGTAGGCAGCCAGGGAGGTGGAGCAGCAGCAGCAGCTGAGGAGGATTGCAGGGCAGGCTCCCAGACCTCTGGCAGCATCGAGGCAGACAACCATGGGGCAACCAGACTGCAGGCCCAGGGGTGCTCCCCAGAAGGTAGGTGGTGGTGGACATTCCTGGGGAGATATAAATCACGGGGGGGGGGGTTTCCCATGGCAGCTGCTGTGTGGTAGCAATCGCCATTGAAGGAATGCCAGTGTGCCGGTTGCAAAGGCCTGCAGGGAGAGAAATCAAACACAGCTGAGTGGTGTGTGACACATAGCATGTTCTGCGCTCCTTCCCTGGGTGTAAGGTGAGCATGATCCTGTAAGGGAAAGGGGTCAAAGAGAGAGACAACAACACAACTTGGGGGTCACAACCATGGCAATCCTAGCAATACTGACCTGGCAGT
The DNA here is from genome assembly GCA_026170595.1 of Plestiodon gilberti rubricaudatus. Taxonomy (NCBI): domain Eukaryota; kingdom Metazoa; phylum Chordata; class Lepidosauria; order Squamata; family Scincidae; genus Plestiodon; species Plestiodon gilberti. The sequence continues at coordinate 77,336,393 of JANXHW010000002.1, forward strand.
AAACCCTGTGGAGAAAAGAGGGGGGGGGAACAGCTGGTGTCAACATATGGGTTACAGTTCCACACTCATGGCATTGTGTGCTCACATTAATACAGGCAGCTATGAGACAAGACATTGGTATAGAGGCATATCATGGCAGGCATTGCAGGCAAACATGAGACAAGACATTGGTATAGAGGCATATCATGGCAGGCATTGCAGGCAGCTATGAGATAAGACATTGGTAAAGAGGCATATCATTGCAGGCTGTGCAGGCAGCTATGAGACAAGACATTGGTAAAGAGGCATATCATGGCAGGCTATGCAGGCAGCTATGAGACAAGACACTGGTATAGAGGCATATCATGGCAGGCTATGCAGGCAGCTATGAGACAAGACATTGGTATAGAGGCATGTATCCTACCTATATTTCTCTATGCAAAGAGGCAGTAGTCAGACCACATGTCAGCACGAACCCTGCTCTTACCTGCACTTACCTCCTGGTGTTGTTGCCTGTGCACTGGCGTCACTAGACACGCGTCACCCTGGTGCAGGGACGCGCGTCACTCCCCCAGGGGCGCGACGTTATTGGCGCGGGGGGAGGGGGCCATCCGGCTCCCCCCTCCACATCGCGTCGCCCCCCTCCGGACGCTCCGAGGCCGGCCCGGGAGCCGGCCTCCGAGCGTCCGACCCCATCGGCGCTCCAGGGCCTTCTGAACGAAGGCCCAGGCAGCGCGTCAATCCGGGTATTTTCCGGATTTTCGCGCATGCGCAGACCCGTTTTGAGGGCTTTTTGCTCCTGGGCCGGCCTCGGAGCGTCCGGAGGGCGACGCGCGAGGGGGTGCGCGCGTCACCCCATGACGCGCGTCACCCTCTGGCGGCCCGCCCCCCCGCCACGCCCCAGTGACGCCCGTGTGCCTGTGGAGGGGGGAGAGAGGGGCTGGGAGAAAGACATGGGTTAGCAAACACTTGCATGGAGAAAGCTGCCCAGGCACAGCTGTAAACAGTTTGGCCACAGGCAGAACAGCCCTCTCTGCCCTAGAGGGGGGCAGAGAAGAGAAGAGAAGAGAAGAGAAGAGAAGAGAGAAGTGGGGTGTTAGAAAAGTTTTCAAAGTCCCACTTTGTGGCTGCTGGGGGACAGAACCCCACGCCACATGCTCAGAGAGAGAGAGAGAGAGAGTGGAGGTCTGGGGCTGGGCTTTTGTGGGAAAGAGGCTGGGTGGGTCTGGGTGCTGATAGGGTAACTATTTGGGTCCGTGTCCAGAGTTAGGCCACAACTGTTCCGTCCTAACTCAGGCACAACTCGGGCCCAGGGTGTTAGTACTTTTCAGGAGAGGGCTGGTGTGGGTAAGGTTAAATGGCTCCTATGGGTCTCCTCACATTTGAGTCCACCCTTTTTGTTGACCCAAATTTTGTGCCTGAGTTGGGCTCGAGGGGGCGTGTCGGGGGCTCTCCAGCGTCTGGAACCGGACCAAAATTCGTAACCGCCCCCGTCACGCCCCCGACACGCCCCTGACACGCCCACTTTTAGGCCGCAATTGTGCCTGAATTGTGCCTGAATTGTGCCTGAATTGTGCCGGAACCCAATTCAGTCACAATTGCAGCACAAATTCGGCCTCTCCAGCACAATTCAGGCACAACTCGGGCCTAAAGCGCTTGGGCTGCAATTGTGCCTGAATTGTGCCGCAGAGGCCTTGGGCTGGACTGGGCTGTGAGTGATAGCGCTGGAAAAATAATTAACTAGGTGGAAAACACGAGTCCCAGGGATCACACACCACCACCGTCTGTAGCAGTATTCAAGATCTCTCACTCATTTTTTCTCACATCTGTAGGCCTTTCTCTTTATGTCATCTCAGAAGCTCCTGTGAGGTGGCCTCAATTGCTATGACTCACTGGATGAAGCACCGTTTGAGTTATTCCAAAGTAAAAGTTGAAAGTGTGTCATAACTAATAAGAAAATATTACATTTTGTTAAGCTAGGCCACTTTTGTTAGCATGAAACTGTGCATTGGCATTCCTCAAAGGCCATTTTTTTTGACACTGAATAACCCTGCGTGACATTCATGTAGACATTTTGCTCAGTTTCCCTCTGCCCTCGCTAATACACATACAATTTTGTTCATAGCTGACCCAATATTTTAGATTCTGTCTGTCATTATCCTAGACGTCCCAGGGATTTGAATGGCTATTATAATATCTGTATGAGAGCTGAGAAAAGAGGGGGGGACCTAAATTGTTGAACCTATTGAAAAGCTGATGTTCTGCTGGTCTCGCACTGCTCTCTTTGATGCTCAACCTTTTGCAGCCTTCAGTTCTTTGATTTGTGAGCAAAACTGTATCACATTTGCTATTACAGAATCATAAAAGTTCCCTACCTCATCCCATTCCATCTTTCTTGCTTTTCTTTTCTTTTTCAAAAAAAGCGTCTCCATTCCTGCTGTATTGCTATGTGATGTTGAGACAGAACTCAGTTTCCTGAAGAAAATCTGTCATTCCCCCCCCCCTAGTTTTTCTTTAAAGTATTTTATTCAGTAACTTTCACTTCTGACGTTCCCCAAATCAGGGGGTCAGAATTTTCAAAACTGTTGAAACTGAAGCTTTTCATAAGAAGAGTCCCAGTGAGAAGACCCATAGCCCGCAATAAGACCAGTACATTGGTAGGTATTTCTCATACAAAGTTATCAGGGTCCTGATCAAGAAGTCTGCATCACACACTTTTTATGAAGGAAGGCTTTTGCAATGAATATCTTTTCTCAAATTTCCCCTGATGAAGAGCTTTGTGCTTCTCAAATACGACAAGCTTCCTATTGTTGTCAACAAATGATCATAACACCTATCTACCAGCTACTCCTTTTCCATTTTATTTATTTTTATTTATTTATTTTTCACATTTTTATACCGCCCTTCCTCCAAGGAGCTCAGAGTGGTGTACATAATTCCTCCCCCCTTTTTGTTCTCACAACAACCCTGTGAGGTAGGTGGGGCTGAGAGATAGTGACTGGCCCAAGGTCACCCAGGAAGCTTCGTGGCTGAGCGGGGATTTGAACCTGGATCTTTGTATGTATACACCATTGTATGCATGTTTAGTAGTAAGGCACAGGGGAATCTGGGAACTGTTTAAATGACAGTTGGTACCATAGGAACTAGTTGCTATTCTTCACTTTAAAAAAACAGAGGGATGAAATCTACTAAAACAAAGAAAAAATATGTTTCTAACAAGACACTGCAAACGTTTCTGCATGTTTTTCACACCTAAGGTGTTGTTTTCTTCATGCAGAGGCAGCAGTAAGTTGGAAAATGAAGACAACAAAAATGTACTTGGTATCTTAAGCCTTGAGCTAATTTACCAACATACTGTAGAGCAATTAATGCTTTAATCAAGATTCAGAACTAATCACTTTAGCGAGAGAGTCTAAAACATTATGGTGGGATAAAATTTGTTACCCATGGAGATTCATCAAATGAAAATGTTTATGGCTTCACAATGAAATAGAATGGAGGCAAATAGTTTTGCAGCAGAATTAATTTATAACAAACAAATGTGTATTATTTAAGTACCAGTGTAACTTTACAGGCACCAGCTGGAGCCAGGTTGAAACGTGAAACGTGTGTGTGTGTGTGTGTGTGTGTGTGTGTGTGTGTGTGTGTTCGTGGTGTTCGTGTTCCAAACTGCTATTCTAATATGTAGTGCAGTTTATTACAGGGCTCTTCTAGCTCACCTGGAAAACCTTCATGTGAGCAGTACACATGACTGGCAGTGACTAGTGTGGAAACTCTCCATTCAGTCCTGAATAAGTCTTGGGGAAGACACCATGGGGACAATGTTTCAAATGTCTCCACGCTATGGGCCAACTACACTATCAGTGAAATCCAGTGCAAGGATCCGGCCGGTGGCCTAGGGCCACCCACCAGATCTTGGCTCAAGACTGCCTGCCAAGCAGCAGGCTGGAGGTCTACTCGTGGAAGGGGACGCTCGTCCCCTTGCCCGGGTGTAAACCGGGGTCGGCCGGATAGACCTTGGATTTCCACCAGGAAGTAGAGGAGGCCATGTAATGGCCTAGCTGGCCTGTCAGGGATGGGGATATGGTGGGAGCCATCCCCTGCCCCCTCCCGGGCCGGCTAGCCCAATGCCCCCCCTCCCTCGCCTGCCGAACTACTGCCGCTGGATCCAGACTCACATCCTCCGGTGACTGCGCAGGCATTCCAGCGACGAAGTGAGGGTGGCCAGCCCGAGTAGTCTCAAATGTGCTTTCCGGCACGTTTGCGACTGTTTCTGGTGCCAGAGCGCTCACTCTGGCGCCAGTAAGTTAGTGTGGATTGCGCTCTATGTTCATCATTAACAGAAAGGTTTAACACAAGAAGTGGAGCAGAAGTGCCCCTTTCTAGAAAACCAGCAGCCATGGCGGGGGGGAGGGGTTTGATCCAGCTCCAGACTATGACATGGGGCGAAACTTTCTCCAGAAACTGTTTTTCCACCCAACTCCCCCAAGACTGTTATTGTGACTATTTGCTTAATGTTAAGTGACCATTTGCAGCTAGCAGCCATTTCAGAGGTAAACAGTTGCCTCAGGGGAGTCTTGTTTTTTGGAGGGAAAATGGCACAAGGGAAAATGTTATCTCTCCCTTCTCATGACCTTGACCAACCATGGTCTTTTGAGCCACATTAGACACCCCCCCCCCCGTGACTGCTATTTATCAAAAAGCAGCCATGGGGGTCTACTTCTGATGTCAAGCCCACCTCTTGATTACAGGCTTAATGTAACATGTAGCCTGGCCCTAGAATTATAAAATGTAGACCAGCTTTAAGAGAGGCTGGCAATGTCAGATCCATGGGCCGTATCAGACTTCCCAAAATGATTCTCCAGGAAATGCAGGTCATTACACTTGAGTCAAGGTACGTTTCTGAAATAGTCTTCAGTGCTGAGGCACCCCGTATTTTCTGCACAATTGTTCATGCAACTACTTATGATATCTGGCGCCATCCAGCCCAAAATAACAGTCTAATTAATACCTTATTTTATAGAGCTGAGAAAATAAGTGAATGTGCAGAGTGAGCAACAATACGTGGAAAGAGTCGTACAAGCTAATGGTTACAAACAAAAAGAAATTAGAAGGATAGCTCTAAAAAAAGGAAAACACCAAAGGAAGACAAAGATTTACAATTGGAATTAAGCAATGTTACTTTGCCTTACAGTAAAGGAACAGACAAAATTGGGAGACTACTGAATAAGTTTAACATCAGGACTTGTTATGCTCCAACCAGCAAAATTAGCATTTTTTAAGGAACCCTAAAGACAGACTACATCCGTGGACATATGCAGGAGTTTATAGAATCCCATGCAGTTGTGAAAAACCAGCGATATTTAAGGTTAGAACAAGCTGATAAATCAGCTATTGTGGACCATGCATTAAAAACTGGACACCAGATAAACTTTGAGCACACCCAAGTTATAGTTAAAACCAAACAATATTGTTCCCGTCTGAACAGGGAAGCAATCGAAATAATAAAACATCCAACTGCAGTAAATAGGAAGGGGGAATCTGTAGAGATTAGCTATAGATGGCTTCCAGTCATCAAAAGACCTCGCACTTTGAAAGACAGCTTTAATATTGCAGAGAATTTAGCACCTAAGTAGTTTTCACAGTGCATGGCTGTTTAAGCTCTCAACAATCGGCTGCACGAGGGCGGGCTGTTGCACTTTGCTGCCCCATTTTATATCTGGAAAATCTTTGTAGCGATGGGGCTTTGTTATCCAGCAATTACAGGTGTGGTGCTGCTGTTCTTGTACTCACTGGCGTCGCTGGAGCGTGGCGGGGGGGTGGGCTGCCAGGGGGTGATGCGTGTCACGGGGTGACGCGCACACACCCCGCGCATCACCTCCGTGACGCGTGTCGCCATCCGGACGCTCCGAGACCGGCCCGGGAGCCGGCCTCGGAGCGTCCGACCCCGCCAGCGCTCCGCCATTGCGCAGCGCAAATCCAGGTATTTTTTCAATTTTTGCGCATGCGCAGACCGTTTTGAGGGCTGGATGCTCCGAGGCTGGCTCCCGGGCCGGCCTCGGAGCGTCCGGAGGGCGACGCGGGGGGGAGGCAGCCGGGTCGCCCCCCCACGTCACTAGGGTGACGCGCGCCACCCTGCCCCAGGGTGACGCGTGTCCTAGTGACGCTACTGCTTGTACTCTTGTCTTTTAAAATGTAATAATGGTCTTTTTTAATCGTTTTTAGATTGTGTTTATGAGTTTTTAATTAATTGTTTTATTGCTTTTAAAGGTGGTTGTTTTTTGTAATTGTTTTTTTCCTGTTTTTGTAAGCTGCCTTGGGTCCCTTTGGGGTGAAAGGTGGGATAAGAATATTGTAAATAAATAAATAGATAAATAAATAAATAAATAAATGATAAAAATGGTGGTATGACTTTAAGGAACCTGGCAAAGGCAGCAGTTAATCTTTCAACGGTTAACAACTTGTGCTAAGACGAACAAGAGCAGACAGCAAGGTGCTGCACCTTTGATAATGCTCCTCATCATTAGGCTTACCATAGCCCCAGAATCAAGCGCCACCGCGGCCTGCAAAAGGCACAAGCCTCTCCCAGAAGTGCACCACTGCGGGCCAATGCAAGCCGCGGCTTCCTGCACTTCCGGTAAACGAGACGGCCGCGTTGGCCCCCCGCGGTGCATTTCTGGGAGAGGCTCGTGTCTTTTGAAGGCCGCGGCGGCGCTCGATTCCGGGACTATGGTAAACCTACTCATCATGGTTTAGGAACGAAACGTTAGGACAACCCCCCTTGTTCTCTTGTTAATAAAACGACCAAAACAACCTGGAAAATGCTTCCTTTTATTAATTCAAAGATATGTACCGGTCGCGAAAACCTCAGAACATACATTACTTATGATATGTTACTCTGTACGTATATGTTTCATCTAGATTTTTTTTAAACTGTATTTTTATGTTATGATTGTGGCATCTTTGGAATAAAATGCAAGTTGCCTTAGTTTTCTTCTTAGAAAGAAAAGTGGTACTGGAATACTACTATAAATAATTCTAAATTATGCTTGATAAAATCAGGATTTCATTTTGTTTTTTAAAAAAACGATATCCACACAAGCACGTGTTCATGGAGCAAAGGCCAGGCTGTGCCTCTCACCTCTTTCCGGTTAATTCATCTTTGTCTGTAAATCTGTAATGAAGTTTTCTTGCCATTTTTCTACTGTGTAATTGTTCTCCGTGTTAGGACTCTTTTCCTCCTTATCTAGTTTCTGCTGACTTCCGTTAGCTTCAGGCAAGTTTTCCTGTCACACCATCTTCAGAGACTGTGAATAATTCTCTTCCTTCATTTGCAGTGTTACCTTGAAAATATTTATAGACTGTGATCATGTCCCCTGAAGTTTTCTTTTCTCAAGATGACAAAAATGTAGCTGTCTCCCTCTCCCCAATAACTATATCTTTCCTCCCCGTTGGCCTTTTCTACATTCTCTCATTTTTTTCTGCACTATTTCCCTGTAGCCTAAACTAATAATGGAAACCAAAATAAAGCATCACATCCTCCTCCTCCTCTTTTTCTCTCATTCCAGAAGCTGCCATCTGCCCTGGTGATGCTCTTTTCCAATAATTACTAGAGGTGGCTTCTGGAATTAAAGCTACTAAATACTTTCATTTCTAAATCTCTTTCATTTCTAAATCTCTTTTCTCAAGCATCAAGACTGAGTTAAGGTAACAAGTCACAGTGAGATGACCAACCCTAATGTATGTTATAATACATATTTAGTCCCCCAACAGACACAGACTCTCTCTCTCTCTCTCTCTCTCTCTCTCTCTCTCTCTCTCTCTCTCTGTCGAATTGACTTAAAGCTGACCCTTCATACATATCACGGGTTCACCTGTGTAAGGAAAGGAACCTGAAAAAAATCACTGTAACCTTGCATTCAAAAATATGTGCCAGTGGGACTCTATAGCCTATATAACAAATCTGTTGTTGATACCTAGGAATTGGAAATGTTTTTCTAGCCTTGGCCACTGGAATACAGAAAGCTGTCTTCACTTGCCTTCAGATTACCATATTTCCCATTGCAATGTGGTAGAGATCCGCATGGATCTGATTTGCAGATAGGATGTGACTGTTGGGTTTATGACCAACAAATGTAAAAAAAAATGACTCATTCCTATGGCCTAGGCCCCTTGCGTTTGTCCACATAGGGGAAAAAATATCTACTCATCATGTTCTAAAATGTGTTGCGTTACAGAATCCAGCCAATACATAACATGAACTTGTAGGAAAAAGGAGTTAAAAAAAAAAAAAGATTAGCCCCCACATATGAAACTTTTCCCAAATGCAAAGTTGGCCTCTTTTTTTCCTTTCTGAGGAGGAGGAGATGAAGAAGAAATGTTTCAAGAAAGCAAAGGACATAAATCAATGAGCTGGTAAAAGCAGGAGATACAGAAGTGCAAACACTGCTGGGAGGTCACTTTTAGTTTGAAGGAAGGGAGGCAGTAGAAGAGGAATAGAGAAGAAGAAAATAGATCTGAAGAGTCTGATCAGATATGCTCTCTGGGCACAGAAGGTAATTGACTATTTAAAGAGAAGATAAATAAATGAGTGAAATGGAGAAATAAGAGTATAAACGGTAGCAGCATTTGTTGGTGGGTATTTAAAAAAAAGTTGTAGAGTTCTACAACTTTTAGAGTTCATTTATCTTCAGATTAGGCAAAGCTGAACACTGCTGACCAGCCAGAGCCTACAAGGTGCTTAGGAGCCTCCCCGCTTGTGAAGTCCTAGATAAGAAGCAATACCAGGAGGTTTATCAAGCCCATGATAGGCAGGGATGTGGATCAAGTCTCTGACTCCAAGTCTCGAGTCAAGTCTCAAGTCTCTGGGTCCAAGTCAAGTCCCAAGTCTTTGCCCCCAAGTCCCGAGTCTTTGCTTGCAGGTTGCAAATCCCTGTCTATTTAACAAATGATATGCCAGCCACTCCTCCTCTTGGTCCCTGGGTTGGAAAAGGAAGAGGGAGATGGAGCAGAAGAAGCATAGTAGAGAGTAGGGCTACAGCATCTTCAATGCTCTAGGCCACCCTCTCTGCTTCTCCACATTTCCTCTTCTGGTCCATCCTCATCTTCCTTTTCCAATCCAGGGAATGGGACGAGGGGGGGCAGCAGTGGAGGTGAGTGGGTGGACAAAGGTGGGCGCCCTCCACCAATCAGCTTTCCTGAAGACTTGGAGTCTTTTACGACAAGTCGAATTTTATTCAGGTTTAAGCCCGTTTCCCCCATTAAGTGGGGGACGGTGTTTGGCATATTGGCTCAGGCACCAGGAGGTCTTGGATCAGCCCTGCTTGGTAGCCACAGGCCCATGAGGTAATGGCAGATAGAAAAAGGAATGAAGTCACACTTGCCATGTCTTCCTTTCCCATTGACACTGACAAGCCCCTTCTGGCACTGACAAGCTTTCTGGCCCCTTCTGGCACTGACAAGCTTTCACTCATAAGGATTCCCATTGATTTCGGTGGGAATTTCAGTCAGTGAATTTGTTTCAGGATTCAAGCCTGTAATAATGAACCTGTCAAGTACTTAATTGTAGGATACAATTATCAAATGATATCTTGGGAGCTCTGAAAGCAAAGCAACAGGATTCTTTTTGGGGCATGTGTGTTTGGCCTTTCAGTTCATTGGATAACTCTTATTTTTAATTAACAAGTCTTTGTTTCAGTGACCTTAGCTCTGAAGATTAGAAAGAAACCTCAATCCAACTGTAATATGCTGCCTGAACCCAGAACATTTGCAGTGAACAGCATTTTCTGTTCAGAATTTTTCTTTTTTTAAAGAGCAAGGCGGGCAAAAAATACCCCAAAATAAGACAGCGTATGGGCTACTCATTGTTCAAAATTGACTTTATTGCTTTGACAGTCATTTGGCTCAGCACTTTCAAGGGTCTATCTCTCTCCTTTAAAAGAATGGTGTAATCTCTTGACAGCTCTCCTGATGGGTTAGCGACTGTTTTTCAATCTCTAAGTAATTTAGCTTTCTCCTTTCTATTTAATCGAGAGCATCTTGACAAAATAAGTGAATGAATGCCTAAAGAACTGGTGAATGCTGTGTGTATGGAAACTGCGAAATAGCCCTGTACTGAAAGTGGATTATTTATAAATGCTTAGCTCTAAAGAAGATTGGGGCGATTAAAGAAACAGAACATAAGTACAAACCTGTGAAATGGACATTTTTGTTTCTGGTATAAATTTTCAGAGGATTACAGGGTGCTGAACACAATAAGTAGCATTTACTCTTTCTAGTTCCTGTAACATATAACCACCTATAAGCAGAATTGCAAGAATGTCTCTGTGCTTGACTTGTACAGCCAATTGCAAACTGCTCTCCAAGTAATGGCCAAGTGTGGCCTAGCAAAACTCCAAGTGTGGTTTCTGCCATTTGTATCTGCCCTAATTTACCCCAAATTCTTCATAATTGTGGTGCACATGCCTGATGCCTTACAGCTGCTTGGGAGATGTAACGTGGAAGCAGATAGGGGAAATATCATGCCATTTGTCATGGACTCAATGGAAAATGCCTGTGTTGGAAAAACAACAACTCATGGGGGCTCATCCTAGCCCTAGAGTTTGTTATACTATACATGTCTAATGGGATGAGAAGGGGCTAAGTGGACATGTGGGATGTACTATAAGCATTTATAAATAATCCCCTTTTAGTACAGGGGCTATTTCGCAGTTTGCTCCCCTAACCAGGAACCGTACATGTGTCCCAGGGTGCTCTTCTGACCTAGAGACGTTTCTGGGTGGTTCAAGATTGCAGGTGGCCACTTCACAAATGGCAGACTGGTCCTGCAGGCCTGCACGCTGCTGGCTGGGGCTGCAGAGCTCCTTCTGTCAGGGCATGGTAGTGTCCCACTCCTGAGGCTGCAAGGATTGGGGGCTCTTCCATCTTCACCTCTCCCTATAGGAGAGGGACGTATATAATTCCTATGGTGTCAAGAGGTAGCTGAATTCTAAAGGAGTAAGAAGGAGGCCTTGTCACCAACAAATTTGTGCTGTGTGTAACTGTGGGGCAATTTGAGATCAATGTAGTGTTATAATTATTGATGTTATAGAATTTTTTTTATTTCATTTGAGTTGCTTTAATGGTGGTCCCTGGACTGTGAATCCTAGCAGGCAAAAGAAAAGAAAAAAGAGGTTACATGTGCAATCTCCATCTGAGTCCAATCTCCCTGTGGCAAATATGCAGTTGGGTGAGGAAGAGAAGTCATTACCCCTGCTTTTTCTCATATAAGCACACATGGGTGGGAGAGAGTGACTCCCAAGAAAGCTACATAAGAACATAAGAAGAGCCCTGCTGGATCAGGCCAAAAGCCCATCTAGTCCAGCTTCCTGTGTCACACAGTGGCCCCACCAGATGCCTCAGGGAGCACACAGCCAACAAGATAACCTGTGTCCAGTCGCAACTCCCTTGCACCTGGCACAGAGAAAACCCACTTCTAAAACCAGGAGGTTGCTTATGGCTTGTAACCTGTGATGGTCTTTTCCTCCATGAATCTGTCCAAACCCCTTTTAAAGGCATCTAGGCCAGATGCCATCACCACATCCTGTGGCAAGGATGCCTGTGGCTCAATCCCTTTTTTAATGATCCCGAGCATGGAATTGGCCTTCTTCACAGCCGCCACACACTGGGTCGACACTTTCATCGACCTGTCCACCAGCACCCCAAGATCTCTCTCTTGATCCGTCACAGACAACTCAGAACCCATTACCGTATATGTGAAATTTTGGTTTCTTGCCCCAATGTGCATCACTTTGCACTTACTTACATTGAAGCGCATCTGCCATTTTGCTGCCCATTCTCCCAGTTTGGAGAGATCCTTCTGGAGCTCTTCACAATCCCTGCTGGTCTTCACCACCCGGAAAAGTTTAGTGTCATCTGCAAACTTGGCCACCTCACTGCCTATCCCCGACTCCAGGTCATTTATGAATAAGTTGAAAAGCACCGGTCCCAAGACCGATCCTTGGGGCACACCGCTTTTCACCACTCGCCATTGTGAAAATTGCCCATTGACTCCCACTCGCTGTTTCCTGGTCTTCAACCAGTTCCTAATCCACAAGAGGACCTGCCCTCTTATTCCCTGACTGTGGAGTTTTCTCAGGAGCCTTTCATGAGGGACCGTGTCAAACGCCTTCTGAAAATCCAGATATATAATATCCACGGGTTCGCTCGCATCCACATGCCTGTTGACCTTTTCAAAAAATTCTAACAGGTTTGTGAGGCAAGACTTCCCCTTGCAGAAGCCATGCTGACTCTCCCTCAGCAGAGCTTGTTCTTCTATGTATTTTAAGATTTTATCCTTAATTAGACTTTCCACCATCTTCCCTGGAACAGATGTTAGGCTGACCGGCCTGTAGTTTCCCGGGTCCCCCCTCCTTCCTTTTTTAAAGATTGGTGTGACATTAGCTATCCTCCAATCCTCTGGCACAGTGGCCGTTTTAAGGGATAATTTGCATATTTGGGTCAAGAGGTCAGCAACTTCATTCTTGAGTTCCTTCAGAACTCTTGGGTGGATGCCATCCGAGCCTGGTGATTTATTGATCTTTATTTTGTCAATTAAGTCTGAGACGTCTTCTCTTTTAACCTCTATTTGACTTAATTCTTTAGTCAGGGGAGACCGTTCCGGCAGCGGTATTTGCCCGAGGTCTTCTGCCGTGAAGACAGATGCAAAAAACTCATTTAATTTCTCTGCAGTCTCCAAGTCCCCTTTTATCACCCCTTTCTCTCCCTCACCATCCAGCGGACCAACTGTTTCCCTGGCAGGTTTCCTGCTTCTAACATATTTGAAGAAGCTTTTATTATTCCCTTTTATGTTGCCTGCCATACGTTCCTCAAAGTCTTTCTTGGCCTCCCGTATCATCTTTTTACATTTCTTTTGCCACAGTTTGTGCTCCTGTTTATTTTCCTCACTAGGGCAAGACTTCCATTTACGGAAGGAAGCTTCCTTGCCTTTTATAGCCTCCTTAACTGTGCTTGTTAGCCATGCCGGCACCCTCCTGGACTTGGTCGAGCCCTTCCTCCTTAGTGGGATACACTCCCGCTGGACCTCTATGACTGTTGTTTTAAACAGCCTCCATGCACTCTGGAGCGATTGGACTCTTTTTACCTTCCCTTTCAGCTTTTTTTAAACTAGTCTCCTCATTTTGGGGAAGTCTGCCCTTCGGAAGTCAAGGGTTTTCGTGTCAGATTTGCTCGGCACTCTCCCTCCGACATGCATGGCGAAACAGATTGCAGCATGGTCACTATTCCCCAACGGTTCGGTAACATTTACCTCCCTGACCAGATCTTGAGTGCCACACAATATCAAGTCCAGAGTCACCTGTCCTCTGGTCGGTTCTGTGACAAGCTGCTCTAAGGCACAGTCATTTAACATATCCAGAAATCCAGTCTCTCTTTCATGACCTGAGCATGAATTGACCCAGTCGATGTGAGGATAATTGAAGTCCCCCATGACTACAACCCTGTCTCTCATTGACACCTCCCTGATTTGCTTCCTCATTTCAAGATCCCCTTCAGGTTTTTGATCTGGAGGACGGTAGCATGCCCCTACTATTACATCACTCTTTGAGCCTGGTAATCTAGCCCACAGTGATTCTACGGAGGAGTCAACCCTACATGGGTAGGGTTACCATATTTTCCCAGTTTGGTAATCCTACATGGGTAGGGTTACCATGCATTTTCCCCAGAAACCCTCAAAAGTCCCTCTTCTGCAGCACTTCTCCTCTTTGAATATTCAGCAATAATAATAATAATGCAATAGCCCTTGCAATCAAAGTCCATGATCTCTGTGCTGGCAAGGTGTGTCCCACCTTCTGTTTTCAAAAGCAATTGACCGTTCTATCTAGGCTTACCAGATTTATCCGGTCTTCAACCGGGACACACACACACCCCACAACTAATAAATAAAGAATTTTTTTTAATCTGCTTTTATTTTCTTTTGGGGGGGGCCGCGATTTTTAATTATTTATTTATTTATTTAAACCAAGGATTAAATAAATAAATAATCAAACAAATAAATTAAATTTTAAAATACTAAGGGGGCGCAAAACACGTTTGCAATTTTTTTATTTATTTAGTTTTACTTACTTAATTAATTTAATTAAAATGATTTGCCATGCTCCGCGCCGCCATGCCAAGCCTCCGCTTGCTGCCATGCCAAGCTGCCGCCATGCCAAGCATCCGCTCGCCGCCATGCCAAACCTCCACTCGCTGCCATGCCAAGTCGGCTCGCTCGACGACAAGGCACTGGAGGAGCAGCAGCGAGCTGGCCAGCCACCCGGCTGGCTCGCTGCTGCTCCTCCGGCGCCTCGTTGTTTCCCCCCGGCGCCACCATTTTCAAATTGAAGCAACTTACCCAGGCACCGACATCTTGGCTGGCGAAATCTTGCGAGATCCAAGATGTCGGCGTCCAAATCTCATGAGGGCATGATGAACTCATGAGATTTGGGTGCCGACATCTTGGATCTCGCAAGATTTCGTGAGTCAAGATGCTGGCGCCCGGGTAAGTTGCTTCAATTTGAAAATGGCAGAGGCGGCGCTTACCAGGAAATTCCGGGACGAATGGTAAGTCTAGTTCTATCCAATAAATGCATATTCGTGAAATTACAAGGGCTCCATGGGAAAAGGAAAACCCTGTAGTAATCAAAGAACAAGATGTGCCCACTTCTTAACATGCACATGAAAATAGCAACTCCATTCCTCTCTTTCTTTATCCCCAGCCATTCCACATGCCTGAGCCAAGCTGTTCACAGGGCCTATAAAAACACCATTGGAATTTTGTATAACCCTTCCCAACAAAGTACAGTATGTGCAAAAGCACTCACAAGAACTGCAAGAGCAAAAGGCTGTAAAATAAAACTCTCCAAACCAAGAGAACCAAATAGGGCATGTACAGTCCAAAGGGTCAGATTGCATGTTACACTAAATGTGGAACATGGCACAGCAGATGGTTTGGTTGGTTTTGAAAGCAGACCAGAACAACTGCAGGGGAATTGGGGGCTGTGGGTTTGTTCCGAGTTGAACTCCCCCATGTGCCATTGTTAACACAATCCTTGCCCCCAGGACCTTGCCACAACTGTGAGACCCCCTGAGAAGCCCTGCCCCATAAATAATTCCTTTATTATAAACAACAGTATACAAGAAGAAAATGTAGTTGATACAGGTAATGATTTTGTAGACAAAACTCTCCTAAAGAAGTTGCCTCCCCTCCCCCTTTGGCAGACTGGTAAGTAAGTCACAACGCAGAAAGGTAAGCGAACATTCCCAGAAATTCCTCTGTCGAATCCTGGGGTCTACAGCATCCCATGTGAGTGTGGGAAAGATTATATAGGCACTACTAAACGCCCGATTGCCACCAGAGTTACAGAGCATGAGAGAGCCACCAGATTGCTTCAAGCAGAACGATCAGATGTGGTAGACCACGCAAAAAATACAGGTCATACTATTCAATTTGAGAAGACAAAGTGTTTATTCAATGTTTCTGAGAATAGACAAAGATTTAACCATGAAGCAATACAAATAAGCAGAGGAAAAAACCAAGATCTCATGAACAGACAACATGAACTGTCTTTCATAGATAAAATCTGGCTTCCCATATTACATAAGAAAGAGCACTCCTAGCAGTTACAGCATGGTCTCAGGCACCTCTGAGCTACATCCTTGCAGGGTTATTTCAGGTCACCACCAAGATTCCATTCTTCTGTTACTGTTGACAGTTAAAGCCTTCTTCAGTGGCACCCAGTGCATTTTACATCTTGCTAGCACGGTGCTGCTGTACACCAGAAGACGTCCACAGAAGTGGACGAAACGGTGTGTGTTTTGTGTTCTGTTAAATACATGGCATCTAAACCCGTGTTCCCTATTTCTTACAAAATTCCCAGAACTATCACCTCTCCTAGGATCACACATTCTCTGTAACTCTGCTGCAGCAAAAGCTCTAGCTGCTAGCTTGCTAGCATAGCTCACTAGCTAGCTAGCGTGCTCTCTCTCTCTCTCTCTCTCTCTCTCTCTTTCTCTCTCTCTCTCAGAGCCCTCAGAGCTCCTGCTTATATATGCGTCTCCTGAACTTTCAAGAAGGTTTACCACATATGGTAAGACTCTGAAAAAGGACCTTTCAGCTGAAGTCTTCACTCTGTTCCTCTTGTGTTTTCCTGCCTTTTAACTCCTTCCTAGGATGGTTACCCTTCTGTTTATTTACCGGTAGTTAAATGTGTTTTCTGGGGGGTAAAACTGAATTCTATTTAGCTAACAGTATTTTAAACAGAAAAAAAGGCTTCAATTGAAAGCCAAATACTAAAAATTCCCCAAACCTTGTCACAATTTCACTGTTTTTCACTCCTCCCCAGTCACAGCTTTAAAAAATTCCCATTTAGGATTACAAACTCTGATTGAAACTATTTCTGGAAATTTTGTTCCAACACGATGTACTGTTGAAAATTCCTAGAGACTTTATCTCCAGAAAGGTGTAATTTGGCCCTTAGTGTGCCTTCTTTCTTTATTTGCAGGGCCAGATACACCAGGTTTATTACACATTATGCATATGCACGCATGCAGGCGCGCGCGCACACACACACACACACACAAAGAGGTAAATCTCTTAAATTCTGAAGCAGCATTCTGCAATATTGGATGCCTTGGCTCAGAATGAAAATGTATCCTGATCCATGAAGCTTGTGCTGCAATCCTATACAGAGGAAGTTCCATTAAATACAATGGGACTTACTTCTGAGTAAACAGGTTTTGGATTGCCTTGTCAGGCTACCTTTGTACCTCCATACCTGAACTATTTCAGACAATCAACTGTTGCAGCCCACCATCCATATCTTTTTAAAGTTCGTTTCTCTGACTTCCAGAAATACTTTCTGCATATTTGTTTACTAGCCTGGCCATTTCAAGACGAGAGCATTCGAATCTGTAGATTATTTATATTTCATATAGGGAACTGCAGCATAGCACAGGCAATCAACTCACATCACTTGTGCTGACAGGATTAATTCTGCTTTGAAAGAAAAATTTCATGGTGGACCATTAGCTCAGATTTTTCTGCCTGGCACTCACAGCAGCTGTACTTCCTGTCAAGTAAATGATTTCTCTGACAATTGTGAGTGCGTCTGCTGACGTGACAGAGGCAATAGCTAAAATACAGATTTATATGTATTTATTTATTTAAAAAAATACTCTGTGTGTGTGTGTGTGTGTGTGTGTGTGTGTGTGTGTGTGTGTGTGTGTATTTTCCTCTCCAGCATCCTTTTTGGAATTCTGTAACATAAAAAGAACATAAGAAGAGCCCTGCTGGATCAGGCCAAAGGCCCATCTAGTCCAGCTTCCAGTATCTAACAGTGGCCCCACCAGGTGCCTCAGGGAGCACAAGACAACAAGATAACCTGTTTCCTGTTGCCACTCCCTTACACCTGGCACAGAGAAAACCTACTTCTAAAGCCAGGAGGTTGCTTATGGCTTGTAACCTGTGATGGTCTTTTCTTCCATGAATCTGTCCAAACCCCTTTTAAAGGCATCTAGGCCAGGTGCCATCACCACATCCTGTGGTAAGGCACTGGCGTCGCTGGAGGTGGGCGGAAAGCTAAGTTCTGCAGCTTTCCGCCCCACCATTACTCTCCTGAACGAGGCGCCCTGCCCCCTCATCGTAGGAGCCCGTCAGCGGAGAGAAAGCAATGCACATGGACTCTCCTGCGCATTGCTTTCTCTCTGCTGACAGGCTCCTATGACGAGGGGGCGGGGCGCCTCGTTCAGGAGAGTAACGGTGGGGCGGAAAGCTGCAGAACTTAGCTTTCCACCCCACCTCCAACGACGCCAGTGTGGTAAGGAGTTCCACAGATGAATTACACGCTGGGTAAAGAAATATTTTATTTTGTCCGTTCTAACTCCCTCCACTCAATTTAAGTACATGTCCGCTGCTTCTGGTGTTGTGCGAGAGGGAGAAGAATTTCCCTCTATCCACTCTCTCCATCCCATGCATAATTGAATACATCTCAATCATGTCCCACCTCAGGCACCTTTTTTCTAGACTGAAAAGCCCCAAACATTGTAGCCTGTTGTAGCTGTTTTATTCTCAATCCCTTTTTTAATGATCCCGAGCATGGAATTGGCCTTCTTCACAGCCGCCACACACTGCGTCGACACATTCATCGACCTGTCCACCAGTACCCCAAGATCTCTCTCCTGATCTGTCACAGACAGCTCAGAACCCATTAGTGTATATGTGAAATTTTGGTTTCTTGCCCCAATGTGCCGCACTTTACACTTACTTACATTGAAGCGCACCTGCCATTTTCCTGCCCATTCTCCCAGTTTGGAGAGATCCTTCTGGAGCTCTTCACAATTCCTGCTGGTCTTCACCACCCGGAAAAGGTTAGTGTCATCTGCAAACTTGGCCACCTTCCTGCTTATCCCCAACTCCCAGTCATTTATGAACAAGTTGAAAAGCACCGGTCCCAAGACCGATCCTTGGGGCACACCGCTTTTCACTTCTCGCCATTGTGAAAATTGCCCATTGACTCCCACTCGCTGTTTCCTGATCTTCAACCAGTTCCTAATCCATAAGAAGATGTGCCTTCTTATTCCCTGACTGTGGAGTTTTCTCAGGGGCCTTTCATGAGGGACCAATCTTTTCCTGTTGGGACCAATTCCAATCTTTTCCTGTTTGTTTTGTTAAAACTGGGATGCATATTTGGATCTTAAAGAAAAACAGAGATGAAAACCTGATCCTGTCCATGTTTACTGAAATGTAAATAATTTCAAGGGATGCAACTTATTTCCAAGTAAGTGTGTCTAGGCTTGGAGCATTAAGGCCAACTGAGAAAATACATACTGGTTTTGCAACATACTCATAAAATACAAAAACAGCTTTCAATGCAACTTGGGCAAAGATACAGACAGAGGCATGTGTGTGCCAAGAAGTCAAGAAGTTCCGTATTGGTCTGAGTATAAGACTCACTTTTTTCTCCTAATTTAAGTTTTTAAACTAGGGGTGTGTCTTATAATCAGGCTGTTGCAATAATGCCAGTGATTTAATAAAAAAAATTAATAGCACCAAACTTTAAGGGTGCGTCTTATAATCAGGTGCATCTTATACTCGGGACAATATGGTATGTTGGGCAGACAAAAGCCTGGGGAACATCTAAAAGAGCTTGTGTGTGGAGCTGGGCTGTGGGCAGCAACTGTGGAAGGACAGGACCAGAAGGCAAGTGAGGAACCAGGATCAAGGAGTCAGAACGGAGACGCAAACCAAGAATCAGGTTTGGAGAGTCAGGAACGAGACCAGGAGTCAAGGCTGAGAGGTATGCTAGGAATCAGGAACTAAGCCAGGAGTCAATTGGAACCAAGAAAAGCTGAGAATCATAGCAAGGTCAAAGAGATCTTATTGCTCAGGCAAAGACAAGTCGCAAACAGGAAGCTGTTTCCAAACAGGAAGCTTTATAGACCAACATGTTCAGAGGGATCCAATTGCCAGCCTGGGCAGGTGGGCCAGTCCAGAACCTGAGAGTTCCTTATTCCTATGATATGCCAAGTTGTAATTCTAGCTGCTCAACTTACTGGGTAGCCACTCACTGAACTCAAAGGCTCTCAGGTCCAGCCAGTCAGCTCCTGACAGAACTATCAGAATTGCTGCTTTGGAAATGTCTAAACCATAAATGTACAGGTCCAGTTCTGAACTGGGTACATCTGAACTGGCCCTACCCATCCACAGGGATAAGACCACACGTGTGGTCTTCCCATTCCACTTTTACTATTTTATTTTGTATTTTATTATTTATTTATTTTTCACATTTTTATACCACCCTTCCTCCAAGGAGCTCAGAGTGGTGTACATATTTCCTCCCCTCCTTTTTGTCCTCACAACAACCCTGTGAGGTAGGTGGGGCTGAGAGATAGTGACTGGCCCAAGGTCACCCAGGAAGCTTCGTGGTTGAGCGGGGATTTGAACCTGGATCTTCCTGGTCTAAGTCCAACTCCCAAACCACTACACTATCCTGGCTTAGTATAGGTTTCAAATCATGTGTGAGGGGCTGTTTGTCGTGCCCCATCAACCCCATCTACCTCTAAGTCTTCTGGTTATAAAATTTCTGCTGATGCTTTATGAAGCATCTTGTAGCAGGAAATGAGCAAGTGATCTCAAGCTTGGGTGGGAAATTAAAGTGCTCAGATAGGCACTGTCCTAGATTTGCAGTTTTGTATGCAAATACACAAGAGAATCTGAAATGGCAATTTTTCCTCCCAGTTACAGGCTCCAGGGTCACTCCTATGAATATTTTACATGAAGATGTAAATTTTTATTGTGTCTGAAAGTCACATCCTGTAAATTGGCTAGTTTCTGAATAAAAATGGCTGCTTTCTGAGCAGTGGCCCTTGGATTCCGATTGCAACCAAATAGCCCCAGACATATTACTCCAGCTCTGAAAGGTCATTTTTCATCTAGATTATATAAGAAAATAAATCATTTTAAAACCATCCTTTGGATGGTTCCTGGCTGGAATGTCTTAGAACCTGCATTAATAGCCAGGATGCAAAGACGGCATGTTTTATTTTCAAACTGGTCTGAAGCTGCCACCTTCTGGCAAAAAAGTGATACTCATCAGTTTATTAGTTTTTTTTTAATGTTTCTGCATAATAATCCAATTCCAATCTGCTGCTCCAAACTGTCTATGATTACAGTACAGGACTCAGATTTCACCTCAGCACCACCTCAAGCTCTAGGGACAGAAAGACCCACCATTCCACAGCCACTTATACAAATAAATGGAAGGTGTGTTCGGCAACTTTTGTGCACTTGCTATAGTCCAGATATGGACCACGTTGACAGACAAGCACCTCATTTCAGCATATGATTGTGTTCTCACTCTGCACACATATATCAAAGATAATACATCAGGAATAAATCAAGCCCCCAAGATACAGTTTTAGACTAAATCCTTCAGGAAATGTGGTTGGACCCTTGTTCCCTTACCAGTAATTTTGCCCTGTGTTATCTGCTGAAATGGGGCCTTGATTTATTTATTTATTTATTATTTTATCAAATAAAAATGATTTATTCAGGCTCCAGACATCCGTGTGGGTTTATTAAATCTCAATGCAAGCCTGCAGCAGGTTGCTCTTAGGTCAAGGTAAGAGTGGGATGGGGAAGTCAAGAAGTTGGGTTGACTTAAGAGAACAGTGCTGGCTAATTCACTGTGTCTCCACACAACATTCCCTTTCCATGTGTGCTCTTCCCAGAAGTGCTATTTAGAGATAACAGGTCATGTGTGCGCGCTCTGTGTTTCAGACTACAGGTTATTATTTCTCAGAAGCACCTGTAGGTCTGGTCAGCTCACTGGTCCTGCACACTAATGGCCCAATCCTATATACACTTATCTGGAAGAAAGCCCCATTGAACACAGAGTGACGTACTTCTGAATAAGCACACATAGGCTTGCACAAGCGAGACAACTGCTATGATCTGTGTGCCAGGCATACACATGCAATAGACACAAATTCTTTTGCTTATGAAAAAAGTGAGATTGTGCAATCTATGTTGATAACAGTATTGTTATTTTAAAAAAAGCCAAAGGTGACCCCTGACAATTACGGTAAGTCCAGTCGTGTCCAACTCTAGGGTGTGGTGCTCATCTCCATTTCAAAGCCGAAGAGCCAGCGTTGTCCGAAGACGCCTCTGTGGTCATGTGGCAGGCATGACTCTCCTTGCTCAGCGCATAGCATGCAGCTGGAACACGGAGCGCTGTTTACCTCCCCGCAAGCGGTGCCTATTTATCTACTCGCATTAACATGCTTTGGAACTGCTAGGTTGGCAGGAGCTGGCCAAGCAACGAGAGCTCACCCCATCGCAGATTCGAACTGCCGACCTTTCGATCAACAGCTCATGGTTTAGCAGTTACAAGGTATTAAAAAGTAACCACAACAACCACACTTAAAATACACTGTCTTTGCAATTTACACTTGAATATATCCAAGCACAGACCTTTTAAAATTTGTTGAGGCGCTTGTCCTCCCAAATCAGAAATGGTGCCCCAGTATTTCCTGTTCCAAATAGCTTTCACAGCCTTCTACCATGTCACTCCTTCCTTCCTTCCTTCCTTCCTTCCTTCCTTCCTTCCTTCCTCTCTCTCTCTCTCTGTAATAACTCATCCTTGCTCCTAGATCACTTCCTCTTCATGCCTGCAGACTAGAAGTTGCACTCACGATGGTGATCACCATCCCTCAAGACAGCCATATCATTTAATACAACTCATTCCATGAGTTGGGGCATGTTACATACTGAGATTCCCATTCCCACCAGCAAACACAAGTGACATTGATCACCATGGACAGGGACACTCGCCATGCGATATGAATATCCCATGTGTGTGAATGGGAGGTTTGCCATGTAAATACCAATAGCTGTGGGAGGTACTGTATAACAAATGGACAGCTCTCTGTTTGTGTGTCCAATGGGACATACCCATAGACTTGCTGAGTTCTCATAGGCCTTTGTTTTCTACCCTCTTGTCAGGGGCATCACTAGGGGGGGTGCAGACCGCACCGGGTGACACCCCAGGGAGGGGTGACACCAAAATGACTTTCTATTCTATTTGTTACCGGTGGTGTGAAAACACACCAGTGGTAGAAAATGGGTTTTTCCAGATCCCCACTGCGACTCTCATGGGGATTGTATTTTCCAGGATGCCTCCACATCGTGTGGTCTGGTATGGGAGAAGGCCCATGGGGGTGATACCACAAGATCTCATCGTGGGTGTTACCAACCCTAGTGATACCCCTGATACTGAACAGAGAAGGACCCAGACATTTTTTGACCGGGGGCCCGACCTTTCCTCCCCCCCATAAAACTGTCATAACCCCGGTCATAAAACTGTCAAAATTAGGTTTCAGTTTTAATAAAGCGGTTTTTGGGGGGGTTCTGGGGGGTTTTAGGGTGAAAAACAAACATTTGGGGGGTGCCCCATATCACCTTCACCTTCATGCACTGAATGCTAAGTGGGACAGAACAGTGAAAACAAAAGGAAGCAGCGGGGGCGGCAGCCGGAAACCCCCCCCCCCGGAAAAAACCAAAAAAAGCCTAAAACAAAAACGAAACTTAAGGGGTCCTGCGCCCCTTCCCCTGCCTCAGCGCCCTGCGCCCTGGGGCCCTGGAGCCCAGGCCCCCCCCCTTGAAGACGCCTCTGATACTGAATATCTATTATTGATTGGTCAGGGTATTTGGGATTGCAGGCCATTAGCCACTGGATTCATATTCAGCACCCCAAAAACATATGGACATTTTTAACACACACACCCAGTTCTAACTATTTTCCAGATTCACTTACAGATCTTAGCTTCGTGTCCAGACTGCTACCTTGCAGCCCATTCCAACTCAACTCCTCTCCAAGTCAGGCATAAGTGTGGCCTAAGTGCAGCCTAAGTTAGGCAGAAGTTATGTCTGAGTTAGGTCAGAGGTATGCTTGAGTTAGGCAGGCTGCAGTTTCTGTGGCCCAGCACCACCCCAGGATCCAGGCAACACTTACCTCCCAGGCAGGCAGGCTCTCCAGGCTCGGTGTCTGGCTCGGGCATGTGCAGGCCTGTG
Organism: Plestiodon gilberti rubricaudatus; assembly: GCA_026170595.1. Lineage (NCBI taxonomy): Eukaryota > Metazoa > Chordata > Lepidosauria > Squamata > Scincidae > Plestiodon > Plestiodon gilberti. The sequence continues at coordinate 77,359,977 of JANXHW010000002.1, forward strand.
TGTCTGCACGTGTCAGCGTCCATCCATGGCAGCTGCTGCAGTGTCTGTCTCAGCCCGGTCGCAAAGGGGCTGACCGCAGGCAGCGGGGTTGCGCCAGTCATGTGGTGGATGCAGGGCAGGTGACAAGTGAGCGAGGTGCCTGAGCCAGCTGCCACAGGGCACCCTGTGCATCAGCCACCTGCTGCAGGGGAGAGTGGCCGTCCCCCCTCCTGCAGAAGGCGATGCCACCCCCATGCCACGTTGAGGCTGCACGTGGGAGTCATGGGGGGAGCGGGGGAGGGAAGGGAAGGAGGGGGGTGGGAACGTCACACACAAGGGGGGCTCATGATGTCTGGAACTGCCTCTGACATGACTTGCCCGTGTGCTGCCTGAAGCCCTGGACCTCCAGGGCCGGGGCAATGCCCACAAAGAAGGCATCCCGGCGTGCGTTCTGCTCTGTGCCCCGGCCAAGACCGAGAGATGCCTTGGGCTTGTCTGCTGCGAGCGTGAAGGGCTCACGCAGCTCATCACGCCCTCAGATGTGGCGACGACAGCGCCTCTCGGCAGGCGCTCTGGCAGGGTGGGGGCTGGCCAGCAGCCATCATCAGGGAGTGGGAGGGGAGGCAGACACACAGGCAGGCAGACAGTGGGTGCTGGGGAGGGGCACGGGTGGGTCAGAGACAGACAGACAGACAACAAGGCTGGTGGGAGAGAGATTCTGAGAGAGGGGTCTGCAGAGACCAATAGGGACACAGGGGTTGCTCCGCAGATGAAGGCAATGCAGAAACAGGCGCCTCTTATGCAGGCGGACTGTGGGCAGAAGCAGCTGCATTATGGGCGGACCTTCGACCGAAGCGGCTGCATTACGGGCGGACCTTCGACGGAAGCGGCTGCATTACGGGCGGACGCCCTGGCTGGCGAGATCCCCGGTTGCTGAGCGGCCACTACCCAGATGCAGCAGCCACAAGCGGCCCCGCTATGGGCTCCATGGCACCTGTCACTGTTTGCCTGCCTGAGAGGCCCCCCCAACTCCCCCTCCCCTCTGTCCCATGGGGGTCTGGCAGCCTCCCTGCTGTGGTCTCCCTGGGAAGGAAGTTGCAGTCCTTGGAAGGGATTCATGCAGGGGCTTCAGTGCTGGGGGCTGTCTGTGTGTGGAGGGCAATGCTTGTGTAACACTAGGCACATATGTTTCAAGGAGGCTCTGCCCGAGGGGCATCTTTATTGTTCTAGAACATTAGCAGAAATGGCCAGGCAAGGCTGCCAGGGGTAGTCACAGCAGCCAATCTGAAAGCAGCAGCAGCAGCACACATGCCCCATGGACCTGGAGAAGCAGGCTCTCCCCCTGTGGAACCACAGCCTGCTCCATAGAAAGGGGAGGGACAGCAAGAATGACAGCCAGGGAGGTGGAGCAGCAGCAGTGCCGGCAGCTGAGGAGGGTTGCAGGGCTGACTCTCTGACCTCTGGCAGCAGCGAGGCAGAGAACCGTGGGGCAACCAGACTGCGGGCCCAGGGGTGCTCCCAGGAAGGTAGGTGGTAGTGGACGTTCGTTCCTGGGGAGACAAAAAACAAGGGGGCTTTACATGGCAGCTGGTGTGTGGTAGCAATCGCCAGTGAAGACAAGCCAGTGTGTCTGTTGCAAAAGCCTGCAGGGAGAGAAATAACACAGCTGATAGTTGTGACACACATGGCATGGTCTGAGTTGCTTACCCAGGTGTAAGGCGAGCGTGATCCTGTAAGGGAAAAGGGTCAAAGAGAGAGAAGACAACACATATATTGGGTCACAACCATGGCAATCCTAGCAATACTGACCTGTCAGTTGACCCTGTGGAGAAAAAGGGGGGGAACAGCTGGTGTCTACAGACGGTTAACAGCACCACCACACTCTTGGTGTTGTATGCTCACATGACAACAGGCGGCAATCTGACACAATAGTGGTAAAGCGGCATGTATCCTATATATCATAGCAGGCATTGGAGGCAGGCATCTGACTACTCATTGGTAAAGAGGCATTTCAGAGAAGGCATTGCAGGCAGACATGAGAGGGCACATTGGTAAAGAGACATTTCAGAGAAGGCATTGCAGGCAGCCATGAGACTACTCATTGGTAAAGAGGCATTTCAGAGAAGGCATTGCAGGCAGACATGAGAGGGCACATTGGTAAAGAGGCATATCATGGCAGGCTATGCAGGCAGCTATGAGACAAGACATTAGTAAAGAGGCATATCATGGCAGGCTATGCAGGAAGCTATGAGACAAGACATTGGTAAAGAGGCATATCATGGCAAGCTATGCAGGCAGCTATGAGACAATACATTGGTATAGAGGCATGTATCCTACCTATATTTCTATATGCAAAGAGGCAGATGTCAGAACACATGTCAGCACAACCCCTGCTCTTACCTGCACTTACCTGCTGGTGTTGTTGCCTGTGTGTGTGGGGGGGAAGAGGCTGGGAGAAAGACATGGGTTAGCACAGGGGTGGCCAACCTTCCACCATTAGGGCTTCTGTGTTCTTAAGAGTTGTGCAGAAGCCAGAATCTTGGCAGCTGCAAGTGCTGATGGTGCTGCTAAAGCAGCTGCACCTGCTGAAATGCCCTCACCTAGACAACTGTTTAAAGGGCCAGCATTCATATTGAAAGGTTGGCCACCACTGGGTTAGCAAATGGTAGCATGGAGACAGCTGTCCAGGCACAGCTGTAAACAGTTTGGCCAAAGCCAGAACAGCCCTCTCTGCCCTTGAGGGGGGCAGAGAGGAGAGAGGAGAAGAGAAGAGAAGAGAGAAGTGGGGTGTTTGTGAATTTTACCCTCCACCGACAAAGTCCCACTTTGTGGCTGTGGGGGACAGAACCCCACGCCACGTGCTCAGAGAGAGAGAGACTGGGGGCCTGGGGCTGGGCTTTTGTGGGAAAGAGGCTGGGTGGGGCTGGGTGCTGATAGGTTCCCTATCTTAGGCATAACTCTGTCGGTTTCCAGACCTAGCAGGCCCAACTCCGTCCTAACTCTGACCTAACTCAGGAGTAGGGTGTTAGAAATTTTCAGGAGAGGGCTGGCTTGGGTAAGGTAAAATGGCTCCTATGGGTCTCCTCGAATTTGGGTCCACCTTTTTGGTCGACCTAAAATTTGTGTCAGCATTTGTGTTGGAGGGTGTGTGTCTGTGCTTGCCAGGGTCTGGAATCCAACGTTAATTGGTTGCCGCCCCCGTTACACCCACGGTCCGCCCATGGTCCACCCACTTTTAGGTCAACTTTAGGTCTGACTTGTGCTGCTTAGCCCTTGGGTTGGAATGGGCTGTTCTTAGTCCGTCGGTCGTAACTTCGCCCTAACTTTGACCTAACTTCGCCCTAAATGGTTGCGTTCCAGACCTAAAGTCGCCCTAAACGACTTAGGCTGACTTTAGGTCTGACTTGGGCTGCTTGGCCCTTGGGTTGGAATGGGCTGTTGGAGGACTTTTGCAAGGGTTACTGTGTACTTTGAATACTTTAACTGTGCTATATATAAATGCTATACAAGTATTGTTACCAAAGCAACTAAATTAATATTCCGCCAGCCAGCCAGATATAGTTGGTATGCCCCCCATATTAAAATCAAGCACTTGTAATTGATACAGAAACTGTTGTCCAGATGGCAGCATTATGCATTCCCAGCTAAGCATTGTAACACCAAATGTCTCAAGGGAAGGCAGATACTTTATTCCCCAAGGTACCCCTGTGCTGGATGCAAGGTGCTTGCTGAGCATACTGCCTAGACTAGCCTGGCTCCATGCCTACAGTCACAACTTCATAAAGAAACCTCTGCTCATGCTGAGAAAATACATACTGAAAGCTAGGTTATTCATGGTGAAGAGGAACTGCAGAAGATAGCAATGTCTGAGGGTCAGAATTAAACCATGAGAAAGTTAGCAGGAAACTAATGAAAATAGCTTGTTTGGTAACAATGCTAGGACTGCAATTTATATGATATAAATATCAGATTAGTGGAAAGAATCCATCTTTCCCTGACACGATGCCAATGGGCCAAGTTCAGCTCTGTAGTTTTGGAGGATAGGACTTTTTACTATTCCAGATTAAGATTGGGGATTTTTAGCTCTCATTAGGCCAATTTGGACAATCACCAGCCCATCTTGTGAGGAGGAGAAAATTTGCAGTTGCCATCCCTGCATGGTCACATAGGGGCAGTACATCCTACTCACACCTAATTGCATGGTTGATATTCTACCCCTATGTTTCTATGTGGTTACAGCAATGGCACATGGGGGAAGCAGGGAGGATGCATTTGTTCCTCTTCCTGTGATGGTCTGGCAGTCTTCCGGGCCATTGTTAGTTGACTGTCAGTCCAATCCTATCCCCCACCACTCCATAGCATGCAACTGTGCCACCAGAGAGTGTGCTGCATGCTGTGTATGTGTGTGTGTGTGTGTGTGTGTGTGTGTGATCAGACAGCCAGCAAAAAGTAAATAACTTTTTTTGCCTCCTGGTAGACCAGAAGAAGACACCTATGGGGTTTTCTCTGACCCATGCCAGCTCTTTTGCTGGAATAAGTCCAAGGAGAGGAAGGGGGTAGGGCAGGCTGGAAAATCAGGGATAGGATCCAGCATGCACTTTTGCCACTAAGATCCACCCCCTCCAGCCCACTCCCTGCCCCCTACCCTCTCCCTCCCCACCCCAAACCTCCCCTGAACCATCCAAGAACTTACCCCCTCTGCCACTTTACCTGGAGTGGCAGAACATCCAGGTGATTCTGGTGCATGCACGGAGCCACAGGCCATTTCTGCCAGTAGCTCCATCACATGCAATGTTTGCACCATTGCAGGGCCATTTTGCACCATTGCAGGGCCACCTAATGCGAAGAGAGGACTCTCTGGAGAAGACTCTGATGCTGAGAAAAATTGAAGGCAAAAGGAGAAGGGGAAGGCAAAGGATGAGATGGTTAGACAGCATCACCGATGCAACGAACATGAAAATGAGCGAACTCAGGAAGATAGTGGAGGACAGGAAGGCCTGGCGGGATATGGTTCATGGGATCACGAAGGGTCGGACACGACTTAACGACTGAACAACAACAAGGGCCATTTATGTATTGACCATTTCACACTTTCAAGCATTGTGACAATCGCAACTATCTTGAGTTAATAATTTGGTTGTTTTGATCTATGACAAGAAATGACCTTATGTTCAGGGTTGCTCATCATTTAAGAAAGGTAGATAGATTATGAAGCTGTTTATTGTATATATCCAATACATCCATGTGCATAGCAACATCCCCTCATACAGACATGAACTGGTATTGGAATAAGTGTAATTAACCCAAAAGTGTATTTGATTTTCAACATTCAAACTTGCAGAGCAATAGAATGATGGGCTTCATTCTCTCCACACAGGTTCTGTCTGGCCATAATATACATCAGGATGAGCTTCAAAATCCACAATACAAGACAGAGACGATTAAGATGTATAATTTTGCTGACAACTGTATTTCAGTTGTTGTAAACTTGTCAGTCCCCTTATTTTTATTTTGAATGATATTCCAAAGTAGCTGACATTGACTCTCCGTCCCAACTTAGATGTTATTGTGCATTTAATACAATTTCCTGCTGTTACAGGGAGGAAGACAAGCAGACTCAAATCAGGATAATTTCAGATGTTACACAAGACAGATCAGTCAAGGGATTTTTTTCCTAGCTTCACAGGAAATTATCATTATAAACATGTAAAAAAAACATCTCTGAATCTCCACAGGAGGAAAAATCCCAATAGAATAAGTAATATACATAATGCTATGGGTAAAACTCCATGAAATTCTTTGTATAGATATAACACTTACCACCGGGGAGCTCAATTAGTGAAGAGTGATTGCTCCTAAAGTCATTTATGCTTTTTATTTTTGAAATAGCTTAGATCTAGATCCATTTTTTTCCTCATACAAAATGGCTAGCATACATCAACATCATGGTGTTATAGGTGGTTGCTTGCAACACACTGTACAAATTGCAAGAACATGCTATGCTTTCAGTTTGGGATATATAAAGTCATGGACACTCTTGCACATACAGTCAGGGGGCTAGAAGGAACAAGTAATCAGGTAACTTGCAAATGCTGCCTTCGCTGTCAGAAAAACTACCTACCCTGTCCACCAAGGGGCACCTTGGGGCACCGAGCGGCTGGGCAAGAGCGGGCCGAGCGGCCGGGCAAGAGCGCGGGACCGCGCTTGCCCAGCTTGCTTCCTCCGGTGCCGCACTCGCCTGGCCGCTTGGCCCGCTCTCACCCAAGGGCGACAGTGGGCCAAAAGGCCGGGTGAGAGCGTGGGGCCGCGCTCGCCCGGCTTGCTGTTGCTGCCGCCGCCGCCATTTTAATTTTTAGACTTACTTTTTCTGGGAGCCAGCCTCTTGGATCTCGCGAAATCTTGCGAGATCCAAGATGTCGGCGCCCAAATCTTGCCGACATCTTGGATCTCGCAAGATTTTGCGAGCTAAGATGCCGGATCCCGGAAAAAAGGTAAGTTTAACAAATTAAAATGGTGGCGGCGGTGCAGAAGCTTACCATTCACCCCGTAACCCTTCCGGAACGATTCCGGGAATCAAGGCCCGTTTCCGGGACCGTCCCGGAAATTCTGGGACGAATGGTAAGTGTATGCCTGGGGTCATGCATGGCACCCTTTCCCACAGGCAGAAATAGGTGAGGAGGAAGTGATTTCACCTCCTCCTGTAGCAACCTAGTGGCATTGCTAGCGTGCCCGGGGGGGGAGGCAGATAATGTGTTTTGGACCATCGCCCCGCCCCTTGCATTCCCAGAAGGCTTCATTTCAAGGCTTCTTGGAGCCTGGGTGGACAGGTGAGGCCATTCAAAGCACTGAAAATGGTGCAAAAACCCTCCGCTGCTGCAGACACAGCCACTCCGGCTGCAAAAAAGCTGCCGTGGAACAGAAAGCTGCTGCAGCTACGCCTCATTAGGAGACTGCAGCTGTCACTCAGAGCACAGCAACCTCCCCCCCCCCCCCAGCCCTGGCCTGGCTATGCTACTGATGGCACCTTTTTCCATTGTCTCCTCCTTGCCTCTCTGCCTGGGCTACCCTTTAAAATCAAAAACAAGGGGAGGATGAGCTTTGGCAAAGAAGGGCTATGCCAGGAAATGGTCTAGGATGCTGTCTCACCTCTTCCAGGGACTCAAAATTCATGGATATTGACAACCATGTGAGGTTTGCAACCAAATGTTCAAAGCCTACCGGGAAGATTTGTAACTCACAGAATAAAAAGTGGAAAAGATACTTGGCTTATTCTGAATAAGGAAAAACATGTGGGTTTTGCATCCAAACGTGCAGTTATTTGGTGGAAAATGCTCATTTCCATGTGGGTTTCAACATGTGTGGTGTGGTTCTGAATCATTGCAAACAGAAATCAATTATTCAAGGATATCAGGGGACAGCTGAACACATCACCTTCTGCCAGGCACCCAGAAGTGCAAGAATAGTGGAGGACAGGAAAAAATGATGTTTCTTTGGTTTTAATGAGCCAGTATCCTAACCCTCATTAGTTTTACATATTTCCAGGAGACATGTTGTTGTTGTTCAGTCGTTAAGTCGTGTCCGACCCTTCGTGATCCCATGAACCATATCCCGCCAGGCCTTCCTATCCTCCACTATCTTCCTGAGTTCGCTCATTTTCATGTTCGTTGCATCGGTGATGCTGTCTAACCATCTCATCCTTGGCCTTCCCCTTCTCCTTTTGCCTTCAGTCTTTCCCAGCATCAGAGTCTTCTCCAGAGAGTCCTCTCTTCGCATTAGGTGGCCAAAATATTTGAGTTTCAGCCTTAGTACCTGTCCTTCCAGGGAACAGTCAGGGTTGACTTCATTTAGGATTGACTGATTTGATCTCCTAGCAGTCCAAGGGACTCTCAGGAGTCTTCTCCAGCACCACAGTTCAAAAGCATCTATTCTTCGGCGCTCAGCCTTCCTTATGGTCCAGCTCTCGCAACCATACATTGCTACTGGGAACACCATCGCCCTGACTATACGAACTTTTGTTGGTATGGTGATATCTTTGCTTTTTATTATGCTATCTAAATTTGCCATAGCTTTCCTTCCAAGGAGTAAGCGTCTTTTAATTTCATGGCTGCTGTCTCCGTCTGCAGTGATCTTGGAACCCAAAAAAGTAAAATCTGTTACTGCTTCCATTTCTGCCCCTTCTATTTGCCAGGAATTGATGGGACCAGATGCCATGATCTTAGTTTTATTAATGTTGAGTTTCAAGCCAACTTTTGCACTCTCCTCTTTCACTCTCATCAAGAGGCTCTTTAGTTCTTCTTCACTTTCTGCCATTAGAGTGGTATCGTCTGCATATCTGAGGTTGTTGATGTTTCTCCCGGCAATCTTGATTCCGGCTTGCGATTCATTCAGCCCTGCATTTCTCATAATGTACTCTGCATATAAGTTAAATAGGCAGGGTGACAATATACAGCCTTGCCGTACTCCCTTCCCAATTTTGAACCAATCAGTTGTTCCATGGCCGGTTCGAACTGTTGCTTCTTGACCCGCATACAGGTTTCTCAGGAGACAGGTAAGGTGGTCTGGTATCCCCATCTCTTTAAGAACTTGCCACAGTTTGTTGTGATCCACACAATCAAAGGCTTTTGCGTAGTCAATGAAGCAGAAGTAGGTGTTTTTTTGGAACTCTCGTGCTTTCTCCATGATCCAGCGCATGTTGGCAATTTGATCTCTAGTTCCTCTGCCTCTTCGAAACCCAGCTTGTACATCCGGTAGTTCTCGGTCCACGTACTGCTGAAGCCTAGCTTGTAGAATTTTGAGCATAACCTTGCTAGCATGTGAAATGAGTGCAATTGTGCGATAGTTTGAACACTCTTTGGCACTGCCCTTCTTTGGAATTGGAACGTAAACTGACCTTTTCCAATCCTTTGGCCACTGCTGAGTTTTCCAAATTTGTTGGCATATTGAGTGCAGCACTTTCACAGCATCATCATTTAGGATTTTAAGTAGCTCAGCTGGGATATTATCATCTCCGCTAGCTTTGTTGTTAGTAATGCTATCTAAGGCCCACTTGACTTCGCTCTCTAGGATGTCCGGCTCTGGGTCAGTGACCACACCAGCGTGGTCATCAGGAACATTAAGATCTTTCTTGTATAGTTCTTCTGTGTATTCTTGCCATCTCTTCTTAATCTCTTCTGCTTCTGTCAGGTCTCTGCCTTTTTTATCCTTTATCATGCCCATCTTTGCACAAAATGTTCCCTTGATATCTCCAATTTTCTTGAAGAGATCTCTAGTCCTCCCCATTCTGTTGTTTTCCTCGATTTCCTTGCATTGTTCATTTAAGAAGGCCTTCTTATCTCTCCTTGCTATTCTCTGGAAATCTGCATTCAGTTGTTTATATCTTTCCCTTTCACCTTTGCTTTTCGCATTCCTTCTTTCCACAGCTATTTGTAAAGCCTCATCTGACAGCCACTTTGCTTTCTTGCATTTCTTTTTCTTTGGGATGGTTTTAGTTGCTGCCTCCTGTACAATGTTACGAACTTCCGTCCATAGTTCTTCAGGCACTCTGTCTACCAGGTCTAATGCCCTAAACCTATTCTTCACCTCCACTGTATACTCATAAGGGATATGGTTTAGGTCATATCTGACTGGTCTAGTGGTGTTCCCTACATTCTTCAATTTAAGCCTGAATTTTGCAAGAAGAAGCTCATGATCTGAACCACAGTCAGCTCCAGGTCTTGTTTTTACTGATTGTATAGAGCTTCTCCATCTTTGGCTGCAAAGCACATAATCTATCTGGTTTCGGTATTGACCATCTGGTGATGTCCATGTGTAGAGTCGCCTCTTGTGTTGTTGGAAAAGAGTGTTTGCTATGACCAACGTGTTCTCTTGACAGAACTCCGTTAGCCTTCGCCCTGCTTCATTTTGCACTCCAAGGCCAAACTTGCCTGTTGTTCCGTTTATTTCTTCATTTCCTACTTTAGCATTCCAGTCTCCTATGATGTAAAGGACATCTTTTTTGGGTGCTAGTTCTAGAAGGTGTTGTAGGTCTTCATAGAACCGGTCAACTTCATCTTCTTCGGCATCAGTGGTTGGGGCATACACTTGGATTACTGTAATGTTGAATGGTTTGCCTTGGATTCGAACTGAAATCATTCTGTCGTTTTTGAGGTTGCACCCCAGTACTGCCTTTCCCACTCTTTTATTGACTATGAGGGCTACTCCATTTCTTCTAAGGGATTCATGCCCACAGTAGTAGATATGATGGTCACCTGAATTAAATTCGCCCATGCCCGTCCATTTTAGTTCGCTGATTCCCAAGATGTCAATGTTCAATCTTATCATCTCATCTTTGACCACATCCAGCTTGCCTTGATTCATAGACCTCACATTCCATGTTCCTAAGCAATATTGCTCCTTGCAGCATTGGATTTTCCTTTCAACCTCAGACACATCCACAGCTGGACGTCCTATTGGCTTTGGCCCAGCCGCTTCACTCTTTCTGGGTCTACTTGGAATAGTCCTCCGCTCTTCCTCAGTAGCATATTGGACACCTTCCGACCTGAGGGGCTCATCTTCCGGCGTCATATCTTGTAGCCTTTTGGAACTGTTCATGGGATTTTCTTGGCAAGGTTACTGGAGTGGGTTGCCATTTCCTTCTCCAGTGGATCACTTTTAGTCAGAACTCTCTGCTACGACCTGTCCGTCTTGGGTGTCCCTGCACGGCATAGCTCATGGCTTCATTGAGTTACGCAAGCCCCTTCGCCACGACAAGGCAATGATCCATGAAGGGGTCCAGGAGACATAATCAGCAGTAATTATTATACAAGCTCACTTGCACTGTAGTTTTCATAAATGCCTGGAGGAAGGACTAATTGCATGCCAGTTGACAGATATCGGACTTCTTAATAACGTATGTGACTTCTTGTCACTGTGGTTTATTGTATTACGGACGTGATAATGGACCTCACTTTGACACTCCAGGGTTACAATACCAGCTGCCATCTAATCCTTTGCCGAGGGTTTGCTCCTCATAGGCAAGGGAAACACCAAGCAAATTTGTTGGGGATAGGCAAGGCACATCACAGGCTCTGAAGCTGATGGGAGGACCGCACCACAAGGCCTGTCAAATGGATGATGGAAGGATTCTAAACTTCTGTATTTCATGTCTTCTTCCCCCACCTGCCCCCATGAAATACAGGCATTGAAAAAGGTGTATTTTAGCAGTACAATTTTATCTCAGAGAAATAAGATCACCACTGTGAAGCAAAATTAAACACAAAGGGACATTTAAAAAGTGTAATTTCAGACACCTCTTCAGAAGTGGGAGGACACTCAAAATATATGGCTCTGTGAAGAAAAGAAGAAGCTTTACTTAGAATAAAAAGAATCTAGTTTACAGTGATTTTTTTTTAAGAAGAGCACATTGTCAAATGAAAATCTCTAATGAACATATTGTTGTCAAACCAAATGCTATCATTTGTATGAATAGGTTTTTTTCCCATCATTATAATTAAAGTTAAAAAAGCAAAATATTTGATACATTGAAGATAGTGTGTGAAGGACAATTATTCTCATCTCTTAGCAATGATGGAAACATAAGCTTATTCTGTCTTGTCTTGCTTTCATCTTCACGTCATCTATAAATAAAAAAGAACAAGTCATGACTGACTGACAGCCCATTCCAACCCAACTCCTCTCCAAGTCAGGCATAAGTGTGGCCTAAGTGCAGCCTAAGTTAGGCAGAAGTTATGTCTGAGTTAGGTCAGAGGTATGCCTGAGTTAGGCAGGCTGCAGTTTCTGTGGCCCAGCACCACCCCAGGATCCAGGCAACACTTACCTCCCAGGCAGGCAGGCTCTCCAGGCTCGGTGTCTGGCTCGGGCATGTGCAGGCCTGTGTGTCTGCACGTGTCAGCGTCCATCCATGGCAGCTGCTGCAGTGTCTGTCTCAGCCCGGTCGCAAAGGGGCTGACCGCAGGCAGGGGGTTTGCGCCAGTCATGTGGTGGACGCAGGGCAGGTGACAGGTGAGCGAGGTGCCCGAGCCAGCTGCCACAGGGCACCCTGTGTATCAGCCACCTGCTGCAGGAGAGAGTGGCCGTCCCCGCTCCTGCAGAAGGCGATGCCACCCCCATGCCACGTTGAGGCTGCACGTGGGAGTCATGGGGGGGAGCGGGGGAGGGAAGGGAAGGAGGGGGGTGGGAACGTCACACACAAGGGGGGGCTCATGATGTCTGGAACTGCCTCTGACATGACTTGCCCGTGCGCTGCCTGAAGCCCTGGACCTCCAGGGCCGGGGAAATGCCCACAAAGAAGGCATCCCGACGTGCGTTCTGCTCTGTGCCTCGGCCAAGACCGAGAGATGCCTTGGGCTTGTCTGCTGCGAGCGTGAAGGGCTCACGCAGCTCATCACGCCCCCAGATGGGGCGACGACAGCGCCTCTCAGCAGGCGCTCTGGCAGGGTGGGGGGTGGCCAGCAGCCATCATCAGGGAGTGGGAGGGGAGGCAGACACACAGGCAAGCAGACAAGTGGGTGCTGGGGAGGGGCACAGGTGGGTCAGAGACAGACAGACAGACAGACAAGGCTGGTGGGAGAGAGATTCCGAGAGAGGGGTCTGCAGAGACCAATAGGGACACAGGAGTTGCTCCGCAGATGAAGGCAATGCAGAAACAGGCGCCTCTTATGCAGGCGGACTGTGGGCGGAAGCAGCTGCATTACGGGCGGACCTTCGACGGAAGCGGCTGCATTACGGGCGGACGCCCTGGCTGGCGAGATCCCCGGTTGCTGAGCGGCCACTACACAGATGCAGCGGCCACAACCGGCCTCGCTATGGGCTCCGTGGCGCCTGTCACTGTTTGCCTGCCTGAGAGGCCCCCCCCAACTCCCCCTCCCCTCTGTCCCATGGGGGTCTGGCAGCCTCCCTGCTGTGTTCTCCCTGGGAAGGAAGTTGCAGTCCCTGGAAGGGATTCATGCAGGGGCTTCAGTGCTGGGGGCTGTCTGTATGTGGAGGGCAATGCTTGTGTAACATTGGGCACATATGTTTCAAGGAGGCTCTGCCCGAGGGGCATCTTTATTGTTCTGGAACATTAGCAGAGATGGCCAGGCGAGGCTGCCAGGGGTAGTCACAGCAGCCAATCTGAAAGCAGCAGCAGCAGCAGCACACATGCCCCATGGCCCTGGAGATGCAGGCTCTCCCCCTGTGAAACCACAGCCTGCTCCATAGAAAGGGGAGGGACAGCAAGAATGACAGCCAGGGAGGTGGAGCAGCAGCAGCGCCGGCAGCTGAGGAGGGTTGCAGGGCTGGCTCTCTGGCAGCAGCGAGGCAGAGGACCGTGGGGCAACCAGACTGCGGGCCCAGGGGTGCTCCCAGGAAGGTAGGTGGTAGTAGACATTCCTGGGGAGACAAAAAACTAGGGGGTGTTACATGGCAGCTGGTGCGTGGTAGCAATCGCCAGTGAAGACAAGCCAGTGTGTCTGTTGGAAAAGCCTGCAGGGAGAGAAATAACACAGCTGATAGGTGTGACACACATAGCATGGTCTGAGCTGCTTACCCAGGTGTAAGGCGAGCATGATCCTGTAAGGGAAAAGGGTCAAAGAGAGAGAAGACAACACATATATTGGGTCACAACCATGGCAATCCTAGCAATACTGACCTGTCAGTTGACCCTGTGGAGAAAAAGGGGGGGGGGACAGCTGGTGTCTACAGACAGTTAACAGTACCACCACACTCGTGGTGTTGTATGCTCACATGACAACAGGCGGCAATCCAACACAATAGTGGTAAAGCAGCATGTATCCTATATATCATAGCAGGCATTGCAAGCAGGCATCTGACTACTCATTGGTAAAGAGGCATTTCAGAGAAGGCATTGCAGGCAGACATGAGAGGGCACATTGGTAAAGAGGCATATCATGGCAGGCTATGCAGGCAGCTATGAGACAAGACATTGGTAAAGAGGCATATCATGGCAGGCTATGCAGGCAGCTATGAGACAAGACATTGGTAAAGAGGCATATCATGGCAGGCTATGCAGGTAGCTATGAGACAAGACATTGGTATAGAGGCATGTATCCTACCTATATTTCTATATGCAAAGAGGCAGATGTCAGAACACATGTCAGCACAACCCCTGCTCTTACCTGCACTTACCTGCTGGTGTTGTTGCCTGTGTGGGGGGGGAGAGGCTGGGAGAAAGACATGGGTTAGCAAATGGTAGCATGGAGACAGCTGCCCAGGCACAGCTGTAAACAGTTTGGCGAAAGCCAGAACAGCCCTCTCTGCCCTTGAGGGAGGCAGAGAGGAGAAGAGAAGAGAGAAGTGGGGTGTTTGTGAATTTTGCCCTCCACCGACAAAGTCCCACTTTGTAGCTGTGGGGGACAGAACCCCACGCCACATGCTCAGAGAGAGAGAGAGAGAGAGAGAGACTGGGGGCCTGGGGCTGGGCTTTTGTGGGAAAGAGGCTGGGTGGGGCTGGGTGCTGATAGGCTCCCTATCTTAGGCATAACTCTGTCTGTTTCCAGACCTAGCAGGCCCAACTCCATCCTAACTCTAACCTAACTCAGGAGTAGGGTGTTAGAACTTTTCAGGAGAGGGCTGGCTTAGGTAAGGTAAAATGGCTCCTATGGGTCTCCTCGAATTTGGGTCCACCTTTTTGGTAGACCTAAAATTTGTGTCAGCATTTGTGTTGGAGGTGGCGTGTCTGTGCTTGCCAGGGTCTGGAATCCAACGTTAATTGGTTGCTGCCCCCGTTACACCCACGATCCGCCCATGGTCCACCCACTTTTAGGTCAACTTTAGGTCTGACTTGTGCTGCTTAGCCCTTGGGTTGGAATGGGCTGTTCTTAGTCCGTTGGTTGTAACTTCGACCTAACTTTGACCTAACTTCACCCTAAATGGTTGCATTCCAGACCTAAAGTCGCCCTAAACGACTTAGGCTGACTTTAGGTCTGACTTGGGCTGCTTGGCCCTTGGGTTGGAATGGGCTGTGACTGACTCATCACCGCCACACCCAACTCCCCAGGCCTAGACACGTGAAATTTGGGGAGCATGTTCCTTCCGTGACGTAAGCACCCACTAAGAAGGGATTTTTAGAAATTCCACCCCTAAGAGGGCGAAAAGTGGTACAATGCATTTTCAGGGATTCCTCAATATCCCTCAGGCCCGATGAGATATTTATTTAATGGATTTCTACCCCGCCTTTCTCCCAATAAGGGCAGTCAAGATAGCCACTTGGTTTTGGCTTACAAAAGTTACCCGTCCAAATGCTGAAAAACATGTTTTGGGATTTTTCCCTAATCAACCCAGAAAGGGACAAATCTCGATTCGGGGGTCAATTATAGAACCCTTCTTATTTTATTTTATTTATTTAAAAAATTTATATCCCGCCTTATCCCATGCCAAGGCAAATGCCCAAGGCGGCTTACAACAAAATTAAAAACAGTTTAAAATACAGAAAGTTTAAATACATAATTTAAAAACAATAAAAACAATAATATCAATAAAAACCACTGGGGGGGCAACAGTAGGGAGCACAAAAGCAGCATGGCAGAGCATCTTGAGACACAGGAGGCAGGCTACAACCCATCACCCAAACGCAAGACGAAACAAAAATGTTTTGAGCCCTCGCCGAAAAGTCATGAGGGAGGGGGTGGTTCTCAGATCCCCTGGAAGGGAGTTCCACAGTTGTGGCGCCACAGCGGAGAAAGCCTGCCCACGTGTTGCCACTCCCCTAACTTGCGATAGAGGTGGTACACGCAGGAGAGCCCCCTCAGATGACCTAAGAGAGCGGGCCGGAATGTATGGGAGAAGGCGGTCCCTCAGATATCCTGGACCCAAACCGTGAAGGGCTTTAAAGGTCATTACCAGCACCTTGAATTGGGCCCGGAAACGAATGGGCAGCCAGTGCAGCCGCTGAAGCAGCGGCTCAACAGAGTCAAACCGCCTAGCTCCAGCGACCACCCGGGCCGCCGCATTCTGCACTAACTGCAGCTTCCGAACCGTCTTCAAGGGCAGCCCCACGTAGAGCGCGTTGCAGTAGTCCAATCTTGAAGTCACTAAGGCGTGGACCACCGTGGTCAGGTCCGATCGACTCAAGTACGGCCGCAGCTGGCGCACCAGCCGAAGCTGGGCAAACGCACCCCTGGCCACAGCCGCCACCTGGCTTTCCAGGGAGAGCTGTGAATCCAGAAGTACTCCCAAGCTGCGCACCTGTTCCTGCAGGGGGAGTGCAACCCCATTCAGAACAGGCAGATGACTCAGTACCTGCGTCGAAGCTTTCCTGACCAGTAGGACCTCTGTCTTTTCTGGATTCAATCTCAACCTATTAGCCCTCATCCAGACCCCAACCGCCTCCAGGCAGCGCTCTAGGACTTCCACAGCCTCCCTGGAGCGAGATGGCAAGGAGAGGTAGAGTTGGGTGTCATCAGCATATTGGTGACACCCAACTCCAAATCCCCGGATGATCTCTCCCAACGGTTTCATGTAGATGTTGAAAAGCATGGGAGACAGAATAGAACCCTGTGGCACCCCACACTGTAAAGGGCAGGGCGCCGAACAGGCATCTCCCAGCATCACCATCTGGGACCTGTCAGCCAAGTAGGAATGGAACCACTGCAAAGCAGTGCCCCCTAGTCCCAACTCGGCCAATCGGCCCAGAAGGATACCATGGTCGATGGTATCGAAAGCCGCTGAGAGGTCCAAAAGGACCAGCAGGGATGCACTCCCCCTGTCCAGTCCTCGGCGAAGATCATCCAGCAGGGCGACCAAGGCTGTCTCCGTCCCAAAGCCCCGCCTGAAGCCAGACTGAAAAGGGTCCAGATACTCTGTTTCATCTAGTATCCCCTGGAGCTGAGACGCCACCACCCGCTCAATCACCTTACCCAAAAAAGGCAGATTGGAAACTGGCCGATAGTTATTTAAATTGGAGGAATCCAGAGATGGTTTTTTCAGGAGGGGCCGCACAATTGCAGTCTTCAGGATGCTAGGCATCACTCCCTCCCGCAATGATGAATTCACAATAGGTTCCACCCAGTCGGCCAGCCCAACCCGCGCAGATCGTATTAGCCAAGCTGGGCAAGGGTCAAGCGGGCAGGAAGACGATCTCAAACTACAGAGGACCCTATCCACATCCTCAGGCTGTATAAGGTGAAAAGAATCCAAAACGATGGAATTGACAGATGCCGTAGGGACAACTTCTGGAACTGTTAAACCAGAGTCCAAGTCGTGGCGAATCTGAGCGATTTTATCTGCGAAGTGCCGTGCGATCTCATTGCAGCGGTCCGTCGAACACTCCAACTCACTCGCTACAGGAGCCGAGTGGAGCAGATCCCGGACAACTCGAAAGAGCTCCGCTGGCCGGCTACTCGCAGACGCAATGGTGGCAGAGAAAAACGCCTTCTTCGCTGCCATCACCGCCACGGAGTAGGCCCTGAAATGGGCTCTAGCCCGTGTTCGGTCAGATTCATCACAAGTTTTCCTCCACCGTCGCTCTAGGCGTCTGCCCAGTCGTTTCATTGCCTGCAGCTCCTCAGTAAACCAAGGAGCCGCCTTGGCTCGACGACAAGGCCGTGGCCGTTCAGGAGCGATCTGATCCAATGCTCTAGCTGCCTCCCCATACCACAGGGCAGCCAGAGCATCAGATGAATCACTGACCCGGGAAGCTGGGAAGTCCCCCAGAGCCCTCAGGAAACCATCCGGATCCATCAGTCTCCGAGGGCGGACCATACAATTCGGTCTACCAGCTCTGCAGGGGTGATTAAACGTTGCCAGTCTAAAACTCACCAGATAGTGATCCGTCCAAGACAGAGGAGTGATCTTAATCTCCTCCATGGGCAGATCACCATCCCCATACCCACCAGTGAACACCAAGTCCAATGTGTGCCCCGCACCATGCGTTGGGTCCTTGATCCATTGAGACAGGCCCATGGTCGCCATGGCGGCCATGAAGTCCTGAGCCGCCGCTGTCACAGGGGCCTCGGCATGAACATTGAAGTCCCCCAGCACTAACAGGCGTGGGGACTCCAGTGCCACCGCCGAGATCACCCTGGTCAGCTCAGGTAGGGAAGCCGATGGGCAACCAGGTGGACGGTACACCAATAGCAATCCCATCCTGTCTCGCCCCTGTAGCACGATGCGGAGACACTCAAACCCGGCACACTGTGGGACAGGGTATCCGGTGAGGGAGATGTAATCTCGATAGACCACAGCAACACCACCCCCTCGCCCCTGTAGCCGCGGCTGCTGCATCACCCGGTATCCCGGTGGACACAGCTGGGAAAGGTTCACACCCCCAGCCGTATCCAACCAGGTCTCCGTGATGCAAGCCAGGTCGGCACCCTCCTCCAGGATTAAATCCCGAATGAGGGAGATCTTGTTATTAACCGACCTGGCATTTAATAGCAGCAGTTTAAGGCCACAGGGGTTTCTCCCAGGCGCTCCCCAGGCTCCGGGGTTGGGGGAAGGCCTAGAAAGAGGGATGGTCTGCCTATGACCATCCCACCTTCTCCTGGAACGGCCAGGCCAGCCCCCACCGCCATATCGCCCTCGGCCCGTTACACTTTTTATGGTGGCGCCACTACTCCCTCGAATATCCCAACACATCTTCCCGGAAAGGGCTCACACAACACAAACACACACTTAAACAAATATAACCCCAACACAAGACAGTAACACTGCCTCCAGTGTCTCTATAGCAGTTTAAGGGGTAGGGAAAAACAACCAGGAAATCACCCAGACAAGAGGCGCTCTCACCAACCCCAAGTCCAGAAGGAGTCCCGCTGCCCCCTATACCTCCCACTACTCCTCACCCCACTCTCACCAGGGTTACAGAGACTGAGAAGAACAGGGCCCTCCCCTTGTCGCTCAGAGGATAATCCCCTCTGGTGCTGCAGATGTTAAAAACCCCAGGATAATAACCTCCAAACCCAGAACATCCAAGTAAGGAGGTAAGTCTCTTCTCCAGGGCACATATGCATTTCATGCCACTGCCAATCCACAACCAGATAAAGATAGACGCTCCAGCAGAAGATGAGAAGTTCCACAAGGGAACAGAGTCGGAGAATAAATGTCCTTGGTGTGCAGGTATCCTCAGGGCTACGATCCACGGGCTAAGAGCCAAGGGCCAAGAGCCCTTTGGCTCTCGCCCTTCGGCTCGCGCCTCCGGCAAGCCGGAGGCCCAAATACCTGTAGGAGGGAAGGGAGATGAGAAGCCCTTCAAGGTCCAGCACTGTCCCTTTCTCTTGCTGCTGCTGTTACTGCTCTCCCAGCTTTCCAACTCTACCCAGGTGGACTCCCTCACGCAATCAGCCCACGCAATTATCTGCTTTGTTTGTAGAGCTATAACGTTCCTTTCTGGCAGGCGGGTGTCTTTGTATAATCTTTAGAAACAGTTTTCAGTTTTTTGAAATTTCACCCCTAAAGGGGTAAAATGGGGTAAAAGAAAAAAGGGATGACATCACCGCCCAGCCCCAACCCCTGGCCCTAGAAACGTGAAATTCGGGGAGTAAGTTCCTTCTGTGACATAAGCACCCACTAAGAAGGGATTTTTTAGAAATTCCACCACTAAGGGGTGAAAAGGGATGCTGCGATACTCTTCCCCATTACCTGGGAGTAAGCCCCATTGACAAGAACAGGATTTACTTCTGAGTAGGCATGTCTTGGCTTGGGTTCACATTGCATTTTCACAGATTCCTCAAGATCTCTTAGGCCCAACGAGAGATCGACTTGGGTTTTGCTCACAAAGGTTACCCAAACAAATGCTTTAAAACGTATTTCCAGATTTTGCCCTAATCGATCCCTAACATTCTTTTTTGGCATATGGAGGACAATAGAGGATGCTTATTTGTTCTTGGGACTATTTTGTGTCTCAGTTCTTACCTGTGAAACCCCCTAAATAAACACACTAGACAGAGGCTTAGATAAAGGGTCACTATTAATGTCTAATAAACGTATAAAATCTGCAGCAGGGGAAAAACTATAACATCCCCCAGTGTGCAGGCACTAGGTGAGAGAAAAACGGTGCTGCTCATATGTTCCCGCTGCTACCTTCGGGCGTGACACTCTGACTCCAAGCTCTGCCCATTCATAGACTGGGAAAGATTATCACGGCCAACCCTGAAGGGTTTGAGGCAGCTGGGCAGTGCAGACTCCCCTTAGGCAAGTCACGCGGTGGTCTTTGCTTACCCAGCCAAAGGGGCTTGCCAGCCAGCCTCACCAACCTGGGTAAGTATCATCTGAGCAGTCCTGGCTCACCCCCTTGATTTTGCTACCTCAGAATGCACGCCAATGAAGATCTCTACCTACCCATCCTGCACACAACCTGCTACATGATGGGGTTAGCCTAGCGCTAGATTCCAACTGCCCCACAACCAGCCAGAAGGCTCAAAACCAATCCTGAACCTCCCCCTCCCCGCCCCAATCCTTCCTCAAACCTCCCCCAAACTGCCCATGACCCATCCACTCCACTGCCTTACCTGGTCTGGTGCTGGCTGGGTCCATTGGTGGCTGCCAACCATTTTTGTCAGGGGCTTCGACGCAAATGGCAATGGTGTGCTATTACCACTGCCACTGTGACCTTTACAACAGTGGATTGCAAGATCTGCTGTTGTAAAGGCCCAGTACTTTGGGGGACGTTAGTAATGTAACATCTAGTTGTGGTTAAAAGAGCTGGACATATAAAACATTATGCAGTAGTTAACGAAAGCTTCTTTCTCAATTAGCTGTGAAATCGGTAACTGTTGAAATGTACTCAGGGAACAAGCGTATTCTCACTGGCTAAAATTTTAAACTCACTGAAGTGTGTGGAGAAAGTGGGAGATTTCCTAAAATGAACTTGCAGTAGAACTGGCAATGATCACTTCAACTACATGTGTTCACTTGTAGGATCAATGGGTAAGCAGTTAATGAATTGTCACTTAACTCAGAAAACGCGTTCTGTAATGGCAAAGTCCAGCTGAGAAAGAACAGATGCACAGCCCTAGTTTCCTCTGCTACTGCTCTGTGTAATAGATGGTGCAAGAGAAAATATTCATTAACTGTGTGCTCACTTCTAATTTTAGATAGTAAATAGCAGTCACTGTGATGTATGATGATTAGCTGCACGGCTCCAATTAATATAAGTGGGAATCGTGCCGTTTAGAGCTCATTTGTGGAACTGGGTACAGTTAAGCCTCTCATATTTTAGAAAGAGTGGATCTTTGATCAGTAGCAATTACAATTATGTATTGAGGTTAATTATTTTGAAGTCGCAAGAAGAACAAAGACTGCACATCTTGAAGTGCCCTGTAGAGATATCTGAGTTCACTTTAAACTTGTTCGTTGTGCATTTCCTTCCCAGACTTCATCTTATCACTTTAGTATCTGTGGCCTGGATCCCAATTCCACGTGCCCAAGGGAATGTTGGACCTCTGTTTTCTAAGACAGCCCCCCCCCCTGCCTTCTATGCCACACAGCAAGCTTCATTTGAAACAAGGGGAAGTTTCAAAAGAAGTTGATGGTGGGGCATGGGGCAGGGGTCTGGCACTGTAAACAAAAATGTCACAGGTTCTACTAGGAGCACTCAAGGCCTTGGGCAGCATGTCACGTGTGACCACCACGAAGTGAACTTGACACGTGCATTGAGATCTCTGCCTAGCGTGTCACATCATAAACAATGCCGCATACAATGCACGGATGGATGGGGGCAGGACCCATCCTTTGCCACATGCAAAAATGGGACACCTCCCGTTTGTGCTTAGAGAAGTAGGAGTAAGAGGGAAAGCTATGCTATGGTGAGGGAGGGGTTGGTATACTTGCCATCATATTTGCACTTCTGTCATCCCCATAGCACTGGCACTGTGTCCTTGCTTCTTTCTGAGGAAAGAGATTTGTGCCCAGGTCAGCCATTTTGTTTCTTTATGGTGAGAATACCTTGAGAAAAATTCAGCTGCCCTGATGGGTCGCGACCTGATTTCTGGTGGGTCCCAGGTGATGGAAAGATCAGATAAGTAATTGCCTCAAGTCCTGAAGCTATTCTAAATTCAGATAGCTGCTAATTGCCCTTCAAAATGCTGAACTCCTGCAGTTTGCAAGCTTGTGTAAATATAGGGAGAAAAATGTTTGCCTTTTTTTCTGGTGCATTTTTTCCCAAGTCCGTCAATGACAGGTAGTGGGGGGCAGGTGAAGGCTGCGTCACATAACTGAGCCCCTCAAGCTTTGAGGCTATTCATTAGGGCTGCCTCATTATGAGAATTATGCGGTGGATCATGGAGAAAGCACGAGAGTTCCAAAAAAACACCTACTTCTGCTTCATTGACTACGCAAAAGCCTTTGATTGTGTGGATCACAACAAACTGTGGCAAATTCTTAAAGAGATGGGGGTACCAGACCACCTTACCTGTCTCCTGAGAAACCTGTATGCGGGTCAAGAAGCAACAGTTCGAACCGGCCATGGAACAACTGATTGGTTCAAAATTGGGAAGGGAGTACGGCAAGGCTGTATATTGTCACCCTGCTTATTTAACTTATATGCAGAGTACATTATGAGAAATGCAGGGCTGAATGAATCACAAGCCGGAATCAAGATTGCCGGGAGAAATATCAACAACCTCAGATATGCAGACGATACCACCCTAATGGCAGAAAGTGAAGAAGAACTAAAGAGCCTCTTGATGAGAGTGAAAGAGGAGAGTGCAAAAGTTGGCTTGAAACTCAACATTAATAAAACTAAGATCATGGCATCGGGTCCCATCAATTCTTGGCAAATAGAAGGGGCAGAAATGGAAGCAGTAACAGATTTTACTTTTCTGGGTTCCAAGATCACTGCAGACGGAGACAGCAGCCATGAAATTAAAAGACGCTTACTCCTTGGAAGGAAAGCTATGGCAAACTTAGACAGCATAATAAAAAGCAGAGATATCACCATGCCAACAAAAGTTCGTATAGTCAGGGCGATGGTGTTCCCAGTAGCAATGTATGGTTGCGAGAGTTGGACCATAAGGAAGGCTGAGCGCCGAAGAATAGATGCTTTTGAACTGTGGTGCTGGAGAAGACTCCTGAGAGTCCCTTGGACTGCTAGGAGATCAAATCAGTCAATTCTAAATGAAATCAAGCCTGACTGTTCCCTGGAAGGACAGGTACTAAGGCTGAAACTCAAATATTTTGGCCACCTAATGCGAAGAGAGGACTCTCTGGAGAAGACTCTGATGCTGGGAAAGATTGAAGGCAAAAGGAGAAGGGGAAGGCCAAGGATGAGATGGTTAGACAGCATCACCGATGCAACAAACATGAAAATGAGCGAACTCAGGAAGATAGTGGAGGACAGGAAGGCCTGGCGGGATATGGTTCATGGGATCACGAAGGGTCGGACACGACTTAACGACTGAACAACAACAACATTATGAGAAATAGATTGAATTTTTTGCAAACAAATAAATGAAATATTACCTGTAAATAAATAAATATACTATTTCTAGATCACCTTTTTTTTTAAGTCTCGTAAAACAAGGTGGGTCCCGATATAGTGTCATTTTAAAAAGTGGGTCCTGGTGCTAAAATGTCTGAAAACCACTGATTTATGTGATGGGCACATAGTTTAAATTCACATGGGTCATGTAATATATGACCCAAACCAGTAATCTAGTGAGACAGATAGGAAGCATCAGATAGAAGAGGGAATTAGCTTGGCCATGAGGATTTCACAGGAATATGAATTACTAATGGCAAAGAACACAAACCAAAAGGAAGCTGTCCAATTGAGGCCCCATTGAACTGAATCGGTATTGCACAAGAGCTGTTTGCTGGGTTACTTCCTGCTAGATTGTGCCCTAAATATCATGGAGTTTTAAAAGCTCTCTCTTGGAACTAGAATGTCACAAAAATTCAGGAGACATGTGGGGAAGTGTGATTGGTTACCCTGGGAACATGGTAATGGATGGATATGAATGTCATTGGCAGGGACAGACCGTCCAAGCTAGGCCTCTGGCTGGATATTAATAGACGACAGCCGGAGGGGACTTTTCAAATTGCAGTGGAACATATTTGTAGCATGTGGGTTTTTATTTTATTTTTATTTTTTGCTTCAAAAAATGGCACAGATTTGTTTAGAATTATGCACAATGAATATTCAGCTCGATCCCTGCCATTCCTAGAGATTTTGCTCCTGTAATGAGTCTGGAAGATTTTTGCATCACCCCATGACTTGTTTTGAATACTTCAGCGACTGAGAAGGGCAAACAGATGCATTTGTTAATAGTGCTGCACAGGGAAAACAAGAGCCTGAGTTGGCTTTGAGTAAACTGCCAGGGGAAGAACAAGCTGATGAAAAATACTGTTGGAATGAGAGTATTTGTTTAAAGCCAATAAAAAAGTTCAGAGGTTTCTTGCTACAATGTCTAGTACTGAAGAACAAGTCAACCCATTCTTAACCAAGAAAATGCAGCATACATCCAGCTACAGCAGAGTAAATAAATAAATACTTGATTCATTTATTTCTCTACATCGTCTATCTCTACACCACTACCCTGCATGGTGTTTCCTGAAGAGCAGCACATTCTCTTGCACAGATATTTTCTAATTTTGGGCTTGTGGAGACCTCTCCTGGTGAAATGCTTCAGCGTACAATTTTATTGAAAGCTAAGAATGTTTATGAGATGGTTTATTTAATGTAGTGCTGGACGTATATAGGCATCTTGTACCATCATAGATTCTGACAGGATTCCATTTAATCTGTCTTTGTTCATTGACAATCTAGGTATTTTACAGCAAGCTCGCTCAAAAAGGTGATTTCAAAGATGAATGATCTGGTCTGGTAATATTTCTGTATAAGTATATTGTATCATAGCAAATCAGTTCTCTAAACCGGCATTTCTCAAAATTCTCCTCACAACTACGGGAAGTAGTAAGTGTTTGCTGGGGCAGGCCGATGGCGGCAGCGGTGCTCCTGGGATTGTGGCGCCGTGGGGAAAAAGGGTTTTTTGATTTACCAGGGGTCTCGCCAGTCTTCCAGAGGGTGAAAGGGGGGCGAGGCCCCCTCTCCAGGCCTCCCCATGCTTCAGGTCGGCTCCCTGATGCGATCAAGACCCATTTCCAGTTTCAGACAAAAACCAGAAGTGGATCTCAATCGCTTCAGGGAGCCGATCTGAAGCATGGGGGGGCTTGCAGAGGGGACCATGGGGGCCCCCGCACCCTCCCGAGGGCCGGCGCGACCCCCGACGCTTTTTCCTTGTGCCAGCGGTAGGACGTCACTGCACGTTGCCACCCCTGGGGATAGCAACTGCATCTGGTTTCCGTGGTGGGTCGTGACCCACCAGTTTAAGCACCACTGCTCTAAACCAAAGACAGTTGTGGATTTACTGCTAGCCCCCATATAAGTGAACTACCCACACAACGTGTGCATAGTCAGGTTGGTGTAGTGCGCAGAGTGCTGGAATTAGACCCAGCTTCATGTTCATGTTTAGCCATGTAGTTTACTGGATGATTCATCATTCAGCCTGATCTACCTTACAGAGTTGTTAAAATGATAATGTGGGGAAGGAGAAGACCATGAACACCACCCTGAGCTCCTGAGAGGATGGGATAAAAATGTATGTAAATAAATAATCTCAAAGCCTAATTTCTAGCACCACAGTTCAGCCACAGAAGTTGTGAAGCTATAAGAAAGACATGAAGACAAGTCTTTGAGTAAGTTCAGACTAGTGCTTTTGTTCTCACCTATGAATTGCCACAAATAACTTGGAGACAGCTTGAGTTCGCTGGGCATGTTCTGATTTGGACAATACAGTTAGTTCTCGTTATCCGCTAGGGTTAGGTTCCTGGAAAACTTAGTGGATACCGAACCATTGAGCCTATGGGAAAATGGGGTTAGGTTCCAGGGGACCTATATGAATTTTGTGAACCTGAATCTTACCTTGAAGTCTATGAGCTAGGTGATAGTGGGGGCAGCATCCAGTATACTACATTGGCTCTTTGTTATGGAACAATTCCTAACTCTAGCAAATTAATTATTATTCCCTCCTAACAATATCATGCAAAAATAAAGGATATTGTACAGTATTCTAGAAGCCCAAAGCGAGCACAAACAGGTCCCATTATGCTTCAAATGGCATTCAACAGAAAGCACACACACATAGAGCAACTCCAGAAGAGAGATTACCTTTTACAGTAAATGCAGCAAGACAGGGAAATTTGCTCCCAGAGCAACGTGGAGACCCACAAAAAAAGCTAAGTGCACACTCATAAGAACAATGGAGAGATCGCAGACAGCGAGAGCAGGCCGCAGATATGGAGAGATAGGTGGCAAATGAATTTGCAGATAGCAAATTCGCATATATGTAAAGAGAACTGACTGTACTTACCAAACTGGCTCCTCTTTCCACGTTTAGGAGCAGGATTCTGCACATCCCAATCTCCTTCCAGTGCATCTTTCTCCTTTTCCTATTAATGTTGTGGTGGAATTAATCTGAACCACCACCTCATATTCAATTCATCTAGTCCCGCCCTCCCACCAGTGCAATTATATAAAGAGGGAAACCAGGAGGTGTTCCAGAAAGGGGGGACAACGACGACAGAACAAGCACATTCCTGAACCTAAACGTGCGACAAGAGGTACGTCTGATGATTCGTGTTTCAAGATTAATGTTTCAAGATAACAGATAGTTCTAGGCCTACTTGTTTTGTAAGTGCTGATGATCAACACCAGAATCCAAAACTAATCTTTCTGGATTGAGTGACTTTGCATTGCATCTGGCCATGTGCTGAATGTCCCTTAAAACGGCCACTGTGCCAGAGGATTGGAGGATAGCTAATGTCACACCAAACTTTAAAAAAGGAAGGAGGGGGGACCCGGGAAACTACAGGCCGGTCAGCCTAACATCTGTTCCGGGGAAGATGGTGGAAAGTCTCATTAAGGATAAAATCTTAAAACACATAGAAGAACAAGCTCTGCTGTGGGAGAGTCAGCATGGCTTCTGCAAGGGGAAGTCTTGCCTCACAAACCTTTTAGAATTTTTTGAAAAGGTCAACAGGCATGTGGATGCGAGCGAACCCGTGGATATTATATATCTGGATTTTCAGAAGGCGTTTGACACAGTCCCTCATGAAAGGCTCCTGAGAAAACTCCATAGTCGGGGGAATAAGAAGGCAGGTCCTCTTGTGGATTAGGAACTGGTTGAAGACTAGGAAACAACGAGTGGGAGTCAATGGACAATTTTCACAATGGCGAGAGGTGAAAAGCGGTGTGCCCCAAGGATCGGTCTTGGGACTGGTGCTTTTCAACATGTTCATAAATGACCTGGAGTTGGGGATAAGCAGCGAGGTGGCCAAGTTTGCGGATGACACTAAACTTTTCCGGGTGGTGAAGACCAGCAGGGATTGTGAAGAGCTCCAGAAGGATCTCTCCAAACTGGGAGAATGGGCAGCAAAATGGCAGATACACTTCAATGTAAGTAAGTGCAAAGTGATGCACATTGGGGCAAGAAACCAAAATTTCACATACACGCTAATGGGTTCTGAGTTGTCTGTGACGGATCAAGAG
This sequence comes from Plestiodon gilberti rubricaudatus, assembly GCA_026170595.1. Classification (NCBI taxonomy): domain Eukaryota; kingdom Metazoa; phylum Chordata; class Lepidosauria; order Squamata; family Scincidae; genus Plestiodon; species Plestiodon gilberti. Next base: position 77,387,437 of record JANXHW010000002.1, read on the forward strand.
AGAGATCTTGGGGTGCTGGTGGACAGGTCGATGAAAGTGTCGACCCAGTGTGTGGCAGCTGTGAAGAAGGCCAATTCCATGCTCGGGATCATTAAAAAGGGGATTGAGAATAAAACGGCCAATATCATTATGCCTTTGTACAAATTGATGGTAAGGCCACATCTGGAGTATTGTGTCCAGTTCTGGTCACCACACCTCAAAAAGGATATAGTTGAATTGGAAAAGATGAAGAAAAGAGCGACCAGAATGATTCGTGGGCTGGAGCACCTCCCTTATGAGGAAAGGCTACAGCATTTGGGGCTTTTCAGTCTAGAAAAAAGACGCCTGAGGGGGGACATGATTGAGACGTATAAAATTATGCATGGGATGGAGAGAGTGGATAGAGGGAAATTCTTCTCCTTCTCGCACAACACCAGAACCAGGGGACATGCACTAAAATTGAGTGGAAGGAGAGTTAGAATGGAGAAAAGAAAATATTTCTTTACCCAGCATGTAATTCATCTGTGGAACTCCTTGCCACACGATGTGGTGATGGCACCTGGCCTAGATGCCTTTAAAAGGGGGTTGGACAGATTCATGGAGGAGGGGACCATCACAGGTTACAAGCCATAAGCAACCTCCTGGTTTTAGAAGTGGGTTTTCTCTGTGCCAGGTGCAGGGGAGTGGCAGCACGAAACAGGTTATCTTGTTGGCTGTGTGCTCCCTGAGGCATCTGGTGGGGCCACTGTGTAATACAAGAAGCTGGACTAGATGGGCCTTTGGCCTGATCCAGCGGGGCTCTTCTTATGTTCTTATGTTCTTATAATCATGTAGTTCCTTTGCTCATACCTGACTCAAAATTCTGGCAACATTTATTGTGCCATCATTTGGTCCGCTGTGAGTTTGATTTCGTTGCTAAGTACCGCTTTTCACTTTATTGCCAGGTGCCAGCACATTGTTTTTCAAAGCCCACAATGTTAAGTGAGTAGCACGGCTGTTAATTGAAGGAAATGCATTAGGCTAAGATTTTCATGACAAAGGTGGGGGCTACTTAATTACCTTTAAACCCTATGAGAATCCCATCCTTTACTCGCTTAGAAATCATTAGACTAATCATGACTTTATAATGAATGCCCCAGTTGTCTTAATAAATGAAGAAGGTGCCACAAGCTAGTAATGAACAGCTAGCAGCAAGTGGCAGAAAACCCTCCCTCATTTAAATACTAGTCTATCTCAGAGAATAAGATGCACCAAAAAGGGCACTGAAGACGTCATTATCAAATCAAGTCATGCATGGCGATCAAACTCTTGTTCTGTTTACTGACCTGGATCAAATGTGCCATTTTCCTTCCACATATGCCATGGGGACCAATGTCAAAACCTGACTTGAATTGAATTTTACAAATCTCTACATGGGTTTTTTTTAAAAAAAAATTATTAGTATTTCATTTAGTGCTTCCTCTAATGCTAGGATGCCAGTCATAATGCCAGCCACACGATGTCTGAGAATAAAGCTGCGATACAGGGAAGAGCAATTCACACATTGATTTTAACATGGCAAGATGTACATGTGCTCATGAGAAATCTGAACCTACAGCAAGCTGGTCAGTTGGCCACCGCACTATCACAAATATTCTCAAAGTGGATTGAGATGCAAAATCCATGATTCAAATCTGGTTACACAGTATAAAACAGATCATCGGGTAACTGCTGTTGACCATAGTGACTTCATGGCAATGTATTTGGGATACTCCTAGAGTTGACTTGAATGCTATGAGCTCACCAATACCTGTCTGAAACAGCCATGCATGCCTAGCAATTTCATCATAATTATTCTAATTTAAGACTGTCAGATCATGTTTAGATCATCTTCCCAATAATTTCCACATCCTGGTTCTTGTCCTGCTATGCACCTGCTATTTAGGATAGGATACAGGATTGTAGTGTACCAGAAATTATGTACATGAAGTCGAACTCTCAGTCTTGACCAATGAGAAATAAGCAAAGTTGTGATCTCTCTTAACAAACCCTAGAGAAATAAATCCTCCCTCATTGGGCAGTTAGGAAGTGCTTAGCTTCCTTCCTTTACATTCTTTCAATATATGTATTCGAGACAAAGTATCGTTTAAGAACCTCATTCACAAATCCCTTGTAAACTCATAAAAAGCTAAGGGGCTTAGCTTCATGCCCCCTTCTTTAAAAAAATGTTTGATTGCTTAATTTAGCCACAAAACCCCAAAGGAACTATTGTTAGGAAACATACCAAAATATCTTTTCACTCACTGCTTAAAAATGAAACTTAAGGAACAGACGAATACCAGTCTGAAATTAGAGGTGTGAAGATATTTCATGTCTCACCAAGGGATTTGTGTATATTAGAAGTCTGAACTTGGCTGGATACAAGTGACTGACAGCACAATCCAGCGCAAGGATCCGGCTGGTGGCCCATGGCCGCCAGCCGGATCCTGAGCCCCAGCGGCCATTCTGCTGCCAGGCCGGAGGTCAACTCAGGGAACGGGATGCTCATCCAGGGGGTGTAAATCCAGGCTGGCCCGATAGGCCTCCTCGGATTTCTGCCAGCTAAATAGCTGGAGGAAATAGAGAAGGCCATGTAATGGCCTAGCCAGCTCTGCAGGGATGTGGATATGGCCGAGGCCATCCCCCGCCCCCTCCCGGGCCCGCTAGGCCAATGGCCCCCTCCCTCACCCACCGAATCACCCCCGCCGGATCCTGACTCACCTCGTCCGGCGGACGCACGGGCGCTCTGGCGACGGAGCAAGGGAGGTCGGCCTCTGCGTTGGCCTTCCTTGCTCCAGAGTAGTCACAATTGTGCTTTCCGGCACGTTTGCGACTGCTGCCAACGACGGAATGCTCGTATCATCGCCGGCACGATCATCAGGATTGCGCCCTGAATTTTTTCTTTTTTTTTCCGCCACAGTATCCTGGATCCAAAACCAGGAGATGCAAGGCTGCAAGCCCATTACCATGAGGAAAAAATCAAACTCAATTGTAGATCATGACATTTATTTATGACATTTTACTTTCCAGTATCTACATTATTTATATACAACAGTATTTATTTACCGCTTTTCAACAAAAAAAAAAATCACAAAGTGGTTTACAGACAAAATCAAACGATTAAATGGCTCCCTGTCCCAAAAGGGCTCACAATCTAAAAAAGATGCAGAACACCACCAGCAAACAGCCACCAGAAAAGACACTGTGCTGGAGTGAAAGGGGGCAGTTACTCTCCCCCCTGCTAAATACAAGAGGAGCACCTCTTGCCCAGTTAGCAGGGGAAATACGGTGTGTCCAGATCTTGACAGAGCTTTGGAGATTCGCTGGAGCCAGCAGAACAAGTAATATTCTGAACAATGAGCTGCTGGCCCAAGTTCTTCTCTAGGGAAGAGAGAGAGAGAGAGAGAGAGAGAGAGAGAGAGAGAGGAGAGTACTTGTTCAGCAAACTCTAGGGCTTGTAGTTTGTATGTATAATTGTTCTCTCAAGAATTACAAGTCCTTCCCAGTTCCTTAGTTTTTGCTGACATTGCCTATGCATTCAGGTAGTAGTGGGGAGGGTGACTCCAATGATGTATTGTGTCATCCCTGACTTACCAGGCTTTCTGCATATGCAGAAAGTTCACCTCCGCTCCGAGCGGACTGCTCAGCAGGCTTCAGCCTGCCTTGGAACCCTTCAGCATTTCATATTCTCGCTGGCCAGTTGTGATAACACGCTCCTCGGTGGGAGCACATGAGGCGGCTGGGCTCAGAGCAGTCTGGTACCCCACCCGGAGGCACGGTGGCATGCCCCCCGCTGAAGGTTGGTGCCCAGTGTGGCCCGCAATCCCCTGGGTAGAAGAAGCCAACAGTAGGGTGTGACAGAAGGATGTCCTGAAATGCCTAACAAGATGGAATCTTGGCCTGACTTTCATGACTTAATGGGAGAAAACAGAAGTTGGAAAGGAGAATCCCCACGCTTCTCAGCCCTATAATGATAGAAGGTCACTCCATTTCTCTGTTTCCTAGTAAAGGAAAACAACCCAAAATATCAAGAAGAGTAGAAATCATTATTTATGTGGGTAGGGTTAGAGCCACCTAATGAAAGCCGGAGTGCAAGATCCTACTGGGAAATTTTGTATCAACGGGCTGCCTATCCTGCTTTCCCCCATGAGCTTCTGTCCTATGGATACTTTTGCAGAAGTGTCTCCACCATTCACCTTTGTGTTATTTTTTAATTGTTTATCCTATGCAGAGAATTCACAATATCCCCTGTGCATCTCTTGAACTTTCTATGTTTGTCCTCTACCAAAACCATTCATGCGCCAAAATTTGGATTCACCATTTCTGGCCCATCTCATTCTGACTTGCCAAGTTGAAGAAAAGGTATTTAAACAAACATTTGCAGCAAAATACTGTGCAAGTTTTAGACTGGCAGAACAGCACTCCAACGATCTAGAGTGTTGCAAACGGACCACAAACACTTTGCGGCACCCGGTGAGTAGACAGCGGCAGCACTGCTCTACCCATCCCAAAATGAGTGTAGTGCCCACCAAGAAAGGTACGTTTCCCGACAGGTGGGGGTGGGGGAGGGAGGAACGGGGCGTTCCGGGAGGGGGAATTGGTTGGCCGGGAAGAGGGAGGGATTGACAGCTGCAGCTCCACCAAAATCCAATTCCCCTTACCGGGCCTGGAGGCTATTACACAGACCGCTGGAATGTGCACCAGCAAAATAGCTGGCGCACACTCGAGTAGACTCATCAGGGTGGTAGGGGCTCTACTCAGGGTAAGGGGACAAACATCCCCTTCCCCCTGAGGAGTGCTCTAGCCACGATGGTGCTGGGTCCTATCGGGGTAGGATGCAGCATGAGCTCTACGCCCACTCTGCAGTCTAGCAAGATAGGATTGGGCAGCCTGTCTCCTACTAACCTATCATCACATTACAACATTCCCTTTTAATATGGCATTTGGTGAAGCCTATTCTAGCTGATATAAAAGAGCCCAGAGTACACAACGGTCATTCTACTTTTTAACTTTGCTGTTTTATAGTGCAGTTCCACAGAATCCCAGCTATGATGGGACTTGTAGTTCCTGTAGGATCAGATGTCAGAGGCATCAGGCGCCGGGAGGGCGCCCGGGCGCGAGGGGGCGGGGCCAGCATCGCGTCATATTGATGCGCCGTAGACGCGCCCCCCCACCCGTTTTGCTCCCATTTTGGAGCCAAATGGCTCCAGGGAGGGCGGGCGAGCCCAAACAACGATGCTGGCTGCTGTTCGGAACACGGTGAGTTCGCCGCCCTCCCACGATCGAGCGCCTGGAGCTCCTGCTCCACGCGCTCCGCCGTAGTTATGGCGCTGTCAGATGTAGTTTGAGAAGGAATAAAAAGAGGGTGATTGTAACCTGAAAATAGAATTTCTATACCTGCAGCAGTCACATGAGAAATCTGGCAGCTCTGAAAGAGTTTACCAGCTGGTTCTTTCTTCGGAGCTATTCATATTGTTGTTATAAAACAATGATTACTTCCTTAGAGTCACGTTGGTCTAAAACACATGATATGGATTTTTCTCTCCTCTTAATGAACTCCTTGGTTTTTTTTGCTGATTAAATGAACAATGCTGCATGATACGTACACAGCGGAAATCATCCGGCAAGTTTCACACACATTCTGCAGCAATACAGAAGCTTGTCATTTTATTTAATTTAAATAATATTTATGTTCCCTCTTTCTCCCTGACAACGGGCCTCCAAGGCAATTGGCAAGAAGAGGAAATTAACAATAAGCATAATGAGAATACCTTTGAAGGCAGTAGTAACTGATGAAGGCAACGAACAACTAGGGTGGTGTGTGTGTGGGGGCGGGATTAGCGGGGCAGGCCCATTCATGACTGAGGTAGTCACCTCAGGCAACAGTCTGGTAGGGAGCACCACCCACCACCATCTGCCTCCACTTGCTTCCACTGCTGCTCCTTCTTCTCCCTGGACTGGAAAAGGAAGAGGGTGATGGAGAGGAACAAGACGTTCAGAGGAAAGGAGAGTGGTGGGGTAGAGCACCCCTTCTTCCTTTTATTTATTTTATTTTTCACATTTTTATACTGCCCTTCCTCCAAGGAGCTCAGAATGGTGTACATATGTTCTCCCCTCCTTTTTCTCCTCACAACAACCCTGTGAGGTAGGTGGGGCTGAGAGATAGTGACTGTCCCAAGGTCAACCAGGAAGCTTCGTGGCTAAGCGGGGATTTGAACCTGGATCTTCCAGGTCTAAGTCCGACTCCCAAACCACTACACCATCCTCTAATTGAGGAAATAGGAGGAAGATTGGCTGGCACATCAACAGGAAAACTAGCATTCCAGCAGCGTAAGGTCCTTGACGGCTGTCACAAAACGCGACATGCCATTTTGCACAGCCGGGCCACCACTGCAAGCAGTGAGCAGCCATGGCAGCACCCCAGCGGTCCATCCATGTCTCCTGGTACTGTAAGTCAGCACAGCGGTGGGAGGAAGGTGAGGAGTGGGAGCAACAGGGTGGGGAGGGGGAGGAACAGGGAGGAGATTGGGGTGGAAGGGTGGGCGGATCAAGGCCAGGAAGGGGGTGGTATTGTCGGCAGTGGCACCACCGATATCCTATCCCCCTTATTGACCTCTATATGCATTCCTGGGGCCACTCGGACGTGCGCCAGCAAAGTAGCACAAAGTAGGAACAAATGTTCCCTTACCTCGAGGAGGCCTTCGTTGTTCGAAACTCCCCTGCGGGATGCAGTGTGCATCCCATTAGTGCAGCTGCATTGGCGCACAGGAGTTAGGTAGGATTGGGCTGCTCACCACCTAGATTTTCTTATTTAAAACTTGGAACAGTTCAAACTTGTCACCACTTCCTCAGCATTCTTGTATTTGGCATTTATCTGCAGAAGCAAATGCTGAACCTGGGGAGGTTTGAACGCTGAACGCACAGAGATGTGTTAGCTCACTTACATCATCAGCAGCTCAGGGCTAAACAGTGTGATCTTGGGTACCCCGTAATGAAGAGCAAAAAGAGGGCCCTTCTTGGCTTGCAACCTATTGTGTTGTCAACTCCCTATTGCTCATTTTCATCCTCTCTACCTCTTCCCCCCTTTCTTTTTCCATATCTAGCTTTTTCACTGAAACGGGCAAAAGGGAGTTCATAGTGTGTCAAAGAGCTATGGTACTTTTCTTTGGAATGTTTGACAGCGTAATCCTGCTCTAAATTAGCACTTTCGTGACAACTCACGAGCAGGGAAGGCTGGCGCAAGGCCGGCCTCCCCTGCTCCGTCGCCCGGACCAGCTCCCACCCGCTGCCCGAACCAGGTGAGGATCCAGCGGAGGGGGGCGGTCCAGGAGCAAACAGGGGCTGATAGGCCCAGCCGATCGGGGAAGGGGAGGGGATCAGCCTCGGCAGAATCCTGACCCCCGCCGATCAGCTGAACCATTACACGGCCTCCTCCGACTTCCGCCAGCAGAATAGCTGGCGGAAATCCGTGGAGGCCTATTGGCCCCAGCCGCGGTTACAATTGGGGAAGGGGACGAGTGTCCCCTTCCCCGAGTAGACTTTCTGCTGCAGGCTGCCTGCTGCAGGCTCCCGCGGTGGATCTTTAGAGCAAGATTGCTATTGGCCTTTAGTCTACCACTGCATTCAAGCACCAATTCAAAACTATGATGACTTGTCCTAGATTCAGATTATTATTTTTTTTAAAAAAAAGAGCTGGGTGTTACCATTAAGCACAGACCTTTGGAAATCTGTTTCAGGTGTTTCACATAGATTTTAAGGGTGCAATCCTATCTGGCTGCCATGCCGGCATAGGACCTATGCACCAGCCGGCATAGGACCTATGCACTATCGCAAAAGCTGCAGTAAAGCAGTTGTGCTGACCCTAGGCCGGTGCATAGGCCTATGGCAGCCCTTGCAGGCCAGATCCGGATGGTGTGCAGTCCAGGTAATCTGTGGCTGGGCTGGCCAACATAGGGGCATAATGGGGGAGGGGTGGTGGATAGGGCCCAGGAGGGGGAAGGACCAGCAGCTGCAGCGTATGCCGTATCCTATCACCCTCCCAGGCTCATTTCTCCTTACATGGGCCTCCTTGATTTGTGCCACTTAAATGGCAGGCACAGATCTGAGGAATCCCATTGAGGGGACTGGGACTTTACCCAGAGTAAGGGGAAAAGAGTTCCCTTACCTCGAGGAGACCTCCAACCCTCCCTACTCTTCTCAGGATACAGCATTGCCGGTATCGGCATATACCAGGGGTGGCCAAACTGTGGCTCCAGAGCCACATGCGACTCTGACGTATAATGTGCAGCTCTCGGAAATATGTTGGCTGAGCTCCTTTTTGCACCACAATTTAATATGAAAGGTAAATAAGAAGTTATAATTATTTACCAGGTGTAAACTGAGTCCACTGGATTAAAACATAAGTTTAATGTTCATGGTTTGTAAATATATTTAAGAATTGAAATGCTTTTTAAATATTGCGGCTCTCAAACATCTGAAGTTTATCGTATGTGGCTCTTACATTAAGCATGTTTGGCCACCCTTGGCATATATATAACATATTCTCAGGATACAGCATTGCCAGTACCGGCATGAGAAGAGCATATGATAGGATTGTTGGGCTGTCCATGACATAGATAGGAAAGAACCAAGAGGAACCCCACTTGCATGAAGTGAAATGTAGTTACCTAATAAATGCCTACTATAGCCAATTTGTCAAGCAGTAGTCCAGGAATAAGGCCAGCGGGTGGTGCAGCAGGTTAAACCACTGAACCATGAGCTGTCGATCAAAAGGTCGGCAGTTCGAATCCGCGATGGGGTGAGCTCTTGTTGCTTGGCCAGCTCCTGCCAACCTAGCAGTTCCAAAGCATGTTAATGTGAGTAGATAAATAGGTACCGCTTGCGTGAAGGTAAACAGCACTCCGTGTTCCAGCTGCATGCTATGCGATGCGGTAAGGAGAGTCATGCCGGCCACATGACCACGGAGGCGTCTTCGGACAACGCTGGCTCTTCGGCTTTGAAATCGGAATGAGCACCACACCCTAGAGTCGGGCACGACTGGACTTACCGTAATTGTCAGGGGTCACCTTTGCCTTTTTTAAAATAACAATACTAATGTTATCAACATAGATTGCACAATCTCACTTTTTTCATAAGCAAAAGAATTTGTGTCTATTGCATGTGTATGCCTGGCACACAGATCATAGCAGTTGTCTCGCTTGTGCAAGCCTATGTGTGCTTACTCAGAAGTACGTCACTCTGTGTTCAATGGGGCTTTCTTCCAGATAAGTGTATATAGGATTGGGCCATTAGTGTGCAGCACCAGTGAGCTGACAATGTTAACAATGCTGCTAACATTTACAGGTGAGTCACCACTCTTTGTAGAAGTGTATGTTGGCTTTAGCTGAGAAACGGCAATTAGCAGAGCCGGACTAGGCCTGGGTTTAGTGAGAATGTGGCTTGGATAAGAGGCCACATGAAAGAGAACGAAGAACTGTTTGTGTGAGAAGGCCAAGGACAATGCATCTTCATTAATTTTAATGACAGGATAGGTTAATGATGTTATTAATCACCTACTTCTAAATTAAGATGCCATTATTTATTCCCTTAATCAGTGTCACATTCAAACAGCCATTAAGCTTTATGTGAAGTTTGTAATTGTAAGCTATGGGAAACGTGTGTTTGACAAGCATTTCATTAACATGTACAGTGATGTATGGAGACCAAATTTGTGTCCCGGAGCTTTATTAAATTCTACACTACCATGTCCCCAGCTTGGCTCCTTTATTTCCTAGCTCTCTTTTCTGACAATAGTAATCTTTCATGCAAGAAATCTGGATCTGCAGTATCAGTGGTGGTTATATAAATTAACCAGTCCTAAACTCTGTCAGTACAATCAGTAACCACCAGAATGTGAAGCCCAGGCCTTCAGGAGTGCACTTCCAGAATTTCTCTCTGTAGCACCAGCCAACCGTTGCTTTTCTACTTGTGGTCACATGTGGAATAGCAATGTTTCTTCCGCATTTTGGGACACAGTAGACCGCCCTCCTCCTTTTACCAGTCCCATTTCTGTTGTGGTCTGTTGTGCCTTGCAAAAAAAATAAAAGACAAAACAGTGGTACTAACAATAGTCCACAAGTCTGGTCTTACACTGCTGTTCTGAAAGAAGTAAAATGTTCTGTTAATACATATGATAGATGACAATATTATTAATTAGTATTAGTATTAGTATTAGTATTAGTATTAGTAGTAGTAGTAGTAGTAGTAGTATTTATATACCGCTTTTCAACAAAAAGTTCACAAAGTGGTTTACAGACAAAATCAAATGATTAGATGGCTCCCTGGCCCCAAAGGGCTCACAATCTAAATCATATGAACCCTCCCTTAAAAAAATGAATGTACTATACAACAAAGTGTGACAAACTCAGACTAAACTCCCTCTGGAAGTGCCCTGATAACTTGTACCTCTTAGGGTATAAAGCTATGCACACTCACATGGGAGCAAGTCCCATTAAATTTGATGGGCTTAATCTAAACATTTTGGTTCTAAACATATTTCTCCATTTTGCCTTGAAGTTTCAAGTTTGCGCTGGCATGGTAATATACCAGCTCTCATCACATGGATTTTGCATCTGGCACCAAATTCTGGGCTTATGCACAGTGGCAAAGTACATATGGCTCTGAATACAGTGGTACTTCCACGTTCTCATCCTCAGAGTCCAATAAAAGTACCCCTGCTTTTAATTGCAGCATGGCTATAAACATTAGAATCAAGAACTTGATTCCAATATGTTTAGCAAAAGGAATTGCATTTCTCTACAGTGCCAGGAGGGCATTTTGAGTTGATTTTTTTTCCTGCACTGTATTTAACCTTCTCCATGAGATAAACTCATGACTAGTATCACAGACTGCCCATAGTTTGTCCTAATACCTGAAGGAATTCCAGCCTCCTAATCTATCCCCCACATGACCAGAAAAGGAACTGGAAACCCTATGGCTTTTTCTTTTTCTTTTTCTTTTTTTGCCATGAATACATAACACTATGTTGTCAATGAGCCATTTGTTGGGCAAGAAAGGGGGGCAAGGGAAGAAGATCTTAGAATCTGAAAAGGTCTGCCTGGAAAATAAACTGGGGGACATTAAAAAGACAAATCTGTCTTTTTAGTAGACAGGACAGACAAGATGAAGGCATTCTTCAAACAATGCTTTTGCATCCACAAAAGACAAAAATGCACAGTTCATCTCTGGCATTCTCCACCACAAAATGTGTGGATGGCCATCACTACCTTAAATGGCTTTAAAAATGGGATTAGTAGACAAACTCATGCAGGACAGAACTATCAGTGGCTAGTAGTTATACTGGCTAAGCAGAGTTTCTATGTTCAGGAGTAATGTGCCACTAACAACAGTTGCTGCTGGGCAAAAAACTGGGAAGGGATATTGCCATCTTGTTCTCCTGTGGGTGTCCTGAAAGCATCTGGCAGGAACTGGAAAATGTATGTTGAACTAGAGGGGAACTTCTGGCTGATGCAGCAGGGCTCTTCTTCCATCATTGTGTGTTTCTGGCAGGGCCTCAGACAGCAGGTTGGTGGGGGTGCCCACCTCTGTCTGACGACTTGCCTCCACTGCTTCTCCTCCGCTTTCCACTCTCTGAATTGGAAAAGGGGAAAAAAAGGGACAAAAGAAGAGGAAATGTGGAGGGGAGGGGAGGAGAGTGCTGAGGTAGGAGACTGGGAGGGGCAGAGGCTGGCTCAGCATCAGGTGGGAGGGCAGCACTTGGAATGCCACCTCAGGCCTCATCAGGAGGGCTTGGGCTGGCCCTGTTTCTGGAATGAAGCTACTGGGCTTCCGTGGGCCGTATCCGGCCTGCAGGCTTGATGCTTGACACGCCTGGTTTAATGCTTACTAGCAAATGGTCTTGGGCTCCCAGTTGCTCCCAGTTTCGCTAGAACACATTCACTAACAGCCTCTGCAATCCACCACCCTTTAATTAATAATCATGGCTTAGAGAGGATTTTGATTTCAATAGCAGGTTGTCTAAGAGGCAGTATACTATTTACAGCCCATAACACAGCCTTTCCAAAAAAAAGCCTGTTTCCGTCTTTGTTTCATGAATTAATGTGCCTGAAAGCTGGAATTGACTACATGTACAATAGGAATCATTTGCCGAGATGGATATGCTTCATACATTGTACATTAGTTGATCTTCCAATGGTTCAATGATACAATTTGTAGAGAAGCTATGAATAAACAAGAGTCTTGTGCAACAATTGATTATTTTCAAATGTGTACTTTCTTTGAAGCTAATGGATTACACTAATGGATTAATGGTTTAAGAGGTCATGGATTTGTCTCCTTTGCCCTTTTAAAATAGTTTAAAGGTTCCTTGTTCCTTCTCCCTCCTTACCTTATGCTTTGATTATGCCCAACCAATCATGCTCTTGTTTTATGATGTGGATTGTCCAAGTCTCAATTGTCTTTATTAGGAAAGAGGCTATAGCTGGAAAAGGGGACACAGCTCATTGGTGGAGCACAGCCAGAGGCGTCGTAGGAGGACTGGGGGGCCCGGGCAGTGGGGGTGTCGAGTGGGGGGTGCACCTTCACCACACCACCACCGAATTTCAGTGGCGCCACACTGCAAAAGCACACACCCTGCACATATTTATCTTTTTTAAACTGCACAGAGCAGGAGGATCGGCCCTCCCACCCTCCCTGGCTCCGTACGTCCCAGAAAAGGCCGCGAAAACACTGGGGGTTGCTTTTGGCGGCGGCGCAGCAAAAGTCACATCACACCCCCATTGGTATGACGTCACATGGGGTTGTCGTGTTGACGGGGTCCCCACAGGGGGTGCAGAAACGCCACTGAGCACAGCCTTTGCATGCAGAAGGCCTCATGTTCAATCTCTACATATACAGGACTGGCTGGGACCAAGCGCCATGTCTCAGAATGCACCCTAGAGTGTCATGAACATATGAAGCTGCAAGAGAATATTGGTAGGAAATGAGATTAACGAGAAAGTTGTCCTCCATGACTCTTTTTTACTGAGGAAATTCTGAAAAGTTTCCAAGGAAACTCAGTATTCTTCAAAACACAGATGGAAGACCACTGTTTTAGATTACATATCTACAGCCATTTATTCCAGAGTCATTCTGTTTATACTGCTGTCACTGTTCTGGAGCCTCTGAAGCAAATCTGGAGCATCTGAAGAACATGAAAAAGGCGTGAAATCACTCCCAATTTCACAAATATCAAGTAACGCGTAAGCATATGATTGGGAATAAAGTAATCTCTTGTTCAAAGAATTTGCTTTGGGATATACAGTACATGCATCATTTTTGGCATCACTTCACCAAGTCAGCTACAGTTTCACAATTGTTACAGAACAGGAAGAAAAGGGATCATCCCAACATCTGCTGACTGGTACATCCGTGCAAAGGTGGTTTCGGAAGACTCCGTTTGCAGCTCCGTCATTCGATTTACATAACTTCAGTTTTCAAAGCTAAATGGATAGTTGTTACCTAAGATGCACATTGTCTTTTCAGCAGGATAGTCACTAGCAAGTCAACATAGGCTGATATGTTGCTTGACTGACATTGTCTTGCTCCCATTGTGTTGTTTTGTGTGGCTCTCTTGCAAAGATGTGCTACTTACAGTTCCCCAAAAGATTTAACTGGAAATTCCACAGCTAGGCTGTGCATTTATAAACCTCACAGTCCAGTCCTAGCCAAAACCCCACTCTGGGATGCAGCACAGGGCTGGAGGTCTCCTTGAGGGAAGGGGATGATCATCCCCTCCCTCCTTGTCAAGCCCCTATGGGGTTACTCGGGGTTACTAAATGGCTGGTACAACTCCGAGCAGCCCCATGTCGGGCTTTCAAGTCCTGGATGGGGTGTAGGATTCGGCGGAGGCCTCCTACACTGAGCCCACCGCCTCCTAGGCCTGATCCGTTCTCCTCTCCACCCTCCCCTTGCCCTAAAACTCCCCTCCTCACCTACCTACCTCCCCCGCCTCCCTCCCTCCCCCGCCTCCCTGCCACCTGGCACAGAGCTCACCTGCCCCAGCGGATGCTGCTCCTTTGCTGGCAGAGGCCTGATGGCGCTGGCCTCCACATCAGCAGGACTGGCCTTAACAGCACGATTACGACAGTGCGGAGCCCAGTCCTGCTGGCGGAGGCTGGCATATGCACTAGCGTCACTGCAGGGGGGGCGGAGCTCTACGTTCTGCCAAGGCTCCGACCCTCTGTTATACCGGAGCGTGAAGCGGCCCCGCCCCCTCGCCTTCGGAACCATTCAAGGCGGTGAAAGCAGCGCTTTCACCGCCTTGAATGGTTCCGAAGGCAAGGGGGCGCGGCCTCTTCGTGCTCCAGTGTAACGGAGGGTCGGAGCCTCGGCAGAACGTAGAGCTCCGCCCCCCCTGCAGTGACGCCAGTGGGCATATGATTGGGCTGTTAGTCAGTCCAGTCAACAGTCCTCCTGGTCTGACGATATTATGTGTCAAGAAAACAGTTTGCTTTTAATTGGGGCCATAAACTGTACCGCGTTTAGGCAAGGTCTACAGTAGAATTCACTCCCTTCACTCAGCATATATTTCATGCCGGATTGCATGAATGCTGAATAGACCTTTTTCCAGGAGGAGAATGATAGCTATTGAGGCTTAGATTATATATCTCCAAAGCAATTGGATCTCCCCGATGGAGGAGAGTGTTTCATGTCTGTCTGAAGAGTTACAAAGCACACAGAACATGGCACTTAAGGAAAGAATTGCCTCCCTCCATAGTGCACAGAGTTTCTTAAAATAATTGTACGCTTAAAGCAATTTAAAAATCACACTTCTCTCTGAACATTTTGTTAGCTACTATTTTTGTCTTTCAGGTGCTCCCTGAAGCACTCTGAGACCATCGTTCCTGCTGTCGCCACCGGTCCCCTGCTGTTTCTGTAGGTTTCCTATGCAGCAATAGGGAAAGGGGGGAAAAAGAATTTAAAATTAGAATGAACAATAGGGAAAACACACAGATTGCCATGGCAGGTAGGCTGGGAACATTTCGCACATCATCTCAAACCTTCTCAGGATGTCTCTTTTAAAATTGGAACATACAATAATATGCAAGAAAATTCCCACTAATTCTTCTCGTCTAGCAGCTATCCTCACTGCACTAAGCTGAAGTGAGATTCTTTCAGTTTAGACCTCTCATTTCTTAAATTGCTTGAACAAAGGGGACAGGACCATTGAAGATAGGTCAAGGCATCCACCATGTGTGTGGTTTCAAATAATGTTCCACATCATTGCCAAAATTATACCACAGAGATTTGAGAGAATCATTTGTAAGGGTGTCCTCAATGCAACCCCGTTGAGAAATGGAAAATTCATCTCTCCATTAAACAGGGCAAACAAGACAGCAGCAGGAATGGTTAGATGCTGCTTTTGAAAAATTTTCAAGGACTTTAGCCAAGAAGAAGCACCAGGTTCAGCTGGATGCAAACTGAGAAAATTACCTAGGGGCATACATTAATGTCTAGGTCATCACCTAGACATTAGGGATATCTTAAAAGCAATGTTAGCTCAGGTTGCATTAAGTTTACAATCCTATGTGAATTTTGGGAGTACGTTCTACTAACCACCACTAAACACCATGGGAGTAAAGTTTTTCTTTACTTACCACTCCTAGCCGGTCAGGCCCCCTGCTAGCATGCAGGGGCCACTGCACTGGCAGCCGCTGCATCCTGCACACCGGCATGGGACATTGTTGGGCCGTTAGCGGGACAAGGCTATGGGGAGGTGTCCTACTGAAGAGCTCCTGCACCTTAATATTTATGTCTACATCACTGCTTATACCAAACAAAAAGGAAGGCGGGGATGGAAGACTTTGTTCTTACCTGGGTTTGTTGACTATATACAGTTCATTCTATCTTTTGATTTGCACCCTGAACATGTGAACAAATCAGACGTTAAAGTGAGTTCCTTGGTTGTTGTTACTCCAGTGTACCAAATCACGAAAAAAAAAAGTCCCAATAGTTTATTATGCCATGAGCTTTAGATAAAATGGGCTTTTGCTCACAAAACATGTCCTAGTAAGCAGGAATAGTTCAGGTGCAATGCTGCAAACTTTACAAAATGTCAAAGCCCAGTATCATTGCTAATTAAGAAGCTTTATCTCCATGCTTGTTATCTAAAGCCCTTACAAAATGTATAAGTAGGAAGAGAAATAACGTCTTTGGGAGCTTAAGCCCATCTTTGTGACTGCATTTCCGTTGGCTCAGCATTTAGAACAGAAGAATTGGTGAGAAACTCTTCACACTCACATCATACAAATCCGAACCTCCAGGGGCAACGGTGACAGCTGTTACTCTGGAACTATTTCAAAGTGCCTACAACTGACACTTACTTTTAATTTACACCTTGCTACTATATTCTTCCAAGTCTCCCTCAAGCCTCAGTGGGTAGCAGTTTGTCACATATCATACATCATTCTGGAAATCCAGATATGTCTCAACCCATTAATGCACTATATGGTGAAGGCAATCAAGGCTCCAGTCACTCGCACGGAGGAGATTAACTCAGGCATGAAACAGAAGATCCAGCGCACAGTAACTTTGTAAAACAAACATCCCAGGAGCAGCACAATCTCCCGATTCTCTCCTGCTCCAGGCCACACATTGGCAGGAAGCCAATTAATATTATCAATTCATACCTGACCTAAATCTGACTGTCTTTCAGGCCAGTCGTTTCCTAACCACATTTACTTGGAAGCAGGTCTCTCATCAATCTCAAAGGGACTGAGGAATTTAGCTTTTACTTTCCATGCTGGTCAGGAGTCAAAAATCTGGTATACTTGCAATTCTTTAGGTGCTGCTGGAGATGATTTCATCAGTTATAACAGGGGTTCCCAAGCTTTGTCGCCAGGTGTACCACCTGCCACGGTCAAATTTTCTGAAGTACCACCTGTGCCAATAAATAAATAGATTTGTAGACTGTTTCACACTGTGAATAGGGTGTGTGTGTGTGTGTGTGTGTGTGTGTGTGTGCGTGTGCGTTTGCGTGTGCACACATGCACTTAAAGTGTGTGCACTTAATGACTAACAGCGAAATCCTGCTCAGGAATAGGCCGGCAGAGTGCATGCTCCGCCAGCCTACGGAGTCCCAAAAGTGCCATAAAGAACTTTTGCGGCTCCTCATGTGTAAGCAGCACCGGTGCTGAGGCTGGCAACGCTCATACTGCTGCCTAAATGGACCTGCGCCGGCCGACCCAGGTGAGTGCTGTGCGGGTCAGTGCAGGGGCAGGGGGAGGGTGGGCAGGGATGGTGAGCAAGGGAACCATTGACCGGCACAGTCTGGGAGGGGGCAGGGATATCAGCTCTGGGTTGTGCCGATATCCACCAGCCCTTCCCAGGCCAGGCCGGTCTTACTTGGCATCCCCTGAATACCGTAGGACTGTGCTAAATTCCCTGTGGGTGTAAAAAGGTTTATGTAGGTACCACTAAGCATACAGTAAACACAAGAGTTAAAGAGCATCAGCAACATTGCCGCCTGGGGCATCCTGATAAATCAGCTGTGTCTGAACATGCATTGTTGACAGGACATAAGATTGAATTTGGGCAAACACAGGTCCTTGCTAGGGACAATCATTATCACACACAATTATATCAGGAGGCGATTGAAATTCAAAAGTGTCCTAGAAATCTTAATAAAAAGAAGGAAACACTTAGTATAAGTCATGCATGCCTGCCAGTTTTAAATACTGCCCGCATGTTGGATCTTTTAAGAAAGGGAATTGCAGGGGGGAAATGAAATGGTGCCGGGTGTCACTTTAAAAAGGGGCAATGAACAGCTGAGCCCTGCTGCTAATAGGAATTTAGGACTGTTGAGTGGCGTCATGAGCCACCAATTAACCACCAAGGTTGGCTGTGGTGAGGAAAGTTAGTTTGCTGTTTCCTATTTATAGCTGGTCTCACTGTGGGCAAACACCTCTTTACCCAAAGGAGGCCACCAGCAGCGTTGGGACAGGTCCAATCCTGCACAGGATGCAGAGGGTGCCTTATGTGTGCCGCCACATCCAGTAGTTGCACTAGACATTGCTGAGGCAGGGGAGAGGACAGAAGGATGAAACACATACACATCTTCACCCAGAGCAATTACACAAATATGACAAAAGAGAGCACTTTCCATTGCCGCGAAGTAAAGAAATATTTGGGGAAATCACTAAGGCGAAATATTTTTCCACTCTTGAGTCCTCTTCAAGGTTTTGGCAGGTGCATTAAGACAAAGACAGCGCACAGGTTTGTAGTTTTTATATTCCATTTGGGAGACATTGTTTTTACAGACCCTCATTTGGATTACGTTTTGCATCTCAGACCTTTCATAGAATAAAGGTACTCACATTTGAAGACCTTGAAGGCACTGAGATTTACATAGATGGCATATTAATCTGGGGATATGCAATAGCGGAGCATAATTGAGGTGTTCAGAAAATGCTGAAGAAAGCCAGAGCAGGTGATCTGAGACTGAATAAAGAAAAATGCAAATTCAAGGTCAATGGCATAACCGATGTGGGAGAACGATTCACAGACCAAGGCAGTCAAGTTGATCCCAGCAGACTGGATGCCATTCCTGATACACCAGCTCCAAGAGATGAAGCAGGGATACAACATTTCCTTGGACTCATTACCTTTGTTGGAAAATGCATACAAAATACATACAAAACCTGCAGTGCTACTAACTGCAGCATTAATGCAAAAAGATGCGCAGTGGTCATGGGATGTAAATCTCATTGTGCTAATTTTGAGAAATTGAAACAGCTTTTAAAGGAGGCCCCAGTGCTCAGAAACTATGATAGCAGACTTAAAAAAAACCAAAATATCTACATATGCTTCAGAATAACAGCATTAGAACCACAATGTTACAACAATATGGCACTGATTAACTGAGACCAATAGCATATGCTTCAAGGATGCCCACAGAAACAGTGTGGCAGTAGGCTGACAGATAAGCCCTTGCCTTATAGTCTTGTAATCTTTTCCAGGGGCCATGGTGGCTTAGTGGTTAAGAAGCTGAACTGCAGAATGGAAGGTCGGTAGGACAGCAGTTCGAGACCCAAGTGCTGCGTGATAGAGCGAGCTCCCGTCTCCTGTCCCAGCTCCTGCCAACCTAGCAGTTCGGAAGCAAGAAATTGCAAGTAGATAAATAGGTACCACTGCGGTGGGAAGGTAACAGCGTTCTGTTAGTCATGCCGGCCACATGACCACGGAATTGTCTTTGGACAGCGCTGGCTCTTCGGCCTTAGAAACGCAGATGAGCACAGCACCCTAGAGTCAGACATGGCTGGCTTTTGAGCAGGGGATATCTTTTCCAGCTCTTTTTCTTCAATTCTGCTGTTTCCAGGGATTTCCACATCAGTAGTAGTAGTAGTAGTAGTAGTAGTAGTAGTAGTAGTAGTAGTAGTAGTAGTATACTTCATCTCAGCCTTGTGCTGGGCTGATTATATTCTGCAGTTCAGGATCTAGCCAAGATCCTGGGAATCACAGATATATCTTCATAGGATTCTTGCTGTTCCAAGCAACATATTTTTTCTGGAGCCAAGTTGGTGTAATTGGCTCAGGGCCAAGAATGTTGAGGTGTTTCTTCAGACTTCTAGGCACTGCTTCTAGGGCTTGTTCTACTTGCAGGTCTTGTTATCTTGAGATCTTCTCATGTTCTTTATCTTCGATTCTACTGTCACCTGGGATTGCAATATCAATGATCCAAAGAGCTGGTGCAGGTCCAAGTAGACCTATTGGCGACTAAGAGGGAGGCCCTGCATGGTTTCTAGCTGCTTGCAGGATGGAGCAGAGCCCATGCTGGTGCCGCTGTGCCCTAATCATTTAGTTAGGATTGGGCTGTGTTAGACGACATACTTTCCAGGGCACTTTACAAGAAACCATTTGCAGAAGATCCAGAACAGGAAATTAAATACATTCATCTTATTACTATATCAGTAAGAGAACCTGTGCAGTGCAGTGGTTAAAATGTTGCACTTGGACCAGGAAAATTTGGGTTCAAATCCTTGCTCAGACATGAAGCTTACTGGGTGACTTTACACCAAGCACTATCTCTCAGCCTAACCTACCTCACAGGATTGTGGTGTGGAAAAAAGGAGGGGGAGGAGCCATGAGCACTGTCCTGAGCTCCTTAAAGGAAAGGGGGTTATAAAAGGTATACCTAATGAAAAATGATACGGGGACTCTAACTAGTAAAGCTATTGCTAGGGATGAGCAGCCTTACAAATTTATCAAGGGCATTTTCATTATTATCTGTTCAAACAGAAGATCTGAGTACTGGATGGGGATCCAGTTCAGGAGTTCTAGAGCAGTTATACCTACTATGTACAGAAAAAATATGCTAGAAGAAGGACAAAGGTATTCTGAGAATGTCTAAATGTAAATGGAGGGCTAGAGATGCATTGGTAATAGATAGGCTTACCATCCATCCCACAATTTCCGGGACAGTCCCGGAATCCGGCCTCGGGTCACAGAACCATCCTGGAATGGTTCCCGGCCGGTTGGTAAGCCTCTGCGCCACCGCCATTTTTAAAATGTAAAAGAAACTTACACGGGTGCCGGTATCTTGGATCACGAAACCTCGCGAGATCCAACATGTCAATGCCCAAATCTCATGAGGGCATGCCCTCACGAGATTTGGGCGCCGACATGTTGGATCTCACGAGATTTTGCGATCCAAGATACCTGCGGCCGGGTACGTTTCTTTTACATTTTAAAAATGGCGCCGGTGGCAGGGACCCGGCCAGCCAAGGCTCACGCGGCCTGGGCAGGCCGGCGACGACGACAAGGTTGGCGAGCCTCGGCCGGCCGGGGCTCACACAGCCTAGGCAAATATATAATCTAACCTCCTCCTTGTCGCCGGCCTGCCTCCTTGGGCCGCGCGAGCCCCGGCCTGCTGTGCAAGCCCCAGCCTGCTGTGCGAGCCCTGGCCGGCCAAGGCTTGCACGACCCGGGCCGGCCGAGGCTCGCACAGCCCGGACAGGCAGGCGACGGAGACGAGAAGAAGGAGCAGCAGCAGCACAGCGGCAATGGGCAAGGACAGAAGGCAAGTCAGTTTAATTAATTATTTTAATCTAAAAATAAAGAAATAATTAAAATGTGGGTTGCTATCCTGCTCCCGTTCCTGGGCTCGGCGGCACTTTTTGAGAGACTACTTACATCTGAGGAAGCCCATCGGGGCTGGGCAGCCCTACACCGGGGGAAGGGGACAAATGCCCTCTTCTCCCAAGGAATCCCCGGGCCACACCAGAGAGGTCCAGGAAGGGATGATGATCCTGCAACTGGCCCTATGGGCCTGCTGCGGATCCTTACACAGGATCGGGCTGCCCATCTGGCCCAACTGGGAGCTTCCATGCAGGAACAATTCAGTCCTATTTTATGTCAGCTGAAGGCACCTTTTCTCTCATTCACCGCTTGGCAGCAGTTCAGTTAATGAAGCTTCAGTCTCATGCTGATCAATAGGAAAGCTTCAGGCTGTTGGCCATAGTGGATAAGCTACGCATGCAGGGAAATGTCGTTTTAATCATATGCCTTTTCCTCTATTGTGGTATGACTGAAAGAGCATATTCTCAATATAGCCTTTGTCTGTAAAACTAGGACATTGTGAATGAGATATAGACTTTACAGCCTTTCTGGAATTTGTAACCAGTGCCTTTTGAGCTGGAATCTTCAGAGAAGCCAAAGGGAGTCAGGAGTCTAACACTCACCCAAGATCAGTGGAAGTTCTGTGCTTTGAAAATGCCAATGTACGTGTTCAACATAGGGCATTTTCAGACCATTATAAAACATTTGTTTCTCGGAGTACCTTGTTAGCTCTAATCTCTGCAGAGCAAATAATTCTATAGTTCTGTGCCCAGAAACAGTATGACACTGAATACCAGTTGCTGTGGAGAGCAATGACTTTCATGGCCTGCTTCTGGGCTGCCAGACTCATTTGGTTGGCCACTGTGGATCTGGCATACAGGATCAGATGGACCTGGGGTCTGATACAGCATGATTGTTGCTAAGATCCTGCACCTCCTACTGTATATCTCCATCCCTTTGTAAGGGTCATTTCACTGCCAGGGGCCAGTTATTATTATTATGACACAAACTGTCTCTGTTCTCAGTGTGCGTTTTTTTTAAAGACCAGGAAAGGATACATCCCAAAACTGTAAAAAGAGAAAGCACAGAGACCAAAAGAAGGAGATGCCAGAAGAGGAAGTGTGACACCATGTGTTGTGGTGGCTGTGGCAGTGTCACAGGCACCAAACAACAGGTGTGTTACTGCTGGCAGTGCTTTTTTTAAAAAAAAAAAACATGTAATATGAGCACATATGCAAGATCCTATGTCAGAGCTTATGACACATCTATGCAATTCAGTGGTGAAAGATGACTGAGACAAAAGTTCAGGTGCACTGAAGTTTACTTAAAAAATGCTCAAAATTGAAATGGGAGGATTGCACTGGGACTCACTATGCTCACATACTCACTTAAACTATAGGGAGGGAATTCTATCACTAACACAGTAGAGTCCTAGGGAAAGCAGTGAGGAGGAAGAGAGAGAGAAGAGGGGAAGATCAGAGCAGGTTTTCCTGTAAGCTGCTTGGCTGCATGGCAGCGCATCTCCAAGCTAAACTCCACACAGCATGGAGCTTGGCAACCTGGGAGTTAGGCGATGACATGTGATGTCATCATTGAGTGTCCAGAGGCGGCATTGCAACCTAGTCATGATGCCAAGAAGCAGAAGAATGGGTCCAGGCACTGGCACAGACTCCTTACAGGGAACATCAGAAGAGAATGGAGCTTCAGAGGAGGAGGAGGTCAAAGAGGGAGAAACAGAAGCGCAGCTGGGCAGGGGCAGTGGGCCCCCGGCGGTGGTGTCAGGCCCCGGGCAGCAGGCGGGCAAGGGGGTTGTCAAAGCAGCCGGAGGCGGGGTGAATCGGGCCATTTCGGCGGCGCTAGCGGGTGGCGGCAACGGGTTTGGCCCTCCCACCTGCCCTGCGCCTCTGTTTGATGGGGAAATGGTGGCAGCGGTGACATCACTTCTGGTGCAGGGGGCGGTCATAGCACCGCCACTGGGGAGAAAACATGGGGGGAGGGATACAACCATTAGTTGAGCTTCCCAGAGGAACCCAGGGGAAGAAAGGGAACGTTTTGGGAAAGAAGAAAGGGGGAGAAAGCTAAAGGGATTAGTAGAGAGGAACAGAGCTGTGTATAGGCTGTTCAGACCAAGGCTAATGGCTGCAGCTCAAAATGGCTCTCTGTAGCCTGAAGAGGTGAGCCTAAGACAGGCTGTAAAAGCACTTCACACACTTGCAGTGGGGGAGCTAGTCTCTCCCACTGAACAAACCTTCCTGACTGATGCCACAGGCTCTCTATAGAGGATCTGTTGGGTCAGTTGAGGACATCTCTTTGGTACCATCTCCAACATAAGTACAAAAAAATTCTTTAAGCCCTTCCTTACTCATACACACACCACAGCACTCACGGGAGGCTTAGAGGGACCAGGCCTCCTGATCTACCCCCATCCCATCACCACCACAGCATGCAGCGCAGCCCATTTTGGCGTGGCTGCATGCTATGGTGGGGGAAAGGATAAGTGCAGCCTAGCAGCCCCTAGGCAGCCTGCAATGGGCTTAGGATCCAGCCGTGTATCCTTACACAGGGTTGGGCTGCCCATCTGCTGTTCCACCAGCATTTGGAGCTGGAAAACTTCATTTCTGTTTTAGAGGCATGAAAATAGTTATGGTACTAGTAACCATGTTAACAGGTGCCAATGACATGGCTGCAAACAGTATAAAGAACTATTTACTTTGCTTGTGCCATTAGGGGAGAAGTTATAACATCCCAGAATCTTAATATTATGGTTTAGAAAATATAGTGTCTTTAGAATCATGAGTCAAATGGGGTATAAAATGTAGTGGCCAATGCCAATGTGATGTGGGAACTTCCATCTTTTTCAAAAAGCAGCAATTTTTATCAGAACCATGGCATGTGGACAATAGAAGGTTAAGAATTTTACAGCCTCTAGATGTCTACTCTGAAGTAAGTCCCACTGAGTTCAATGAGACCTACTCCCAGGTAAATCTATGTAGATAGCAATAGATTGCTTATAGACAAAGCAGTTTAACAAAAGCTTTCATGAACCTTGAGGTAGACTATACTCCTCAAAAGTTTAGTCAGAAATAAATTGATGAGTCTTGTGCTTCAAGACTCTGTTGTTTTTATTAGGAAAGAAAAAGGAGAGGAAGATCTATCAGGATAACTCAGAATGAGCAGATATCTTTGGAGAAGCCTGAATTAAAAATAGGAAGATATTCAGATATCAGGTGGAAAAGCATTCAGGGCATCCAGTGATCAGGGACTGCATAGGAAAAAGGAGGCAGATAAAGAATAGAGAGGATAAACCTTAGGTTGAATAAGAAGATTTGTACCTGTAGAGTGAAGGGTCTGAGGAGAAGCACATAGAGCAGAGGTTCTCAACCTGTGGTACGGGTACCCCTAGGGGCACGCGAACCTCTTGCTGGAGGCAGAGGCGGAAGGAGGATGGAGTGCGTGGAGCAGGCGCGCCGGGCGGGGGCGGGGGCGCAGTCAGCATTGGGGGGGTACTTACCCGCGCGATGGTTCGGCCCTCCCACCCTCCCTGGAGCTCGTTCGGCTCCAAAAAGGTGCCGAAACCGGCAGGGGGCGTGTTCGTTGTCGCGCTGGGCATGACGACGTCATGTCACTTAGGCCCCGCCCCCTTGGACCGGGCGCCGGGAGGGCTAGTGGCATTACTGGCTAGGGGTACACCAAGCCCTGCCCCTTATCTGCCCCATCAGCAGCTAATTAAGTGTTAATTAACATGGATTTTAAATTGTAATTATTTTAGGAGCCCTTCTGTCTCTCTGATTTTGGTTTTGGGCTTATTTTTATACTTTGGAAAATGTACTTTGGTGGGGTGGGGGAGGGAGGAGCTGATTTTGGGAAGTGTGACTTGGAGAAAAAAAGAGATACTTGCATGTCTGTCTCTCTCTCACACTCACAGAGTTAAATAAGACATTTTTTCACATTTAAAATTATTTTAGTACTTTTTAATTTAACGATTAATTTCCTAATTAATTGATTAATCCAATTAATTAATAGTTAATTAACAAGGGGTACTTCAGAAAATTGGCCTTAGGGGTGCACACTTCCCTCTCCCACTACATCCAAGTGGAGGAAGCATTCTATTTCCCACCCTTGCTTAAAACAAGCAAGGATCTGTTGTGGTGTCCAAACTGGATAATCCTGGTTTCTTCTCATCAGAGTTGTCAAATACACCATCTGAAGCTTGGGTACAAGTGGTGTATTTCAGCACAATTTGTTGTGAGGAGTACACAATAGTAGTTTGTTTCCACTAGAGCTTTCATGGGCAACCTTTCAGATAGATTATGCCCAAATAATGTATGTTATCTAATATCTCTCAGCCCAATCCTATCCTTCTGCCCCACTGGTGCAGCCCTTTCCCTTCCAAAGCCCCCCATTCTGCCCTCCCTCATTGGCTGCACCAGTGGGGCAGAAGGATAGGATTGGGCTGTCAGTGTTCCAAGTATGTGCTTTGAAGTCAGAGGTAACTCTGTGAGTGGCAACTGACCCATATGCCTAATATATAGTAGCTGTTCTTCTTGACATATTGTCCAACATGCTTGAATAATTATCATTAATTAGAAACCATGTGCTAAGCAAACATCCGCTGTGTCATCAGTGCAAAGAAGCTGACTTCTGCATTGTATTCATTGTGTGAACCCTTTGCTTTTACTGTACAAATAACACCTCTCTGATCCGTAGTAATATGCATTTGATCCATTTTCTTTGCCTATCTCCTTGTGGGCCTTTCTATGCATAAAGAATAAAGAGCCTCTTCAGTCTGGGGATCTTTGTTTTCATTACAATTACTTGCCTCTGACCTTTGCTAAAACTTGTAAAATCACAAGGAGATCAGCATGAAAGGAATCATGTGCTGTTGGAGTACTTATCCAGGGGAACTCATTGAAGTAGAAGATTAATGGCAGAGAGAGAGAGAGAGAGAGAGAGAGAGAGAGAGAGAGAGAGAGAGAGAGAGAGAGAGAGAGGTCACGCCAAACCAAATTGTTGGCAAGGCCAGGATTAGAAAGCAGACAGAAATCCAAAGCAAATTAGCACTGCTCTGTTCGGGGTGGGAGCAACAGTAAAAACGCCCAAGAACTAAAAGGATATTCGGCCAAGAATTGCTCAGGAATACGGCAAAAATCAAAGGTATGAAGCAGAGATCTTTTTTTAAAACAAAACAAAACAATGATAAAATGCTAATGCGTGCAACTATAAAACTAGATACTTTGAGATTTGAGGATTAAAGGCAATGTTAAGAGATACATCTGCCAGTGCAGAACTGTGTGACATCGTATAGCATACAACTGCCTGCCAGTACAACATGTTCACTAGTGCCTGGAAAATGTGCCTACTTAATGTCCTGGTAAGTCTGTGATTGGAAGATCATATAATGCAACTGATTGCTTGTGTAGGAGAGATAGGAACAGAAATGCCTGGAGTACATTTCTAGGTATGTGTAATCTCTGACTTTTCAGAGAACTGCATAGGTTTTCTATGATGCAGGCTCCAAACGTATGCACACTTTCCTGGAAGTAACCTCCACTGAATACACTGAGGCTTACTTCTAAGTAAACAAGCATAGGATTGCACTGTTAATCAGTTTGGTTCCACTGTGTCTTGTTTTTGATTGACTGTCACTTTGTTCGTATCTGCCTGTTATTTAAGATCCTGCACTTTACATTATTACGTCCTTTGGGAGTCAAATTGTCATAGGTACACCCAAGTACTGACAAGTGATAGTTTGTTGTCGCTGAATGATGGTGCAGCAATATAAACAGCAGATTGCATTAAACTCTTCTTGGGAAATTGAAAATATCTTTGAAGCAGATAAGAAGTTTCCTTCCCATTGGGGAATTGGTGGCTTGTAGCATCTTCTCTACTCTTTTAACATCTACCTCCTTTCTTGTCCTCCCAGTTTGCATGACCACCCAGGAAAGAAGCGGCTTGCAAGAGGGAACCTGAACGATATCCTTGTCATCTTACATCTGGATTGTAGTTATGCAGCTATCCATATTACTTCTCTTCACCCTGTTCAGAGACATTAGCGCTCAGTTCCCCCGGCAGTGTACCACCGTTAATGCGCTGACCAGCGGTGAATGCTGTCCAGACCTGTCTCCAGTGGTGGTCCCTGGTTCAGACCGCTGTGGGTCGTCTTCTGGGAGAGGTCAGTGTGTACAAGTGACAGCAGACTCACGACCCCATGGACCCCAGTATATGCATGATGGTCGGGATGACCGTGAGCAATGGCCTCTACGCTTCTTCAACCGAACCTGCCAGTGCAACGGAAACTTCTCTGGATACAACTGTGGGTCCTGTCGACCTGGTTGGAGCGGACCAGCATGTAACCAGTGGACTCCAATAGGTAAGGATGATAAGAAAGAGAACATGATGTTTATAACATTATTGTTATAATGTTTATACAAGGAAGTAGTGCCTTCCTTCTCTATGACAACTTCAGAAAGTCCAATATTTAATATGGAAATTTCTCTGACACAGCAATCTTTAGATGAGTTATCCATTAACAATTCTGCTTTCAGAACTTTCGTGAACTCACATAGGCCCATCTACATAATTTTCAGGCATATAGTCAGGGAGAACACCTGGCCCTAAATTCATGGACTTTTGGCCCTAAAAGCAAATCTTCAAATTAGAGAGAAAAACAGGATAATTTATTTTGCAAATATGACTTATCGACGCCAAGCCCAAACCCCTGGACCTAGAAATATGAAATTCGGGGAGTATATTCCGTCCGTGATGTAAGCACCCACTAAGAAGGGATTTTTAGAAATTCAACCCCTAAAGGAGTGAAAAGGGATATGATGTGTTTTCATGGATTCCTCAATATCTCTTAGACTCGATGAGATATCGACTTGGTTTTTTGCTCACAAAGGTTACCCATACAAATGCTTAAAAATATATTTCAGGATTTTGCCCTAATTGACCCCTAAAGGGGTGAATCTAGATTTGGGGGTCAGTTATAGAACCCTTTGTATCTCCTGTGTTTGTTGAGTTCTGACATTCTTTTAGGGGGCATATGGGTGTATTTTTAACATCTTTAGAAACTATTTTAATGTTTTTTTTTAAAGGGGGTAAAAGTAAAAAGGGGTGACTCATCAATGGCCAGCCCAAACCCCTGGACCTAGAAACACAAAATTTGGGGAGTATATTCTTTCTATGACCTAAGCACCCACTAAGAATTTTTTTTGAAATTTAACCCCTAAGGGGTGGAAAGGGGTACAATGTGTTTTCATGGATTCCTCAATATCACTTAGGCCCGATGAGATATCAACTTGGTTTTTGCTTACAAAAGTTACCCATACAAATGCTTAAAAATATAATTCATGATTTTGCCCTAATCAACCCCTAAAGGGGCAAATCTAGATTTGGGGTTCAACTATAGAACCCTTTGTATCCTGTGTTTGTTGAGTTCTAACATTCTTTTTGGGCATATGGGTGTTTTTCTAAAATCTTTAGAAACTATTTTAATGATTTTTTTTACAAAATTTCACCCCCAAATGGTTAAAAAGGGGGTAAAAGTAAAAAGGGGTATTTTTTATTCAAGAGAGGACATTTCTCCGGTGGTCCCCTAACAGTATTTTGTAGGCTTATCCATCTGATAGGTGGCGAGTAGACATGTAGCAGCGTGTTAGCAGCATAGGTGACACATAGGTGACACCGTGACAGAGCTATCGCAAGAGAAGTTGTGTTAATAAGCATGAGTGACTGAGGGACTAAATCCATGGATGCATATAAGTATTCTTTGAATAATTATTTGATCTTAGGACTACTTCATGTTTCAGTTATTTTTCCATACTTTTGAATCAGTTCTTTTCAGAACTTTTACTACTATTCGACAGCAATTAAATTGGTATCCATGCCCCACCTTACCTACACTGGTGGGGACTCTAGCCTCTTCCCCTGCGATGCTCCCAGAATTGGGGAGGGGCTCTCCCAGCACGGGGACGCCCATGCCGCTGCAGCAAGGGAGACCTCCCTATCAGGAACAGGGAGAGCTGTGACAGACACCCCAGAGGCAGATGCCCGGGATCGGAGCTGAGGGTTGGGGGAGGATCAGCGAAGTGGAGCCCAGGCAGACAAACCAGGCCATCGGGTCTTGGCCACACTTAAGGGAGTTGCACAAGGGGAGACCCATTCAGGCAAGCCAAACAAGCGGGTCCTGGCAACACAAGAGTTGCTCGAGGGGAGAACTATTCAGGCAAACCAGGCCAATGGGTGGCAGGCAACACTTACAGGGATTGCTCAAGGGGAGACCCAATCAGACAAGCCAGGCCAGCAGGTCCTGGTTAAGGGGGAAATAAGACAGGAAGGGGAGGGCCAGAGGCTAGGACTAACTGTATTTAGACTTCTGATGAGGAGTGGCGTAAGTTCCTCCCCCAGGCCAATTCTGAGGATGCCAAACCCTGGGAGAGGAAGGCCTCCCCATGGAGGCCAACAAGGAGTCCCAACCACCAGAGCATCTACCACAGACAATAGGTTATCGAGTAATTGAAAATGTATGTAATTAGTTTGTGTTAAATTTGGCACCAACTCCAAAAAGTTTAAATTCATATATTTAAGAAAGGCTTATATTTCACTTTTTAGTGCATTTTGTCCCTTCTCTCTTTTGTCCCTTTTTCACTTCATCATTTCTCTGCATCAACATGCTTCGCTTTATTCAAGCTACATATACTTTTCCTATAAACTTCAAATTCTCTTTACAAATGTCTAAAATTCAAATGGAAACTCTCATGGCCAGCAATTATCTTACTTGTTTTTGGTAGTACGGGTATCAAAGCCATGTCAGTAGAAAAGCCTGGATCCAAATAATAGTTTCCTGCGCCGTTCGCGGGTCTCCAAGTGCTGGCAGCCACGAGCGGGAAGGCCACCCGCCAAAAACAAGTAAAAAACAAGAACAAGTAAAATGTCTAAAAATATGTGAGGTATCAAATTAAAGGTAATTTCAACCTGAACATGAATGTGGTCAGAGGCATGTGTGTGTATATATAATCTTGTAACTATCTCTGACACCCCAATCTTGGCTAAGATCTGGCCGGTGGCCACCGGGCCGCCTGCCAGATCCTGAGCACCGGTGGCAATGCTGCCGCCGGAGCAGAGGTCTCCTTCCCCGAGTGTAACTGGCGTCAGGTCCTATCGGCCTCCTCAGATTTCCGCCAGCTATTTTGTGTGTGTATACACACACACACACAAACAACACCATAGTATTTTCCCCATATAAAGATCTGGATTGATATGTCAGTATCAAGAAACTAATCACATGCACACCTCTGTCTACATGTGAAAGGACAAATGGGATCACATTGGACAGATCAGATGCTCCTGTTCATGTCCATATATTCATGTTCCTATGTGCATGCATATTGATCTCAGCCCATAGAGCGCTCTACAAAGAATAGTATTTTCATTTTTAATAATGGAATCCCTATCACTTCTTAGGATTCCATGTTTCTAGGTCTCAAAGTTTCAAAATGAAGTTATTGCTACATGTTAGAGACACCAAAGAGAAACTGCTGTCATTTATTTACTAAGCATTTGTTTGCTTATTTATCATTTATTTCTAGGAGGCATATAATATTTACAGCAATCCCATAATTTGCAGGGGAGGCCAATTTTTACTTTTGAACGTTTGGGTTTAATCGACCTAGGTATTCTTCTTACAGTACAATCCTATGCATGTCTACTCACAAGTAAAGCCCATTGAGTTAAATGGGACTCACCCCCTGCTACGTGTGTATCGAATTGCAGTCTTAGATAGAAAATAAATAAGCATGGATTATCAATTTCCTCTGTATATTTAATCCTTAGAGCTACTTGTTTTCAATCTTTAGTCAGAAGAAACCTGCTGGATTTGAATACAGAAGAAAAGAATCGATTTCTCAGAGTCTTGCAACAGGCCAAGAACACGGTGCACCCAGACATTGTGATAGCCACAAGGAGACGTGAGGAAATCATGGGACCTGACGGCAATACACCACAATTTGAAAATGTGACCATTTATAACTACTTTGTGTGGTCCCATTATTACTCTGTCAGAAAGACATTCCTTGGACCAGGGCAGCAAAGTTTTGGTGGAATCGATTTCTCCCATGAAGGTCCAGCATTTGTCACCTGGCATAGATACCATCTACTACAGCTTGAAAGAGACATTCAGGTGAAGTTTCTGTTTTTCATACCCTATACTATTAAGTGAAGGAATGGGGATGCTTTCAAAATGTGGTCCTTGGGTCTATATTCAAACTGCAAACCTTGCTTCACCAAGCTGCCTTCATACAACCTAAGTTCAAACTTTTAAATGGGCAAATGTTGAATCTTGTCACAAATGTATTAAGAAAAATAACCTAGATCAGCAGTTCTCAACCAGTGGTACTAGTACCATCAGTGGTACTTCAGCAGACTGCTGGTGGTACTTGAACCGCTGGAACCCCGCTGCAACGTGATGCTTTCAGCAACGCATTTTCACTCTCGGGAACACTGAGGGCCCTCCCACCCACCCAGAGCCTCCTACCTACGTTTTCTGGCCTCTAAAAACCTGAAAGTAACTGGCAATGATGTAATCATCAGTCACTTCCAGTGGTATGCAGCAGGAAAGTGGCCCCGAAGGTGGTATTCAGTCGGGAAGGGGTTGCGAACCCCTGACCTAGATTATATGAGTTCATGGTAGTTTGTCAAAAATATATTCCATAGGAAATTTAGGGACTTTCTTCCCATCTTGCTGTTAGTGCAACCCTATCATGGAAACCTGAATGACTAGGTAGAAAAGGTATTTAAAAGGCCATAATTTCATTCCTCTCTATTCAAGAGCTCTGCTTGGCCCTGGCTGAGGTCGAACTTCCAACCCTTCCATTGTGGTGGGAGTGCCAATTGGAGGACATATTGAGGGTTCTGCCTGAGAAGCATCCCTAATATATGCTGGAAAAAAGTTGGAGAGAGAGTTTCTGCCTCTGCCTTAAATAACTGTAATATTTACTTGGTTAATAAAATGTCCTTAAATGAACAGACTCCTATTCTCTGGGGATGCCCTCCAGTGTTCCCCCTAAAAATAAGTGCCGCTGTGCACAGTCCAGAAGTCAGAGTCATCACTGACTTCTGGTTCAACTGAGTTCCGCGCTGCGCGGAGCTCAGTTGAGAGCAGCATGACTGTGCAGCTTAGCAGGAACACTGATTCCCTCTCCATAGAAGCGAATGGGGAAGTCCATTCACATAAGCATTCAGTGTGCATTAAGATACATCTGAATTTTAGGATCAAGGACATTGAAAGATATCCTGAGAAAGTGCAGTGTGCTTAGGGGTCCAGCTAGACATTAGAGACACAGCGCCACTCCATGTGACACCATTTCACCATGTCAGTTCATTGGCTGTTGGGGGCAACTTAGGAAAGACACAGGACAATGATGTCATGTCACAAGCTATAAAAATCTAGATATTTCCAGGAAGCGAGGGACGTACAGATCAGCAGTGTCTCTTGTTATCGGCAATGCTTTCTAAACCACAAGCAAGATGAACAAACAAAATAAAAGCAATTATGTGCAAGGACCCAGTGTAATGGGTTCTCAAGGCAGGCACGTAGCACCAGGTATACTTGTTGAGATGCGCGCCTCCTTCATACCTTGAATTAAAATGTTGACCATGGTAGCACTCTGTATCTCTTGTAACTCCTAATTAAGCCTTAAGTTTTATTAGAAGACTTGCCAGACAGGGATCTGGTCAACTCTTGCCTAAATTGCTACAGATCTTTCCTTTCTGGTTTTCTATCTCTCCTCCCCCCCCCCCATTCTTTTTACAGTGCCCTTGCTAAAATCATATTTCTTTCACCTTCCCTCTTCTAAAGTCAATATACTGCATCCTCCCCGCCCCCATCTTCTTAAGTCCACCCTCTTTGTCCATCCAGTTAAGATTCTCCATGGATTAGGTGTCACATGCATGCTTAATGACTGAAGTATCAAGTGATGATTTGCATGTGTTCCCCCTAAAAATCAATTCCATTAGAACCATTGGAGATTTATAATCACCGACGGAACTTTTATATCACCTGGTGTCCACCCCAACACAAAACGTTTCAATGAAACCAGCTTTAGGCCATCCAGTCAAATTATGAAAAATAAATATAGTTATAAACTGCATATGTGAACCATCCTTCTGTGAAATCAAGAAAGGTGGTATATAAATACAGAAAATAAATAAAAATAATTTAGACGGCACCTACTGGCGTGGGATTCATAAACCAAATTAATGGGGCCAATAATACCATTTCTTCCCATCCAAATGTCTGACACCCTTAGTCCCATGTTCAATCTTGACTAGCGTGGCATTGAACAGATTCTGCAGAGAAGTGGTTCCCATGCTACTGTGGCAATGTACTAATCAACCCAAAATTTTAACAGCAGCACAATGAAGCTCACCATTAACCTCATGTTGTCTCCTCAGGACATGCTACGAGACCCTTCTTTCGCACTTCCCTACTGGAATTTTGCAACAGGTAGAAACACCTGTGACATCTGCACAGATGACCTGATGGGTGCTAGAAGCAACTTTGATGCCTCTCTTTTAAGCCAGAACTCCATCTTTGCTCAATGGCGAGTTTTGTGTGAGGATCTTGAAGACTATGATACTTTAGGAACCATTTGCAACAGTAAGCCTCGATTTTTTTGTATAAGTTGTTATGGGGTCCTCTATCTCCCAAAGGGTTATATAACACAATCCAGGATATTTAGTATATTCTGTTTGGATCTGATACTTATTCCCCTTCTACCCACAATCCACTGTCAAGTTGATAGAAGAGTAGGTGCCATTTTACTTTCAGAAAATGTAAATGCTGTTTTATGGATTTCAATCAAGTTCATTATTTTGTGAAATGTCTTAGCTTTTTGAGGCCTGTGGAAGTTGATCTGTCTCATAGAATATTCTCTGTGGCGTGCAAAAACTAGAATATTGGCCAGTGAGTCTTGTTCCAGGGATCCCCTGATAAAGGTGATATAAGAATTCATTTAGATTTGTCAGGTAGGTTAATATGTAAAGACCCTTGTTGAGGTCTACACAACTTGTGACCCAGAAGGCTGAAACCAACAGCCTTTGAGAGACATCTACATATATCCCTCAGCAAGTAACAAAAACAGAAAGTGTATTGAGTCCCAGATAACCTGATCTTTGATACAAGTCCCTGATATATGGAGTTGTGCTTTTCTTGGTTGGATGCAAGTTGTGTAAAATGGTAAAGGTGACCCCTGACAATTAAGTCCAGTCGTGTCCGACTCTAGGGTGTGGTGCTTATCCCCATTTCACAGCTGAAGAGCCAGCGTTGTCCGAAGACGCCTCCGTGGTCATGTGGCCGGCATGACTCTTCTTGCTGCAGCGCTTAGCATGCAGCTGGAACATGGAGCGCTGTTTACCTTTCCGCAAGTGGTACCTATTTATCTACTCACATTAACATGCTTTGGAACTGCTAGGTTGGCAGGAGCTGGCCAAGCAATGAGAGCTCACCCTGTCATGGATTCGAACTGCCGACCTTTCGATCGACAGCTCATGGTTCAGCGGTTTAATCCACTGCGCCACCCGACACAACAAACAAAAATAGCAGACGGTTGCACAGGAGAAACAGAAAACAAACACACAAACTATATTTTGTAACATCATTGTGGTGGATTCTGTCAAAATAGCAGACAATTGGTTGCACAGGAGAAACAGAAAACAAACACACAAACTATATTTTGTAACATCATTGTGGTGGATTCTGCCCTATCTTATTCTTCTTGATCAAAGAGTTCTGGTTCACTTTCAGGGCAGTCCAGGAAATGACAGGCTGACATAAATGAAGGAGACTCTTCAATTTCTACCCTAACTTGTCTATCTTTCCCTTCGCACTATAGCCCCTTCAAAATAAATAGCATTTTAGAGACAGAATGTGTATTTGTGTATATATAGAGAAATGGCAGAAAACCCCAGACCAGTATGGATCTGCAGTCAGTGAAAGTTGCATCAACACTGAAAATATTTGACAGAAATGTAAGATGTGTTTCCTTAGAACAGTGGTTTCCAAACTGTTTAGCACCAGGACCCACTTTTTTAAATGACACTCTATCAGGACCCACCTAGCTTTACGAGACTTTAAAAAAGGTGGTCTAGAAAGAAATATATTTTATTTATTTACAAGTGTTTTATTTATTTATTTGCAAAAATCTCAATCCATTTGTTGTAATGAGGAGATTAAAACCCTAACGAATAGCCTCAAAGCTAGAGGGGTTTAGTTATGTGGCCCAGCTCTCACTTGCCCCACTACCTGCAATTAACAGACTTGGGGGGGGGCACACCATAAAAAGACCTCAAACATTTATCTCCTTATATTTACACAAGCTTGCAAACTGCAGGACCTCAGCTCCTTTCAAACTGCAGGAGCTCTGCTGTTTGCAGGGCAATTATCTGCAGAACCCACCAGAAATTTGGTCGCGATCCCGACCCACAGTTTGAGAAATGTTGCCTTAGAACATTGTGGTCTAGGGTAGCTCATTGTTTTAGAATTGCTCTCAATAATGATGGTGCTGAAAGAGTCTGGGATTCTGTATTTGTCTTTGCATGGGCTAACAACTTACTTGAGCATAATTCTCCTTATCCATAAAAGACATCATTCCCATTTGGTTAATACTCACTTTGGGAATTTTTGATTCTCTACTTGGGTTCTGATTATAACCCTCAACATAACCTACTTTTTAATGCTCTGTGTTAAGGAGAATAATTTCTGGAATCAAAATTAAATACGTCATGGCAAATCTTTGTGGTTGCTTTAAGGAACGTAACTGCTTTGAACTCAAGGGCATCTATTATATCTTTATTTGGGGTGGAATTAGCAATAAGCCACAAAAACGTCCCTCTTGCCAGATGTCAAATCATGGCGTTATGAACTTTTACTTGACTTTTAGTCTATTCATTAAGGCTTTAGAGAAGAACGCTTCCACGTTTAGAGCCACAGCAACAAGGCTAAACTTCCACAGCAACTCGCACACCCTTGTGTGAACTCTTGGTTTCCACAACCAAAAGGGGAAAAGGGGAGTTTGAGCTATGTCAGGCACTAGAGCATTTATATACACTTGTATTCAAAGCACTTTGTGTGCTTTGTCTCAGCAACCCTTACGACAACCTTGTAAGGTAGGATAGGGAATGCAGATAGGGGAGCTGAAAATGAGAGACCCAGCAGCGTCACTGCAGGGGGAGCGGAGCTCCAAGTTCCGCCGGGCTCTGAGCTTCCGTTACACGACGGGAGAAAGCGGCCCCGCCCCCTCACCTTTGGAGTCATTCCGGCCGACGAAAGCGCTGTAACGTCATGTAACGAAAGCGCTGTAACGTCAGCACTTTCTCCCGTCGTGTAACGGAAGCTCAGAGCCTGGCAGAACTTGGAGCTCTGCCCCCCCCCCTGCAGTGACGCTGCTGGAGAAACCACAGCATGCCTAATGCTACCTACTAAGCCCATGACAGAGGCAAGGCTTGAACAGGGAACATAGTTTACCTAGCATGCCTCTGAATACCAGTTGCTGGAAAAGAACAGCAGACCCTTTGCTCACATGTCCCATGTCTGGGATTCCCAGAAGCATCTGGTTGGCCCATGTGTGAAAGGGTGTGCTAGACCAGGGGTTCTCAACCAGTGGTACTAGTACCACCAGTGGTACTCAGGCTGACTGCTGGTGGTACTCGGACCGCTGGACAATCGCAACCCTGCTCCGACACAGTGCTTTTGGTGGTGCGTTTTTACTCCCAAGAAGCTCCTGCCTTTGGCCCAGCCTCTCAGGAAAGATGAGAAGGACCCTCCCACCTGCCCAGAGCCTCCTACCTGTGTTTTCTGGCCTCCAAAACCTGGAAGTAACTGGTGATGTTGTCATCGGCAGTCACTTCCAGTGGTACACAGCAGGAGAGTGGCACCAGAGGTGGTACTCAGCCAGAAAGAGGATGAGAACCCCTGTGCTAGACTAGATTGTGACCCAGCAGGGCTGTTCTTATGTCCTTACGTAAGACACAGCATAATCCTGCGCAACTTCGGGCTGGCAGAACAAGCGCTCCACTGACCTAGGGTGTCGCAAAAGTGCCGTAAAGCACTTTCGTGGCACCCTGGGAGTAAGTGGCAGCACCGCCGAGGCTGGCACCACTCACTCTGCTGCCACTGGAGGCCCGTGCCACTGGATGCAGGTAAGCCCTGCACTGGGCAGCGAGAGGGTGTGGTGGGGGAGGGGGAAATTGGCTGGCTAGGCCAGGGAGGGGGTAGGGAAATGGGCAGCGCACTCCACCAATATCCTAACCCCCTTCCTGGACCTGGCTGGCTGTTAGGCTGGCCAGTGCATCCTACACAGGCTGTTAGGCTGG
This sequence comes from Plestiodon gilberti rubricaudatus, assembly GCA_026170595.1. Classification (NCBI taxonomy): domain Eukaryota; kingdom Metazoa; phylum Chordata; class Lepidosauria; order Squamata; family Scincidae; genus Plestiodon; species Plestiodon gilberti. The sequence continues at coordinate 77,424,895 of JANXHW010000002.1, forward strand.
CCAGTGCATGCCATGATGTGGGGGCCAATTGGACAGCCTGCAGGAGGTATTTTTTACTTACCTTGTGGTAGGCTGCTGGATTGCCTATGGGTCTCCTCAGATCTGCGCCAGTGAAATGGCTGGTGCAAGTTCTAGGAAAGCCAGGGGATGTGTAGGGTTGGAAAATGAGATCCGGCAAAAGCCACTGATGCCGGATCCACCCCCTCCCTCCCTCGACACGCCCCCTGGTTCCTCCCCCTGCCCTCCCTCTTCCTGCCCACAAACTCCCGCTGCACCTGCCGACCTGCCCTGGCACTGTCTGGGGTCTGCGGCAACTACCTTGCAGCAGCGGCCTCAAATGGCCTGGCAGCGGCGTGACCTTTGCACCATTGCAAGGCATTTTAGGCTTAATTCTAGTCCCACTATTGTAAAAGGCCCATAGGATTGGGCCGTCAGTCTCATATCTAGCAATGACTTAAAAAAAAAAAACACCTGAGCAACAGCATAGGTATCCTCTACTTCACTTCAGCAAGTCTGTCTGCCCTGCAGCAGATCCACCCCTTCTATCTACTATAGAAGATAGTGTGCATGCATGGGGTATTATGCGGTTGCCCTGAAAAACTCACTTGCAAGAATATCACACATACTGAAATGTCACACAGTTTCAAGTGAGAGTGACCTTTACTCAGACCCAAAGACATTGCCTGTTTTCCCGAAGCCTGGCTCACCATTATATTCCTGAGATTTTGCAATGATCTCTGTAATTCACTGAATGTCAACCTTTCTCTCCCTTCCTATGCCAGGCACAGAAGGTGGCCCAATTAGACGGAATCCTGCCGGAAATGTTGCCCGGCCGATGGTGCAGCGCCTTCCTGAACCACAGGATGTTGCTCTTTGCTTAGAAGTTGGACTATTTGATACGCCTCCATTCTATTCAAATTCAACAGACAGTTTCCGGAATACAGTGGAAGGCAAGTAGCTCTTAGACAAAAGGTCTGGAAGCAGAGCGGAGGAGAGGCAGAATCTCCCAAACTCACCAAGTCTGCTTGCACTGATTAACACAGGCAAATCGTTTTACAGGAAAAAAAATATATGTAATTTTCTCATCCAACATATAATTATGTGGGGTGGGGAATGCATCCTCAAAATAAATAGAGCAAAATTGGGTTTTCTTGTATTATTCGCCAGCTTGTCCCAAGTACAGTAATCGTTTATTTTGAAAATTAATAATGCGAGTATTCAGTGGGACTTACTCCAGTGCAATCCTAGGATTGCAGCCAAAGTGAGGCCGAGTAATAGCTACATTTTAAAACATGCCAGTATGGAATTATTTTTTACTCCTAAAAAGCCTGGTGAATAGATTAAATGAGCGGACAGATAAACGTTTTCTTAGCCCATCTGTATATATAGGCAACTTGCTTAGTAACGGAGGCAGAGTTCAAATTGGAGAGTCCAAAATATGAACTCTCCCCTACTCCAAGTTTAAAATGACTCACCCTTACATGAGATGAGCAGATGATCTTTCCAACTTTGGGTCTCACCCCATATTGCCTGTTGTTGGGGTTAGCTTGCTGCCAGGTAAGTTGGAGAAAAGGAAGGGGGTGGGAAGGGATCTAGGGGTTCAGAGGGGTGGAAGGATGAACCTAAGGATGGTTAGGTTTTTGTTTTTAACTATCTGTGCTTGCAAGTATCCCAAAAGACTCAAGGTGGTTTTTTTTTCCTGGAAAGACTGCAAAACGTGAATGGAAATTGGAGTGAGCCAAGGCAAGTTTAGGCCAGTCACTAGCCTTATTTTCAAAGAGTACTTTTTGGGCACCAAAAGTGGACAAATGAAGAAAGAAGTCCATAGTGTGTTTCTGTCCCATGTTCAGATTTACATGCATAGATACGCTTGTGTGTATTGTTTATGTACAGTATTTTATCCTGATTTTCCAGCAGCTCAGTTAAAAACATCTTTAAAACCAATAATATGCCACATATCAGATCAAGAAATACACACACACACGTCACATATCACACACACACACACACACACACACACACACACACACACACACACAGAGAGAGAGAGAGAGAGAGAGTTTGGTACTAAATTAATGTTAAAGACATGATACAAAACTTTCACATAATTCCAACCAATACACAAAATGTGCAAATAAAATAACATAATTTTGTTTATCTTCACGAATATATAACCCTTGGACAGTAAGAGAAGAGAATGATATCTGTAGACTACCGTATTGTCCCGAGTATAAGACGCACCTGATTATAAGACGCACCCTTAAAGTTTGGTGCTATTAAAACATTTAATTAAATCACTGGCATTAAATTGCAACAGCCTGATTATAAGATGCACCCCTAGTTTAAAAACTTAAATTAGGAGAAAAAAGTGAGTCTTATACTCAGACCAATACGGTATATACCCACAATTTTACAATTTGGACTGTAATATATGATATTGCTGGAACACACTGTACTTTACAGCAGCCGCTCTGGCAGAATTCGCATTCCGCTTGCATAGCATTGATGTACATGGTGCTTTACAAAGCTCCTTAAGCAAAAGGAGTGGGCTCTGCCCCAAAGAGCATACTATTTACATTTTGACAGTGGGGAAGACAGCAAAGGGTTGAGAGAAAGGGATGCATGTGAGCAAATACAGTTGTATACTGTATACTTGAGCTTGGTTGTATTTGGGGTTTCAGGCTGCAATCCTATACACATGTACTTTGGAGTAGGACCCATTGAACTCAATGGGACTTACTTCTAAGTAGACATACATAGGATTGTGCTAACAGTCAGGTATGAGACGTATGGGCTTAACCCAAAAGCTTCTTCAAAAAGGGAGATTCGAAGGAAAGTTCTGGAAGAAGTTATGCTGTAACTGTTCAGGGAAGGGGTTCCAGGCAAAAGAGGAAATAAGAGTTTTTGGGAGGAGAGGTTCAAGAAGCCTGAGACCTTTGTTTGGGCATGGCCATAGTGGAGAAGTGAAGGTCAGAGATATAGTGGGAGATAGCCTTGATCTCTGCTGCAAAACGTACAACCAAATGTGGATTTGAATGTTAAGATTTTATTCATTCCAGTTTGAATGCTGGAGAGATTTTCTTTCCCCCAAAGTGCTTTATATCTTCTGACAATTCCAAGAATTGCATTCCAAGAATTAGTTTAGTGGTACAGGAGAACCAGCAACAAGAAACGTTGGCTTCCCTAAAGCATAAGGTACCTTTCCGAAGTCAATCTGCTGGCAACTAGTCAGGAAAAGACATGTGGGGAACTAAAGAAACAGCTGGCCCATTAGGATACATGGGAGCATCTTGACACTTATGTCAGAAGGCAGAAAATCTGTGTGGTGGTTTCAATTATGTTCACTGCCATTTAGATCTGAAAGCTGTAGCTTTCGCTGACTGCTAGAAAACAGACCTTTTTAGTGTGTACTTCCCCACCATTGTGAAATGCTTCATGTTACTTGCACAGCCCACACAGGCACATACACACAAGCAAATGCATTTCTTGTTCACAGCATTACAGTTGGACTTCTGTATCCACCTAAAGCAAAATTGTTTTAGCGTGGATACAGGGGTCACTTAAAAAAAAAGTTAAAAATAGCGTTCCTTACCTCTTGGCTGTCAAACTTCTCCATTTGCAGGGATATGGAGAGCAAAATTGTGCTCTTACAGCCTCTTCCGGGTCTCTGAACTTCCCCCCTCCCTTCCCCAGGCTCGCCCCAATGCATTCTGGGGCAACCTTGGGGAAGGGAAGGGGAAGGCCAGTGACCTGGAAGAGGCTGTAGGAGCAGATCCGGGATCCACGGTAAGTCAAATCCACGGATGCCGGATCCTCTGATAGTGAAGTCCGACTGTATTATATTCCTGGGATTGTTTCATCACAAAATGGCCTACTCCAGTCACATGTTTAAGCAGTCAGTAATATGGGAAGAGAGCAATGCAATTGTCTTAAAATAAAACAAGAGATTTGCCTGACAGCATCCCAGACAAAATTACATCCAGCTGGGATTGGTGCTTCTGCAAAAGATATTCACTACTGTTTCCAACATGTGTCTCTTTACTCTCATGCACAGGGTACAGTAATCCTTCCGGGAAGTACGATCCAGCAGTGCGCAGTCTTCACAATCTGGCCCATCTGTTTTTGAATGGCACTGGAGGGCAAACCCATTTGTCCCCAAACGATCCCATATTTGTCCTCCTTCACACATTTACTGATGCTGTCTTTGACGAATGGCTGCGGAGACATAATCCTGGTGAGATGTTCTTCTGTGTGTTATTCCCCCACATCAGAGCAAAGGAAATTAATTCCGCATTACAACATATCTACCTGATTTCCATCTAGTTCGGTGCATTCGAGAAACTGGCCATGAACCTATCTCAATCTGCACAAAGGAACAATTATGATGCTTTTGTAACAGTGCAGCCCCTCAACTAGCCCATGTTCCGGGCTCCACAACACAATTGCATCTTTTTTCTCATGTCTCTGAAAGCAGAATAAAATGTAGCCAAATAAGGAGTTATTGTGTTTGTGGATGATGTGGAATAAATTACAGAAAGGGATCACAAGATCTTGTGGCATTCTCCCACGTCACCTGATCAGAGCAACAGAATACTTGCATTCTCCTTTTCTGTCTCTTAGTTCCACAGATATAGTCCTTGCATGGCTATCCTTAATCTTTCCAAAAAAAAGTAAAACAATGCACATTTGCCACACCTTTAAAAGTACTCGTAAAAAAAAAAATCACAAGGCAGTACTTTTTCATGGCCATTCAAGTGGCAATTCTGGCAAGTTCTATAAAGCTGTTTGTTACTCCAATAAAATCACACAGGTTCATGTCATGCTCCCCTAACAAATACAAAACAAAAGCAGATGGCATGGCAGGAGGTAGCCTGTCTCTTTGTGGGCCTGAGAAACAGCAGAGCAAAGGAAAAGAGGATACAGATTCAGCATAGAGGCTTCAGAGCTTGCTTGAAGGCACTGGTTTTTCATACTGTATTCTGATGAACCTGGGGATTCTCAGACGTTCAGTGGGGGATTCCTCTACGAGAACATCAGTAATGTGAGCCAAACGTCCTTGAGCAACAACCTGTTCACCTCTACTGAACTTCCCATGATGCAATGAAAGCTGTGGGGGGGGGATGTTGAATGTGGATGCATTCTCAGCTTCTGTGGGGCAACGGTGATGCCCAATAGACACCAGCAGCTTTCCTCTTGATTTGAACATGCTCCAGAATCCTCCCAGTGCTCAGGGGTCCCATAAAAGACATGCTGAGGTTCCTCAGAGCCCAATCCTATCCTTCCCACTGGAGCAGCTGCGCCAAAATCAGGTGTGCTGTATTCAGCAAGAGAAAGGATCAGGAGGCTTCAGAGGCAAAGGATTTAAATCCACTTACACCTCTGTAAGCCTCTCACTCCACAATGGGTCTCCTTCAACCTGCTTTGTGGACCTGCGCCAGCAAAATCACTGGTGCAAGCCCAAGGAGAGGAAGGGGATAGAGTTTCCTCCCCCCTCCCTGCCCCATTTCACCCCCTCCCTGCCCCCAACACTGCCTTACCTGCTCCAGTGGGTGGTTGGCGATTTCTGGCAGAATTGGAGGGCTGCCGCCTCGCACAGCAGTGCTTCCAAATCACTACTGATGGAGCACTTGTGTACTCCATCAGCAGCCATTTTGCAACTGCAGAACTCACTTCCACTGTCACAAAAGGCTGTGCACAACAGCCCAATCCTCAGTACTATAGGGTTGGGCTGTTAATGTAGGAACCAATGGATTTCTTAAGGTAGGAAATTTGAAAAACATTTCTTTGAGGTGTTGGGAGTGCTAAAACTCTATGAAACAAATAGGAAGTTGCCTCACTGATCATCGATGCTATTATCCTCACTGCAATCCGGCCATCCATATTACTTTGCACTTTGGATTGATTCTAGGTCCCAAACCAACCACTGCTCAATATATAAAATGAGAGGAATTTGGCTGAGCTCGCCCCTACCTTGTCCTAAACATTGGGAATCATAGAACATGCAGAAAAATGTCCCTTCTTCATAGGAACCTGGTTTTTGTTTTTTTAATTATTCCTGACTGAAGGTTCAGATAGGATGGGATAAAACGTTTGTTCAAGAACTGAGAATATAGGATACATTTTTAATATTGTTATTTGCACCAAGCCTTTACTATGAACTAACTAAATAATTTTATTGCAATGTAGATATTTCAATATTCCCACTGGAGAATGCCCCGATTGGACATAACAGGCGGTACAACATGGTTCCATTCTGGCCCCCTGTGACCAACAATGAGATGTTTGTGACAGCCCCAGAAAATCTGGGCTACAGTTATGAAGTTCAGTGGCCCGGTACGTTCTTCATTATATAACACTCTGCATGTTGTCCTGTAGGTTTTATTTTCTCTGTTTAAGTAGATCAAAAGTTGGTTTACTACAAAAGTATGATGTGTGACACACAATTGTAAAAGGCTGTTCACCCTTCCTTAGTTGCTTTGGCCATAGAACACAAATGTTTCAATTTTCAATTGGCCAAACTACAGTTTACATTAAATCTGTCATTCACACTAACAGTGCAATCCTATGGATGCCTGCTCAGAAGTAAGTTCCATGGTGTTCAGTTGGGCTTACTGCCAGGAAAGGTGTATACAGGATTGCAGCCTTAGCTCTTCATTCAAAACTACCAGCTACAGCAGATCAGGACTGCTATGGGTGGTGGGGAGGCTTTAAACCTCTGTCCCTTCCATTGTTCTGATCTGGATCCACCCCACCGCCCGCTGCTATTTGTCTATGAAAAAAAAACCTCCTCCCATGAATGTCAGCTGTATTGGGATCATGCCGAGACAAAGAGTTAAAAATCCCTGTTCCAGCTGCACTCCTATTCCAGATCTGCCCCCCCTCCCACATTGTCACTATTATTGAAATAAAAGTTAAGGTCATCAGCACTAATTATGGGCTTAAAATTAGGGATTGCCTCCCCTAATTTGGCCCCAAAGGGCTCAATGATTTGTGTATGTTCCAAGTGCATCACCAGTGTCTTTTTTGAGCAAATCGCAGACTGCTTGAACACAGTGGTGTTCCGGGGGGGGGGGGGGGTACTGTAAGTCGTACACAGGTTTACTCAGCATTACACGGTGACCCCGCCCACTCGCCGTTGGAGCCATTCCGAGCAGCGAAGGCAATGCGCAAGGAGAATTGCTGTGCGTTGCCTTCGCTGCTTGGAATGGCTCCGACGGTGAGTGGGAGGGGCCACCACATAACACTGAGTAGACCTGTGCACGACTTACAGTACAGCCCCCCCTCTAGGAATACCACTGTTGGTACAGCAGCCTGAAGGAACCCAATCCCTGCTGCATCATTTGCTGCCTCTTAACAAGGTGTATTTGAAAGCTGGCACACAGTTAAGAATAATTGCTCAGTTTCAGCATAAGACCATATAAGATCCAACAACCCAAAGTGCATGAACAAAAAAAATAGCAGGTCCCATAACAATATTATAGCAGCTGAACAGACTTCCTTTCTCTCTGGTTTGCTCATTATTTTCTGGTTCTCTATTCTGATTCAGCGGTCCCAAGAAGATGATATAGTCATTCAATGGTAAAGTCAGTCAATGGTGCTATGATCTGCCTTTCTAAGGGTGATCTATAAATAGAGGTGTTCGTTTTTGTTGATAACCGAATAAAAACACAAAATAACAATACGGTATTATTGTTTAAGCATTGAAGACTGCAATGTAATGATACTAAACCTGATATTGATGCTTAAGAATTTGCATCTGAAAATTAAAACACAAAATACCGCATTTTCATTCAACAAATGTTCCAAGAAACACCATTTTCAAAGACCTCTATTTATAGACTATAAATAATGAACATTTTAGTGGTTCTGATTTACTGAGCAAATCGTTCGCGTAGCATTGGGTGAATTCAGACTCTCATAGAATCATAACACAAGTACCGTTTTTGCTTGGTAAGACCAGTAAAATCAGGTATCTTAAATGGGAAATATTCAAAAAGGGTCACCTCTAATGGGACATATTTGCAATTAATAAGAAGTGAAATGATTTGGACTTTTGGTATCATCCATAACCTCCGAAGCCAGATACTCAAGTGGATTAGTGTTCCGCCAATATCACTGAGGATTTTAACCCCCTGTTCCCTTTTTTCTATTTCTTCCTACGTAGCTCGGGCTCTCCAAGTCACCGAAATTATCACTATTGCCATCGTAACTGCCTTGATCCTTGTTGCAATTATTTTTGCTGGCGCCACATGTATTGTCCATGCCAGGAGAAACAAGGACGAGCTGCATCAGCCTCTTCTCAGTGACCAGTACCAGACCTACTCGGATGAGTACGACAGCTTGCCAGCCCCAAGCCAGTCCATGGTGTGAAGTGACAGCTGTTTACCTGCACTCTGTAGCACCTGTTCTTTCTGTGGAAACATATCTGATTTATAATAAAGGACGTATTAAGCGTGACAAAACCTTGCTAGATTTCCTTCTCATACTAGGGAAATCTGAAGTCATTTGTGTCAGTCGTGTACGTGTGGGTGCTGTGTGTTAAACCTTCTCAGAAATTCCCCTGGTATCACTCGCTTCTTTCTGTAGCCATTTATCTATAGTATGAAATAAATGCTTGAATTTCCAGGTGATGATTTTTTTTTATTTAAAAGAGTAATGCTAAAGATTGAGTGTACTCCTTCGTAGAATCATAGAGTTGAAAGTTACCCACAAGGTCATCTAGTTCAGTGACGTCGCTCTATGTGGGGCAGAGCTCTAAGTTCCGCCCTGCTCTGAACCCTTCCTTACTCCCCGGCACAAGGCGGCCCCACCCCCTCGCCGTCGCAGCCATTCAGGGCGGCGAAGGCAACGCGCAGGGAGTCTCCGATGCTCCGAGGATGAGGGGGCGGGGCCGCCTCATGCCAGGGAGTAAGGAAGGGTTTAGAGCGGGGCGGAACTTAGAGCTCCGCCCCACCTAGAGCGACACCACTGATCTAGTTCAATCCCCTGCCTGTAGCAGGAAATCCTCTTACAGCATCTCCAGCAGGCCTATCGAGCCTCTACTTGAAGATCTCCATTGAGATCCACCACCTCCCTCAGTAAACTATTCCATTGCCAAACCGCCCTTATCATCAAGAATTTCTTCCTGATGTCTAGCCAGAATCTCCTCTCTTGTTTGTACCCATTTGCTCTAGTTCTACTCTCAGATGCAGCTGAGAAAAAATTTGTTCCTTCTTCCATATGCCAGCCCTTCAGGTATTTGAAGAGCACTATCATATCCCCTCTCAGCCTTCTCTTCTTCGGGCTAAACAAGTTCCCACAACCTTTCCTCGTAGGTCTAGTTCTCCAATTCTCTGATCTTCCTCGTCACTCTTCTCTGAACCCGCTCCAGTTTGGCTGCATCTTTCCTAAAATGTGGTGCCCAGAATTGAACACAGTACTCCAGGTGAGGTCTGACCAATGCAGAGTAAAGAGGAACCAACCACTACTTCTTGTGACTTGGAAGCTAAGGGTCTACTAATGCAGGTTAACATTGCCTTATCCTTCTTTGCAGCCACATCACACTGCTGACTCATATTCAACTTGTGATCCACTGCCTTCCATTTAGTCTTTTCTAATGTTTGATTCTTGCCTCCTCAATGTACAGGATTATACAAAGATTAGGATAATTGCCAGCACCTGGTTGCTGAGGGCCTGGGGCAATGCCCTGAGATGGCCCCTATGACATTCCCTGCCTGCCCCCGATGGTGCATTGCACACTGCCACCAGTACTGAGGATTCAGGCTAGGCAGACCCCGTCTGATAGACTAGGCACTCTGCAGGGCCCAACCTGGTTGACCCCTGACACCACCCGATTAAGACTGACTGAGCCTAAGAAGGTTGGGTTTACAGGAGTTTTGTGAACATTTTAATAAGTGTTGAAAGACACCTGGCTCTTACAATGCATTCCGGAGCTATTTTGGGAGAGGAAGGGGGAGTTGTGCGACCCGGAAGAGGCTTCTGGAGCATGATTTAAGCTTGTGCAAGAAAGAACACGCAGCGGTTTGCAACTAAAAGGTAAGGAAACCATTTTTTGCTTTTTTATGTTTTACAGTGGACCCCCATGTCCGCACTGAAACAAATCCACGGATGCCGGATCCGCAGATAGCGGAGGTTCACTGTATACATCATTGTTCTACTTCTGCATTTTTGAACTTTTCTAACTGGGATTTTTTTTTCTGTTTTGATCCTGAAATAGTATGTATGGCATATGCAATGTATATTGTTCCCACACTCCCATATATGAAAATATATGCAGCGAAGTGTTCTGCTAAAAATAGTTTATTTCGTCAACTTTAATTTCCAGGTTTAAAATTTGGCTGTATATCTTTCCAATTATATAAGGCTGCCACAAGATGGCAGTGCTGAGTGAAGTTTAATTTTTTTCTCCTGGAAACAAACCAAATCCATGCTTTATAAACTGGTTGCGTAAAGCGATTATGTGGAGGAAAGAAACATACCTGATATCCCATTAAACATTTGCACTCATTTGCAGAAAAATGAGCAGGAAAAAATATGTAATTTTTCATTTTCAGGATGGAAGAATTGCATGTATTAAGAATATTTATATACTGCTTTTCAACAACAAAATGTTTCACAAAGTAGTTCACATAACAGAAATAAAAAGCTGGTTCCCTGTCCCAGAAGGGTTCACAATCTAAAAAGAGGCAAAGAGATACCAGCAAACAGACAGTAGAAAAGGTGCTGAGTTGAGATAAATAGGGACAGTTTCTATAAGAGAAACTCCACTTCAAAGGTGCCTCTTTACCAAGTTAGCAGGAGTTACTGCCCTGAAGTAATATATTCCACTTGTTATAAGATCATGATGTACTGTACATGATGTACTTACAGCACAATCCCATGCATGTCTACTCAGAAGTCAATCACATTGTATTCAATGGGGCTTACTCCCAGGAAAGTGTGCACAGAGCCTTAGAGCCCAATCCTATTCCCCGCTAGCCCAGATCATGTAGTGTCACAGACGGAGCATGCGCTGCATGCTACAGGCCAGCAGGGGACCAGACAGCCCATGAGAGGTAAGTAAAGAACAGTTTTATTTACAGCCCTGAAGGCTGCCTGGTCTCAAATGAGTATCCTCAGGCCTGCGCCAGTTCTTTAGCTGGCATAATTCTGAGGAGATGCAGGGGACGGGTCAAGCCAGGAAGGGGGGGGGGATAGGATTTGGCATGCATGGTTACCACCAAGATCCTCTCCCTCCCAACCATGAAAGTCCCAGCCTGGCCTGCTCACTGCCCCGATCCACCCCAACCCTCCCCAATCCACCCCTGCTGCCAACTTACTGGCAATGGCAGAGGTTCAGGGGGCCAGTGTCGCCTGTGCACAACCTCCAGGGCTTTGCACTGGTGGCAGTGGCCCACAGAGCAGCAGAGCAGCTGCCATGCGAGTGGCCTGGGAGTTATGGTGGTGGATCACAACTTCCGCCAGAGTAAGGCCCAGATAGGGCCAAAAGTAATTCTGATCCTTGTGCATGAGGAACCTCTGATGCCTCTTCAAGAGATTCCCTTCTCTGTTTGCTTCAATGGAACTACCCTTCCATTGAAGAGATGGTGATGATAGCTCACACAAACAAAGCTCATGCAGGGGAGCCTTGACAGCATTTTTTCATCCCATTTACCCCAGATAGATAAAATGAATTGTACCATGTTGAGTAAGTGGGTGGTAGATAGCCTGTTAAATATGCACAATAGTGAACACAACTTGATTTTCTCTTTTTGAGCTCTATTCATTATTACCTTATGTCTTTGAATCTTAAGAAAAATAAAAAAATAAAATGATAAGTTGTGGTCCCACTCTCAGGACACTCTCCATTGCACCATCATGGGAAGTCATAGATACATGTTAAGGATTTTTGCCTTAATAGTGTCTTATTCTGCTTTCTATTTCACATTACTTTCCCTTGCTTATTCATTTCTTCCAATGGCTAGGTCATAACATAACCATGAGACCCTCTTTTATGTTCCTCTTGATTTCTTAGGCTCGGCAAGAGAGTGTGTTCCCTGCAATTTCTTCTGGGCATCAATTTAGGTTACGAGGCAATTCTACCATCCTAGCTCCCGAGAACAGTGGAAGTCCCTCCCAGTGGAGACTTGCCAAAGTCAGAATCTGAGCATCTTTTGGAAACCTTGCAAGGTCTCTGCTAACGTTTGGTTGACCATGTTGAAACATAATGCAGGAAGAGTAATTGTTATGCCATCAGAACCTTTACTGTGGGTGGCATCCTGAAAACACAGGTTTGCTAACATGTAGTGGAAATCGCGGAAGATTGGCGAGGAGTTAGTGGTGTTAGCAGTGGTCCCCTGTTTTGACAGGTCCGGGAAGGAAGGGGTTAAAGAATTGCCTGTTTGACAGGACTGGGACACAAAGGGTTACCACCCAGGATTGTGTGGGTGGAAGCACACCTGCAAGCAATTGGGTGTGGCCCACAGGTGTTGCTGTTAATTGAGATGAAGCTGGGACTTTGAATGCAGTGGGTGTGGCTCGCAGCTGCACTCAATCAGCATTGATTGGAACTCTCACAGCTGTGGGCAATGAGGGCAGTGATTGGAAACCCACAGCTGTAGCCAGTAAAGAGTTGATAGGGACTAACAGTATAAAAGCAGCAGCAGTTGGAGCAGGAAAGAGCCTCGCCAGCTCGCCACGGGGACATGCTGCCAGACTGCCGAGTGACGACGACGACGACTCTGCTCCAGACGGGGACACTCTGCCGGACTGACTGCTCACCTGGATGGACTACCCACCTGGATTGACTGGTATTGGGAGTCACTCTGCCTGACTGGAAAGTTGGAGAGACCAGGATTGATTGGACTTTGTGCTACAAGACTCTTTGCTGGATGGGATAAAGGCAACAAGGAGATTCTACTGCCGTGAAGCAACGAGCTGGACTTCTCTATGGAAACGGACCCTCGTTAGCTAAGTAGAATCTTATCTGCCCGGGAAGGGCTAATGGACATTTATTGCTGGAAAAGTAATAAATCTTGTAAATAGTTGCCTTGGAGTTCAGTGTTTTCTTTGACACACAATTGCAATTAGGGAAAAGGAGCTAACTTTGCCTAAGGTGGACATGGGAGTTAATTAAAGGGAATAGTAGTTTGCTCCCCCAGGAGTAAAGTTTGGGGTGCAACATTTGGGACACAACAAATTGGTACCAGGAGTGGGGTTACGAAACCCAAGGCAGTTAGCAAACAATAAGCAATTGTGTGTAAAAGAAAATGGACTTCTGGATTTTTGGCATGATGGACCTTGTAGCAAGGGAGGCAGATTTTCCCGCTGTATTATGGGGAGTCTGGAGTGCCCTAGGCATGTGCTGGAATCTGTGTATGTTGATTTTGTACATGTGGCGGTTCAGCAATCGTGTTGTCCTCTGTCTGAGGAGGCTTAGGGTATCGGAAGGGGGAAGCGCGGAGGTGAAATCTCTAAAAGAGGAAATTACTAAGTTGTACAAGGTGGTTTCCCTTTTAAGAGAGAAAAATGCTGCGCTTTCCGAGGCTCTGGGAACCTCCCAAAGGAGAGCCGAGATAATGAGCAGCCTTAATGACGTTTTGGCAGCTCGCTTGGCTGAATTAAAACAGGGAGCCCAGATAAGGAAAGCCAGTAATGAAGGGAAAAAGATACTTACGGACCAAGTGAGCGCTTTCCCAGCTGCTGGTAATACCGTCTGCCTAGAATCAGCGGAGGCTTGTGTGCATGCAACGGCGGAAGGCATTGGTGATGGGCTGGTACGGCCGGTGAAACAGGCACGCCCACTCGTCACTAATAAGGCGAAAGGGCCACTAGGGGCACCTGCACAAACAATTAGGACAGTGCGGGACTATACAGGGCAGGAACTAGCAGAGATAGCCCGAAATATGAGGCAGAAACCCACGGAACTATTGAGTGCCTGGCTACTCCGCCTGTACGATCATGGAGCTGACAACATCTTCTTAAGTGTAGAAGAGTTGCAGGCATTGGGGTCTTTGTCGAAGGATGCCATAATTAATGGGTACCTGCGAGGTGCGCAAGGGCAAGCAACCTCATTATCTGCCTGGATTTATATGGCAGTGGGGGCCAAATATCAGTCTCCCATGGACTGGGAGGAACGTTTGCCGGGTTGGCATATGATAACTGAGGCCATGGAGCAGGTCCGCATGATGGCGATGCAAACAGGCATCTATACACCTGGCTTCAAGGACCCCGATGATATGATTTTCACCGGGGGAATGAGGACCAGGCTGGTAAAGGGAGCCCCGCCCCATTTAAAGGGGGCGGTAGTAGCTTTGTTGGGACCTGCCCAGGGAAGTGCTGTAGGGCATGTAGTCATGTTGCTAGGGCAACTAGAGGACATGCCTGGAGAAAGCACCCCAAGGGCCAAAGCTAGGAGAGTGCAGGAAGGGAAGGGACTTCCCAAGACAGAATGGAAGGTACCTGCAGGGAAAAGCCCCACGAAAGGGAATGGGAACGGCAAGCAGGAGCCTCCCAAACCTAAGCAGAGGGTGCCCAGGTGGAGGCTGTGGGCAGACCTCTTAGGTAAAGGGGTTCCAAAGGGCGAAATAGATGGCATTCCCACACCAGAGCTTTACAAGCTCTGGGAAAAGCAATGTGCCAAAGGGAAAGGTCGGCCCCAGGTGAGGCAGACAACGCCCACTGACCTCCTAGCAGAGTCAGATGAGGAGGATGAGATCCCAGGAGCCTCTCAGGAGGAAGATCTCATCACGTTGGGGTGGAACCCACCCCAGCCAAGGGAATAGGGGGGAGGGAAGGCTCCAGTGGTGAGGCTAATAAAGACAGCCATCCCTGGAGACCCACGCCCTCATATACCCCTAACAATTTACTGGGCCAAGGACAAATATGGCAAGTAGACTATATAGGTCCACTGCCTCAATCGGGTAGATGGCAGTATCTGCTCACCATGGTGGATACTTACTCGGGATATTTGTTGGTATACCCAGGAAGGAGAGCCAATCAGCAAACTACCATCAAAGGCTTAGAGTTGCTGATAAGGAAGTATGGAGTCCCCACGCAGGTGCAGAGTGACAATGGCAGTCACTTTGCAGGTGTGGCGGTACAAGACTGGGCAAATGAATGGGGAATTGAGTGGATATTCCACATCCCCCATCATCCCCAGGCCTCTGGGCTGATAGAAAGAATGAATGGGCTGCTGAAACAAAAAATAAAACAACTAACGCCTGATCACACCCTAAAGAAATGGAGTGTGGTGTTGGATCAGGCTGAATGGGAGTTGAACAGCAGACCCATTGGAAGGGGACAGACCCCCCTGCAGCGCATGGTGGGGTTGAAGGCTCCCACACCCATGGTACATCTAAGGGTGTGGAAGACCCATGCATATGGTGCGTTACCCATACGTGCCACCCCGGACAGTGCCGGAGTGGACTTAGTAACGCCCGAGGAGATAAGTCTGCCTGCAGGAGAGCAGGTGACTATCCCCTTAGGGATTGGAGTCATGGTGCCCCCAGGGACTTATGGCAGGATTGCCTCCCGGTCTGGCCTAGCACTGAAAGGGATACAAGTGCTAGGAGGTGTGGTAGACCCAGACTACCAAGGAGAACTAAAGGTGATCCTCTACAATGGGAGTAAGGGCAGCTTCACTTGTCAGGCTGGGCAGCGTATCGCCCAACTGATCTGCGAAAAGTGTAGCATGCCGGCCATCCAAGGGGTGGATGGCCCAGGGAAGCCCACGATGAGAGGAGACAAAGGCTTTGGCTCTACCGATAGTGAGATGTGTAGCGGCCAGAAGGTCTGGGTCATATACCCCCAGCAGCCAACCAGGGCTGGGGAAATTATTAGCAGGGGCCCTGGGGCTACTTACTGGGTGTCGGTGACAGGAATGGATAGTCCTGTTTGCCTAGATGCAGGGAAATTAAGAAGGAGAAATTAAGGGAAGAATTGTAGGGAACCACGCGGTCTGGGGAGCGGCAGACCGGGGACAAAAATTACACGCCAGCGGGTGGTGGCAACCCGCAGAAGCAAATGTCTGCATGCCAGTTGCCTTGGGTGAACCTTGTCTTGTACCTGCAACAGAGTTGGTGGGCAAGAAAGACGTAGCCCAGGAAACAACGGGAAAATGGAAAAGATCCAGGACCAGAGTAATGGGTCCAGGTCCTAGGGGTGGTCCCCTAGGAGTGGTATGGCCTGGACATGGGAAATATTGAATGTGGATAATAGGGGTAGACTCCCCTAAAGGAAAAAAACTGAATAAAGGGAAATGTGGAAACTAAAAGAATGTTTGATGGAATGTTTGATCATATATATATATATATATATATATATGATGGAAACTAAAGGATTATGATGTGTATATGTATGTATATATCACTTAACAGATTATTTTCTCCTGAAAGTTACAGGAGTAAAGATGGGGATAACAACAAAATGGAGATGACGATGGACCCTGCACCCCGGAAGACGTCAACAAAACAGGGAAAGCCACTGTAACACCAAGGGGTGGAATGTAGTGGAAATCGCGGAAGATTGGCGAGGAGTTAGTGGTGTTAGCAGTGGTCCCCTGTTTTGACAGGTCCGGGAAGGAAGGGGTTAAAGGATTGCCTGTTTGACAGGACTGGGACACAAAGGGTTACCACCCAGGATTGTGTGGGTGGAAGCACACCTGCAAGCAATTGGGTGTGGCCCACAGGTGTTGCTGTTAATTGAGATGAAGCTGGGACTTTGAATGCAGTGGGTGTGGCTCGCAGCTGCACTCAATCAGCATTGATTGGAACTCTCACAGCTGTGGGCAATGAGGGCAGTGATTGGAAACCCACAGCTGTAGCCAGTAAAGAGTTGATAGGGACTAACAGTATAAAAGCAGCAGCAGTTGGAGCAGGAAAGAGCCTCGCCAGCTCGCCACGGGGACATGCTGCCAGACTGCCGAGTGACGACGACGACGACGACGACTCTGCTCCAGACGGGGACACTCTGCTGGACTGACTGCTCACCTGGATGGACTACCCACCTGGATTGACTGGTATTGGGAGTCACTCTGCCTGACTGGAAAGTTGGAGAGACCAGGATTGATTGGACTTTGTGCTACAAGACTCTTTGCTGGATGGGATAAAGGCAACAAGGAGATTCTACTGCCGTGAAGCAACGAGCTGGACTTCTCTATGGAAACGGACCCTCGTTAGCTAAGTAGAATCTTATCTGCCCGGGAAGGGCTAATGGACATTTATTGCTGGAAAAGTAATAAATCTTGTAAATAGTTGCCTTGGAGTTCAGTGTTTTCTTTGACACACAATTGCAATTAGGGAAAAGGAGCTAACTTTGCCTAAGGTGGACATGGGAGTTAATTAAAGGGAATAGTAGTTTGCTCCCCCAGGAGTAAAGTTTGGGGTGCAACATTTGGGACACAACATAACAATATGCCTTAAGTCAGACAAAATATTAACATATTCATGAATGAAAGAAGTCTCTGCTTAATCCTAGGCATCAAGTCAGGCATCATGTAGGTGTGGTTGGTGTTTTTTTACAATGGTGCTTCAGGAGACCTGCCACATTTCTGAATAAACAGGACCATATAAGCCGAAACATATTCTTATACTCTGCAATCTTAAAGACTGTGATTGCTATTGAGAAATATGCATAAAGAGCACAAACAGCTATGACAGCAAAATATAATAATGATGTGCTGGTTGATTCTTGTGCTGTATGGATAGCCAAAAATGCATTGTTTTGCATTGCTCTCTTTCTTCCAAAAACATTCTTCCAACATATTCAAGAAGTTGACTTGAATATGTTTTTTCTCCTCCTGGTGCCAATGAAAAGTCAAACGTCAAAGCTCATTTTTTGTTCGTAGTACAAAGTTTCCTCTGTCCAGCCCAGAGGAATTTGAATGGGTCTGCAAAATGCAAATAACGCACATTCTCATTAAGCTTCTTGGAAGTGGAGTTCTCTGCCTGTTGTCTGTTGGCTGGTATAGCTCTAATGCACTACTGTACTGTTACAGGCAGCCTCTGCACGGATGACATCACTTCCTCTCTTTTTAGCGCTCTCTGTGAGGTAAATGCACCTGTTTGGCCGGCATCTCTATCCACAGCTCTCCTACGGTAATAAATGGGGCTCAGGTTTTCCTCTTTCAAACACAGTTACAGTGCAAGAAAGGCCTAGGTTTGTGGTGGGCAAACTAAGCCCCCCCCCATCAGAAATATTAAAAGCTGGCATGAACAATAATTCAGATTCCAGGGAACATTCCAGGGCCCTAATCGTGGGGAGAAATGTTCCCTGTGCTCAATGTTTGCGCCTGAACAAACAAATACTGAAGGTGGGGCCAGGGCGGAGAGATCCCACATTCCTGAGCCTCAAGCTTTCCCTCTCTGCAAGGGAAGGAAAGCCTTAACATGTTTTCTGATTTGGCTTCATCACAGTACCGTGAATCCCAATCAAGAGTGAAGACAGGAGCAGGAAGCACTACTTCCTGCCAAGGTGGTGCACTGGCCAAGGGCCCAAGTCCGTCAGAAAGACAACCTGGCTGGGCAAACCTTTGAACCCTCAGTACTGCTGGCAGTTGTGTATCATGTTGTGTATCATCAGGGGGTGTTGAGGAGTGCCATGGGACAGGGCCTCGCTCTGAGAGGAATTTTATCAGGGGGTACAAAGTTTAGTTTGGGCCCCTTCTCAAGAGGGGAGGGGGCAAACCGGGTCAGGGTAAGAGCAGAAATGGCCGGATAAGTCTCCGAAGCCCAGGTCTACCAGGTTTCCCGATGTTGTGGCAACCAGGTCTACCTGCCCAGTAGACCTGGCCTCCCTGTTGGCCTGGCCTCTGTCTTTCACTCTCCATGTGGCCAGCTGTGATCCCAGGAAATTTCTGGGCCACCTCCTTTGGCTCCTGGGCCCCCTTTTTGACCCTGGGCCCAGGTACAATTTACCCCTTTACCCCCCTCCCATGGGCCCTGCCATTAGAGCCCAGTGCAGGGCTTTTTCCTGCACTGCTTCCTGCCCCCACTCTGACAACGTCTGGATAAGAAGCATTAATGAAGTGGCACTGAGCAGCAGCAGCAGCAGCAGCAGGGTGAGTAAACAGTAAGCAGGGAGAACGAGTTGTTCCTCCCCATCCCAGAAATGGCCCTCTCAAATCTGCAGTCTTGGTAAGGTCAGTGAGGGCACTTTCACTGAGCCATAGATGTAGCATGCATGCTGAAGATGAAAAGCTGCGCCTTCTAAAAGCCACCCCTCTAGACAGCTCCAAACAGCTGTGCCAACATCACTTTCATTCCAGTTCTGACACCAAAGTGGATCCAGGTGAGAGAAAAGCACCTGAAGGAAAGGTTGGGATCTTTATGTTTTGTTCTGAAGTTTGGACACCCTCCCCCGCCCTTTCCACTTACGTACATGTGATTAGGCAGACTCAGGTTTGAAGAAACAGACCTGCGACCATCATGGATAGCTGAAGCCTGAAACTTCAAAAGCGAACTCCTCAAGCTGCACAAGGCATGTAATTTGTATAAATGCATATTATGCTCTACACTTTAAAGAGCAATGAACTAACCATGTAATTTGGCAGCTTTCAAAGGTAGTGCCAGGCTCTATAATAATACTGAAATCGGTAACAGAAATGATAGGTTTGGAGGGTGTAAAATTATTGCTCCCTGAGGCCTCTCTCATAGTACTAAAATACTCATTTGGCCCATTTAGCAAGTACAAATACAGTAATAGCGGCTCCATACAAAAGAGAGTTTATGGAGCTCGGTACAGCGGAGAGACGTAAGAAGCCATCAGTGCATTATCTGGTTCTGGTCATCCTTGAACTAGTTGGTCCATTGGGTCCATTCCAACTTCTACTGAGCCCTGTCCAACTACGATGACAGAACTGTCACTGATCCAGAATCGACTTCCCATTACTCAAACAACAAATGCTAACTAGTGTTCTTCCCCCCCTTCCCTCTCCTTCCCTGAACCCCACACCCACCCTGCAGTTCCAAATGCTTCTCATAGCCCGCCAAACACTAGACAGCAGTATGACAGCATATAATGAGAACAGTCCTCGATGTCACGAGCCCGTCCAAATATAGGAAGCTTCAAGAGGCCATTTATGCCCATGGGATTTTCAGTAAAAAAAACCACTATGTAGCCCTGTGCTCCAAACCAATCAATTCTGTGACTTACATGAGGTCAAGAGAGACTGTATATCAAAATGATCAGTTTGGCTCAGTAAGTTTGGATGTGCATCTGAGGTCCTAGGCATTCATCCAAAATGGGAAAGAAGGGAGACAGTACAGTGTTTAAGCATGCATGCAATGTACACTTTTTAATGTATGTGTCCTAAGAAAATTGCAGCAGAGTACTGGGTCCACCACCACTCAAGTGCATTAAGTAACTACACATTTAGTAACTGCACTGCAACTGCACATTTAGTTTGTACTTTGGATGATTACACTTTCTCTACACCACAAAGTGCACTATGATTATATCCGCTTTACAGTAATCATCCAAAATAACCCAGCTGTCAAGACAACTAAGGGTTGCTTCACAGGAGAGGGCTACAGCTTTCAAGTCCTACTTATGAGCTTCCCAGAGACATCGAGTAGGTGCTCAATATGTAGGCTGACCATGTCCAAAAAGGGGCAAGGTGCCTATACCTTTAACTATTGTAAGGAGAGGGAATTTGGGCAGGTGTAGCTTGTCACACCCTTCCATGATGAGCTGCACCTGCCCAAATTCCAATGGTTAATGGTATAGGCACCCTGTCCCTTTTTGGATATGCTCAGCCTATCAATATGGGAAGCTGGACTAGATGGCCCTTTGGATGGATCAAGCAGGGAAGTCTTCTTTCCAGCTTAGGAAATAACTCCACTTTTGTACTTTTCAAAAACTAGTATCTGTACACAGTGAAACAGTACAGAAAAAATGAAGATGCGACTTTGTCCGGCATATGTTTTTTTCCCCCAGATCAGCTGAGCTTTGATAGTCCTCTTCATTTCATTTTAGAAAATATTCCTAGGCTTCAGGTCTTCCTCTAATGCTTGTATGGCAGAAACTACATGTGCTACCTGACCAAATTTATTTTATTGATGTTTTTCCACAACACACTTGGTGGGCCCATTGAGAGACACTGAGCAAAAAATAATAATAAAAAAATGGGTATATTGGCATGCCACCTGTAAGCATATATTGTTACAGCTAATGAGTAGAAGTGATGGAGATTAAGAGAACCAGGCAACAACACAAAGTTGTTGTTGTTGTTGTTCAGTCGTTAAGTCGTGTCCGACCCTTCGTGATCCCATGAACCACATCCCACCAGGCCTTCCTGTCCTCCACTATCTTCCTGAGTTCGCTCATTTTCATGTTCGTTGCCAGAGCGATGGTGTTCACAGTAGCAATGTATGGTTGCGAGAGTTGGACCATAAGGAAGGCTGAGCGCCGAAGAATAGATGCTTTCGAACTGTGGTGCTGGAGAAGACTCCTGAGAGTCCCTTGGACTGCTAGGAGATCAAATCAGTCAATCCTAAATGAAATCAACCCTGACTGTTCCCTGGAAGGACAGGTACTGAGGCTGAAGCTCAAAAAACTATGCTATATACATGAAGGGGGGTGGGGTAAGAGGAGAAAATCAGGAGAAAATCTTTCTCTTCTCAGGCAAATTTCTCTGCAAATTAATAATCAAGGCAGCGTTGAAGTAACATGATTTATACAGAACGAATCGTAGAAACGGGTTTAAAAGCCATGTGAAAGATAAAATATTTATCGCTTTAAAAGTACATTTAAAAACACCTTAAACACAGTTAAAACAATAAAAAACCTATAGAAGTGTGGATTACTTCATTACGTTTCGTCCAAGACTATGGACCTCGTCAGATGATTGAGAGATTGAGCCACCACGGCTGCAGAAGGTGTTGTGCAAGGTTCTGCAAGCGTTTCTTATATAGTGGAGACAGACGTTGAGAGTCAAGTCAACATGATTCACAGGAAGGAATTATCCTTGAGAACTGTGTAGACAAATGGGCAGAAAATGTAAACATCTGTTGGTTGGCAATTTGGATTTTGACTTCGGAATTTGAATGCATGAGAAATCTGAAATTGATAACAATTTTGAGGGATGTTTCCTGGTTACTTCCAGTCTGAAAGAGACTGTAATCTTTGTGGGCGTAGTTTGGAATTGTTGCTGAATTGTTCACTGTCATTTCAGTTCTGGCAGTAGAGAAGTATAATACATATAGAGCATTATTATGCCAGATCCCTGGTCTTTGTCAAAAGCAGTACCAGTGCCAGGTTCCTGGAGGACAAAGCTTTGCACTGAGTCCCTTACTTACAGTGTTCCCACAGGTCACCTGATGGTATTTAGTACTGCTCCTACCACCAGTAGGGATGATTCAAGGGTCACTCTGGCTGTATAACCTGGCCAACTTCTGACACCATCCACCATCACACTTATGAGGAAAAAAGGTATATGGCCATCTGACAGTCCAAGATGTAACTTCCTGACAAGGAACAGTTGCTTGTTTTAGTTTCTGGAATGAGATTTTTTTTCCCCGTTCAATGTCAACCTCCTAGTGTTGTACAGGTCACTGTATTTAGTGAGTCTGTCATTTCAGTATTACCGTATTTCTTTGAGTCTAAGGCGCCATCAATTCTAAGGCGCACCTTTACTTTCAGTACCACCAGCAGGGGAAAAAAAATCCATCGATTGTAAGACTCACCTCCCTTCATTGAATCTACCCACTCAGCACCAACTCTCCCCAGCATGTCTCCTGCAGCTGAGGATGACTGAGTGCACTGCCTTTGCATAGCATTTCTGGCCCCACCAGAAAGTGCCATTTCCTTCATTACCTGGGCTTGGGGGAGCTTCAGGGATGCCTGCGCAACCCTCTGCAGGCCTCCCTGATTTTCAGTTCAGGGAAAAAACAGTGATTTTGGGGCATTTCTGGTTTTCGCGAATCACCTGAAGCTCCCCAAGCCCCAGTAAGTAAGAAGATAGCATTTGGGGGTGCTTTTTGGAGACCTTTGATTCTAAGACGCACCCCATTTTTTGAAATGCTTAATTGGGAAAAAACATACATCTTAGAATTGAAGAAATACAGTAGATGTCCTCCTGATAAAATAGCTCTTTGCATCATTCTGTTATGCAGCAGTCAAATATTCTGCATTTCATTTTCCTACCAAGCTGTGTGTTTTAGGCAAGGAAAGGTTGTGTATGATTTTTTCATGTGGTACCCCAGACAGCGGCATCACTAGGGGGGGCGGGGATGCAATGTCCCCGAGTGACAGCAGCGGTCTCCTCGTGAGGAGGAGCTGAAGCGGGATTTTCATGCATTGCAGCTGCTTTTTTTTTTTTTTTTTTTTTTGCAATTGGTGTGTTTTGTGGGCCCTCCCTCTCGCCCTGTGTTTTGGAAAGCTTGAAATGAAGCCTTTCGGGAGTGCAGGGGCTGGGGCAATGGGGCAAAACGCAGCCCCTCTGGCTGATGGTAGCAATGCAACTGACCCCAGAGACCAGTAGCCTAGGACTAGGTGACAGATCTGAAACTCATCTGGGAAAAAAATTGCCTCACCTGTGCCTTTAAAATTGCCTCCATCTGATGCTGGATCTGCAGAAATCTGTGCCTCAATCCTGTGAGGGGGAAAAGAGAAGAAATGATGGCAGCAGGCAACAGCCTGGATTCCTTCCTTTGGCTCTGCACTTCAGATCTACCAGAGAGAGGAGGAGAGGGTTAACAATGCCGCCCTTGTTCCTCCTCCTCGTCCAGCAATCACATCCTTGGATTTGCATGTCTGGTACTGCCAGCCTCCTCACTGGTGCTCACAATGCAGCTTTTAAGAAATTGTGCCCCAGTGCGCCTGCACCATCATTCCTTCTATCTCAGGGGAAACCTGGATTGAGCATCTCTGTCACCCTGGCAACCGGGCTGTCCAATCACAGTTTTCTCCCATTGAGCAAAGCCCTAGATGGAGCCAATACGGCTCAACATTTGTCCCAGGGACGGATCAGCTTGCCCCATTTATTGTGGAGCTGCCCTATATGGGGGGTGGTCATCATCCCCACACCATGCTGGTCCCTGACAAGGTGAAGTCTTTTCATGACATGGGCTCATGATGGAGCGAAGCCTTCTGACCTGCTAATCAACATCAAATCAACTCAAGGTACTTTTCCCGTAAATCAAAAATTCAAAGGTTAGTAACCCTACCAAAGAAGTAGAACTCACTAGTACCCTGTTTTCCCTAAAATAAGACCTCCCCCGAAAGTAAGACCTACCATCATTTTTGCATGATTTTTGCTGGCACTCATGACAATGTAAGTCCTCCCCGAATGTAAGACCTAGCTAGGATCATCAGCCAGACAGACGCGACCCCCCCCCCCCGTCACTTACTTTGACTGATTAAAGCTTCATTCTTTCCCGAGGGTGCAAGGCTCTGCAAGGCCTGGAAGGCCTGCACTTGAGTCCTCCACCATGGAGACGACGTGGTAGAGAGACTCTGCAAGGTTGCAGCCTCCTTGCAGGTCTTGCTGGCCGGGGGGGGGGGGTGTCACGCCACAGGTTGGGAAAATAAGACTTCCCTGAAAATAAGACCTACTGCAGTTTTGGAGCCAAAATTAATATAAGACACTGTCTTATTTTCGGGGCAACACGGTAGTGGTTTATGAGATGGTCATGTGCTTCCCTAAAATGCAGTTGGTGGTAGGTGTCACACCAATGTGAATGAAATGAAAACAATCCAACCCTTCTCTCAAATTCAGTGGAAAATGGGTTGTTTTTTCAACAAAACAAAACTCACCCTCTTTTACCCATACACCAGCTTGGTGTGAGACACATACAGCAAGTCTTCACTTAAAGTTGTTTCGTTATAAGTCATTTCATTTTAAAGTTGTTGAGGGGAAAAAATCGATTCTCGGCCAGGGCCACTGTCTGTGTGGAGTCTGAAAGTTCTCCCCATGTTTGTGTGGGTTTCCTCCAGCCCAGAAAGCTCACATTTATTTCAGTGTTTTATATTAGAAGTGCTTGGGGTTTTTATTTAAAGGTTTGGTGATGTTTTTGTGATCAGAAATATGGTGTAAACTCTTGTTTATGTATATCAATTAGCTTGCAGTAAAATTGGTTTGGTTTCATTATACGTCGCTTTGTTTAAAGTTGCAGTTTCCAATAACCTATAGACAACTTTAAGTGAGGATTTGCTATGTTGTGCATAAGCAATAAAGCAAGTTTCTGGCTGTCCAGAAAAAAAGAGGCTAAAATGCACCGGATAACCTTTGTAAATAGGTGCAAACATCAGTTATACGCCCGTCTCTTTTCAGATTACCTCATAAGCCCTCTCCCGACACCTAGGCTTGGGCTCATTTATTGTGGTTCATGGAACAATACTTCCGACACCCACACCGACACTCCTTTATAAGGTGGGTCTGCCACAGAATAAAAGAGTTTTACCAAGAATAAAACTCTCAGTGTCTCTGAACACGATCCTCTTTTGTTCTCACCGTTGATCCTCTGCCAGCGAGTCAGGAAACGGATGTGAGCGGTGCTGAGAGAAAGCACTTTTGATGCAATATGTCACAAGTGACAGGAACACAATGCGCACTCACACTCTGTAATGCCATACAGAGCCATGGGCATGGAACAATACGGTGGAACAGTAATTCAATTGCAGCAATGACAGCCGTTGTGCAGTGGTCACCAAGTGCCTTTGATATGCCAGCTATACTCAGACATACCGTATTGTCCCGAGTATAAGACGCACCTGATTATAAGACGCACCCTTAAAGTTTGGTGCTATTAAAAAAAATTAATTAAATCACTGGCATTAAATTGCAACAGCCTGATTATAAGACGCACCCCTAGTTTAAAAACTTAAATTAGTAGAAAAAAGTGAGTCTTATACTCAGACCAATACGGTAGTTGAAGTCTCTTTCTAATTGCTCACATAATCCAAAGGGCCTCTCTACATTTGAAGCAACACATGGCTGCCACCAACCCACAACTACCCCATGTCTCTCCCTGGTAACACCTTGTATAAGAAAATGTGAGGTGTGATGTCATCATATTCAGTAGTTCCCCACCTCCTGGAAGCAACAGCCCATGAACTGGAGTGGGAGCAGGGAAACCTGATGTCATATGTCTCTTTGACAAGATGTTACCAGGGAAACCTATGGAGGAGACGTGGATTGGCAACAGCTGCACACACACCCATAACATCTCGTTTATTTGTCTATTTCTAGGCACTTCTGCCTTTCAGCCCCCAAGAAGGGCCCCCAAGGCAGCTCACAAAATGAATCATAAAAATTAACAATCCACTTAAATTCAACCATAACAATGCAATAAAATTAAATAACAAATTAGACAAAGCTTCAAAAAAAAAAGAAAAATACAAAGAGCAGCAAGAGAGAAAAAAAACCCTAAACAAGGGTAAATTAGTGCAACTTAAATGCACAGCAGAACAGAAACATCTTTACCAGGCAAAGAAAATTCAGAGGGGGCTAAATGGGCCTCCAGGGGCAGGGAGCTCCAAAGTCTGGGGCTGCAACGGAGAAGGCCCTATCCCATGTTCCTACCAACCATGCTTCAGAAAGTGGAACAATGTAGAGCAGGTCTTCTGCCAATGACCATAGGGTAGGCAGACTTAGTGTGGACAGAAGGTTCTTTAGTTAGGGTCTCCCTTCTTTCAAATGTATTATCTGAGTAAATACTCAGAATTAAGTACCGTATGTTGATCTTAGGAAATCTCATCAAGCTCTGTATCTATGGCTGAATTGATTTTCACATGTTGATCATAATGCAATACATAGGGTCCGGTGCACCCAGTGCCCATGAAATTTTTACACCCTCCTCAAGTCCCAACAAACTCATTACATATAATATTAATTATGATAATTAATTAATTAATTAATGATTAATTAATAATAATCCAAAAACATTCATAGAAACGTACCATTTCATCCCCCAGACCCTTACAGTACAGTACACACCCTAATAAAAATAGGTCCCCCATGGGTGAAAAAGGTGGAATATAAATTCAATAAATAATCCAATAAATAATAATAATTTATTATTATTAAATGGCATCCCCCGAGGCCCCGGGGCCCCCCTTAGCTATGCCACGGGTGCAATAATAGAAGGACATAGTTTGTAACAGGGGTTAATTCCAGTGCCTATTTTGATAATAATAAGGTTCAGTCCTGGAACAAGAGAAACTGTAATAAATAAAACAATACATCTTACCGTGCGCAGAACACCTGTTATTTACCATACCATTACCCTAAGGTCAGATAATGCAGAATTAGGTGATAGGGTTATTTGTCACCTTTTAACCACTTGGCAAATTGTGGACAATCTAGTCACTCACTATGTCATTATAGCAAAAATGATAGGTCATAAAGGAGTTTATTGGAACCACAATAGAATCACAAGGCTGAGTGTTCATGTATATGGATACATATATATCACAAATCCCTGTGAATACATTGTGGCCCCAATAAACTCCTTTATGATCTACCCGTTTTGCTCTGTTCAAGGGTGATAATAGGCTATATTCCCTCTAAGGGGTCTGCACACTGGTGTCTGGCACATGGCGTCGCGACTGTGTCACACGCCATCACCAAAGTTCTGGGTTGCTGAGCTCTGTGCTGCGTGGAGCTCAGCTCAGAGCTGTGCAGCTGCACAGCTCTCAGGGAACACTGGTGACAGGGATCAGTCATGTTAGGGGGCCCCAGTCCATCACTGTGCCCACCTGGCTGGGCCAACCCATGGAAGAGAGCCATGAGGTGGTCCCACTGCAGGGCTTTGCCTGGCTTTCATTTCAGCCTTTTTTTTTAATTCTATTCCCTGATCAGTGTGCCAGTTCCAGGTTTAGTTATGGCAAAGCAAGTGTCTCAGTAAAGAGGAATTCACTTCTTCTTCCATGGTGTTCTGTGAAAAAGATAATGAGAGGATCACTGCCCACATCCTCAGCAGCGAATCCCTTAAGCTGGGAAAGGTTCTGCTCTGCTTTCTGAAATATTATCCTGGACCGGAGCCCTTGCCGACCAGTGGATCTGCTCTTCATCACAGGCTAGAGCAAGTCTACAGGCTGGGAAAGCCACCTCTCCTGGATCCCCCAGCAGCAGCAACCGTTCTACTCATGAGCAAGCAGCTAAGCTTGTCATTTGAAGGAACAGTCCTGCCCCTGAGAAATGGCTGCAGCTTTTCTCTGGAGACAAGCAGCAGGTTGGAGCCAACCTCCCTCCGCAAAGGTCATGAATAAGGAGCATAGCCTGGTATGGCATTTTGCAGACCTGGAGTGTTTATTCAGAAATAATTCTTACAGCATAACAATATTCCAGGGCAAGGACAAGGAGTAATAGCCTCTCTCTCTCTCTCTCTCTCTCTCTCTCCCTCTCCCTCTCACTCTCTGTGAATACTGTGTGGGTGAAAAATTTACCAGAGCATGACGACAACAGAAACATCTGAGGTGAGCTCATTCACCCTCCTTTTCTATCTTTTTATCTTCTGAGCTAAATAAAAACACAAAAACCACAAGACAAGAAAGCAAACCAATACATTGTTTTTTTCAGATACAAAACTAATATAGTAGCTTTGATCATCTTGATGATTAGGAACCAGATCCTATCTCCACGCATACACACGCCCATAACAACCAACCTTAAATTGAAGTCATTAATTTCAGTGAGATGACTCAGGGACTTAAGCAGTAGTTGGTGTGACTAAGGAGACCAGCCATAAAAATTACCTGAGAGCAAGCTCACACCATTCCTGAATTCACCTACTCCAACTTCTACTCATAGGTGTTAGCTGATTTCCACAAGCTGATAAACCTTGGAAGAGATTCTTTCAAGAAAGGGACTCCCTGGATGTGTGTTTTTTTCCTCTGCATTTTAAAAGTACTTTATATTTAGAGTTTCCTAGAAGACACAATGCCTATCTGAGGCTTGCACAGCTGGAACTGATGTTTCAGCAGCGCAAGAGCCTTTGCAGGGGTGCAAAAGCCGGGCCGCCATCACACACTTCAAGGCCGCTGCCACAAATGGACAGAGGTGCAGCACTAGTGGCTCCTGGAGGCTCCACTGCTCTTGGTAAGTTGGCGACAGGGGCATGTTGTGGGCCGGAAGAGTTTGGGGGCAGGGGGGAGCACAGGGGTTGGCAAGGGGGAGGCAGGGGAGGATCCCAGCAGGACCAGCATGCACCAGGATCCTATCCCCTCTTTTCAAACCCACCCCACCCCTTTTCTCTCCTCAGACCTACATAAGCTATATAACTGGCGTAGGTCTAAGGTGCCCATAGGCCACCAGGAAGCCTATGCAGAGGTAAATAGAAATGATTTTTACTTACCTCTAGGGCCTCCTTGTCGGCCCCCACCACTGGATGCAGCATGTGTTCCATCAGTGCAGTTGCACTGTCATTAATGTTGGGGGATAGGATTGGGGTCTAAGGCTACAATCCTATGCAGGTTTACCTGAGACCGAGTCCCATTGAATCCAGTGGCACTTACTTGAATCAACAGGCACAGGCTTGCACTGTAAAGCAAGGACAAATTCCTGCAAGACTTTGCATAATATAACCCGTTCACCTCAGTGGTCTACACAGAGCCAACCCTCATCTGCTGTTGTGATTGTATCCCTATCCTAAAGGCCTTCAGAGGCCTTGAATCAAAAGGAGACTCGTTGTTCAGCACCCTTCTACTCAGGCTGAGATTCTAACCACACTTACCTGGGAGTAAGCCTACTACTACTTATAATAGGACTTTCTTCTAGTAGACCTGCATAGGATTGTGCTATTAGTTGCAGAGGTAGAATTAATCCATATATTGGCCTAGTGTCCCCAGCATGAAAGTACAGTATAATCAAAACAGTTAATAATAAGGCCTTCCAGACTGAGGTCCTTTCTAGACACATATTTTCTAATCCTTGCAGACAGCAGTCCTGGTAAAATTCACTTCTCCAGGACCCAAGGCATCATCTGACAGCAATGATACAGCCACTTTGCTGAAGCTAGCAGTGCAGACCGAGTGTGGTTGACCATCTCAAAAGTCATATATGCTGCCTTTCATTGCATGACTGGAGAAAGACAGGATATAGATGTAACAAATGAATAACAAAACACATTGAACAGCTTTGTCTCACTCAACCCACTTGGCCTTCTGGCTTGCTGAGCACCACAGAAGCATTGTTTATCATAACTGTGCAGCCATGCCACCCAGACAGCCTACTAAGTTCCTGGGGTCCCCTTTTCAGTAAAAGTGAGAAAAGAAAAATCACAGATGACGCTTGTTTCTCTGTTACGCAGTGACATATGAACTAGTCACAGACACCATGGTACTAGCTCTTGATGGACTGGTTACTACTGTTCACCCACCCACGCACAGTGGCCTTCCCATCTGATCCACATTAATGGCACATTTCCATACATAATGAGACACCTAAAGGCCGACTCACTCATGTATGTTTATTGCTTAATGACTGCAGCATGGAGTGGTGACCTGAATGTTTGAACGAGTCATCACAGATCAAACACCATAGGCAGAATTTCGTAGCACCTCACATCAAGCAGCACGGTGCTTTCCAATGGAGTCGGCTCATCCATTCAGCTGTGTGTTGAGAACACAAGTGAAAAGAAAATGTTATGTGCAGGTATATGCACAGATGAACTGGCCTATGGGGGGATGGGGACAGGACAATACAAGGAACGGGTAACCAAGGTACGTACAGAAGTGCATAAGACTGTATCCTAAGTCAGGGCTAGGCACCACTGAAATCTATAAGAGAAATTAGTTGTGACTAATTTAAGTCCCGGTGGCTTAGTGATTAAGACACTGAACTGCAGAGCGGAAGGTCGTTAGGACAGCAGTTTGAGACCCGAATGCCACAGCTCCTGCCAACCTAGCAGTTTGAAAGCAAGAAATTGCAAGTAGATAAATAGGTACTACTGCGGCGGGAAGGTAACAGCGTTCCATTCGTCATGCCAGCCACATGACCATGGAAGCATCTTCGGGCAGCGCTGGCTCTTCATCCAGAAATGGGGATGAGCACCTGCACCCTAGAGTCGGACACGACTGGCTTTTGAGCAGGGCCCGTCCCATTAATTTCAAAGGGACTTCAGAATCCTCATGTTTCTTTGTATTTCTCAAATATTTATTCAACTTGTTTTCATTGCCTTGTGCAGCACCATTATGCAGAAGAGTCTGGCTTAGTGGGGAGAGCTGCTGCCTTCAAAGCCCGAAGACTGGTGAACTTGATAAGTTCGAGACACGCCGCCGGCAAAAAGCTGTGAAAAGCCTCCAGGAGGAGAGATAAGAGCTTCCAGCTGCGTTGGTCAAGTGTGGGAGGTGCCAGCCAGCAGAAAAAAGTCAGATTGTAAAAGGATACCACTTGGAACTAGCTCTTCATGAGTAGCTGTTCATGAGAGATTGGACATTTATATATATTGTAAAAAAACCCAAGGGGGGTTAGGACAGCTTACCCATGTACACCGCCTTGGATTAAAGTTGGAGGAGAAATCCAATGACCGAGAAAGGTGGTATATAAATACTATATATTATATTATATTATATTATATTATATTATATTATATTATATTATTATGAGTTTTACTGAAGATTTGTCTAGATGAATCCTTGCTCTTTAGGTACCTGACACAGCAAATCTGTGAGGGAATCCCTCACCACAGATGATGAAGTTGGTACACAAGCCCAATTATTTGCTTATATATGAAAGACGGGATTGGCAATTTTGTTATTAAAGTGTCTTATATTTCAAATTACTTGCCAGTCAGGCTTTGCAAATGAGATGCTGCTTCTCTGAAAGCAACTTGAGCTCACCGCTCGCTAACTTCATCACAGAAAAGACTTCCCTGTGCGTCGGTTGAGACCTGCTAAATTCAATACTGAGGCCTACATTTGTTCTTATTCAAGCATGGTTAGGTGAGCCTGCTATTTTTAAAAGTGTAAACTTATGCAATTAGGAACCTCACAAAGCACAACTATTCAGTTACGTCAGAAGAGCAACAACAGAGGCTCCAGGAAAAAAAAATGAAGGTTTTTTTTTCCTTTCCCTACCCATATCCATTTCAGTATGATGTAATACCAGGTTAAATATCAACTCAGCCATTCTCTGAGGAAATCGTTGACCCAAAAGTAAAATGAATTTGTCTGAAACAGACAAAAGATAAAAGAAAAACGGAATGGAAACCCTCTTTGGAGTTGTGTACTTGCTGACATTATATGAAGACGTAATTCTAGTGTATATGCTTATGCTTACAATCATTCATTGTCTTGAAGAACCTTCCAGAATCTGACTTAAAATGGACAAAGATCATTGGGCGTCAAGCACACAGTAGGAACAAGGCCAAATGGTACTGGAGACTGGGCCTGTTCAGAAGGTGCCTGAATTATATCCTCACTGGTGAAGGCAAGTCTAAGAACTAAACCAGATGTGATGGTGGAAGTGTCTTTGTTTAAACCTGGGTCTGTCATTTATAATTATAAATCAAGAGGTTGGGTTCTAATTTATAGATCAAAAGGGCCACATGGGTGAGGGATACTGAAGCATTCCCCCCTCCCCTCCTCGTACTGTTCCCCTATCCATGCTCACTTTCAGTACTGGAGCTTGGCTGAGGAGAAAGGTTCCTGGGAAAACAGACTATCTATAGGGCCATAAGCCACAAGCAGGGGGAGGATCTAGCAACCCTCGCCCACATGCCAACCTTGCTCTAAATACTGTATTGGATCCATCTTTACCATCACCATAATAATACAGCTGCATACATATAACAGTTTTTCCCAAATTTGAAAGCAGTTCTGGAGAGTCACTGTTGCCCACCCACAGTATGCACAATAATTTTTGATCACCTGCCATAAACTCTGGTCAAATTGGTTTGCAGGTTTTCATAGGCATTCAAGCTATATCCTGGAAAAAGCCCAAATCAGCCTTCAGAAGCATGAGCAGCACTGATTCAATACACGGGACACATGTTTTTGCCCCAATCATATCAGGACCTTGCGCTGCCGGAACTACTCTATTGGCAGTGCAATGCCCTTTACGGTGGCACGAACGTCGGGCTGCTATCACGTGCTTCTGGGCTGCGGCTGCAAATGGCCAGCAGCATGGCGTCCACAGCAGCGGCTCCCAGGGCCTCTGTTGGTGCTGGAAGTTGGCGGCAGAAGCTTGTTGTTGGAAAGAGGGGGAGGGCAGGGGGAGCTTTGGGGAGGGCAGGGAGGCAGAGGGATCTCAGAGGCACTGGCATGCACAATATCCTATTCCCTCTTTCCCAGAATGCCCTGACCCTTCTCTCTCAGACATTGGCCAGCAAAAATGGCTGACATAGGTCCGAGGACACCAATAGGCAGACTACCGGGGGGGGGGGAGGGTACATAAAATATTTTTACTTATCTCCTGCTGGCTGTCTGATCACTCCCCCCCCCCCCACAAACACACACCATTGGAGGCAGCATGTCCTCCATCAGTGTGTCTGCACCAAAGGTTGGGGATAGGCTTGGGTATTGGGTGGTGTTGCAGCCTGTGCTCCCTAAAAGATTTTCACAACCCCAGTACAGTATCTTGATCAGCCAAAAAGTATTGAGATCACATGAGTTCAGGCTTGAGACTTCACTCTGTTCTGCACTAGTCTGACCTCACTTGGAATACTGTGTTCAGTTTTGGGCATCACATCTAAGGAGGACACTGATAAGCTGGAACAGATTCACAGTAGGGTAAGACAGATAGCGAGGGGTCTGGAAACAAAGTCCTATGAAGAATGGTTAAAAGAGTTTGGTACGTTTAGGCTGGACAAGACTAGCCGTCTTCAAGTATCTGAAGGGCTGTCATGCAGAAAAAGGGGAGGACTTACTCTCTGCAGATCCTGAAGATAGGACTAGAACCAAGGGGTTGAAACTACAGGGAACTGGATTTAGACTAGACAGGAGGAAGAATTTGTAATATTCCTGTCCAGCACTGGAACAGTCTGCCTTGTGCAGTAGTGGGCTCTCCCTCATTGGAGGGTTTCAAGCAGAAGCTTGAAGACCACCTATTAATGACACTTTTTCATTAAAAACAATCTCTCCTACTGCTTTTTGCCCCATAACAGACAAGATGTAGACTTGGCTCCAAAGAGTTTTGACTTCGTCCTTTTGAGTAACAGATCCCCATGCCATATCACAAGCTGCTTTTTAAAACTCTCTCTCTCTCTCTCTCTCTCTCTCTCTCTCTCTCTCTCTCTCTCTCTCTCTCTCTCTCTCTCTCTCAAGCTCTCTCTCTCAAGCTCTCAAGCTCTTCAGATCCAAGTCACAGATATTTATTTAATTACATCTTGATTCCGCCTTCCTTCCAAGGAGTTCCAGGTGGCATACCAGGTTCTTCCCCACCCCCTTTTTTATTCTTACAACAACCTTGTGAAGTGGATTAGACTGACAGTCACTGGCCCAGGGTCACCAAGTGAGTTTTATGGCTGACCGGGAATTTGAACCCAGATCTCCCTAATGCAGTGTTTCCCAAACTTTTTTGACCTGCGGCTCCCTTGACCATTGGTGACCATTGGCCGCGGCTCCCCATTACATTATGTTGATGCCTGCCAATTGGCATTGCTGTTGCACTGTTTTCTGAGAGGATTCTCTGTAGCACTCCATGGCTCCTCTAGCTAGTTTCCACGGCTCCCCTGGGAGCCACGCCTCCCAGTTTGGGAACCACTAACCTAATGCAACACTCTAACGACTACACCATACTGTCCTACATTGTTTCCCTTGTGGGGCAAATTTCAGCTTCAGGGTGGCGATTTTTAGAGGTGAAAATGGCAAACAGGGAACGGCTTAAGGGTACACACAGAAACACAGCTACATTCTGTAAAACGAGAAAAGTCAGGTTCCAGCTTTACATAACAACTGAGTGTCACATGTAGTTTGGCCTTAACTTGTATGGAATATATGTCGATGATTTTAACAATGGGTGTGCGTCTCGTTTATGTAAGGAGATTAGTTGCCTTGTGATGTTTTGGATTACAGTATTTTATACTCCTTGACAAAGACAATATCATGTTCTATCTGTACATGTTGCTAAGGCCTGAAGGAAAAACCCAGAGCAAATCAGTTTTTATCCTTTTAAATGGTAGAAGAAAACATGTCAGACAAAAGCAAATAAGAAAAAAATAAACCAGGTAAAGTCGTTTAGCCTGTTCCCCATAGGCTAGCAATAATGTAGTGAATTCAGGGAATCCCTGCCCCAGGGGGAATGAAAAAAAAGGAAATGCAGCCAACAAGGCTGGTTTTATTAGGCCAAGGATCCAGCTCTCATTTTATGAGGCCCATTTTATTGATTTTCAGTCACATGGGAAGTCAGTCAATCATTATTCCAATAGGCCAGGCTGAATGGGAATTTGTTCATTAGTAACAGCTGAGAAACAAATTCTTGTGTGTGCTAGACTTTAGAAAGATGCTAAGTATCAATCAAGCCCAACTCATGCTGCACCAGTATAGGAGCTGCTTTCCCCATTCCACTTTGGTAACGCACATATAGAGATGCATATCCAAAACTGTGGGTATCAGGAGCCCAGACGTTTTCTGTTCCCTGCATTAAAACTGAAGGCACGCTTCACTCTTGCACTCAAAAAAGATGCATGTATACTTTCTTGAGCTGCTCTCAGAATAATAAGCAGGCCTCCTTCTTGCAATTGTAGAATAGCCTAGTTCAGTGGTTCTCAAACTTTTTTAGCACCGGGACCCATTTTTTAAAATGGCACTCTATCCGGACCCACCTAGCTTTACGAAACTTAAAAAAAAGGTGATCTAGAAAGAAATAGTATATTTATTTATTTACAAGTAATATTTTATTTATTTATTTGCAAAGAAATTCAATCCATTTCTTGTAATGAGGCAGCCCTAGCCTCAAGGCTTGAGGGGCTTAGTCATGTGACTTGCCAGCACTACCTGTCATTGACAGACTTGGAATCCTTCCCCCCCCCCAAAAAAAAAGACTCTCTAACATTTATCTCCCTATATTTACACAAGCTTGCAAACTGCAGGAACTCAGCTGTTTGCAGGATAATTATCAGTTATCTGATTTTTTAATAGTCTCAGGGCTTGTGGCAATTACTTATCTGATCTTTCCATCACCTGGGACCCACCAGAAATCAGGTCGCGACCCACCAAGTGGGTCCCGACCCACAGTTTGAGAAACACTGGCCTAGTTAATATTCCTTCTCACCTTCCTTGTAGTCAGGACTCGTAGTCAGGACTCCGACTCAGGGATAAGGATCATGTTTTCTGGGCAAGGGTGATGCTTCTGGCATTTCCCCACACCTGTTCCAACCCCTGTAACAACGAGTCTGTCAGATAATCCCTGTGTGTTCTTTCTTAAGGCTGTGACACACCGGTCACGCTGCGGCGTGTAGACAAGTGTCAGCAAGTAGCGCAAAGATTTTGGTGTGTCTTGTGTTTTCTATTGCGTGGCAACGCAGGAGAGCTGTGTTGCGGTGCGAGAAAAGTCAGCAAAATTGAACTTTGGCAAATAAGAGACCGTATTCGGTGCAGTGGGGGCAGGACGCGAAGCAAAGCACTGCCCAATCGGAATTGAGTAGATTTTTTAGCCAATCGGAACCTAGTTGTTTTTTAGCCAATCCACCATCGTTTGTTTTAGTCCGTGAA
The DNA here is from genome assembly GCA_026170595.1 of Plestiodon gilberti rubricaudatus. Classification (NCBI taxonomy): domain Eukaryota; kingdom Metazoa; phylum Chordata; class Lepidosauria; order Squamata; family Scincidae; genus Plestiodon; species Plestiodon gilberti. The sequence continues at coordinate 77,461,465 of JANXHW010000002.1, forward strand.
AATGGCTGAGATGCAAAGTTCAAGTTGGAGTTCAGATATTCAGTTTGTTGTGGTGACCTTGGGCCAGTCACTATCTCTCAGCCCCACCTACCTCACAGGGTTGTTGTGAGGACAAAAAGGAGGGGAGGAAATATGTACACCACTCTGAGCTCCTTGGAGGAAGGGCGATATAAAAATGTGAAAATAAATAAATAAATAAATAAATAAATAAATAAATAAATAAATAAAAGTACAGAAAAGACCGTGTCTGTACGACATGAGGCTAAAGGAATACAGGAATCAGAGTGTGAGGCAGAAGGCATGGGAAGAAACTGCCGAGATATTTAATATCTTCAACACTGCTCGTCCTCCTCCACTGCAAGCAACCAATCATTGGAAGCTTTGATGTGCGGGAAGCAGCTACGGTGTAGACAGGATGCGTCGTGGTGCGATGGAACACAACAGCCACTTTCACTTCGCGCCACACCGTGCTGTGGGCGGTGTGTCACAGCCTTTATTCCTCCTTTTGGGATGATGTTGTTGTTTATGTACCATCATTCCTCACTGATCCAATGGGCAGACCAGTTGCAATCAAAATGGGGTTTCATTACATGTTCTGAACATTTTAAAGCTTTGTTGTTGTTTTTATGACCATAATCCCGGTGAAGACGCTTCGGTGCTGCAATCTAAAAAGGAGGAGTCCCTTGTCTGGGCATTACGGTAGAAGGGCCGTCCTCCCTCTAGTCCACCTGCCACAGAGGTTTAAAGTTTCAGCCTTTCGGGAAAATTCAAATAACTTGGGCCGAACTGCCTACAGACAAGGCAGTACGTCTGGTTGTGTCAGAGGGGAAGGAAAATAATTGTATAATTGCTGGAGAATATAGAGGGAGCTCTCTACATACACGCACCAAGGTTGGTCAGCAGTCTGTGCTGCTATTAATCCAGGGCGCTCACTAACATCACATCAGGCTACTACACAGAAGAGACGGAACGAGCCAAGAAGCCACTTCTTCTACAGGCTGCTCGTCCAAGCGGGCTGCTGCTTGCCGCTGCCATGTAAAACCGACAGCCAAGCGCGAGAAAATAACGCGATCGATCCGCCCGCCTAGCTGCAACTTTAATTTTGCTTTGCATCATCAGAAAGGACCAAGTCGCGCCGCCGCGTGCCTTTTGCCCGGCTGGGGCAACCCAAAGGGCTGGAGTTTGCAATCTAAAGAATGCCGCCGCTGCTGCCGCCAGAAAGCAGCAGCATCTCCTTCTGCTGTCTCCTGCGGCGAGTCACCTGGCAGGATTGTTGTCGCTCCCCTCCTCCCCTCCACCCCCACCTCTGACTGTCGCCTCGCTGGTGGATTACCTAAACTGGACTAACATGGATAGGTCGTCGTCGGCGACTCCAGGGCAGTGCGGCTGCTAAAGGCTTGGCCGGATCGTCTCTTCGTCGGCCGCCGCTGCCGCCTGCAGCAGCTCCCTTAATCCGAAAAGCTTTCCTTATTCCAAAGCCATGGAAGATTGTTCCCTGCCAGATCTGCGAGACATCGAGCTCAAGCTGGGGCGCAAAGTCCCCGAGAGCCTAGTGCGCTCCTTGCGGGGGGAGGAGCCCGTCGCCCGCGACAAGGAAAAAGACCGGGAGCAAGCCGGCGGCGGCGGTCCTTGTACCGCCGGCTTCTCCGCCTCCCTGGCCCCTAGAGCCGCCATACTCAGCCACCATTCCAGCGCCCTAGAACGATTGGAGACCAAACTTCACCTCCTCAGGCAAGAAATGGTGAGTACGACTCGACCACAGAACACAGCGAGGAGAGAGCCGAGGGGGGATCTAACCACTACTCAGCACTCCTCATTTTACCCTCGCTTGTTGTTTGCTTTCCTCTTACTGGAAAATACTCGAGCGCATGTGACTCTCCTGCTGCACTTTGCTGAACTGCTTTTCTGCCCCTTTCTGTGCCCTGCCGCCGCTTCTCCGCCAGGTTTAATGTTTCAAAAAATAGAGAGCTGAGCAAACTTTCCAGCTACACCAGTTACAACATGTGGGTTTTAATTCTGGTTAGGATTACCGAAGCAGAGTTCAGGCTTGGAACGGCAGTAAAATACAGAGGTAAGTGCCTCTCTGAGCATGTGCAGAAAGATTTACCCCACCCCTTTGAAGCATCACAATCAGCAACAAGAATACTTGAGGTTAAGAGGCCAGGCTTCCCAGTTCACTGGATTGGACATGGTGTCCAGGCAAACTTATAGCACCTCTCTCTTGTAGAAACTAAGCGCTGAGAGAATTTGTTGCTTTGCTGTATGTACCCTCTGTGTGTGCATGTGTGTCTTCTGCTGCATTCATTTACAGCAAGCTATCTGAGCACAAACCTGTTACATGGAATTGTGGGCAGGACAGAGCTGCAACACAATCCAAAGTTGTGGGTGGGGAGGGTGACACTAGTACAGTACATGAAAAAACCATGCCACATCACACTTTTTCTCCACCGCTTGCCACATTTCCAATTTTATACTAAAACATTGGAAGCAAAATTACAGGAAGGAATTACAGAATTACATTGTGCTCATGCCCTAAAATCTATGTGCTAGCTGCTGGTTTGTTGTGAATTTGTACCTGTTGTTGTTGTTGTTGTTATTTCCCCCCTGTAGACCTTTGTGTATTGTCTCAGAATCCATTATTGACTTATATTGGACTGTCTCTCTGAAATGAGAGACAGTCTTTCATAAAAAGGAATACTGTGCTGTATATAGTACCTTGAAAATAACAGATATTCCCTAGTTGTGGGTTTGGCACACCATTTCTTATCACACTCGGATCAAACTTGCCCATTACAAAATGGAAAAACTATATTTAAAGAGGACAGTTGTTTCCATAAACCAGATGTTTCCCAATGGAACAGACTTTTTCCCCGTTTGTTTGGAATTCCCTTGTCCTTTCCATCCTTTGACTGTGGAAGGCTGCAATCCTATACACACTTTCCTGGAAGTAAACCCCATTGAACACAGTGGGACGTACTACTGAGTAGACATGCATAGGATTGTGCTGGAAATGAACTCTACCCCCCACTCCACCCTCACCCTTTTTTGCTGCATACAAAGCCATCATTTATGCCTGAACATAATCCTGAATCTGGTCTCAGTACCAAGGCTAGTTCCTGGAATGTTTTGAAGTGATGATTGAGTGCCACTGGGCATATGCAGAGTGCCTTTTTCTCACAACCAAGCAGTTACAGCCACACACAGCCAAATATGTTTGAACCCCAGGACTTTTCTTTTTAAAAATTAAGCATTGCTGGCCCAGTTAAGAACAACAGCCCAGAAGACACTTGCATCCCATTGGGTTGATCCAGCTCAACCCAGCTCTGTAGAATTGTGTATGTTGGTTAAGTGACATGCAAGATAAACATTTTTTCAAGGAAAAGTAGCCGTGAAAATCATGAAAGCCTGCCGCATTCTCCAAAACAAGCCCTCTCAAAGTACTCATCATGCATATCTTAGCACCATTCCAACATCCAGTTGCAAAAATGTGGCCACGTTGTAAAAACGAAGCAGTTTCCCCATTCAAATAGATGTGAAAACTACACATTTTCCCCTATGGAGGGGGAAAGCGGGATATAAATTCAATTAATAATAATAATAATAATAATAATAATAATGTTGTTGTTGTTTTGGAGGCAGGTTGTATATTTTCTAGTATCTATTCTATATGTTCAGTTTTTCTCCATGAATGCTGACCACATCCCTGCTCAGTCCCTTTTGCATGGGTCAGCCACTGGGCCAAATCTCTTGCCAACCCAGAAGAAAAAGAGGAGTGTAGGGGGAAAATGTTGCTGAAATGGGACTGGCATGTAGATTTTCATGACTTGTTACAATTGTAGACATTGAGTTTATGGGATTTTCCGTCATGTTGAAATAGAAGATAAAAATAAAGAAATACAAATACTAAAACTTGCCTGGAGAGATTCCTTTCAAACTCGGTTCAAAGATGTTATGGTAACCGCTTCTCAGGATTGTCCAAAACAGTCAAGCACAAATACTTCTTTAAGATCTGCTTTACGTTTCATCCCAACTTGGGACCTTATCAAAAGCTAAAAGAACACTCAGCGGCGTGCTGGTAGCTGGTATTTGTATTTCTTTATTTTTATCTTCTATTTCAACATGATGGAAAATCCCATAAACTCAATGTCTACAATTGAAATGGGACTTGTCAACTGGCCCTTAGGTGAATGGAGCCTGGACTCTTGACCCATTGACCCTTAAAGAGCCTGGACTCTTGACCCTGGCCAAATACTTGCTGACCAGGCAATGAAATGAGTGAATGCTATACACCCAACAGCATCTGTTGGTGTTACTCTATACACTATTTCCCACCAGGAAAATAGGGGTGCTGTTGACCTCTCTCCAGCTTATTTCCCTTGTCCACTCAAATGGTGCTGGTCCTGAACACACTGCCTTGGTTTTCCTCTCCAAGACTGCAAGATGGGCGACTTGTTTAATTTCTAGATGGGGAAGCACTAGCCACATTTTTATGTTTGTTGTTTAGCAAGCCCATCCCTTGTCGCTCAACTCCTTGAGCACAGTAAAACCTTCATTATGTGTGCTGCCGAAAAGAGCTCCTGAAGAGGAGCAGCTCTGTTCAACACACACACACACACACACACACACACACACACACACACACACACACACACACACACACACACACACACACACACACACGAGAGAGAGAGAGAGAGCAATTGCTGTTCCTTGCTCCAGGCTGCTGTGATCACAGTTGCAAAGTGCCGGGGGGGGGGGGCAATTTGACAAGTTGTCATTGGCTCAGCTGTTGAAAGCTGTTCCCCATATGTGTGACTTTGGAGACCCATGTCATCTTGTGAAGTGTGATGGAATAAAACATGAACTTCAGCAGTGTGCAGGCAGTCCAGTTTACTCCCCAGTAGCTTCTCAACCAAGGTGATGATATGTTCCTGTACGAACTCGCCAAGGGGTAGCCGTGTTGGTCTGTTGCAGCAAAAAATAGCCAAGAGTCTCGTGATACCCTGAAGATGAACCGTTTTATTGTGGTAGAAGCCTTCATGGACCAGAACCTATTCTGTCGGATGCACAAATTGTTATTATCAGCTGGCAGATATATATACACATACACATGCGCCCACACATGCACGCGCACTGTGGATACATAGAAAAAACATGAAAACAGTGAAGTCATGAAGGAGATTGTGGCTGCAATCCTATCCACATTTACCTGGGAGTAAGTCCCATTGACTATAATGGGACTTACTTCTGAGTAGACATGCATAGGATTGGGCTCAAAGGCTTGACATTTGTGCCATCTTAAATGCATACAAGACAAGAAGCATTGTGACATTCAGTAGCCCCAGAACTGCCTGAAGATGACCGTCCTATTGGAAGGCGGTCATTCCAGTTCAGCAATCTGAAATATGCATGCAGAATTAGGACCAAAAGCCTTCTTTGAGGGGGAAACCCTTTGTATCCAGTAATCCCAATTATGCATGCAGTTCTAGATCCAATCCAATATTGCAGTAGGAGTTTGTGACCCCCTCACAGCTACATTCATACAAACGCCATCCTCCATAGTGTTGGGGAATGTGTGAACTCCCTGTAGGCACTCTCCCTTTCTTGTTCAGTGACATAGTGTGAGAGGCGGGCAAAGGAAAAGGGGGAGCAACACCTAAAGAATGTATTGCTCAATAAGCTTCATGGCTGCTGGTTTAGATGGCTTTGGATGGAACTGTCAATGGTATTATCCACAGCAGCTAAAAAAATTAAGCTTCCATATTCAGTGGCAGTATACCTCAGAACACCAGATGCAAAGAGTGGTCAGTAATGCCCATACCCTCCTTGTGAGAGAGTGCAAGGAGCACTCTCCTTGTGCTTGGTCAGTCAGTGTGGACAGTGGACACCATGGGAATGCACTACTAGGTGGAGTGTGGTCTGATCCTCAAGGCGTGTATCTTCGTATAAGCTTTGTGACAGCTACTGCTCTGGTGGAACTCTGAATCAGGCCATTGTTTTGCTTATCTGCTTTGAGTTTTTGGGGGGTCAGAATTCCAAGATGACTATCCTGAAATTACAACTCTACCTGATCCCACGTTTTAGGCACACGCCCTTGCGAACTATTCTGGATGATTCCTGGACATCATTGTGTTTCTCAGGCATTATGAACTCCTTCAGAGATAATTATCTTGCTATTGTTTCATAATCACTTACTCAGGATGAAAGAAGTTGTTACCTGTCCTTCAGATCACTTCAATGTCTCTTGAACTTAAGAAATTCAAGGATGACATGAGTTTGGAGGTTGTTACTCCAGCTGCAGGACTGTAGCCACAAGAAAGCTGGTGGGGGCCTGATCTCCTCAAGGTTATTTTAGGCTCCTTGCTAAAATTTCAGTTTTACTTACAAAAAAAAAGTCCTTAGCTCTTTTCCTTGTGGAGGCATAAAGAAAAGCATGCAGGCAGTATCCTCTTCGGGGCCAGTTTGGGTGATATTTTCAGTTTTGCACTGGCCACACTCAGTTAAGGACATGTGCGCTCGCAAGCGCTTGCACATCTTGGCAGGTTTGCTTCATTGCATGGGGAGGGGTTCTCAGCTAGAAGTATCATCTGAACTGGCTACTGGCTGCTCAATATGAAGTAAAACTGTTCCCAATTCCCACCATTCTGTCCAGTGAATAGAAAGGTACTGGGGTGACTATCCAGGGCTATAGGCTGCATACGCAGTCCTGTGGGCTGAATATACTGGCGGATCTCGTGATCTGCCAGCGTATCCTATTCCTGCAGTCTGTTGGCACAGTAGCAGCTCCATAGAGCTTCAGCCAGCACAATGTCCAGGAGGCCTTGTACAAGTGCCAGGTAAGTTAGCAGCAGAGGAGGATCATGGGCAGGGCAGGGCAGGCTGGGGTGGATCTCAGCGGCAGTGGCATCCGCCGAGATCTAGAGCCCCCAGCCTGGGTTTGACATGCCCCCTAGGCCTACTGGTTTTATGCCAGCAAAATAGCTGGCATCGATCTGTGTAGGCCCATTGGGGCCCAAGGAACAGCAGAGGTTGCGTCGACACCACTGTACCCCGCAGGCCAGCTGACGATAGGATTCAGCTACTAGTACTGTAACTCTTTCAATTTTGAAAGCTTAAATAGTACTTTACTAATATTGAATACAATTCAATCACTTAGGCCACTTGCATTTATGTTCTGGCTCTTCAGCAATTGTCCCTCACCTCTGCCACCACATTTTTGGCTATTCAGAACAACTAATTTGTCACCTAAATACCCTCTCTTCACAATGCAGCACCAAAAGGAGTAGTTTAGAGCAGGGGTTCTCAGCCAGTGGTATTAGTACGACCAGTGGTACTTCGGCTGACTGCTGGTGGTACTTGGACTGGCGGACCATCGGAACCCCCCTCTGACGCGGTGCTTTTGGCAGCGCGTTTTTGCTCCCGAGAGGTTCCTGGTTTGACCAAGCCTCTCAAGAACACTGAGAAGGGCCCTCCCACCCGCCCAGAGCCTCCTGCCTGCATTTTCTGCCCTCCGAAAACCTGAACACCCGACGTAACTGGCAATGATGTCATCGCCAGTCATTTCTGGTGGTACGCAGCAGGAGAGTGGCACCAGAGGTGGTACTCGACCAGGAAGGGGTTGAGGACCCCTGATTTTGGGGAAAATATGTAGACTTGGATCCAGAGAACTGCAAGGTGCACGCTGCTTGCGGAATGGGGTTTTCATGCCACCGCCTCCATTCTGAAACACCTGGCTTGGTGTGGGATAGTGTGGGGTGTGGCATGGGGGGCTGCTGATGGACGGAGACATCACAGCAGAAATCCTGTTTCCCCCTTACATGAGCAGAAGTGCTGTTCCAGTCATGCAAACACCGGTAAGAATCCAGTTCATTGGTTATATTACTTTTCAGTCCCTAATTGCTGTTATGAGGAACTGCAAACCAATCCACACTTCAAAAGCTCTGTAGAAGTTTTCTTTTCCAGCAACGATGCCTTATTAAACAGACAGTATTTCCTTAAAATGTTTGAGGAAATTAAACTATGGTAAATAAAGGAAAGTACTCCCGAGACCATACCATGCCAAAAGAGTTATAGCTCTCCCTTGGGGATGAAAATATATTAGATCAGAATGTAAATGCTTGTGTGCCTTGGCTGTGTTTAGAGTTTGTGCAGTAGTCTGTGTCTTTTTTCAACCATCTGCTGTTAAAGTTTTAATACCTTATATGATTGTCTTTATACTAATGACTGTAATTTATGTTCACAATATTTTTGCAAAGTCCTATGGGACAGTACATGAAATATCTAGCAGAAAAAAAGCATTCAAAAATATATATTTCTGGACAAACAACTAAGCTTAAATGTGATCATTTTTATTAGTATTTTTATTGAATTTTCACAAATATTTAAATATTTACAAAGTATTAAAAAAATTAAAAGTTGCAAAAATGGGGGGGGGGGAAGTAACTGAATTTCAGTTAACTGTGTCCTTAGATGTTTGTCGAACATGTTTATTTTGTGTTGGCCCTCACAAAGGATATATAAAACGGATATGACCAGGTCAAAGTGTGTGTACTCAGCGAGAATTGCTTTTTTCCTGGGGGGGATACACAGCCGGCATGGCAATGGAGGTGTCCTGCTTTCACTTCCCCATAACAATGAGGCTTTCCATCTTATTTTTTATTATTTATTATTTTTCACATTTTTATACCGCCCTTCCTCCAAGGAGCTCAGAGTGGTGTACATATTTCCTCCCCTCCTTTTTGTCCTCACAACAACCCTGTGAGGTAGGTGGGGCTGAGAGATAGTGACTGTCCCAAGGTCAGCATTCTAGCTGGACTAGAGACCTTCAGTTTAATCAACAGTACAGTATTCTTTTGGATGGTAATTTTGCCAGAAGTTATAGATTCGACACCCTGAGAAGTCCCACACCCTGAGGAGTCCCACGGGTGGAGGGGAAAAGCAGTCCTGTTTATTGCAACCTCCAGGTGCAACACTCTTCCATTCCACCATGAAGAATCCACTCCCCATCACAGCCTGAAGAATATAGCATGGGGTAGGCTGTGATGGGGAGTGGATTACAGTGGGGTGCGTGCTGGGGATTGGGGCTGGCAGTCAGAAGAAGAGCTCCCCTCTCCTTGCTTCTGGAGCTCTCTGGCAACCTGCTCCTTCTCCATCCCTTCCCCTCCCTTATAGGGGAGGGAATAAAGGTAGCGTTATCAGTCTCAACCACGACAGGTGCAGACTGTAACCTGTAGAGAATGGATGAAATAGAAGTCTTTTTTCATTACCCAAGAAGCTTTCCCTATTGGAAAAGGCACTTGCCATTCCCACCCTGACTATGCCTTGGAAACAGGAGACTTTTCTTGTGTGTCACAATACCAGTCTGAGAGTGTTTTAGAGGCTTCTGATTAGCATGCTACATGGGGAGACTTGGCTGTTTGGGGGGGTCATATTTCCATGACCCCAAACACCCAGGCCTCCAAAAGCCTGTTGGAGAACTTGTCTAGCAGGCAGGTTGCACTTCCCATGCGCCATGTCTTTGTAATTCCGTTTTGTGCTTTACGTAGTATTCATTTTGTTTCAGAAAACAATTCCTGGCATTTAAGGGAATTGGACAGCTCTCTGACCAGCTGAGTAATCCAACCAACTGAGGGTGCCTCAGAGAGCCGGTTTTTAGCTTTAAAACAGCACAGGGGATAAGAGTGAGCCTTCCCCTCCCAACCAGGGTCGCCTCCCCCCACCATAAACTGGTTTGAATGAAAAAGTGGATCTACTGGCACTCCACTAGCTGAGGTAATGGCAGCTAGATGCCTTTAAAAGGGGTTTGGACAGATTTATGGAGGAAAAGTCCATCACAGCTTACAAGCCTTGATGGGGAAAAGCAACCTCCTGGTTGTAGGAGTAGGTTTTCTCTGTGCCAGGTGCAAGGGAGTGGCAACAGGATACAGGTATCTTGTTATCTTGTGCTCCCTGAGGCATCTGGTGGGGCTACTGTGTGATACAGGAAGCTGGACTAGATGGGCCTTTGGCCTGACCCAGCAAGGCACTTCTTATGTTCTTATATGCCTGTACTCTTGTGGTCAATACAGATATAACTTTAAAATATTTTGTTGTCTTTCTACCCCCCACCCTTTTTTTTTAAAGCAGCTGTGAGGGATCTTGATCCAGATTAGAACATAAGAAAAGCCCTGCTGGATCAGGACAAAGGTCCATCAAAGTCCAGTGTCCTGTTTCCCACAGTGGCCCCACCAGTGGCCCCTGGGAGCAGGAGAGAAAGGCAGACTCCTCTCTTGTCATGGCTCCCCTGCAACTGGTGTTCACAGGCATATTAATTCTGGAGGTAGCACATAGCCACCTTGACGAGTAGCCACTGATAGACCTGATAGGCCACTGATATACCATGCATTTGTCCAATTCCCCTTTCAAGCCATCCAAGCCAGTGGTCATCACTACACCTTGCGGCAACACATTTCATAAACTAATTATGCTTTGCATGAAGAAATGCCTCCTTTTGACTGTCCTAAATCTCCCGCCAGTCAGCTTCAATGAATAACCCTTATCGTGAGAGAGGGGGGAAAGCTCCACTCTGTCCACACCATACATAATTTTATTGGTCTCCATCATGTCTCCCCTGAATCACCTTTTTCCAAGCTACAAAGACCCAGGCACTGTCGCCCTCTTTTTTGCACCTTTTCCAGCTCTACAATATCCTTCTTGAGGTGTGGCGACCAGAATTCGGAGCACACAACCAGAATTAAGTGGTTTTCCCCCTGCACTGCAGTTCTGATGAAGTGGCTATTTATCTCTCTACCATCAGTCCCAGGCCTAGCCATTCCCCACCCCAGGGAATCTGCTAGTTTAAAAAAAAATGAAATGATGGAAAGATGACATGTTTAATGCCACATCTATCCCCTGCTAACCGGGCAAAGAAGCACCTATTCAGTAATCTCTTATATTTAGCAGGGGAAAAATAACTATCCCTATTCACAGCAGCATGGCATCTTTTCCAATGGCTGTTGATGGTATTTCTCGTGTGTGTGTGTGTGTGCATGCGCAATTGTGATCCCCTTTTGACCCAGGAATCATCTTTTGCTGCGTACACCACTTTCAGAACCTTTGTTGTTGAAAAGTGGTGTTTACATATTCTTAATAATGATAATCTCGTCTGATCCTTGATCTTCCATCAGATGTGTGACTCTAGCCATCAAGTCCTAAACAGATCACAGGTCTGGAATCTCTAGGCTGTTCAGTGGTCATTTGGTCGTGTATTTCCCTCGTTATACCAGAGGCGACAACAGTAACAACAAAATTATTTTGTTTATACTGTACTTAATGCATGTGTAAGTACATACGCATCTATTTTAAAATCTAACTTCAACAGTTGCTCATGGCCTAACCGAGCACTCTTTGCTCATCACCAGTCCACAGGGCCAGGCTCTAAACCAATTAGATTAAGAGGGATCAGCAGCTCGGAATCCTCACTTACCTATCCAAGTTCAGGCATAAACAAGATCTCTCCCACGCATGCTGTATGTACATGGCGTACTGTGTAGTCTCTGTCCCGACTCCAAAGAAGCAGCAATAAATACCCCAGCAGACATAGATAATGCGCAGATTTAAGGCTGTCCCCTGAATGTTTATATTCCGCAGCCACAGTTCTGTATTGCTGCTCGAGACAGATGTCCGGAACACATCATAATGAATCTATCAAGTACCATCTGCTCTCAAATTGTCTGACACCAGCAGCCTCTCCTTATTGCTGGGCATTGACCTAAATGTTTACACTTGTATTAGCATGTCTGACAACATCAGTACGTTTGTACAAGGGATTTTCTGAGCACGTCTCTCCCTTCCATATGACGAGAAATGTGTGCCAAATAAAATGTACACTTTGCCTCCTTTCCATGGAGCAACTGCAGCGCCAATTGCATTAATTCCGGAGAGCTTTGACGCTTTCTGTATCGCCCAGCTTCGTCCGTCGCCGTTTCCCAAGGACATGAAAGGGAAAAAGAAACATTTGCGGTTCAATAGTTCTCTTTTAGTCCCAGTGACCCTCCTGGTGCCATATGCCAGACATCTGTCTTTTATTACATGCAATCCAGGCTCCTTCAATGACAGAAGAGATGAATTAGCCCTCTGGTTATGCTAATTTTCATGTGTAACCAACCTTTTATACAGACTTTAACAACTGGACGCCTTCGGCCACAACCTTGACTTTACTTACGAGCTCTTAAATCAGGGTTTTTTGCTAGACTGTGAGTGCTGCCCCACTCTTTAGGCAACTGGGGTTTCCAGATCCATGAAAGCATTGTTTAAAGAGACATGCTTGCGAGCATACGGCATCCACACTTTGGGTGGCAACAAATGTGCAATGCCAGTATACATGCTGCGTGCTCTGTCCTGTGTGCTCTGTCAAGTGTGGAGCTGCCACACGCATTTTCAGGATTGCCCTCTCCAGTGTATACGCCCCGGTGCCTTCATCAGATCCCACATGCATCTCAGGTGGCAGCCTGCATTTCACAGCTTGCAGAACAATGGGAAATAACCAAAGTTGCTTCCACATTAGGTCCCTCTAGTGATGCTGAGATGCTGCTCTTCTGCAATCAGCCAGAAGCATAATTATAACTGTGGTTCCATGTAGCACTTAATATAGTGCTGTATTTCTTATAAAAAAATGTGGCAGTGCCCTGGGCAAGATTCTAAAATATAATTACTCACAAGTAAGACCCTGACAGCAAAGGTCTTGCATCTCCCTGCAAATGTCCTTTTCATAAGTAGTTTGCCCGTTCTTTTAGAAAGAAGCTGTGGTTCATCTTTTGTTGAAAAATTGTCATTCAGTTCCATGGACTTAAGCAATCATTGCCCAATATGCCATTTCTTGGCAGGGTGCTAAAACAAGTAGTAGTGATGGAGCTCCAGGTTTTTCTGGGTGAGACTGATTGTTGATCTAGATTCCTCTTAGTCTGGGTCTGGGGACAGAAATTGCCTTGGTTGCCCTAGTGATGAAAGAGCCCAATCTTATGGTTTCCCTGCTATAGTGTACAGCCGCACCAAAACAGGCTGTGCTGCATGCTATGGGTGGGGCGATCAGGAGGCCTGTGAGAGGAAAGGGAAAATGTTTTCCTTTACCCTTCCATGAGCCCCTCTGCTCTTTGCCCAAAGAGACAAAGGGGGCACATTGAATAACATCTGGCACAAGTCGCACACGCCAGTTGCCACCCCCTCCCTCCTCCAGCACGCCCCTGGCCCTCCTCCCATTACATCCACCCCCTGCCCCATTAAACCCACCCTGCTGATTCACCTCTGCCATTGGGCCTTCCTCTTCCCACCGCCTCACACTGGGCCTCCGCAGCCTCTTCGGTGGTGGTCTGGAAGAACACGAGTCTGCACGCGTCGAGAGCGCCTTTCACAACAACATAGGATTGGGCTGTAGGAGTTGGACAGGGTTAGCATGACCCTGTTGCTTCTCCTGGATCTCTCAGGACCATTCAGTCCCACTGACCATGCTGTCTTTCTGCTCCACCATACAAGGATGTGGGACACCATTTTTCAGTGGTTACGTTCATTCCTAGGGGACAAGTTCAAAAGCTGCTGTGGGTAGACCTGTGCGAAACGTACAGTACCGCACCCCCTCTAGGAATGCCACTGGGTAAATGAGAGATGGGGACGCTGCACACCTGTGTGGAAGTAGGTTCCCTCGAACTCTGTGGGTCTCACTTCTGAATAACCATGCTTAGTATTGTGCTCCATTGGTTTTTAGCATCAGGTCACAGGCTTGGTTGTGAAGCTGAACTTCATCAAGGGCTCTTCTGCCTGTCTGCATGTATATGCCTTGGGCATTTGCCTTTCGGCATAGGAAAAGGCGGGTTATAATTTTTTTAAATAAATAAATAAATACTTCAAAAAACAAACAAACCCATACCTTTGGCTTATGGGGTGCCATAGCATTCCATCATGTCCTACATGTTTCCATTGTGTAAAGTGATGCAGAGATTTGGGCTGCAGAGTCATCATCAGTATGCTGATGCCCCTCCAGTCCACCTCTCATTTAAAGCAGATCCTAGGGAGACAATGGAAACCCTGAACCTGTGCTTGTTGGCTCTATGGCACTGGATGGGTAAGAACAAACCAAAGGCAGAGGTGCTGTTGGTTGGTGGATCTGTGGGAAGGGCAATGAAATCAAATCAAGATTGCTGAGAATGGAGGCTTCAGCTAAACCTGTGGTTAGAAGGAAAGGGGTGGTAAATGTATTGGCGTTCCTAGAGGGGGTGCAGTACTGTAAGTTTAGCACAGGTCTTCTTGGCGTTACACGGTGGCCCTGCCCACTCCTGTGCATTGCCTTCGCTGCTTGGAATGGCTCCGATGGCAAGTGGGCAGGCCACGGTGTAACGCCAAGTAGACCTGTGTGAAACTTACAGTACTGCACCCCCTCTAGGAATGCCACTGGGTAAATGAGAGATGGGGACGCTGCACACCTGTGTGGAAGTAGGTTCCCTCGAACTCTGTGGGTCTCACTTCTGAATAACCATGCTTAGTATTGTGCTCCATTGGTGTTTAGCATCAGGGCACAGGCTTGGTTATGAAGCTGAACTTCATCAAGGGCTCTTCTGCCTGTCTGCAGAAATGACGGAAGCCCTCCCGATGCCCGGAGCAAGGGCGGGGCTTGCGTGACGTCACGTCGACGCCCCCGCCGGTTTTGGTGTCATTTCGGAGCCAAACGGGCTCCAGGGAGGGAGGGAGGGCCTAAATGAAGACGGCCGAAGCGGAGGCGGCGCATCGCGAGGGTAAGTACGCCCCCCGCTGAATGCGCCCCCGCGCCCAGAACAGCTACTCCACGCGCTCCACGCAAGTTCCGCCTCTGCCTGTCTGCATGTGTATGAGGTTGGAATACATTTAATAAATATAATTTGCCATCTGTATGTGTGTCCCTGTGCTAGCAGGAATGCAAAATGTTATTCATTTCTCTAAATGCAACTCAGCAGCTATGTGAAATACCTAAGTGCTTGGCTGTCGCCATTAAAATAGGTAGGGAATCTCATACAAGTGAGTTTTTACCTCAACAGCACTTGGTTATGGAAGTTCTGCTGTTCAGTATTCAAGACTTAGATTTGATCAGCCTTGCACACTTCCTTGTTGAAGATGGCAGGTGCTTGAGTGTGTGTCATGGCCAGGTGCTGTGCGCTGTTTCTTATTCTATTTTGATTTCTGGTTGCAGAAAGCAATAGTTGTTGTCAGTCAGCAGCACTGGAACATACATTTATTTTTGTGTGTCTTACTTTAAAGGCGAAATCCTGTGTAAGGATCCAGCCAGCAGAGGGGGCCGAGATTTATCTGTGGTATCAGAAATATTTTATATTTATGTACTTGAAGTAATGAAAACACTAACATAGCGTTGCGTTTTTGACACACCCTGTGAATGGAAAAGTACAATAATATTATAGGGTGCAGTCAGCCAAGACTTTTAAGCTCCCTTGATTTAAATGATTACATTTTTCCTGCTGAAATCAGTGGGACTTAGTAGTTTGTGCTGTAGCTCTAACGCTGCACAAACTATACAGTGTTAGTTTGCTGCATACTAACTATGCAGCACAGAGGTAGCATAGTTACACGGCCTCCCTGGACTTGCGCTGGACATTTTGCTGGTGCACATCTGAGGAAACCCATAGGGGCCACTGGGGCTCTCCCGGGGGGGGGGGGAAAGGGACGAATGTCCCTTTCTCCCCAAGCAACCTCTAGCCCTTCCGGCGCTGGCCTGATCCGGGCTACGATCCGGGCTAAAATCACGGTGGTGCTGAAAATCACTCTGAACATGCTTGATTAATATTATTCTTCATTATCATCACAAATTCCAAAGCTTCACATGTTCTTTGGTCTTCTGTGGAAGTTAACATCCTTAATTTTTGGTTGGAATCAGGATCATGCTAATTGTCATAATCTGAAACACTGGTTGCTTGAACATTCATGTAAAAGTGGAAAGACAGTATTGCTCACAGCTCCTCATTCATAAATAAAGCACTGTAGAAATGCTGTATACCTTCAACATGAATTTGTTCTAGTCTGATCCTTCCTGTAAAGTACATCTGGTTCTGGGCTGTAATGTATGAGGCTGTCAAACAGAATAGGATGATATTTTGTTGATCCACATTAGCTGAATTGATTTGGGCATGATTGTTTATTAATCTGGTTACAGTGGCAACATTTAAACAATTGGGCACATACCAATTATGTCTAGACTACAGTACCAAGAATGTCTATTTGATCAGGGGCTTTATGAAATAAATTACCCAAACGGACATTAATCCTGTCTGAAAGACGCAACCTGTTTTACAAGGAGCTTGGGAGTATCAAGCAGCTTGTGTGAGGGGAGAGCAAGATTTTTCGCTGGGCATGCATTAATATAACAACAACAACAACAACAACAACAACAACAACAACAACATTATGCACAACCCATGGCATGTTAGTCCACCTTAAGTCCTTTTGAAATGCATATTGGATGCATATTGATGCAATATGTATGCAATATGCATGCATGCATATTAAGAATTTAATGAGACATTTAGGTCCTACTGATTTCAATGAGAATTGCATGCACTTTAGCACCCTTCTTACATTATGCTGATGCTGTAGGAGCTGCTGTAGTACAACTTCCTACACCACCAGGTAACAGGAGAAAGCCCTGGCCATTTAAGAGGAGCCTGTGCTGCAGCTCCCCCCTTCGTTAATGTTGCCCTTCTGAGGAAATAAGGCAGTGGTGGTGTGGGGTCAAACTGCAGTGTGAGCTCCCACATGGTCTGGGGCTTCTCGTATTACTAGCTCAGCAGTCCGGGAAACATCTCCCATACCTCCAGTACAATATAAGAAGAAGACTCTAAGTCTTAGGGGTCAGTCTGCACATGTAATAAAAGGTAGTGGAAATGAGGTGAAAGTCCTGGACTGTACCATTTCAGACTACCCATGGAGTTTACATTTTTGAAAGCTTACCTGTCTAGGAATCTAACATACCAGAAAGGATGGTTCTAGCCCAGCCCTAATATGCTGGGTTTTTACTTGCAGGGAGTTTTTCTGCATGGAGGGGGCATTCAGGGATGACACCCACAACCTGAAGTGGTTCAGTCTATATTACCACCTCAGGATTCTACCCCCTCATCCTGCTGCATGTACAGACCAGGCCGTGAGTTGTTCAGGGCTGCCCCCCCCCCTCCTCTGACAGAGTGTCATATGTGCTGTGTGAAGCGAATGGACAAGGTGAAATTCCGGCACCTAAACAGGATTGCGGATGGGGCTGCCATGAATGTGTAGAAATACTGTACCTGCCTTTTTGCATTTGTGTTTTAGAACTCTGACAAGCACTTATTCCACTCACCTTGTTAGAAGAACAAAATAAGCAGGCCTGAGTCTATGCTGCAATTCTATAGAAACAAAGGAAAAACATGGTCTTAGGCACAAAATTCAGCTTTCTAAGAAGCTCAGCTGCTTGGGTGTTTTTAATGCAAATTTCTTTCCCTTATCATTATGATGCTTGGCTTAAAGATAGGTGGAAGACATATGGCAACATTTCAGAAACCAGGATGGTTGCTGAATAAGTTCTCTCTGAGAAATGGAAGTTTTAGCCTCCATACAGCTTTGGAGGTCTTCTAGCCAGTGTGGAAGCAAAATAAAGCTTGAAGAATAACAAAAATTGCTCTGTAAATAACAAAAATTGCTCTGTAAATTATGCAGCTCAAGAAAGTCGTTAACGTGTGCTTGGTTTGTAGAATTGATACCGCTTAAAACCTGACAATTTTTTCTTGTTGTAGAATTTTGTTTTAGTGCGAATGGCGCGTTTATCGACTTGCTGATTGCATCTCTATACCACTTTTCATCCACAAAGGAAACTTGCAGTATTCAAGCAAATCAACCAGCCAAAGGTGTTACATGGCAAGAAGTTGCTTCAGTTTCTTCTAGTAGGCGTTGAGCTGACCAGTGTTGCCCTTGCTCTTGTGTTTGGTGCTTGACTGACCCCTTGGGAACCGACTAACTTCTCTCACATATATAGCAAGCAATACTGCTGGAGTCTACTATTACAGATGGGAGGAAATGTGCTAATGTTATAATGATAGTCCTTTAGGCTTGGGTGGCTATTTAGTTTTATTATTATTTTACATTTTACTGCGCATTATAGTTTGACATGTAAAAGGCTTTTCAAACAAGGCAGGTAGATAAAAGTGAGTCTGTAATTACAAGTGCATTGCATTTCTAACATAATGATAGGTTGGAAACATAATTAGAGTTACAGTACTGCTGAGTATATATCCAGTTCCATCCGTGGGCTAACGCTGCAATCCTTTGCATATTTCCGGGGTATAAGCCCCATTGAGCACAGCAGGAGTAAACAAGCATAGGAATGTGCTGAAGGATTGTGTTGCTGTAATGCTGAACATGTAAAATTAATTTAATTAATGAATTTATATATTATTATGAAATTAATGTTCACGGAAGAAGGCTAATTGAAATTTTCCCATACCCTTTTACCAGTCAGTATATAGTGGACCCTGTCTACCGTGGGTTCGGGATCTGTGGATTTGACTCATTGCAGGACCTGTAAGGTCCACCTGAAAAATGCTGTAAAAAGCAAAAAAAATGTTTTTTAAAAAAACATGTGTTTTTTTAACCTTTTAGAAGCAAACCGCTGCATGTTCTTGCTTATAACAGGCTGAAATCGCGCGCTGGAAGCCTCTTCCGGGTCACGCGACTCCCCCCTCCCCTCTCCCAAGGTCATCCCAGAATGTACTGCAGTGCCCCCTTTTTCCCCTTTCTACACTGTTTTTCAGGTGGACTCTGGTATCCGTGGAAGCTCGCTATCTGCAGGGGGCAGGGCCTCTGAGAGGAATTTTATCAGGGTGTGCAAAGTTTCTTTTGGGCCCCTTCTCAAAGGAGGAGGGGTAAAATGAGGTGGGTGGCATTGGGGGTGGGTGAAACGGGGGTGGGGAGAGGGGAAACAAGATGGGGGGAGAGCTGCAACGGCCAGAAAAATCTCCAGAGCCCAGGTCTACCAGGCTTCCCGATGCAGAATCCAGATCTACCTGCCCAGTAGATCTGGCCTCCTGGTTGGAGTTGGCCTAGTTTTTCACGATCCAAGTCCACCCATCTGGGGGTAGAGCAGCAAGTCTGGGTAAGATTGGAAAATGTTCCAGAGCCCCTCCTTTGGCTCCCAGGCCCCCTTTGTGACCTGGGCCCAGGTACAATTTACTCCCTGTACCCCCCCTTTCATTGGCCCTGGCAGGGGGGGGGGTCTGGAACGGAACGGATAGCAAGGTCCGATTGTACCTGCGAACCAAAGTACATGTTATCTTTACATGCTTCTCCCTGGTCTGCTTGTTTTTTATTCTCTAAAGAGCAAGCACCAGAAGGGTGATCTGGAGCAGGGCCACAGTCTTGAGGGAGGGCTTTAAGCCTTTGCTCCCACCACAGTCCAGGTCCAGGCTGCTCCGCCACCCCCCTCCCTGAAGGCTCCTGTTCACCCCAGGAGAAACGTTTGGCAGTATTTACTGTCTGCTTAGAACAAGACTGCAAATGTAGAGTCATGAGAGAGGGAAGGGCTTGGGGAGGGAATAGTGAGAGAAGCAGCATCTGTAAGATGACACTCTAGGGTCCTGGGGAAGGAGGGTGGTGGATACTGAGGACAAAGGCGGGGCATGGAAAATGCGGGAGGAACAGTTGTGGAGGAGGGTTCCTGAAATGTGAGAGCAATAGAAACAGAGGAGGGTGGAACAGATGTGGGAATTGTGGAGGAACAGGAAGAACACACCAGTCTTTTGGCCAGTGGTCAGCAACCATTGATCTAGGCCACGAGAGCAATAATTCAAAAGAAGAAGGCAGTGTGTGTAATTCTGGATATTTTGACGACTTGAGATTTTGAAAGAATTCATGGAAAGAATTATATGCAAAAGAAAGGAGGCTTGCCAAAACAAGATAAAGAGCTCACTTCCTCCGAGTCTGGAATTTTTTTTTCCTCAGCTCATTGTGAGTGAACAATGCAGATGTTATATTCATATATATATAAAAAAACAGAGAGCTTTAAGAGGACAGTATAAAATCCTATAATACACAATAGATTGTATTCATCCTAAAAAAAACATGTTGTTGATTGAAACCCATTTTGTCCATCAACATGATTACAGTATTTCTTAGTTCAAATGTACAGTGCAATCCTATGCATATTTACTTTGAAGTAAGTCCCAGTATGTCTAATGTGGCTTACTCCAGGTACATGCTCAAAGGGTTGCTCAAAGGGTGGCTAAGCCTCCCAAGCCTTCCAGTCTTATTCATTAAAACTATTATGCTAAGTTATATGATCTATACTAACTAGTGCATATGTTTAACTTATATCCTCATTTGGGCACAAGTGTTTTTTTTTGTATTTGTGTTGTGGGTGAAGCGACCTGAAATTATTTTTAATCAAACATCTTGCCAGTTTACATTTAGAATAGTGAAAGACATGCACATGCACACATGCAGCAAATGTAAAATGATGAAATGTTGCCAGTTTCTCTAAATGCAGATGGTATATTACTCCTCCCCATTTAAGTAAAATCTAAGCATGTCTTTCAAAACTATGTATACTGAAATTGTATCACAGTTACATACACACTACATGCCAAGTTTTGGGAAGAAGTGGAACAAGGGAGGGGAGTTTGGCCCTCTCAGAATAAATAAACATAGGTTTTAATTACTGCAGGCAAACTGTAAATTTGCAAAGTTTCATTTTCCTGCATTGACCTGAAGTTGAAATACTGCCGCAAGCTGCAGTAGCACCAGCACAAGCACCGCTATATCCTGTGGACAGTTGGGGACCATGTAGGGACAGAGACGTAAGGAATAGATTTCTTTCTTTATCCTACTCTGCACATGCATGGTCTCCAATGGGTCTACTAAGATGTGTGCCTCCTATTTTGCTGGTGCAAGTCCGAGCAGACCCGAGGGGGCGTGTTGAGGGTGAAATGGCAGTCATGATATCAGCAGAGAAGGCTCCGCCAATACCTGCCCATGACACAGCCCCCAGAGCTCCCCCACCAATAGTGGAGCCCGTGGCAGACTGCACCAGCTGCTTCGCGGTAGCTACGCTACTGATAACTACCACCTTGAGCTGAACCTGGCAATGAATTGGGAGTCAGCATAGATCAAACCAAATCGATGCAATATGCTCCACATAATCAGTAAAACTTAGTATTTGTATTTTGCTGAGTATATACAGCAGATTTTAGCTTTAATATGGAGGTGGGGTGGAGGAAGATAATGTAAAGGAAACTCTGTGCTTTACTTATGAGTAGCACCTTCCATAATGACTGTGAGTCTGTCTGCCTCCAGAACCACTTTGCAAACACAAGTGAAGAGGAAGCAGAAACAGAAAAGGGAGAGGAAGGAGGACGGTATGCCTGGGACTGAGAGGGAAAAGTGCAGTCTTCAGAGGCTTGTGAATCAACCATTCTCCCCCAATGATTTGCCTCATTAGCAGCATTTCCCTCTCGCTCAGTAGGATTAGACACAAGATGAGAAGGACTTGCAGTCTGCGCATGCACACATGTGTGCAGAAATGATAGCAGAGAGAGGTAAGGGGACTAAAGAAAGTATAATGTAGTGGCAATGGAGCTTGATTCCTTTGATGGATTTTATTCTTGGTTTTAAAGTTTGTTGATAGCCGCCTTGTGTGTGTCCCATTGTGTAGAAAAGTGGAACCTAAAAGTATATTATAAAAATAAATAAACCTGAGAAGGGATGTTAAGGCTGGCATCTTTGTGGGCCATGTAGCTTTTCACGCATGTTCCCAGCATTTGGTGAGCATCTTGCTAGTGCTTACATTGCTAGTGATTATATTGCTAATTATTATATTGCACAGTCACCCCCATATGCTTAATATCTTCTGTTCTGTTTCGAACCAATGGGACCAGTAATATGTATAATGCTAATTTCAGCAGTGGCCTCATTCTGCCTCTGCTTATGCTAATGAGGAACTAAGTGATCACTTCCCAGAGAAGCAGAGTTAATTAGGCAGGTCCTGTCTGATTTTGGAAACCCTACTCTGACATATCATCCATATTAATGAATATATTCTCACAGCATGGATAGAGCCAGTGTGGTCCTTATTTTGACAAAGGTATTTTTGGAGGATTGCTTGCTCAGCTTCTCACTGGAAGGCTGTACTCTAAAATTTCCATCTTCATAAACTCAGAACCACCAACCCCCAGGCAACAAAGTAGCACGTTCATGATAAAAGGGGAATGATTTTGAACATCTACGTTGAGTCTCCTATAGCTTGATTTTAAATTATTGCAACCCTGTTGATAATTGATTGTTGTTCCACGTGCAGATCGATCTCCGAGCCACCGACGTCAGGCTAATGCGACAGCTACTGATCATCAACGAGAGCATCGAATCCATCAAGTGGATGATTGAAGAAAAAGGAGCCATCGCCAGCCGGGGCAGCAGTTTGAGCGGCAGCCTCTGCAGCTTGCTGGAGAGTCAGGAGACCTCCCTGAGAGGCAGCTACAACAGCTTACAAGACTGTAGTGATGGGCTGGACGGTATCTCCGTGGGGAGTTACCTGGACACTTTGGCCGATGATGTCCCAGGTCAACGTACCCCTTCAGACATGGACCAGTTCAGTGACTCTTCTCTGATAGACGACTCACAGTCCCTGCAAAAACATCCCAAGATCGAGTCTGATGAGTACTACTGCTTTGGTTAAGAAAAATGAGACTCTATGAGGGACACGTGTGCACTTGTATTTATGATTCTTCTATGCTGCTATTTGTTTTAAGCATTTTAAAAGCACCTTTATAATGGACAACTTATTTTAAATCTGCTTTAGTCTGTCTGTCTGTCTGTCTGTCGTCTGTCTGTCTGTCTCTCTCTCTCTCTCTGATGCTGCTGCTGTTGCTTCTAGATCAGGGGTTCTCAACCTGTGGTACGAGTACCCCTAGGGGTACGTGGACCAATGGCAGGGGGTACGCCAGAGCCTGCCCCTTATCAGCATCAATCAGTAGCTAATCACTTGTTAATTAGAACTTAAATGCAATCCCGTCTGTCTGTCTGTCTGTCTGTCTGACTGACTCTCTCTCTCTCTCTCTCTCTCTCTCTCTCTCTCTTTCTCTCTCTCACACACACACACATACACACACACACACACACACACACAGAGTTAAATAAGACATTTTTTCACATTTAACATTGTTTTAGTACTTTTTATTTAATGATTAATTAGCTAATTAATTGATTGATTAATCCAATTAATTAGCAGGGGGTACTTCAGAAAATTGGACTGTGATAGGGGGTACCCAGGCCTCCAAAGGTTGAGAACCCCTGTTCTAGATGTTTTTTCCTTCCTCGATTTTTTTCCTCTCTTCTTTGTCTTCTAATTTATTGCTGTGATTTCTTTTTTTTTCTCTTTTATAATATCACTTTCAACCATTTTTTTACAAAATAAAGGTGAGGGAAATTAACTATCTTCAACCTAATGTGTGGGAATGACATTTTTACTGAATTCTATATCTGATTTACAATAAAACTCTTTCTGTCATCTGTGGTTCTGAGTTAAAGATTTTTGACCAATAGTATTATACTGTTTCATAGTTCAGATGAGAATACTAAGGAAATGCCCTAACCGTGGTATTGGTAGATTTTGGTTCTTTGGTGCCAAAACACACACACATAATCCAGGGCCACATAAAACTTCAGGAAAAGCATGAGATAATGATTTCCTGGAACTGTACCACATCTGAATACAGTGGACCCTTTCTATCCACAGTTCCAGAATCCACAGATTTAACTTACCGCGGGTAACTTACCACTGGGTCCACCTTCAAAATGCAGTAAAAAGAGGGGGAAAGCCCCCCCAATCCCCGTTTCTACCTTAAAGTAGCCAAACCGCACCATTTTCAAGCCTCTGTAGTGCTTCTGTGAGCTTAATAACCCACTTCCGGGTCGTGCAAAGGCTCTTCTTCCTCCCAGCCTTGTCTCAGGATGCATCCTCGCTACCGAAATGGATCCCCCGCGGATAGCGAGGTCCAAATGTACAAGTTGCATATTTGAATGCAGTTGCTCTTTAAAAAATCCCCTGCACGTTAAAAATCAAGCTTCTAGGGAGAAGGCCAAGCGAGAACTCTTTTCCTTGACACTAGGTTTCCATAGACAGGATGTTTTGGAAATAGTGGAGTATTGAAGAATGCAGTCTCCCTCTTGCATTACTTTAAAACAAACAAAAACATTAATTATAATTTGTAAAGAATCCTAAGGTCATTTTTTCCCTCAGAAAGTGCAGCCTTGCCCTACTGCAGGTGCCCTGACTAGGCCCTTTGTAAATTCCCCTTTGGAAGTCCTATCTACCCTTGCTGCTCTTGCGTAACCTCCAGGTCTTATAGTATTATTGGCTTTCAGCAACCAAACCTTTATCTCAGCACATAGGTACGTTTAGCTAAAACGTAAAATGCTTGTTCAAGTACCTGAACTATAAGAGAACATAGTTGATGATTGGTTTGGGGGTGCTGAGTTAAGCTGACAAAGGGTGGGAGGCTTTTAATAATGCAATTGGCTTTTTCCCCGCACTTGCTGGCACTTTTATGTTTTATATTACCCTGGCCCAGCTTAATTAAAAAAATTAATCATGTACTGAAAGTTTTCTCCAAAAGTATAGCCCACAAGTAGTAAGCTAAATGATCCAAGTTTCTAAAAGGAGGGTCAGCATAAACTTGTCTGGCTGCATGCTCAAGAACAGCCTAAGGACCTTGGCTGCTAAGTCGTTGGCTAACACAAGAATTTGTACTTAGATAAGAAGAATTCAGAGATATCCTATCATTATTTAAACATTTCAATGATGGCTGATTAACCAGAGCATCAGTCATCTTTTAAATATTGCTAGCCCATCCTATTACGCCTAGCGTCTAGCATGGGTACTGGTTTTGCCTTTGTCTGCATAAATTAACAGCACAATCCTATGCATGTCAACTCAGAAGTAAGCCCCATTGAGTTCAATGGGTCTCACTCCCA
Source organism: Plestiodon gilberti rubricaudatus (assembly GCA_026170595.1). Taxonomy (NCBI): domain Eukaryota; kingdom Metazoa; phylum Chordata; class Lepidosauria; order Squamata; family Scincidae; genus Plestiodon; species Plestiodon gilberti. The sequence continues at coordinate 77,486,467 of JANXHW010000002.1, forward strand.
GATAAGTGTGTATCAGATTGGAGCCTAAATGCTCTTCTCCAACAACAGGTATAAAGTGATTTGCATGCTGAATGTAGTTACAACTGGGAGCAAACCAAGTCTGCCAAGTGCCAAGGCAGGACAGAACTGAGCTCTAACACTCTTTAGGGGTGTGTAGGGGAGAAGCTCTCTCACAAAACCTCACTTTTTTGTGTTGATAGAGAGCAGCTGGACTACAATAGCACAGGAGTGGGGGGAAGACAGGAAAGGTGGGTCAGAATTAGAGTCCTATCCAGCATAGCAATGCCTCCATCTTCTATATTGGCATCTGTATTAGTTAGACCAGGTTTCAGACTGGGGAAACCTAACCTAATTAGGTTGACCTAGACCTAATTCTTAAACCTAAAACCTAATTCCTGCTCAGACACAAAACATATTGACAGCCCAATCCTATTCAAGCCTCCTCCTGACATTGCACTACCTCACAGGGTTGTTGTGAGGACAAAAGGAGGGGAGGAAATATGTACACCACTCTGAGCTCCTTGGAGGAAGGGCGATATAAAAATGTGAAAAATAGATAGATAAATAAATAAATAGCCAGTAATGGGTCTCCTCAGACCTACGCTAGCAATTTTGCTACCTCAAGTCCAAGGAGAGAAAAGGAGCAGGGAGGTTGCAGGGAAGGGGGATAGGATCTGGTGTGGGCCTTTCGCGACAGATCCTCCCCCTCCCACAGCTACCCCGCCCCTGTTACACCCCACTCCCCACCAGGTTTTGCCCCTCCCCACCCCCGTTATGCCCTCCCCCCACCTTCCCGCCGTCTTACCTTTCCTGGCACGTGTCCTGAGTTCTTCTGACGCAGCTTGGAAGGCGTAAGCCTTCCCGCCGGCATCCCCACAGCACACTGACCAGTGCGCTGTCAGGGAGGCTTTTGTGACTGGCACAGACTGCTTTACAGCAGTCAGCGCCAACACACGAGGTGCGCCACCATTGGTCAGCGCACTTAGGGTTGGGCTGTGGGTGACCTTGGACCAGTTACTGTCTCTACCCCTTCCCACACCACTCAATAGCCAGCCTGAAGTCAATAGGTATTAGCAAGCTGGGCCCTTTTTGTCTCACTCATCCACACTGGTTAAGCAGAACCTGGAACCTTGGCAGTTATAGGTGTGCAAATCTATACTCCCTCCTTGCTTGTGTCCCTTTCAACACCCATACTCTGGCAAGCTCCATCCGTCAATTGGAGTAGTACTCACTTATTAAATACTTCTTTAATAACTGACAGAGTCTGCATGTCCTTTACCACATCTGGCTGGAAATAAAGACAAAAGAAAAGTCTATTGCATTTCTTTTATTTTTAGAAAACCATCCAGCTTTGGAAGGTCTCCAGTTTCACAAAATAATATATTCAGGCACCAATCCACTAACTAATTACTAACCTCCCATTTAAAATTAGGTACTGTCAAGAATCCACTAACCCAAGCCAAAATGTACTGATGAATGTTAATAGGTAAAAACGAGAAAATAACACGATAAAAAATTATGAGTTTTAATCTCTCGATAACAGGTCAAGCAAACCAGAGTCTCTTTGAGACACAAATACCTTGAAAGGGTGTGGATTTGGCTGCACATGATTGGCAACAGAAACCTTTCAAACCTCTAGCATGTTATTTTTGGCCTTTCATAGAGCTGAGCTCCAATATCTGAAAAATTATTTAACTCTGCAAGCGGAGACTAAGAAGGCATGTTGACCAAGTTTCCACATCTGTTTGTTCTGAGGCAAAACACACAAAATACCTATTAAGCTCAACTTCTGCTCACACAACGAGACTCACACAACCGAGCCTGACCTCCCTCAAGGCAAGCCCAACTAACATGCTGTTTTGCAGCAGCCATTTTCTGCAAAGAGCCTTCTTAGATGAATGAAACTCGTGCCTAACAAAATAAAACAATAGGTTTTAAAAAAAACTTTGCAGAAAATCTTAAATTAGCAGAGAAGAAGAGAACTGATCAATTAAGGCAATAAAAGTCCAGAAGCAAAGTACCGTAGGGTCAAATGGCTACTGAAATATGATTGTGTCACAGTGCAGTGGAAGACAGGACCATCTGAACTTCCTGGTAGAGGGAGTTCCACAACCAACGAGCTACTACCAAAACACACTAACAGTAGAGTGGTGTCAGGGACTGGCCACATGCTGCACTGGCACAAGGTTTGCTCCCATCAGAGCACCCAGCTGAACTTGCAGTACTGATGCCACTCAGAGAGCCCAATACATGGTCAGGTGGTGGGCAGGGGTACCATGGGGAGGCAGTACAGGGCTGTTCACTAGGGCCCTCACAACTGGTGCCAGCACGGCACGAAGGTTTACTGCAGGAAACATAAGTGTGATGGAGACAGATGCATCTCCAAACGCAAGGGGTGTGTGTGTGTGTGTGAGTGTGAGTGTGAGCACGCACGTGCACGCACTCACGCCAGGCAGTTACATTCATTCAGGCTCCCTGGAAAACATGTCCCTGAGAACCTGAAGATGTGTATCTCACCTTTGCACCGTACACCCTCTGAAGATCGACTCTGGTGGAAATTATGCAAGTAGCATTAACTCCACTGGGGTTGCTGGGATTTCTGTTCCCACTGAAAACGATGCCCTGGAACTTAAGCACCCACAGATGCCTGTCCATTCCTCAGAGAGTCAAAAGTAAGCACTTTGCATTGTAGAAAGGGGAACACAGATGCAGCATGGGCAGCAGCAGCAGACATGTTTCATTCAAGTCTTGGTGAGGAGTCAATTGTATTGTTCACAGAGACTGAAGGCATCATCATCACAGGTGGGCACAGAAAGGCTGATGGGCACATCACAGGTGATGGGCACATCACAGGTGGGCACAGGAAGGAAGGTGGGCACATCAGAGACTGAAGGTTCACAGAGAATGAAGACACAAAGGCATCTTGGAACATGCACAAAAGTCCAACCCTATTTCAAGACAAGCACCAGGCAGTGGTTATGTTTACCGTGGCAAATGCTAGTGTATCCTTGATACCACTAACACATGAAACAGCAGCAGCACTGAAAATCCTCTGATTCTCAAAGAGACCTATGTGTGCATCAGAGTTCCCATGGACCTTTGCAGTGGGTGACATAACTTTTAACTTCTCATTTGTTAGTGGAACATGAAGTAACATTATATTATCCTATAAAATACAGACCGATAAATTTCTAGCCATCCTCTGGAGACATGCTTCCCCCTTTTTAGGAGAACAAAATATTATCTCCTGTTAACAAGGAACGCAATAGGATATTGTAAATATCCCCATCTCATATCAGTTCTACATTTACTATAGCAACAGGGAGCACAAGAACATTTTGCCCAAAACAAATCTCTGCTTTTTATTAATGCTGATAAAACAAAGTCAAGATAAATGTGCACTGGACTTAACCTTTGCTTTAGCCATGCCTTAGAATCCAGCTTGCAAACCCAAGTGAAGAAAGTCTCTCCCCCTTTCCTCATTTTTAATGCTATGTATTAAGTGGAGCCAGGAGAGAGAGAGAGAGAGAGAGAGAGAGAGAGAGAGAGAGAGAGAGAGAGAGAGAGAGAGAGAGAGAGGAGTTTTTAAACAATGGTTATAAATAAACAGAGTATGGGGCTGGCCTTTCCATTGTGTTTTGTTTTGAAAGAAATCTGTCCACCAGGAAATTTCTTTTTTGTTTGTACAGCACCACTGCACAGTATTAATAACTGAACTCTACAAAATCACAATCAAATTCTTCAAGACTAAACACTACATCCATCTCAATTCTTCTTTCTATCCAAGAAAGAATGCCGGACTAGCAGGCCACACAAACCCACACACACACACACACACACACACACACACACACACACACACACACACACACACACCCCTATACAAGAGAATGGGTACAATGTAGGCATGGAACCCTGTCAATATACTGTTACCCTATGATGCATTATCAAGATAAATGCTGTAATTCATGGTATTTTTCCTTATCTCAAGTTGGAAAGGCCCAACCCCAGAATTCCACTGCCAGCCAGGTTTCTTCACTCAAGTCTCAGTAGAAGGGGGGGGGGGAGTATTAGCTGTGGTCAAAGTAGTGGTGATACATTAGACCGCTGTAGGACTCTTCCCTCTCACCTTTTGTCCAGCCCCAAAACTCATGAAAGCAACAAGCACCTTAAAATAATGCTTTTTCCTGGGCAAATTGTGTCTGTCCCTTCCAAATTACTACAATCAGAATGTGCTGAACCATTCAGAAGCCCAGAATCAATGGATGTTTCCAGGATGAGGTGAGTACAAAATGTTACTTCACAAAAACAGTTGTGTGAAGCCCTCTACCATCTAACCATGAAGACTCTTCACAGTTCCCTAGAATTCGCCCTTAATTGTATCTGGAGAAGATCAATAGTTTTCCTCTTGAGACAGAGAGCACAGGACTCGTTCATACAGCCCTTTGCACCCATGACAGACTTGATTTTTCATCAGACTGTGCTGACATTCAGCCAATCAAGTATGGATTGATGGTGGTCACATAACCAGGCTCAGCCCATGGCAATACAGCTGAAAGGCGACACAAGCTGCCAAAACACATGGCTTCAATGGATTTAAACAATGAGGTGAAAAGGCCCCAGTTTGTACTTCAGCATGCAATTCCTCAGCCTATCATTGGTAAAAGGCTACACATCTAAAGACCAGCAACCCAAATCATCCAGTTTTCTTGATTCTCAGCTACTAAATTTACCCAGCTAACAGTGCTATGACAAATTGTATAAGCAGTGGAAAGCCCACAAAACATTCCAGATAAATATCAGAGGAATGTGAAAAACATAATGTACTGGGATGTCTCCCATGTTTCTATTTATTTACAACGATAGGTTGGCTATGCAGTCATAGGAACCAGCTCAGAATCTTGTGAATTGGTGGGAAACTGCTTCATTCAGTGCAGTTTCTCACCAGGCCCTCTGAGGGGGGGGGGGGGTTAAGGGCTCAAGGCCAAATGAGTCCAAAAGGGAGCCCAGGAGCAAAAAAAAGGGGGGCCCAGGAGCCAAATTCACATGAAAGGGAAGGGGCCCAAAAGAAACTTTGTACCCACAATAAAATTCTTCTGCGTGGCCCTGTTTCTCACCACTTGACTATCTATGTGCAATAATGGTGTGAGTGAAGTCAGGGGCTTCAGTGTTTCCCAAACTTTTTCTACATGCGACTCCCTTGACAATTGGCAACCATTGACCGCGGCTCCCCATTACATTATGTTGCTGCCTGCCAATTGGCATTGCACTGTTTTCCGAGAGGATTTTGTGGCACTCCGCGGCTCCCCTGGCTGGTTTCCATGGCTCCCCTGGGAGCCGCGCCTCCCACTTTGGGAACCACTGGGTTAGTTAATTGTCACAAACCCTCCAGTTTGTCCCCTCCACAACGTTTACATTACAAAAGCCAGACTTTTCTGTACAAGGAAATTATAACTAAAACCAACCTCAGAGTTGTTGTTGTTCAGTCGTTAAGTCGTGTCCGACCCTTCATGATCCCATGAACCATATCCCGCCAGGCCTTCCTGTCCTCCACTATCTTCCTGAGTTTGCTCATTTTCATGTTTGTTGCATCGATGATGCTGTCTAACCATCTCATCCTTTGCCTTCCCCTTCTCTTTTTGCCTTCAATCTTTCCCAGCATCAGAGTCTTCACCAGAGAGTTCTCTCTTCGCATTAGGTGGCCAAAATATTTGAGTTTCAGCCTCAGTACCTGTCCTTCCAGGGAACAGTCAGGGTTGATTTCATTTAGGATTGACTGATTTGATCTCCTAGCAGTCCAAGGGACTCTCAGGAGTCTTCTCCAGCACCACAGCACCTCAGAGACCAGGGAGTTATTTAAGTGATAACCAGCCCCACTAGGTAAAGACTATGCAAAATTATTTTATGATACAAAACTATTGTATCTTTGTGATTAAAGTCCAAGGAAAGAATGTAATACAAATAGAGTGAAATTCCTGAAGAATGACTTATTTGTGATCCATATACACTTCAGAAACAATTCCTTCAGATCTTCCTTCTAAGATTTATTCATGCTGGGGTTTTTAATTTTGAGCTTTTAAAAAAAGTGTTTTTACTTAATTGAAAATGTTTTGAATTGCTCGGGTTTTTTTGGCAAGTATCCAGTTAGGACACTCTATTGGAAATAGACCATAGACATTTCCCACTATTCTGGAGCATTCGTGGCCCCAGACTATGCTCGGATAGGTGTCCATTAAATGTTTATCAGATCCACTAATCTTGAACTTGGATGAGCACACCAATCTTTCTGGAAATGAAAGAGGATATCCCAAAAATACGGTAGTAGTTTCTGCATACTCAGGGGACTGTCTAGGTAAGTACACATAGATTATTTTGCAAATTAAAAGTTTTTAAAAGTTGTTTAAAAAAACACCTACGGTATATAACAGCCTAACAAGGGCTTGGTTTGAATTATAATAATCCAAACAACCTGGTCTTCACACAGTTAGGATGAGCACTCCTAACTGTGTGTCACACACTACATGAGCACTCCTGTCCCATTCCCACTCCTAGCATGCCTAGGATTTGCTAAATTGCATGTGTGTTGAGGTGGATGTTTTGTCCTAACTGCCCTTTCATGCAATTTATATAGTATAAATTGCATGAACTGCTTTTCAACTGCTTCAAGACAGCACTCTAGTACTCCAACAGCCTCCTTGGAAGCTGGTGGAAAGGAGAGATAGAGCTGGGTGTCATCTGCATATTGGTGACACCCCACTCCAAATCCCCAGATGACCTCCCCCAACATCTTCATGTAGATGTTAAATAGCATGGGAAATAGAAAGGATCCTTGTGGCAACCCACAAAATGACCAGGGTGCTGAACAGGTACCCCTGAGCTTCACCATCTGGGTCCAGTCAGCCAGGAAGGACCGGAACCACTGTAAAACATTGCCTCCAAGTCCCAACCCAGCCAGCCGGTCCAGAAGGACACTGAGGCCAATTGCATTGAAAGCTGCTGAGAGGTCCAACAGGACGAAAAGGAACACACTTCCCCCTTGGTGCAGGTCATCAATCACGGCAACAGATGAGAAGTGCTGTACTTTTCTGCTGTTTTTTTCTTCCCCATATGGGGTTCCTCTAACCTTTGTCAGATCTGTCGGTGTAGCATTTTCCTGGCATCATGTGCATAGGCATATATCTGAAAGGTTTATTTCAAATTATGCATATTATGCCACCAAAAAGTAATTGTGGGACTGCTTCTCATCAGTTTGATGCCCATATACACATCATCCCACCTTCAACAATGCACACCTGGTGCAGAGCACTAGGCCTATGAAAAACCACAGCATTTAGCAACTTTCAAGTCTTTTACCCTAGCTAGGTCAACCCATGTACATCATTAATACAACCCTAATGTATTCTAGGGATGTATTACTAATACATCATTAGGAAAAGCACAGGTAACTTGAAAACTCATGTCTCTGCAAGCAATTTGCCCCTGCTAACTGGGCAAAGAGGCACCTTTCAAAGTGGTGTCCTCTTATATTTAGCAGGGGGACAGCAACTGTCATTCACCCCAGCATGACGTCTTTTTCAGTGGCTGTTGCTGGTATCTCTTCTGTATTATTTTTTAAGACTATGAGCCCTTTGGGGACAGGGAACCATTTATTGATTTATTTTACTATGTAAACTATTTTGTGGACAACTCCTGTTGAAAAGCAGTATATTATTATTATTATTATTATTATTATTATTATTATTATTATTATTATTATTATTATTATTATTATTAATAATAATAATAATAATAATAATAATAATAATAATAATAATAATAATAATAATTTGTCAAAGATGGTAAAGGGCGCAGGAATCTACAGTGAGGCCTGAATGTCTTCCAAGAATCCATTCTATCCCTACTTTATTCTTCACTTGAACATGTAGACATTAGAAAAGGCATGACAACATTGGCTGTGGCAATGTGCAGATCAGTAATTTCCAATGTAGGAAGACTAGTGTTACACATTTCCTGTGGGATATCTCAGGAAGTGTTCACTTACTTGGACCCATCCCAGGTTCATTCTCATGATCTAATAACCTAATTATTGACCAGGTAATGAAGTTTGAGTTGATGTTGGAATGTACAAGGCACAAAAGAACAATACGAAGCACAGTCATCGAAGAACAAAGAGCAATTCATCCCTTTTATTAATGATCCATTCCCCTTCCGGGCAAATCATTTCAGCGGCATATGATAATAAAGGGCTTCAGTCAGGCACTCTTGATAAATTCGACAGATTGTTGGACTGGTGCCGTGTTCTCAGAAATAAGTGTGTGTCACGGAGTTTTCTCTTAACTAGGTCTGGAAAAGGAACACATGCACACTTCCATCAGTGCCATTTTGGAGCTTCAAGGGGCTTTGGAGTGTGCACCGAAACAGAGAGAGGGTTACTGTATGAGAACGAGAAAAGACAAGAGTGTGTAATTTAGCTAAACTAGTAGATGGCGCTGAATCTGTTTCATCTGACACTTCAAAACCAAGCAATCCACATTGCAGAGAAAAATGCTGAGAGCCTGAATGGTTTAATGGACGGAATGCAGCTGAAAGAAACCTGAGTTCAACTCTACAGCAATGGACTCATTGGCTAGCTTGGGGACAGTCATTATTCACCAGCCTGTCTACATTGTTTGCAGAGTGGGAATAATGATGCCGAGCTAGCTAAGCCCGCAGGCGTGTTGCAATCAGGAGGAAGATAATAAGTGCACACTTTGTTACTGCCTAACTATTAATTAATTGGGAAGGGGGATTGCTGCACATGTGCTTCACATTTGCAGCATATGTCTCCATCCTAGATGATCTTAAAGTTAGTGAACTGTAAAGTGGAAGGGATCTCAAGGTCATCTATTTATTGGTTGATTTTGCTATGTAACCACTTGATGAACTTTTTTTTTGCTGAAAAGTAGTATAGAAATATTTCAAATAATCATCAGCAACTCCTAGTGCTAAAGAGCTTTAAAAAGAGAAGAAAAGAGAGATATTGTAAGGAAGCATTTAGTACTGTAGTTCTTAATGTGTGAGGGCCTCTGTGAAGAACAGACAAGTGCTGGGGAAAGTTCCAGGTCCAATTCTCATGTTGACTGACAGTGCTGTGGACAAATGATGCCTCAGAATAGATGGTGGTGAGTCCACACTGAACCTGCCCCCCTCTCTTTTCTTTTCACTCACCTGTCCCTTAAACCTGAGTGAAAATTTTCAGCCATGTTCTCTATTTTTCTATGCATTTAAATAGAGTTGGGAAATTACATTCATCCCCTTCCCCTGGTGTAAGCGGTGCGGGTCCCAATGGGCCTCCTCGGAAGCATGCCAGCTCTGGAGGGAGAGGCTGTGTAAGCCCAGCCCGGACTGGGACAAGGCTCAAGATATCGGCTCAACCCAGCACCAATATCCCCACCCCCTCCAAGCCTGGGCCGGCCAATGGCCCCCTTCCTCACCATTCCTGCCCGCCCTCCCCATGCCCCTGCACCAACCGGCACAGCACTCACCTGCATTGACCAGCGTAGGTCCAGGACGGTGGCAGAGTGACCAGCACCAGCCTCTGCGCCATGCGCCGCTTACTCGAAAGGAATCGCAAGCAAAGAAGTATTGGACTCAGATTCATAAACAGATTGAGTTGATTTTAAAGATTAAGGTTCAAATGAAACCGGAAACCTTTTTGTTGGGTATGAGGGATGATCATGTAGGCGAAAAATTTCAAACTTTGTTTTTATATATGATAGCTGCGGCAAGAATTTTATATGCACAATATTGGAATAATTCGGAGATACCTTCGCTGGAAGATTGGTGGCTGAAAGTTTTGGATTATGCTGAAATTGATAAACTTACAATTTTAATTAAGGAAAAGTCAGTTAACCTTTTCGTGAATAACTGGAAACCATTTATGGATTTTTTAAGAGAGAGAGAGAAGAACGATGTGATGATATGCGGATTTAATAAATAGAATGTGGGTGTTATTTTGGCTTAGTTGGATATTATATGTAGAAAATGGTGACTAGTATGCTAGTAGGATGTATTGCTTCGCGCTTGCTATAACTTTATGAAATCTGTATTGTTTTTATGTTTTAATATATATATATATATATATATATATATATATATATATATATATATATATATATATATATATATATATATATATATATATATATATATAAAGGAATTGCAAACATGCTTTACAGCACGTTTGCAACTCCTTAGGCCGGCACAGTGCCATTCTAAAATAGGCAGGATTGCGCCGTTAATCTCTGTTCCAGAGTAGCTACTGCAACAGTGGAAGTTGTGCACAAATTTGTACAAAATGTTCAGAATAGGCATGATTTTACACATGAAACTTGTTTCAGTAATGTCAATAAGTGCATCCACTGAATAAGGAAACAGAGCTTGAAAATGTCTCCCTTATTTAATGAGCCCTCATTTATATGTGCCAGATTTCTGTCAAAGAAACTTTATTTCCTGAAACCAAAGAGTTATTTGATCCGAACAGTTCATTATTCAAAGAACAGAAATAATCAGCTACATTATTAGAAATGCCGCTTCAATTAGTGTGGTAATGAATTGCTAATAAATAGAGAGGAGTCCCACTTTAATTTTTGCTTCAGTTATATGGCCTTTATTCATAGGACCCTGATGAGATAGGATTTCCTCATGATATTGCATGTTATTCCACTCTTGATTAAAATTACTACCATACAGTACTTTGATAAGCATATGGTGGCAGTTTTCTTAATCAAAGGGTATAAGCAACTATGGTTTTTTTGGGAGGACTCTCACTTGAAGAAGTCTCCACATCTCGATCAATAATTTGAAGACTTGTTGTAATTAAGTAAAGATAGATCTCATCCTGCCACTATGGGAATAAAAGTTGTTTAGCTCTCACCAGCAACCAACAGGCGCCATTAATATCAAAGTACTCTGTGGCACCTGTTAAGTATGTTCATCTTTCTAAGTTTCTGGTTTCTTTGTAAGCATGCCAAATGTCTTCATCAGTAGCCTCCTGGGAAAATGACCTACTAGGGTTTTCTTTCTTCATGCGTTTTCTCAGGATGAGATAAGAGGATCGTTCTTTGATCAGTCTCACCAAAGGTTGGGGCCTCTGGCTTTCCAATTCCAGCACAGTCCTGGATAACTGTCACTAGGCAATGCTGGATATCTGTTAACATTGTTACATGTGACACTGAAATATGCTCCAATTATATCCACTAAAAAAGGTGGGGGGAGTGATTCAAATCATGTAAACTTAACATGGTACTCGAACTAAATTATGCCTTTGGCAGTGCTCATTGGGGCCATCCTTGATCCATGTTCATTCACGTTGCATGATTCTAGATAAAGACATTTTTGGCTACACACACCTCCACCCTGATATTGTTCCACAGATGTCATGTAGGAAGCTCACAGAACAATTGCCCCTTTCTTTCACTTTTTGTCTAAGGAACAGAGAAGAAAGATCACTCAAGGGCCTGTCTTTAATATAGAAAAAATTGTGTGAGGGATGAAGAGGAAAGAGGAAAGCAAGTACGCTTCCAACACGGAGTACAATGGAAGAGATGAGAAAAATCTATGAGGAGGCTCAAGCCAATGGGAAAATATTCAGAACCAGATTACCTTGCTTTTCTTTTGATGCCAGATCTCAGCTGCAAAACAGATGCCGCACAACAGACAGTATCAGATACAATTTGTTTAATCATATTTCTATCCTGCTTTTTTTCCCCCCATCATGGCACGCAATGCAGAGTACGTAGGGGGATCTCAAGCCATCTCCCAGCCAAAGATCCACTCTATCTGCACTTGCTTCAGCAAGGTAGCTATATCACATGCTTTCAGACCATGCTCTGGACCCAATGGAAACCATGGTATGGAGATAACATGACAACCTGGCCTTTGACAACAAGAGTGATGGAAAGATGGAAAAGAGCATAGGGCTGCCCTAACTAAAGTTGAGCCAAACATTATTTGGGGAACCTTTTGGACTGATATTGGAGTTTGGGTTGGGGAAAAAGGTTTCCTGAAACTGCCCTCCTCCAGCTCACTTTGTTTTCACTGCCACGGCATGTTTCAAGGTCCTGGTGGCAGTGGCAGTGTCTAGAGTTCTGGTGGCTGCCATTTTTTTTTCTTCCCAGGAATCTCTACGGTGAAGGCAGGGAACATTGCCCTCTCTCTGGCTGGTTTCATGTTCCCTAATTCTGCATTGATATTGTTCTTTCAAAGCTCTTTTGTGGATAAGCTTGTCAGGGTCACGCTAGTTCTTCTTGATATGCTTGCTACCCAGAGCCCATGTTACAGAATACATTCTCTGGACCATTGATCTTTTCAATGTGACCCTTTAACACATGGATGGCTGACTTACTCCATGACCAGAAGTAACAGATATTGAATTGATGTTCTGTTCGGTTCTATGAGGTGATACTTAATTAAGCTTCCCTTGAATTTAATGGGTGTTTTGTCTTTGACTTTGAAGGACCACTTTATAAAGAGGTCATCATTATCAAATCTGTGCATATTTACTGGTAGGCAATTAAATCCATACTTCAGAATCTGAATACACATTCCATTTAATTTTTGTCAAACATCCCAAATAATCACTGTTTTATAGCAAGTGGATTTTTTTTCCCAAATAAGCAGCCTTATTTGCTCAATCCTACCCACCATCTGTGCTCCCAGAACTTGTGTTCTAGCAGCATGGCGTAGTTTGTGGTGTCGAAAAACGTGACACACTACTGTGTGCTACTGGGTTGCTGTTGCAAACGGTGAGCATGCTGGTCATGTGGCAGCAGCTCAACTGGCTCTCCCAGCACCAGTATGTTGGTATGGGGATGGATGGTGGGCAGTATGGGGATGGATGGTGGGCAGGGAAGGGAGAAATCAGGAGGAGAGGGGGGAAACTGGGGCAGGGATCAGGGCCACCAGGAGGCATGTTGGGGGCAGGCAGGGCAGAGTTATCAGTGAAAGGCACGTACTGCCAATATCCTATGAACCCTGCCCAGCCTTGCCACGTCCCCTTGGGTCTTAGGACTACTTGGACTTGTACCAGCCAAAGAGCTGGCACAGATCTGAGTAGACCCATAGGGCGACAGGGGACTTACTTGGAGATAAGGGAAGAAAAGTTCCCTTACTTCTAGGAGACCTCCTGATCGCCCTCCCACCATAGGATGCAGTGCGTACCTCCATGGCACGGCTGCATCGGTGCAAGTGATGGCTTTGTTTCAATAGACTATAAAGGATCAGCAGCTAAGAGATTTCCATGAAATCCATAGACAAACTTCCAAATAAATGTGTTTAGTATTATGACACCAGAGTGGAATGTCGCACCCAGTTATACTAGTTTAAATCCCATGGAAATAAATCAGGATTTCACTTCACAGAAATGGATGCAAGATTGCAGTCTTAATTTCAAACCTCTTAAAACTGTTTGAATATTAGGATGTGCTGTTTTGGTATCCTGCCTTCGTTCCATTTCACATTTTCTTCCTGCCAATCCTGATGGTTATCTCATGACATCTTACCTTCTCTGTACAGTTTTCTTGTCTGTATCCATCATGCAAAAAAAAAAAAAAAAATAGCTGGCACCCAGCATTGTGAATTCTGTTCCCCCAAACTTGTGAATTAGATTTATAATAATCATAACTTTCCTGGCATTTGGCAATAGCTTAACTTTCCTTAGCAGCATGATATAATGATAACCATTCTCCAAACCAGCCGGAGCAAGCATTAAACCCTTTTAATGGCACTGCTTCTACAAGCCTTGCATAAGGACAATAGGAATGAAGGCGCTTGTTATTTTTAAGGAATGAAGGCTGTCTGGCACAGCTTCACTTAGAACACAAAAAAGATTTGGCATGACTTGCTAAAGGGCTGGATTTCACTTCTGGATGTTTGAAGAGAAGCTGATCAAACAGGCAATAAAAATGAACAGGTGACTGCTATTTTGTCAAAGCTACTGTATCATGAAGAACGCAATGTACCCTATTATTGCTGGACAGCATGTTTAAAAGCTTTCACTAGGAATTATATGAAACTTTAAGACACACATGGAAAGCTTGTAGCTGTGGGCTAAAGGTGGCAACTGTGAAGGAGTCAGGTTTTGCAGCAAATGTCTCTGGGCCAGACCAAGGTCTCCTGGTTCCTGAGGCAGCATGTCAGATGGCATTCCCCCCACCCTTCGCTGTAGTGCCTTGATGTGCAAAATGCCAGGGATGTGGATCAAGTCTCTGACTCCAAGTCTCGAGTCAAGTCCCAAGTCTTTGCCCCCAAGTCCCGAGTCTTTGGTTGGGAGTTGGGAGTCCCTATCTATTTAATGGGGAAAACGGGTTTAAACCTGAATAAAATTCAACTTGTCGTAAAAGGCTCCAAGTCTTGAGTCGAGTCTTTCGAGTCTTTTACAATCGCCGAGTCGTCTGAGTCAAGTCATTGACGCGACTTGAGTCCGACTCGAGTCCGAGTCAATAGACTCAAGTCTACATCACTGCCAAAAACTGCACCCCCTCCTGCTCTTGTTCCCGGATGCCCAAAGGGAGAGGGTAACAGAGCAGAGGAGAAAGTGTGAAGGAGAGAAGGGTGCTGAGCTTGAGTTTTGAGGGGAGGGTGATCCAGTGGCTAGACTGGGAGCAGGAAGATCTACGTTCAAATCTCCCCTTAAGCCACAAGGCTCACAGGTGATTTTGGGCTGGTTACTTTCTACAAATCTAACCTACCTTACTGGGTTTTGTGAAGATAACATGGGGAGACGACAAGCAATGAATGGCATCCTGAGTTCCTTGGAGGAAGAAAGGGTTCGATTAAAATGCAATAAACAAAGAATGCTGGAATAGCTGGACCTTGCTCTGATCCCAGAAGCAATGCTTATGTTCTTTGACTACTACATGATCCCAGTGATTGGGTAGGACATAGCTACCTAGATATGTGAAGTGCCAATATTAGCAAGTTATTATAATGATGTCCTTGCTGCAGTTGCCACTTGATTGTAGCTAGTCTGTAGGTCGCTTCTCCTGAGCTTTGCTATGGGAATTTGCACTCCACCTATTATATAGGTGGAGTGCAAATTCCCATAGCAAAGCTCAGGAGAGACTTTCCCATTTGGGTTGACTCTGCAAAAGAAACTGAGGTTATTGTTCTTCACATTGTACACCGTTTCATTCAGAGCAAGAAAATGGAGAGCAAGGGGGCACGCTGAACTGTATTTGACTTGATACACACTGTTCTGGGACTACCGTGTGTTACTTTTGCTATGTTATTATTTCATATCAACGTGTTTTGTGGTATGTTTTTTCATAGCGCAGCATGTCTATAATGAAGATGCTAAGTATAATACACACACAAGCCTGGTGTACTGTTACTGACATACAATACTTATTTTCCCCATTTGTATGAGTGGTGTAATGTGAACCGAATTGTGGCTGTTTACTTTACCGGGTCAAGTGTGTGACCCCTGTGCAAGCAATAAAGCCATAACTTGACATCTGTGACCTTTGTATTTCCTACTTCAGCTAAACTCTGTGGAATAGTAAGCTTCCTTCATCTTCCCCTCCTGACACTCTGCCAAAACAGGGAGCTCTCTTAACACGTGGACATGCAAAATACTCTTCCAAATACAGTAAAAGTTGTGTTATTTGACACAAGTTGTGTTATCTGGCACTTGGTTAAGTGGCAAACTTGGTTAATCGGAATCTTTGCCCACTGCCTCGGGTGGGCAGAGATGCCAGTTTAAACAAGTGTTGGTTAAGCAAGCCCCTCAGTCCATCACCCAGCCCAGTCCCTCACTTAGCTCACTGGATTTCCTCTGTGGTGCTGCTCGATCCTCCATCCTTATTCCCGAGGACTCTCTAGGAACGGAGACATTCTATTTCCCCATGGCAAACCCATGCCAAATAATTTTTTTTACTGTACTTGTTTACTGGAATTGAAACTCACAGGAATAGACTTGTTCACACATACCCAGTCACAGCGAGTTCACACATTTACTTTCTCATCAGTCGATTAGTTAACAGCTGATGATGACCCACAGCTGAATGTGTGAACATAATTGAAAAGCATTGTGTTTTGAGGGGACATGAGTGATATCATGGATTTTTTATTTCTGTCTTTTGGTCTTTGTTGGCCCACTGACACTTGCAAACACATATGTGTAAGTAAACCAGACCTTAGTATCATCCTCATTCTTTTAACCAAAGATGCGTCTTGGACATGACCGGGAGCAAGAACAGAAATAATTTGGACTGCTTGCCAAATAAATATTCATAGCCAAAAAGAGGAGACTTTTGGAAGAAAATAAGTCTAAAAACATTGTTCTGAAATTATGAGATGGACCTACTTTTTCAATTGTCAGAAGTGGTTGCCAAAAACTGATCTGTATTGAATTGGGTACAGGGCATTGGCAGGCATGCAGTCAGTCCAGCCCAAGTCAGCAAGGGGGTTACTGAAACCTTTGGCCTTAATTTGGGAACCTCACCCCAAGTAGATGTCCCATATATAACTGATGTACTATTGCCTCCATGATTCACAGGAGAGGGCTTCAGGCAACTTCCTGTGCCCCACTTAGAAAGAAAGACAATTTTTTAAACTCCAAGCAAAGACAACGGGAGAATGATTGTGTGCCCAGTCTTACACACCTTGCCCAATGGCTGGGGTGGCCCTGCAGTTAATTTGCTTGGTTTTTATAAGTTGCTATGGGGTATTGAATGGCTCCTCCCTTTATGTATGGAAAAAGAGCAAAGAAATACAGGGATACAAGAATCAAGCCTAATATCCATCCATAATTCCTTCTTTATATGTAGTAGTCATATTGTAATGGGAAATTGCAGTGGTGTTATCCATGAAAGAAAACAGCAGGACTTATCTACCTCTAACCTTCTATGATGGAAGCTTTTAAGTAACCATGAGAATAGTAAACAGCACAAGCCTATGCATGTCTACTCAGAAGTAGGCCCCATTGTGTTCAACGGGGCTTACTCCCAGGAAAGTGTTAATAGGACTGCAGTCTAAAGTAATTTGGATGGAAAAAATCATTCCAAGTGGAGAGGGAAGTAATTCATCTACAAGCTGCAAGATAATTGGAAGTAAACCCAATTTTCCAAAGTATCCATTCTTAGTGAGATATGCACAATTTATGTGCTGTCTCATGTGAACAAGAATACTGGTATGGAATTTGTTATAAAGAACCATCAAGCATTTTGGATTTTACAATCAGTCATCTGGAAGATTTGAAGAATGATAGTTCTTTTAAATAAAGAACAATTGTTATGGCAGGCATTTTTGTATGTTTTAAACCAGCGACTGGAGTTCACCATTACATCTTACTGGAAGATACTATAAATATTGCTGTTCTGAAGTTAGTCCCTATATCAAGGTGAGGTGAGCTCTTGGATGTCAACTTATCCCTTCATCCTCATTTCCAAGCCTAGCCTGCGATAACCTAAAGACCCAAGATTTTGTCTCAAGGGGCAGCTGTCAGCAATAGCTATTTCTGCTTTTGGCATCTAAAATTCTTAGGGATTAGTCTAAGCTTTGGATTGCAAAGAGTTTTAATTAAAACTAGATTGACTAGATCAGTGAACTGTAACACAAACTCCTTGTGTGCAAAAAGAGATACTAAACTTCTTCCCCGGTACTGATTTAAACCATTGCCATGATTACAGTTAACACTTAGAAAGATCGTTCAGAGGGTTTATAGTTTTTTCCAAATACAGGAAATGTGTTATCTTTCATGACAAGTTAAAGCTATAATCAAAATACCCAGAGTATTTTAATCAGGCTCATGGGGCATGAGAGCCTGAAGCTTGATTAAATACAAACTTACCCTCCTTCCTTTTCCCAGCTCTCCTCCATCTCAGTGAGGGAAACATCATTATATGAAAATTGTTTTCTAGACTAAGCTCCCCTGAAGTAGTGAGATACACTAATTTTACAGAAGGAAATGCCAACTGGGCAAGTATGGTAAGAAGTGACATCCAGACAGAGCAATTATTTATAACTTAATGGGCAGTAGGCCTAAAATGACAGGTTTTGGCCTACAGAACTCAACTAACTAATCAGTGGTGATGGCCAACCTTCAGGTAGCGGAGTGCATGCTGAAGAATATTTGGACTCAATTTATCTGTAGAGCTATGCTTTAGAACAGGGGTTCTCAACCCCTTCCCAGATGAGTACCACCTCCAGTGCCATTCTCCTGCTGTATACCATCGGAAGTGACTGGCGATGACATTGTCACCAGTTACTCCCGGGCAGTGGCATCACTGCAGGGGGGCCGGAGCTTTACGTTCCGTTGAGATCGGAGCCTCCATTACATGGAGGAACGAAGCGGCCCCGCCCCCTTGCCTTCGGAGCCTTTCGAAGCGGAGCCCTGCGCGTTGCTTTCGCTTCCCTGAAAGGCTCCGATGGCGAGGGGGCGGGGCCGCTTCGTTCCTCCGTGTAACGGAGGCTCCGATCTCAGTGGAACTTAGAGCTCCGTCCCCCCTGCAGTGACACCACTGCTCCCGGGTTTTCGGAGGCCAGAAAACACAGGTAGGAGGTTCTGGGAAGGTGAGAGGGCCACTTTGAGAACCACTGAGATATTCAGTAGCATAGCTGGTGTTTTTCCAAGGGGGCCCTGGGTGGGACGACATGTCTTCGCCCCACCCCCCGCTACCGGAATGGAACTGGACCTTTTTGTTCCGGTCCCACTCCATTCTGATGGTGGGGCAAAGACACGTCGTCCCGCCCAGGGCCCCCTTGGAAAAATGCTAGCTACGGTAAATATTGGTACCTTATATATATATATATATATATATATATATATATATATATATATATATATATATATATATATATATATATATATATATATATATATATATATATATATATATATAAAAGCATTCCTGCAGTCAGGAATGTGAATATTCATTCCTATATTTCTGGGAGAATGCCTTTGCAGCTGCTTGCCGTGTTCCTGATAGAAAGATTCATGTGCACTGAGACTAGTGCATCTATGGCTCCAAGAAACATCTGTTTTCCTATAGGATGAACTTTTTTTTCACTGAAGACTCTGTGAGAAGTGTAACACTTGCTAGCTATTCCAGTACAATGAAATCTGGAAAAGTACATAGTATCACTCCCACTTTCTAACAAATCATGTATCCTTTAAAAAAAAAAAAAAAAACACCCTCAGAGCATAAGCTCTGAAATACCACTGGGGAAGAAATTTATCCTGCCAGAGTTGTATAAGATGATTTGTCAAATTAATTTGCAGAAAGAAGGAAAACAGACCTGTGTGGTTGCAGTGTCTCCCAGCACAGCATTAGAACAAGCAGAGATGTGTGCAAAATAGCTTAGAGAAGGGGAAAATGTTCTCTCTGCCATTCTCTATTTCTGGGTTTATACATCCACCAATCATATCTCAAATTGCTGGCTTCCCCTGAGTGGGGTAATAATGCCGATCTACCTATGAAGCCTGAGCTATGAATTCTATCCTCCATGTTTCAGAAAAGAAGTATTCCTTTTCCCCCACCTGAGGAATGACTTTTACAGAACTCTGATGAGGTGTATATGACAAAACTGGTTCTTTCATTACTCATGCTTTAAGAGGAGCTTGAGCCTTATTAGGAGGTTTCAGTTTCCCTAGCAACCAAAAGGCTTCAGCTAAAAGTAGCTATTCAAAAGGGAGAGGCTGTAGTTCAGTTGTAGAGCTTTGCACGGAGCAGGTCTCCAGGCAAGGCTGAGGAACATCCACACCTGAAACGCTGGAGAGTCACTAATAGTCACTGTAGATATTGATAATAATGAGTTTGATGGACCAGTGGCTCAGAAGAAGGCAGCTTCTGTTCCTAAGAGCCGAATCAAATACTGGGTATGTGCTTAGTCACACAGCTAGGCCAAACTGAGATGGAGACGAGAATTCAATAGCAAGTGGAGGGCTGCAAAATGGAGCAAAACCATACAGGGGAGGGGGCTCTAGTAGCCTGCTCCCATTGTGGGTTTTGAGCCTTCATGCACTTTTTAAATGGAAAAAAAGCTTCCATTTAAATATGAAAAAACCCTCCCCCTATGGTTTAGTCCCATTTTGTGGCCCTCTCACTTGCTATATAATTTTAAAATAATTCCCCCCAGTCCAGCCAATTTGCATCATTACAGTAGTGTCGTAATGCTTGGTGCCTTCGTGCCCTGGGCACGAGGTGCCACTTCAGGGGAGGGGTGGACTTTCGCCGCATAAAGGGGGGAACCAAACTCTTACCGGCAGGTCCGCGTTGGATCTGGGCCCTCCCTCCCGCCCTGAAGCTGAACGGCTCCAAAATGAGAAGAAAAACAGCGGGGGGGATTGGAGCCGCACAGGCATGCAAAATTGACGTCACGCGTGTTGGCGCCCCCCCCCCCCACGTGGGGCAGAACGACACCACTGCATCATTAAGCGCATATCCAGCTACTAGACCATAAGAGTATAAGGAACTTGAAAGTTTGAATTGGGCCTAACATTTTGCCAGGGAAGCAGTCATACAAAATGCAGGTCCCCCATTGTCAACATTGTCCTGTGAGTAAATTATACTGAGAGGTTGTGACTAGCTCACTGTTTGTTACATGAGCAGGTCTTTGCAGGTCTTTGGATTGGTTTAAACCCAACACTCTTAATACACTATATATTGGCTTAATTGACAGGCTTTTCAAGGAGATGGATACCTGCCTACTTCCAGAAGTTTTGAATTATGAGTCATAGTTACCAACACATTGAATGTTATTAAAAACAACAGACAGATCATGATACTTTTTCAGCCCCTATCACTATCATTCACAGCGCAATCCAACTTAACTTTTGTGCCGGTGTAACCAGCGGCGCAGCAAGAACGGGAGGCCCCAGAACGGAAAAGGGATTCAAATCCCCTTTTAATTCCTCTTTTGGAGGGGATTTGAATCCCTTTTCCATTCTGGGGCCTCCCGTTCTTGCTGCGCCGCTGGTTACACCGGCACAAAAGTTAAGTCGGATTGCGCTGTCACTTATATAGCAATTTATATAGCAAAAAGAAGAAATTTAAAGCAATTTATACCCGTGACTGTTACTTCTCTACAAATTTAAAGCAGTTTAAGTGCTTTAAAATCCTTCTTTTGTATTCTCTTACACCAGCCCTGTGCAATAAGTCACTCCAGTTTGGGATGTCCAACGTAGCACCGAGGGTTTCTTCACACATTATAGCAAAGATGAGTTCGTGAATTATCACCACAGCTGACTGAATCTTCTCCTGTAGCATTTGATGATGCTGACCACATCTGAAAGCAAACTTGCTATGAATGCTGAAAACTGGCAAACAGCGCGATCCTACGCATGGCATGTCTATTCAGAAGGCCCATTGAGTTCAATGGGCTTACTCCTAAGGAAGTGTGTATAGGATTGCAGCCAAAGTCACACATATATCTTGTTTTCAGAGATTCAAATGCCTGTAAAATGCCATATAAAAGAGGCTGTCAACCACATTGGAATTACAAGGACCCGTCTTTGGCTCAAATATGTGAAGTAGCCATGAGTCCAGGACAAAGGTAGGAGAAGGTCAAGGTACCCTAACCCTAACCCTCTCTTATCCTTAGCAGGGGGAGAGCAACTGTCCCGGTCTAGCACCCCTCCTAGCAGCTGTTGCTGGTGTCTCACTTGTGTTTCTTTCTAAATTGTGAACCCGGAACAAGGAATAATCTCCTCATTGCTTCTGCTATGTGAACTGCTTTGAGAACTATTTTTGTCAAGAATTGATATACTATAAATCATCATTAAAATTTGAGCCCAAGTCTAATAGGTCCAAATCTATTCATTGTAGGACCAAAACTGTCTAGCCAGCTGAG
The DNA here is from genome assembly GCA_026170595.1 of Plestiodon gilberti rubricaudatus. Lineage (NCBI taxonomy): Eukaryota > Metazoa > Chordata > Lepidosauria > Squamata > Scincidae > Plestiodon > Plestiodon gilberti. Next base: position 77,508,298 of record JANXHW010000002.1, read on the forward strand.
CAATTCTTTCCACAGCTTTTCATTTCTTTGAACCTGATTCTTGACTTTTGATACTCAATTGGGAAAATAGGAAGAGCAGAGCAAGTTGCAGATTTGTGTCGTTTTCTGCTCGGACGTTACCAGATGCTCTACAATTTAGGATTTAGCGTCTGGCAAAATTAGATGCTCCCATATTTTAATATTTGCTTATGAAGTCCTCATGTAGTCTTTCCTACTCTCATTACAGTGTTGTCCATAACAATGAGTTGGCAGATTCTGATAGCCTGCTACGAAATATTTGACCTTTTCAGTATGCAGCTGCTGTATTTTGCATGTTAATCCTTACCAGTTTGCCACTTCTATATTGAGACCATAAAGAAAGCAGAACAAATGACAGCATGGACTATGTACAGTATTCAAAATCTGTGAATACTCCCAACTAAACTAACTTCCCTCTTATTAAAGCATTATTTTATTAGACTGACCATCTGGGGGTTTATGCAGTAGGTAGAGCAAATATCAGCCTGAAATGTTGTATCATGAGAGATGGACCCAAAATAATAGTAATAAGCATTTCTATTGCACCGTCTGAGTGTGCAAAGCTCTTTACATGTATTATCTTGAGGTAATTCTTAAAACCTATTAAAAATCTATTAAATAAAAACCACCTTTTGGAGAGGAGAACTTTCCAAGGAGAACTTTTCAAACTCATCATGATTAGACTAACCATTCTGAGAGAGGAAATGAGAGAAGACTAAGAGCTGGTGTAACTAAGGCCTCAGTCCAGCCCAACACAGCACAAGTGAGGCACAACTGAGGCCCAATTGTGGCGTAACTGTGGCCTAAGACAGGGCTGAGTTAGGCTGCAACTATGCCTGAGTTAGGCAGGAGGCAAGAGCAGTGGGCCAACACCACCCCAGGATCCAGGCAACACTTACCTCCCAGGCAGGCAGGCTCTCCAGGCTCGGTGTCTGGCTTGGGCATGTGCAGGCCTCTGTCTGCATGTGCCAGCGTCCAACCATGGCAGCTGCCGCAGTGTCTGCCGCAGCCCGGTCGCAAAGGGGCCGGCCGCAGGCATGGGGGTTGTGCCAGTCATGTGGTGGGCACAGGGCAGGTGACCGGTGAGCGATGTACCCGAGCCAGCCGTCACAGGGCACCCTGTGCAGTAGCCGCATGCTGCAGGGGAGAGTGGCCGTCCCCTCCCTCCTGCAGAAGGGGTAGCCACCCCCAAGCCATGTTGAGGCTCCACGTGGGATTCATGTGGGGGGAGCGTGGGAGAGAAGGGAAGGAAGGGGTGGGAACGTCACACACAAGGGGGGGTCTCAGGATGTCTGGAACCGCCTCTGACATGACTCGCCCATGTGCTGCCTGAAGCCCTGGCACTCCAGGGCCATGGCAATGCCCACAAAGAAGGCATCCCGGTGTGCTTTATGCTCTGTGCCCCGGCCATGACCGAGAGATGACTTGGCCTTGTCTGCTGCGAGCGAGAAGGACTCACGCAGCTCATAACGCCCCCAGATGGTGCGACGTTGGCGCCTCGCGGCAGGCGCTCTGGCGGGGTGGGGGGTTGCCAGCTGCCATCATCAGGGAGTGGGAGGGGAGGCAGACACACAGGCAGGCAGACAGGGGGTGCTGGGGAGGGGCACGGGTGGGTCAGACACAGACAGACAACAAGGCTGGTGGGAGAGGGATACAGGGGGAGGGGTCTGCAGAGACCAATAGGGACACAGGGGCCACTTCGCAGATGAAGGCAATGCAGGAACGGGCGCCTCTTATGCAGACGGACCTTGGGCGGAACGGACGCCATTGACGGGCGGACTGTGGGCGGAACGGACGCCGTTGACGGGCGGACCGTACGCCGTTGACAAGCGGACCGTGGGCGGGTGAGAGCCCCGGATGCCGAAAGGGCTCTTCACGGACGTGGCGGACGCGAGCGGATCCAGTATGGGCGCCGTGTCACCTGTCATTGTTTGCCTGCCTGAGAGGCCCCCCAACTCCCCCCTCCCCTCTGAGCCCTGAGGGTCTGGCAGCCCCCCTGCTGTGGTCTCCCTGGGAAGGAAGTGGCAGTCCCTGGGTGGGATTCATGCAGGGGCTTTGTGCTGGGCACTGTCTCTGTGTGTGGGGCAGTGCTTGTGTAACATTGGGGACATGTATTTCAAGGGGCCTCTGCCCAAGGGGCATCTTTATTGTTCTGGAACATTGGCAGAGATGGCCAGGCGAGGCTGCCAGGGGTAGGCACAGCAGCCACTCAGAACGTAGCAGCAGCAGCAGGCGTGCCCCATGGACCTGGAGACGCAGGCTCTTCCCCTGTGAAACCACAGCCTGCACCATGGAAAGGGGAGGGACAGCAAGTAGGCAGCCAGGGAGGTGGAGCAGCAGCAGCGCCGGCATCTGAGGGGGGTTGCAGGGCAGGCTCCCGGACCTCTGGCAGCATCGAGGCAGACGACCGTGGGGCAACCAGACTGCAGGCCCAGGGGTGCTCCCAGGAAGGTAGGTGGTAGTGGACATTCCTGGGGAGACAGAAACAAGGGGGTGTTCCATGGCAGCTGGTGTGTGGTAGCAATCGCCATTGAAGAAATGCCAGTGTGCCGGTTGCACAGGCCTGCAGGGAGAGAAATTAAACACAGCTGAGAGGTGTGACACACATAGCATGGTCTGCACTCCTTCCCTGGGTGTAAGGTGAGCATGATCCTGTAAGGGGAAAGGGTCAACGAGAGAGACAACAACACAACTTGTGGGTCACAACCATGGCAAACCTAGCAATACTGACCTGTCCGTTGACCCTGTGGGGAATGCAGGCAGCTATTAGACAAGACATTGGTAGAGAGGCATTTCAAAGAAGGCATTGCAGGCAGCTATCAGACAAGACATTGGTAGAGAGGCATATCATGGCAGGCTATGCAGGCAGCTATCAGACAAGACATTGGTAGAGAGGCATTTCAGAGAAGGCATGGCAGGCAGCTATCAGACGACATTGGTAGAGAGGCATATCATGGCAGGCTATGCAGGCAGCTATCAGACAAGACATTAGTAGACAGGCATTTCAGAGAAGGCATTGCAGGCAGCTATGAGACAACACATTGGTAAAGCGTCATGTATCCTACCTATATTTCTATATGCAAAGAGGCAGAAGTCAGACCACATGTCAGCACGAACCCTGCTCTTACCTGCACTTACCTGCTGGTGTTGTTGCCTGTGGGGGGGGAGAGAGGGGCTGGGAGAAAGACATGGGTTAGCAAACACTTGCATGGAGACAGCTGCCCAGGCACAGCTGTAAACAGTTTGGCCACAGGCAGAACAGCCCTCTCTGCCCTAGAGGGGGTCAGAGAGGAGAGAGGAGAGGAGAAGAGAGAAGTGGGGTGTTTGTGAATTTTGCCCTCCACCGACAAAGTCCCATTTTGTGGCTGCTGGGGGACAGGACCCCACACCACGTGCTCAGAGAGAGAGAGAGAGAGAGAGAGAGAGAGAGAGAGAGTGGAGGGCTGGGGCTGGGCTTTTGTGGGAAAGAGGCTGGGTGGGGCTGGGTGCTGATAGGGTAACTATTTGGGTCCATGTCCAGAGTTATGCCACAACTATTCCATCCTAACTCAGGCACAACTAAGGCGTAGGGTGTTAGAACATTTCAGGAGAGGGCTGGAGTGGGTAAGGTAAAATGGCTCCTACGGGTCTCCTCAAATTTAAGTCCACCTTTTTTGTTGACCCCAATTTTGTGCCTGAGTTGTGCTCGAGGGGCCGTGTCAGGGGGTCGCCAGTGTCTGGAATCTGACTCAAATTCGTAACCGCCCCCGTCACTCCCCCGACACACCCACTTTTAGGCCAAACTTAGGATGGAATAGCTCTTATGCCGAACTTAGTACTGAATTGGTCAACTTTCTTTAACCCGTCCTATGTCAGTCACAATTGCAGCACAAATTCGGCCTCTGCAGCACAATTCAGGCACAACTTGAGCCTAAGGCGCTTAGGCTGCAGTTGTGCCAGAATTGTGCCGCTGAGGCCTTAGGCTGGACTGGGCTGTAAGAGACTGAACTGCAAAACCAGGACTTCCCTGATTCATATTTTGAGTCTGCCACAAACTCATTAGGGAGCCTTGAGCAAGCCACTCTCAGCCTTTACCTTTACTTCTTGAGATCAGAAGGACCTATTCAGAAGGCAGGAGGTCTGGCTCAGTTGGTAAGGTGACCGTCTCATATGCCTGAAAATCTCAAGGACGGCAGTTCGGGATGGCCAGAAGTCTGTCGGAGAACTGCCGACACACCACTGATAAGCTGCAAAGCCTCTGTGAGGGAAATTGCAGCTGGCACCTTGAGTGGGAGTCAAGGTTGCCTGTCAGTTGAAGCGTGATGAGACAGACGCCTGTGAGAAGCTGGACTGTGAAAGTAACCATCTTTGGGTTCTATGAAAGACTGGAACATAGAACCATATTGTGTTGTAAAAAAACCCTTGGGTTGCCGGAAAGCCTACCTGTGTAAACCGCCTTTGAATTAAAGTCAAAGGAGAAATCCGATGACCAAAGAAAAGGCAGTATATAAATACTGGTGGTTATTAATTAGCATCATCATCATCATCATCATCATCATCATCATCATCACGTTTACACCTTCAGCTAACCTAAGGGTCAAAACTTCACCTCCTAAACTGATACACTTGAAAGACTTCAGGGATTCTTTTTACGAAATCTTGCAGTAAGACAAAATGTGATTAAATGAATGAAATCCTATTTTTCGTCCACGCACAAGACTGACATAAATCTCTTCTCTTGCTCTCCTTTCAGAACTATTGTCTACATGCAACCTTGCCAAAATCAATTATTTCAAAAGTGTATGCGTTCCTGGTTAGAGCTCGATGTTGTCTTGGACAACTTGTAGTACTTGGAAAAGACAGAATAAGAATCGGCAACTGCAAAGGTCATCACCAGCTGGGACCACAACAACTGTTCACACATGAAACCACTTGCCATATTACATCATTTCAAAAGAAAGCACTTCTGAGGCTGCATTCACACATATGGGTTTTAGAGTCCAAATGCAACTAGTCTTAAAACTTTCAGTCACTGACTGAACGTGAACTGATGACCTGCATGTGTAAAACAACCATCACAGTCATAGCTTTCATATCACTTGTGAGAAAGCTTTGTCCAAAGCATAAGAATAAGAAAACAGGGACTTGTCTCCTGCAGCCATTTCCTTCCAGCACAGAAATGTGTCCTCAAGATACAAAGGGTGGGTGGGTGCGAGGGCGTGGTGCTTCCACACCTGCTCACTCAGAGCCAGGTTTCACAGCCCTAATGCTCCCAAGACTTCAAATCTTCTTGCAAGCCCAATGAGACCACAGCAGTTCGATGAAAGAGAGCAGCCTGTCATCCCATTGGCGGATTTGCTGGGCTCTCTAGTGTGGGAATAGCTTCTTAGGAAACCGAGGTCAAGACAGCTGTTATCAAGCGCTTTCTATTTCAGCATTTGCTAATGTGATTGATGCCACACATGTGCCCATAGTAGCCTGGGAAGAGGGCGACAAAATGAGAGCCATCTGCTTGCCTTACCGCCTTTAAGCTGCATTTTCAGTATGCTCCAAACAACTAGTCTCCTCCACAGAAGTACTTGAAGTTGAGTAAAGCCTTTCAGTTGTGCAAAAAGAGTGTTTTTAAGACAAATGGAAGCCCTGGTTGAGCCACAGCATGCATTTCTCATGTCTTTTTCAATAATACGCTTTCTGCCTTTTTGACTCCCCCCTTTTTTCCGCTTTTGTTTTCTTGTCAATACTCAAGTACACCACCCAAAGACATACATTCCAATGATTGCCTCTTTCTCACAAGTTCAACCATCAGCTGTCAAGAGGGTAACCAGTTTGGCAAGGAGAGCAGCCAAGAGGCTTCCTGATTCCTCTCATTAGGCCTTATCTATCTTCCACTCCCCATCCCCACCTCTGCTGCCCCCGCAAGTAGTGAGAAGGTTCACATGAAGGAGCACAATGCTGGATTTTCCTGGGTTGCAAATGTGCTTGTTGTAAGCACCCACCCAGTACTGAACTGAACTCAAGCAATTAGCCAAAAAGGCCCGTTTTTAAGTGGTGGTTCTCTTATATTTAGGAGGGAGAGAGAACTGTCACTATTTATCCTAGTGTCTCTCCCTGTGAGTGTTTGTTGGTATCACCCTCATGTGTCTTCTTAGATTGCAAGTCCCTTTGAGACAGGGAAGGCTTTTTTCTCATTTATTTTGCTATGAAAACTACTTTGAGAACTTTTTTTTTAAAAAAGTATAGAAATACTACATTAAATAACAACAATAATTTCTAAAGTGAAAATGTGCACTAGTTCAAATATCTGAAAGTCAAGTTCCCAATCCATTAAGCTTCTCCTTAAGATTAAATACTGTACATTGTGGCTAGATAGTATTCCTCAGAATGCGCACTGCACATGCTCCAAGACACTCTTATTTCTCATGACATTTGTTCTGAGGCTAAACTCCAGCACTCAAAACATGCTCAAGGGTCAGCCCCTGAATCATATCAAGTCCTGCACCCTCCACCATAGTTTGATTATATCATTCTGTCCAAGTAGCTGTGCCGATGCCATTCTTAGCATGTGGGACAGAGCAAGTCATGATGATGATGATTTTCAGAGCTGACCACAGCCTGTTCTCAAATCATAGTTCTCCTTGCTTGCACTAAAAAGGTATCTGAAAACACATCTACAGAGAAGACAGCAATTAGGGCTAATGTTTAGTGGAGGCCAAACAAAAGAGTCATATGGCAAAATCCCCATGACTCATGCCTTTTGGCTGAGATCTGGACTATTTGCTCTATTCTGCAATGCATCACCAGACCATGCTCTCAGATAAATGCTTATACTCCTTACAAGCCTGCGATCATCCCTCTCTTTTTGCCCTGCACTGGCCTTTCTCATGGTGTTGACGCAAGGGGTGCTCTCTCTCTCTCTCTCTCTCTCTCTCTCTCTCTCTCTCTCTCTCTGAAATTACTTTGAAGCTAAATGTGATGCAAAGATAGAAGGGATTTTAAAGAAAGCCGTGTCTGGCATTTTTCTGTGATTTTGTTGTAATGTCATCTTTGTGTTATCTGCCTGAGAATTCATACCAAAATACTTGTCAGAGCATGGCTTTTGTAGCAAATGCTGCTGTTGCTTTAAGGCCAACTCGCAGAGCATTTCTAACAAAAGATACTTGAGTCACATGTCTGGAAACTGGGAGGAAGCACAGTGCAGCCTGAGCCTACTTTAGCCTTGCTATTGTGCTTCAGCCGGAGAATGATTGTACACCATAAGAATCCAGTTTGAGATGTTTTACGCTCTTGCGCACACATCGATCAGAGTGGAGCGCAGCACTAACTTTGGGAGCATGGGAGCAGCAGGGCCTAGTGCGGCCAGCAAGTCTCAAGCACAAGTGGCATGGGAAAATGTGCTCAGTGATTGAAGAGAAAGCCGGTTTTCTCTACTGCTATTGACAAACTGATTGTGTTTACTGTATAGCACTAGGTGTGACATGTTAGACTAGACGAGTAACAATATTCCATGTGTGTGTGTGTGTGTGTTTAATTTAAATAGCCATTGTGAGGGCCCCAATCAGGATTAGAACAATGGCATATAGCAGGGGTTCTCAACCTTTGGAGGCCTGGGTACCCCCTATCACAGTCCAATTTTCTGAAGTACCCCCTGCTAATTAATTGGATTAATCTATCAATTAATTAGCTAATTAATCATTAAATAAAAAAGTACTAAAACAATTTTAAATGTGAAAAATGTCTTACTTAACTCTGTGTGTGTGTGTGTGTGTGTGTGTGTGTGTGTGAGACAGACAGACAGACAGACAGACAGACAGGGGGATTGCATTTAAGTTCTAATTAACAAGTAATTAACTACTGATGGATGCTGATAAGGGGCAGGCTCCGGCATACCCCCTGCCATTGGTCCGCGTACCCCTAGGGGTACTTGAGAACCTCTGGCATATGGAAAGAGGGCATTAGTCCTTTCCCACTTGCACCACAGTTCGAATGACAGTTGCTGGGACCACAGTGGTCTTGGGAGTTGCTGGGACCACAGTGTAAGGGGGAAAGGGTTAATAGCCCCCATGTGCCATGATCCCAATCCTCATCCCTCCTGCAGCTGCTATTTGCTATGTAAGTTTTAAAAAATAAATAAACATGCAGGGCCAACCTACACATTTAACTTGAGTGGTGTCTCTTGAACTAGAAATCCACAGTCATCACTTGTGGGTGGGTGGGTGTTTTCTTCCCTGTACCTCCAAGTTAACAGGATTACAGTTCATTTCTTTATCCCTTCTTTGGGAGGACTGAACTCCAAACCACACTCTTAAGGCAATAGTACAACTTTATTTGAAACAGAAACTATATACCTAACCAAACTAAGGGCCCAATCCTGCCTAAGATGCGGTGGCCGGCCAAAATGTCAGGATGTGGCCTGCGCCGGCATGACTGGGCCTCACCTTGGGGGAAGGGGACATTTGTTCCCTTCCCCCAGTGTAAGCCCCAGAGGCCCCAATGGGCCTTCTCAAATGTGTGCCAGCTCTTTAGCTTGCACACAACTAGGGAGTCCATGTAAGTCTGTCCCGGCCTAGGAAAGAAGAGAGGGATATGGTGGAATGCACCGCCGATATCCCTGCCCCCCCTCCTGGGCCCAGCTGGCCAGTGGCCTCTTCCCCTGCCACCCTGGCCCGCAGCCCACTCCCTCCCACCTGTGGAGGCTGTTAGGCTAAGTGGTGCCGGCCTATGCGCTGGTGCTGCTTACTTCGAGGGTGTCAAAAAAGTGCCTTATGGCATGTTTATGACACCCTAGGCCAGCAGAACGAGAGCTCTGCCAGCCTAAAGTTGGACAGGATTGGGCTGTAAGTGGGATATTCGAAAAGAAAAGTATGAATAAAAAAGCCATTCTCAAACTACTGCATGCATTTATATCCTGTTGTTCAGGCAGCATTTTTTCTTCAATTAGCCACAGATCTTCCCTCAAAGCACATTCTAACTGTTCTAACTGTCCAACAGTTACACTGTCACTCCTTGCTGACCCCTCTCACTTCCAACCAATCCTAACCCTCAGCGCTTCTGTAAACGGATCACATCTCTTGCCCAACAGCGCCAATCCTAAAGCAGTTCTTTCACAACCAGCCAATCAGAATGGTGCGTTTGGCATCCCCTCAGACTCGCACCTCTCACAACTCTGTTTTTAAAACGCAAAAAGCTTCACTTTACATACTATTATGAAGAATGCCTTTACCAACATTAAAAAATAAATGTATATTAAGATACAACATTGTTTCTTCCGCTACAACATATAGTTTGACTCTTGTTCAGAGGCATAGCTGGGTGAGGTCTTCTGGCGCCTGGGTCAGTGACTCATGATGGTGTGCCCCCAGTGCCAGAAGACCTGGAAGTAATTGGTGGTGATGACATCACTGCCAATTAATTCTGGGTTTTGAGCTACTCTGAGCAGCCAACCATTTTTTTCTCTTTTTTTTCTTTTCAACAAAGAAAAAAAAGAGAGAGAGAGAAACTGGTCAGCCGCTCAAAGTGGCTCGAAACTCGAACGCCGGTGGAGGCACCAAGGAGGCACCTTTTCGCCAAGGCTGTGGCGAAAAGGGTAGGTCGCTCCAGCCCCCTTGTCACCTTCCCCCCCCCAGCTCCAGGGGCCTCCCTTCCTCCTCAGTCTCCTCGCCATCGTCGCTCCGGTTTTGAGCCGTTCTGAGTGGCCCATTACTTTTTTCTTTTTTTGAGCCCCCTTGGTGTAGCGCCCAAGGCCCCTCACGATCCGCTCTAGTTATGCCTCTGCACTTGTACCCAGTTGAACCATTTGTTTTACAGTCAATCTGTTCTGATTAATGACCTAAGAGGAAACATCACTTTTGTCACTTTCACCAACTATTCAAAGCATTGTACTATTGAAATCCTGGCTATTATTGGATTAGCAGTTACATTATCATAATACTGGAAGCTACTGTACAGATGACATCACTCAGTGACAGAGCACTATGCTACAAATGTATGAAGGCCCAGCTTCTAAAACAGCCCAGCAATGATAAGGACAGATCTTCTGCCTAAGACACAGGAGAATTGTTATCAAGCAAAGTGCCTAGTACTAGACTTGATTGGTTAGACACAGTATAAGAGACCTCCATTTATCCAAGTTTTCAGAATTCCTGGTTGTCAACAATCTTCTTTTTATGAGGCCATCACAGAATTGAAGCTGAGCATTCAGACAACCTGCTAACAACTCTTCCATGTATTTAAAATCTCATGGCACAGAAACACAGCATTGTTTCCAATGATAGCGATTGCTTTCAGGAAGCCAAAAGACTACCTTATGGTGAGCTATTGTGTGAGGAAAGCTGTGCATGATTAGGCTATCCTGTGATATATGCAATCTATATAGCATATAATCATCTCCTTTGGCTTCTTCCAGAAAGGCATTCTCTCCTTTTTGAGTGTTATGTCCGTCAAGTAACCTATGGGGGATTAAACATCATTCTCTTGACTGAATTCGAAAATGCTTCTTTGCAAAACTGGCCTTTCAGCTCTACTGTGGGGATGACAAATATTTTTACAATGAGATTATCTCTTGCTACTTTAAATAACACTGTGTAGGAGTTAAAAACAATCCTTCTGTAGAATATTCTTGGGCTTTTCCTCCTTTGAAGGGTGATCCATCTGTATTCCCTGCATTCGCTGAGCACAAAAATGAAATGATAGTATGTACATGGCCTGAACTTCAGCCAAACTGTCCCCAGGATTAGGAGGGCCCTCAGCAAGGCATTCTGCCCTCTTGTTCCTGCTGCAGCAACTATTTACCAGGAATGTGGATCAAGTCTCTGACTCCAAGTCTCGAGTCAAGTCCCAAGTCTTTGCCCCCAGGTCCCGAGTCTTTGGTTGCGAGTTGCGAATCCCTATCTATTTAATGGGGAAAGTGGGTTTAAGCCTGAATAAAATTCGACTTGTCATAAAAGGCTCCAAGTCTCGAGTTGAGTCTTTTGAGTCTTTTACAATCACTGAGTCGAGTCCGAGTCAAGTCATTGATGCGACTTGAGTCCAACTCGAGTCTGAGTCAGTAGACTCAAGTCTACATCACTGCTATTTACCCTTTCTGTAACCTTACAGATACAGAAGGCAGGCACGGGGAGGGTAAGTCATAATCCGAGCTGAGAGTCCCACATTGCTGCTGCCACTAATTAATGACAGCTCCTGCTGTCTGTTCAGAAGTCCCTGTTGTTTCCACTTGCTTATTTCAATGGCTTCAAAACGTAACCTTTGTCGTCTAAATCCACGAGCAAGTTGGCACAACTCTTGAGAAATCCGAAAGACCATAGACTCCCATTGTCCAACCCTGGGGTTTATAGTGTTTCCTGTAAGTGCGGAAGGACATATATAGGCACAACTAAATGTTCAATTAACACAAGAATTAAAGAACATATGAGAGCTGTGAAACTTAACCATCCAGAGCACTCAGCGCTGGCAGAACATGCAAAAAACACAGGTCAGACAATAAAGTTTGAAGATACAAAGAGTTTATTTCAAGAAACAAATTTACAACAAAGGTTACATTTTGAAGCCATTGAAATAAGCAAACGGAAACAACAGGGACTTCTGAACAGACAGCAGGAGCTGTCATTGACAGCCCATTCCAACCCAACTCCTCCAAGTCTGGCATAAGAGTGGCCTAAGTTCAGCATAAGTTCGACATAAGTTATGTCTGAGTTATGTCAGAGTTATGCCTGAGTTAGGCAGGCTGCAGTTTCTGTGGCCCAGCACCACCCCAGGATCCAGGCAACACTTACCTCCCAGGCAGGCAGGCAGGCTCTCCAGGCTCGGTGTCTGGCTCGGGCATGTGCAGGCCTCTGTCTGCATTTGTCAGCGTCCATCCATGGCAGCTGCCATAGGGTCTGCTGCAGCCCAGTTGCAAAAGGGCCGGCCGCAGGCATGGGGTTTGCGCCAGTCATGTGGTGGGCGCAGGGCAGGTGACAGGTGAGCGAGGTCCCCTTACCAGCCGCCACAGGGCACCCTGTGCATCAGCCACCTGCTGCAGGGGAGAGTGGCCGTCCCCTCCCTCCTGCAGAAGGCGATGCCACAACCATGCCACGTTGAGGCTGCACGTGGGAGTCATGGGGGGGAGCGGGGGAGGGAAGGGTAGGATGGGGTGGGAACGTCACACACAAGGGGGGTTGCATGCTGTCTGGAACTGCCTCTGACATGACTCGCCTGTGCGCTGCCTGAAGCCCTGGGCCTCTAGGGCCGGGGCTATGCCCACAAAGAAGGCATCCCGGCGTGCCTTCTGCTCTGTGCCCCGGCCAAGACCGAGAGATGCCTTGGGCTTGTCTGCTGTGAGTGGGAAGGGCTCACGCAGCTCATCACACCCCCAGATGGGGTGACAACGGCGCCTCACGGCAGGCGCTCCGGCGGGGTGGGGGGTGGCCAGCCTCCATCATCAGGGAGTGGGAGGGGAGGCAGACACACAGGCAGGCAGACAGGGGGTGCTGGGGAGGGGCACGGGTGGGTCAGAGACAGACAGACAGACAGACAACAAGGCTGGTGGGAGACAGATTCCGAAAGAGGGGTCTGCAGAGACCAATAGGGACACAGGGGGCGCTCCGCAGATGAAGGTGATGCATAAACAGGCACCTCTTATGCAGACGGACTTTGGGCGGAAGCGCCTGCATTACAGGCGGACCTTCGACGGAAGCGGCTGCATTACGGGCGGACCTTCGGCAGAAGCGCCTTCATTACGGGCGGACGCCCTGGCTGTTTGCCTGCCTGAGAGGCCCCCCCAACTCCCCCCTCCCCTCTGTGCCATGGGGGTCTGGCAGCCCCCCTGCTGTGTTCTCCCAGGGAAGGCCGTGGCAGTCCCTGGATGGGACTCATGTAGGGGCTTCAGGGCTGGGGGCTGTCTGTGTGTGTGGGGCAACGCTTGTGAAAACACTGGGCACATATGTTTCACTGGGGCTCTGCCCGAGGGGTGTCTTTATTGTTCTGGAACGTTAGCAGAGATGGCCAGGCGAGGCTGCCAGGGGGAGTCACAGCAGCCAATCTGAAAGCAGCAGCAGCACACCTGCCCCATGGACCTGGAGATGCAGGCTCTTCCCCTGTGGAACCACAGCCTGCTCCATAGAAAGGGGAGGGGCAGCAAGTAAGACAGCCAGGGAGGTGGAGCAGCAGCAGCAGCAGCTGAGGAGGGTTGCAGGGCTGGCTCCCTGACCTCTGGCAGCATCGAGGCAGACGACAGTGGGGCAACCAGACTGCAGCCCCAGGGGTGCTCCCAGGAAGGTAGGTGGTAGTGGACGTTCCTGGGGAGACAAAAAACAAGGGGGAGTTACATGTCAGCTGGTGTGTGGAAGCAATCGCCAGTGAAGAAATGCCAGTGTGTCGGTTGTAAAAGCCTGCAGGGAGAGAAATAAAACACAGCTGAAAGGTGTGACACACATAGCATGGTCTGAGCTGCTTACCTGGGTGTAAGGAGAGCATGATCCTGTAAGGGGAAAGGGTCAAAGAGAGAGACACAACAACACAACTTGGGGGTCACAACCATGGCAAACCTAGCACTACTGACCTGTCAGTAGACCCTGTGGAGACAAGGGAGGGGGAACAGCTGGTGTCTACATAAGGCTAACGGTTCCACACTTGTGGCAGTGTCTGCTCACATGACTACAGGCAGCAATCAGACACAACAGTGGTACAGAGGCATGTATCCTATATATCATAGCAGGCTAAGCAGGCAGTTATCAGGCAACACATTGGTAAAGAGGCATATCATAGCAGGCTAAGCAGGCAGTTATCAGGCAACACATTGGTAAAGAGGCATTTCAGAGAAGGCAATGCAGGCAGACATGAGAGGACACATTGGTAAAGAGGCATGTCTCATATATTTCTATATGCAAAGAGGCAGAAGTCAGACCACATGTCAGCACAAACCCTGCTCTTACCTGCACTCACCTGCTGGTGTTGTTGCCTGTGGGGGGGGAGAGGCTGGGAGAAAGACATGGGTTAGCAAATGGTAGCATGGAGGCAGCTGCCCAGGCACAGCTGTAAACAGTTTGGCCAAAGCCAGAACAGCCCTCTCTGCCCTTGAGGGGGGGCAGGGAGGAGAGAGGAGAAGAGAAGAGAGAAGTGGGGTGTTTGTGAATTTTGCCCTCCATCGACAAAGTCCCACTTTGTGGCTGTGGGGGACAGAACCCCACGCCACGTGCTCAGAGAGAGAGAGAGAGAGACTGGAGGTCTGGGGCTGGGCTTTTGTGGGAAAGAGGCTGGGTGGGGCTGGGTGCTGATAGACTCCCTATCTTTGGCATAACTCTGTCGGATTCCAGACCTTGCTGACACAACTCTGACATAACTCAGGAGTAGGGTGTTAGAAATTTTCAGGAGAGGGCTGGAGTGGGTAAGGTAAAATGGTTCCTATGGGTCTCCTCAAATTTATGTCCACCCTTTTGGTCGACAAATTTGTGTCAGCATTTGTGTTGGAGGGGGCGTGTCTGTGCTTGCCAGGGTCTGGAATACAACGTTAATTGGTTGCCGCCCCCGTTACGCCCACGGTCCGCCCCTGGAACGCCCACTTTTATGTTGACTTTATGTCCTTTGTCCTAACTTCGACGTAACTTTGACTTTATGTCCTTCGACATAACTTTGACCTAACTTCGACCTAACTTCGCCGTAAATGGTCGCATTCCAGACATAACTTCGACATAAGCGACTTATGCTGAGTTTATGTCTGACTTGTGCTGCTTAGCCCTTGCGTTGGAACGGGCTGGTATAGACAAAATCTGCTTCCCAATTCTGAACAAGACTACTGGTAGAAAGAACAGTAAAGTGCCAGCTCGATAACTGATTGCGGAGCTGCACTAGAGGTTATTAGCGGTCGTGACCGCACAACCAGACTTCCGGCATTAATTGCCCTTGCCTTGATCTCCGTGTGCTTTCTCTTTTGGGTGCCAATTCTTCTTCAAAGAGCAGACTTGCCTGCCCCGGCGCCTCAACATCCTGGCATCTTGCTGCTCTTACACCTGAGGAGGTCCACAGCCTGTGGATGAAACGTTGGGATTTTTTTTAAATGTTTTTATCATTTTAAAACTTGGGTTTTACATGTTTTAGATATTTTATGGTTTTAAACATAAAGAATACAGATTTTTACATGGCTTTCAAACCATGAAACCTCTTTGTACATAGTTGGGAGTTTTTAGCAGGACTTAGCAGGAGCTGGGCCCATGGTGCAATCTTGGAGGTAATAGTTCAAATTGCTTTCTTGAGCTCTGCTGCCTCTGAGGGAATGCCTGTTTGCTTCTACATGCATATTTGTGTTAAAAAAATGGAAATAATACAAAAACACCATATGTTCAGTGATCTTTTATCCCAAGAAAATCCAGTGGAGCTGCCCCTGGAACTTTTTTTCAGGCATGCAGCAAGCATGTAATACTGGTGTCAGTAATGGGATTGTGTTTCTTTGGATACAAACTGTGAGCTGGTGTGCTGGAGGCAAGATGGGACAAATAATAGCAGTCCTGAAAAAAATCAGAGCATTGCAGAAGCAATCTGCAGAAGAAATTAAGGGTAGAGAAGTAGTACTGCTTTTGCAGGGTTGGTGGGATTCAGGCTGAATACCCACACTGGGGTAAAAGGTACAGTGTTACCCTTGCGGATCCTGCAACATTAGCAGCTTCTGCTATAAACTAGTATTTTCTCACTACAGTGGGTCCAGGATCAAATCATAAATCTGATGAACACTTACAATGGTCAGTAAAAAAGAGATGTCCTCAGTCTACCCCAGGGATTTTGTTCTGATTGTATAATGGACTTTTTTCTGAATTGTGGCAAAATAGTACATGCAGGAAATCGAGGAAAACAACAGAATGGGGAGGACTAGAGATCTCTTCAAGAAAATTGGAGATATCAAGGGAACGTTTTGTGCAAAAATGGGCATGATAAAGGACAAAAAAGGCAGGGACCTGACAGAGGCAGAAGAGATTAAGAAGAGATGGCAAGAATACACAGAAGAACTATACAAGAAAGATCTTAATGTTCCGAATGACCACGCTGGTGTGGTCACTGACCCAGAGCCGGACATCCTGAGAGTGAAGTCAAGTGGGCCTTAGGTAGCATTACTAACAACAAAGCTAGCAGAGATGATAATATCCCAGCTGAGCTACTTAAAATCCTAAATGATGATGATGATGCTGTGAAAGTGCTGCACTCAATATGCCAACAAATTTGGAAAACTCAGGAGTGGCCAAAGGATTGGAAAAGGTCAGTTTACGTTCCAATTCCAAAGAAGGGCAGTGCCAAAGAGTGCTCAAACTATCGCACAATTGCACTCATTTCACATGCTAGCAAGGTTATGCTCACAATCCTACAAGCTAGGCTTCAGCAGTACGTGGACCGAGAACTACCAGAAATATAAGCTGGGTTTCGAAGAGGCAGAGGAACTAGAGATCAAATTGCCAACATGCGCTGGATCATGGAGAAAGCACGAGAGCTCCAAAAAAACCTGCTTCATTGACTACGCAAAAGTCTTTGATTGTGTGGATCACAACAAACTGTGGCAAATTCTTAAAGAGATGGGGGTACCAGACCACTTTACCTGTCTCCTGAGAAACCTGTATGCGGGTCAAGAAGCAACAGTTCGGACCGGCCATGGAACAACCGATTGGTTCAAAATTGGGAAGGGAGTACGGCAAGGCTGTATCTTGTCACCCTGCTTATTTAACTTATATGCAGAGTACATTATGAGAAATGCAGGGCTGAATGAATCGCAAGTCGGAATCAAGATTGCTGGGAGAAATATCAACAACCTCAGATATGCAGACGATACCACCCTAATGGCAGAATGTGAAGAAGAACTAAAGAGCCTCTTGATGAGGGTGAAAGAGGAGAGTGCAAAAGTTGGCTTGAAACTCAACATTAATAAAACTAAGATCATGGCATCTGGGCCCATCAATTCCTGGCAAATAGAAGGGGCAGAAATGGAAGCAGTAACAGATTTTACTTTTCTGGGCTCCAAGATCACTGCAGACGGAGACAGCAGCCATGAAATTAAAAGACGCTTACTCCTTGGAAGGAAAGCTATGGCAAACTTAGCATAATAAAAAGCAGAGATATCACCATGCCAACAAAAGTTCGTATAGTCAGGGCGATGGTGTTCCCAGTAGCAATGTATGGTTGCGAGAGTTGGACCATAAGGAAGGCTGAGCGCCGAAGGATAGATGCTTTCAAACTGTGGTGCTGGAGAAGACTCCTGAGAGTCCCTTGGACTGCTAGGAGATCAAATCAGTCAATCCTAAATGAAATCAACCCTGACTGTTCCCTGGAAGGACAGGTACTGAGGCTGAAGCTCAAATATTTTGGCCACCTAATGCGAAGAGAGGAATCTCTGGAGAAGACTCTGATGCTGGGAAAGATTGAAGGCAAAAGGAGAAGGGGAAGGCAAAGGATGAGATGGTTAGACAGCATCACCGATGCAACGAACATGAAAATGAGCGAACTCAGGAAGATAGTGGAGGACAGGAAGGCCTGGCGGGATATGGTTCATGGGATCATGAAGGGTCGGACATGACTTAACGACTGAACAACAAAAGTACATGCAGTCCAGCCAAATACTCAGATAATGTCTCTGGGATGCTCAAAGTGTATGGGGTGAGGCCGGCAGAAACAAACAGCGAATGTTTATATCCACATATATTCTAACTGTCTTTATAACACATTCCCTTTAATTAAGCAACTAATTTTATCTGTATAAGGTTTAGAGGTGTTTTAGAATGGAACAGAAAGAAATGTCAAATAAAATCAGTCCCGGTGGTAGTTCCTATAAAAAACATATTTCCTTACAGCTGATAGTTGCTTAGTTAACATTATGTTGCTTTTGTTATCCCTTTACTGGATTTTTTTTCTTTTCAAAATAAGCTACACAATCTTCCAAGCTTAATTCTTTTAAATGGTGATGATGTATTTGGGAGATCAGTCACAGGCTATTTCCTTTTTTTCATAATGCCTACAGAGATGATTAAGCAGCTACTGCTAATTGGCTGAGGGGTAGATGCTTTCAAATACAGTAGTACAACAGACCATTAGAACAGTAATTTGGCCTCCAGGCACAAAAGTATACAGGATATTAATATAATCAAACAAGCCTGATTCAATCTATCCATAGAAAGAAAATGGATCCCCCCCCCATTTTGGGGGATGGGGGGTACTATTCGTTGACCTGGAATGACAGCCCCAACTCATTTTAAACTGTTCTCTGTTTCCATGTTGAAAATCTGAAGCAGCATATCCTATCAAGACCAGTGGTTGTCATCTCCAACTCCAGGTTGTAACATGAAGAATGAGGCACCATGGGCAAAGTCATATTTCTGAATACTTCCCCATTAAAAAAAACAAAAACCAAAACTCCCTGCATGTAATACACTAGTACATTAAGGGGAAGTCTTCACAAAAACTTTCCCTTTTCTTTTCACAAAACCTTTCCCTTTGAACTAGATACTATACTACAAGAGGAGACATTTTTATGTGGGGAGAATGTTAAAATGCAACCTCCCACCTGCAATCTGGAGTAGTACTTGTTTATGTGCTCACTTGCCTGCTCTCCTAGCCTGCCCCGCTCTCTTGCTCACCCTTCTCCTATTCCACAAGGGTGGGAGGTGGGGGGCAGCAAAACTGTCTGAGAAGTTTTGTTGCTTCTGCTGCAAGGGATTAACAACACACAAGAGAGTTCTGCACTGTGAAGAACACGTGTCGTGGCCAGTTATCACTGGCTTCTGAGATGTCCTGTAGTAGGCTTACCAGATCTCCAACCGGGACAGAGTGCTAGACCTGTAGGAGAAGGAATGTGGGCAGGTGTAGCTTGTTAAGTCCTAGAGCACAATCCTAGGCATGTCTACTCAGAAGCAAGCCCCATTGTGTTCAGTGGGGCTTGCTTCTGAGTAGACATGCCTAGGATTGTGCTCTAAGGTTTAACAAGATACACCTGCCCACATTCCTTCTCCTAAAGCACTCTGTCCCGGTTGGAGATCTAGTAAGCCTATCCTGTAGTAGGGAAAAAAAGAAAAGGCAATAACAGCCTCTCCCTCGGGCTCTCCCTAAAGGTGGCCTGGTATTAGAGAGGCAAAAACTGAGAAATGGAAGGTTATTCAACATTCCAGGGTACATCAAAGTTATGGAGGTGGATTAATGATATCCTAATTATGAATCCAAATCTACTTGCTGTTAATAGCTGCAGGGTGTGAGGCACACGTCTTAAAATTTAAATGCCACATGAGAGATATATAGGTTCAAATTCAGACAACTTTTACAGACTTGCTCTTGTTAGCTCTTTTGATATCCAGCCAGGTAAGTTCATTTACTTTAAACAAGATGAGGTAATTAATTTACAAAGGAGCAAGTGGGCCAGAGCTGTGTTTACTGATGTTTCTGACTTAAGGCAGCACACAAAGCTTTCATTGTGCAGAGCATCATTGTCATCCAGGCAAAGTGAGTCACAGAATGTTTTTATCAGGCCCTGTGCCAGTGGCCCTGGTTAATTATTCTTTTATTCCTTGTTCGTGATAACGTGGGCAGTAGTTTTGATCGTACACCTTACGAGTGGTTTCAGAGTTACAGCGGGGTAAAACCAGAGCACACAAGAAGATGATTAGGGACCTTTCATTCTGTCTGAGAAGGTCAAAGTTACATGATAGGTGGAACTGGCAGCAATCGCTAAAATTAATAGTACTGATCATTTCCTGAAATATCACTATTTTCTGTAAACAAAATTCTGAATTATGTTTTCTTCCATACTAGATTTCTGCTGCAAGGGGTGCTTAAGTAATGGTGCATCATCAAATTGCACTATTTTCCTCCTAAACCCATTTTATTTACAGTCCAATCCTATCTAGGACCGCCGCAGCATCCAAAAGCACGCTGCGCCAGATCTTATCTATGATCGGGCCAGCGCCGGCACAAGCAGAGGCCTCCTCAGGGTAAAGGGGAGACTGTCTCCTTGGATGTGCGCCGACAAAATGGCCGGCGCACATCCGGGAGGCTCGTGTAACGCCGGTCAGGCACGGGAAGGGGGATAGGATTTGGTAGAGTGCGCCACCAAGGATCCCCCCCCTCCTGGGCCCTGTCACCCAATCCCCTCTCCCGTTCAGCCCTTCCCATGGCCGCCCCCCCCCACCTGGCACAGTCTTTACCTGTGTCTGGTGGAGAGCAAGTGGCACCAGCCTCAGTGCCGCTTATGGCACATTTGTAACACCCGGCCGGGACTGGTTTGGCAGAGTGGCAGAGTGTGTCCTAGACAGGATTGGACTGTGAATAAAATGGGTTTAGGAGGAAAATAGTTCCACCGGTCTTGTCTCGGACAGGATTGCACTGTCAGTTAGGTTGCTGTCACTGTTACGTCAGCCAAACCTGCCAGCTCAATCCTGTGTAACTCTTGCACCGGTGTAACAGTAGATCCCCCGGTGTAAGAGCACTTATGCCAGTGTAACTTGATGCAGGACGGACACAAGCCAGCGCAACCCCCTTTGGACGCCTCACATGTGCAGTTTGGATGTGGAACAGATGCTGGCGCAACTCCGCTGGCAGAGGGGGCATTCGGATGCCCCGGAATGCCCCCTGCGCCGGCGGAGTTGCGCCAGCATCTGTTCCACATCCTAACTGCGCATATGAGGCGTCCGAAGGGGTTACGCTGGTGTCCATCCTGCGTCCATCAGCAAATGGCAAGTTACACTGGCATAAGTGCTCTTACACTGAGGGATCTACTGTTACACCGGTGCAAGAGTTACACAGGATTGTGCCCTGCCACTCTGAAATCTATTCTTAGTTTTCTTTGGATCCCCCTTTCTCCCCATTTCCATCTGCATTCAAGCTGTGATCAAATCCTACTATCTCTCTCTGTGTATCAACACCAACGTCCACTATTTTCTCCTCTGCTCAGATATGAAGTTCAATCAGTCTGGAGCAAGTCACTGTTTTTCAGCCTAATCTATTTTTCAGGGTTGTTGGAAGGATAAAATGAGATATTCAAGTGTGCTTCCCACTAAACTGTGAGGTGTAGCAGAAGAGACAATAAATAAATATAAAGGGCTCTTCCTCCCTCTTGGGCCCTCCGTAGATGGTACCCCTCTATCGGAGACGCAAGCATTAGCAATGGAAGGTTGGGCAATGTGTATAAGCACCCCAGAAGAGATCAAAGTCAAATACAACGTTTACACATGTCTGAGTTGAGCACACTGAGTGTTCATAGTTTCTGTGGCCCTAGGATGCTACCACTGGCTCTTTGGCTAAATAAGACAATGAGAACTAACTTCCTAGGTTGCTGTCCGACTCCTCTGCACAGCTACCTGGGGGTAAGCTTCATTGCTGAGCATGCATAAGATCAGGCCACACGTCTAGGTTGCTGGCCTAGAATAAGAACCAAACTCTGTAAGAGGCAGGGGTAGGCAAGAAAAACAAAACCCAGTCATGTAGAGGGGATCCCACAACTAGAAAAGAAGTAAGGAAAAGTGCAAGTGAAATAGCAGTGTTCCATGTCTCTCATGGACGTAAAACTCTGAATTGATTTCCATATGAAGCTTTTAAATATGATGTGAAATTACCAGAAGTCAGCTATTAAATGGACTCTAGCATATGTGGCATTTAAAAACCCCCAACAAACTTAACTGTATTATGTCAAGTGGAAAAAAGGTTGTCTCATAAATTTTACTGAAAAATGCCCTTCTGACAGGTGGGCTTGGAGGCATTTAAGATGCAGTCAAAGATGTGGTATGTCTTGCTTTGCAAAAAGACCACAAGTTGTCGTTCTCCCCCCCCCCCCCTTGCAGGAAGCTTGTTATTAAGCTACAATATGATGTAGTGATTGCATTATAATTCTCCTGTGTATGTGGGAGAAATTCACATTTTCCCTTTCAACAAAGTGAGCTAATCTGCAGACATGAGGAATGTGTGTGCTGGGTTAGCTCTGAAATCAGCTGACATGTATTTATTTAAAAGATTTATATGCCACCTTTCTTCCTGAAAACTAAGATCTTGGATCTCACAAGATTTTGGGTTGGTACACTGCATGCCTTGGTAGCACCCTTGGTGGCAGGGTGATTAGGAGGCCTGCAAAAGGTAAGGAAAAAAAATTTCCACTTACCTCTGCATAGGCCCCCTGATGACCTATGGCCAGTGGCGTAGCTAGACTGGAGCGGAGGCAAGTAGTTCTGCAAGACTCTGTTACACCGGAGTCAGCGGCCCAACCCCTTGCTGTTGGAGCCATTCTGGCGGCAATGGCAACACGCAGGACACTCCCCTGTCGCTGCCAGAATGGCTCCAACAGCAAGGGGGAGGGGCTGCTGACTCCGGTGTAACAGAGTCTTGCAGAACTACTTGCCTCCGCTCCAGTCTAGTTTCACCTCTGCCTATGGCAGTGAGGGCAAACCATTTGGGCTTGGTGTGTCAAAATTTTTGAAAATGCCTTGCCTAACTTGACTCTGCTGGTGTGTTGCCGCTGCCCCCCTCCGTAACTTTTAACAGTACTTTGACTATTGACACTTTTAATAGTAATTTTGAATTGAACTGAACTGAAAACTATAGAACACGTTGCATTTTATTTAACATCAATTAGTGACTTTTTTGTTGCTGAGTTTTACTAGATAATAATTTGAAAGAGGTCTGCCAAAATCTCTGTCCTAAATGTTCAAGACAAGCCTGTAAAACCTGCGAAAATTTAAAGGTGTCGTGGCCCTGGGGGGGAACGCTGGCGTGTCACCCAAAATGACCTCGCGTGTCACCTGTGACACGCGTGTCATAGGTTCGCCATTCCTCAGACCTACGACAGCTGTGTATGTCCGAGGAGATCCAGGGAGAGGAGTGGGCAGAAAAATGGGAGATAAGACCCAGCATATGCAACTGCTGCCGGATTCACCCCTCCCTCCCTGACATGCCCTGTTCCTCCCCCAAAATGCCCCATTACCCCCCCAAATGCCATTACTCCCCCTTCCTGCCCACTGCCCACCCCCGCCACCAATGTACCTCCTCAGGCGGTGGCTGGGTGCTCTGGCGGCATGCACACAGTCACCAGCCATTCGTGCTGGTGGCCCCATTATGCACATTGTTACTGCACCTGCCTGCAGCGCCGACAAAGAGGGCCTTCTGCTGACAGAATGCTAGTTTCTTCAGAGCAGAAGGTGCCCATAGTATTGGACCCTTAATGGATTTTCTTTTATTGCAAAATAGAACCTGCCACATATCCTGCAGGGTGGTTTACAAAAAGGGTCATTTTGTAACCACATCCAGGACGTGCTTAAGCAATCGCCACTCAGGAATTCAGCAGTGGGGCTATTTTCAACGTAGATGTCATTGGTCATATCTGATTAGCGTAAACAAATCAATGCAGTGAAATGATCAGAACTGCATGCAACTCATCTTCTGCAATAAATGTGAAGTAACTTTACTTGTATAGCTTTACTTTACTTGTTCTTGGCCGTTGGCCGCCCCCCGGGCCTGAAGAGGGTGGGGATATCGGCAGCGAGATCCGCCATATCCCCAGCCCTCTCCAGGCCCGGTGCAGCCTTGCCCGAGCAGCGCAAATGTGCGTCAGCTCTAGAGCTTGCGCACATTCAAGGAGCCCCACCTCCCGCCGCTTACTCCAGGGGAAGGGGATGATTGTCCCCTTCTCCCGAGTTGTTCCCGGGCTGCCCCAGCGCACCCCTGGAACTTGATAGGATACGGCAGATGGCCCTTTAGGCCAGCCACCGTATCCTACATAGGATTGGGCTGTAACTCTCGCATATGTGGCATTAAAAAAACAAGAAGTTCAACTGTATGATGTCATTAAGTACAAAAGTTCTATCCCATACATTTATTGAAAAATGGCCATCTGACATGTGGACTGTTTATATAACCCACCTACCCCATCAGCACACACACAAGCTGTCTGTAAACTCAGTGCACCCAATGCTCTTTTCAAATAAACTGTAATTCAGCAGAGTCATTCTACTGCATTCAAGGCCCTCCTGCATCTTATTGTCAGCATCCAGCAGCTCATCTTTCCATAGCATCCAAGTTACTCCTAGCAGAAAAGAGTCCAACTGAGCATAGGAGCCTGGGAAAGAGCCAGCAAGTGAGACACAGAAGGGCCACATTGACAGTTGAATGTAGGCACAAATCTACCTTTCAAGTTGCAGCGACTGAGAACAACCATGTGCTATGTGCAGATTCACTGTGGGGACGAAGGGGTTAAAATAGAGCTCTCTGCATTGTGCTGCCCTGAGCATAGGGTGCAAGATTGGCCCCATTATTAATTGTTGGCTGCTGGCTCTTGCATTTACTTGGGCAGGTGATGGCTTCTCTCCCTCCGCCTCAGCCTTCATTTTATTTCATGCTTTGTTTTGTTTTTAAACTCTGGGTGTTTGTCTATAACTGGCAGACTCCCAAGAAAATTGCTTTATACTACAAATAAAGCACAGCCAAGAGCTGACTGTTTATACAGGGTCTTGGCAACTTCTTGGAATAATGTCTAATATGGTGGAAAGCCTTCCCACCCTTCTTTCGGACAGACAATATTTTTTTCCTCCTATAAACCTTCTTACATCCCAATCCTAATTAACTCCCCCCCCCCACCGATGCAGCTGTGCCAATGGAGTATGCACTGTCTCTTGCAGGGGGGGGGGTTAGTCCAGAGGCCTATGTAGTGAGCACCCCAAGGGTACAGGTGCCCTAAGTTCAAGGGATTCGGTGAGCTAACACCAAGGCTCCAAGGATGGAGAAGGTACCCAAAAATAAGAGAGAGTGAGAGAAAGAAAAAGGTCTGCAGTATGCAGAGGCGCCAAAAAGAGCTCAGATAGACCAACGTTGGGTAAAAAAGAGAAGATCTTTTACTCAGCCAGCCAAGGACGCAATTCTTTGCAGAATGCGTAACACATAAATCATTTACAAAAGGTTTTATACATTTCATTATTTTTGAACATACATTGGAATACATGGAGACAGGAAGATAAACCAATGAGGGGATGGATCCAAGAAGTGTGCACGTTGATACAGCCAATGGGAGGTCGGATTGAAGTTTGGCACCAATGAGAGCAGCAGCAGCGTGTTTGAAATGTTTAGCCAATAAAAATATAACTTTATTAAAAGAACCAATAAGAAGTGTTGTGTTTTGTGTAAGCTGGGACCAATGGGGATGGGAACTGGTAGCCAATGGGAAGAGGTGCCTGGAGGCTGGATGACTGGGGTGACAGGATCAGGCCCCCAGCTCAGGTGAGGTGTGGTGTTCCTGGGTTTTATGAATGGGGTCTTTTGTGTAGCATGTTGACACAAAAGACAAGGATTTCCAGATTGATGGGTAAGAAGTGCCAATTTAATGAGTCTCTGCCCCACTGACTCCAGGTATACAAAGAAGAACATTCAGGTGAATGCTGTCAGTCAGGAAGGAGGGAAGCGAGTGATTAGATTAAATGTAGCAGGCTAGGTCAGGAACTATGTAAATGGGAAAAGGTGTTTGAATAGAACAATGGTTGAGGGGATAGGCATTTGCATGAGAGACACCAGAGTCAGGACTGCAGGGTGAAAGACAAAAGAGTGGGGATGAGTCACACAGAGAATAGCTTCCAGGGAGCAGTGACACTAACCTAAGATTTCCCATATTCTTGGAGACCCCCCTTTTCCCTGCCCCTGAATGGCTTCCCAGGTAGAAGGAAGATTTTTCAAGAGCATCACAGAGTGGAAGTTGGCCAATTATAGGTTATGGTTTTTGAAAGTAGTTTTCCCTGGACTCCTGGCAGTGCAGGACTCTTGGCAGGAGACCTCGCTTCTAATGCCTTCTGCATTTCTAGCGCCTGGTCTTCAGTCAACCTTCTGTGCCCAGGCCGAGGGTAGCAAAGGGGCTAAAACCACACACTTACCAACCCCCTCCTGGACCCCAGCAAGGGCACGTGGGGAGGACCCCCACGCCTTTTACACGCTGCAAGAATATGTGCACAGTACCAGGAGTCTCTGAACTCTGCTGAAGATGAACTCCACCAAAGTGTCAGGATGGGGACCCTTCTGTGGAGGGGCCCCGCCCCAGGGACACCCCGTTGATCCCTGGTAGAGATCCGGTGCCATAACCTTAGAGGGAATTCAAGAAAACAGTATTTTCCTAGGACAATGCACTGCTTTGAATTAAAGGAATACCACTTTTTAGAAACTTCCAAAGAGAGAGAAGGTTATGAGGATTAAATAGGTACAGAGTGAACTTTTGCTGCTGCCGCTTCTCTAGGGGTTCAAAAATGACGGTATCTCCGTGAATCTTGGATGGCTTTTGATGGGATAAAAAGGTGGGGGTTCAGGGGGAAAGCGGGGAATGAAATAAAAATATTTGGGGAGGGGTAGCTTGCTTACTACACCTACTTGAGGTTTGTTCCCTTAGCTTGGGGCAAGACTCCACTGCCCCAATGGGTCTCTTTGGGTCTGTGCCAGCTATATAATATAATAACATGTGATTCATGTAACCTATTCTAATTTTCTCAGTACCTTATAACAACATATTTTCATCGTCTATTGAAGTCTCACCCTACAATTCTATTTACTCAGATACTGAGTTCAATGGGTCTTATTCCCTAGCATTCCTGTTTAGGACTGCAGCCTCAGACAGCTAAATTTCTTTCTATTACAATTTAAGTGCACCAAACTTAACACTCACCATAGGTAGCTGACAAATGGCCCAATCCTATTGGAGATTACACCTGTGGAACCCACAGTCCATCGGCAGAACCTCCTTTATGGTCATTGCAAATGTGACTAGGCCAGTGCGCGCGGGCTGGTCACTGCCTCAAGAAGCGAGCGGCCAGCTCCACACACTGACGAATGGCGGACACCGGCTGGAGAAGGTGAGCCAGCAAAGGGGGTTAAAGTGAGGCAGGAAGGGGTTTGAACGGGGCAGGGTGTGCAGAATGGGGGAGGGGTGGGCAGAACAGGGCTGTAACGGGGCAGGAAGGAGGGCAGATCAGGCCTAGGAGGAATTGGAGGTGGCAGCACACGCTGAATCTTGAGCCCCTTCTTGGGCCTGATCCGCCTTCATGGAGCAACACGGACACGGTCCTCGTTGCCCTATAGTGCTGAGGCTTATGCCAGGGCAAGGGGACAAATGTCCCCTTACCCCAAGGAGACTTCCAGAAGCCAAAAATCCCGCACAGAATGCAGCAGAAGCTGTGCTGGCGCCGCTGCATCACCACACATGGATTTAGTTAGGATTGAGCTGAAACACTGCTAATAAAGGCCGTGACAGACCGCACGAATTTCGGCGCGTCCCGGACGCCTGAGGAACTTTGTCGAGCTGTGCTGAGGTGTCTGGTTACCACAGCGGAAGCGAGCGGTCTCCCGATTTCCAGCACGATCGAAAATCTTCCTGGGCCATGTTTGAAGGGGCCGCACAGCGGAGCTACTGCAGCCACCAATCAGATGAGAGGGGGAGGAGAGTGGCTCTCTGCCAATCGGGTGTAAACTTAAGTGTTAGCCAATCACCGTGGAGGTTTCTTCCAAGAAGGTGGCACAAAAGGAGGGACTATTTGCGGGAAGACACTCCTACAGACAAGCTCAGAGCGCGGAGGACGGTGGCCAGCCTCTCGCGCGCGCTCGCCTCGACGCTTGCTCGTTCGCCTCGGCATGCGGTCTGTCACGGCCTTTATGGTTAGTTCCCAAGGTTAGCACACATGTAATGCATGGTTTGGCTAGCTCCAAAAACGGTAGTGGTGGATTTGCATGTGAAGAGGAGAAGAGAATGAGGAAGAGAAAATGAGAATCTGCTTTTGATGCTTTTTCAGCATCAGGGTTTTTCTGGAAAGTATTTTTCAATATTTGGATTTTCCCAGATAAAACTGTGGCAGTTCCCTCCTCCTCTGGAACAAATAGTGTAACTTTAAGGAAAACCTGATGCATTGCTCTTTGGAATGGTCATGAAAAGATTAGTTCTGGTTACAGTACTCCTACATTTTTGAAACATTATACAACTGTAATATCATGGAAACTTTATTCTCAGTCCTGATGGAATGTGATTGTAATGACTTCTGCCCTGTCTTATATAACTTGAATTCATGGCAAGAAGCACCATACATAACCAGGTGCTCAAAGTGGTCATAACTCAACGATGAGATAGGAACCTTTGTGAGCCACCTGTAGCAGTAAGTGGACTTGCCAGATGTTGGGATCTGACTCTGACATTTTGGATTTGTGCCATTTTTATAACCATAAAATTATATGGGACATAGATTCCAGCTAGGCTTTGGGCTTACTGATGTTTGGCACAGGCAACAGGAAAGTAGTAGAAAAAGAAATGAGTAAAGAAGTATTTATGAGATGTTAAAGGAGATGTTAAAGGGCTGTGGTGGTTTAGTGGTTAAGACGCTGAACTGCAGACCGGAAGGTCGGTAGGACAGCAGTTCGAGACCCGGGTGCCACGTGACGGAGTGAGCTCCCGTCTCCTGTCTCAGCTCCTGCCAACCTAGCAGTTCGAAAGCAAGAAATTGCAAGTAGATAAATAAGTATTGCTGCAGGGGAAAGGTAACAGCATTCAGTTAGTCATGCCGGCCACATGACCACGGAAGTGTATTTGGACAGCACTGGCTCTTCGGCCTTAGAAACAGAGATGAGCACCGCACCCTAGAGTCGGACTGGCTTTTGAGCAGGGGATACCTTTACCTTTAAAGAAATAAAGCCAAAGCACCCACTTATGTAAACAAGGCATTTCCACTGATTTGGAAATGTCCTGCCAACAGCAGACAAATATGGCAGAACACAAGGTAGCGAATGGATGGGTGAACTTTTGGTGGCTCCTTTTCTTCTGCTTTGGAGTACCGCTCTATTGTGGAATGAGGTGACATGGATGCAACTGGGTCACCAACGTATCTGTAAGTGAGATTTCTGAGCCAACGTTTTTATTTTACATGAGGCTCTCTTGAGATATTGCAAGTTAAACAAAAACAGTTGTGGAAGTCACAGAGGTCCTTTGTTTTCTACCTTTGACCGCACAGGAGCAGTGGCCAAAACTAGCGCTTAATCATATAAGAAGCCTTCAAAAGGCATTTTTCACCATTCTTGTTGTTGCAGTCATGAGCAATGAATTTCTTTGGAAAATGCAGTGACCAAATTGAAGTTCATCCAATAACATTCGTGCTCCCATGGGTCACTGCTTTCTGAAGTGTTCACTGTAATCTAGGCTCTGGATGTTGCTTCCACTCACAATTGCCCCACATTATGATTTTGCAGTCGTAAAGCTCAGGCAGGCTTGGCCAAACTTTAAATGCTGCCTGAGGCCACCGAAATTGACTCCCCCCCCAAAAAAATTGCAGGCATGTCCCCTGCCACCGCTGCCACAAGGAGAAGTGAAAAGCAGTAATCTGGAGCCCACCTTACCCCCCCTACCCTCTGTTCGGAATCACGTCTTCCTTCCTCGACACAGTCCTGTTTAAAATAAACAGGATGAATGTAGCATACTGGTGGAGTCCCACAAGTACTGTGTGGCCCCTAATCCTAGCCAATGGTGCAAACATCTTTGAGCTGGAGTAAAGGAAAGCAGCCAGCCATTTACATCTTCTG
The DNA here is from genome assembly GCA_026170595.1 of Plestiodon gilberti rubricaudatus. Lineage (NCBI taxonomy): Eukaryota > Metazoa > Chordata > Lepidosauria > Squamata > Scincidae > Plestiodon > Plestiodon gilberti. Next base: position 77,537,800 of record JANXHW010000002.1, read on the forward strand.
TGATGCCTTGAGCAGGGTGACCGGATATAATGGAGGACAAAGTGCCTATACCTTTAAGGCTTACCATATTTTCCCGGATCGAAACTGGGACACACACCCTCGGAACAATTAATTAACTAACTAACTAATTAATTAATTTTTCCCTTTTTATGGGCGTGAAGCGCCCATTTGCCGCCTGAAGGGTGCCCGAAATATTTATTTATTTATTTATTTATGGCAATTTTGGCCACAAATAAATAAATAAATGGCCATTTTGCTGCGCACCACTGCCACTTACCTGTTCTGCCGCCATTGCCATTGCCACCGCCGCTGCTGTCCTCCTTCTCCTGTCGTCGTCCTCCGCCGCCATCTCTTCCTCTTCTTCTTCCTCTTCGTTGTCTTCGGCCACCGCCATCTTCTCTTCCTCTTCTTCTCCTCTTCTTCTTCATTGTTGTTTTAGGTCGTGGTGGCGGCGGCCGCCACCACCTCTGGAACCTGGCCGGCTGCATCCAAGCCGGCCAGGACTCCTGCCCCTAGCACTGAAGCCTCCGCTGCCACTTTTAAAATATTTTTAAAGTGTAACTTTTTTCCTGTCGGCCATCTTGGATCTTGCGAGATCCAAGATGGCGGTGCCCCAGTACTGCCTTATGTGCCCTCATGAGATTTGGGCGCAGCCATCTTGGATCTCATGAAATCCAAGATGGCCAACAGGAAAAAAGGTACACTTTTAAATATTTTAAAAGTGGCGGCGGCGGAGGCTTCACTGGGCCTGGAAAGCCCACAACTGACCCGGGATCGGAGCCCGGAAACCAGGGCGGTCCAGGATGGATGGCAAGTCTACCTTTAACCATTGTATAGAAAAGGGAATTTTGGCAGGTGCAGCTCAGTACAGAAGGGTGCAATAAGCTGCAGCCATTATCTGCAATGGTTAAAAAGGTATAGGCACTTTGTCCTCCATTGTATCTGGTCACCCTGAGCAAGGATCAGGCTAAGTCCCATGGGACATAACTTCAACCCATAGCCCCTGATATGACAGGAATGAGCATCAGTATTGTCATCAAATGAAATTATCAGGTCCTGAACAACATTGAAAAACAGCAGCAATTAGCTTTGCAAACTCTGCAGTGCCTCCTGAAGCAGGGGTGACATAAACGTCCGATATAATATCCCCCATATTTTACATGGCTGCTTTATAGGAGGCTGTGTGAGAAAATGAACTAGCAAGGGCTGTTATCACACCTTTTGGATATGAGAAATTAGTCATTGTTGCTTAAGGTTGAAAGCTTTGAAGATAATTTTTATATCCTGCCTTAATCAATATTAGATCTTCTGAATTCAACAGTATCTACTAAATAAACATTGACTTAAGTTCTAAGATAACTCCTTAAGAATGGTATTGGGTAATAGTTGATAGTGTCAGATAAAATGTGCAAAGTTAAAAAAAAATGTAGGTGGGTCTGCTGTTCCATACCAGGCCACACAAGCTTAAAGTTAAATTTCAGTTCCCTGCCACTGCATATAATACAGATAATTACAACAGCAGGAGAATTTTCTATTGAAAGATTCTCAAATGAGAACCTAATTCTAACAGAATGAAATTTCACACACGGGCAATCCAATTCTACCTAAGTTTCCCCTGCGCCGATGCAGCGGTGCCAGTGCGGCTTCCGCTGCATCCTGTGGGAGCATTTAGCAGGCGGGAGGTCTCCTTGAGGTAAGGGGGTATTTGTCCCCTTGCCCCAGGAAAAGCCCAGCCCACGCAACAGGTCTACTTGGGCCCACGGCAACCATATGGCTAGTGCAAGTCTGCATGCACCCTTGTCGGCAGATCAGGCCCAGGAAGGGGGATAAGATACAGCACCTGTGCACGGTGCTGATCCTGTATTTACTTGAGAGGGTGAGGCACTGGTACTGGTCAATCAACATCATTCATGGTATGAATGCCACCCACCCCTTTAACAGTGGGCCATGTAGAGGCACCCGTCCCTTAGAGTTCCAGCCGCTTAAAATCAATAACCCTGGTCCCTGGCCTTCACGGCACGACAACAGTGCAGGAATCGCCTGACCCCTACCACCTTAGAGTTGATGCCTGCAGCCACAAGTTTTAAGAAGTTGGCCATCCCTAGTATAACACATCCTCTGGCAAAAATGACCCAGAGGGAGAAGACTTGGATTTGAGGGGTGGGGATGGGGAGGAGGCCAGTCCGTCCCAGTGCCAAAGATGGGAATCAGTGAGGCCTTATGGAAGCAAAGGCCATCTGTCACACGTCACAATGTATAATCTGGCATAGGCATTTCCATGTCTCCACAAGTATTTTAATAACATGGCAGTGTGAGCTTCATTGTGCTCCATTCCAGTCCAAAGTGCAAGCCACAAGGAAAGGGTACATTGTTTTATATTAAAGAAGCAATGGTAAATAGCTCACATTCCGCTCAAGCAGCTGTTGCCTGGGTGACAGTACAAACTCAAATATACTCAGCACACACTATGAAACGTTATTAGATTTCTGGTCCAAGATAGACGAGAAATGACTGAGCAGCTAAGCTGCATGGAAGGGAGGAGCGGGGACCATTCTGACTCCTTAGGACCAGCAACTGCAATGCAAAAACAGAGTTGGACTAAAAGTCCACTGTGGTGGCTGACGCTCATGGGACAAAATGAAATTGTATACAGTATATATGTAGTATTTGCCTTCTATATATTTATTTTTATTTATTTATTTAAAGAATTTTTACCCCGTCTTTCTTCCGATAAGGGTCAATCTGGGCTGCTTACAATTAAAACATGTTAAAAATACATAATACAATATAATACAATAAAAATAATTAAAACAGGTAATTAAAACAATTAAAACAAACCCCAGTGGGTCACCTATGGTTACATTGATTAAAAAGCCAGCCCACCATGTCGGCCATCAAACACCAACCTGAATAAAAACGTCTTGAGTCCTCTTGAAAAACGTCTATATACAGTCTCCACTCAGATTTTAAGGGAATTCTTATAGCAGCAGTTCTACAAGCAGAATCCTAATGCTCAGGGAGGCAGTTAATTCCATCAAATATCCTTTTTCCTGCTGAAACTTTGTTTTTCTGACTGTTCCCTGTCAGGCAATCCCTGCTGGCAAGCGGTCTTTACTCTAGCATGGAATCTAGTACTGGGAAGTAATGGGATCCAACTTTGAAAAACTTTTCAAATTATATTGCAGTTCATTGACTTCCCTTAGGTTTGATGAACCAAACATGTTCCGAGATAAGGCTGTCTCCACAATAAGAAAGCCCAGAATGCTAATAAGCTGGAAACCCCGTTCGTGGTGAGAAATCACATCATCCCCCAAATGCTCAAACCTGCCTTAAAAGTGATCTGAATGAGAATTCTGGGTATTGACTACACTGCACTGCTGAAGGGTGGCCTGCATGATCATTGGGCTCTCCCATATCTGGAAAATATTATCATATTTTCAAAAATAAAATATTATTTTCTCTTCTGTCATTTGCAGCAATGAGTTCCTAAGTGAGAAAAAAGTGCTCATTTCTGGTTATCAGCTATTTAATTATGTCACTTCCTGCTTAATGACATCACTTCTGGCCCTCAGCAGATTCCATGATTGCTATTCGGCTTGCTGTATGAAATGAGTTTGACACCCCTGAACAAGAGAACCTTCTCTGAAATGGCATCCAAATGATGGCACTGTGAACCCCCTGCTTTTCCCCTTCTTTCCTTTTGATTCACATCTAAAGGAAACTGTCATTTGTTCACCTTAAAACAGAGCCACCTACTTCACTCATTTGGGGTTCACCCTTTTAACCCAATGCACATCCCTACACTATTTTTGTAATTGTTAAGTACCTGATGAGAATTTTTTCCTGAGCAAATTCTTTTCCAGCTATGCAAGAAAAATAGTACTCCCCTTTACTTTGCAAATGGTTCCCAAGAATTCACAACATCTGTTTCCAGTCTAAAATGTGAGGTTTCTTCATTCCAGTGAATGTAAGGATTCCTGGCTGTCCTTTCATTTTTGCTAGTGCACTGTTTTCTTATATCAGAAGGTGCAGAATCATCAGCAACTTGTGTTTTCAAAGTTATGTTATTAAAATAAACACGTTAAGGCATTAAGCTGCCACAAAACTCATTGTTGTTTCTACTACAACAGATTTAACATCTCAAATTCATCTGCAAAGGAATTGTAGTCACACTCACTCCCTAACTTATTTATTTATTGAAAATATTTAAGGTATGCATACAAGCAGCAATATTACTGTATAAATAAGATACCAAAAAAACTCCTTATCAGATCAGAGCCAGGTACTCCTATCCCTAATTAACAATAATTATTTGCTGTTTAATGCATTACTAGACTTCACTCCAAGCATCCACTGTAGCTAGTGTTGGTGCCAGGATGCTGATGGCCATGGGGCAGGGCCATGAGGTCAACTGAAACGGTCTCCTCAGGTAGCAGATTGGTGGGGGGCACCCATCTCTGTCCGCCTGCTTGCCTCCACTGCTCCTCCTCTTCGTTATGCTCCCTGGATTGGAAAAGGAAGAGGAGGAAGTGTGGAGGGGAGAAGAGGCAGAAATGTGGAGGGGAGTACAATGCTGAGCGAGAACATTGGAGAGTGGGAAAAGTGGAGACTGGCACATCATCAGTTCTGGGGGGGGGGTAGCATATAGCATGCTGTCTCAGGCGTTAGGAGATCTTGGGCTGGCCCTGCCCTAGGGCAAAGTCCTGCACTGGGGCCCTCCCATGGTGCCACCCTACTCCTGATTATGCATTGGACACTAATAATGCCACTAATACTGAGGTCAACCCAAACCAGCGATCCTCCTATGGGCATAATCCATAAGATTATGGATTGGCATACTCCATAAAACAAGGGTCTATCTATGCCCATAAGAGAATCACTTGGTTAGTTTGGGCTAGTCCCTTGGCCAGTGCTTAACATAGTCAACCTCTGACACTAGCTATACACCACCTGCTTAGAACTCAGTGTTGTAATGGTGACCGTTGATGTGTATGGGTTTAGACTGTCAATCCCATAATTTTCTAAGCCATCCAGTTTTACTTGGTTCAATTCTTATTTTCCAATAATTAGAAAATCGTACAACAACCAGGCTATAAAATAATGACTTTTGTAACTGTACCGAAGATACCATTTTACATAGTTTAAGAAAAATATAAAGTTATTAAGATAAGTGAACACTAATCATTTCTACAATTATTTTGTTTGCCATTTTCCAAACATTTTTGCTCTCCCTGGCTAAAGTTCTAGAAGGTTCTGGAGATGCTCTGTGCAGGTGCAGAATCCAGTTAAGGGTCTGTCCAAAGGACCACTCAAATAAATTGCAGTACTGCATTTAAATGCACATGAATATAAAATTAGTCATTATATAGCAGGGAGCGCTTGAGTCAAAGTAGTCAGTAATCAACTCTGAATGCATCTGACTTTACATGAAGATACGTGAGATGGTATCTGTATAGAAGGACTTAATGTTTTCCTGTTGACCCAGAATATGAGCTAGAAGATTATGATCCGTCTCTGAAGGAGACCTGTTTCAGGGGGGAGCAAGCTGGTTTGGGTTACAGTCAGGGCAAGGCCTTTCATTATCTGTGACACTGGTATTTACAATATGTCATTGTATAACTTTATGGATCCTGCCCCATAATAAAACTTCAATCATAATCCAGTGGAATGTGTAGCTAAACACGGTGTATTTCAAGACCAAAAAAAATTGAACAAAAGAAGGCAGCAGGTATAGATAGAAAGTTTCAGAATTTATTTGACCACAATTTTACAGTACTTTGCCATATCAGCTTGAAGTACGTTGCAACACAGACATTAAAAATCTTTCAAAAGAAAAAGGGAAATGAGGGCCAAAGTAGACACGCATGTAATAATAGTACAACATGGGCAGATGTGTGTGTGTGTGTGTGTGTGTGTGTGTGTGTGTGTGTGTGTGTGTGTTTAAAAACAACAAGAAGGGGGTTGTAAATCCTTGAAAAACCGCACTGCTAGCAGGGGTAAGGGGGCTTTAGCCCCTGCCATGGTTTTTGATGAAAAAAAGGATCAGCTGAAAACATTTGGGCCTAAGTTGCAGTGTAACAAACTGCTCTCAGTTGTAACACCAGTGGCATAGCTAAGTAGCTAAGGGGGAGCTAGCGGGTGCAGTGCCCCGGGTACCATGCCTCAGGGCTTCTCTGTACCCCTGGCATCCTCTGTTTATCTAGCGCCAAACAGCCGATCAGCGCTATGCAATTGCATAGTGCCAATCAGCTATTTGGTGCTAGATAAGTGCCGGGGGGGGGCTCCAGAGGGGGGCCAGAAGCCTCTTCTAGCACTAGGCTTACCATCCGTCCCAGAAAACCTGGGACTATCCTGGTATCCGGGCTCCGGTCCCGGGTTGGGCCCGGGCTTTCCGGACCCGGTGAAGCCTCCGCTGCCGCAGCTTGCAAAGTGCAAAAAGGCACTTTGTTCCCGGCGTTGCCATCTTGGATCTCGCGAAATATTGTGAGATCCAAGATGGCAGCGCCCAAATCTCATGAGGGCACATGAGGCACTGCCTCATGAGGGACTGGCCCCATGAGGGGGAGCTTCATGAGGCACTGCCTCATGAAGGCACATCCATGCTCCGCAGATACTGGGGTCTAGCTACTGCACATGCTTTGTAAAAAATATTATTATTATTATTATTATTATTATTATTATTATTAAACTGCAGGGTGTGATGTCACACCCGGACGTTATGTCACCCCCACGGCACTTCCCTGGAAGTGCCGTGGATGTGACGCTTTGATCTGTGCCCCAGGTGCCAGAGTGGCTATCTATGTCACTGTGTAACACTTCTCTGTACTAACCATCACTCCAGTTAAAAATGCATTATCCTGGCATCTCAGGGCCAAGTCACAGATCAACTTTGTCTAGGTGCATCTCTAGGATGTCCCAGGGCATGGTCTGAGGACACATGATACAACTACTGTCCTGAAACAAAGTACCGTGGGTCTTTTGTTATGTCATAGCGGTCAAAAGTGAAACATGTATGTAATAAACAAAATAATACATTTTAAGTTTACGCTTCTAAATGTAAAAGTGTGGATAGCATGCAGGAACACAATTGTGTTTGCAGACGCATTTATCCAACACATGCACAAATCGGAGAGTGAGGATGAATATCCCTCTCTATCAAGGGATTTCTCTGTGGCAAACCTGGGTTTGTGTAATGAGTGAAAAGTTACTAATGTGTGTTCATTTGTGTGTCAATACTTTATCATACGTAAATGATAAAGTCTACTGTTTACTGTCAGGACAATTTACAATTGTTATTGCAGAATTCATAACTGGATTGTCAACATGATTGGTGGGAGTTATGCAGAAAGCAAAAAGAATGTAGCAAAGACATTTCAATGTTTACACTTGAGTCTTTCTTTCATTGTAGGTGTATGAGACAGAACATCTACAATGTTTGGTATTCTTTCTGTACTCTCCCCCATATAAATCTGAATATAGGGCTTTCATTAGTAATTTTTTTCATACATTTTTCTTGCTGACTTGTGACCTGGATTCAGTGCCAGGAATGTAGACCTTCCAGTGACTTTCGGCAAGTCTAGCCTTTTGGTGTGAACCATTACTGTTCCGTGTACAAGATAAAGTGCATTACTTTTGCGATCCTGATCTTTATTCTAAATAGACATGTAAGTCTTTAACTACCATGAATTTCTCATGAAAATTTTGCTCAGGGGTTTAGTGTCTATTTCTGTTGGGCAAAATGCAAGGGTTGATTTTGGAGAAATCGAGCGGAGGCAGGTTCTAAAACTATTTCCAGTTTGGAAATCTGCCGTTGAGTCACCAGCAGCCACAAAGCTGAACTGGGGTCTTGGTGCAAGCCAATAAACCAAAAGAAACCAAATTCAGTCAAAACTGAGATGGGCAAAGCTGAACTATCAGAATGCTGAAACAGTCCACACAGCCTATGCAGAAGTAATAATGGCCATGGGAAAACGTTGAAACGTTGAAACGTTTCTACCGTTGAAAACGGTAGAAAACAGAGCTCACCAACTAAACTCAGCATTGCAGAAACAGACCCTTGTTAGCATCACCCAAATTCCCGAGTAAACAAAATGAGGTTTCACAGTCTCCAAAACACCAGCTGAGAGGAGGCAGGACAAGTATAGTATGGGTGTAGCTACATGTAATATCAGGATGTAAACATCTGGGTTCAATTGTGGTAGAACTGCTCCATCAGTGCCACAAAATTAATCCAGATTGCTCCAATTGCTATGCACACTTTTTCCAGAAACCCAATGGGTCTCAAGAGATCCACAGCATTTTTTATGAAATGTGCGCATAGTGGGTTTGGGGTGAATGTGTAATGAGTTCAGAGATAACAGATGGCGGCTTTGGACATGTTACAATGCAAAAGTACGAGTGACTGATGCTTCTGTATCACATCCAAAGCCCAGAGATGTGCATCTTTTCCCTAGGGGGGTTATATTCTCCCCAAACAGCATCCTGTGGGGGAGAACCCTCATCTTCCCAAGAAAGATATACATATATGCATGCTTCAATAAAGTTGAGAGGAAGTGTGAGACCTTCATGCATCCATGAATCGAAAGCTACTTATAGAGACAGAAGACTGCAATCGCCAACATAAACATTATGGGAAATCCTTGATGTACATTCAACAAGGAACAAAGGAAGCCATGTCAGTGGGTGAGTGGATTTCTTGTCTGTACTTTATTGTTCAGTGCTATAGCTGAATGCAGACTGTTCCTAATACACTGAAAGCTGTTATATAACATGGAACAAGTTTGACTAATACCTCTATTGGAACTGTTTACGTCATCTGTTTGTCATACCACAGGGCAAGTCACTGGCCTTGTATACATCTGTACATCTGCTATTGGAGCACCATTCATTTTCAATATCCCTTCAGTTTATACAAAAACCCTGTATACACATGCGAGTCAGCAGTGAGGTAGACTTGAGTCTATTGACTCAGACACGAGTCGGACTCAAGTCGCGTCAATGACTTGACTTGGCAATTGTAAAAGACTCGAAAGACTTGATTCAAGACTCGGAGCCTTTATGACAAGTTGAATTTTATCCAGGTTTAAACCCATTTTCCCCATAAAATAGATAGGGACTCGCAACTCGCAACCAAGGACTCGGGGCTTGGGGGCAAAGACTTGATCCACATCCCTGCGAGTCAGTTTGGTGCTTGATAGATACCATGGCCCTTTTGAAGACTGTGCTTCGAAGGGGAAAAGAGTGCATTAACACTTTTCATAAATGCTTTTCAATGTTACATATTGTAATCTGAAATATATTCACAATATTAAACCCTGGTATGTTCGGACGGCACAGACACCAGCTAAGAATGTGAGGTCCTAACATTCAGATCTGGAGGCTTCTCTTAACTTTAGATTGCAACATTTCATGCTCCACATTACCTGAAGAGTTAGGAAGTTTGGGGGAGGGGAAGACTCTGTTATTGTGTTACTTTTTGTGTAAGGAGGGCATACTGGAGATACATGATATGGGTTCAGAATGCTTGTTAACCACAGGGCTGGCCCCAGACCTCCCCGTACCTGAGGTGGCATGTCAGATGCTGCCCCGCCCCCCCAATTACCTGGTGATGCACCAGGTGATGTGTCTTCTTGCTCCCTGAATTGAAAAATAAAGAGGGGAATGAATGAGCAGAAGAGGAAGGGTGGAGAAGTGGCGTGTAGAGGCTACAGTGGCAGTGCATTGACTCTGGTCTAATTCAGCACACTCTTCTCCTCCACACTTCCTCTTCCACTCCACCCCCCTCTTCCTTTTCCAATCCAAGGATTGGAAGGAGAAGGAGCAGTGGATGTGAGTAGGGCGATAGAGATGGGTGCCCCCATCTGCTGCCTGAGGCAACCATCTCAGTTGAACACATGGATAGGCCAGTCCTGGTCAACCACACATAGAGGGAAAATGAGAAGAAAACGAGGCAATCAAGACAGGAAGGAAAGGGACCCAGCAGCATCGCGTGGGGGGAGGGCGGAGCTATTCCAGGCAGCAAAGGCAACGTGCAGGAAACTCCATTTTGTTCAGTGAGCACCTGCACATTGCCTTCGTTGCCCAGAATGGCTCCAAATGCGAGTGAGAGGGGCCACCTTACAGCGCCTTGCAGCAATTACCGTGCCGCCATCCCCCAGCTATGCTACTGAAGGCAATCCATCTTACTACTTGTTTGTGTATGCATTAAGAGTATTTATTCCACTTCTCTTTAAATATCCAAAGTGGCTCATAACAAAAAATAATAAATCAAAGCAATCAATAAAACACCTTCAAAAACAGCACAATTATGATCCAACTCAAAATTCAGGATATATGAGAACAACTGGCTTGTGCCTGAATATTTGAAGGTTCATCTTGTACTGTACATTCCTCCCCATCCATTGTGGTCATGATCTGAGGTTGTATTTTGGTTGCCCAGTCTGTTCTGGGGTTTGCCAGTATCCACAAATGGCTACCATCATTTTAGTGGTGGTACTAGTTCTATGGAATGTCCTTCCCGTGAAGGCCAAATAGACTCTCACATTATATACTTCTTATAGGCATGATGAGCAGCCCAATCCTAACTAAATCCCCATGTGTTGATGCAGCGGGGGGGGGGTGCCAATGTGGGGGGATTTTTGGCCACTGGAGGTCTCTTCGGGGTAAGGGAGCATTAGTTCCCTTGCCCCGGGGTAACCCCCAGCACCCTCCATGGGTCAACACAGACTTGCACCAGCTCAATTATTGGCACAAGTTCGCGTTGACCCAGGGAGGGGGTCAGGAATCAGTGTCCACTGCCGAACTCGCCCTCCTCCCTGGCCTGATCCACCCTCGTCCCCACCCCATCACCACCCCATTCTGCCCACCCCATTCAACCCTCCCCCACCTTCCCACTGCCCTGTTCCACCCCCTGCATGGCCTTACCTGCTCCGGTGGGGCCCGTGCGTCGACCACTCGCCAGTGGCCCAGCAGCACACGCCAGCAGAGGCTGCTTTGCGACTGCCATAAAGCATCCTCCAGCATTGCAATGTGAGGTACACCGGCATCCAGCTGGCATAGGACTGGGCAAAAAAACAAACAGGCTCATACTAGTTCCTGCACAAAATGGCTGTCAGAGAAATGACCACCAGCAACACAGGGACAGTATTTTCTGCCCAATGAGACAATAACTGAAACCATAACATGAGAAAAGGGATGTGCCCTTATTAGGTAGTTTGCACTTGCTCTCTCAAAAATAGATTGAATCCAGCAGCATGACTACTTAGTGTTTGTCCATAAATCACTGCAAAGCAATCTGACAGAATGAGGAAATACGTCTATTTTGGGTTCTTGCTGCCAAGTTGAAATGCAGGCAGCTCTGCTTTCATGAGAGGGAGAGAAGCCCAGTAAACACCCTGATGGGGGAAAAAAAGACTCTGGAAATGTGAAAAAAATGACATGCAATTCATTCTTAGTTAAATATGACACATTCATAATACCTCAAGTCAATAGATTCAGTCAAAAAATTGTCCACTAGCCAGAGAGCTAGTAGTATTTGTATTCTCCTGCACAGGCTAAATGGTCTCCATGAAACCTCTCCTAAGCGAGCATAAAATATATCTCAGTCTTCCATGAAAAACTCAAATCTGTAAATGAATCACCACAGTTCAAATCATACTTTCACTTGCTAGTATATAAGGTTGCTCCAGACAACCACTTTCAGAAGGGCCAGAAAGAGGGATAGTTGGTCTATATGATGAGTCTATGACTAACCTTCTTTCTCCGGGAACAGCAGACCCAACCCCCACACATCTTCCCCGGCCCATCACCCTTCTAATAATGTCACCTCAACTCCCCCACCCCTCCCAACACCCCTCCTCTCCCCATGCCTCTCAGCAGGAGTCCTCCCCCACAAAAGAAAGCCATACACACCCCTACACAACCAACCACCCTCCACAGGACCCCTGCTATTATCCCACCTCCTATCCGCCAACAAACACTATACATGAGGCCAACTGAGAGGGAAATGGTAAAAGTGTACTAGTCTTTGCTGCACAGCCCAGCTCTCACCTAAGCCCCCACTCCCTGCCCATACCCCACTCACCCCTCCCAGCCCTTCCTCTCACTGAGGCATCAAGTCCAGGATAAAAATCAGGGGCCCCAGTTGTGTTGTTATGTTACTACAACTGTATGGGACAGGTCAAGTTGAGAGATGGTGGCTGGCCCATGACCACGTAATGCGCTTAATTCATAGCTGAGGGGGGCACTTGAATTTGCGGAAGTTAAAAGCCTGGCTCCCCAGACTAGAGAGAAGAACTTAACAGCGGCGAAAGTAGGACGGAGTGCGTGGAGCAGCTGCTCCGGGTGGGGGTGTGCAGCCCGCGCCCGCCGCCTCTCGCACCCGCCGCCTCTCGCACCCACCGCCTCTCCTTACCGTCGTCTTCGGCCGTCTTCGTTTTGGCCCTCCCGCCCTCCCTGAAGCCTGAACGGCTCCAAAATGACAAGGAAACCGGCGGGGGGCGTGTTTGGAGCCGCGCTGCACGCGTAGCTCCCTCCCTCCACCCTCCAATTGGCTACACAGGGTGCAATCGGCACGGCACTTAGGCCCCGCCCTTGCTCCGGGCGCCCCAGCGAGATGTAGCCTCGCTGACTGGAAAAAAGTGTTGGGGATAAGGGAAGGTGGGACTGAAAACTGTAGTTTCTGAGGAAAATATAACTTTTCTAAGTTATTTATTGCATTTTTAACCAGCCCTTCCTGCAAGGAGCTCAGGGTGACAGATGTTGTTCTCCTTTTAGCCTCACAACAGACCTGTGGAGTAGGTTAGGCTGAGAGATAATGAACTCATTCAGACAATATTTACAGGCCCAACCAGTGTGACATAGTGAAAGACAAGCACTCATGGGGCATGTTTGAGGCATGTTTCTTTAATTGTGTGGGGGGAAGTTTATCAGAATTGCCCTCTGTAGCGGAATTTTTAAGCACATGAGAATTAATAGGACCAGGAAGACTGGTGAACCAGGGAAAAGTATGAGTTTATTGTTACGCAGCGCAGTGGACAGCACCCCAGGAGGGGGCACTGACCCTTTGCTCCATGTGAGCACAGTTTTTATACATTTACAAGAAGAACATCACATAGTTGCTGAGAATGTGCATAGTTACAGAGTAATACAGAAACACAATGGGAACAATAGTGGGCTGCTCTGGGTGGAGGTCTTCTAGATGGTCCTTGAATGGTTCGATCGTTGAGTCCTGGGAGACCTGATTGAATTTGTTAGACTTGATTGAGTTAGCCTCCCTTTTCCCCAGAATTAGCCTAATGTGTGTGTTTCTACTGAGAGGAGAAAACAAAAGGAGGTTGCCAAATGTGAGATTTTTCCTGTGACCTGGGGACGCAGATATGAACAGAGACCAGAAAAATCACCTTCTACAGGTGCTGGGTGGCAGTTTAGAGCAGCATTTCTCAAACCCACGTGACCCTATTTTTGGTGGATCCCGCAGAGCCTCCAATGAAAACACCGGTGATGGAAAGATCAGAAAGATGGAAAGACTAATTGCCTCAAGCCCTGAGGCTATTCAAAAATCAGATATATGCCAATTGTCCTGCAAAGAGCTGAGCTCCTGCAGTTTGCAAGCTTGTATAAGTATTGAGAGTAAAATGTTTCAGCATCTTTTTTATGGTATTTTTTTCCAAGTCCATCAATGACAGGTAGTGGGGGCAGGTGAAGGCTGGGCCACATAACTAACTGCGCAATCCTGTGTATCTTCTGCGCTGGGGCAGCATGTGCTTCCCTGGCGCTGGGTGTCACGAAAGTGCCGTAAAGCACTTGCCGGCCATTCCCCTGGACCTGTGCCTGCCGGAGCAGGTAAGGCCTACACTGGCCGGGGCAGGGGTGGGGGGAGGGCAGACCGGGTAGGCAGGGAGGACAGCCATTGGCCACCCCCGGGCATGGAGAGGGCGGGGATAGTGATGGCGATATCCGCCATATCCCTAGCCCTCTACAGGCCTGGTGCGGCCTTGCACGAGCAATGTGAATGTGCGCGAGCTTCAGAGCTCGCGCACATTTGAGGAGGTCCATGGACCTCCCACCGCTTACACCAGGGAAAGGGGACAATTGTCCCCTTCTCCTGAGTTGTTCCCAGGCTGCCCCGGGGCAGCCCAGGAACTGGATAGGGTACGGTGTCCGGCCCTTTAGGCCAGCCGCCATATCCTACATAAGATTGAACTACATACTCCTCAAGCCTTGAGGCTATTCATTAGGGCTCTCTCATTATGAGAAATGGATTGAGGGTTTTTTTTTTTTTTGCAAATAAAAATAAATAAAAATATTACTAAATATTACTTGTAAATAAATAAATAAAATATTATTTCTTTATAGATCACCTTTTTTTAAAGTCTCATAAAGTTAGGTGGGTCCTGATACAGTGTCATTTTAAAAAAGTGAGTCCTGGTGCTAAAACATTTGGGAACCACTGGTTTAGAGCATAAAGTTCTAAATACGGTAAATAGGCTGAACGCTGCTTGTTTAAAGGGCCAACTTTGAAGACTGGATAAGTAACCCTAGTTCACAGTCACCCACATGACTCCTTTTCACCTTGACCGACGATGAGCCAGACACCCTTTCTCCATGCACAACACAGGCAACCATTTTATACATTCGGCTGTGTCAGTGCCAATATCTTCAGCTTTTCCGCAGTTGTGAATGTGTAGCGTCCTCTCTCCTCTAGTGTGATGAAAGCCCAGCCACCATACCCTGTGTGGTGGTAACTTTTAAAGGAGTGCAGCCCAAAAGGCAGAATCAAATAATTTCCACATGGAGGCATTTTTAGATAGTTGCATTACCAGATGGCCCAAGTGAGCTTGAGGACTGTTCTGTAATGCACTTGCAGTAAAGTTAACCCAGCCCCTACATTACAATGGAAGGGAAACAGCAAGCAGAATATTGAGCTGAGAGGCCCAGTTTTCTGTAGCTTTATGATCTGGCTAAACTGCAGGGGGCCACAGACAGTCAGGTCGACCTATGATCAGTCACCTTCTATATTTCTTTTATTCAAAGGTGCTACAGCTATACAACCTGCAAAAAGCCACTCATGCTGTGGATTTTCTGTATGTATTTTGTTGAGAACAAAGTAGAGCTAGTTTCTGATTGAAATAACATACAAGGGAATAGCTTGCCAAACTTCATTGTCCTGGGCACAGGTACGCTATGATTTTAGTACCAATTAAATTAATTGCAAATAATATCCACTGAAACAAGTTCAAAGAACAATCTCTGCAGTTGTTTTTCTCTCAAAGAACATCTGCAATTACATTTGCAGCTATTATTTTCTCATCGCATTCTGTTTCATCTGTCATCTCATGGCAATAGACATTTAGGTCATTATCCAGATATAGTAGCTTTCAAGAATGTGTGTGTAGCCTGAATCAGTGGTTCGGGGATGTGAATTTCCATCGACGTTGAAATGCAGACCCACACCTTGCAGAGTAAACGGGAACCATATTGGATAGCTTGTATCTGATTGTGCATCACGCATCCACACCAAGTCTGCAACCCAGTATGGGAAACACCACTCAGTAGGTCCCCAAGTTGTACAATGAGTGTTGTTGATCCTCCACTCATCTGAGGTTCACCTCTAGGATCAGGTTGCCAAAAACATGGGCAAGGGGGTAGAGCAACATGTGACACACCTACTGTAAAATCTCAATGGAGGATCACGGGTGACCCAAACTGATCAGATGCCCCAAATGGCTCTAGAGCTGCTGCCCCCTTGCTAGTGCATACACCAGCCCTCCCCCCCAGCCAGGCAGCAAGAACACACACTGCACCAGTATTCACTTCATCATTGTCATACCTCCTCCTCCATCATCACCATCACCTCTTCTGTGCCTTCTTGTAAAGCACCAGGCCAGGAAGACACGACTACTTGAGAAGTTGCCATGAAGGTGGAAAGGCATTCTGGAGAGTTCTTGGGAAAAGGATAATGGCAGAGCTGAAAGAAGAGGTAAAGTGTATGAGAGGCAGAGGATGAGGCAGAAAGCTGGAGCGGCCAGGCAGGCAGTGGGTCAGGGGAGGTAGCAGACTACTGCAGATTTTGGGACACCGTTTTCAGCTTGCCACCTCCTCCAACCTGCTCCCTGAAGCAAGAGGTTCAACCAACCTCATGGCTGGGCCGCTGCTATTAAAGATGATACTGTACCTTCAACCATACAAACGTTCACAGCCAGTGGCGTCACTAGGGCGCGTGCTGCCCCAGAGCGGGGCATGCACGTCACCTAGTGACTCCTCCCCCGACAGGCCCCCTTTATAAACCTTTGGCGCGGCCATAGGCCGCGCTGCGATTAGGGGGGGCGCCCGACGGGTCGCCGCTCCAGGCGCCCGCTCCAGGTGCCCCCTCAATCGGGAGAGACGGCTCGGGGACGTCTTCCCCGGCCGACTGCCCGGGGCCTTCTGAGGAAGGCCCGCTGCGAGAACGATATTTATACCGTTCTTTTTGCGCATGCACAGACTGCACAGACTGCCCTTTTCCCTCAGTAACAGTCTGCACATGCGCATAAAGAACGGTATAAATATCGTTCTCGCAGCGGGCCTTCAGAAGGCCCCGGGCAGCCGGCTGGGGAAGACGTCCCCGAGCCGGCTCTCCTGATTGAGGGGGCTCCCGGAGCCGGCCTGGCGAGGCGGGCGGGAGGCCCCCAGGCGACCCGCGCGCGTGAGGGAGGCGATGCACGCGCATCACCTGGGAGCCCCCCATCTCACCATGCCACAGCGACGCCGCTGTTCACAGCATCCTTTCAGTCAAATACATGGTATAGAGGTGTCAATGCCTGCATCTGTCAGACTCATAGAAATTAGAGGTGGAAAACATATTTAAGTGCAAAAACATTCTCTGCCGACTTCAGGATTTTCCTGAAAGAAATATCAAGTGCTAAGCCTTTACATTGCTCCTCCTGGCTGCTACTTCTTTCAGACATCTTTACATCTTTAAATAGGCATCAACAGATCATTAAATAGGATTTCAAATAGGATTTCAGATTTTCATGGCCAGCAACAATTGTTGAGTTAGAAAAAAGCAACGGGTAAGAAAGCCGTCTTTCTCTTTCTTTGAGAAACTGTTTTGATGATATTCCAGTGAGATTGTTTTTCTAAAGAAACACCTGATTGCTCTTGGTAAGCTGCTTTATACAATTTCCTTCCTCTTGCTTCAGAATTACAGGCAATTGAACACTGTGGGGAAGAATAATGTGTTCCTCCTTGATTGCTGTACCAGAAGCTTAACTGCTATGTGGATACTTTTAATCGGCCCTTATCTTCACCTCCTACTAGTGAAGTGCCCACCAAATGGACTGGAGATGGACGAGGCCTTGCATAATGAGCAGTGTTTGGGTTTTTTGTTTGTTTGTTTACTATGAACCTTGACTATGTGTTCCTACTTCCTCAAGACCTGTTTCTAGACAGTAGCTGTACTGTTTGTTACTCCCCTTTATATCTCCACTGCCATTCTTGATTCTACTTCCAGGTCTGTTCGGAAAGGGGCAGAGAATGCCATAATTTTTTTTAGTGTCAGGTTTTTGGCTGCTAGGTATGCAAAGATGCCTGATGGTGGTGAATGTAACAATGTTCCCTGAAGTCACTTGGACAATGATGTCTCCTTTTAGGAGGGAAGGGGGAAGTAACTGCTATTTCCATGGGTCGGTCCATTTCTTCAGCCTTCACTCAGGATGCTGGGAGACCAGAGGCCTTTCAGCAATGAAATAAATGCTGCTCGACCTCAGCATGCCAGTTGAGGAGGACTTCCAAGCCCAAGGACAGGATGGTAGCCTCCTTCCCTGGTTGGATCTTCTGGTGGGGAAATGGAATCTTGTCTCTGTACCATTGCTGAGACCCCAGCAAGTGCTTGTGAGCTGCACATTGGCCATCCCTTGGGACAAGGAATATTTGGAGGTCTCTTTCCTGGGTGAAAATTGGTAGTTGTCCAAGCCTTGTAGGTCTTTCCTCTCAGCTTTCAGGTGATACCTCTCCCAACTTTGCCAGCAAAGCAGTTCAGGAGGAGAAGGTGGACATAGAGACTTCTTGAGACGTTGGACATTCAGATATAAGATTCGCTAGAGATAAGACAGAATCTACAACATAGTAGCTAGAGTCTACCTCTTAAATGAATATGAGGACAAATGGCAACTAATATAATTATAAAATATAATTATTTTATATGATAAAATATAATTATTGTGCATTACCTTGGACTCGTCCAAACTGGGAGTGAACCATAAGGAAGAAAGTACTTCCTGCATTCTTTTTCACATTTTTGCAGCATTTGTACTGACTCCTTTCAGCAGAATACGTTGACAGTGACACCATACCAATGAGACTATGACTATGTGCGAACATAACTATAAAATGTCGGAGCACAGGACTATAAATGTATGGAGAATGGAATGATGTGAATTTTGAATAAGTTGAAATACTGTCTTTAAATTAGATAGGAATATATGGGTGGCTTTCAATTGCTAGGTAATTTGGTTCTCATATTTACATTATCCAAGAAAAGGCAATTTTTGTATTTCCCAGTATGCACTATGACATAGCCTGAAAATGTCCTGCATATACTGGTTCAGAGACTGGGAAATCTCTGTACATTAACTATGTGAGAAAGATGCTAACATAAACATCTTTAATGAAACACGAGAACATTGTGGAGAGCACACACCAACTAGATGCTATTGGCTGTAGCTCATCTTTTATATCTGTAATTATGATCTAAACAAATCTGAACTGACTCATGAGGTAAAAATTGTGGAGCAGGAAGCAAAACAAAATGCCTAGATAAGATTAAACTGTTCTGCTCAGAAATAGCATGGCATGGCAGCTTTACTGAGAAAAATGAAATTGAGAACTTGGAAATGTCTTAATAAGAACCAAACATGAACATTGATTTTAGCCGAGATTTTGTGCAAATAATCTTTTATTTATTATTTATATAGTAAGATAGTTTATTGCAACTTTCTGTTCTACAATGGAGCTTCCAAAGTGATTAACAATTTCATTAAAAACAAGCTGACATAAAACCACATTAAAAATATGCAAAGCCCAAAGCATTAAGAGCACCAATCTACTACCAAAAAAAAGAGGGAGGGGGAAGAGCAGCACAGCCACAGAAATAAATCATGGCTTTTATCATTGGAAGCTGTGTCTAAACAAGAAAGCTTTTAACGGGTGAATGAAGGCATACAAAGAGTGGCTAGTCTCAATTCTCATGATAACGTGCTTGGGTACCACTACTGAACATGTCTGGGTGCCACTACTGAAAAGGTCCTGCCCCTGCCAACTATTTTAGATGGGCACGTGACATGCAACAGGCCTCCATTCAAGAGTGAAGTGTGGGTGGCAGGTACATGTGAGTGGGGGTGATCTGTCACAAAACTTTCAGCAAACATATCTATTTGAACAACCCTTTTAAAAATTAAACAATTGTCTGGTGGTTTCAGGGTTAACAATGTTTAATTGCTTCTTGTCAACAGTTGCATATGATTCAACACCACCACCACCACCCCACACACACACACTTTCTGTCTAGACACCAAACTTCCTTTCTGGGTCTTGGCCCTATCATTAACCTGCCTTTGCTCCAAACTGAGCCTGGAGGCTCAGGCCTGCACCTTTGAGACAGCCATATCTGTTGTTTCTCTGTCAGCTTACTAGACTGCCTTCTTCTGCCTTCCAGAAGGCACTGAGCATTCTGCTACGTCTGTGGTCTTTCCATAGGCATCAGGCCGACAGCTGTTAGAAAGATTATCTTTGGCCTGATGCATCAGGGGTCTTACATTTACAGGAGCAGACACAGTGATCCTTCCTTTTCTGACCACTGTCTAAGCTCCAGAAAGCAGTGACCATAGGAGATGGCTCCTTAAGGTGGACTTTCACTGCACTGAGAAATCAGCCCAGTGAGTCACAAGTAGTGGTAGTTTGCCTTCACCAGCCATGAGATGTTCCAAAGTTCTTTGCTTCTAAGAGAAGGAAGTTTCAAACTGCCTCTTTCTATGATAGTGGACCATGCTGACATAGAGGTCACAAAGCCTTTAGGACAGTCTGTGGGTCATCCTCTGCTCCTTTCACATTCCCTCTTGGCCCATCTCTATATCTCATAACAGGTTTGCACATTCCTGCTATACCTCATCTGGCAATGGTAGCACTCCACTAGTGCTCTACTGAAACTGTATCAACCAGTGGTCCCAGGGCATATGATACAACGACTTTGCTGAAGCTCAGTAGGCCTGTGTCTAGCCAATGCCTGGATGGGTGACCACCTGGGAATCCCATGTATTTCATCTCAGTGATGGAAGAAAGGCAAGCTATACATGCAACAAATTGACTTATACTGTTATCTCAGTGCAATGGCTTGGCTCATGTGACATCTATGTGATATAGCATTGGTGCAGAAGCCCTTGCACCAGAACATGAATACACACATGCTGCTTCTGCATTGTACATTGTACATGCATGAGCTGACTGCAGCACCTTCCCTGTGACTCGTTTGAGTGTAGGTTCAAACAATGACCATAGTTTAATGTCAAATGGTGGGTTAGGAGGATCCACCAGAAGCAAAGTATTATAAGTCGGCCATGAGAGATCATTCCTGAATTTAGCATAATCTGGGCTGGGCTATTGCACCATAGCTTGACCCCCACAAGAATAACTTGTGAGTACCTTTGGAACCTGAGAGGAGTTGGGAAGAGTAACTTTGGGATGAGCAACTTTTGGAACCTGTTCTGGACTGACATAATAAAAAGATAGACACTCGGGAGCTGGCTCCGAGGAAGGTCCATCCAGATCCCAAACGTTAAGCTCCTAAGCTTTCTCCAACTTCAAACCTATCCCCTACTCTCCTCCCACTCTCCAATGTTCTAGTTCAGCACTTTCCTCCCCTCCACATGTCCCCTTCCTCTCTGTCCCCTTTCCAATCCAGGGAGTGAAAAGAGAAGAACAATAGAGACAAGTAGGCAGAGATGCTGCCTGAGGAGACTGTTTCAGTTGGCCTCATGAATGGGCCGTCCCTGCCTGTCACTGCAAGAATATGCTGGGGAAAGTCAGACCGGGAAATTCTAGCTGTTTGATTCTTCTGTTCGTCGTCTCTTCTTCCTTCAAGAAGCTCAGAGTGGCTTCTGTCTGATTCCTAGGCTGTGCTCTGGTCCAGTCTTCAGTAGTAGATCAGCACCCAGTTTTCTGGGCCTTCTGCACCTTAAGTTGTAGGCCAAAGGTTCAGGACCCTGTTCCATGGCTTAAAAAACACACACACACACAAAAGTCTGGCAACCCAACATCTCACGGGCTGCTGGTTTATTGCTCATAGCAGTAAATTTCATGGGTTATTTATAACATGAGTGAGTAGTAGAAGCTCTCTGGGCGGAGGTGGATTAGGTTTGTTATTCAGTCAATTTTGCCGTTGGGTAAATTAATGCTCTCCTAATCTACTTCAAGCCTGTACTATTTTATTTAATCATGCAGTGTGAAAGCAGCTGTAGACTATTTGCCTTAAGTCTAGTTATATAGTGTACCTGCCAAATAGTTAATTATAGTATTCTGGAAAGAGGGATGGAAGGGGATCCATATGCAGTAATTATTCGGAATAAGGAGAAAAGTTTAACATTTGGGAATCCGAACAGATCTTCCCAGTAAACTCAGAATTGCTGAAAGGGAGCTAAAGTCTTGATCTATGCATGGAGCATAATGAGATGGTAGAATGGGTAATACAGGTGGGGGAAAGTCACATTTTGAATTCTTCCCTGTGTACAAAAGCTCCTGCGATTAGAAAACTAGCACGACAGGGAACAGTCTGAGCTAGAATCTTTCTTCCTGATGTACTAGCTATTTTACATGCAGGGAGTTGCTTTAGTTTTTGGTTTTGGTTTTACATGGGGGAGTGTTTCAAAATGATGCTCACCCTACCTGCAAGCTGAAGTAGTACAGGCCACTGTACCATTATACTAGTTCTTGGTAATGCCTGTGTAGACCACAGGGTCACAGTTTGGATACAGGAGTTCAGACAAAGGAACATGGAGAATTCATGTGGTCCATTGCAGGGGACATCTTTGATGTATATGCTGTGCACATCAGAGATTGATTTTTTCAAGTTAAAAAAGCAGCAAGGGTGGCCCCAGATCTTTGGGCACCTGAATCAGGGTGCCAAATGCAGACACACACCCCACTGTTACCCCCGGGACCCACCAGTACTACGTGAAGAGCCCCTCCTTTCATGTTGGCTTTGACAGGCAGAAGGGGATGGAGGAGGAGAGGGGAGGAGAAGAGCTCAAATGTTTCCCATAACTCTTCTCTCTTCTACTTGCTCCTCTGTTCTGTCCCCTTCAACTGAGGTGGTGGAGGGCAGGGACTTTGCTGCTGAGCCAAGCAGCGGCAGGCAGGGGTGGTCGTTGCAACAGCCCCCCCTACCTCTGGATAATCCACCACGTGGGACAGTCACCTGAGTTTGCCTTGCTATGAGGGAGACCTGAAAAGCATTTAAGAAACCAGTCGTGGTGGTTGGCAGGAATCCTGTGCAGCTCCTCTACTTTTAAAAGAAAGGAAAATTGAAATTCATTGGGCCTTTCCTTGTCACCAAGGGACTGTGGTGAGAAAAGCCCCTTCTTCCTTTTATGCAACTCCTCCGTTCAATTCAAAGCTTTCCTTTTCAGTGTTGTTAATGGGCCTGAATGGACGCTGATGCCTGACTTGCACACCGGAGCTGGGAAGGAGAGAACAAAACTCTTGCCGTTGTCAGCTCTCTTTTCGGAGGTTATTTGGTTGGCAAAGTGGGTCAGTCCTGCTGACACACTTTGACTTTGAAGCTGGTGACCACTGAATGCCGGGACGTGGCCACAACCTCTCCCAGCGGCAGCCTCTCATACCTTTCTTTCTGAGTACAAAAAAACCCTTGAGGAAAGGGATCATTTCTATTTTGAGTCCCAAACTGAGCACAGATTCCTACTGGAGAGCTTAAATGAAAAGAAAACTTTTGAGTAGCAAAAGTTCAGCCAGCTCCTGAGTCAATGGCTTTTTAGGAAAATACAGATACAACTAAATCCCGAGTTTTAAAACTACACCTTTAAGGCTGCCATCCTGTGCACACTTACCTGGGCCCCATTGAACACAGTGGCAATTACTTCTGAGTAAAGATGCATAAGGTTGCTTTGTAACACAGTTTAATGTAGATGGATACTGGCATCAGAGAGATGAGAATCTTCATTTGTAGAAAATCTAAAAGTCAATATTTAAGAACACAGTCAGATATTTCAATAAAATTTGTAAGATACAAACGGCTCACAGGAACATTAGGACACAATCCACAAGGTATCCCATCAATTTCAATGGGGCTTTCCAAGCAGTAATACTCAGTTACTATTAATGTTGCTACTGAACAATCAGAAGTCTTTACTCTGTGTGCCCAGTGTGTACCTGATGTGTCCAGGTTCAAATAATGGATTCAAATGTCCCAGTATGGGAGACTGAGGTTTCAATCCTACGCACACGTTCCTGGGAATAAACTCCATTGTGTGTTTAGGAGTGCAACATTCGAGATTGTTAAAACAGACATGTTTCTGCACAGGCACAGAGGCAGTTGCAATTGTGCTTCTAAATTGGATGCCTGCACCTGAAACGTCCTCTGCAGGACAGTTTCCAACAGCACCTTATGTTTCTGTGCAAGCAGCAGTTTTATTTATTTCATTTATTTACTTTGCACTGGAGGATCTCTGGGTTAAGTCCCTGAAGTGCAGCAAACTCTCTGTGAACTGGCAGTACTGTTTTATTTTGGGAGTGAGTATGGGAATTGTTCAAGGTTTCTGGTTTTCTTTCATGCTGATTTCCAAGGCAGGACTTCTACTGACCAGTCTCAGAAGGTTAAAGAATCATCGAACAGCCCAACTCTCTCAATTGTAGTTGCTGTGAATATGCATTAATGGGTGTAAGACAAAAAACTGTTTCCCTCTGAGAACATCCTTTATGTAACTCAGAGTCCAATCCTACCCCCCCCCTCCACAGCTGCACCAAAAAGGCACATGCTGCATCCGGAGGGGGGGGGGGAGATCAGGAGGCTTGAAAGTGGAAAGGGGAATTATTTCCCTCACCCCTTCATAAGCCTCCCACTTGCCAATGGGTCTCCTCGGACCTGCACAAACTTTTTTGCTCGCGCAAGTCCAAGGAGAAGAAAGGGGTGGGAAAGGATAGAATCCAGTGTGTGACATTGCCTCCAGAGCCACCCCCTCCTGCCGCCTCCCTGCCCCTGTTCCTGCCCCCTCGCCGTCCAGTTTCACGTCCTGCCCCAGCCCCACCACTGCCTTATCTGGTTCGGCGGGTGCGGTGGAGTCCGGCAGCAAGTTGCGGTGCTGTGTCATCTTGCAGCAGCATATGCAAAATGGCCACCAACAGAGCGCTCCGCAGTCCGTTGGTAGCCATTTTATGACAGCGGAACTCACTTCCACTGTTGTAATGGGCTCCGTACGACAGCCCAATCTTGGATAGTATTGGGCTGTCAGACTAAACTGTTCACTGATGTTTCACCACCTCTGGGGCAGAATCTACTAAAGTTCTGGTTGACTCTCTTATACAACAGCTTCTTTGGCATTGCTGTTTGCATCTGGATGGGAAGCTAGCCACCCAGCTTTCTCCTCCACTGAAACTTGCATGGACGTGGTCTGTAAGTGATCTCTATTAGCATCGCTATGCATTGAAGAAGCATTGGAATCTGAACATTGCTTTATTGGGTGGGCGGGCAGGCAGGCATGCCTCCCTTATGTGCATGTGAACATCTTTACAGTTTCGAGTCAGTTTACAGAGGTCTTGGCGTGTCCAGTCAAGGCTTGGGGTCAGGCTTTCACACCCTTTAGAGCAGTACTGTACATCTGATGTGGGCCAGGCTTTGAATCGCTTTTGTGCAGTCGTGCAAGCTGACCTACTTAATGACTGTGTATATACGTAAGCACTGATTCATATGAAATATTTGGGAGGGGAGAAAAAGGTAGGTGTGTCACCAGGACCCTGTGTAAACCAGCCCATAGTCCTACAAGCTCCCCAGGTAATTTTGGGCATTTCAGGCCAGTGCAGCCTCCTCCTTTTTTAAGATTTGTATTTATATACTAAAAATCACCAGAAATATACAGGGAGCTCTCAGGCACAAACAGCTATTTCTGCCTATTTTCATTTTCAACGGGCAACTACACCACAGTTTGCATGTTGCATTGGCCCAATACTGTTGTCAAGGCTTGTGATATCTGTTGAGAAATTCATTTTTGGGAAATGATCCTGAGAAACAAAGGACACTAAGACATACCAAACTTGTCCCAACAGGGGAAAATGCAAGCAGTTGAAAAGTGATTGCATATATACATACACCTAGTCAAATTGTCTTCAGTACAGCACCAGTTATCTAGTGGGATAGAAGGGAGATAGGAGGGATAGAGTGGATTTGAGCTATTGATGGCAATTTGACTGGAAGAAAAATTGGCTCCCAGGTTGGATGTTTCAGCCTTGTGTGTGTGTGTGTGTGTCTGTGTGTCTGTGTGTCTGTCTGTCGGATCAGAAGCAAATATTATACTTTATAGATATGGCTATTTAGCAACACTTAGCTGAATCCTATCCCCGTTCTGGGTTGATCATGATCGGCCTGGAGGTCGCCTCAGGGGAAGGGGACGTTTGTCCCCTTCCCCGGGTGTAGCACTGGGAGGCCCCAATGGGCTACATGAGGGGAACATCTCCCCGCTACATGAGGGCTATGCTTGAAAATGCTCGTGATGATGAGTGAAACGTTGCATTATTATATGATGGCTTTTAATTTCTAACGGTGTTATTTTAGGTGTGGACGTGTGTGTGTGTTTAATATTTTAAACTTACAATTTCTATGTTGCACTTAGTTTCCTCGTTTTTTATTAGTATCATTTAAAACGTTTTTTGTCATGGCTCTACACCCGTTTTTCCCAGTAAACTCAAGAACCTAGAAACAGTCATTTCCTTCTCCGCAACCATTGGGTGTGAATCCTCATAGCAGGCAGGTTTTCTTTATGAGATCTATTTAACAGAATAGCCAGGGCCAGCCCATCTGTGAGACGAACTGAAGTGGTTGCCTCAGGCAGCAGATTGGTAGATGGCGCTCAACTTGTCCGCCTACTTGCCTTTACTGCTCTTCCTTCTCCTTCCATTCCCCAGATTGGAAAAGGAAGAGGGGGACAGAGAGGAAGAGGAAAGTGGAGAGGAGGAGAGTGCAGAGCTAGAACATTGGGAGAGTGGAGGAGTTAAGGCTGGCACATCACTTAGTAAGGGGGGGGACACAGCATTTGGCCTCAGGAGGTCTTGAGCCAGCCCTGAGAATGTCCTATGCTAAACAATGAACACTGGTGGCATAAAATGCAGGATTCCTAGAATTTAAAGAGTTCAAGAGGTTCAATGACTCAGTGAGTAAATGCAACCTGAAAGTGTGTGTTTTTGCAAAACCTTGGCCTTTAATCTTGTTTGAACTTGGACTCTGATTCCAGCGCACACAACAAGTTTGCTGTGAATAGCTGACTATTGGCTATTCATGCATGATCTGCGGATGGTGAGTTAGCATAGCTTTAATAGAGTCTTACCGCCAGAGAAAGCTTGCCCCTTCATGCTCTACATAAGGGAACCAGGAGGAGAGCAGGAAGAGAAATCATTAACTCAGTTTAAACTGTGGAGAAACAGATGACCAGTTCTTCACTCCGGTCCAATTCCTTTATTGCTTTGATACACACTCATCCTGCAGCACAGAAGAGGGAAAACTGCAACATGAGAGAAACCTGCCAAAAATGGATATTTCACTGACTTGAGCTGTATTTCCAAGTCATGCTGCACAGGAATTAACTTTCTAACCATTTTCACGGGCTATGGCCATAATGTTTAGCTGGGTAATCAAATTTTAAAAACCCTTGACCAGGTTTTTAAAAGGTGGCTTCGATTAATTGAGCAACACATTGTATAAAACGTGCTCATTATGTAATATGGGTAGAGCAAAATCTGTGTTATCCAGCACTTAGTTCAGCAGCAAACTCCGTTAACTGGCATCTCTATGAAGGGTGAAGATGTCAGTTAAATGAGTTAACAAAGCATCAGTTCAGCAATCTGCCTGCCTGCCTCTGACCCCCCTACTTACCTGACAGGACTCCTTTTGTGGTGCATCTCCTTCCTTCCTTCCTTCCTTCCTTCCGGCCATAGGAATGGAGACATTAGCAACAAGGGACTTAAGAAGTAGAAAGCCTTTTAAATTCAAAACTATGGAGTACTTGATATATCTAGCTACGTTTGCATCAAATTAATGTAGTACAGCTTGTACAAAGCCCGCTAAAATGCTTTTAATCCAGGGATGACCTTCGCATTGGCGAGCCACAGCCTGCACGTGGTGGTGACTCCTGAGCTTGACTGCCATGCCTAAGACAAGAGGTCAGAGCCTAAGAAGGGCCCTGCTCGACCAGACCATCAGTACACCTAATCCCGCAACCTGGTTCCAACGTTAGTTTCTCCAGGGAAGCCCACAAGCAGGGCACGACGTAACCTCGTACTACAAGGTGCTTCAGAAGCCCAGCTATTACAAAATACTGCTAATGGGCAGGGGAAGGGACAAGCATCTTTTGGCTGAGTGCTTCTGGGCCCATTTCAAGGAGTTGGTTTGGATCCTTCATAGCCGTAGGCCGACTTACCCAAGGGACTGCCTCTCGCTGTGTCTGTCCGTATGCCAGTTAGGGGCAAGCGAGTACAGCCTCTGGGGCAGTATCTGAGCTGATGGGAGAAGGTAAGGAGATAAGCAACTCTAAACCACCACACCCTAGAGTCGGACACGACTGGACTTAATTGTCAGGGGTCACCTTTACCTTTACCTAGCCTACATCTATATTCTTGTTTAGCACCAAGAATTCCAGCTTCCCCATTTTGGCTTGGAGGCTTTCAGTATTGTATTAGCATATGCTGGTGCCATAGAACCAAACAGTGAAACATGAAATGATTATGTTCTCGACTGGAGTGGGGCACATGAAAAAAGCCCATGATCAATTTCCAGGTATAATGTATTTTTAACTTAGAAGTAGCGTTATTGGTTTTAAGGACCAAAAGATAGCAAAATGATCTCCTGGTGTTTGATATTTTCTGTTACTTCTCTGGGTCAGAGCCGTAGGCCAAAGCAAGGAACAAATTATGGATTTTCACCAGTTATTATGATGCTTGAGGAACCAAAGTTTGGTTCTCTATTGCCCTCTAGTGATTACGATGAAAAAATGCATATCCAAGTCTTGATTTGAGGCAAACATGGCTTCCTATTGTTGAAAGCTCACCTAGAATAATTGGTTGATTTCAGAGCACGACTGCATATATGGGTCATGAACAATGTGCAGTTGTCAGACTAAACAGCCGCCTTATATTACCAGCTCTATGCTCTTGCCCTCAAATAAGTATAAGCAAAAAGAAAAAACAAGGGCAGAAAACAAAGTTTGAGGAAGGAAAAAAACAATTGCTAGGTGTTTGGTAACAGCCGTGGTGACGCAAACACATTGAACCTTCTAACCCAGTTAACATAGCTGCTGTGTATTTATTTGTATTACAGTCCATACATTCACAATTAATTTGCTGGGCCACAAGTCCACAACGGCCCTGAGCTGATATGGCAAATAGTGATGGACTGCTTACTGCTGGCAGCAGAGGACACTTGAAACTTCTATTTGTCAACTAATGTTTTTTTTTCTTCTGACATCTTTCTGTAGCCCCTGATTTTCTAATTAGAGTCTGGCATTTATGATGTCTTCAAATTTCTATTCTTTAGATTCAGAGAGGGAAACAATGACACACTCAGACCAGATGAAGAAATGATGGTCTTACCTAGACCTTTCATTCCCCCCCCCCCTTTTGGGACTTTTTACAGCCAATGACATGGTCCTATTCCTCCATGAACTGAGCTGTAGAGATGGAGACAGTGGAGCCTTGTGGTTACAGCTGCAAGGGATAAGGTACAGTCTGGTACAGGGATATAAGGTACATAACCTTGTTATGAACAAGGTTCATAACAGCCTTTCTGCCAACACATTAACACAAAAACATGGAGGTATTTGGCAGGAGGAAACAGTCTTTGGTTCAGTGAGTACGTTAGAGTTTAGCTATTATAAAAGAATTTCATGACTGAGCATCTTTCAAACTTGTGTTTTTTTGCAACCAACACTTGCTGCTTTTACTGGTGCCAAACACATGTTCAATGGAATAAACAATATTGATACACAACTGTCGCAAAGTACCTTGGCTTTCCATTTTGCTGTTCATCAGGTTGATGGGCTCCCCTGTGCATTCATTCAGCTCCCTGCCATATGTAAAGTAGCAGCTGTCAGGGCACTAATTAGAAGAGAGTGCAAAATGAGGAACTCTACCTGAAGAGGCAGCTTAAGTTCAACACGGATACCATCACATCTGAGAAACATTTACGTTGTTGAAACAAAACGGTGCTCAACTTTTGAGACATCAACAGCTTTCTAGAAAATGCTCATAGCCAGCAGAAGTCAGAAAATGTGTATCAGTGAAATAGTTCCTCATTTTCATGTTGTAAAGTAGTATATAAATATTTTTATTAATATTATTATACCTAAAATGAATGATTGTAATGTCCATCTTAAAAAGTAGAAGGTGTGGTCTAGTGGTTGAGCTGCCATCTGCCTGAAGAAAGCTAAGATGAGACCAGCTCGGTCGTGCCCTGGATGGGAGACAACCAGAAGCTGTGATAACCTGTGTTAACCCTCCCTTACCCCCCCCCCCTCTCTCTCCCCAGGGTTTTAGAAAAGCCTGCCTGTGTAAACCGCCTTGAATAAAGGTTGAGGAGAAATCTGATGACAAGAAAGGTGGTATATAAATACAGATTATTATATTATTATTACCTGTATCTTAAAAACAGTACAGGCAACCACTACCACCACCCTAAGCTGTGCAAAGAGAAGATGGGTGGCCGTTATTGTTATGGTTTATGGAATGCTTTGCAGAAGTTCGAAATTATGTACGTCAAAGACCTTCTGTAGTGCTGTCTTTCATCCAACTTGTGGATAAATTTATCAAAATTACCAGTTTAGCAATATAGTGAAAAGTATATACAGTATGAATATATTGTTTGCCATGTAAACAATATCCTACTTTGTATGTAGTTTGCAGGTTTGCTTTGGTTAATAAGTTCACCTTTTAGTTAATACGTTTTAATGCTAGACTAACAGCCCAATTCTATCCTTCCCCAGCATAGGCTGTGCAGTGAGGATCAAGCTGTATCCTATCTGGGGAAGGTGGCTGGAGGTCTACTTGGGGTAAGCAGACATGGATTCAGCGCTGGCAGGATGGCACAGGTCTTCCTGCCAGTGTTCAGGGTGTCAACACACTTTACAGTTCATTTGCGATAGTTTAGGCCAGTGCAGCAGTGCTGCGCTGGCCTAGAGGGCACATAGGATTGCGCCGTTAAACATGTCCCATGTAAAAGCCTTTATTTCAAGCTATGAATTCCCAAATGTTTAGGTTTAACTCATGAAGAGTTCCAGCCCTCTGAACATTTTGGATGCCCTCTTTTGTATATTTTCCAGTTCTATAATCCTTTCTTGAGATGCAACAATCAGAACGGTTATCACCATTTTGTCCTGCCCCTAGCTATACTGTTTAGAAGCCACTCATCATGTGGGTTGTTCCAGCCACATAAAGAGTCTCTTTCTAATAGGTCTTGGGGCTGGCAAGGAGCCCCTTTGTGCAATCAAGGCAATTCATGAAAGTAATTCAAGGTAATTCCAACATTATGACTTCCACACAGTCCTGCCAACACACAGAAGTTCCCCCGTCCCTCAGTGGCCTTCAGTACAGGGGCTGTACACGTGAGAACTAGTTATAACAGCCCAATCCTATTTTTTTAAAAAACCTGACTACACACTGCACCCTGGGGGGGGGGCAGTCACAGAGGTCTCTTCTGGTTAGGGAACATCTGTTCCCTTGCCCGGTAGTAAACTTTCACTGTCGAATGGGTCTTATTAGACATG
Organism: Plestiodon gilberti rubricaudatus; assembly: GCA_026170595.1. NCBI lineage: Eukaryota > Metazoa > Chordata > Lepidosauria > Squamata > Scincidae > Plestiodon > Plestiodon gilberti. Next base: position 77,568,807 of record JANXHW010000002.1, read on the forward strand.
CACCAGTGCTTTTCTGAAGCAAGTCTGAGTGGACCCGTGAAAGCAGATCAAGGCCAGGAAGGATAAGATATAGGTGGTGCTACCACAGTTGATACGGCCCCCTTCCTGGCCTCAACACACACTCCTCCCCATTTCTCCCCCTCCCCATTCCACCCGCCCCTGCTTGCCCCCCCCTGCTGACTTACCAGTGCCAAGGCCTTTCCTGGGGCCACTGGTATGCTGCCAGTCACTACTTGCGGTGGTGGCCCAGCTGCACGGAATGGTGCGTTGACCTTTGTGACTGCAGTAACGCATGCTGTGCTGCCAAAATGCAAGTTCTGACAGTGCAACGTGCCCATAGGATTGGGCCCTAAGTGACATTTATCCAGTAAACATGGAGAATATCCATACTCACCATTTGTATTTACTAAATTCAAGAATCAGTGCTAGGATCAGGATTGGAGAGCTGAAGTACTATATTCATAATTGGTATGTTTTTTCAGCACCCACTGCTGGCAGACATGATGATCTGCCCACAAATTTAATTATCCACAGATGAATAAATCCAACCATTTGAGATTAACATACAACTTGGTAAACCGAGGTTGGCAAAATCAGCATCACAGCCCCCACTTAGAGGAAAAGATCAGCCCCAGAATATAACCAAGACACTTGACATTCCATTTGTTCACCACAGATAGTTTCACATTTATTTAGCTAATTCTGCATTTTGACACGAAAGGCAGTAATAAAATATCTGTACACTACATCTGTTACAAATATAGAGAATATTTCAAGTGGTTACACATACTGTACTCTAAGGTAGGTATATCATACTCTAATTCAAGACAAGAATTGAACACTGATTGCTTCCAGTTATCACACTTCATGGAAACTTTCTAAGTCCATATGATGTCTGAATATAATCGACACCAGGAAAAAACATTGCACTGAGCTACCCAGCTTCCTAAAAATATCTGAAGAAAATTGCTAATCTTATTTTTCCCTCATTTGGAAGAAAGACTACAAGTGTGGTTCATACTGCTTCCTAATAGTTATTCTTTTAGAATTGTCTGCCGTTAAGCAGCAACAATTAAATATAAATAGTCAACAGCCTCCTGCATTTCATTGCAAGTTTTTTACACAATAGACAAGACCTCATGAAAATAGCAGGAAATGAACAGAAGGAACACCTGCACTCAGATGATGGATGAAATATCTTTATTTTCCATTACAATGGTTAAAAAAACCCCAATTACTGCAGGCAGAAAGTCTCCAAAATTTTGCCATTCAAATTTTCTAAGGAAATTACACACATTTAACTAGTTTTTATAACTTGGCAGTAAGCGTTTCATTTCCTTGTGAAATTCTAGGGCAGAGCTAAATCATCCAAAAAGGAATGACGAACATTTTCCAAAAGACCCCCCCCCCCCAATACAGTCAGTTCTCTTTATATGCGAATTCACTACTCGCGAATTCACTTATCCATGAGGGGCAGAATTGCCACCTACCTCTCTGTACTCACAATCTGTTCTCATTATTTGCGGGGGCCATTACTACTGGGCCATTAATTAATCTTGTTTTTCCCTGTCCTTGTTTTCTTTCACTGGTCGTTTGCAGATTCCTTGTTCTCAGCCTTTGTTGTTCTCCTGGCTTCTTGCAGCCTCTTTCAGCCTTCTTGCAGATTTGGCTATGTGATGTTACTGAGAGTAAATGATTCAAGAAGCACTGCTCTGACTCTACCTTCGCTTAGCTCTCAGTTATACTGTCACATGGGCAAATCTGATTGACCATGTGGTGATGATACCATTTCTTGGAAGAAGCATTATTTTTCAAAAAAAATCATGCCAAAGTTGTTGGTGAAGACTGGGAATAATACTGAACAAACATGAAAATATGTACAGTCAGTTCTTGTTATCTGCTAGGGTTAGGTTCCTGAAAAACCTAGTGGATAACGAATTAGCGAATACCGAATCATTGAGCCTATGGGAAAAATGGTGTTAGGTTCCAGGGGACCCTCTACACTCTATGAAAAAGTTCACTTATCATGAGGAGGCCTCTCCAACTAACCCACCTGGGATGCAGCATGTGCTCCATTTGTGAGCCAGCATCAACAGGGTGGGAGCTAAGTAGTATTGGGCTGCTAAGGGGGCTGGATTCACAGGAGTACAAAATGTTCACTAAACATGTCTTTCCTTGTTGACTCAGCCCTATGAAATTCAAAATCCAATGGCGGGGACAAAGGAATGGTAAGAAATATTGTACATGGAACGGGCTGTAGGACTGCTGGCGAACCTTGGAGGATAAGGTCAGATAGAGAAGTGGGTAGGAAATGATTCACAGTACAGAGAAGATGCTTCTGCTCCTCCCTTGGCACACCTACAACGCACTCCTATGTGTGTCTACTCAGAAATAAGTCCAATGAGTTTACTGGAACACATTCCCAGGTTTTGTCAGCCCAATCCTAACTAGGATAGGCTGTTCTTTATTAAAGTAGAACACAGCTCTGCTGTTGCAAATGGTCATATGGTGGTGCATGCAGTGAGCCTCCAGCAGTCATTTTCAGATGCCGCTGCAAACAGTGGCAGTGCCTGAGGTCCGCTGTCGCTGCTGGCTACCTCCAGCAGTGAAGGCAAGCTGGCAGGGGCAGAGAGGAACAGGGGAGTTTCTGGGAGGGTAGGCAGGAGAAGGGGTGGATCTCGGTGGCACTGGCGTGCGCCGGATCCTAGTTCCCTACTCTCCTTGGTCTTACATCAGCAAAATAGTTGGTGCAGGTCCATGGAGACCCACTGGGGTAGTGGAGGTTTGCCCCCAGGGTAAGTGAACAAAAGTTTCCTTACCTCGAGAGTAGATCTGTGACTATCTCCCCCCCACACACACAGGATACAGCATGTGATCCATTGGTGCAGCTGCGTGGATGGGGAGGGATTGAGTTAGGATTGAGAGCTGTGTATAGGATTGTAGATTTAGAATATGTCTGCAGCAACAGTCCATTATAGACCATAATTTATGTTGATGTCTTGATTTATTTCAACATCTACTCAGGCGGGAGGGTATTTCCCACACACGCACAGGTCCAAGAACTATGGACCTCTGAACATGCAGTATTAAAGTACTAAATATAAATGAATCCAGAGCTAAAAATGACTGGGATAAGGAACATTCCAAGATATTTGTTCAGACCAATTGTAGGAACGTTAGTGCCTCTTCTATGAGTGCAGAGCGTACAGGTACAGAGCGAACTAACTATTTGCATTCGGTTCTATTTGTCCCCTGCTAACTGGGCAAGAGGCACTTTTTCAATTGGTGCTCCTCTTATACAGTATTTAGCAGGGGGAGAGTAAATGCCCCCCTTTCACCCCCAGCACGGTGTCTTTTCTGGTGACTGTTTGCTGGTGCTGTTCTGCATCTTTTTTAGCTTATGAGCCCTTTTGGGACGGGGAGCCATTTAATCATTTGATTTTGTCTGTAAACCGCTTTGTGAACTTTTGCTGAAAAGCGGTATATAAATACTGTTAATAATAATAATAATAAGTACATATCACATAAAAAACAGCAGGCACAGACAGACCTTAGCTATCCGATCTCTAAAAGACAAATCCTTTGGGTTTTCCTACTTCTGTCTCATGGCAGCATATCATTCTTTTTGACATTCTACAATCACACATGTTTTGTACAGATATTCTGCAACTACTGCCACATTTTTGCAAACATTCCCTGTACTGCAAATTCTAATGAGAATGCAAGATCCTATGAGAATGCAAGAATCAACTCGTGGGGCTGGGAGGGCCCAGAGGAGTGCCTAATATGACCTCCTGCCCTTAGGCACCAACCTGATTTGATACCACATCATTCATACTAGGTGCCACAGACAGAAAGCAGAATTGAATAAGATCACTTATGCTAGAATATATGATTCAACGATGGTTCAGTGACGGTAGAACAAAGGAAGGTTCCTTGCACAAAGGAAGTCCAAGCTTAATTTCCAGTAAAAAGCAAGACAGCAAGGGTAGGAATGAACTCTCCCTGCAACCTTGCAGAGCCACAGCCAGTGGGACTGGATGGACCAGTGGTGTCATTTAATATAAGGCACTACCTTAGAGCCTAAGCAAGGGAATCAAGTCACCTGCTTCAGTAGCAAGAAAAAGAACATCCTTCTTTTGGGATGGGAACATCCTTCTCAATCCTAAATTTAGTGATCATGGGCAGGCTTCATCAGAGCTTTTAAAGAATTGCTCATATCTAGAGAACTCAACTGCATCAAGATAATAAGAGCAAGCTCCAAACTTTCTGCAACAGCTGTATTACACTGGTGGTTCCTGCAACCTAATGGGCTCCTAGGAACATGTACAACCTTTATTTAGAGTAACTCTGGAGGCTCTCTAATAGCCAGATATACATGGCACCTAACTGGTCCAGCTCTTGAGGCTGGTAACATTCAAAGCAAGATAAATGTCTTTGTTCATTGGCTCTAACTGGAGTTCTAGAACTCTGGAAAATTTCTGATTCATTGTAAGTATCTCTGAACTTCTATCAGATATGCTGCTGACTTCTGAAAAGGCGAAGAAGGGACTACTTACCTCCTTACTCGGGGCTGCTAAATAAGTCAGGTTAAAAAGATGTAGGCAGGTGCTTTAAATAATGTAGTCAGGGACTTTTAATTAAAAAAAAGGGGAGGGCAGACCTTAGGCTCCCAGAAGCTACTTTTTTCTTTGCCAGAGCCTTGGGTGCTACCAGCACAAAATGGCGGTTTGAGGAGGTGGAATGTGTTGCAAAATGGCAGTTAGCATGATAATTTACATTTTGGGTCAGCTTTTACATACATACTCTAAACGTAATAACACACCCTACTCAATATTCCACCCATCTGCCAAACAAAGCTGGGCTGAGATTTGACCCTAGGTTATTTGGCGTTGACCTTTTTCTATGTAAGTGAACAGTTGTCAATCATTCTAATGGGGAAAAGTGAACACTGTTGCAATGCAGAAAACCATGCTCTGCGCCCTTGAGTCAGGGTAGTTTGACCACTACTGCCAGGTATCTCATAGGGAGGGAAGGCAAAGTGCATGGTACCTCCCCAGGGGGGGTCTTGCTGTAGACGGGCAATCCTTGCATATACTGTAAACCCTGTCTGTAATAACAGTGGGCATTTTGCTACAAGTTAATACTAGGAAGTCCAATCCAGCCCTACGTTTCTCATGAATGTCTAGCAACCCTTTGTAGAAAAAGGAGCTGGAGGGAACGCAATAACAGAGAACGATGACAACATGAAAAACCCAGTGACCTCTTGTCTGCTGAGATTCTACATCTTTCATCTTCTTCCTCCAAGAAAGACTCCAACAATTTTCTTTTCTTTTGGCTTGTTAATCATTTTTCCAGGAAATAATAAAAATCACAGAAAGTAGCTTGGCTCTTCACTGTTGGGCACATGACTATCACAGCAGTAATAAAATGTAATCAGACGGATTAATTTATGCCTATGAGCTTTCTCTATTGCTGGAAGTCACCACTGGCTCACTGATGTTATAAAAGTTAATTTTGCCAAACTCAATGATCAGACATTTTCAAAATTTCACAGCAATACCTTAGCAATTACTCATCATGTGCCTCCAATTTATCAAAAAGTCCGTTATACTTTTTTGTTCCAATTTACTTTCCATTGTTTATCAAGTTCTCCTGTCATCACCCTACACTACAGAAGCCAATCTCTGTAACCCGACAGTAAGACAGTATTTCTACTGCGTATAAAAATAAGTTCATTTGCTATTTTCACCCATGATGTACAACAGCTTAACAGCTGTGATAGTAAGAGAACTAACATAAACATTTCAGTCTCACTGCTACATGGAATGTGGGCAGAATACGCATGCTGACCCCAACCATCTGGTTGAGAATTCAAGAGAGAACAGTTAGTGTGACTGTTCCTTTTGTCCTTTTTAGAATAGCCACAGCTTCTTCATGGGTGACCCCTTCCAAGCTCTGTCCACTGACAGCAATGATCTGGTCACCTCTCTTCAGGCGCCCATCTTCCGCGGCTGCACCCTGCAATGAGAAAAGAACCAGGGACTTTGGCTTGGGCATATGACTTATCATGTCACAATGCCCAGGAAGGAGCTTCTCATTCAGCAGTAAAAACAAAGAGCTCGATGACTAAACTGACTATTGAATGACTATTACCCCAATAATACATCAACATTAAGATTTGAAAGGCTCAGCATTCTGTATTTGAAATGTGCGAGTATAATGTTCTCCTCAAACATTCATTCCATTTTACCACTGCTCCAAAGAGTAGTTCAAAGGCATACAATACTGTTAAAACTAAGCAGGTCTTAGGCAGATAACTGCCTGAATGGGAGACTGTCGATAATTGCCCTGCTCTGAGCCTCCCAAAGGAAAATGTAATGAATAATATTTCCCCAGCATGCTTTTTCATTACAGGCACCTCTTGATTTACATGGTCTTGATTTACACATTTTTGAAATATGTAGTGTGATTTGCAAATTAATACTGGAAGTCTAATTTACGTGGGCAATTTTTGAAATAACACCATCAATCATTTCCTTGCAAAGATACAAAGATGTTTTGTGATGTTTGTCAGCTTTTAAATGCAACTAATTAGCAACTAAATTAGCTAAATTGGCTGCTAATCATCATCAGCAGTTTCCTGTGGGGGGGGGAGTCTCCTCTAAAGGCAAAAGATTAAAAAATAAAGAAAATGTGTTCACAGAGCTGCTGCTTACTGCTTTTTCAGTTTCCACACCAGCATCTTTGTTTTCCCTTGTTGCTTTCTCAGCCATCAACATCAGTAGCCATCCCACTCCCAGTAGCATCCCTCCTCAACCCTTCCTCTATGCCATCTTGGACAATTCACCAGTCATCAGCATAAGCTGTCGCCGTGCCTGATAATGTTAAGCATACATTCTAGGCGCACCATCCCATGGATACGTAAAATCTGCAGATAGGGGTGAACATGAAGCAGTTTTCTGAGGGCCCTCACCCCCTCCGTGCACTCACGAACTCCCCTGGTTCTTACTTTTAGTGCAGTAAGGTTGTTTCTTCCATAAACAAATGTGATAAGGGAGGCTCAGCAAGGTTAACAGGAAGTGCTTCTGTAAACCTAGCTGAGCCTCTCTAGCACTTAATCTCACTCTACTTGCCTGCAATAAGCAGCAGGAGGCTGCTTATCGTGTTTGTTTATGGAAGAAACCAACGTTGCTGCACTAAAAGAGCCTGCGGGGGCGCGCGGGGGGCCATCCGCTATGGATAAGTGGATAAGTGAATCCACGGATAGCGGGGGGGGGGCTGTATAAGAGAAACTGAGGCAGCAATACAGTGTGTGAACAGGATAAGATAATCAGGGTATAAAGGGCAGTGAACTCATGACAATCTTTATATCACCGTCTAGTGACCATTTTGGATACAGAACCTTTTAGGGGAGGGCAACAGTGAAAGATAAAAGATCCAGGTATCACAAGACAACATGCTAGACACCTAGCAACATGCTTGTATTTGAAATGCTAATACTGTTTAGACAAGCCATTTCATACTGTTATTTACCTTTGCAAATACCGTTTTAACATAAATGGGTAGATCTCCATGAGGACTTCCATATCCTCCTACAATGCTAAAGCCCAAGCCATCAGGTCCTCGATCCAGAGTGATGGTTTTATATTGTGGAGGTCTGCAACCGAATAAAGAAAGTGTGTCTCTTTTGTTTCCAAAGACTAGCAACAATTGCTTTAAAACAAAACAAAGTTAATACAAAATTTTTAAATGTGCACTGCTAACTTTAAACACTGAGGCATGCTGGTGCCCATGTGAACCACTACAATTCTACTTGGCATCTGAATGAAAGAGATCGTTAGTTTGATCAGCTCCTTTCACATATTACTGTGGTATCTTCCTCTTCTGTTAATTAAAATGTAAAAAAAAGGTAAAGGTGACCCCTGACGATTAAGTCCAGTCGTGTCCAACTCTAGGGTGTGGTGCTCATCCCTATTTCAAAGCCGAAGAGCCAGCGTTGTCTGAAGACGCCTCCGTGGTCATGCTGCCGGCATGACTCTCCTTGCCACAGCGCGTAGCATGTGGCTGGAACATGGAGCGCTGTTTACCTTCCTGCAAGCGGTACCTATTTATCTACTCGCATTAACATGCTTTGGAACTGCTAGGTTGGCAGGAGCTGGCCAAGCAACAAGAGCTCACCCCGTCGCGGATTTGAACTGCCGACCTTTCGATCGACACCTCATGGTTCAGCAGTTTAATCCAAAGCAACAAAGGAAAAGGTCTTCTGGGAATGTGCTTTAACTACTTCAAAATCACGGTATGACCTAGCATGACAACTCTTGGGTCCTTAAATAGCTAGAGCTGAATATTTGCTATCATTTCCCTCCTATTTCACCTGTTTGTGGTGAACCCTTTCTAGGCCCAACCACATTGTGTTCACACGCAAAAAAAAAAAAAAAAGGATGGGACCTGAAGCATGCTGACTTCCCCCACTTCACTGGGTCTGATATGTTCACAATTTGAAAGCTGGTGGGTTTTTCAGGAAATCATGGTAGTTGAAGAACTGCGCCTAATGTAACTGAGGACATCCAAGTTTAAAAGCTGCAAAAACGGGACTGGAAGTTTACACATGCCTCAAATATCACTTCCCACATCTCCTGCTAATCTTATGTAGTATTATGTAGTAAGTGTTGCAGTATTGCTGTAGGTGTCAGGACTTGGGCTGCAGTGGGTTTTGAACTGATGACCCGAGGAGTGTGCAGATTTTAAGTAAGTTTTCTTGTAGGGGTCTCAACAGCAATGAACAATCGAATAGATATGAATTAAGATACCAGCTGGGATATAGGCACTCACCCCAAATCATCCTGAAAGATGCTGCTTGATGTTAACCCTGCAAATGAAAGACTAGAAGTTGGTGGATCCTGCTGCTGACTAGTTATGACACTGACATCTCCGCCAGCTACCACCTGCGGGTTCATTTAGAAATAAAGGAAATGAGCACACAGATTATCACGTGAAAGACCATACAGAGAAAAGCTGTGCACCTTAGGGATATATTTCAAAGAAGCGGGAGGAATTGAGAATGTCAGATCATGTGAGTTGTGCTATCTCTTTCTACATTTGCTTTTTGTAACAACTGCCTTGTGCATGTCTCCCACAGTGAGATGCATGAATTCCAGATGCATGTGGAGACTGAGCATGTTGCTGGGGAGATGTGTCCAAGTCCTCACTTCAGATGCTAATCAAAATTTGGGTCTTTCATATGTAAATACTGTACATGTTTGTTTTGAAGATTCAAATAGCTGGCATGTTTGAAGATTCTCAAAATGAGAAAAAAACCTTGTAGAATTACAATGTCTGCCTCTCAAGCAAGACAAATACTGTCTTGCTTTGGATACTAAAGGGCTATTGCCATGAGACTTGGACAAGCTATTATAGCAGGAGATAGACTAAAGTCCACAAAGTAACTTCAACTAAATTCCTTACGCTTCTGTCAGCCCAATCCTATCCAGGTTTGGGCTGTTGCACGGAGTCTATTAGTAATCTGCGTATTAGAAAACACTGAAATCTGCGAAAAAATAAAACCATTTTCTCCCACCTCTACCTATTACAATAGCAGAAGTCACTTCTGCAGTCATAAAATGGCAGCTGATGGAGCACGCAGCGCTCCTTCGGCGGCCATTCTGTGAGCACTGCCACAAGGGGCGGCAGCTCCACAACCTCACCAGCAGACCCTGCCTTGCCCACTAGATCAGGTAAGGCAGCAGTGGGGGTGAGGGGTGGGTAGGGAGGGGCGAGACTGGGCAGGGAGGGGAGGAGGAATAGAGTGGGGATGCGGCAGGAGGGAGTGGATCCAGCAGCAATGGAGCATGCTGGATCCTATTCCCTCCGTTTCGAAGCTCCCTGTCTCTTTCCTCTCCTTGGACTTGAGCCAGCAAAAGAGGTGGCACAGATCCGAGGAGACCTACTGGCAAGAGGGAGGCTTATGGGGAGATACGGGGAAATATGTTCCCTTACCACTCCCAAGCCTCCAAATCCACCTTCCCGCTGAATTAGTGTGCGCCTTTTGGGTGCGGCTGCATCGGTGGGAGTAAAGGATAGGATTGGGCCCTGTGTCCTTCAATGGTTATTCCATCAAATGCACTCACAGCCCAATCCTATGCTTCCCCCCCCCCCCCACTGATGCAACAATGCCAAAATGGCCACCACTGTATCCTGCGGGGGAGACAATTGTGGAGGTCTCCTCTAGGTAAGGGAACATTCGTTCCCTTACGTGAAGGTACGCCTTCAAAGTGCGGACAGGTCTACTCGAACCTGTGCTAGTGAAATTGCTGGCGCAGGTCTGCATGGACCTGGGCCACGGGATTGGGTCCAGGAAGGAGGCTGGGATTCGATGACTGCCACTGCTGCTGAACTCACCAACCCTTCCCGAAGAGATCCCTCTCTCCCCCATCCAGTTGCATCCCCGTTCCACCCTGCCCCAGCATTGTTCTGCCCTCCACCACCCATTCCACCTTTCCCCACCCTGTCCCGCCTCTCAGCGGGTCCAGGAGGATCCTTTGGTGCACACAGAAAGACTCCGGCCTTCCCACGGGCGCTCCAGCACTTCACGATTCCGTGCACTGTCGGAGTGTGTTTCACGACTGCTGTGAGGCAGTTAGCACTGGTGGAACACTGGTTCTGCCAGCGCTAAAGGATTGGGCTGTATCTCCATGATGTTAGATGTTATCAAGATATTTTATTCCTTTACTCCCAAACTTGCTTCTGATTATTGTTTTCTTTAATTAACATTTTCTTGTTTCACAGGTAGATTTGCATTTCTGCTTCACTGCATTCTGAGTCTTCAGAGAGATTCCTAATTGCTCTGTTAGGGTGTACAGAGAAACAAACTTTAAAAGCTCCTCTGGGGATAGCCTATCATCGCCGTGCATTTATTGATTTATGTAAAAAATGAATCTTGCCTTTCCCTTCCAATGACAGAATGTTCAAGGCAGCTGCGTACAGCTCCTTTGGGGGCAAAAAGGAAGAACAGGATTTCACTGAGTCCTAGGTCTGCAAAGCACTGACAAGCTTCTGTTTGTACCTATGGTGTTTGAAACATCTGGTTATAAAAGGACCTGACAATCATTGATACACTGAATGCCTGTAGAGACTGATGACCAACACACCAGTTATGGGGGGTGCAGGAGTGGCTAAATGAAATTACTTGGACTGCAGTCTTGGGCAGCCATACTTGTCATTGAAGAAGAAGCGCTTGGGCTCTGAAAAGCATTTTGGACATTTTTACTACAGTGGAACAGACAAATAGAAATTTGTGCAGAGGGCTGAGTACATGCCTTTCCATTCAGAATAGGTGTACCAGTGGAGACAGGTGCTCAGCTGCAAAACACCCTAGCTGCATTCAGAGTTCTCCCCATGCACATGGCTGCCAAGAATTGCCACCCAAAGCTGATTCAGACATGCTGATTGCAAACCTTTTGTTGTTCAGCTGAAAAAGCACAATGAAGCATTGTGGCAACTAACCATTCAACACAATGTATAAACCATGACACGAACAAAATGCTTAAAATTACAGTCACTGAAAGCAAAAGTCTCCTTAGACTTGCTAAGTGGGAGACAATTGCATACTTTTTCCATCCTTGAAAGCAAAGCTTGAATCTATGTTCTGAATAGCACCGCAGGCAAAGGTGGGCTTTTTTTTTTTCACCTGTATTTCAATAGTGCCTGAAGCATTTTTCAGCAAACTGACAGCCTGGGAATGAGTCATGCCTTCAGTGGATGTTCCACAAATGCTAACAATCCTATCCCCAACCTGGAATACAGAAAAAAAGGGGTGGGGGAGGAGAGGAAATAGAGAAAATAAATCAGACATGAATAGTACCAAGTGGGGCACTTCAAGGACTCCAGTCAAGGTGGACTTCATCTTTTCTCCCTATTACAATGCAGGTCTGAGACCACCTCCTTTACTGGGGAAAATCATCACATCTCCTTTCACATCAGCTGCAAACCACATTCTGTCTTTCCAAGTTTGTTAAATGATGATAACTGGGGAAAATGCTCTGCATCTGTACTATTAAACGTAAGGACCCCAGGAGGGAGGAGATGCCAGTTAAAAGAGTGTGTGCTTACTGAAGGTTAAGCTTCCTCACTTACCTGACAGGGCTCCCCCTGCGATGCCATTCCACACTCCTCCTTTCTTCACAAGGCCCCCTAGGAATAGAGACATTCCACTTCCTTCTTTATGAGGCCCTCTTGGAAAAGGAAGTGAAACATCATTCCAAGAGGGCCCCACTGAAGAACAAAGGAAGGCGGAACTGCATCGCAGAGGGAGTCCTGTCAGGTAAGTGAGGGGAGGAGAGAGCTTGTTTTGTTTACTGACATATTCGAGTAAGCAGCACTGTTCCTTGTGTGTGTCTGCTGGATTACAAAACTTTTACCGAATATAAATATTACATGTAAATAAATATACATTCACCTGTACACTGAGACATTTTCTTCCAAGTTAAAACAAATGAACACAATCTAGTTATGTATGTGAGTGACATGAAGTTGGAACATTTCATCGTTGATTTTTCATAATCTGTCTTACCCTTAATTTCTGAGTTTGAGCTGCAACTCCATTTGGATGCATCATGGCTATAAAGATGGGAACATCTCCAAGAGGGCTTCCAACTCCTCCAGCGATGCTAACTCCCAAGGAATCTGAAGGGCCCTGTTATGGCAAATTTAAACAACAAAAGTCATGTTTTTGTTTCGTCTAGCGTTTGGGTGATGGGTTGTGGTCTGCCTCCTGTGTCTCAAGATGCTCTGCCAAGCTGCTTCTCTGCTCCATATTGTCAAAAAAAAAAAAACCCAGTGGATTTTATTGTTTTTAAAGTTGTTTATGTATGGTTATGTACTGTTTAAATTTATTTTATGTATTATTTTAAATTATGTATTTTAATCTTTGTTGTAAGCCACCTTGAGCATTTGCCTTTCGGCATAGGAAAAGGTGGGATATAAATTTTTTAAATAAATAAATGTTGCATTCTGTTTGGCAAATACGGTACAGTATTACACGCTCAGTCATTTGGGACTAGTTCAAAATCATGACTGGCAAATTTGGAGAGATAACCAGGCTTTTGATTACTGGACTCTATATCAGAGAGTACAATGTGCACAAAATCTCACACTGTGTCTCTTCCAAGGCAGGTCACAATATGGACACATCAATGGTTCAGATGTTTTAACTCCACAATGGTTTAATGCTATGTGAACAAGCCTAAACTGCGCAATACTGAGCATATCTACTCAGAAGTAAGTCCCACTAAGTTCAATGGGACTTACTCCTAGGTAAATGTGTACAGGATTGCAGCTTTCTGGATCTGTGGGTTTCCAGGCTCCCCCCTCCACTTTCATGTTAGAGAAGCAGAGCAAAAAAACATCCATTTTCATTTTAAGGACAAATTGCAGTTCCGTGATACAGTATGTATGCACCTGGAGAACTGCAATTTGTTAGCTAACTAAAGTTAGAACAAGTCAGGAAATAAAACCAGGATCAAACTGTGGTTTGATGTCCAAGCTTGTTCTAACTCTAGGTAACAAAATGCAGTTGCCCAAGCAGAAGCGTCCGGGGTGGGTGGGTGGGCACAACAAAGCGGGAGGTGACAACTGCACCGTTTCGGCGGTAGGAACAGCGGGCGGCAGAGACGGCGCTGGGTTTTACCCACCCTCCCGTCCTACATCTCTGAAGGGGTTTGCAGAGGCGGTGGTGGTGACGTCACGGTGTGTGTGTGTGTGTGTGTGTGTGTGTGTGTGTGTGTGTGTGTGCGCGCGCGCGCGCGCGCGCGCATTGCCATGTCACTGTGCCCAAGTTTGTACATAATACAGAACTGCAGTTTGTTTTAAAGTGAAAGCTCCTGATCGGGCATGTGAGAAAGGATGAGAGGAGAGGGAGGAGTGTGCAAGCTTGTGGCTCCATTAAGCTCAGTCATGTAGTAGTGTTAAATTGTGCTTCAGCATTGCATCTGCACCAGGCACTCACATCTCCAGTCATGTCCAAGATGGTTATCCTAAAGCACTGATTCAGGGCTATATTATATAACGTAGTTCACAAACCAAAAGAAGATGCAAGCTTATGGCCACAGTCTCAGGGGAATATAAGCCACTATATGTATGTACTGAAGAGAAGCCAGGTGATGGATAAATGATGACATCAAACATCATGACAGGTGTCTGAAACAATATCCCAGCTCTTTTGATTCAGTGATGGAAAGAGGTGCAATCTATTTATCAGATGGGCACCCCAATCTCCAAACCGTTGACACCTTTGAGATCTCTAGGGAAGCATTTGTGTAAACTCTTTGCCTTGGGAAGACAGGAAAAGATGAGGGGGAGGCAAACATTTCAATCCCTGTCCACTTATTAGAACTGACTTCAATCTCCAGCCTTTTGTAACTCAGACAAGTGACACGAGAAAGGAAGGACTATTGCATCAGTAAAATAGCCCTGCTTATCAGTCTACGTGAATGAATTACCAATGCTTTTTCCTTATGCATGTTACAGTGCTTCAGCGAGCTAAAGAAAATCATGCTCCCTCTAGTGTTACACAAACAGCTTTCAATTACAGAATGGAAACTAGACTTTGAATTAAAAATCCGCATATTGCCGGGAAACTCCGTCATTATGGATATAAAAATTTATTTCAAAAAATAAATTTCACAGGTGTTAAAACATACTTGACGTTTCGCACACGTAACATTCGTGGCATCATCAGAAACCAGGACTCGTGGCATCATCAGAAACCAGTGCCACAATGTTACGTGTGCGAAGCGTCAAGTATGTTTTAACACCTGTGAAATTTATTTTTTGAAATAAATTTTTATATCCATAATGACGGTGTTTCCCGGCAATATGCGGATTTTTAATTCAAGGATATGGTCGCGTCGTGAAAATCTACAAAAATATCTAAAGGAAACTAGACTGTTTCAGAATGGAAACTAGACTGTTAAGAGATACATTTGCTCCATAGACTATGAGCTGAATTAGGTGAAACAATTGCTTTTGTTGGATTAATAGGTTTTTAAACAACTGGCTGTTCCAATTTAAAAGAATTAATTGGTCTAATAAATGTTATTTCCCATACTCAGTGTCTCTCAAATTAAAAATAGCATTTCAGAGCAGTTTCAGAAGGTTTGTTGTTGTTGTTCAGTCGTTAAGTCGTGTCCGACCCTTCGTGATCCCATGAACCATATCCCGCCAGGCCTTCCTGTCCTCCACTATCTTCCTGAGTTCGCTCATTTTAATGTTCGTTGCATCGGTGATGCTGTCTAACCATCTCATCCTTGGCCTTCCCCTTCTCCTTTTGCCTTCAATCTTTCCCAGCATCAGAGTCTTCTCCAGAGAGTCCTCTCTTCGCATTAGGTGGCCAAAATATTTGAGTTTCAGCCTCAGTACCTGTCCTTCCAGGGAACAGTCAGGCTTGATTTCATTTAGAATTGACTGATTTGATCTCCTAGCAGTCCAAGGGACTCTCAGGAGTCTTCTCCAGCACCACAGTTCAAAAGCATCTATTCTTCGGCGCTCAGCCTTCTTTATGGTCCAACTCTCGCAACCATACATTGCTACTGGGAACACCATCGCCCTGACTATACGAACTTTTGTTGGCATGGTGATATCTCTGCTTTTTATTATGCTGTCTAAGTTTGCCATAGCTTTCCTTCCAAGGAGTAAGCGTCTTTTAATTTCATGGCTGCTGTCTCCGTCTGCAGTGATCTTGGAACCCAAAAAAGTAAAATCTGTTACTGCTTCCATTTCTGCCCCTTCTATTTGCCAGGAATTGATGGGACCAGATGCCATGATCTTAGTTTTATTAATGTTGAGTTTCAAGCCAACTTTTGCACTCTCCTCTTTCACTCTCATCAAGAGGCTCTTTAGTTCTTCTTCACTTTCTGCCATTAGGGTGGTATCGTCTGCATATCTGAGGTTGTTGATATTTCTCCCGGCAATCTTGATTCCGGCTTGTGATTCATTTAGCCCTGCATTTCTCATAACGTACTCTGCATATAAGTTAAATAAGCAGGGTGACAATATACAGCCTTGTCGTACTCCCTTCCCAATTTTGAACCAATCAGTTGTTCCATGGCCGGTTCGAACTGTTGCTTCTTGACCCGCATACAGGTTTCTCAGGAGACAGGTAAGGTGGTCTGGTACCCCCATCTCTTTAAGAATTTGCCACAGTTTGTTGTGATCCACACAATCAAAGGCTTTTGCGTAGTCAATGAAGCAGAAGTAGGTGTTTTTTTGGAACTCTCGTGCTTTCTCCATGATCCAGCGCATGTTGGCAATTTGATCTCTAGTTCCTCTGCCTCTTCGAAACCCAGCTTGTACGTCCGGTAGTTCTCGGTCCACGTACTGCTGAAGCCTAGCTTGTAGGATTTTGAGCATAACCTTGCTAGCATGTGAAATGAGTGCAATTGTACGGTAGTTTGAACACTCTTTGGCACTGCCCTTCTTTGGAATTGGAACGTAAACTGACCTTTTCCAATCCTTTGGCCACTGCTGAGTTTTCCAAATTTGTTGGCATATTGAGTGCAGCACTTTCACAGCATCATCATTTAGGATTTTAAGTAGCTCAGCTGGGATATCATCATCTCCACTAGCTTTGTTGTTAGTAATGCTACCTAAGGCCCACTTGACTTCACTCTCTAGGATGTCCGGCTCTGGGTCAGTGACCACACCAGCGTGGTCATCAGGAACATTAAGATCTTTCTTGTATAGTTCTTCTGTGTATTCTTGCCATCTCTTCTTAATCTCTTCTGCTTCTGTTAGGTCTCTGCCTTTTTTGTCCTTTATCATGCCCATCTTTGCACAAAACGTTCCCTTGATATCTCCAATTTTCTTGAAGAGATCTCTAGTCCTCCCCATTCTGTTGTTTTCCTCGATTTCCTTGCATTGTTCATTTAAGAAGGCCTTCTTATCTCTCCTTGCTATTCTCTGGAACTCTGCATTCAGTTGTTTATATCTTTCCCTTTCACCCTTGCTTTTTGCGTTCCTTCTTTCCATAGCTATTTGTAAAGCCTCATCTGACAGCCACTTTGCTTTCTTGCATTTCTTTTTCTTTGGGATGGTTTTAGTTGCTGCCTCCTGTACAATGTTACGAACTTCCGTCCATAGTTCTTCAGGCACTCTGTCTACCAGGTCTAATGCCCTAAATCTATTCTTCACCTCCACTGTATACTCATAAGGGATATGGTTTAGGTCATATCTGACTGGTCTAGTGGTGTTTCCTACATTCTTCAGTTTAAGTCTGAATTTTGCAATAAGAAGCTCATGATCTGAGCCACAGTCAGCTCCAGGTCTTGTTTTTACTGATTGTATAGAGCTTCTCCATCTTTGGCTGCAAAGCACATAATCTATCTGGTTTCGGTATTGACCATCTGGTGATGTCCATGTGTAGAGTCGCCGTTTGTGTTGTTGGAAAAGAGTGTTTGCTATGACCAGCGTGTTCTCTTGACAGAACTCCGTTAGCCTTTGCCCTGCTTCATTTTGCGCTCCAAGGCCAAACTTGCCTGTTATTCCGTTTATTTCTTGATTTCCTACTTTAGCATTCCAGTCTCCTATGATGTAAAGGACATCTTTTTTGGGTGCTAGTTCTAGAAGGTGTTGTAGGTCTTCATAGAACCGGTCAACTTCATCTTCTTCGGCATCAGTGGTTGGGGCATACACTTGGATTACTGTAATGTTGAATGGTTTGCCTTGGATTCGAACTGAAATCATTCTGTCGTTTTTGAGGTTGCACCCCAGTACTGCCTTTCCCACTCTTTGATTGACTATGAGGGCTACTCCATTTCTTCTAAGGGATTCATGCCCACAGTAGTAGATATGATGGTCACCTGACTTAAATTCGCCCATGCCCGTCCATTTTAGTTCGCTGATTCCCAAGATGTCAATGTTCAATCTTATCATCTCATTTTTGACCACATCCAGCTTGCCTTGATTCATAGACCTCACATTCCATGTTCCTAAGCAGTATTGCTCCTTGCAGCATTGGATTTTCCTTTCAACCTCAGACACATCCACAGCTGGACGTCCTATTGGCTTTGGCCCAACCGCTTCACTCTTTCTGGGTCTACTTGGAATAGTCCTCCGCTCTTCCTCAGTAGCATATTGGACACCTTCCGACCTGAGGGGCTCATCTTCCGGCGTCATATCTTTTAGCCTTTTGGTACTGTTCATGGGATTTTCTTGGCAAGGTTACTGGAGTGGGTTGCCATTTCCTTCTCCAGTGGATCACTTTTAGTCAGAACTCTCTGCTACGACCTGTCCGTCTTGGGTGTCCCTGCACGGCATAGCTCATGGCTTCATTGAGTTACGCAAGCCCCTTCGCCACGACAAGGCAATGATCCATGAAGGAGTTCAGAAGGTTATGTAGAGTTAAAAAAAACCCTTAGTAATAAAGGAATTTGCAGAACAAAACTTTCTAAATATTACGCCAGTAAAAAGCATGTGAAGAGCTGTGAAGAAAATTAGAGGGAATAGGTTATACCTGCCACTATTGTGTCAGAAAAGGTAGACCAGGGGTGTCAAACCCATTTCATAGAAACGAAACGGACTACTTTTCAGCCTTAGATTTTAATGAATTCTTGTCTGTATCGTAGTGCCTAAGTGATAGGAGACTACGTGCAGTATTGGTTGATTTTAATTCTAGCTGGACTCTATTTATACATGGCTTCTTCACCCGTATACCCTGAATCTCATAAGACCATTTCATAATAGTGGACTGATTAGTATTCATGGCAACTGCTGAGGGCTGGAAGTGACATCATTAAGCAGGAAGTGATGTCATTAAGCAGATGATGGCCAGAAATAAGCACTTTGTTCTCACATAGAAACTCATTAGCTACAAATGACAGAAAATGTGCAAATCTTGATCATATTTTCAAGATATGAGAGAGCCCAATTATCACATGGGCCACCCATTCAGCAGTGCGTACTTCGCAGCTGAGAAGTGGTCTGTGAAGTGACACCTCGGCTAAAGTGGCGCTGTTGAAAGGGCGGCCCATGTGATAATTGGGCTCTCCCAGCACCTCAGCAGCGTCTCCCTCTCTCACCCCTCTTGGTCTGCCCCTTCCCCCATAGTGTTCCTTGCTTTCTGAGGCCTCCTTCCATCTCTCCCTCCCAGAGACTCAGCAAAAGTGGCGCTGCTGAAAGGGCAGCTCTGGGAGAGCCCAATTATAATGGGGGCTGGATAAAGAGCTTCCAGGGGCAGCATCTGGCCCGCAGGCCTTATGTTTGACATCCCTGAGCTAGACAGTAGGCCAGACGGGAGTTTAAATGTCAGGGATGTAGATCTGGATGAAATATTTGAGTGTCTTCCAAACTATACTAGCAATTTAGTAATAGATCAAACTACATAAGGAATCTCAATCCTTGGAAGTTTTTCTGGGCAGGCATCTGTTTTTAGCTATAAGAATGTTAGGAAAGGAAATTGGAGGAGATGACCCACTGCATCTCTTCCAACTCTTAAAATTTTATTTAAATCAGAATTACAAAACTAACATTGAGAATGAGCCCTGCACTCTGAAGATCTGATCATGCACTCTGTCTGACACAGTAAAAGAAGAGTTTCTGAGCAATCGCGTACGGGCTGAAAACTCATCCAGTAAAATGGATGGATAAAAGGAAAGTTTTAAAAGCCACCACCGCAACCAGGCATCATTTTAGAATCTTGAAGCAAGTGACAATTTCCTAATTTCTATGAAGAGGCCATTGCAGTGCTGGGTATGCACAACCAACATTGGCAAATGTACGATTCATGTGATCCTGCTCTATAGCGGTGGAGAGACAAGGAACCTTAACTGAGTCCATAGAGACTAGGAACCATAACAAATTTTATTTTTTGTGAATATTGAAGATCTGACAAGAAGAAAGATATAGTCTGCACTTGTGCAGACACCAGAAGAGCAAACTATACCTTTCTTCTTGCCAGATCTTCAAATATTCACATATTCACAAATAAGCCTCAAAATGCCTTGAAAATAAAATCCACCACATGTGCTAGCCAAGAAACATTATGCTAACCCACCTTCTTCCTTGCCCAATTCCTCTACCAATCTGTAAACTTTCCTGCTTGCCTCCCTGCAGAACAGGACAATTCTCAGAGCAATTCTCAAGGAAATAAATTACTGCTATGTTCAACTGAAAAATAATCTAGTGACGTGTTTTCACACCTGCAAAGCTCATTATCCGTCTTAGACAAATAATGTGAATTTGTACTGTATAAATCCAAAAAAAGGGAGAGAGGGGTATGAATATTTCCTTAAGCACTAATAAAATATAATTTCCAATCTAGATACTTTTTTCAACAGAACAGCACAGCAGGTTTAGCCTGCAATCCTGCACCTACTGAAGTCAACAGCCAATAGTCTCTAGTTTTATACTGACTTGTGCATTGGTTTTACTTGCCTTTTTTATTTCAACTGTTCTTAATCCTTGTATTTCAGATGCCACTGTTTTAAAAAAGAAAAGACATTCATGATTGCTGAGGTTTTCCATTTCACTTGATTATTTTCATGCAGATCAAACTACTGTATACATTTTCATATACAACCAGTTCAAGTCCAATAAGAAAGGAGATAGCTTTCATTCCCACTTTTGACTAAACCACAATTTTCTGTTATATACAAACTCAAGAAACTGTGGTTTGCTATGCTAGTTGTTGTTGTTGTTGTTGTTCAGTCGTTAAGTCGTGTCCGACCCTTCGTGATCCCATGAACCATATCCCGCCAGGCCTTCCTGTCCTCCACTATCTTCTTGAGTTCGCTCATTTTCATGTTCGTTGCATTGGTGATGCTGTCTAACCATCTCATCCTTTGCCTTCCCCTTCTCCTTTTGCCTTCCATCTTTCCCAGCAAGCTTTTAACTAGCTATGCTAGTTAGCATAACAAAAAAAATCAAATCATGGTTTAGGCAAAAGTGAAAGCAGAAGCTGCAGCTCATTCTCACAGCACTAAATCACAGCTTAGCATTATACCTGAACTGGGCTTGATGTAAATGCTTGTACAGCCCAATCCTAAAGGCGCCTAGCACCGCCAGAATGAGCATTCTGGCAGCACTGGAGAAAAAGGCGACATGCCGGAGTGAGTGGCCTGGCCGCCACTGCAAGCAGCCACCGGACACCTGCTGGCATGGGTGTGTGCAGTGGGGGGGAGGGAGGTGGAGCATCGGCGGAATGGGGCAGGCGGAATGGGGCAGGGAGGAGGGCAGCTTAGGACCAGGAAGGGGGCAGGTTCAGCAGCAGTGACATCTTTTGAATCCTAATCCCCTTCCCAGCCTCAATCCCCCAACCTGGGTCCATGTGGACTTGTGCCAGTGATACTGCTGGCACAGGTCTGAGAAGGCCTGGCGGCCCAGCATGGACTTACCACAAGGCAAAGGAACAAATGTTCCCTTGCCCTGAGGAGGTCTCTGGAAACTGAAACTCCCCCACAAGAGTTAGTGCTGCTGTATCACCATGCAGGGAGTTAATTAGAATTGGGCTGTTAGTTATTTAGTTGATTAACAGCTCAATCCTAACTAAGCCTTCCCCACCACCACCACCAATGCAGCAGTGCCAATGGAGTGCAAGTTGCATCCTATAGTGGTTGGGGGGGCAGTTGCGGAGGCCTCCTCATGGTAAGGGAACTTACCATGAGGCCTCCTCATGGTAAGGGAACTTACCTTTGTTCCCTTACCCCAGGGCAAACCTCCACTGTCCGAATGGGTCTCTTCAGAACTGCACCAACTATTTTGCTGGAGCAGAACCGAGGAGAGCAAGGAAGAGGAAAGGGAATGGCGATAGGATCCTGGAGCATGCTGGTGCTGCTGGGATCCACCCCTCCCTCCCTCATTCTGCCTCCCATCCTTGCCTGCCCCACCCAGACACTACCCTGGTCCACCCCTCCCTACCCCGTTCCTCCCACCCACTGTGCCAGCTTACCTGCTATCCCATGGGAAGCAAGTAGTGGCAACAGGCCGCCGACACCGCCACCATTTGCCACAGCAGTTCCAAAATAGCCACCAGCGGCGCACTACATGCACCGCCATATAGCCATTTATTTATTTAAATAATTTATACCCTGCCTTTCTCCCAGCAAGGGCACTCAAGGCGGCTTACAACACAAACATTAAAATACATATATACACATTAAAATAATTAAAAACAAATAATTAGAATAATCTATGATAGCAAAACCTCTGTTCCACTGTCATAACTGCTAGTTAGGAGTGGGCTGTAATTGTAATTGATAGTGGGAAATGCTGGCAAATGTTAATCAATGGGGTTGTGAGCTAATAGTACACTTTTTATTTTTGAAGACCTTTTGGGTTTTGTTATAAACCAACAAAGGTTCTTTTAAAACATTAAAGACCAACGTATTTATTTCAGCATAAACTATCATGAACTATAGTCTACTTCATTAAATGCAAGAAGTGTCTATGCTTAACCAAACCTGTCAGTCTGTAAGGTGCCACTTTTTTTGGTGTTTCCTGCACTAGACTACCATGGCTACCTCTCTGGGTTCTGTTATGTCAAATCATTTTTAATCACACAATTCAAAATATTTTATATTAGTTTGCATGACAACACTTCTTTAACATCACAGGGATGTGCATGAATGTTAGCTCTATAATGTGAAAGGTGGCAACTGAAACTTACGGGAATTCTTCTTCAGAGTGCTTTCAAAGCTTTCAGGTGGGTTGGATCCAGAGCCTGGGAAAGTGAATGACGACAAACTACCACTTCCCTCACTGATCTGAAAGAGTTACATTAATGAGGTTAATCCAAGTTCTGAAGTCCAGTTCCAGCTCTACATCAAGTTTGCTTCATTTTATGAAAATACTCCACATTCAATGTCCCAAGATCTCTTTTTCTGGGAGAGACATGCTAGATGGAGGTATATAGTACAAAAATCACTCCTTTTTTGTGTCTTTTTTTCTGTGCAACATATGTTACCAATCGTGTCTTTAACAACACTGTGGATGGGCCTCTTAAGTCTATCTGTTGTTTAAGTGCTTCATTACTGGGCTGTGTTATACATTATTTTCCTAATTTTATGCATTTATAATTTTTTACCTCTGTAGTTCTACAACCTTATATAGTTTGTATTTCAAAACTTCAATTAAAACATTTCAAAAACACCAAAACAAAACAAAAAATGTCATTGCAAGAGTACTAGACTGAATTTGCAAGTGTTATCACTTTTGGTATATTGAAGTAGTAAGAATACGAGGTTGGCAAATTGTATCTTGAAAAATACTGAACACCAGTACAAAGATGTACAGTGGACCCTTTTCATCCACGGATTTGGGACCAGCGGTTTTGTCACACATTAAAATCAGTTAAAAAAAAGAAGGGGAAAAGGCAAAAAACCCCATGTTTTTTAAAACCTTTAGTAGCAAACTGCGTCATTTCCAAGCTTCTAGAGGGCTTCTCTAAGTTTACCGACCCACTTCTGGGTCACGGAAAGGCTCTTCCCACATCCCAGCCTTGTAGGCTTAGAACAGGGAAGAGCCTTTGCGCGACCCAGAAGTGGGTCAGTAAGCTTAGAGAAGCCCTCCAAACGGTGCGGTTTGCTGCTAAAGCTTAACACACACACACACACACACACACACACACACACACTTTTTGGCTTTTTTTTTCTTTTTCAACTGATTTCAGTGCGGATCCCAGTATCCGCGGATCCTCGCTATCCATGGGGGGGGGGTCTGGAACAGATCCCCCATGGATAGCGAGGTCTGACTGTATTGTAGTTTTGAAAATGCACCTCTAACTTACAGTGCAATCCTATTGAAGGTATAAGCCAATGCAGCATGCGCTGCGCCAGCCTAGCGTGTCGCAAATGCACTGTAAAGCGAGTCGCAACATCTGGAGAGGAGGGAATGCTGGCAGGCCAGCCTGTGCCATCCCTCCGGTACCAGGCCTACAGGACTGCGCTGTGAAACAGGGGGGGAAGAGGGCAGGGAGGGAGTTCTGTCATTCTGTCAAACAAAGAAGTCAATGATTTCACTGGATATGCCCAAGCACATCTTTGGACCCAACCCAATTTCTCTTATTAAATCACAGTTCTCACCAGGAACCATGACTAGAGATGTCACTCAGAGAAAGGAAGGATAAGAGCAATCAAAGGCGCATAGCCTCTTACAAATGCAGCTCTCTGTCAAGGATGCCCAATAGAGAAGGGTGTGCAGAACAATGCACACAGGTGAGGATAGGGATAATACAATGGGGGACTGGGTTGTGCCATAAATGTCTAGCTATGAAAGTGGAACTCATGCAGATAAATATCATTTCAATGTTCAGTACACCGATAGATGTACCTCACTATTCAGCCTTCTATGGATGCTAACAGATCTACTACTATAAGGCACCTATGGCTTAGGCCAGAGGTTCCCTAACTCCTGGGAAGGCCTTACGCTGCTCTAAGTAGCAGTGGGGCCTTCCCAGGAGTGGCGATGACACGCCTGGGATCGCGCCACCGCCGCTACCGCTGCGCCCGGGATCGCCGTTTTTACCTTCATTGGTGGGCAGTGGGTGTCCCTCGGGGGTTGCGGGAAGCCTGCGGACCCCTCCGCAGGCCTCCCCAAGCGTCAGAGCAGCGCTCCAACGCGATCGCAACTGACTTCCGGTTTTACGCGAAACTGGAAGTCAGTTGCGATCGCATTGGAGCGCTGCTCTGACGCTTGGGGAGGCCTGCGGAGGGGTCCGCAGGCTTCCCGCAACCCCCGAGGGACACCCACTGCCCACCAATGAAGGTAAAAACGGCGATCCCGGGCGCAGCGGTAGCGGCGGCGGCGCGATCCCAGGCGCGCCGTTGTCGTCACCGCGGGTTGCCCCTTAAGGGCATAGCAACCCTTTCTTCCCGGCTGGGGCGTCGCGACGCCCCAGTTAGGGAACCACTGGCTTAGGCATCTAACAGCGCAATCCTGTCTAATTCTGCGCCCTGTGATGCAGTGAGGTCGGCGCTGTCTCCACTGCATCCAGAACGCAGAGAGGCCAGCTGGGAGGTGACCTTGGGGGAAGGGAATGTCTGTTCTCTTCCCCCGGTGTAAGCCCCAGCCACCCAGACGGGTCTCCTTTGATGTGAGCCAGCTATTTTGCTGGCGCAAATCTAGGAGACCCGTGTAACAGCGGCCAATCCCCGCCCCCAGAACACCCTGTTCTGCCCTTCCCATGTCCCTCCATCGCCCGCTGGGAACTCACCTGCCCCCCACGGGAACAGCTCTGGATCTGGGGCAGGTAGAGCATTACGGCACATTTGTGACACCCTAGACTGGCGGAGCAGCACTCCGCCGGTCTAAAATGCAGACAGGATTGGGCTGCCCGCCATTAAAAATAAGCTACGATAACATCAATATGAAAATGGGTACAAACATGCTTTTTATGTACTTGGCTTTGTGTTCTATTCATGTCTGATAAGGCTCTGTAGAAAAATCACTGCCACTGCAGATCAATTCCTTTTTATTTCCTTATATAATTTAACAGTGCTTGTGATGGTTCCAAGTGAAGCCAATGCAAGCAGTTACAAACCTGGCTGCTCTGAGATGTTCTTCTCTCCGAATGGAATGGGCCTGCCTTTATTCTTCCAACTTCTAGTCTGACTGTACCTAATGAGCACTGGAGAGCAGGCATTATTGGTAAGACACAGATTTCTTAACCCAGGGTAATTAAAAAGCATATCTCAATTAAACGCAGATCAAGGTCCAGTTTACATAATTGCCAGCGGCAAATTATTGGAAGTTCCAGTCTAATGACCCAGTGCTGGAGTGACTGTGTGATGAACCAATGCTGGAGGTTGCATGAACCGATTCTAAAACAATAGGTGAACACATCTGTCAGTTGTGTTCCAGGATATGGAGAGAGGATTCTACAGGAACCCATTCATAACAGTCACAGTACATCAGCTGTATTACACAGCTAATAACCCAGGGGCACAATAATGTTTGGAACAGCAGTCATAACAAAATTACACTTCTAGTTCAGAGCCATGCCTTAAGTGGAAGAAGTGCTTATCTAACATAACATCTGCCTATAATGAGGGTCCTTTGGACAAAAAGTGTTCAGTACGAGACAAAAAGTAAATAACATCAAAAAGCAACAAATCAAAGTTAATAAATCAGGTGGGTGTCAATCATGAGAGTGTGTATGGTATGAGTTTAATAAGGTAAGGTATGAGTTTATCCATCGTTCTACCATTACCTTTAACAAAGCAGCTACTGCCTCCTGGTTAGCATTACGAACATCTTCCCCATTCACCATTAATATCTGATCTCCTTGCATCAGCCTCCCATCCAGATCTGCTATTCCTCCTTTGACAATGTCTGATATGAACACCCCAGTGTCATTTCTGCAAACAAAAAATTGTATATTAATCACATGAATGCATAAATTATATCTCTACCTGATTAACAGCGTAATCCTGTCTGTAGGGCGGGCGGTGGAATGAGCAGGGCCGTAATTTACGTTCGCGACGACTTGAGAGCAGGGAAGGCCGGCGCAAGGCTGGCCTCCCCTGCTCTGCCGATGGAGCGCCCAAAGGACCTCCGCCGGACCCAGGTAAAGATCCAGTAGGCGGGGAGGGGGGCAGACCGGAGGTAAAGGGAGCAGCCGGCCCAGGAGGGGATGGGGGACGGCCTCGGCCATATCCTGGTCCCCACCGGGTGGCTGGGCTATTACACAACCTCCTCCTACTTCCACCAGAAATTTTGCTGGCGGAAATCCAAGGAGGTCGATCGGCTCGGGTGCCATTTACACAAGCGTCCCCTTCCCCAAGTAGACCTCTGGCCGAGCGGCAGCCTGGCCGCAGCGGATCCTTACACAGAATTGCTCCGTAAGAATGAGGTTGTTGAAGAGAACTGCTTACTTGTATTCTCCTGAGTAATGTGACATTCTAATTTCTAACTCTCTGTTTTGCATGCATGTATTACCTAACAGGTGGTGGTCAAATGCAGACCACACAGCTGTGTATGGTACCCTGATGGAGGAGAAGGACGCAGGTTACAATGCTATTATACAAATTACACCATCCTTCAAATATGAAAGATTTCCACATCCATAAAGGCTGAGAAGGAAGACCCAAGAATGTATGTAAAGGGGCTATATTCTGGCAGACCTGAGTATGTTAACATTTAAAAATCATAGTAAAACCTCTTAAGAGGTCACTTGCATTAGTGCCCAAAGTGGGATTTTCAATTTCTATATAATAAAAAGGGAGTGGAGGAGAGTGAAATCCTGCTATAAATTACCATCTTTTTTTGATGGGCAGGCTTTTAGAAAATGTGAGAAAATCATCATGTCCTTTTGTGGTAACCTGAGTATTCACAAGCTCTCTTGTAATAAACATAAAATCAATGTTGGGACACCATTGACTGGAATGTGCTCAGCAATTTCATAAAATCCATGTATTTTCAGCACAAAAAAAAAGCAATTTCATCATAAAATGCCAGAGAGAGAGAGAGAGAGAGAGAGAGAGAGGCATTACTTTTACAGAGGTAGCTCCATTTGTGCTACAAGGTAGATTAATTCTTAAAACATTCCTTAAGCTTTTATGGAAGTCCTTCATGGTGCAATGAAGAAGCTTATTTAAAGCGCATTCTATCCCAAATGTAACAATATTTCCTTAGTTCATGTAATATTCTCAACAACTTTGTTTGGTAGGCCTCTCCAGTTCTACAAATGGGGAAGTGAAGTTGACTTGACCTATGGCTGACCTCGATCTCTCAGGTCAAAATCTACCTCTCTCCTTTGGATCACATGGGGAGCCTAACACAAAGGGAGGAAATTCTTGCTTTGCCTCCTTCTCTCATGAACTTTGTCATCACATTAACATATATTTATAGACATGTGAGGTTCACAGATCCTTCATATACCTACCTTTTCCCAACGATACTTAATCCAAGGCCTTTGCCTGGCTTCTTCTGTAGTTCTATACTGAGCACGTCATACATGTCTTCTTCCTTATACTGGGCCTCGTCCCTATAAACAGTAAGGCGAACTTTTTGAGGTGTCTGTCTGAGAACGTTTATGGCTTCATCATGCGTTGCATTCCTTAGATCAATTCCATTCACCTAGAATGTGAATAAGTATGTAAGATCTTTGAAGTTTATGGTTTTAACAGAAGACAGTATGTGCCTCCTCCAAATCTCCACTGCCCTTCTATCTACCCTTTCAGTACAGAAGAATGCCCTTATACCTCCAAGATTTGATCTCCAGCCCAGAGCCTTCCATCTTTGGATGCAGCTCCTTCTTCATACACTTCATGAATAATAATTGCTCCCTATGGATTTAAAGCAAAACAAAATAAACCGGTGTTTCTCAAACTTTTTCAACTTGCAGCTCCCTTGACCATTGGCGACCATTGCCTGCGGCTCCCCGTGCCATTATGTTGATGCCTGCCAATTGGCATTGCACTGCACACAACCTGTGGCTCCCCTGGGAGCTGCACCTCTCAGTTTGGGTACCACTGAAATAAACCCTACCAAACACTATCTCAAGCCCAAGAAAGAGAAATTGATTTTCACAGAGGAATACAACTGAATAGTGGCAAGTTAAGCAATCAATCCCTGGAATAAATTCAGATAAAGGTAAAGGTTCCCCTTGCTCAAAAGCCAGTCGTTACTGACTCTAGGTGTGGTGCTCATCTCCATTTCAAAGCCGAAGAACCAGCATTGTCTGAAGACGTTTCCGTGGTCAGGTGGCCGGCATGACTCAACACCGAGGCGCATGGAAATGCTGTTACCTTCCCGCCAAGGCGGTACCTATTAATCTACTTGCAATTTCTTTCTTTCGAACTGCTAGGTTTGCAGGAGCTGGGGCCAAAGACGGTAGCTCACACCATCACGCGGCACTCGGGTCTCAAACTGCTGTCCTGCTTACCTTCCGGTCTGCAGTTCAGCATCTTAAGCAGTAAGTCACCGTGGCTCCTAAATTCAGATACATGGGGCTAAATGCAAAAATCTGTTTAAATAAATATACTGTTCTGGTGCAAACAGTGTCACATATTTTCTATTCTTGAGAATAAATATGAAGGGTTCTCATTCACTTATTCAAATTATACATATCTAAGAAACCATCTTTTCATGTTTGAAATTTCACATGAGTTATGTAGCAATGATAAAGGTTAGTCTTTACAAACCAGCAAAGTGTCAGCTCCTCCCACAATGCTCAAGCCAAGACCAGTACGTCCCTTGGAGATATCGATTGTAGTTTCACAGCCTGGGATAATTGGGCATGTAGCTGGATCGGAGGCCAATGTGGCTGGAGTGGAGGACCTGCTTGTATCTAAAAACAAAAACAAAAATGTACTGGTTTGTGGTGATTGAACTCCCCTCCCTTCTTTTTCATCTTTCGCTTCTCTTAAGAGTGGCCTCATACCAGGTTAAAAAAGGGCTTCTCTCTAAGGCACTTCGAAATCATCAGCATTACAGAAGGCCTGCATACTCAAGCAGACATGTTTTGCGTATGGGCCATTGTCCTTCTCTAGGTCCAAGAAAAACAACAGCCCCTAGCTTATGCCCACCGACTGGGTGTCCAAACTGACCTCGCCACGTCAGGGGTTGTAAAACCTTTACCAGAAGCAGCAATGACCTCATCAAACCTAGGTTTCTAAAGGTGAAGCCAAGAATGTGTGTGTTCTGTCTCGCTCTGTCAGAGTTCATCTGTCTGTGATCAAATCCACCTGCCTGGAATACTTAAATATGACTAATGGCCCCTGAGCTGGGACCAATTTTTACAATTCTTCACCCCTTGCTTCTTCTTTTCCAGACTAAAGCAGTACACTCTGACAAACACTACTCTTTTGTTTTTGCTGAACCAGGCAGCAGCTAGAGCTATGGTACTGGCTTTATAGACCGTGCCACACACAGGAAATTATTGGACTACTGTATAGGCAAGTGGCTCATTATACAGTAGTTCTAGAATGCACACTTTCCTACAAGAGAAGGGAACAGTGACAGGTTTAATGCACTTGGGTGAATTCGCTTGTGATATTTGGGATAAGTGGAAGATCCTTACTTTTAACAGACTCTGGTTCTGGTGATGCAGAAGGTGAAACAACCGCTGATTGCTGGATATTAGTCCTCTCACTCAAAGTAGTGCTGTAAATTGGTGGTGTTTGTGACTGAGCAGTCGATGGATGCTCCAGTTCTATAGAATTGATTGTGAGTTTCACAGTGGGCTTTGATGTCTTCAGCAAACCGATAAACTTGTTAAACAGTAAAAAGAAGACACTAACAGTCAGGTAATAAACCAATATGCATACATGATTTTTCAGTCTAATGTACTCTGCAGGAAGTATTGCATACCTACAAGAGCATGATGGGTTCTATTTATTTCAACAACATAGGTTCGTTAAATTTCAGTGCTGTGAATACATTCTTGGCACTCAATGGTGAATTAGAACTAAACTGACATTTCAATTCAATTCAAAATAATTAAATAAATATGATGGTTACATGTTTGTTCAATTTGAAATCCAAATAATTCACGTCTTAAAATTTATTTATTTTTCTATTATATGAACTCTTGTCATTCACATCCTGTGACTAAATAAACCATTACCTGTGAATCCCCCAAATAAACACGCTAGACAGAGGCTTGGATTGAGGGTAACTTTATTAACTAGGCAATTCTGCAGCAGGGCAAACATTCTAACATCCCCAGCGTGCGGGACTAAGTGGGGGAAATTGGAGCTGCCCGAATGCTCCCCTCATCTACCCTCGGGTGTGACATTCTGGCTCAAAGTTATACCCATTCATGGAGTGGGCAAACTGATCACTGCCAACCCTGGCGGGGTCAAGGCAGCTGGACAGCGCAGACTCCCCCTGGCAAGCTATACGGTGGTCTGCGCTTATCCCGCCAAAAGGGAGCTTGCCAGCCAGCCTCACCGACCCGGGCAAGTGTCGTCTGAGGGGTCCTGGCTTACCCCCCTCCCTGACCTTGCTACCTCTGAATGTACACCATTAACAAACCTACCTACTCTCCCGCACGCAACCTGTCACACTGCGGGGTTAGCCTAGTGCTTGACCCCAACCGCCCCACCACCAGCCAAAAGGCTCAACAAGCCCCGCTGCAGATCCTTAAGGAAAAAACGGCACCAGCCAAGGAGAGATGGACCCCATCGCCCCTAAACAGGGTGGGCTCTGAGTAAACAATGCTAGGGTGACATATGGTTCCACCTCCCTGCAAATGAAAAACCTTCCTCACATATGCATTCACTTTTCGCCAGTCGAGATCCACCTGGCGAAGGTGGAGGGCCCCAAGCCAAACCCGGAGTGGCAACAAGTCGGACCAGAAGATGACAATCCCTGGAATCCAATGTCTGACCGTGCTGATATCCCAAGCAACCTGGCGCCTCAAGGAAAAAGAGGTTCTCTGGCCCAGGTTGTTTTCACCCAGATGGACAATTAAAATATGAGGAGCCAGTCTGGTGTCTAAAAATTCTTGCAGGAACGGGAGGAACTGGCCCCAGAGCATTCCTCTCCGGGCAGCCCACCACACCCGAGCCAATGACACGGGTGGGGGCTTAAAAAATTCGGTGAAGACTGAGGGAGACTACTTCTCCTCTTTGCCTTTAAAATTTTCAGTTTTTTTTTTTAAAAGCCTATACATGTAACTCATGTTGCACTGCGTAAGCTATGCTGAATGAGAGCCTCAGCTTGTGTTGAGATGTGGAACAGGAAGGAATGGAAAAAAGAACTTTAGCATATTAAACCCTTTCTAAAACAATTAAGTTATAGCAGCACTGGTCCTACAGAACCTAACTAATGGAGCAATCTTACTCAAAGTCCCGCCTGCGGAGCGCATGCTCCGCAGGTGGAGAGTGCCATAAACACGCTGTAACACGTGTTTTCGGCACCCAGCGAGTAGGGCCCGCTGGTGCGCATGCCGACAGGCCTCACTCTGCCACAGACCGGACCTGCTCCCGCTGGAGGAAGGTAAGGGTTGCTCCGGTGGGAGCAGGGGTGGGGAGAGGGCAGTCCGGGTGGCAAGGGAGGGGGTGGGGATGTCAGCCGTGATATCCCCATCCCCATTCCTGGGCTTGGCGGTCCTTACACTGTCGTCTCGTATATCCATCTGAGGAGGTCCATCAGGGCCTTTCAGTGCTACACTGGGAGGATGAATTCCCCTTCCCCCGCGAAGATCGTGAGCCGCGCTGGAGAGGCCCGAGAAGAGCATAGGATCCTGCGGCCGGCCCTATGGGCCGGTTGCGGATCTTTACACAGGATTGGGCTGTTAATGCCTAAACATAAGGGTTCCATAATTCCCTCCCTGCAAGAGTTGTAAGGTAAGGTATGCACCAGATTATTATATTTATTTGCTCAGGTACCTTTTCTATAGGGTATCCCACAACAATTTCATCATCCACTGCCAGAATTTGATCTCCAACTTTGATTCGACCATCCTGAAATAAAAATAAACATAATTAGATGGCATTCATTCATCTTCTCCCTGAGCGGGTCATGGTTTAACTGTCTTACCTGTCCTGCTGCACCATATTCCGTTAAGCTTTGAATAACCACACCATTAAGTGTATCTTCCTCACTGATGGCAATACCTATACCACCTTGATCCTAAGATACAGCAAGAGACATCCACAGTTACATAAGAACAGCAATCAAAGCTGGCCAAGGCATATTTGAAGACATTCTGGGTTTGTAGTTCTGGACACAGAATTTGGGCATTCCAGGTCTACTGGCCTCTAAAGAAAGTACCTGAATATCTCATTTCAAAAGAAAGGAATAGGTTCAGTTCCAGGATATGAAATTTTTTAATGTAAAATCATCATTGCCATCATCGTGCTATTTGATCCTATGGCTATTCCAAAAAACACTGAAGAACACGGTGAGCCCACTAACAATTAAGACATTCTGAGTAAACATTACTGGTATCTAAATATAAATAAGCCAAGGACCGGCAACCCCTTCAAATTGCACTGATCAATTTTTCAGTCCCAAATTCCTGGCTTTCCCAGATGAGCCATGTCTAATTGGAATGCACAGGTCTCAGTTTTTAACAGACCAATCCTATTGGGCTTGAATGCTGGCAGAACGAGTGTTCCACCAGCGGTGACTGCTTTACGGCACTCGCAAAACAGTCTCCAACAGTGTGCGGAAACATGTGCTGCCAGAACACCAGTGGGGAGGCTGCAGGGCCCTGCACATGGCAGTGGTTCTGCTGGGACCAGCCAACCCAGGTAAGTCGGCAGGGGAGACAGGACGGCATGAGAGTGTAACAGGGTGGTGATGGGGCAGGGGGAGGCGAATTGGGTCCGGGAAGGGGGTGGGTTTGGTGGCAGCAGCGTCTGCTAAATCCTACTCCCCTTCCCAGACCCAATCCCACGGCCCAGGTCCACATGGATCTGCACCAGCAATTGTGCAAGCGTAGGTCCAAGTAGACCCCTCTGCACAACGGAGGTTTACCCCCAGGGAGAAACAACGTTCCCTTACCCAGAGGAGACCTCCAGGTCATGTCCCCCCCCCACATAGGATGCGGCACGAGGGCGCAGCTGCTTTGGTGGTGGTGGGGAAGCATGGGATTGGGCTCTAAATCTTATAATTCAACACCCCATTTCATCTGCAAACTCTCTGTGAATTTCTATCCTAACTTAGCTGAATCAAATATAGTCCGCATGTACAGAAGAAACCAAGATGGTGTCAGTTTCCAAAGTAGCACCAGGATGATTGCCTCAGTCCTAGTTCCAGATCATTTCTACCTCACGCTGAATGAATCATGGACAAAAATATATTTATAAACACCAACCCATTGACACCAACTTAAAATAGCCACGTATATTTTACCTTAGGTAGTTCTATGTTCTGAATATTCTTATATAAGTTAAAATCTATAGGTAAAGCCGAGCTTGGAACATTTGCTTCACCCTGAAAGAAAACATATTATCAATATACAGATACATGGGAAGACATAATATACATATGTTCATGGTAGAGCTCACAGATCCAATACATTCCATTTTTCTCCTATTTCATATTTACATTAATGTATCTCTAAATTTTTCTCAAGTTCTCATCAATTCTGTCTTAAATTTTGTTTAGTATCACTTAAGAACTTAATGAACACTTTGGGTCATCCTACTAGGGAGAAAGGAGGGATAGAAATTAAATTATTAAATTATTAACTTATTATTATTATTATTATTATTATTATTATTATTATTATTATTATTATTATTATTATTGATGAGGATGAGGATGAGGAGTATCTATTTTTTCTGTCCAAAAATACTAATCTTACTGACTGAAAAAATAAAAGCAGCAAAATATTTAGTATACCTTTTCATGTAGAAGTACCCCAGAAAGCGAAGTCTCTACTGATTTCCCAGGGCAAACTGCCATCTGATTGACAGCATCTTTGTTTCTAGGATATATAAAGTACACATGTTAATGTTTTAAACCTGCAAAGTTTAACGCTGACCACACTGCTTCAACTTTTCGATACCTAAAACGCCAGTCTAAAAAAATAATATAGAATGGATGTAAATTGCAGCAACTTACAGCACAATCCTATCTTTGGCCGGCGCTGCAGCCTCAGTGCCGTCCTAGGGTGTCA
Source organism: Plestiodon gilberti rubricaudatus (assembly GCA_026170595.1). Classification (NCBI taxonomy): domain Eukaryota; kingdom Metazoa; phylum Chordata; class Lepidosauria; order Squamata; family Scincidae; genus Plestiodon; species Plestiodon gilberti. Next base: position 77,603,371 of record JANXHW010000002.1, read on the forward strand.
CAAACATGCCGCAAAGCACATTTGAGTGAGTAGGCACCCTGTGAGTAGGTGGCACAGGCGGGAAGGCCTGCACCATCCCTGCATTAAGAAGCCCCATGTGCCAGAGCAGGTAAGGTAGCTCTGAGTGGTGCAGGGGTTGGGGGAGGGTGGGGAGAGGGCTAAATGGAGCAGGGGAGGGTGGATCTGGCCCGGAAGGGGGAGGGATCAGCGGCCTCGATGTACCCCATATCTTATGCTCCCTCCCAGGCCTCTTTGGCTAACATGGGGCTCCTCGGGTCAGCACCAGCAAAATAGTTGGCGCGGACCCGAGTAGCCTCATAGCAGGGGCTTTACAAATGTTCCCTTATTCCGAGGAGACCCCCAGTCCGCTCCTTTCCAGCACAGCATACAGCATAGACCTGGTGCCCGCTCTGCACTGGTGCTGGATAGGATTGGGCTGTTCAATAAATTATTTCAACCAAGAAAGCTTTCAGCAATACTGTACTACAAAATTTGAAAAACTCATATAAAGAATAATATGCTATTAAAAGATAACATTTAGGTAATATAGATACAAAATGTTACATTTTAATTAAGATACAAATTGCTTACCTGACAAATATGATCTTTACTTTAGAAGATGCACATTTGATGATTGAAGATGCATTCTGGTGAGTCTTTCCATAGAGAACTTGTCCATTTATCTAAGTCATTCAGAATGGCAAGAACAGGTGATAATGTTTCCTTCCCCTCAAACCACAGTCCTCCATGCACAAATGTAAACCTGATCTGTTCATGACTATTTACTAAAATTGCTCTTCAATCTTAGACTACAATGCACTAGTTCTGCTTTGTCAATTTTATAATTATTCTTTCCATCACAAAGTTCCTTACAGCTCTTTGCTTGTATTCAGTTCTCCCCCCCCCCCCCCCGATCTGGTTATGTCCTTTACTAGGTTACAGTGAGCTGGCTGACTTTTGGAAAATCAACGTCTATTTCCATTAGTGATTGATCACCCCGTGACTCACAGTTTGTGAAATGAAAAAGAGGCATGGAATAGCAGGTTGCTAATAACACAAAGATAAAATCAGCTATCTGCAACCAGCCTGCTTTCTAACTGTACACAAGAGTGAAGATAAAACCAAACTTGCTAGTGCATATTGGGCCTTAAAGGTAAAGGTAAAGGTGACCCCTGACAATTAAGTACAGTCGTGTCATACTCTAGGGTGTAGTGCTCATCCCCATTTCAAAGCCGAAGAGCCAGCGTTGTCCGAAGACGCCTCCGTGGTCATGACTCTCCTTGCCGCAGTGCGTAGCATGCGGTTGGAACACGGAGCGCTGTCCACCTTCCCGCAAGCGGTACCTATTTATCCACTCACATTAACATGCTTTGGAACTGCTAGGTTGGCAGGAGCTGGCCAAGCAACGAGAGCTCACCCCGTCGCGGATTCGAACTGCCGACCTTTCGATCGACAGCTCATGGTTCAGCGGTTTAACCCACTGCGCCACCCGCTGGCCGTGCCTATTGGGCCTTACCAGTGTGCTAAAACTCTCAAAAATAGGGCATACCTTTGTCAATGTAAATAAAACACAATTTAAAGGCATTTATTTAAAAGAAGAGGAAGAAGAATAAATACCAAGCATTTATTTAAAGTTAGGATTATTCAAAAAGTGTCAAATATTTTCTCTGTAATCCTGATAACAACTTTGACAGGTTGGCCGGTGGTGGTCGTGTTGTGTTGTATTGTAGGTGGAGCTAAGGCTGCAATCCTATACACATTGACCTGGGAGTAAGTCCCACTGAAAGCAAAACTTACTGCTGAGTAGACATGCATAGGATTGTGCTGTAGCACACAATGGCTTGCGTAATGTCAGGCATGCAAGAGGAGGGGAAAAGGGCAAGGGAAGAAGGGAGTACTCAGGCTTGTCACTTTTTCCTGATCCAACAAACCATGTTTCAAGGGATGTCTGAACCAGGCCAATGACTTTCCCAGGGCCACTCAATGAGTATGGATGAATATATAATTCGTAACCAAAAAACTACTGAAATCGTAACCGAATCCAACAAACAATCCACTGCATCACACTTGTTCCCAGTGTTGGACTGGTGCTTCTGATCAAGCCACTAATATTCCAAATTGATTAAAATAATCTATATTTCAATTAACTATGTTCAATATGAAAATCTTACATAAACACAATGATACAATGAACACAAATACTCCTGGTATTTACCACCACATAGTTGGTCATGGCCACTAACTTAACTGGCTTTAAAAAAAGATTAGACAGAATAATGGAGAACAGGGCTATAACCAGCAGCTATCAATCATGATTTGCAAACACGATACTTCAAACAAAACCTCTAAACATCACATGTGGTAATAAACAATTGCTGGGGATGGTTTCCACTTTCATGCTCTGCCTTGTAAGCTTCCAGAGTAATTTCAGTGACCACTAATGAGAACAGGCCAAGGTTCTGGACTAGACAGATTTTCACTTTAGTACTGTATTTTGGTTAATCTGTGGCCCAATCCTATATAACTATAGCATCGGCGGAATGCACGTTCCGCCAGCGCAGACTGCTGCAAAACAGCCGTAAAAAGCGTTGCGGCAGCACAAGCAGCCAGCAGGAAGGCCAGAGCCTTCTTGCACATGCTGGCAGACATCAGGAGGCCCACTGAAGCAGGTAAGCCCAGTGCAGGGGGTGGAACAGGGCGGGGGGAGGGCGGAATGGGGACGAGATGGGGCGAGGGATGGGCAGATCGGACCCGGGAGGGGGAGGGTTCAGCGGCGGCACCCACCAAATCGAACCCCTCTTCCTGGGCCTGGGGCGCCTGCATGGGTTAATGTGGACTTGTGCCAGCAATATTGCTGGCGCACGTCCGAGTTGACCCACAGTGACTGCTGGGGCTTACCCCAAGGCAAAGGGACAAATATCCCCTTAACCCAAGGAGACCTCCAGCAGCCAAAACTCCCCTGTGGGATGCAGCGGAGGCCATGCCAGTGCCGCTGCATCGCTTAGCCAGCACCACTGCATCACCACATGGGGGGGGGATAGGTAGGATTGGGCTGCCTGTCTTATGCTTTTATATTTGTATCTGATAATGTTACCTTTTTACAGTACCTAATTGAGTTCTGAATAATTAAAAAGCTTTTTTGTTTTTCTATAAACTCAAAGAATGGTTCAATAATGACAACCGATTTTGTATCTTTATCTGAAACGTACATGCTGAAATTTTAGATGTTAATGCTGGCAACAACAATAGCTCTGACAGTTCTGACACTGACACTGGAGACTCTGATAGACAAAATGGAATCATGACGATGTCAGGCACTACAAAGCACCCACTACAAGGCACTATATAGACCAAAGGATGAAGCTTCAGGATTATGGCAGAAAATTACATTTTTTTTGCTATTAAAATTATATCAAAGGTATCTTATTCCCCTGTTACATAGCAGTTATTACAGTCCTTGTCTAGTTCAAAAACAACCTTGGACCCAAGCATAATATTCATAATAGAAAAAGCCAGTATAATTTTAAAGAAAAAAAGATACTGATTAAAAGAATGTGTTGTTAATTAAAGGCTGCATTTTGCACCAATAATCGAATGGTTTTCTGTCCTTAGAGTCAGCATGTTTAGTTTTAAGTATAATTACTAGACACTTACTTCCAGTAACTCATCTGCGATCTGTAGCCTGCCATCTTTTCCAGCTGCTCCATTTGGATCAATTCCCACTACAAAAACACTCATCTTCGATCGGTCTTTGTTCCCAGCTAGGCTGAGTCCTAAGCCAGTCTTCCCTTTCTCCAACTCTATCATGTGCAGATCTCCTGACAGATTCCCATAACGCTGACTGATCTTCTCTAATCATAAGGAGAGAGGGAAAATCAGGTGGGTAACAGGGATTAAAAAACCTTTAAAAACTTCACAAGAATTCAGTAGTCATTATTAGAAACCCATACTCTCAGCCAGACTGAAACAATTCAAGAAGGACTTTTGTTTCAGTCTGGCTGAGACTATTTTCGTACAATTATCGGCCACTGGAAAACATTTTCATTTTTCAATCTGAAAAAGTAAAGAATGTCTTTCCATTATCCCCTCTGAACTGTAAGTGAAATAATGACCAGATAATAAAGCTTTATGGCCAATACATTTGCCCCATTATGGAAGAGTGAGACTCTAAATTTACACAGCAAAACATAAGCAGCAAAAATAATGTTTGCTGCCACAAAAGTCATCTTACTCAAACAAACCAAAACATAATATAGGTATCACATAGCACATGGAGATGTAATAACTCTGCATTACTTAATACTGCCCTGAAAGGTTGGCTTAAAAATCAAACTTACTCCAACTGGATCCAACCTCTTCTACCTTATCCATATCTTCTAGGATTTTGCTACAGGATTGCTGCATAAGCTCATCATTCATTCCTGGAGATACTGAAGGAGGAGGCAGAAGCAAGTTGCAAGACGAAGTCTTTTCGGGCTCTGAATCGGACTGACTGGATGCCTGTGGAGAATAAGAAAAATACAGAGGGGCTGAGAACATGCAGACTGCACCAGGCAAATAAGAAGCATGAAATAATGAAAAGGCGAGGGCATGGCTTTGAAGTTAAAATACTGCACACAACAAAATAGAAAGGCAATCACAGATGGAAGAAAATAGCAAGGTAGAAGAAAGCTCAAATGCATTTTAAGCAAGCAGGACAGCGACTAAAAGCTAAATCCAGTGAAGATTTATATGTTGTATGGTCTCCCTACCAAGGACTTACACAGATGTGAAAATGTATTTAAGATACCCAAACAAAACAACTTTCCTATTTTAAAGAAGAAGATATAGCTTTGTTGATCCCAAAAGAAACAATGGTGTCATGGATGATTTTGGAGATTCATATTTTAAAAGTGTCTTTGATTGAAACTGTGAATGGGAAAAAGAGAAAAAAAATGAGGCAATAACCTCATCTGGCTGTATATAAATAAGAATTATACTCTTGTCATTTTTCAAATCAAGCATTGAGTTAATGTATGTGCACATGTATAAATGCACACGTTTAGATTTTGTGCACTTGGTATAAGACAACTGGAATGATCATTAAGAGCTAAGAATGGTTTCTTGTGCACTGTTTTGTATTCAGGTACAGATACAAAATAAACACATGCTGGATCAGTAATTAAGGAGCATATATGTAATATTCATTCATGTGCCTTTAAAATACATAGATATGGAAGGTTCATCCTTTACTGCTAGCCATTTCAAAGTACACTGGTACCTTTATCTGAGTAAAACATATTTTAAACTATGTTTTTTAATTTTTTGTTGTAAGCCGCCTTGGACATTTGCCTCGGCATAGGATAAGGCGGGATATAAAATTTTAAATAAATAAATAAAATCCTTGCTTTTAACTATTCTAAGAGGCAAACTGAACCTTGTTCTTCAAGACCAGTACTGAGTGACACTGAAGATGTCAACATATTTCTTCCTTAGCGTCAAATAGAATTAACCAATCAAAGGATGGTTGAAAAAAAGACTAGATTTGGGAGTCTCTACTCCCAGGGGTAGATGGAGTGTCATTTGCCCAAATAAGACTCACAGCTTATCTCAAGGTTGCTATTTTGAGAGATAACCACCACTGACCACACAAGCAAGGTATTTTAAAGTGCAATGATTACAATACCTTGCTGAACATCCAGTGACATTTACAAGGAAGCATTCAATTAATGGGGAGTATAAATTTCATCCTCATTAGCACACAAGATAGCAACTTTGATGTTGTTTATCTGATTATTATCTGGTTTACTACAAATTTATCTATGCTGATTGTTTTATTGTATTTTTTAAAAAAAAATCTTTATGTAAACTGCCTTAAGCTCATGCAAAGGTGGAAAGATGGGTTATAATATTCTTCTAGTTAATCACCTAGGCATAAAAGAAAAATTACTATACAATTTCCATCTTCTCAGGATTTGTTGACTTGCTTTCATCTCACATCAACTTCTGATTCATACCTTGAATTAGGTGCTTCTAACATTACTGACACTGCAGTCCTATGCAGTTTTACTCAGAAATAAGCCCATGTTCAAGAGGACTTACTCCCAGGTAAATGCGTATAAGACTGCAGCCTGAATGAGCCATTTTCTGGTCACTTCCTTATAAATGTTTTAAACTGTGAGGAGTGAAGCATAACAACTGAAACAATCCATGCAAATTATTACATCTTTTCCACTATTGCTACTAGTATTTAGAATCTATTCAATTTTACACATGGAGGTGATAGAGGCCCACAAAACTAACAGTTTATGGGTCCCTTCTCTTGTTACCTCAGTGGTGGGAATGCCACTTCCCCAAGTCATTGCAGCAAGAGGCTGTGTACTGAACCAATATGAGAAGACCAATTATGTGGTCTATCCCAACTGAACTAATCATCGCCCTGGTAGGAAGGAAAACAATCATGCGCTTGGTACATCATGTGCTTATACAGTGGTGTGGGATCTTGCCTGAAAAGCACTGAGGCATAATCCTGCTCAGCATTATGCATTACAGGGGGGTCCCAATATCCTCAGATCTGCTACCCAGGGATTCACTTATCCGCAGTTCACGGGGGGCCCTGTGTCATTGCCCCCACAACCATTACTTTCATTAGGAGTCTAGCACTGGCGCCAAGCAAGCGCGTCTCTTCCTTAAACAAAACGCTATAAGCCAGTGTGCTGTCTTATAGCACAGAGCAGGCAAGCAGCCTGCATACTAGAAAGGCTTCCGAACATTAAACAGGAAGTAGGAAGTAATGGCGGAGGGGCCACACAGAAGATAGCATTCCCCCCCTATCCGCGGATTCCCGGTATCCACCGGGGGGGGGGAGGGAGGAGGAACGTATCCCCCATGGATACAGGGGGTCATACTGTACTTCAATATTAGACTCAGAAATAGTAATATTCAGAATGCTTTTGTCTTTACATCACACAAGAAGAAACTATAAAACAAATCCATTGCAGTTTATTAACACAGTAAATTTACTCAGTCTGTGGTTCAAAAGTTATATACAAAATTACCTAATAGTATTCTCACACTGTTGTAAATGCATTTCCAATATGACTGTGAACACTGCACTTTATCACTGAACACAAAAAGACTTCTGTCTATGGATTGCCATGGGAAGTACCATATTTATTGGCATATAAGACGCACTTTTTTGTCTAAATTTGTGACCCAAAATAGTAGGATGCGTCTTATACACCAATACTAAAAAAATCCCTCCCTCCCCCACCCGTTTTAAAGCATTTTTTGACTTACCGGGGTTTTTCCGGAGCAGGAGAGCTCCCTTGTGCTTTCTTCCCCAGCTAATCTATCGGATCTACAGCTGTTTGTCTGGTTTAATTTATGCACGAGCTTGAGTTGAGCTTCTCAGCAGCCAGCAGAGGGCGCTGTGCTCAGTTCAGCTGAGCTGCAGAAGGCCTTTCCTCTGATGCTGAATCAGCTTTGGTAAGCTTCTGAACTGGGCCTAGTTGGGGAGGCTTTGGAAACTGTGCTTAGGTTAGGTTAGGTTAGGTGGGGTGGGGGAAAAGAGTTGGGGTGGGGGAAAAGTGTTCAGCTGAGCTGCAGAGGGCGTGGTCTTCCCAGCTCTCCTCGGAAGGGTAAGCTTCTGAACTGGGCCTAGTTGGGAGGCTTTGGAAACTTTGCATAGGTGGGGTGGGGTAAGAGTTGAGTCTGGGTTTTTTTTGTACTTTTATGTTTTTTACTTTGGAAACTGTGCATGGATGGGGTGAAAGAGTTTAGTCTGGGTTTTTTTTGTACTTGGAGTAAATGGTTTTTACTTTGGAAACTGCATGGGTGGGTTGGGGGGAAAAAGAGTTGAGTCTGGGGTTTTTTTTTGTACTTGTAAATTTATGTTCTGGTGCATTTTGTTCATGTGTCATATTGCTGTGTGTTTTAAAAGAGATCCTGGTATTTTTGTGCAATTTATGTAAATTAGCTAATTAAGCAGCCAAGCAGTAAGTGGCCAAGTGGCCCAAAAATGCTTTAAATCTTTTTTTCTTGAAACCCAGGACCAAAAGGAAGGTGCGTCTTATACGCCGATAAATACGGTAGTTCCCACACCACTGAGGTAACGTGAGAAGAGATTCTACATAAGAATTGAATGGCAAGGCTGATTTGGGAAAGTGGAACTGTGGACTCTTACTACAGACACATAAGACCTTATTTGAATAAGGCCCTACAGAAGTTAAATATCACATGGTAGCCCACATACAAAATGTGACAAATTTCTGAATTTTTGGGAGTACCACCCTGTGGACATCAGATAAGCATTTTGGATGACAATGTGTACACACACACACACACACACACACACACACACACACAGCAACATCACTTTGAAAGAAGCAGATATATTTGGAAGGTACAGGTAGCCCTTGTGAAATGCGCAGAGGGCCAAGTGAAACGTGGAAACAGAGAACGCACAAGGAATGACACATACATGGACTAGGATAGTAACTACAAATTAAGACAAACCTTAAATGGTGTAGGAGCAAAGGGGTTACATGGGGAGCAACTGGTGGTAAATCTAATTGGATTCTGCATATCCTATGGTAATAGAAAACAGCAGGCTATTTAACATAGTATCCTTGGTGGCAGGCCACATCAGGATTGTGCAGTAACAGAACACTCTTACAATGGGCATGGCCATATAAACTCTAATGTAAAGAAATTTGACTTCAAACTATATGAAATGGCTTCAATTGTTACCCTTCGAAGGATATGAAATGGCTTGTTACCCAATTGTTGTGGCACCATCCAACAGATGCCTCCGAAGGCCATACAAGAACTTAATTATTTCCCCTGTGAGAAATTACAAAAACATGCCTGCAATCTGAAAAGGTGAATTATGCACCTGCTTCTATTTGCAAAAACCTTTGCATGTACATTCAAACAATGTGTAATATATATGAGTAACTTTATTTTGAGAACCTAAGCAAATTATTTGCCTATGGCACCCTGACCTTCTTGGAAGAAATATCCAATACTTATTTGACCGATAAATAAGTATAACTAACTATAACAAAGTACATGCAAAATGACTGCATTTAAGCAGTTATATGCCATTTTTATTACGATGTTAACAACCAACAGACATAATCATACTCAGAAGAAACAAATCTAAGGCCTGGGCCAATTTCCACTCTTACGGCCCAATCTTATCCCCCACAGTCTTCCACCATGCAGCCACGCTGATGGAGCAGTGGTGGTGGTAGCATGATCAGACAGCCAGAGAGAGGTAAATAAAAATACCTTTTACTTACCTCCCAGTAGGCCGCCTAGTCACCAATGGGCCTCCTTGGACCCAACCCAGATATTTTGCTGGTATAAGTCCGAGGAGAGGAAGGGGGTGGGTTGGGTTGGAAAAACGGGAATAAGATCCTGGCGCATGCTCTTATCGCCTAGATGCATCCCTCCAGCCCGCTCTCCAACCCTGACCTCCCCCTCCCTGCCCTTGCCGGCATGTTACCTGCTCTGGCATGGACCAGGTCTGGTGGTGGTGGGTGCGTAGAGCTGCCAGCCATTTGCACTGGTGGCTCCAACGCACCTGGCAGCAGCGCACTATTTACCGCACCGTCACACTCTTTCTGACAGTGGAACACAGAATCTGCTGTCATAAAGGCCCCATAGGATTGGGCCATTCGTTGAGAGCACAGATACTGCTTATAGCCCCAACCAAAAAATCCTTGCAAGCACCATATATATTTCAAATTTACTGATGGCAGTTAAGAACTGTCAACACTGATGACAGAAATTCTATTCTCATCAGGGGAAAAAAATTAAATACCACCTAGTGACTGGTGATACACAAAAGGTATACACATACAGAATTAACATATTGTGCAATCCTAAGCACGGTTACTCAGAAGTAAGTCCTACTAAGTGCAATGAATCATTGTATAAATGTTTACAAATGTAAACAAGTTTGTTTAGGATTGCAGCTTTGATCATTTATGTCTATCTAATTCCTAATCCATACTGATTCACGTAAAATAGTACAACTAGGATTCATAGCTTTGAGTACCACCAATTTTCTAAATTGAAACAATGACACACTGGGGTCCTCTAGCTCACCAAGACCGCTGCTGCTGCTGCTATGTCACAGCTTAACTGCAGGTCAGCTATTTTTGTGACAAAGGGAAGGGGAAGGTTTTCTGGACGCGCATCACAGGCTCTTATATTGGGACTATCCCTCACAGGAGAATATTTGTACCACCAAAATGCTGGATTATTAAAGTTTGTTAAAAACATTAACTGAGAAGGGATGGAAAAGAGAAACACACATATACATTTTCACTGAGTCCATCACAAACACTCAGTCATCACCCAACCTTGTTAGTGTTGAACTGTAGAGGATCAACAAAAGGGTTAGTGCTGCTGAAGGCAGGAGGCTTACTGCAAGGGCTGTACTGCAGGTAAGACATAGGGAGGTTCTACAAAAGAAACAGAAAGGGGCTTGCTAACAAAAAGGCAGGTATATTAGGATATGTTCACACATGCATGTTCACTGCTTGGTTGACTACAACATCAAATGATGACCTGCATGTGTGAAACAGGGGTCACGGATGAAATAGGACAAGGGTTCCATATTGACTCTCAGCACCTCAAACACAATACATTTCAACTGAGGCAATTCGCATGTTGAAGCTAATAGTTACTTGGTGATATGAGAGCAAGTAGTCAAGCATGTGTGAATTAGCCCTTATTCATGATATGCATGACGTAGCTTTTGTGGCACCCAATGCCCTTTAACAGGCATGGGGGTCCACACTGGAGGCTTCCAAATCTTTGCTAGTGATGCTGCCTGGCTGATCCGAATTACAAAAGCAAGACTGATACTTTGATTCCTGAAGCTTCAGCTTTGTAGTCAAATTAGTGGTCATTGTGGCTTCATGTAGCTATCAAGAATGCAATCAGAGCAACTTGCCCCTTAATGCTACTAAAGTGCTGATCTGGTTTCAGAAGAACAATACAAATGTAGACCTGGTGCAAATGTATTGCTGACTAATATCCTAATTGATAAGAGATTAGGAACACCCCACAGGCTTGTGTGCTACTTCCCATTCATCTCATTCATCTTTTTGAAGTAATCACGGTACTCCATCATACTATGCTGTCTTTTTTATTTATTTGTTTTTTGCTAACAGTGGCTAGCTTTAAACTACAGTTTGTAACCATGATTATAAATTTGCCAATTATGAATTGAGCTATCTATGATTAGCACCAGGTTGGATATAATCATATATCATACATAGTTTAGAACAGGGGTTCTCAACCCCTTCCCGGCCGAGTACCACCTCTGGCGCTACTCTCCTGCTGTGTACCACCAGAAGTGTCTGGCAATGACATCATCGCCAGTTACTTCCAGTTTTCAGAGGCCAGAAAACGCAGGTAGAAGGCTCTGGGCAGGTGGGAGGGCCCTTCTCAGCATTCCTGAGAGACTCGACCAAAGGCAGGAGCCTCTGGGGAGCAAAAACATGCCGCCAAAAGTGCCACATCAAAGCGGGGTTCCGGAGGTCCGAGTACCACCAGCAGTTGGCAGAAGTACCACTGGTGGTACTAGTACCACTGGTTGAGAACCCCTGGTTTAGAAGCCAAAACTGGAGGAGGGGAAAAGGGAATTCCCACACATGAGACGGGAGGAATGCACAAGCCCAAAGAGAGAGGAAGAAGAGGAGAAGGGATAATGAGAGTGCACAAGCCCATGGGCCACTCCTGACCTCCTAACTAATCATATGCCTCTGTATTCGGGAGTAAGTTCCATTGAACTCAATGGGATTTACTTCCAAGTGAACACGGATAGGATCAACCTGCACAAACATTTTTCATAATTATTGTATTTACAATTAACATAGCAATAAATAAAGTAGATAACAAACATTATATGACTGACAGTGCAATCCTGTGTAACCTTGCACCGGTGTAACAGTAGATGCACTGGTGTAAGTGCATCTACTTACACCAGTGTAACAGTAGATGCACCAGTGTAAGTGCATCTACTTACAGGATTGTGCTGATAATAAATAAAGTCTGCAGATATTTGCCATTGTACCTTTGCAAATAAAGAGAAAACATGAACAAAATAGATAACACTGATTAAACAATCAAGTTAAGAGTTGTTCCAAAACAAAGATATGATGGACAACAATATTTATTTATATCTTCTGTGTTACACTCTTAACTATTTTTCACCCATATCACAGTGACAGTTGCTGGCTATTTTTTGCTTTATGAAACCTCATTAAAGGCAATAAATAATATAGTTAGATCTCCGGCTGCCTGCCTATGACCAAACACTGGAGATCCCCTTATATAGAGCTTGCTATAAACATTAACGGAAGGTTTCAAACATACAGACCACAAACTAATGGCACTACTTTTGTGTCCTAAACATTCATTAAGCAGATATCTTGCCCATACCACAGCAAATGCACAAGCCTTGAATAGCATCCTGCATATCAATCACCAACACTGAGCAAAGCTACTCCATGCAACTTTACCTGTGATGACTGATGGTAAAATGGATTATTAGATTTCTGCCCACTGGGAGCAGAGGACGGTAAAGAGCAATAGAGAGATTCTGGCTGGGAAACAAAAGTTGTGAAACAGCTAGTAAATCAATCATGCAGCTTATAGCGAATCTACTAGGAGGAAGTCTAGTTTCAAGGGATGCAAGCAACTATATTAAAACTACTTTGAATGTGTGTGTGTTTCCCATGCAGTGCAGCAACTAGAATTATAAAGGAAAACACCTCTATCTGTGTACATGCACTATAATTTGCTTCGGCTTGGGAAAGGTGGGATATAAATTCATTAAATAAACAAACAAACAAAAGTACAGGAAGACGTAATAGAACAAAAATGTATGCTTAGGTACAGGGAGTTGGGGTCCTTTTGCAACAGTATTGGCCCATGTGTTTAGCGAAGCCTCTGTACAACCTGCATTTTCTAATGGCTGCCATGTCTGATGGTGAGGAAATCAAGGTGAGATGTGCAGCTATATGTACTGTGTGACCAGGTGCACTGAACGAGCAGGCTCATGGTACCAAAAACATCTAGGTGTAGAAGAGCCCTTAGAACCTTCCCACGATGTCTACATAACTGTAAATATTTTGCATGTACATATTTCTGCATGTAAAAACTGACCATGATTTTGGCACCTACCACTTCCTTTGGGTTAGAGGTATGCACTGTCCTGCACATGCATTTTATTAAATAGGTTTTTTTCAAGCTATTTTAAGATGAAGGGGCTAATTACAATTCTCCCAAAAATTATGCTCTTAGCTTTGATGGTATAATAGGGCATGTAGGAGAATGCCTCTTGCCCTCCCCAAATCAACACCACCTTGGATGCTCAATTTTTCTCCCCTCATTTGGTTCTGCATATCCTTTTCACAGTTCATATGCTTACCCTTGGTCTGTTTATAATGCTTTGTACCATAAAGACTACAGGATTGCCTGCTCTCCGTATGGCTTCCACAGCTTGTTCATGGCTTGCATCTCTCAGGTTAATCCCGTCCACCTGAAATCGGAAGGCCTGGCTTAACACGATGGTAAACGCAGCTCAAAGGGTAAGGCAGAAATTTCTAGAAATCAGATTCAAATCCTCTGTTGCACAGTGAGCAAACGGCTAACAAAAATAATATCAGTGATAAGTTTATCCTCACTTTAGTCCTCCTTATGAGATTTAAGGGAAACAATAGTCCCAATGTTTCGATGCATCAAAACCAATCAAACCTGCATCAAACAGGGTAGCATTTCTAGAAGACCCTAAAACTGAGATTCTTAAATCACTTCGCAAGAATCCTATGAAAAAGGGTTCTTTGAATAGGGTTTGACCAGTTCACAGCACAATCCTATGCATCTCTAGTCAGAAATAAGTTCTATTTTATCAATGGGACTTGCTCCCGGGAAACTGTAGTATAAGATTGTAGCCTCAATCTTGTTACTAATTTAAACAGTAAATATTTAATGAATAGAAACAGTAAAACATTTTAAAATGGCAAACCATTTTACTGGAGAATTAAGCAATCAAACCTCATATTTTTTATTTGATCTGGGCATTTAATTCTTAGTGTCATCTTTGAAATAATAGCATTAACATTTGTCTTTTGTGTTGACAATGCAAAGTCTCTGGGCAAAAGCTGGGTAGTGTATTTGGCTATGAGTGTAAGGCAGAAAACGTTCCTGGTTTAAATTTCACCTCCACCTTAGACACCTCCGCCAAGACGCCTCAGCCTCAATTCTTCTATTGGCAATATAGAGACACAGGGTAGCAGACAAACAACCACAAATGAAAGAAAGCTTGTGGAATGAAAGTTCTGTGCCCCTCTTCACTGCACCCCCCCCCCAAAGGCCACTACTGAGGGTTAGGGGACCCTCAGAAACAGGTTGGCATGTGGTGTGGTGGGTCTATAGGAGTGAGCTGGAATCCACTGAAACTGGTCAGAGGCACCGTCCGCGAACAAATACCAGACTACTGTTTGGGTATTTGGAATAAATACCAGACTACTGAAGGTGCCTCTGCTTGATTCTGGTGGATTCCCCCTTTCCATGCACCAACACTATTTTGTTCTGAGGGTTCCTCAATAGCACAGGAGGAACTTTTTGAGGGGCTCAGTGGAGACATATGAAGCTGCCTTATATTCAATCAGACCATTGGTCCATCTGGTTCAGTACTGTCTTCTCTGACTGGTAGCAACTTTGCAAGATTTCAGGGGTCTTTCCTAGCTCTACTTAGAAATGCCAGGACTGAACATGGGACCCTTTTTCATGGAAAGCACGTTTTCCCACTGAGCTATAACCCTAATCTCCACAGGAAAGGAAGCCCCCTTCTTTTCACTCACACTTGTTTCGACATAGTCCAATAACATTGACTTGGATGTCAGGGCTGGTCATGTGTGTGAAGCACTCTGATCTTTAACAGAGCTCTATATAAACTCAAAGGTGTTTTTTTTTACTCTGTAAACAGACTAACCACCTGTGCATTTCAATTTATATGTGAGCTTATTTCTCTTCAAAGAAAAGTCTCAGGATGAGTCATAATGTGCAAGCAGGGAACAAAGTTTCTAAAGCACTTCTGCAAATAAGACATAAATAATTCATCGTTCCAAATCAAGATTGTGTTTACATGCTTCACTGGATTGCTGTGAGGTTTAATTAACATATTTATAAAGCACAAAAAGGAAAGCACTGTATAAACTCAAAGGGGAAAAAAAGATAAAGGTGAGGCACTTTCCTTGTGAGCTGCAAAATACAAGCTTTACCAAAGAAAGCTAATCTCTATCATTTCCTGAAAGGAGGCTTCAGTTCATGCAGGTATGTCAGGCAAGAACTCAAATGACTATTTTGGCACCCAAAGAAAATAAGGTTATAGTGTTAGTGTGACAAAGCTATTCAAATGCTGGGCACTATAGAAGCTGGAAACCAAGACACAGCGTGCTATTCGTTAGTTGCCACTCTAATAATAGATGTGTCAGAGCAAGAGCTACCTTTGCTTCTTTAATAACCTTCCATGATTATCAGAGAACTAACATCCAATATAAACAGTATGGAAGAAGGATAACATTTCAGAACTTGGGAAAGGAATATCTGAACTGGAAATATTTTGGAAGTAGAAACCATGGTATTTGCAGGACACAAATCAGGGATGCAAGAAAACAAACTGAAAATGTATTCAATTGTACAATAATCCCATCAGACTTTGATCAGTTAGGCCATGCAGTTGTTTTCACATGCACTCTACTTCTCTGGAAGTCCTTAGAACAATCTGCATATGCAATGAAACTTGTGATAAATGTTTCTACAGTTCCAGCCCATACATGTAAGTGAAAAGCAACTTATTACCTCTACTATTCTATCTCCTGTTTTTAAGGTTCCATTTTTGCCAGCAGGGCTGTCTTCAAGGATGTGTTTGATAAAGATTCCTCTCATGACTTCACCGCTGCTCAGACGGCTTCCCATTCCCCTTCCTCCAACAATGCTGATTCCCAGGGACTTGCTAGGTTCTCTCCAGAGCTCAACCCTACAATGAAAAACACGTAAGACTATATTACTGGTTCCTTATTTTGAAACATTTCTAGCATATTTCAAGTGGTTTGATAGGGCTGAGCCAGATTTTCATGAGTTTCAATTCTCGTGTAGAAATTTGCATTTTTCCATCATGGAGGTTGAAAATGAAACCTAGGCCATGACACAGATTCATGCTCATGTCAATTAGCAATTTCAGCATGACGGCTGCCAATATGGAAACTCATTGGTGGAGAAAAAAAAACCTCAGCAGTTTCCCAGTTGACCACTGTCACGCCAACTACCATATTGCTCCTCAAACCCACATCCTGGAAAACTTTCAACGAGTTGGTCAAATCTGAACCACAGTCTTGACAAGTGTTTTATTATTCACAGACTTGCCACTGGCAGTTTGCTGTGGTTTTGCTACATCAGCATCACATTAAAATGACTGTGTGATTTGGCCCTCACTCCCTGAAACTCACACTCTCTGAAACACTGTTATAGCCAGTTTTCCAGTCACAAACCACTTGAGCCTACCCAAGTGTAACTAAGAACAAAAGGAACAGATTATTTGGGGGGACTGTGCTCATTAGTGTCCTGGAACAGAGGAGGTCGATCAAAGGAAAAGTGGAACATCTATTCAGGACACAGGACACTTTAAGGTTTTTAAAAGGGAATTCCAGGAAAGCAAAATGCCATGAAATACCATTGCTCATTGATCCTGACTCACAATCCACTGGTTTGTCATGAATGCATCAACTGCACTGCTTTGGAACAGAATAAACATGCATTCCTATGCCTGCACTCTGTACTGTCCAGAAAAAGGTTTACCACTTGCTTTGGACAATTATATAAACCAGTGGTTCTCAAACTTACCACGGTTATCTTCAAAATTTTAGACAATGTTATTTATTTATAAGAAAGAGAAAAGATTAAGTGGGGTATGTTCACTTATGGCTCCAGGAATCTAATATATTAACACCCAAACGATACTTAAATATGTTCTAATATGGCCCAAGCTACAGTTGCTGAAAAGAACTTGGAGAACAATCTAGGAACTGGAGCAAATGTAATGTTACCCAACTGACTGTGATTACGTGATCAGGAATAGTGGCGTCGCTCTAGGTGGGGCGGAGCTCTATGTTCCGCCCCACTCTAAACCCTTCCTTACTCCCCGGCACGAGGCGGCCCTGCCCCCTCGCCGTCGGAGCCATTCAGGCCGGCAAAGGCAACGCGCAGGGAGTCTCCTGCACGTTGCCTTAGCCGGCCTGAATGGCTCCGATGGCGAGGGGGCGGGGCCGACTCGTGCCGGGGAGTAAGGAAGGGTTCAGAGCGGGGTGGAACTTAGAACTCTGCCCCACCTAGAGCGACGCCACTGATAAGGAATGTCTCAAGGGTTCATGTGCAGACACTGTCCTGTCACTTTCCAGAACTAACAGGTACGTATGGTTAGTACTAATTCTATACCAGCCTTTTCCTTTATCATAGATAGTAGCAAAGTATGCTTAGCAGCAGATTTGCTGTCACTTCAGCTAACTACAGTTACCACTGGCAACAGGGCAGACAGACGTGATGCTAATCATATTTGTATTCTTAAGTTTTGTAAATTGTTTTGCATGTAATTTAACAGAAAAGTGAGATGAGTAGTAGTAGTAGTAGTAGTAGTAGTAGTAGTAGTAGTAGTAGTAGAAGGAGCAGAAGGAGCAGCAGCAAGGGAGAATGTCCACACAAGAAGGACTGAGGAAGAATACTAGAACCGACTAGAGCATAAGCCTGTCAGATACTCCCTGTTGCCTAATCATGATTCAATAAAATGCTTCAGGAAAAGGTGATCCAAATTCACTACCCATGCAACCACTCAATATACAGTATAAACAATATTCTCATTTATCTTAATATCTAATTATCAGCTGGATGTGTCCCAGGGTATTCAAGTAAGAGAGACTGCTGATGTATCTCTATTACACCCACAGGTGTTCCGAGGGTAGTGTGGAAGCGTACATGTAGCAGGACACCGCTACGTGCATGTAAGTACCCCTTCCCCTCGCTGGTCGGAGCCATTCCCAGCGGGTGATGGCTACAATGCGGACAGTTGTTCCACCTGTGCAGTAGCCGTTGCCTGCTGGGAATGGCTCCAACCGGTGAGGAGGAAGGGTGCTTACATGCGCGTAGCGGCGTCCTACTATATGTACACTTCCGCACTACCCTCGGAATGCCAGTGATCACACCAAATTAAACTGTTAAGAGGGTTATGAGAAACAGTGAACATGCACATACCGTCTTGGTTGGGTCCAGTTACTGTAGCCTGCATTCTGAAGTTCACTTTCTTCTCCTTCCCCTTCTTCACGTTCTGGTAGTTCTGGGATTTCTCTGTTAATGAAGAAAGGCATATAAAACATTTTTAGAGTTCTATAAAAGTCATTTTTAGTTGTTCTGCAGCATTAATAAACAAGAATGTCAGAATCATAGCCCTGTTTCACATAAATAAAAAAACAAAAACTTATGAGCTAAACTGCCTAATCCTATCCCCCACCATTGGAGCCGATGCAGCTGCGCTGGTGGACAGTGGGGGGGGGGGGTCAGACAGCCAGCAGGAGGTAAATACAAATATTTTTTCTTACCCTCCAGTAGACTATCGCGATTGCCTATGGGTCTTCTCATTTTGCTGGCATAGGTTCAAGGAGAGAAAAGGGGCGGGGCGGCTTGAGAAAGAGGGGATAGGATCCTGATGCAAGTTGCTGGCACCAGGATCCACCCCCTCCCTAAAGTGAACTAGAATGCTTTGACTTCTTGGATATTTACACCCTCAAAGGTAATTATATCACCCTGTGTTCACCTTCCAGAGCAGCATGACAACAAAACAAAAATATGAGTTCTTACTAAAAAGTACTTCTAGCCTTGTAAGATCACATAAGTTTTAATCTACCTTCAGTGTATTCACTGGGTTAAGGAAGAGACTTCTAAATTTGGAATTACTCTGTAACTTGATTATTCCAAAAAGTATTACTAGATATCTATGGGGCCTATTCTCGCAAGAATGCGAGAATATATCTATTCTCGCAAGAATGCGAAACTGCATACTAACAAGTAGCATGCATTGCATGTGATACTGGGGGGGCTGCAGTGGATAGATGCCATGCCAAGGATACTTATGAGATCTAAGTCTTAAAATCCCACGGACATCAATAAATGAACTATATTTATAGCCCAGTCCTATCTGGGCTTACGCTGATGGTCTCACAATCTGTCAGCATAAGTCCTGGACTGACGGTGGGAAGTCACTCCGCCATTCGGTGGCCCACAGCTGCCAGGGCAAACGGCCAGGGACCATGCGCAGGCAACAGCAGCCCGCTGAACCTTCTCTGACCGTTGCCACCAGTAAATCAGAGGCGAAGGCAGTTTGGGAGGATCGTAGGTGGATCAGGGCAGGTAGCAGGCTGGGCCAGTGGCAGGAGGAGAAGGATCTCTTGGTGGCAGCCACGCACACAGAGATCCTATCCTCAGTTGCCTTAGGAAAGTATAAACCTGGGGAAGTACGTATAGAAAAAAAATATGGGAACCATCTCTTAGAGCGGGAAGACTTCCGGGTCCAGTTAGCTCTGTATTGGTGACTTGCCGTGGCTCTCCGAGGTTTCAGATAGGAATGTTCTCTGTCCTATCTGGAGCAGAAGCGTAGCTGGCGTCGCACCAGCCTCCCCCCTCGTGACGCTGACGTCACCAACCCTGCCCCCGAGTGACATCAGCCGGAGTCAAAGTCCCTCAGGGGTTAGGCGGGTGGGGGCCAAAACACGTCGCGGAGGCGGCAGGAGCCTTCTGCATGCTCTTCCGAGCCGTTCCGCTGCGTTCTCTGCCACTGCCGCCACCCGGATCGGCCGCACCGCCAGTATGACGCCCTCCCGCCTCCGGTTTGATGCCCCCTCGCCTGCTGCCCTGGGGCAGTCTGCGCCCCCTCCCCATCCTATCCTACCCCTCTGATCTGGAGATGCCAAAGATTGAACCTAGGACCTTCTACATGCGAAGCAGATGCTCTTCCACTAAGCTACAGCCTCCCTTATTATAGGAACATTGCAGAGGGTGAGCCATGTTAGTCTGCTGCAGCAAAAAACAAAGAAGAGTCTTGTGGTATCTTAAAGACTAGCAAGTGTACTTTAGCTTAAACGTTTGTGGACTACAGCAGGGTTCTCAACCAGTGGTACTAGTACCACCAGTGGTACTTTGGCCGACTGCTGGTGGTACTCAGACCGCTGGACCACCGGAACCTCGCTCTGACATGGTGCTTTTGGCTGTGTGTTTTCGCTCCCGAGAGGCTCTTACCTTTGGCCAAGCCTCTTGGGAACGCTAAGAAGGTCCCTCACACCTGCCTAGAGCCTCCTACCAATGTTTTCTGGCCTCCGAAAACCCGAAAGTAACTGGCGATGATGTCATCACCAGTCACTTCTGGTGGTATGCAGCAGGAGAGTGGCGGCAGAGGTGGTACTCAGCCAGGAAGGGGTTGAGAACCCCTGGATTACAGTATAATATACGACGGTAAATCATATGCTACCCTTTGTTTAACCTAGATATGTCTTTAATTTTCCATTATCACTCAAAAATAGTAACCACCAAGAAGAAAAACACCTAACATTTTGCTATCATTTTTAGCAAAATTACTCTTCTTCCAGCAAGTAAATTTTAAATGTGATATAAATGCATGGGCAAAATTAAAGCAAAAAATGTCCAGTTAGTTATAATAACAGGGTATAGTTAATTACCTGACAGCATGGGAAGGAAAAACATCTAGTTGTATTGTTCCTTCTGGCTGCTGGCCTAAACTGGCCTGGTACTCTTCTAATTGCTCTACTGGCACATAGGTAATGCTGAAACACAAAATGAAATGAAAATGCTGCAGGTGTCTGGGGAATGGTTCAGAAATGAGCAACTGACATTTTAAGGCTGTGATCACAACCCAATGTAGCCAAAGTATTGTGCTTTTAAGTCAATAGACTCCTGTTGAATTCACTGGAAATGCAATTACTCAAAAACCAAGAATATAAAAACAACATGGAAGATTCAGCTGGGTTATATACTAGGCTCTATGGTCATTTGGGTGAAGGAGCCCAAACTGCTATAAGTAATATTCAGAGGCGAGTGGAAAGTAACACAACTTGGGTTCAGTTTCTTTGTAACAGCTTTTTCTGCCATGTGTCCCTCCCCTACCCATGTTTTAAAACTAATAGAGAATCTTAGCTCCAGTTCCGCTGTTTTTCCACTGTGACACTGGAATACAAAGCAGGATGTTCTCAGAAGTGGCAACGAAATAGGCAAATTCATTTTGTTTTTGTTCAACAGACCATTTAAAACTTTTTTTTCATATTTTTGATAGTTACTGGGAGTATTTTTCCCATCACTTTCAATATTTAAAATCTCTGCTTTAAACATTTTAATTGGCTTTATTGTTCTTTTATATCTTGTACATCATTTTGGAAAATAAATGTGAAAAAAAAGAAATAATAAATTCCTTAGGTCTCATTATTATGGGCAGCCCAATCCTGTGTAGGATACGGCAGCCGGCCTAAAGGGCTGGCCGCCGTGTCCTATCGAGTTCCCGGGAACAACTCGGAAGAAGGGGATGATCATCCCCTTCCCCCGGTGTCAGTGGCGGTAGGCCCAATGGAACTACTCGCATGTGTGCGAGCTCTAGAGCTCACAAACAGCAACTCCAACGGTGTCAGCGTATCTGGGGCCTGGAGGCCTGGTTCGCCCTCCCCCTGCCACGACCGGCACAGGTCTTGCCTGCTCTGACTGGCGCAGGGCTGGGGAGACAGTGGAGCGAGCAGCACAGGCTGCCGGGTGTCGCGCAAGTGCTTTATGGCACTTGCATGATGCGCTGCCCCAGGACACAATTTACACAGGATCGTGCCGTCAAATGAATTTAAATAATATGCCTTTAAATACCGTATTGGTCTGAGTATAAGACTCACTTTTTTCTTCTAATTTAAGTTTTTTAACTAGGGGTGCATCTTATAATCAGGCTGTTGCAATTTAATGCCAGTGATTTAATTAAATTTTTTGAATAGCACCAAACTTTAAGGGTGCGTCTTATAATCAGGTGCGTCTTATACTCGGGACAATACGGTAATATTCCTGCCTTTCCCAAGCCGAAGCAAATGCCCAATTACTCTGCCCCACTATCAACCACTGGTGGCTTTACTAGAGATTAGAGAGTTTCCCCTGCTCTACTTCTTTATGGTTTCTCTGATTTGCTCTGCCCTGAGTTCCACACGGGCAGAATTATATTTAAGTAGAAATTCTAAAATTAATTTCATTTTTTTAGTATGATGCAGGTTCGCAATTTGCTGTAGCGTTTAATTCCCTCGGCTCACTTCCATCTTATTTCTCATCTACATTAATGATGTACACGTGTGCACTGAAAAAACACTGCAAGGAAGCAATCCTGATGTGGACATACGTATGATTCAATCATGCGTGTTTCTGTGCAGTGTTTTCCTAATGCAAACATGTGATCCTGCACTTTGGGAAAACCTGACAGAAAAAGTATTGATGTAATTCTACACATGATCACATTACGGCAACTCTTTCATGGTGTTTTATGATCTGAAAGGTGCAACAAGCTGTGCATGCTCAGTGCTTAGTACAAAATTCAGAAATTAAAATCAACAACGAAGAATTCCTAATACATTGGATCCACTTTGGAAACAAAACCAGGTGATCGGAACATCAAAATCTGTGGAAAAATCCTTAGGAATTACCCACGCCGTCTGCAGGCATCAATTCCAGATAAAATGGAGTCTTGTTGAGAAGATGCTCTCTTAAATGGCTCATTTTAAAAAGAGAGAAGCAATAGTGATTAACATGATAAGAGGGATGGTGATATGTATGAAGAGAAAAAGTTCTTTTAAAACATTAACATTATTGCAACTAGGAGAAAAGTAAAGGAAACAATGATTACAGATAAATGAAAATGGTTTTATGGGGGGGGGAGATTTAAAAACTACCAATGTTTGAACCGGGGGGAAAAAAAAATTGCCCCCTAGTAGTTGAGATGAGGGAAGCTAATATTAGAAGCATATTTATCTCCAAAGACTGGGACGCTTGCCTCAAATTCCAGGTCACTGACTTAGCTGGAAAATAGTAGCTGTACATAATCACACAGCATTGGTTGAAAAAGTGATTGTGATGTCATCTCTGAACTCGAAAAGCAGCAAAGTAAAGCAGATTCATGTCATGTATCAAATGAAGTCAGAAGGCAGAAGGTTGTAAACATGTAAACATGATGCAGCATGCATGCAATACAAATGGAAACCAACTGCATGCTTGACTCAACAGCCACACAAGAAACCTGTTGTATATAAAGTACTAAGATGGAAAAATATCAAATAATGCAATGTGAAATCACATTCAGGACAAATTACAATACAATCAACATGCTTGATGATAACTGAAGAGATTTTTTTTTTTTTGGTTACATAGTGAATGGAATAAAACATTAGTGTCACAGAAAATATGACAGTGAGATTAATCCAGATATCAGTACATCCATGACTGCATCAGTGATTAAGAAAGTGTGTTCTGGAAAGACTAGAACATTTACACATAATCAGATCATCAGTATATTTTTGGAATACGAGTATCTTTACTAGTCTTGCAATTCATGATTCAATATGTATGTAATGCTGAAAAGGCATATTATAAAATCTGACTGAACCCAGGGATACCGAAACTGTGCAATGGAGCACACTAGTATATTATATACAACAGAAGCTGAGGGGTACCCTGAAAAATTAAACAGCCACATTGGATGGATCCACTACTTTGTGCCCATCAGTGGGAAAGTCTCCGTGAAACACTGATTTCCCCTTTCATTCCCAATATATAGGCTGTGCCTTCATTATCAGGATGGAATAATCAGGGGGATGATTATCAGGGGCAAAATCATTATCAGGGGGATGGAATACGTATGCACTGGGAATTCCTGATACAGCCACATTACAACTGTCAGGTACAGGAGAAATACAACAAGCATCACTCTTGTCTAAAAGTACAGTTTTATCCCTAAGCCCAACTCACTGGGCAAAGAGGAGGCTGAGATATCGAAACCCATAATACCTGGGCTATTCTACACTTACATAGAGACATAGGAAGCTGCCTTACAGCGTGATCCTGTGTAAATCGTGCCCTGGGACAGGGTGTCGTGCAAGTGCCATAAAGCACTTGCGCAACACCCGGCGAGCAAACAGCGCCGGCACTGCAGCCTGCGCTGCTCATTCCACCGTCGCCCCGGCCCTGTGTCGGCCGGAGCAGGTAAGACCTATGCCAGGCGGGGGGGGGGGGAGGCAGACCGGGTGGCAAGGGAGGGCAGCAATTGGCTGCCCGGGACCTGGAGGGGGCAGGGATACCGGGGGCTGAGATTCCCAGTATCCAACGCTCCCTTCAGGCCCCAGATACGCCGACACGGCCTACTTTGGGCCTACCGCCACTGACACCGGGGGAAGGGGACGATTGTCCCCTTCTCCCGAGTTGTTCCTGGGCTGCCCCAGGACAGCCTGGGAACTCCATAGGATATGGCAGCCGGCCTTTTAGGCCGGCCGCAGTATCCTACACAGGATTGGGCCATTTTATAGAGTCAGGCCATTGATCCATCTAGCTTAGTACTGTCAACACTGACTGGCAGTTGTTGTCATGGTTTTAGATAGGAATGTTTCTCTGCCATATCTACAGATGCCAGCAATTGAATCTGGGACTTCTGCATGCAAAGAATGTCCTCTACTACTGACTTGCACCCCTCCCTTAAAAGAGGATGGTTGCCCACTCTTCTGTGAGCTTGTTAAAAAGATCCATATGCACTTATTCAAATGTAGAGTGAAGTGTACCTTTAATTTCAACCCAGATGAATACTGCCCATCTTGTCACTGTACAATGTCACATGTCAAGTGGAACACTGACTTGCCTGTGACACCTTGTAAACAATCAACGGGGAACTCTTAAAATCATGCCACCAGTTTTAAGACAAATTTCCCCAACAATACATCACAGTCTGTGCCACTTAAGAAGAGAGAAACAGTTAGCTTCATTAAATGCCTTCCAAACACTACCTGCACATTGTAATCTTTTAATTTAACTGGGTAATGAATCAGCTAATCAATTCTGTTAATAGGCTTTAATTGGATGAAAGCATCTATGTGCGCGATGTGTCTGTGTATATAGTTCTGTACCTATATCTGGATATATCCCGGCTATTTTGGATGTTATGAAAGCATGAATGATTTAACAGACAAGTTGCAACATAGAGCTATAATGAGCTTTTAAATCACCGATACTCACACATAAAAGGGGGCCTGATCATCAGCAGGTGTTGGAGAAGATCTAGAATGTGAAGCATACGACGCAGCATCTTTTTACAATGGTGTTAACAAATGTCAGTGACTTGTGCTGAATGCGAGATGTGTACACACACAGTTAAAAGTGTGCACTCCTATTTTCTTCCCTCTTCCCCCCTTTCCACCTCCATTCTATCCACACCTCCCACCAGAAAGCATCTGCTCTTTATTGGAGTGTATAGCGGTGATTATTAACAAGCATGAAAAATGGAACTGCAATCAATCTTTTATTCCTTGATCAGAGATTCATCTCCACACGTTCGGTTAAGGCAGGTGAATTCTGAATCAGCTCAGTAATTATCTGGCAGATGTTACAAGCAGCTGTTGCTACTGCTGCTCAAAGCAAAACCCTAGATATTATTACAGAAACGTAAGGTGGAATGAGAAGCAAAGCCACACAGTGTGGGGAGGCCACACATCTGTTTTCCTGCTTAGAAAAAAAAGTGTGTGTTTGGAGAATAGATAGATAGATAGATAGATATTTGCTCAACTTTTCAATCCATTGGCTATAAACCTAACCACGCTTAATCGACAATGCTGGAGAAAGCTTTATCTGTGTATAGATGACATATATTTCTAGTTAACTGAACTCAGGATACAGCAAGCATAAAATTGAAATCAGTGACAATGATACCACTAAATTTAACAGCTGTATATTACAATAGTTTATTATAAAAGTAATGTAGTGTATATTTAATAAATTAAATTATTATTCCCCTCGAATCAATGGGAATTCATGCATCCATAGAAAGCTTTCACTGCTCCAATTCTTTGAACCCTTAATATATACTAAAAATGATACCCTATTTACATATGCCAGCAGAAAGCATCTTTACATATAAGAACATAATAAGAGCCCTACTGGATCAGGCCAAAGGCCCATCTAGTCTAGCTTCATGTATCTCACAGTGGCCCCACCAGATGCCTCAGGGAGTACACAGCCAACAAGATAACCTGTTTCCTGTTGTCACTCCCTTGCACCTGGCACAGAGAAAACCTACTTCTAAAGCCAGGAGGTTGCTTATGGCTTGTAACCTGTGATGGTCTTTTCCTCCATGAATCTATCCAAACCCCTTTTAAAGGCATCTAGGCCAGGTGCCATCACCACATCCTGTGGCAAGGAGTACCACAGATGAATTACACGCTGGGTAAAGAAATATTTTATTTTGTCCGTTCTAACTTTCCCTTCACTCAATTTTAGTGCATGTCCCCTGGTTCTGGTGTTGTGCGAGAGGGAGAAGAAGTTCTCTCTATCCACTTTCTCCATCCCATGCATAATTTTATACATCTCAATCATGTCCCCCCTCAGGCGCCTTTTTTCTAGACTGAAAAGCCCCAAACGCTGTAGCCTTTCCTCATAAGGGAGGTGCTCCAGCCCACTAATCAGTCTGGTCGCTCTTTTCTGCACCTTTTCCAATTCAACTATATCCTTTTTGAGGTGTGGTGACCAGAACTGGACACAATACTCCAGATGCGGCCTTGCCATCGATTTGTATGGCCTTACCATCGATTTGTATATAAGCATGTTCCATGCTATTTTTCACTGGATTTATTTTACTTTTAGACTTTATATTTTTATTAACCTGTTTGAAAACAACAGGTTACCCTGCTCCAACCTTCCAGGGGACACAGAAATTTAAAACAAAAGGGATACTGTGTTCCTGATAGTTGTCAAAGATGTACTGAAAGTTACACTTTAAAACATTCTTCTTCTGTCTTAATGTCAAGTGTCATATGTCTGTATTCAGTCACTTTTCCATTACAAAAATATTCCTCAAAGAAAATAGCCTGTGGTAAAGATAACATTTCCAACTAGTCAGCGGCGTCGCTGCAGGGGGGGAAGGAGCTCTAAGTTCTGCCGCAGTCCGACCCTCCGTTACACGGGTGCACGAAGCGGCCCCGCCCCCTCGCCTTCAGAACCATTCAAGTCGGTGAAAGCAATGTGCAGGAGACTCCCTGCGCGTTGCTTTCACTGACTTGAATGGTTCCGAAGGCGAGGGAACGGGGCCGCTTCGTGCACCCGTGTAACGGAGGCTTGGACCGCGGCAGAACTTAGAGCTCCACCCCCCTGCAGCGACGCTAGTGCAACTAGTCTTTCTACAACACAAGTTTTCAGTCCAGAGAGGTATAATGCTTGTTCTCGCCTCATAGAGGGCAAAGTTCAGAGACATTTGAAGTACCAGGCATGCAGCCCTGTGTCAGCTCACAGCAAGAAAATCCAAGCATTTATCTCCATTTATTATTTTTACAAAAATGACGCACAAACAGAGCTTCTGCT
The DNA here is from genome assembly GCA_026170595.1 of Plestiodon gilberti rubricaudatus. Taxonomy (NCBI): domain Eukaryota; kingdom Metazoa; phylum Chordata; class Lepidosauria; order Squamata; family Scincidae; genus Plestiodon; species Plestiodon gilberti. The sequence goes on from JANXHW010000002.1 coordinate 77,631,058, forward strand.
CATTTCAGTGAACATGCAGCTCTACACACCCTGTTAACTCAGGGACTGCTTTCCCCCATGAGTATAACCATCTTTTAAGATAATCAGAGTTACTGCTTGAAATTTCATTCTTCCACTTTGTAAGTTCAGTTTGGGTGAGAAGCAGTTCTGTTGTGGGTGGGCCCGCTTTCCATGGCAGCCTACCAGGGACCAGATTCTGAAGGCGATGCAAAACTTTCTTTTTTAGAATTTATATAACAGGTGAGCTGTGTTGGTTCTTTTGAGAAAGGCAACACGCACACATTTTAATAAAATAAAAACAAAGGTATAGGATGCTGCTGCCTCCTCTGGGTTCTTGTAAATTCTACATGTGCAATGGAGCCTTCAGGCATCAGCAAATCATTGCTCTGGACTCATGGGCTGGATTGGTGTATCAGGTTGCAATCCTTGAATGCACAGTAAAATCTGTAGACCTGTATCAGGATAGCTTGATCAAGACCCACAACCTTACAGTTTCTTATTAGACATCCACTAACAATTTCAATTTATTTTATCCATACAAAATCCTTTAATATAGTTAAGGAATTAAAAATAGATACAGAATACAACTTATTATCATTAAAAAAACACCAAAAATCCACCAAACTGTATTTGACTGTACTTACTTTATCTCCGGTCCAATAAGAGAATGTCTTCTGAGCATCGCTCGCGCCTGTGCATTAGTTAAATTAGTGGTAGGTTCCTCATTAATAGACAGTATACAGTCCCCTACACCAATTCGTCCATCACGACTTATGGAACCGCCATGGATAATGCTGCGGACTATCATTCCTGAGCCATCTTTATTGGAACTTACTGTCATCCCTTAAAGAAAAAATAAACAAGGAGATCAATCTGCAGCAACTTGAAATATGGTGACAAACTTTGGCCTATGGCAAGGTCCTACATTGAGCTACATTTTTTCTGCCAGTAGTTACATAGACAGGCGCAAAAATTACCTCCTTTCTAAATACAAAACCTGATGCAACATGGATGGAGCAATTATTATAATCTCAATCCCCACAAACTATGGATGATTTTGTTTCTCCACAGTCAAGAACTCTCTGCTTGTAGGGAACTGTGGAGTACAAAATGTGGGATGAGTTTGAACATAGCAAGTTGGAGTTTGAATATAGCAAGCTGCTTTATACTTAGTCAGACCACTGGTCCGTCTAACTCACAGCCCAAACATACAGTGCTCTTACACCACCAGAACTCGTGTTCTGGTGGTATAAGGCGCTTTAAGGTGGTCGCAAACACAACCTGCTGTCAGGAGGAGCCAGGCCACCACCACAAGTTGCAGTGGTGGCCCACCAGCAGAGTCATCGCATTTCCCAGCACTGGCAAGTCAGTGCAGGGGGAAGGAAGGAAATGGGGAGGGAGCAGAGGAGACATGTGGGACAACCCTCCCCACCCCCCCAGAATACAGTGTACACTCCGGTGGCATGGTTGCATCAGGATGGAAGGGATAGGATCAGGGCATCAGTTATACATTGAGTGGCAGCAACGCTCCAGTATTTCTAGAAATGTGCTCTACCACAGAGCCCCATGCTCTAGTTATTGCGCTGTAGCTATTGCTCATGCCGATTTTGAGGTAGATTGGAGACTCTTACATGGCTTCAGGCCCAATCCTATCTCCAACTGTCAAGCAACTGTCATGTACGCGGGGCCTCTGGTCCTTTACACTGGTGGCCCTGGTGCACACAACAGTTGCATGACTTTTATGCCATTGGTCCAGGACTTATGGTGGCAGATTCCAAGATCCACCACCGTAAGACCCTGGATGAAATTGGGCTACTTAGCCATTTTCAACATGATGGCTGGTCTTACACTGTTTTCACAAATTCTAAACCCTAATTACAGGAATTACAGCACAATCCGACTTAACTTTTGTGCCATTGTAACCAGCGGCACAGCGAGAACGGGAGGCCCCAGAACGGAAAAGGGATTCAAATCCCCTTTGAATTCCTCTTTTGGAGGGGATTTTAATCCCTTTTCCATTCTGGAGCCTCCCGTTCTCGCTGCGCTGCTGGTTACACAGGCAAAAAAATTAAGTCGGATTGTGCTGTTAGGTAGGTAAATAAGTAGGTAGGCTATTGACCTGATGAGATCTCAGACCATATTGTGGCAAATACATGGTCTGAATGGAAGAAGTGCCACCCATTTGGTTAAAAAACAACAACACCAACCTGTTAATGTGTTCAAATTTCATTCCACTACCTTGAGAGGAATATATTCCTGAAGGAATAATCATATTCCACTTTGTGTTATTACACATTTCCAGACATCCTTGCCTCAAGGAACTGTGTTCTGCCTTCATGTGACACTTATTGGATAGAAGAATGCACAGGTTCCTTTACAGAACTGCTTCAGTCCAGATACTTTTTGAAATGGGTATGGAAACCTCCATACTTGCAAGGGCTTTTTTATTCATTTCATGTAAGTTGCTTTATAGTCTCAGATCATTAGACCGTCTAGCCCAGTATTGTCTACACTGACTGACTAGCTTTTCAAGATGTCAGCCTTTCACATCTCTGTTATACATATCACTTTAACTGGAGATGCCAGGGATCTTCATGCAAAGCATGTTCTTTTCCATTCTTTCCCTTAGTAGCAACAGAAGCTCCATGCCAGAGGTTCCCAACCTTTTTCGTCCATGTACCACCTTCGCGGGTCTCCAGCCCACCACATAACACTGGAAGTACGTGCCAATGACATCATCGGCACTTACTTCTGTGTTCGTGGCCATGTCGGAGCACAGAAATGCATAAGGCACAAGGGAGGGTGGTAGGGCCATTCTGTGCACTAGAAGCCTGTGCGCTTGAGCTCTGCTGGCTCGGTAGAGCTCGAACCATTGCAGGCTCCAGCACGGTGCCACACAGCCAAGATGGTGGCTGCCATCTTGGCCACCAGCAGCCTGCGTACCACTAGCCTGTGAGTCATGTACCAATGGTAGTACGCATACCACAGGTTAGGAACTATGCCTCTACTTCAATAGTGGGGGCAGCTCCATGCCTGAAAAGGCAAAGTTGTTCCCTTCATTGATGTGAGTGGATAAAACCTTTTCATGCTGGAATTCAGCATATATACTGAATCACTTGGTAACCTGAAAATGAATTGGGGGCAGTGTACCAAAACTTGTGCTTTCAACTGGAATGAAATAGGTGTTACTATCACATAGGTCACTCTGTGGAACAACTAGGCAAATGTGAGGATAAAAACAGAAAAATTATATGTAGCAGGCAAGTTAGATGCAATACCTAAACTTGAATTGCCTTTTGCAATAGTAATAGTCTTCTCAAACTTGTTTTTGTTTGTATTTGGGATTGTGGAATGCTTCCCAGCATGTGTTAGACTATTATTTTCCATCAAGAACACTTGATCCTAGTAAGAAGAAAAACAGTGTCAGTTTGTAACAGTAAAGATACGAAAAACATGATTGGATGTTGGACGATGTGGAAATTACAGATGGTTCCCAATTTCCAGGCATTCATGTAATAAGAAAATGAATATTTCAAATTGCTTAAAATGCTCTTATTTTCTAACTATATTGAGATAAAAAGTAACGTTGGTTGATTGCGAAAGCATCAGCATGATGCCAAGTTTTATTGCAGTGAACAAGACCAGACAAAATAACAATCTCCTACACGGGAGGCAGCAGCCCAGTGATGTATGCACCTGACTCTATGCCATCACCACAAGCCCTCCTGCTTAGGGTGCCCAGATTCAATAAGGGACAGGGTGCCTATGCCTTTAACCATTGTAAGAAGAGGGAATTTGGGCAGGTGTAGCTTGTTGCATCCTTCTATGATGAGCTGCCCAAATTCCAATGGTTAAAGGTATAGGCACCCTGTCCCTCATTGAATCTGGGCACCCTACTCCTGCTCGTTTTGGTGTTTTACTAGCTCTTGATTCCTGTGTAACTGGGGGGGGGGGGAGCACACATATATCACAGGTTGGCCTGCCCAACTAGACTAAAGGATACCTTTGTATTTCTGTCCCTGGAACAGTCTCCTTAACACCACTGTCTTATACAGTATTTTATTCACATCATCAGAACACATATGTCTCCTACCCTCTTGAAGAACCCTACCTAAGTTTCCATTACCACTTGATTTTTCCCTCCCCCATTCCTGACCTCTTCTAATCATCTATATTACCCATACAGGGCCCAACCAACTACTGTATCTGCACAGTAGGCAGCAAATCCATCACTGCAAGCTTAAGATATATCTGGGAAGACAATAATTGTCATCATTCGGAGCAGCTTTTTTGAATAACAATTTGCAGGTGCTGTGTTAGCAGCCACAGCACAGTTCTCTGAAATACATCTCTGCCACACGAAATGAGTACCACTTGGACTCTCTACACCCACCTACCTCAGGTGTCTTCAGATTCTGCAGTCAAGAGAAACTTGTGCTGCTGAAAGGTCAGGAAAGGACACTTGAATGGACCCATGTTGATGGTCAGAATCAGTCTACTATTTCACAGTACATCTAAAACATCAAGGATAGGGAGACCATTCTGGAATCCATAGGGCTTCACTACTCTCTGGGGGAAGAGAACTCTTGCTTTGAGATCCCTGAACAGATTAGCTACATTTCTCAAATGTATATAATAAACCCTTACTTTCCCAGTAGGATCAGATGGCAATCTGGAAGTTAAGTTTGCATTATGTGAGGCTATGAGGTGAGACTCTCTCCAAACACTGGTGTTTTCATGTTCAAGTTGCTCCTCTGGAAAATGTGGTACTGAGTCTTGTCTTGTGAAACCAGCAGGATGTTCCACACACACATCTGCAGAAGATTTTATCGCTAGCCCTGTCTGCAATATATCCCTGTTGTAGATGTTTTGGTCAGATAACTGGTAACCGACTGAGGCATTCGAAGTTTCATTGCCAACACTCTAGTAAGAAAAAAGATTTTTAAATCATTACATATGATTGTTAAGATTTCACTACCTAATTACATTTCAAATGTCAGATGTATTTTATTCCTATTTTTCTACGCTGCTAGAATTTTTGTTAATTGACCAAGGTAATTTAAGATGCAATCCTATGCACTCTTACTAGGAGTATCAGCCTAATCCTATCCTTGGCTAGCCCACAGCAAACAGAAATGTTACTTACCTACTCAGCTGCACAATGGTCCCCAATAAGCCTATTGTGATCTGCGCTAGCCCTCAGGCTGGCATTAAATCTGAGTGGGCTCAAGGGGTTGTGTTGAGGCCTGGGGCATTCGATATTGGTGCCACCAATGCCGCCAATATCCACCCCCTGTCCTCCACCAACATGCCCCTGGCTGGCCCGATCCTCCCCCTCCCCGCTCATGCCCCCCCTCCACCAACTTACTGGCACCAGCGGTGGCTTGGTGCTCCAGTGGCCTGGGACATCAACAGAACATGGGTTCTGTCAGCAGGAGGCCTGGATAGATTTGGGCAGCAAGTCCTATTAAACTTGGTGGGCTTACTTTACAGTGTAAAGTAATTTACACTGAAAGGAATGAGGTTTCTCTCAGGTAATGTCTTAGAACAGCATTTCTTAAAGTTCTTCCCCTGAGTAGGGGGAGTTGTAAGTGGTGGCGGGGGTGGCGGCCGCCGGTACTCCCTGCCGGGGGGAAAAAGGTTTTTGTTTTTTTTTTAACCTTACTGGGGGTTGTGCTGGCCTTCCGGAGGATACGGGAAGGACCGCGGCCCCCACTGCAGACCTCCCCGTGCTTCAGAACTGCTCTCCAAAGTGATTGTGATGCACTTCCGGTTTCAGATGAAATCTGGACATGGGTCGCAATAGCCTTGGGGAGTCTATCTGAAGTGTGGGGAAGCCCGCAGAGGGGGTCGCAGGCCTCCCCGCACCCTCCAGAGGGGATAGCAACATCTTCCAGTGCTCGAGGTGGGTCACGACCCACCACTTTGAGAAACACTGTCTTAGAATTTCTGATTCAATACAATTTTTCCTGCTAAAATCGGGAAAAAGAGACACTGCGTCTTCGCTTGAAAAAAAACAAGGCACAATGACAGGGATTTTTTTATTATTACACATAGTATATCCCTGCAATGCCCTTTCAGAAATAAGCCATACTGATAATGTACATTGTTCCTTTGCCCCTTTACTAAGCCTTGCAGATATATTTTCAGACGAGTAGTACTATAACAGTAGTACAAGATATGGAAAATCATGAGGGATTGAAAAAGTGTATCAGCAGAAACAACAAACCTATTACTGAGGGAACGAGACAATCACTAAAACAATTTTGTATGGGACTGACCAGCCTCATACCTGACAGATAAACTGCGGAAAGACTAAATGTTTCTAATCAGCATGATACAATTAATTAAATCTCACAAAGAACGGGAGCCACTTCAGTCATCTTCTGCATGTCTGAACAGCACCTGCATTCCTTTGAATATTTATACTTAAATAGCTAGACGCAGCTCCTACTGAAGCCACATTTGAATGTATATTTATCTAAAATATTTTTGTCCCACCCTTTCCCTCCAATCAAGAGGTACCCAAAGTAGTATACAGCCAATTTAAATAAACTATTTAAATTACCTAGCAATAACAGAGTTAACTCAAATCCCACCCATTTTTGAAACCATGAAGAACTTACAGTGCAATCCTGCACAATTTTCCACGATCGGCCTAAAGGGCTGGCTGCGGAATCCTGAGCCCGTTCCCGGGCCGCACCGGCACAGCCTGGGAACACCTTGGGAGAAGGAGACATTCGTCCCCTTCCCCGAGTGTAGGACTGCCTGGGGCCTATGGGCCTCCTTGGATGTATGCCAGCTCTGAAGCTGACGTACATCTGAGGCAGCAAAGTAAGGCCGAACCAGGCCAGGGATATCGGTGAAGCGCCCCACCGATATCCCTGCCCTCTCCCCACCCAATTCAGCAAATGGTCCGCCCTCCCCCCACCCCTGCACTGGCCGTTGAAGGGCTTACCTGTATCGGTGGATGCAGGGACGGTCCACCAGGGGAGTGAGGGCTGTCGGCCTCCGCACCAGTGGCCCTTACTCCTAAGTTGACGCCAACACACTTTACAGAGTATTTGCGACACTTTAGAGCGGCGGAGTGTGCACTCTACCACTCTAAAGTTAGAGAGGATCGGGCTGTTAATTTGATATTTCTATGTTATTCTCTCAAACTTCTATATCTGAGATAAATTACAGCATAATATTAAAAATGAGCCTAATAGCCTATCTAAAACCCCGTGCAGTGATGCAGCGGCGCCGGTGTGGCTATTGCTGTATCCACGGGGTATTTTCGGTTGCTAGAGGTCTCCTTAGGGTAAGAGGACATTTGTCTTCTTGCCCCGGGGTAAGCCCCAGCAGCTACTATGGGTCAACTTGGAACTGCACCAGCTCAATTACTGGTGCAAGTCTGAATTGACCCAGGAAAGGGGGTTGGTATTCAGCATGTACCGATGATGCTGATCTCGCTTCCCCCTCCTGGGTCTGATTCAACCTCTTCCCCGCCTGTCAACACCCTGTTCTGCCCACCCCCACCCCATTCAACCCTGTTCCCGCCTCCCTCCAACCCCCTGCACGGGATTACCTGCTTCAGAGGGTCTCTATGGGTGCAAGAGGCCACTCTTGCCTCCCCACCGGCAGGCCTGCAATGTGCCTCGGCAGAGGCTGCTTTGAAACTGCTGAAGCAGCCTTTGCCGGCACAATACTAGTTATGCTGGCGGGGGAGGGGGATAAGATTGGGCCGTAACGTGTTTATTATACAAGAATCCTTCCTTTACTATTCATTTTACAAGTACTAACAAAGCCTCCAAAACAAACACTACATTCAGTGTGGTAGGATATACCCGTTTTTAAAAGATGTTCAAATAAATGAGTATATGAAATCCTGCCTCTTACACTACACTTGCTCACTGTTTCAGAGAGAACTTCCTGTCTGAAACCCTGGAGAACCACTGCTGGGTGGGCCATTGGTCTGACTTACAATAAAGCAGATTCCTATTACAGGCACCTCTTGATTTACACGTTTGAAATACCGTGATTTGCAAATTAATACCAGAAGTCTAATTTATGCAGCCAATTTCTGAAATAACACGGTCAATCATTTCCTTGCAAAGATACAAAGATGTTTTGTGACGTTTGCCAGCTTTGAAATGCAATTAATTAGCAACTAAATTAGCTAAATTAGCTGCTAATGAGCAGCTTTTGATGGGGGGGGTCTCCTCTACAGCCAAAAGAGAAAAAATAGAGAAAGAAAATGCGTTCACAGAGCTGCCGCTTACCGCTTTCTCAGTTTTCTTACCAGCATTGTTGTTTTCCTTTGTTGTTTCCCCAGCCTTCGACATCAGTAGCCACTCCCACTCCTAGTAGCCTCCCTCCTGAACCCTCCCTCTATGACATCTTGGGCAAGCAGAAGTCACCAGTCGTCAGAGTAAGTGTTCAATGACTTTTTCCCTAGCCCACACCATTTACATTGGCACCTATGGGAATAGTAGTTTTAATTTATGCATTTTTTATATACGTGCAGATTTCTCAGAATGCACCCCCCCCCCCAGTAAATCAAGAGGTGCCTGTATTTCTATTTTGCAGTTGCCTTCCTTTAAAACTTGGATCCATGATGCCGAACCCCACATATGGGGGTTTCCTGTTCATTTGTACAAAGGGAAATGCTGCCTGCATGGGCAGATATTCCCTACTGGACATGTTTCTCAGCTCCCAGAAGAGAACAGGGAAAGCCCTCCACAGAAATTACTGGATCATGGCCACAGTCTATTGCTTTACTCCTCATGTGCCTATTTTCACCTGTACAAAATGAAATATGAAATATAAAATGTTTTTACTACGTTTGACTGCTGACATTTTACTCCCATTCTCCCTAGGCGGAAAATGAAAGAGACTCTTCAGGAAATACAAATGTGACATCTTCTATAGACCAGATGTGTTGCAAAATGTACATTTCCCAGCATGCACTTTGCCTAATCCTTTTAAGTAACAATTACTAAGTTAAACAATGCAATCTGTCTCATTGGCACAGCAAAGGTACATTCTGTTGTGGATTAGGAAATTCCATTAGGGGATAAACTCCGGCTGTCAGCCCCATGGCCAGTAAAGGCTGAAATACATTCCAGAAGGGATACAGCCAGCTGGTGAATCTCAGGTGTGAGAGAAGGAGAAGCTCCTCTTTTCAAGAATATACACTACAAACCAACCAAGGAAATGAATCAACATCACCTGTAATGATACCAGCATGAGTATTAAAAGAAACACACGGAATTATTCAAGCTAAAAAAAAATAATTAACAGGTTGCCAAGAGAGGAAGGGAAAAAAACTAACATGGAAAAGAAAATAAAAGACACCATCAAGCTAAAGAAAAGAATTATATATGGGTATGGGATCAATATATTTTTATATATATAGACATCAGCTTTATACTATATTTTTAGAATCTGGTTCTTTACGTATTAACTAAACCAATCTATTGAAATGCCAGCATTTTGATACTATTTTGGTGCTGATTTAATTTTAGCATCATTTTCGGAGCTCATTTACTAAGAGTTACAGTAACTAACTGGTTGCAATTAAAGAAATGGAGAAAACTTTCATTTTTCTTCATGCCTAAACTGTTGTGGGTGTAGCAATCCTTCATTAATTGTATGTAAGCCTTTTGGAAAATGTCCTGTAACAATTTGGATTGGTCTGCATCAAATTGTTCTAATAGGATACCTCAAAATTATATCGCCTCCAACAGTAACTTGATAAGCCATTTACCTGAACTTCTTAAAAAACAAAACATAATTGGTATATCAAACATTTTGTCTCCCAAAGACTGAAAGGTGTTCAATCAACTCTATCTCAATGAAATTGCTCTTTAACCTAATAACAACAAGCCTATGAACAGATGGTACCAACTGTGGAAACATTAGCGTCTCTACATCTAATACAGCAGCCAGACACAAATATTTTCATGTGCATAGTCACTTTATCGCCATCAATAAAATTATATACTTTTTTCTTTTTTACCTTGGGAGTTGAAGAGGGTAGTGAAAGATTATAGTTCAGATCATCGGTACAGGCACTGCCTTGCAGAGCTGAAACGGAAGACTGGAAGGTACCATCATTGTCTGGGGAATACTGCGATTCAAAGGTGGATTCCTCCGCTAGATCTGCCTCACTTGAGTCCACCTAACAGCAAAGGCAATTTAATCAGACAGGCTATCTGCTACTTCATATCACATAAGCCCCAAACAATTGCATCTGAGACTACAGTATATACTTCCTGCTACTTTGCTTTGTAGAACTTGTTTTCAAATTTACAGGTAACATTTCTGACATGCAATGAGCCTTTTTTTCTGGTTTCAGTTATGCCTCCATAACCCTATGCTCAATAGTGCACAAGTACACCTGAGAACACAATTTGGAACCAAATTTGCATGTGTATTAATCATAGATACGCAGTGTTGGATGATGGGAGAAAAATGATTTCATTTAATGTCATTTTCTTCCCCTGCAAATAATCTTAAGTGCTAGAACGTCCAGTATTCTGCTGGGTATATCTTAAGTGCTGCCTTGTAGCTAAATATAAGAATGCTGCACACCCATAAAGTTTCTCTAAAGGTATATTTTAAAAGGTGAATATACTGCATATGCTAAGCAGTCTATACACCAGAGATTCTAAATGCTTTGCCATTCTTGTTGCAGTTATTATATGTAATACAATGGTTGAAGATTATAATTCATCACACCTGCTATCACGCGTTGCTAATTTATTAACCCCTCTTTGAGATTCATGCTAATTATCATGAATACGTCCCAGCAGAGTAAGTACATTTTCATGCAGAGCTAGCAGTATACCCACCAAATTACACTGTCCTTAAAACAATATAGATAGCAAGGGTGAAACTCTGTTCCTACTGAAGTCAGTAGCAACACTCCCATTCACTTAAATAAAGCAGGATTACAGCCCATGCAGGTAATCCCATATTTCCGCCAGATTGAAATAAAAGCAAATGATGCTTTAGAAAAAGATGTATATACAAAGTAAGAATCATGTCTAAAGGAAATACAGTATTAAAGTAGCCATGGGGTGCATGTTGTCCGGTGCAAGTTTCTTCAGAATGGACGGGACTGGAGAAAGAGAACGATAGCACTATAATCAAGCTCCTATTCTTTTGTGGGACAACTCCACAATTAATTGTCCCTACGGTCAATTCTGTCAGATTACGTTGTCTATAAACAGAACTTTGTGTATTCTAATCTATGCTTTGCTGTGCAAGTGTTGAATCTTGCTAGCTGGTATGAAATTTTGTATCACAGGGATTTTGGCTTTCGTTTTTTTTATAAAGGCTACTTTTAGTTTTGACAGATTCATAGAAAGTATTAAAATGTGTATCTGGTGTCTATTGTTCGGATACATGAAAAGTCCCTTGTGTGTGTGCATGCGCGCGCCTGTGTGCACGCGCTCACGCGCAGCTGCACACATGGGATTTCTAACAGCCAGAGAATGAATGAGGTTGCAAAGGAGCCAGTGACACTGGCGTGGAAATCATAGTTTCAGGTGCCTGAATATGGACCTAAGGAGCTTCCTTAAATAGAGTGAGAGCATTGGTAGCATTAACTAATTATATATAACTATAACATTAGCATTATAACTAATGCTAATGCTGGAGAGCTTTATAACTTCTAGCAGCTTTCCAAAGTCTGTCTAATGTAACTGCTTCCTACAAACATTACTGGAGCAGAAAAGGCTCCCATATGACTCTGTCCTCATACAGCCAGTATAAAAACTTGAGTGAAGTGACATGATCAGAATGCGTAGAGAGAGAAGACAAGTTAAATAAAGGTATTCTGAATTAAACAAATAGGAAAGTACGTAGGAATACATTATTAAAAACTCTATAGTTCAACACTTATGGCCAATTTTGTAATTGGCAACTAACATTTGGAACACAATATGTTATCCTATCTTCAAAGCATTGCTTCTTTCCTCAAGCTGTTAATGGAGTTCTAAGTATCACAAGTTCTAGATAAAGTAGTAAAAATCTGGACATTAGAAACCATGTAAGTTAGATTTTGACATTTTTTTAAAACTTGCCTATTTTTCAGTCCTTTGGTATGTTCTTTTTTTTAACAACTAAAGATATTACTACTCAAGACTATAACATACTTTTGTAAACCATAAGGTCAGAAACAAAATGAAAGCTGCAATTCTAAGGGAAGGTCTAAATATCACCATGGCTTTGCTCCAAACAACTCTGAGAACTGTAATATTTTGAGGGCCCGGGAGGTTTCTTAGTAGATAGTCCTCTGTACCATCAAAAAAACTGCAGTTCCCAGGGTTCCTTGAAAGAGATAAATCAAGCTCAATAAAAATGGTTTCAGTTTTTACTGTAAGTGTTCCTCTAGGACTCATAAGAACAAGACAAGAGGGCAATATGTTGACCACTCATATCTGAAACTTCCGAACGTAAACCAGATGCATAAAGATGCATAGAAACAATAGCAAGAAAGTGAAAAGATTTGGCTGTTTCCTTTAAAATATAAAGCAAGAGGAAAACTGACTATAAAAACCTCACACCTTACTACATCAGATAGTCTGTGAAAACGTTGGTCCTATAATTTAGAAGTTCTTCGTTTTCTAATTTTCATGAAGAGAAACTATATTTATTTGCATTAAGTGCTTTTTCAGAAATACAGAGAGGGCATGTTGTCTACCTTCAGGCCCAGCTTTTTTTCATTGGTCTGTTAGTGACTGATGAACACATCAGTTAGTGACTGATGTTTTCTGGAAAATATTTTTACAAATTCTGCATTTAAATGGTATCTCGGGATGCATGTGCTTAACTTGCCCACTAAAAACACTGGGATTTAGAAGTTATAAGCATTGACTGGAAGATATACAGTACTACATTATTTGATCAGTGGGAGATCTCCTATGAAAAAAGTATTTTAGCTTTTAGGACAGTGTTTCACACATGAAAAATAGAACATACCTAAATTTGACAAAACATATGCGACAAAAACAGGAGGACTATGTAATATGGCATATGCATCTCCTTGCACATTTTATAAATATTATTGGCTCATATAGGTGATTGACTGCCTAGCAGCCCAATCCTGGAGGAACTGTCATGCAGAGCCCATTAATACAGCAGAAGTGACTGGCAGGGAGAGGGGAGGAATAGGGGGCAGGAGGCAGCAGGAGGGCGTGGATCTGGTGGCAATGGGGCACATCAGATCCTATCCCTCTTTGAAGCTCCCCGCCCCTTTTCTGTCATCAGACACACGCTACCAAACAAGTTGGCGTATGTCTGAGGAGACCTATAGGTGGTCCCAGGGCTTACTGGGAGGCAAGCATAAATGTTTTATACCTACCTCCCATTTGCCCTCGGGTCACCCCCACACTGGCTGCAACACGCGCCTTTTTGGCATGGCTACATCTGTAGGGGGCAGACAGATGATAGGATTGGACCCTAATCCTATGCTTGTTTACACAAAACATTCCAGTGAATTCTCAAATAATTACTCCAAACTAAAAGTACAGGATCGCGGCCTCAATTTAACTATCTTGTACGGAGACAAGTTTATCAAAATAAAAGTACTGTAAAATACCGCTTTATTTTCCTATAGATAAACTGTACTTGGCTATTGTTTTTATATATAAAAGGGGAAGTTTTCTAATATTAGTATCTTCTCTCATAAGGCAATAACTATAAAAGCTTAATATGAAACCTGAACAAGCCTTTAAAACACAACAGCATACAAAATATAACAACATCAAGACTGTTCCCATACTGATTTTAGATACACTGTGGTTCAATACGAAGACATTGATTAACAGTGTTTTCACACATTATCATGGTAAGGAAGTGGCGACTAACCAGAGCCAGCTCAGCATGGAAGAGGGCTGAATCAGCTGGCCCTTCCTCCTCAAAGCACAGGGCAGTGTAGAAATAGGAATCTTCCTTAGCAGAAACATAGCCCTCTTCTGGTGAAAGCTGCAGAAAGAATGAAGCTCTTGAGTTGGATGATGGCCAGCGCCCAGGAGATGCAGCGTGAGTAATATTAAGGGGATTTTAGAAAGATGAATGGACGTGAAGCTCAGAAAAGAGATCACTGGAAATGATATTACAGTCCTGAGCTCGTGTAACGATTTACAGGAGTGGAAAAAAAAAAAAGATGAAAAATTAGATGCTGCTGCCCAGGATTCTGAAATATCCTTTCAGCCCTATGGTCAGGGCTGATATAGAATGTTCCAATGCTGGCAACTGGGAATTTGGAATGCTTTTCCAGCACTGATGATGATTTATATCTACGTTCTTATAATTTCATTTCATGCTTAGAGCCTGATTCATAATGCACTTAAGTCTAATACACTGGACTTAAGCCTATTTACTCCCACTGACTTCAATCCTACGTACTCCTTGTGTGGAAATAAGGTCCTTTGAATTCAATTAGCACTAAACCTCTATGGCCAATGACTTGTGCAGGTGGAACAAGGTGCATGTAAGGGGAGCTTTCCAGCACTCTCCTTCCCACTGCAGCCCCACGTGTCCCCTGAAAAGTGCCTCTGCCCAGTTTTCCTTAATTTCCCCTTCCCACTGCTGCCCACGCAAGTCCATATGCCATATTGCAGCTGCAGTGGAGACGAGGGGGTTAGTCTGATTACATCCATGCAAGTCAGGATCCAAGTCAATGTGTCTGCGGTTGAGGCGAGAGCCAACTTAATTACAATAAATTTGTTTTACTAACTGACTCGTTGATTTAGCTGCAAGTCACTGAGAAAATGCTTACACAAAAAGTTTTCAAAATTCAATCACATAAGCTACTATTCCCCATTTTTATCATTTTCAACATAAACATGGTCAGTATGAAATATGTATAATTTACATAACTTTGAACAAAGTAAATACATTACTGGTAAATACATTATAATTCTTGGAGCCCAATCCTACTGCTTTCCCTCCGCTAATGCAGCGGCGCCAGAATGGCGACTGCTGCATCCAGTGGTGTTGGGGGGGGGACAGTTGCAGAGGTCTCCTCTGGGTAAGGGAACAATCGCTCCCTTATCCGGGGGAAAGCCTCCACAGTGTGGGGAGTCTACCAGGGGTGCGCTAGCTAACTAGCTGGTGCAGGTCCACGTGGACCCACGCCGCGGGAACAGGTCCGCGGTATTAAGGGTATTAAGATTCAGCAGCAGTCGCTGCCACCAAACCCACCCCCTTCTTGGACCTGATCCATGCTTGATGATGAACAGTGCAGCATCAAGTGGTATCTTGCACATGTCTGCATGATTCATTTAAGAAACATCCTATAAAACTCTTGTAGCACTGCAAACAATGTTTTTTTTCCAATAAAGTTAGTTCACACATTCATCTGTATGAGTCATCAACTGCTGAGTAATCACATGATGTATATTTGTCAATAGCCATACACATTAACTCTGCAAATCCAAGCATATAAAGCTAACATCCTTACAGGCAATGGCTTAGCGACTCCTATTCTAACGGTTCCCATTGATGCTCCTTTCAGCGCCTGCACAGCTTCTTCCAGGCTACCATTTTCCAAGTTGATGTCATTGACAAACATGAGTCTGTCTCCTGGGAGAAGCCTGCCATCTTGTTCTGCAACCCCCCCAGGAACCAGAGAGCGGATCACAATCACTGTGTTTGCAGGGTCCACTGGGTCCTTATTAAAAGGAGAAAAAGTTTTTTTTTATCCAGTTGACTTGTTTATTAACAATTTAAAATAAGCAATAAAACTATTAAAACAAAATAATCATCATAATCAAAACACTAAAAAAGCAAAAGCATAAAAGCAAAAAAGGTAAGAAAGGCAGAAACAAAAACAAATGCCTTTTTACTGCCTGTTTAAAAAACAACAGTGACTGGGGCATTTGCATCTCCTGGAGAGAGAATTCCACAAACCAAGAAGGTCCTGTCTCACGTCCCCACCAACCATACTACTGCCAGTAATGGGACAAGAAGCAGGACCTCCAATGATGAACACAAAATATGGGTAGTTACATGTGTGAGAATGTGGTCCTTCAGATATCCAGGCCCCATGCAGCGCTTTAAAGGTCATAACTAGCACCTTGAGATGGGATTGGAAACATCCTGGCAGTCAGTGAAGTTGATAAGCCCTGGCATAATTTGGTCAGTCCAACAGACCCCCCCCCCCCAAGAGACCCTCACTGTTGTCTTTTGTACCAACTGAAGCTTTCAAGGGCAGCTCCATGTATAGGATGTTACAATAGTCCAACAGCGATGTAACTAGGGCATAAATAATTCTAGAAATTTAGGGAAAGGCATATCTGGTGCACCAAACAGTGCTGAGAGAGTCCTGGTCACAGTTGCAACCTGGACCTTGAGAGTCAGGGCTGGTCCAGGAGCACCCCCAAGCCGCACGTCTGATTTTTCGGGGGAGTCCACAGGCTGCAAATCCAGCCCCAAATCAGCTTGCCCGCTAGCCAGCAGCATCTCTGCCTTGACTGGATTAAATTTCAGTTTAAGTACCCACATCCATCCCTTCACAGCAGCCAGGTACTGATTCAGAACTTCTATAGCTTCCCTTGCACCAGATGGAAAAGATAGAATTGAGTGGCATCAGCATACTGAAGGCATTACACCCCAAATCCCTACATTACTTCTTCCAGAGGCTTCATGAAGATGTTAAACAGCACGGGGGACAAGATGCACATACCTTGCAAGATGCTACAGGCCAATGACTACAGGGTGGAGCAGCAATCTTCCATTTCTTATCAAATGATAAGTGCCACTACCACATGATTAATATAATGTGTTACATTACATTATATTACATTACAATTCCAAAATCAATTAAAAGACTGACAAATGTGATGAGATGCTAATGAAATTTTAGCTAGATGACCTTCTATGTAAACAATTGCTTTTATCATCTTGGATATCAGAACCCATTCAGAATGAAGGAACAAATGAATGAATCAGCTCCCTAAAACTAGTTTGGCAAGTTCACCTAATGTAATACATTTGACAATAAGATCTGGTATTCTCATTTCCTCCAAATGTTTTTCTTTTTCAAAAAGAAACATAGGTGCTCTCTTTCTGTGAAATAAGCAGTTCAGAAAAAAAAATACCTGGTAATCTAATATGCTAAATCCAAGTCCCATGCTCCCTTTCTCTAGTTCTATTTGCTGAATTTCTGTTTCCCACATTGCCAAAGAAGATGCTTGAACCTCGTCAGTATTCTGGCCCACATTAACCATTTCCAAGTCAGCACTGTCCGTCTCCGAGGAGCCAAGGAGTCCACCAAGGTCTATGTGAGACTGGAAAAATTAAACAGAATCATTTCCATAAATAAAAGTGTAAATGCTGTGTTGTTGCAAATTGTCTATCATGAATACAACTATTACTAGAAAGACCCTAGATTATATTCCTCTGAAGTTATCATTTGCAAGATTTTGTGATAAATTTACCATACACATACACCATGTTTCTATCCCATTTGTATGAAAAACTCTGAAAACATTCAAATATAGTTTAAAAATAATACATTTTTCTCAAGTTAAATAGTTATAACTGCACTTGATTTGCAGAGTTACACTGTAAATAAAAAAGTCTGATATTATTTTGCATCAAATGTATCTATCCCAAAGGTTGAAAACCAGTTCAAACAGTCTAATCCTATCCCCCACTGGCCCAGAGCATATAGCACTGCTGTTGCAGCCTGCGCGGCATGCTATGGGCTGGCCGGGGACCAGACGACCCGGAAGAGGTGCCGCCTGGCCCCCAATGGGTGTCCTCAAAAGATCTGAAGAGCCTCAGGGTGGTGGAACTAGGCCAGGGACAGGGGATAGGGCCTGGAGTGTACGGCTCATGCTGAGATCCACACTTCTCCTTCCCCTGGCCCGCTTCTCCCCCTGATCAGCCCCTGCACAGACTTATCAATGACGACAGAGGTTCTGTGGGCTGCTGTTGCCAATGTACAGTACAGCCTTCGGGGCTTTGATCCAGGCTTTGAACTCCAGGTGAGATCCAACAACTTAATGCCCAGATTGGATTGGGTGGAAAGTGTCTGAACTAGGTACCAAATTACTTTTTAAACTGAACTAAACCTGAACAGTTCAACTCTATGCCATGTTCAGCAATATAGTTCATGCAGGTGTTAAGCCAAGATAGTTTCTCTAATTTTTTTCCTCTAAAACGAAGACTCTTCATTCGTCACTTAAATGATCTTACACACTTGCAAGAAAGTCACAATTGTATAGTTGCCCTGCATGTCTCAGGTGTGCAAGCATATATTTTCTTATGTGTCTTTACTAAAATAACTCATATTTGCCAGCAGGAGAGCCACAAAATAATGCAGCCCATGCAGTGAGGTACTACTAGTCAGTAAAACGATATTTTTCAAAATACACAAAGACAGTTGCCAGAGCATTGGGCAAGGAAAGTGAGGACAGATAATTACTACTTGGAAGGGCACTCCAGCTGTCTCTGACTATATTTGCCACCTGGAAAACAGCAGTGGGGAATGGGCTTGATTACAGACAGAACAGGGCAGCATTCCACACATTTCCTTATGAAGAAGGTAGCGTATGAACCAGCTCCTGGAAACCCAAACCATGTGTAGTAAAAAAATAAAACCTATAAAGCAGACTCATAGCTTCCTAAACATACAATGCACATAGCTTTATGTCGTATTACCTGCTCTGTCATTTGACATGCATCCATCACAGACTGACTGACAGATGGAGATGCTTCACGGCAACACACCATTGTTACCTCGACGGGAAGCTCTTTTAAAATATTTACTACATCCTTATGGTTTTCTCCAAGCAAAGACATTCCATTTACCTACCAACGGAAAACAAAATATTTAACAACGACAAGAAAAATAATTTTCTTGTGGTATGAAAAAGGAAAAATGCGTCACCACCACCATTCAGCTTCATTTCACCAGCAAAATGGACAGGCTAAAATGAAGACCAGATTCTGCAAAAACATATGCATATGACTTGCAGTCCAATCCTAGGCTTGTCTACTCAGAAGTAAGTTCCATTGAGTTCAGTGGTACCTACTCCCCGGTAACAGCCCAATCCTATCCTTGTAACAGCCCAATCCTATCCTTTACCCCGCCATAGCATGCAGCCGCACCAACATGGGCTGCGCTGTATGCTATGGGGGGAGGCAGATTGGGAGAGGGATGGATGGATGGATGGATGGATGGATGGATGGATGGATGGATGGATATATATATGAGAGAGAGAGAGAGAGAGAGAGAGAGAGAGAGAGAGAGAGAGAGAGAATATATATAGACCTGTGCCAGCTCTTTAGCTGGCACAAGTTCGAGGTGACAAAGGGGTTGTGCTGGCTGCTATCGGAGGGGACAGCATCCAGTGCAAGTCACCCACGTCAGGTGCCACCCCCTCCCATCTCTAGCACAACCCCAGCCCTCCCCATTCTGTCCCTCCTCTGTTCTGCTCCCTGACGACCTACCTGAGTCGATGGGCACTCCTGTTCCCGCTGTCATCTGCTGGGCCTCCTCAGCTTTTACAGCAGCAGCAGGCCGGAAGTGCGCTGCTACATACACTGCCGGCAGGCCATTTATAAAGGCTGTAAAGTGTCTCTCACCACAGGAATACTAGTTCCAGTGGTGGCAACAGGGAACAGGATTGAGTCATAACTTTACTCCCATGAGTTCAAGTGAAGAAATTTTGAGCAGTTTGTAAGATCCAAGAACATAATACGCTATAGAATAGTTGTAGGTGGCAGTATGCAAGTGGTGAAAAGAACTTCTAACACAATGAAGAAAAGTGACCAACATTTGAGCACCTCTTGAAATGTGGTGCAAAATTATCATCATCTATCTGAGAATTTCTCCTCAAATACCACTGAATTTTAAATTAATTTTAAATTTATAAAGTTTAAACAGAGTTTTTAATTGTGTTTTTAGCTCGTGATTTTAACAATTTTTTTGCGTCATGGCTTTTAATCCCGTTATTGCTTCTGTGAGAACCACTGAATTTGTTCATGAATGAAGGATCTGAGCTTTGACACAAATTCCATTTACCTGTATGGGGTTTGCACAATCAACACTAATGGTGTGTGCTGCTCGTGTCTAAGGCCGTAGAGCCAGCGCTGTCCGAAGCCACTTCCATGGTCATGTGGCCGGCATGACTAATGGAGCACTATTACCTTCCCGCTGCAGCGGTACCAATTTATTTACTTGCAATTTCTTGCTTTCCCACTGCTAGGTTGGCAGGAGCTGGGACAAGAGACGGGAGCTCACTCTGTCACGCAGCACTCGGGTTTCAAACTGTTGACCTACAGACCTTCTGGTCTGCAGCTCAGCGTCTTAACAATATAAATTATAGTAGAATATAAAAAACCCCAGCAGAACCCTTCTAAGAATGGAACAGAAGTAAGGTAGCAATATTTTCGTACTTCTAATAGTTCATCTCCGCTGAACAGCTTGCCACATCGTCCAACTGGTCCTTCTGGCAAAACAGATCGGATGAAATGATGTCCCACTGTAGCTTCCAAGCTAATCCCCAGTCCACTGCTTTCGCTGAACTTGCTCACATGAGCTACCTAGAAAAAATTAAAATAATACATTTTCAGAACACTAAGAAATCAGTTTTTTTCAATGCACTCAGACTCGTACACACAAAGAAACAGTACATTTAGAAGAAGTAACCATAACATTTTGCCACAGATGCCCTACTTTCTAAGCTACAAGCTCAATTCTTTCAAACATCATCCATGCTCATTGATTTCTCACATCAAAACAAGATGGAATCACAATGTAAGCTGAAAGGGAGCAGCCAGCTGTAACGTCCCATTCTCCTTTGCAAAGGGTAACAGATGCTGGTAGCTACAGCTGCCCCAAAGATGAAAGGTAGTCAGAGGGAGCTACAAATAAATGGAATGAATGCTGCAATCAAAGGGACTGTGCCTCCCCGGTACAGCAGAAGTCAGCTTCCATGGGTGCCACAGGAACAAAGGCTAACAAATACAGTATTCTGAAACGGAAATGTCTCTAACACAACGTAAAAGCCCTGGATTTCAGATTCAACACCAACACTCCACACACTGCTGTCACCCTCTGGGAGCGGTCAAGCACACACAGGATGCACACCTGGCAATATAATCCTCTATGGGTTAGTAATCCCCAGGCGGAGGAACAGCTGTGTTAATCAGTGAATGAGAGTTGTAGTTATGACCCTACTCCGGAACTATGCTTCAACGGCCCCCTCTGGATGCGCACATATGTTCAGGGACCAGCAGCAAACATGCTTCTTGTATCATTCAGGGCACAGAAAATACATTCCAAAATGAGCCACACAGGCTACATGAGGAATTGCTGGTTTCTCTTGAAGAATTAAAATAATAGGTAGATAAATTGCTGTAATCCCATATTTAGAACAAGTTATACTGGACGTGAAACGTCTCGAACTCTGTAGGGATCTTCCTGCAGTACACCATTCTCTGTGACATATAATGGATTCGCTTGCACAGGCTGGTCTGCATGCAGAGGGGAAGAGAAAGGAGATTAGGACATGAATGGTCCTCCTGACTCATTCAAGAGGTAGAACTAGATCGCTTTTTGATTACTTTTAGTTTCCGGTGTGAAAGTGATGGACAGGCCAGCTCAGTATCTCACAGTGGTTCACCAAATGTTGTAGCCTTTCCAAATGGCCGTATGGAAAGTAAAACTGCATGAACAGAACCCAGAACAGCACAGCTCTTTGTTTATGTTCTGTTTATCCTAAAGCTTAAGTAACAACATGGCATTTTTGCTTTTTGTTTTAGAAGTTGAAGATTTAAAAAGACAAAGACAAAGTTCTAAAAACAAAAGGAAAGCAGATTATAAACACTAAGAAAAGTTTCTCTTAACCACAAGACGCTGAGTTTACATACCACAACTTCATAATTTGTCCCCAAAAGCATCTGCCATTTGTTCTGCAATGCCATTTCTTGTTCTAAAGTAGTTAGCTGGAAACCTAAAAGACACAGTTTGGCAGTTAACTACAGCAAAACTATGACATTTTTAACCGCCTTATTGTGATTTATATAGTAAACTGTAGTAGGCGGCAATCCTATACACACTTACCTGGCAGTAAGGCCCACTGAAATCAATGAGACTTACTTCTGAGTAGACATGCGTAGGATTGCCCTGTTAGTTTGCATCATTCTAATACATGTCACAGCTTATTAGAAATGAAAAAGAAAATGTCACTAACACACCTGTTCACCTTATTAGACTTACTAATACAGAAAAAAATATTTAAAATTAAAAATAGACATTGCAACACCAGTGGCACCACTATGAAGCAATTTCTCAAATCAATGTATGCTGTATTAAGCCAGCCTACAACTTTTTTCTTTAAATTCATGCCATCTGCACCAACGTAATAGGTAAGCAGTTTATGATGAGATTGCTTTAAAAGAGAATTCTGTAAACTTCCCCTTGTATCCCTTTCTTTATATTATTTGACACTAACCCAAACAGCCTCTTAGCACTTACTATTCAGTTCAGAGTTGCATTACCTCAAAGATCTTCTTTCATCTCCTCTCTTCCAAAGAATGCTAATTGTACCAGTCTAGTTTCCTGAATAACTGGCTATCCTCTGCTGCACCTTCTCCTTTCTGTGAATGCCGAAATTACATGCACCTTCTGTCTTTCTACGACACAACTGCTCTCTAAAGTTCTCCTTTTTATTCATTCACCATCATACTAAATAGCTCCTGTACTTTAAAAATACAAGATAATCAGATATTTCTGGTTGTACTGTTCTCTATCGAGTTAAAATGGGAGCAGGGATCTAAAGGATATGGCACAAAGCTTTAATACACTTGTGGCTTCTTTTCAAGTCATGTAAGGCAATCAAAGACCAGGATTTAAAAACAAAAAGCAAAAAAAAAAAAACCCTACTGCTTAACATTTACAAAGCAAAAACTGTAGGCTGCCAGGCACTGATAATGTGATCATTGAATCAACAAAGCAGTTTTATTAATTGTTGCACAAATTATAGATATACAATTTTACAGATCTCTTTATTAATATTAACAGACTTCAGACTTGGTTTTTAGGTGAGTTCTATAAGCAATTGAGGTATGCTTTTAATAACCAAACAAAGCCACTTGAATGGACTTGGTGAGCATTTTCTATATGCATGACAGAGTTAGTATTTTACCCATCAAAATCATAATCTCAGTTTCAGAGGCTACTGTTGAAATATGGTCCCTAGAGGGCAGTGGAAGAATACAGGTTTGTAAAGGCAAGTCCACTTCTGTTAGATTCACAATAAGGAAGAAATCTCCTGCTGAAGTACATTTACAGGAAGACCTTAGAAAACAAAAGTGAAGGAATGTGTGTACTACATAATGAGATGCCCAGTCATATCAGTACTTCAATGATGAAAAACATAAAGATGAGTGCAAAATAAATATAAGGGCAGCACAGGCCTTCAGGGAGGGATCATCCCAGCCCTACTTGGAGTATGAACCTGGGACCTTCATCAAGCAAATCATACTCTATTGCTGAGCTTCGGCCTCTCTCTCTCTTTCTCTCCCCATCCTCACAGCACAATCCTGTGCAACCTTGCACCGGTGTAACAGCAGATGCACTGGTGTAAGTGCAATTACAATGGCATAAGTGCAAGGTTGCACCTTACACCGGTGCAAGGTTACACAGGATTGCGCTGACACACACAGCACAATCCTACCCAGCTCCTCCACTGGTGCAGCAGTGGTGGAGGGAAGGGAGGCTTTGGAAGGGAAAAGGGATTTAAATCTCCTTTACATCCCCTTTTAAATGGGATTTAAATCCCCTTACCCTCCAAAAGCCTCCCGTTCTGCCCTCTACCACTGCTGCACCAGTGGAGGAGCTGGGTAGGATTACGCTAACACACATGTATATGTAGAGAGACATACTTCATGACAAAATGTTTCAGCATTAAGGATCTATTTTGTACTTCATTGGAATTTAAGACCCTTCTGCATTTTTTAAAAAAATGCAGTAGGCTCTTAAATCCCAATGAAGTACAAAATACAGGTATATCGTTAATGCTGAAACATTTTGTCATGAAGTACCGTATGTTCCTCTAATAACAAGCCATTTTCAACACCAATAACAGCTTAGGTTTTGTGCACTTCAGATCAAATTATTTACACCCCAATCCTATAGAGGGCCTATAGCAGTGGATCTCCTGATCCGCTGTCATAAGTCGTCTAACAGCGGCATAACTGTCACACCGCCATCATGAGCATCAGAGCCACTGGCAGAAATTGCTAGAAGCTCCACACACCCGCCACATACAGACCCAGCACATTGGAGCACATTGGAGCAGGGGCAGGTCATGGGTGGGTTGGGGGCAGTTGGGGACATGGAGGGCAGGGGACAGTTTGGGGGCCAGAGAGAGTGGATCCTAATGGCAGTAGTGTGGGCTGGGATGCTATCCCCGTTTTTCCAGCCCAACACACCGCTTGCCTCTCCTCAGACTTATGCCAGCAAAATAGCTGGCATAGGTCCAAGGAGACGATGGCCATGCAGCCTACAGATAGGTAAGTAAGAATTTTTTTTACATAACTCTCCCAGACCATATGGTGGTCCCCTCACCACCACTGCATATAGCGTGTGCTCATTCAGCATGGCTGCATGATGTAAGATGGTGGGGGATAGGATTGGTCTCTCAAAGGCAAACTGGTAATTTTTTTTAATCCATAACACATAATACATAATTTTACGCAACAATACAATAAACTACTTAATATCATAATAGTAGAAAGTTGTTGCAAGTGGAAAACAGGTGTTTAAAACATAGTGCATATGCATTTTGTCATCATACATGTAAGACTCAGAATACACACAATACAGAATATTGATGTGTTTTATCAAATCTTTCTACTATGATATGGTTGGTCATATAAGGCTGAAAATAGAACATGGCAGTCAGTGTTTGAAACTGTTCCGTTCAAACACTAGTAGAAAATAAACACTGAGAACATAAAAGCAAATAAAGGGAATGGTTGCTATTCTTATATGCATGGAATGTTAATCACAAGAGTTAGGTCATCCTGGATGTGATTAGAAACTTGCCAAAGAGTGAAAAAGTAAGCCTGTGACAGATAAGATAGTGTTCAAGGAACTAGTATGAACTGTAGATCTGTGTTCATATTTCAAAAGTTGCTCCTGCGTCTAAAAAGATCTACAAAGATGTAATCTCTGAAGAATAATGTACAGTACTATATATACAAATTGTTTCGCTGAAAGACCCATGTAGTGTGAATTCTGGAAATGGCTGCAGGGTTTGACAGTATTCCTTCCTTTTGTGGTATATCCTAGACATTATATCTACCCTGATTTCTTTAGATAGCGAAGCACCTCTTAAGAATGAAATCATGCCTTTCATGACAATGCAAGAAACAGCTCGGGGGGGGGGGAGGGGGGAGATAAGGCAGATGCCTGGAGGTTTAAGCCTAGTGTCTTTCTACAGAAAGAAAAATGTGACTATAAATAATTAACTCGGACCTGACTGCTGTGGACTGATGTCTTCTCCAATGTGAACCACACTGTTGCTGCACGACAGCAATGGAGATCCCTGCTCTTCTTCACAGCTTTCTGGAAAAGAAAAAGAATATTCTCAGCAGCAGCAGGCATGCCGATGTTCATCAAGGTACAGTATCTGTGATAGTGCAAGTACTGCCTTTTCATTGATTTCCAGCAAAATCCTGAGTAAAGATCCTCGCTCGCTCCACAGGTGGAGGGTGTCGTAAACGCACTGTAAAGCATATTTCCGACACCCGGAGAGTAAGGCCCACCGACGCGAATGCCGGCAGGCCTCTCTCCGACACAGAAAGGACCTGCGCCCACCGGAGGATGGTAAGTGTTGCTCAGGTAGGAGCAGGGGCGGGTGGCAAGGGAGGGTGGCGGTTGGCTGAGTTGGCCTGGGGGGGGGATGTCGGCTGCAATATCCCCAGCCCCATTTCCGGGCCCTTTGTGCCGGCTGCGGATCTTTACATAAGAACAGCCCTGCTGGATCAGGCCAAAGGCCCATCTAGTCCAGCCTCCTGTATCACACAGTGGCCCCACCAGATGCCTCAGGGAGCACACAAGACAACAAGATAACCTGTTTCCTGCTGCCACTCCCTTGCACCTGGCACAGAGAAAACCTACTCCTACAACCAGGAGGTTGCTTTTCCCCATCATGGCTTGTAAGCTGTGATGGACTTTTCCTCCATAAATCTGTCCAATCCCCTATTAAAGGCATCCAGGCCAGGTGCCATCACCACATCCTGTGGCAAGGAGTTCCACAAACCAATTACACACTGGGTAAAGAAATATTTTCTTTTGTCTGTTTTAATCCTCCCTCCACTCAATTTGAGTGGATGTCCCCTAGTTCTATGTTGTGTGACAGAGAAAAGAACTTCTCTCTATCCACTCTCTCCATCCCATGCATAATTTTATACGTCTCAATCATGTCCCCCCTCAGCCACCTTTTTTCTAGACTGAAGAGCCCCATACGCTGTAGCCTTTCCTCATAAGGGAGATGCCCCAGCCCACTAATCATTTTGGTCGCTCTCCTCTGCACCTTTTCCAGTTCCACTATATCCTTTTTGAGATGTGGATCTTTGCGCAGGATTGCGCTGTTCATTGGAAATGAGAACACTACAGGATCAAATTAAGGTTGTGTTTTTCACCTAAGCAGAAGGGGAATGTCTAATAAAGGAAGTTGTCTTTCATTTTGAAGAAATGTAGTAGATAATCTCTTGATTGCATTTGATCCGGTAAAGATCTCTCCATCTCAAACGTTTCAGATGTAGCAAAAAATAAGGTATCCAACCCACCAAACACACACACACACACACACACACACACACACACACACTCCTTTCTTCCACATTAAGTTGGGATAACAGCCATATCCTGAGTTTATATTCACAATAACTAACATTAATTAAAATTTTATTTTACACAATATTTATAGCTCTATAAAATCTTACTCTATATTGTAAACATTCACCAAAGCAGTGAAAACAACATTTTCTTTATCTGTGGGACGATAAAACTGTGGGACGATAAAAGTGGTACATATTGGTGAAACTCGTAATCTTTCTTTCGAAAGAGTAAATGATGGGTCAGGGTGAGGAGCATTTGGCCTGTGTATAGCATATCAGCGGCCAGAATTGGAGGAATTTGTCCTATAATAGCACCAATCCTGATTGGTCAGATTTTAATTACAGAGTTTTGGATCCCTAACACAAAAGTAAAAAAGGTAGTGAAAGGCTGAAAGGCTTTTCCTCCTGACTCTACTGTTTCATTCACACACCGCGACCCCTCAGCTTCACCAGTATAGTAGCTTTGTGAATGAAAATAGCTCTGTACTGGCTTTCAGCATTCTATCTAGCAAGCCAAATTCAGTTTCCAGGACTGCCTGACTACATTTCCCAACATCATTGGTGCCCACATGTTAGAGAAGGGAAAAATGAAATCCAGTTCATTCAAAGCAAAGCCAATCTTAATTACCTTTGCCTGTGCCAATATCCATAGTTTGGAAAATTAAATCCTTTTCAACAGCACCGCTGAAGTCCTCATGGGGCCGG
The DNA here is from genome assembly GCA_026170595.1 of Plestiodon gilberti rubricaudatus. Taxonomy (NCBI): domain Eukaryota; kingdom Metazoa; phylum Chordata; class Lepidosauria; order Squamata; family Scincidae; genus Plestiodon; species Plestiodon gilberti. The sequence continues at coordinate 77,658,622 of JANXHW010000002.1, forward strand.
ATATGGTTTTCCTGCTTAAGGCCTCTTCTGACCAACGTGAGCCGGATTGTTTGGCCAGTGTGCCGCAAAACCTCCACTGCTTCCTGGTTTGTAAAACCCTGAAGATTTGTTCCATCCACCTGAAGGATTAATATTAAAATATTAACATAATTAAATAAAGTTAAACATCATAACACATAACCCTATAATTACATAAACATAAATGGATACATATACACATATTATATAAGACATACGTATTGTATAATTAAATAACACTACTGAAATAATTAAATAGCACTATTTAAAATATGTTAATGTCCAACAGGCCACTATAAAGAGGAAATGCATACAAGAACTGGGCCATACAAAACAAGCCAAACCTCATTTTAGACATTAGCAGAATTTTAGCCCGTATTCTGGCACCCAGCCACTTTTATCTCTTGTTTTGCTGTCTCTGAATATGTATGCCTCTGGAAACCACATTCAGATTTAGTCTGCTTACACTGTTTATACAAAGCCAATCTAAGAACACAAGCCTAGGTTTATGTAAATAGTCTACATCACAACCTTTCGCTTCCCTGCTTGGTAAACATGTGAGTGGCTTACTAACAAGAGCAGCCTGACATATTCCTGTTGTGATTATTGAATTATCAAATCATTGGTATACAGGAAATGATCGTAGAGGGTCAACAGTGCAGTTGCCCTTAGTATATGAGCACAATTCATATTAGCAACACTGGCTTTAGCAACCACATTTCCAAGCACAGATCAGCAGTAGCAGGCATGCAAAAGGCTTTTATGACTGCTGCAACTGGCAATGGAGGTACTATGCGCAGAGGCATATGAATTACCTACACCAATTTCTATGCAGAAACATGCTCTAAGTTGCTTCTGTACTGTAGCATGTGCTCAACCTTCTGCTAGGCCCATGTCTCCACACACTGGGGAATAGGTGGCCCAATTCTATGAGCCTGCAAAAACGTGTTTAGGATAGGGTGCATTTTTTGTTAGAAAAAGTCATGAAAAATAAAAAAAAAACTTTCAAAAAACAATTTGGACAAGTGAACAATTATCCACAAATTCATAAGTGATGGGCAGGATGGTGTAGTGGTTTGGGAGTCGGACTTAGACCTGGAAGATCCAGGTTCAAATCCCCGCTCAGCCACGAAGCTTCCTGGGTGACCTTGGGCCAGTCACTATCTCTCAGCCCCACCTACCTCACAGGGTTGTTGTGAGGACAAAAAGGAGGGGAGGAAATATGTACACCACTCTGAGCTCCTTGGAGGAAGGGTGGTATAAAAATGTGAATACATAAATAAATAAATAAATAAATAAATAAATAAATAAATAAATAAATAAATAAGTGTGGGATAGTAACAAACAAATATCCAATAAGACCACACCTCTAGGATTACTTACTGCTATGATTTGGTCTCCAACATGTATTCTACCATCATGTTCAACTGCACTGCCTTTTGTGATGCTCTTTACAAAAATACCAGAAGGTTCTGTGATTTAAAAATAAAAGTGATATTAATGCTATATCATTGCTATAATGTTGTATCAGCACAAACATTCATAAACCCCTATGACCTGAGATTTCAAATCAACAGACAGCATACCTACATCCTACTGGTCATTATCAGACCTCTATGCTGGATTCATTATCGAAATTTCAAAACCAAAAGTGTCAGCGAGCACGACATCATGCGATCCTCCACCTGAATCCTTGTGCTTCCACCAGCGGAATGCGCATTCCGCCGGTGGAGCCCAGCAGATAGGATTGGGCTGCCCACCTATAGGGTTGTTGCAAGAATTGCATCAAGATAATACAAATGAAGCACTTCATACACTCAGAAAACACTATACAAATGGTAAGTATTATTTTCATTTCATATATTACATCCATCTATATTTTCCAACATTTAGAATGCTATTTTAAAAGTGCTCACTAAGTAGTCAATAAATGGAAAACAAGGAATTGAAGAGACGGGAAAATTCTAACCTTATCTTTACAGATCACTCTAAAGATTACCTGAGGTTTTGTCTCCAATGTAGCCAGCAATAGTTATTCCTAATCCTTGGACATTTTTGGTAAGCTCCACTTCAAATGAATTTCCATCTGCATCATTTTCAATTTGTGTTTCTTCCTCTCTCTCAGTAAAAAAAAAAAAAAGATAATCTTTGAAACAGTTATTATGTTCCATGAAGCCAGTCCTTGCAGGAATGGCAAAAGTTACTATATTTCTCATCCAAGCCCTAACATTCAGGTAAACAAGCTACAAGAGAAAGGCATTCCTCACTAGAATGCTACTGGGATGCAGGCTGTACAGATGGCAACCCTCTCAACAAAATTAGCAAAGTGAACGTAAGTTTGGGCTTCTGGTATTGCTCTACACAGCTTTGATGACATCTGGATGAAACTGATGTTTTAGACTCTTTTCAACCAGGCTCCAAGCAGGGTCTGGGACAGAGACGTCTTGGCCACCCTAGTGGTGACCTATGCCAGAACTAGACAAAGGGAATGCGTCTCTGGTGGTTAACATAACATAAGAACATAAGAACATAAGAAGAGCCCTGCTGGATCAGGCCAAAAGCCCATCTAGTCCAGCTTCCTGTGTCACACAGTGGCCCCACCAGATGCCTCAGGGAGCACACAAGACAACAAGATACCTGTGTCCAGTCGCCACTCCCTTGCACCTGGCACAGAGAAAACCCACTTCTAAAACCAGGAGGTTGCTTATGGCTTGTAACCTGTGATGGACTTTTCCTCCATGATTCTGTCCAAACCCCTTTTAAAGGCATCTGGGCCAGATGCCATCACCACATCCTGTGGCAAGGAGTTCCACAGATGAATTACACGCTGGGTAAAGAAATATTTTCTTTTGTCTGTTCTAACTCTCCCTCCACTCAATTTTAGTGCATGTCCCCTGGTTCTGGTGTTGTGCGAGAGGGAGAAGAATTTCCCTCTATCCACTCTCTCCATCCCATGCATAATTTTATAAGTCTCAATCATGTCCCCCCTCAGGCGCCTTTTTTCTAGGCTGAAAAGCCCCAGACGCTGTAGCCTTTCCTCGTAAGGGAGGTGCTCCAGCCCACGAATCATTCTGGTCGCTGGACCTCTCAGGCTGCAATCCTATACACACCTGGGAGTAACAGCACAATCCTATCCAATTTACACCACCTGTGTAACCAGCGGTGCGGCGAGAACGGGAGGCGCCAGAATGGAAAGGGGATTCAAATCCTTTCCAAAGGGGGATTCAAAGGGGATTTGAATCCCCTTTCCATTCTGGGGCCTCCCGTTCTCGCTGCATTGGTGGTGTAAGTTGTATAGGATTGCACTGTGAGTCTCATTGAACTCAATGGGGTTTACTTTTGAGAAAAGGAGTAGATTGCATAGGTTTGCACTGTCAGTGACACTGACACTGTCTCTCATGATATTTAACATCTACATAAAACTGCTGGGAGAGGTCATCCAAGAGTCCAGTGTGCATCCCATATGCAGATGACACTCAGCTCTATCTTTGTTTTCCACCTAGCACTGAGGAGACTATGAATATCTTGAACCACTGTTTAGGTTCACTGATTATGGCTAACAAGCTGAAATTAAAGACGTAGGAGCTTATAGTAAGGACCCAAGTAACGGATGTTCACCTGTCCTGGAAGGGGTCATACTCCACTTGAAGAACTAAATTAGCACTTTTAGGGTGCTCCTGGACCCAGTGCTGAAGCTTGATATCCAGATGACAGCTGTGGCCCAGGGTGCCTCTGCCCAGCTTCAGCTGGTGCACCAACTGTGTCCTTACTTGGATCAGACAGACCTGCCTATGGTGACATGGACTACTGTAATGCGCTCTACATGGGGCTGCCTCTGAAGATTGTTCAGAAACTACAACTTAGAGAATACAACTACCAAGTTATTAGGTGCCAGGGCCATGACCATGACACACCCCGTTAGACTATCTCCACTGACTGCCTGAATGTTTCCAGGCAAGTACTGGTGATAGCCTTTAAATCCTTTAATGATTTGGGACCTAAATACTTGAAGGACTCTCTCTTCCCACATGAATCTATCTATCCCTAAGCCTTAAGGCCATCTAGGGAGGCTCTGTTCCGGGTCATGTCACTATTGGGAGAATCAGTTGGAAACAACTCAAGACAGAGCCTTCTCTCTTGTGGCAGCCAGATTGTGGAATTCCCTATTGACTGAGATCAGGACCACTCCTTCCTTGTTGGTGTTACAGAGAGATGTAAAAACATTTCTGTTTCAGCGAGCCTTCTCGAATTATTGCATTGGCTCTTGATTGTGGTTTTTGATGCTCTGATTTCCTTGTTTTGTTGATTGGTAATCTGATTATTTTATTGTTTAATTCTGTGATGTCTTATTTTGTATTGATTTAATTTCAGCCCAATCCTAACCAGAGGAACTCGGATGATTCCGGAGGGCTTTGAAGTCGCATCCAGTGCCTGGGAACTTTGCGCAGGCGTTGAACACGACTGCAAGCCCTCCGGAAACATCGCAGTTGCTGCGATGTTTCCGTAGGGCAGTGCTTCTCAATTTTTTTTCTCTCATGCCCCCCCTATGAAGAAGAAAAAATTTCGCGCCCCCCTAATATAACTAATGCAATGTAACTAATGTAAAGGGGGGCTCGTTGCAATAGTTAGTGTGTATGCTTTGCGCCACTTATCTTGATTGTAGGAGCCTCCAGCGACGATCTAGTTCACCGACGATCTCTTCCGAGGAGCAGATCGTTCCTCTGCTCCCCGGCGCGAACTCTGTAACGCGCCTAGGAGCGCTTTGCAGAGTTCACGCATGCGCAAGACGACGATGTTGCCAATCGTCGTCTTGCGCATGCTTGATTCACAGCGTGAGTGAACTCTGCAGAGCGCTCCTAGGCGCGTTACAGAGTTCGCGCCGGAGAGCAGAGGAACGATCTGCTCCCCGGAAGAGATCGTCAGTGAACTAGATCGTCGCTGGAGGCTCCTACAATCAAGATAAGTGGCGCAAAGCATACACACTAACTATTGCAACGAGCCCCCCTTTACGGAGCCTCGCACCCCCCCTGGGGGGCGCGCCCCACTATTTGAGAACCGCTGCCGTAGGGCTTCCTGGTCACGTCCAGCACCTGGGAGTCTCGGGACGAAGATCAGAGGTGCTGCTACAACAACAACCGGTAAGCGGCCAAGCACCGTTAAAATTAGTAGTTAAAGCAAGACATTTTTTACCAAATTTTTCACTCCAAAATGCACGTGCATCTAATGGTCCGGTGCATCTTATGGAGAGAAAAATACGGTATAATAAAACTGTAGAGCAGTGTTATCTACCAACTGCACAGATTCATATACTGGATCTGTTTTAAAATAGCTGAACAAGGAACTATGCCTGATCAAATTGGATGGATGACTCCTTTCAAAAAAATATTGCCACAAGTGTACATCTATCACAACAATCTCAAAAAAACCACTCTGAGGTTATAAAATGTTACTTCTGGACTGGCTCTAATATGTTGGCAGTGAGCTATTTTGCCATCAAAAGCACAGATAAAGAAAAAAGATTGTGATGTGAACCAAATACCACCTCCCTATGCCCATCATTTAGCAATGATTGCTAAATGGTAAGACATGGCTTGATATGCAAATCAGTGTGTCAGACAGGTGCCCTACACGTTAGTAACTAACATACTATTTATATGCGCTGGAGAAAGAGTTGCACAACTGGAGTGGGGGAAGGAGAGGAAAAGAGAAGCCACTAACTAGATACTGATTGAAGGCAACTTAAAAATAAGCAGGAACTAGTCTACTGATGACCCAAACCTATTGAACCCTTACAGTGGCAGATCTCACAATCTGCCACTGTAAAACCCAGGACACTGGCACAAAAGATACGCCACCAGCGTGCACTTCAGGGCAATTGGCACAAATGGCTGAAGGCTCTCTGTGCATGACAGCAGCTCCCAAACATCCCGCCAGAGCAGGAAGGTTGGCAGCAGGGGCGGTTCAGGGAAGGGGGTTGGCCGGGCAGGGGGTAGAAGTGGGAGCATCTCAGTGGCAGCGGTGCACACTGAGATCCTATCCCCCTTTCCTCGCCCTGAAATTCCCCCTACGTCTTCTTGGACTTATACAAGCAAAATAGCTGGCATAGGTTCAAAGAGATCCACTGGACACCAGGCGGCCTACAGGAAGGTAAGTAAGAAAAAGTTTTGCTTAACTCTCTGGGGCCATCTGGTTACCACCACCCCCTAGCATGCAGCACACAATCTGGAAGTTGCGCTGTGCACTATAGGCTGGCAGGAAATAATATTGGGCTGTGAAGTATGTAATCAAAACAATTGCAATCACGTTTTTACTTCATGAAGATCAAATAGGCAAAACTACCAACTACCAAAGTTCTAATCATCCCCAGAAAGACCTAATGGTATAAAACCAACTTGCAATTTAAGAAAAGGTTTATTTGTAAACTAAAATACAGTTTCCAAAAGGGACTTATTTGATAGGACATGATGACTCAAATTATGTTTGAAGAATCCTGCCTGAAAACAGCATGGAAGAAGCGAAATGAGAAATTATAAGATCACAGGAATAAACCATGTCTCTGGCAGAGAGGTTTGGTGCTGATCCCTTCCTTAGCTCCTTTATTTCTGCTCACGGGCTCACATTGAGGCTGCTACAGTTCCAGTGTGTAGCACCTCATTCCGCTGAATAAAATCAAATTAGCTCTAGCATCCTGCTAAACAGCTGTCACATTATCTCTACAGGACAGCGAGACTCTAGTCTTGCCGGACTGGATGCAGAATGTTTTCCGGTTAACAAGCAAACGCAAAAATGTTTAGGATATTGTACGCTGTTGTCCTTGACACCCTACCTCAACTCCTCTTTTATCTCCCACACTACTGGTCACATTCATCCTTGGCATCCTTTCAGAACGTTAAGAGAAGGAATCCTTTGTGACTGAGAACGCAGAGGGTGTTGGTAGAGGAGGGCACTTTCAGGGAGCGAAGGAAGATAGCCAGCTCAGCAAAAGAGAAATGATGGGTACTATGTGCAATGAAGATGGCAGCTGGCTAGCTGGCACATGACTAGCAGCAGCTGAAGTTATGGCAGCTGACCTAGGTGAAGAGCTGCAGCTGTGTGCCGCCTGGCACAGAAAGGGGCCGTCTGATGGATGCTGGGGATGATGAGGTGAATGTGGGAAGCAAGAGAAGAAAGGCATACTGGAGAAACTGTTTTAATAATCCAGCTGGACTGAAAGGGCTGCGGCAGAGTAAGTGGGAGGTGTTACAACACATTGATTGCTCAGCTGTTGTTAAAGCACTATTCAAGTGACATATTGAGGTTAGTGGGTTAGAAATTATTTGCATATTTGTATGTCTGGCTCCTGGAGTCCCTGGTGCATAGACTTCCTACTGACTATTGTAAAGGATTTAAAAAACAACAACATGGTGTGATTGTAAAGTACAATCCTTTTTCATGTCTTTGGACTAAGAACTACATGTGAAAGTGGCAGATGAAATTTACAGAATAACGAACCACCACTAGAGATTAGATTGCCAATATTGCTTAAATTTGTCATGGCTGTCATTACCTGGTTATCTGTCATAAACGTTTGTACTGGAGTGCCTGGTGGAACTGCAGGTGTGGCGGGCTCCTCTAACGGACCTCTGGCTATAACCAACTTCACACTGTTTCCACACTGCCTGAGTACCTGTGCCACCTGCTCACTGCTCATGCCAGCCAGATCTGTATCGCCGATTTTCAAGATGTGGTCTCCACTGCACAGTCTACCATGCTGGATGAGGAAGAAAGCAATTACTTAGCAAACTGTAATAAAGAAAACCAACTTCTCATGCATGCACCCTGGTCAAAAATAATTACTATTATAGATGGACCTTAACCATGTCAATGGCCTGCTTCAGACATACCCACAAACCATGTTTACACATGGAGAGTTGCCATGTAGACCATGTGGTTGTGCCAACCACAAGGAGAGTTGCGGAATCATGTGTCACCAATTCCCCAAATTCATATGTAAAGCGAAACTGCAGTTGGTTCTTAAAGTGAAAGCAGAGGAGACAGGTGGGATACCATGCTAGTCTCATTGTCAAATCAGGAAACCATGGGTATGAACCCAGCCAATATTCTGTTTGGGTTTTGGGGAACAGGAGATACTCTGTTATTATAGTAACATTTTTTTAAAAAAGTTACAAGTGTCCTCAAGATGTTCATTGCATATATTTCAAAAAGTATTTGTAATATGGTACTTCTCCTGTTACTTCCAATGGTATTGCTGCTACTACTAGCCATTGTACTAACCTCTTCAGTCCATTCAGAGCACATACACAGATACAGTCAAGTCTGAAAAAAGCACTGTGAACACAAACTTTCCTGATGCATTTCCCCCTTATGCTGCCTAGAAGATTTGCATCAGCAGGGAGTCACTGTGTCAGTGCAAAAGTGAGATATCTAATAATTTACAATAATATTCATGCAACATTTACCTCTTATCTCAGAGGTACACATGTGTAAAGCTCTGTATTCAGGGCTTTCCTAGGTTTTAAGTACTCATCTGTATAGGAGTAACTGGCAATTGTCTTTTGGGGGTCTCCCTTGATGAGGGAGAAAATTTTCCCATATAAAATGCTACCACTGTCTATTTGTATTGCAAGAAGATAAAGATAGAAGACTATTAGGTGATAATACTTGGATGGTAATTATAGTCCACAGATGCAGTAAGCAATACTATGGTAGGGTATTATTTACCTGATCAGCAATTCCTCCTGGAAGGATGGTTTTAACTATTACTCCAGTTGACTTTCCACCCACTATCCCAAATCCCAGACCTGATCCATCATTCACCAACTCGATGGTCTCCACATGCTGCCAGTGGACCTACAAGACATTTAAAACAAATTCATAAAACACTAAGAGAACAATAAAAGCATTTACTCCACTTACTACAGAACACAGATACTTATCCGGACTGCTTGGGATGGGAAGTTGTCTGGATTTCGGAATATTTGCATAAATATAATGAGATATATTGGGGATGGGATCCAAGTCTAATCACAAGATGTGTTTATTTCTCATTCACCTTATACAAATAGCCTGGAGGTAATTTTATACAATAGTTTTAATAATTTTGTGCCCCAGCATACCTTGTGCAATGCCAGCCAGGAGCTGGAAAAAAGGGGTTTTTTTTTAAGTCATAGCCCCCAAAATGTCTGGATTTCGGAATAGTCTGGATTTCGGATGTCCAGATAAGGGGTAATTAACCTGTACTACACCACAGGCTAAATAAGAATGATCCCTTCCCAGCATGCGAATCTTTAAAAAAAGAATTGCGATCATCTTTTCCACTGCAAAAGGAATCCATATGCATTTTCCACATTAAATCTGCGACCTATGTCAACTCTCCACTCCCCTTACATGCATACACAAATAATAGATAGTATGAATTCTATCCATACCACTCGCTTTGTACCACTGAAACAGAACAAGCCAGAGCCTCTGACCTTACACTGCAGCATGTGGGAAACCCGCTTCACTCACAGCACAATCCTATTTTGGCTGGCACTGCAACCTCAACGCTGGCCTAGAGTGTCGCAAACATGCCGTAAAGCACGTTCGTTGCACCCTGTGCGTAGGTGGCACCAGCAGGAAGTCCTACGCCATCCTAGTGGCACTGCTTTCAGAAGCCCTGTGCGCCAAAGCAGGTAAGACTGCTCCGAGAGGCGCAGGGGCTGGGAGAGGGAGAGAGCGTAACGAGGCGAGGAGAGGGCGAGGGGAAGGTGGATCGGGCCTGAGAGGGGGCAGGATCAGTGTAGCTGGCTAATTCCAAATCAGAGGGAGTCTCCTGCCCGTCGCCTTCGCCACACGGAATGGCTCCGCCAGCGAGGGGAGCCAGCACCTCCTCGTTCCAGTTTGTAAACGGGGACTAGGGCAGGGTGCAACTTACAGTACTGCACCTACCGTAGAAACTCCTCTGATTCAGAATCCTAACCCTAACTCTGGATAGGATTGTGTTGCCCATTTAAGCCTGTTGACATGAAAGGCAAACTATTCTGTATCACATTCCTAATTAGCTATATCTTCATATGTAATACATTGTAAGCAACACACTTGCTCAACAGCCTTCAATAAAAACATTTTCCCCAAATGTTTAGAAAACATTCAGTTTGTTCACATATGGAGAATTATCTGGGGCATTCCCAGAATGCAGGGTCCAAGACTTCAGAACTAAAGTCTTGGTTTGTATCTAGACACCTTTGGCAAGCTTAATCAGAACTTTCACAAGGCCCAAACAATTTTTATCACAATTGTCTTCTTTGAAAGCAAGAGGTCTTATCAAGGTTCTGGAGAGATTCATTGGAGCAGTTATTTGAATTGCTTCATTTAACCTTTCCATAGTATGGAAAAACCAAAGGACAAACTGACTTGCCAGCAGGGATTGGCCAGCATTCTACACCATAGTGCAGAACTTTCAATTATTTTCTTCTGAAAGGACAAAGAGAGCTTGAAACAGTGTCCCACATGAACATGGGTAAGACATTTTGCATGGTGTGGGCCTTAAGTAATCTTCCATCAGGTTTGACATTACCAAGATCTTAAGACTGTGCATGATTTGGGCACTTCTGAGACAATTCCACACTCAGCCCCCAAGTTTCCCATGTGCTAATTCAGTCCACCTCACACTCAGTAAGTTGTGCACAACCACTTGATCCTATGCCCATCTACACAGTAAATGTGGCAAATCGTATGCGATGTACAAGGTGATACAGTCCATGGGAAGGCAAATGTTGTCACAAATTCCACCACAATAGCCATATGCCCTTTCTTCCAAGAGCAGACAGCATGTCTGCCACCAAGAGACACTTCCACATCACACAAGCAGTCCTTTGGCCACATGGATAAGAGTAATCATGTGGAAATTCTTCATGCCAGCACAGACGTTTCTTGGGAGTGGGCGGCAGAACTGGTTCGGAGACCTTTCTAGGAATGACACCAATCTGTGTGAGGAATTCCTTGCATACACAGTCCCCACATGAAGACTCCACTGCACAGAACTCATTTTCAACAGCAACCATATAATCTGCAATGTATATGAAGCGGCCTTGACTGCTTCCCACGCTCCCAGCTATGCATTTTAAGACAAACCAAGTATGTGGGAAGCTTCCTGCACAGATGCAACTTTACTCAACTGCCTGCTTAATTTTCAGGGAGAAGGGAAGAGATCATCGACCTACCTATGAAAGTACAGAGAGCAGTATTTAAACTGCAGCCATCCACCAACCAAGGAAAAATAAGGCATATTCATTTTTTTCTCGTGCGTATGATGTACTCACCGGATTAGAGTGGGCTGAGATTGTGCTTGCAGCTGATGGAGACCGAGAAACTACAGGACTGATGAGCTGAGGCAAAGCGCCCCTAGCCACAACCAGCTGGACACTATCTTTTGCTTTCTGTAAGATGCCGATAGCCTGTTGATGCGTGATTGTCTGATCGAGAGCCTGCCTGTTTATCGCAAGGATTTGATCTGCTTCCTGCAGCCTTCCATCTCTATTACAGGCATGGAAAGAGTAAAGAAATCAACAAAGTAAGGGTTGCCACCAAATATTACAATGGCTTTTTTCGACAGTTTTTCCAAGTAGTTTGTTTTAATCCTGTTTTCCTATTTCTTCCAACTATGTTTTTTTTTAATCTTTCCCTGCAGTTTTGCTGTGAGCAACTATCTTGGCACCCTGGTGATCAGCTCCCTTTGAAGCTAATCCTGCTTCCACTCTCTCCTGGCTTCACCCCACAGCTAGCGCCTCCTTCTCCCTGAACCCCCATCCGAGACTAAGCATATTACACATTGGTTGCTCCTAGCTTTCCCAAGATATAGCCTGGGAACTTTATTCTTATTTGAGCCGGCTGCTTAACAGACCAAGTGTTCTACTTCCTTCACAGTTCGAATGCTGAATATTCATCAATCCATATAGTTTACTTACCAAACACTTTCATCAAGTTGCAAGGGGGGGGGGGAGGTTGTTTCTAATTCTCTTTTTCAACAAACAGAGAGGGAACCTACATTACAAAGCATATCTTTCCACCTTTAAATTAAAATCCTTCAATTACAACAAAGATTCAACTTCTGGTGAAGAATATCTTCATGCAGTGACATAATCCAGCCTTCTTCAGACTTACATCAAAGTAAACTGAAGAAAAGTAAGTCATGAGTCTAATCTGTGATTCTTTTTGGAAGACAAAACTTAAAATTATACCTTCAGAATCTGTGTAAAGCACACTAGGCATGGATTAGCCAAAGTTAAGCCCTTTTAAGTTCCATTGATCTCAATGGGAGAACTAAACATATGCTTAACTCTCTCCCACTGAAATAAATGGAATTTAAAAGTAATTAACTTTGACTAGATTGTGTCCATTATTTTTGTACTTCTATAAACTTCTACGTTTTTGTGTAGCAGTGGGCTAAAAGGTTTTTCAATATTTTGTATCTCCCTGTGGCAATGAGAAAAAGCTTCCCTACCTGCAACTCTGAACATACTGTCAAGACAACCAAAATGTATCTGTTCAGACTGCAGAATCAATACAATTTATTGGATTCAACAAAGTAGTAGTAGCAGTAGCAGCATGCAACAAGAAGCAATAGTGAGTATTCAATCATTTTTGACAAGGGCACAATCATTACCCTATTCAAAAATAAAAATGCATTTTATTTATTTAAGTACATGCTACTTTTTGTTCTGAACATCAGAAAACAGATACAGTAGTTTGCATGGATAAAATTTTAGGATATGGCTTATAGTACAGAAAATGTGCTGTCTCACATTCATTCCGTTACATTTGCTGATTTCGCACCTCTCCTAACACATGCATGCATGCGCGCAGACACAGGGTCTATATTTATGGCCCAGTCCTATCTGGCAGTTATGCTGTTGGAACAAGCATTCTGGCGGCATAACGCACTTTCTGGCTGGGGAGCAGGGCCTAGCCACTGTCAGAAGCAATGAGCAGCTTGATCCGCGCAACAACGGTCGGGGACGCCCAGGCCATGTAGGGTGTCGGAGGGAGGCAGGAAGGGGGTGGAACAGGGCAGGGGTGAGTGGGATGGGGAGGAGATGGGGCGGTGAGATGAATTCCTTTGTGGAAGGGAGCTGTCTTTTTGCTCATGTGTATCAGAATAGCACTATGCAGGCTTCCACACATGCACACACTCCAGTATACCATGGCTACAATCCTATGCAGTTTCCTAGCAGTAAGTTCCATTGAACACTATGGGACTTATTTCTGAATAAAACATGCATAGGATTGTGCTGCACAGAGTTAAGTCTTTCCTTGTGTAAAGGACTGGGCAAGGACCAAAAAAAGCAGTCAGATATTCACAAAAAGTATTTCATTGAGGCAGATTCTCTTACAGTACAATCCTAGGCATGTCTACTCAAAAGTAAGCCCCACTGAGTTCAATGAGTCTTTCTCCCAGGTAAATATGTATAGGACTGAAGCCTTAAGTATTTATAAGGTTAACATAACTGACTCAGAAATATCTATGCACTCACAGTGCACTTTAAACAACCTCACTTTTTCAAATTCAGGCAAAATACTGTACAGTACTTTGCATTGCCTTGGAACATTTTCCCCCCACCAATTTACTGTATGCTACATTTACTTTCACTATTAGTGCTCACTCATCAAAACTATTTATCAACATTGTTCAGGACCACCCATAAATCATCATAGAACTGAGCTTGGGGGAGGGGGATGGCATTCTTTTGTAAGGAAAAGAGAATATGGCATTGGTTAAGTGGCAGGAGGGGAAACAGAAACAGAGAAGAGTGGACCATATTGCAGGAAGAAGGAAATGATCAACTGAAAAAAAGTCTAATGTCCTCAGAAAACCTTTCTTCAAAGTCTATTATAAAAACATCCATATAAACAGTGGTTCAGAAACAAAAGACGTAAAACATACCACATAAAAATTAGGTACTGATTAAATGGGGCAAAGTGTTTTAAAAGGGAACTGGGGTTTAAAAGACTTTCAGAAGTGCAACACATTTTATGGAAAATCCTGATCAGGACACTTTTTCACATCACTTGGGCTTCAGTAGTTTAGTCACACAATGAAGAAAAATGAAAACATTACTGTATAAATGACCAGCAAATGACTGGACAAACTGCTCCTTCTGGGGGAAAAATTATATCATCACAAATTCACATAAAGGATTGCAATGAGAATCATGTTGGTAGTTGGCATGCTGTCACTCATGGTTAACAGCTATGTTGCTCTTATTTGTAGTTCCCATTCCAAAAATATGAATAAGAAAGAAGCTCTCAGCATCTCACCTGTGTGCCAGGCTTCCCTCTTGAATCTCCTGCACAAATATGCCGAGTTCACCTCTATATTCACTCTTCAGGCCAACTACACTGAATCCTAGGCCACCACTGAGAGGTTTAACAAATTCTATAGTCTCTATAAGACGTCCCTGTTAGCAAAGATAACAAGCAAGTAAGTATCTTGAAATAAATTCAAAAGCATTCAAGAACTGACTGCAAAATTATTGTGTGTTTAATGAAACTCTCAAAAGTAACGGGGATTACAAATAAGATATGTACGTATATGCAACTCTGGCACTATCATAATAAATGCTATGTTGTTTGTTGTTGTTGTGTTGTTAGGAATAAGAAAAAAACATGTATAGAAAATCCACTTCAAGGCAACCTGTGATAAGATACTAGAAGTACAGTACAAACAAACCAAGGTTATAAAAAAAGATTAAGGGCCCAATCCTATCCAACATTCAGCGCCAATGCAACCACAATGCAGCCTTGAAGAAAAGAAACAAGCATTCCCTTACCTTGAGGAGGTCTCAGTGATTGCCCCCGCCCCCTCACTGCAGGATGCAGTGCATGCCCCATTGGCATGGCTGTATCAGCACAGGAAAGTTGGGTAGGATTGGGCCCTTAACATTTTACAAGACAGAAATAAATAAGCAAACAGGTAACAAATAGGTCTGGTGCAGACATAACAAGCTAGTCAATTAAGTATCCTGGAGGCTTGCCAAATCCTCCTCTCTCATATGGATATTTCATCACTCTCAGTTTCAGAGCCAACAATGTCCACACCAGCATTTTTGCTAACTATGTACAATCATGGTTAGAAGCAGGTTTGCAAACTATGGTTTGGGGTAACTATATTTAGCATTAACATCAGTAGACAGATAATGCTAGCCATACTCAGAAACTAAATGAAGAAATCATGGAGAACTGTACACCCATAAAAGGAGAAAAAGAGATAGGTGAGGAGCACACAAACCCATGGGATGCTCTCAAACGACCTAACCATGCAAGCAAGCTGTGTTCAGGCCATGGTGCCAATGAATGAAATTCAAGGTATGACATCTTACTTGTGCCATATTTCTGATTAGCAATTCAAATTCATCACTGGAGGATTTCCCATTAATCTGAGGAGTCATGGATCGTGCAGCCGCTCCTAGCGCACTAGAAAGGCTGCCGTTCTGCTGAGCCAACAGATAGGATTCATTATGGAGCGAAGAACCCATAATAGTACCATGATGGGGAAGCTGCACGAGCTCACCCGATGAGGAGATGAAAGGTGCAACAGCTACCTAAAGAAAATCATGCAATATTGTTGAATATTAGTTGTAAAACAGAACAAATAGTTAAGAAATCAAAATCAGAGGATTATTGTGTCTAAAATCAACATATTATTTAAGTTCAAAATAGAGCCAAAATGCCAAAAACTTTAGTGCATAATAAATATTATAAACATTCACGGTCTGAAAGCTGTCATCCAGATTCAGTGACTCCATGGAAATCATTTGTATTGTATTTATAAAAAACCCTTTGGGGTTTAGATAGCCTGTCTATGTGAACTGCCTTTGAATTAAAAGTCAGAGGAGAAATCTGATGACCAAGAAAAGGCGGTATATAAAAACTACTACTACTACTACTACTACTACTACTACTACTACTACTACTATTAAAGGTTTTTCCAGGTTTCTTCAATGTTAGGGAGAGTTCATTGACTGTACATATACAAGATGAATGGCCCAATCCTATGGTTGTGCGCTGTGGCGCCAGACTCGCATTCCAGTGGCACAACACACTTTACTGCCATCGCAGTTGCCATAGAGCGCAACCTGGCTGCCATTACAAACAGTGAGCTGTGGCAGCCAGGCTCTCTGAGGGAACCCTGGTACCGGTAAACTGGCATGGGGGGCAGGCAGTGGGCAGAACGGGGTGGGGTAGGCAGAATGGGTCAGGGATGGGGGGTGTTGAAGAAGGTGATTATCGTTGGTGGCAGCAGCTCCGTCAATATCCTATTCCGTTTCCTGGCCTCAATCTACCTACCTAGGTCTACTCAGACTTGCACCAGCAAAATTACTGGCGCTGCTGCAAGTAGACCCATTTGGGAAGTGGAAGTTTACCATAAGGCAAGGGAACAAACATTCCCTTACCTTGATGATATCTCCTGGACTCCTCCCCCCCCCCCCCGGCAGGATGCAGCATACACTCCGGTGGCACGGCTGTATCGGCAAGGACTGTAACAGGAATCTGGTCCTTCTGAAATTACAATGATATGCCTTTCAGCTACTCTCTATTCATTCCTATGCTCACATTTTTAAAACCAGGCATGATCCAGTCAAGATCCTTCGTTTTGCTGGTTACAAAGGGAAAGTTCATCAGTGAGACTTATGGCCCAATGCTATCCTCCTGCTATGCCAGCACAACACCACAGACACTGGCACAATGGCAAGAAAAAGCTGTACCATCATAAACCTGATGCAGATTAGACACCGGCGCAACCCCACAAGTGGAAAGACCAAAACAGGGAGGAGAGCAAGCAGGATATAGACATGTTGTTGGCTGAATTCCATATTGGGAACAGAACACTAGGCAAGGCAGGCTTAGTGTCCTTTGGGACACGGAAAATGAAGACAAGCTTCACTACTTTCACAAATCGCAAAGATTATCAAGCTAAAGCTTCTCTTCACTCTCTCTTATAGGGAATAACATAGCATTTTTTTTGCTTTAGCAAAAAGAAGCATCTTTTGCTATCCCTCAAAAAACTGAAAAGCCAAGGAGTGGAGCACAATTTAGCAGAATGACGTTAGTGGCACAATCCTGTGTAAGTCTGCGCCGACGGAGCACGTGCCATAAAGCACTTTCTCGGCACCCTGAGAGTAAGCGGCGCCGGTGCCAAGGCCTGCACCACTTATATGGCCGTTGCCCACAACCCACGCCGGCTGACCCAGGTAAGTCCTGCGCAGGGGCGTGAGGAAGGCAGGCAGGCAGTAGCGTAATGACGGTGGAGTGCGTGGTTCAGCCGAACCAGGCGCCCACCGCTGCGGAGGCGCCGCGGCAAAGCCACGGTGCTGGCGCCGGACTCAAGTCCGACTCGAGAGACTCAAGTCCAACTCAAGTCCAACTCAAGTCTGACTCGAGGCGGGGAAATTGAAGGAGGGGGTGGGGAACTGAAGGAGGGGGCAGTGGGCACACTCACAGTCAACCAGCTTGTCTTCCAGCTGCTCGGGGAAAAGAAGTCCGGAAGTGACGACGTGACTCACTGTGTGTGCTCCCTCTTTCAATTCCCCGCCTCTCGGAGTCCGAGAGGCGGGGAACTGAAAGAGGGAGCACACACAGTGAGTCACGTCATCACTTCCGATGCGCCTGGCCTGCCGCGCTGCCGATGCTTGAACAGAACGGAATGGAGGTAAGCAGCCGGCCGGGTCAGCGCTGGGGGGGTGCCCGGTGCAGGGTCCCACCGGGTCGCCCCCCGGAGCGCTATTTACTATCCGATATTTACTATCTAGGGCGCCAAATTCCCACCCTGAACCGGGCGCCAACTAACGAAGTTACGCTACTGCAGGCAGGGGCAGCGAGGGAGGGAGCTATTGGCCGGCCTCGGCTGGAAGGGGGCGAGGATATCGCGGCACTGAGTTGCACCAATATTCTATGCCCCTTCCCAGCCCAGGTCACAACACATACCAGTTTCAGAGCTGACGTGCATCTGAGAAGACCCATTGCGGCCCACGCCGCTTACACTGGGGGAAGGGGATGAGCGTCCCCTTCTTCCAAGGTGCGCCCAGACCGCATCAGTGCAGGCCACAATGAGTCTAAGATACAGCGGCCAGCCCGTTAGGCTGGCCATGTATAGTTAGGCAGGATTGGGCTGAAGGTCAGTTACAGAATAGTGAGAACAGAATCTTAATTCAAGTGAATTAGAAAATCGCAAGAGGCAATCTAAAAAAGAAAGACTTAAGTAAGTACAGACTGTAGCAGAGTTCTGATGTATTATTGACTACCAACTCGTCCACAGTAATTGATAGTGGCACTCCACTCTAATGATCTTTATTTTTTAAGCTAATTAAAGAAATTGAGTTGCATGTTCAAAGGGGATTAGCTTAATGTGAAAAGACTATGTCAGACAAAGTGGCTTCTGGCTCCTGCTCACAAGTTTCAGGGCAAGAAAGGAGGGCATAAAACCAACCCAGGCAGAAAAAATGAGTTCAACTGTTTTAGGTATATGAAAAATACTTTAGCATTGCACACCCACAAAATAGCTATCTACATTCCCTTCCTACAGTTCTAGCAGTGCAGAGAGCCCATAGAACTAGAATTATGACATGGCAGGGCGCCTTACAGCAGCGCGAAAGCCAGGCCACTGTAGCACACTGCCAGGCCTTTGCCACAAATGGCGAAAGGCGTGGCACATGCACTAGTGGCTCCAAGAGGCTCCACCAGCACCGGTGAGTTATCAGTGGGGGTGGGCAGTGGGCGGGGGGGGAATAACAGGGCTTTTCAGGGAAGAAACTGGGCATTTCAGGGAAGGAACTGAGGAAAAGTTGGGAGGGATCCAGTGGCAGTGGCGCATGCCGGATCCTATCCCCAATTTTCGGCCTGCCCCACCCTGCAGCTTTCCTTGGAGGAGACCCATAGGCCATCAGGGGCCTACACGGAGGTAAGGGAAAAATAATTTCCCTTACCTCTCACAGGCTTCCTGATCTCTCTCTCTCTCTCTCTCACACACACACACAAACACACACACACACACACACACAGCATGCAGCGCAGCCTCAACTGGCTGTGTGCTATAACATGGCAGAGGGTAGGATTGGGCTGTTACTTGTTGTTTTGAGGGTATTTATTGATCTCATTTCTGCTATTGCAATGCTTTATAATTATTTGATAAATATTTTGTAATTTTTTAAAATAAATAAATTAGAGAAGCATATGCTAGTGTGATTTACTGGATGTATTTATCACCACTGGATGTTATACCAAGAAAAATTCTGTATCTTCACGAGTGAAATCACTGTTTCACGTGTATCACTGTATCTTCATGTGAAATTTATACCCCCGTCTTATCTCATGCCAAAGCAAATGGCCAAGGCTGCTTACAAAGATCAAAAAATAAAAAGTTCACAAAATTAAATATTTATTAAAACACAATAAAATCCACGGGCGAGGGGCATATAGAGCAGAGAAGCAGTGGAGCAAAACACCATGAGAGAGACATAGAAGTCAGACATCAATCCATCACCCAAATGCTAGACGGAACAAAAAAATTCTGAGCCCTCGCCTAAAAGCCATGAGGGAAGGGGTAGTTCTTAATTCCCCTGGCAAGGAATTCCATAATTATGCGGCCAGTAGCATCATCAGGGGGGGCCTTGGTGCCCAGGGCCCCAGGGCGCGGACCCCTGAAGGGGTGGAGTCACGGGCTCAGGAGGGCGCAAACTCACTGTTTTGAGCGCTTTCTTGATGACTCGCTGGCTCTTCACAGGCGGAACAGCCGCGTTTCGGCCCTCCCACCCGCCCTTGTGCCCGAACGGCTCCAAAAACAAGTGAAAATAGCGGGGGGGTTTGGAGGCGGGGCGTGACGTCACGCGCCCGCATCACGTGGGGGCGGCGACGTGGGGGCGGAGCAGCAGCCTTCCCGTGGGAGCGTAGTGACCCCACTGATTGTGCCACCACAACAGAGCAGGTGGCCCACACATGCCACATGCCACCATCCCCCTAACTTGAGATAGAGGTGGCACACATAGGAGAGCCCCCTCAGATGACCTAAGAGTGTGGGCTGGAATATATGGGAGAAGGCGGTCCCTAACATAGCCTGGACACAAACCATGAAGGGCTGTAAAGGTCAATGCCAGCACCTTGAATTGGGCCTGGAAACGAATAGGCAGTCAGTGTAGCTGCCAAAGCAACAGTTCAACAGAGTCAAATCGCCTAGCTCCAGTGACCACCCAGGTCACTGCATTCTGCACTAATTTCAGCTTCCGAACCATCTTCAAGGGCAGCTCCACGTGGAGCATGTTACAGTAATCCAGTGTTGCGGTCACTAAGGCATGGACCACCATGGTCAGGTGCAATCAACTCAACCGAAGCTGGGCAAACGCACCCCTGGAAACCATTGCCACTTGGCTTTCCAGGGAGAGCTGTGAATCCAGAAGTACTCCCAAACTGCGCACCCATTCCTGCAGGGGGAGTGCAACCCCATTCAGAGTAGGCAGATGACTCAGTACTTGCATCAAGATTTTCCTGACCAGTAGGACCCCTGTCTTTTCTGGATTCAATCTCAGCCAATTGGCCCTCGTCCAGACCCCAACTGCCTCCAGACAGCGCTCCAGGACTTCCACAGTCCTGAATGAAATCATTTCACAGGGAACAAGTGAATAATGGAGGTCTTGAGTGACAGCTTTCAACATTGGAACTACTCTCATGCTTGTGTGTATCCGGATTGACTTTGCTGCAGCATATCCAAAGTAGCTTGAGGATCATTGCCACATAACAACATGCCTTCTGCAGTTATTAAATACATTTTTTCATTGCATATAAACTGTTCTGCTTCACAATAATAAAACCACCATAACTCCAGCATGAAGTAGCTTTACAGCAAAGTGATTATGTAAGTACTGTATGAAAGGAATATTGCTTTGTTCTATAAATTGCCTTATGCTAATTTGCCACAATTGCCTTTCCCTTTACTGTATATAACATCTGCAATATTGGCATAATTTGGCAGGAAACAAAAAAAAAACACCGTCTGATGCCACAATATATGATAAAACATCCATGTGGGTACTACAGTTAAGCTTTCATTACAATCAAATGCCACTTTCAGTTGTTTGTTTTAAATGTTACCTAACAAAAGCAAAACCTTCTTCAGTTGCATTTAGGGCACGTCAGCATTTTAGGCAACAAAACTGAGAGTCGGTACTTATTTTTAAAACTCTGCTTTACTCGCATGGAGTTGGAAGAAGAGAATGAGAGGAAGGCAAGGGAAAGAGAAAAGCAGGTTCCTTTCTGATAGGCACAGCGTGGTAAAGTATTCAATCTCCTCTTTCCAGACCCATCCTATTGGGACAGGGGCTGTCTTAGAAATTAGATTTATCAGCAATGTAGACCTGGGGTGTCTACATGCATAAGAACATCAAAACAATGGGATCGCCTTCTGTACATGAAATAGGAATACTATTATTTTATTTATTGTTCACATTTTTATACCACCCTTCCTCCAAGGAGCTCAGAGTAGTGTACATATTTCCTCCCCTCCTTTTTTGTCCTCACAACAACCCTGTGAGGTAGGTGGGGCTGAGAGATAGTGACTGGCCCAAGGTCACCCAGGAAGCTTCGTGGCTGAGCGGGGATTTGAACCTGGATCTTCCAGGTCTAAGTCCAACTCCCAAACCACTACACCATCCTGGCTTATTCCAATCCTTATCTGCTACTATTACTGTCAGAGATTGCCCTGCAAGCATCCAGGCTCCAACACCATTGCTGGAAATGCTTCTGAGTGGCAACAGCTTCCTATGCTGGCTATGACTTATGAGAGTCAATCGCTATACTGATCATCCCTATAGACCGTTTCCAAGCTAGCCACCACCAGCAATGCATGCTGCTGGCTACCAGATGCTCTAAGAGGATTTTAAACATTAACTTTTCTATTTGGCCTACACTTGGCATTGCCACATATAAATCAAACGTAATTACAAACATTTTGGGGCCAAACTCAGCATGTCAACAGCAGAGCAAAGCCATATCAGAGAAGGATCTGTTGCCAAACCCTTCTAAAGTGGGGGGGGGAGGGGGATGGTTTACAGTGAATCAAGGGTGGACTATAAGGTGCTACTGAATTCTTCTCCCACCTGCACATTTCCTTCCAAAGCCACACTTCTAATCAGCCCCATTCCCTCAGTGGGGTTATGAAACCAGAAATAACCTTGATAAGGGAAGAACGGTTGAGGAGAGAAAATTCAAACAATGGAAGGGGGTTCTGCATTTACCCTCAACCTCCTTCTAGGATGTTGTACAAATACAACACAACCTACATTGTGTTGACATCATGTGTAGCTTGACCCTCAGGGCAACTAGTGCTAAAGAGATAACATGGAAATGCTATCCATGTTATCTCAGATAACACAGAATTGTCCAACAATTTGGACTAACTTTTGAATTATTTTCCAACAAAATCAGCTAGCCAGACAGTCCTTTGGAAGTGAGGACTTCATTTTTTTCCAAGCCACTACAAGGAATATGGGACAACACTCAGCATTTGGGCAGCATGGATTGCACTCTGGTTACAAATCAAGGCAAAGCCAGAGTGGTAGTGGCTCGATCAACTTTAAATGCAGATGCTACAAAAATAAAATACTGAACAGAAATTATTGAGGCAGTAGAAATAGGACTTAAAATGGGTACATGTGAAGACAGTACTTTTCCACGCTGCAAAATCTATCTTCAAACTCGCAAGAAAAAATCTGAAGAATGTTGCTAGCCAAGGAGGGGGATTTTTCTCATTAGCGCTGCTTTGAGCTTTTCCAATGGAGCGGAGGGGAGGGGGGAGAAGCAAACACTGATAGAGAGAAGGGTGTGTTGCCAACACTGAGTGATTATTGTTTAAATATTTTAAATTATAAGAAAAATCAAATTAAGACTTGAGAAGTTCATTATATCACAAAAACAAAATTTATATATATTTTTTTCCTTTTTTTGTTGTTCCCTTATCTTCAAACACCGGGCTTTTGCTATGGCATCGGAGTCAGAAAACAGACAGCCAAAAAAGAATGGCAATGCTTAGAGGAAAAATATGCGCCTGCCTTTTTATGCTGACATGCAAATGAGTGCTGAAGGCAGGGTACCACTTTCTCACTCTGAAAGAGCGCATTGATTCAATTCAGTCTGGTTCCTAGCTGCTGGGATTTTTCTCCTACTTATCTTCCTTCCTTTGCAATTGAACACCCCCAACATAAGCAACACATCTCATTTATTTTAATGAAAAGGCTTACAAGGCACCTATCAATATAGGCATCTGAGCACAGGTAATAAACATTCAGAACATCAATATTAAAAAGAACTTTAAAAAAAATCAAACTACTAAGCTTTGGTTTTTCCAGCCTTCAGGAATCAGGCAATGGAAATCCATATCTCAGGAAAGGAATTCTTTCCCAACTAATCCCAAAAAATACATATAAAAAGGGAACAGAAAGTAGGAAAGAAGAAAAGGAAAGGAACTGTAATAATGAAAACAGAGGTTCAGAATAAAACGATTATGTTTTCACTTGATATGCAAATATGTGATACCCTATAACCAAAACTCCAACCACAAAACGCTTCCTCTTCTTTCAAAGGTGGTTAATGGCACAGAGAGAGAGAGAGAGAGAGAGAGAGAGAGAGAGAGAGAGAGAGAGAGAGAGAGAGAGAGAGAAGCAGGAATACTACTATTACACTAGATTTGCCTTACAATTACTTGTTCCAATGCATTGGATCTAACTAGAGTAACTATGTGTATATACTGTATCTGGCGATGGCATCTGACCTATATTTTTAAAGCTTTATATTTTAAAACAGGCTGTATGACACATGCATTCCACACATTTGAGTTAAAGCACCAGGAATTACAGTTGTCATGAATCACTAAATTCCATTCCATTTTCAGCAGATTTGTGGCAACGAACAGATGCACACCTACATTGCAAATGGTTGCTCCCACAGGTATGTATTACATAACCCAGGGCAGGACTGACCAAAAAGTGGTGCCTCTCTCTTATTTAGCTGGGGGGGGGGAGGAGAGCAACTATCCCTATTAATCCCAGCACAGTGTCCTTTTCAGTCTGCTGGTGTTTCTTCCGCACCTTTCTTAGATCGTGAACCCTTTGGGGACAAGGAGAATTTATGTATTTATTTATTTAGCAAAGTAGTCTACTTTGTGAACTTTTTTTGTTAAAAGCAATACATAAATAACATTAACATCAGCATTCCTTTTTTTTCTTCTCTCAAGGAAAGTAAACAAATAGTCTAGACTACCCTCACAATTTGAAGGCAAGGGTCTTTTTGTATGTTTTATTTCTGCCAGCCGAAATAAGATCAGATGATAAATAAGTGCCTGCCAAGCAAGCACAAATAAAATGAAACACACACCAAAGTATCATATGTAAAAAGGAAGGTTGAAAATACCATTTGTTCGGTCATGCTGAACCAGCATGCACACGCCCTCCGGAATGCCACCAAGTGACACTGCCACACTCTTTCTCTGGGCTAGCTTCACTCCATAAACAGAGAAACCAAATGGTAGGATGAGCTGGCCCCACCACTCATTATGCCAGGACAAAGAGCACAATTGTTCCCTTACCCGGGAGCATGAAGCACCGGGGGGTGGGGGGGAGTTTTCTACACAGACCTGCGCTAGCTAAATAGCTGACGCAGGTCCATGTGGAACCGTGCCGCGAGATTGGGTCCAGGAAGGGGGTAGGATTCGGTAGCCACAAGCTGCTGCCAAACTCAACCCCTTCCGGGACCTAATCCTCCCATTCCCCTCAGATTATGAACTACAAGCAATAGTCATACAGAAAGCTATGCATATACCATATTGGTCTGAGTATAAGACTCACTTTTTTCTCCTAATTTAAGTTTTTTAACTAGGGGTGCGTCTTATAATCAGGCTGTTGCAATTTAATGCCAGTGATTTAATTAATTTTTTTTAATAGCACCAAACTTTAAGGGTGCGTCTTATAATCAGGTGCGTCTTATACTCGGGACAATACGGGGTATTAGCTTTTAGGAACACTCAGTTTTCTGAATCCAATGGAAATAATTGAATCTGGCCTTGATAAGATAAGATAGCCTGACAACATCAGCAGTTCCTCTTGCCCCTGAAGATTTTGCTGTCCTACCTGATCTCTTGACTGAGGGAGTGAAGCTTGAAGATTTAGGATTTGATTGAACAAAGGACTTTGCAGTACTGATTTCAGTAAACTCAACTTCTCTTCGTTTGCTGTATCACCTCGTTCCCGTAACTTTGCCTGCAGGCGTTCCACTGCCTGGAGGGCTCTGTGAGTATCTGCAAGAATATTAACAGTTACTGAGTTCCCCTATGTGTTTACATACAGTTAGGTAGTACTGGTTACACATCACTTTATAATCTCTGAAAATGAGATGGAACCACAAGTATTTAAATATGGATGTCTTTTTTCATAGATTTTTAAATGTTAAATGGAGAGCTGGGTGTAATTTCCACAAATCCCATCATAGCACAAAGCCAATAGAAGATACACTGAAGTATGGATTTATATGACTGCTTTTTACTTTCTACAAGCAACTGATAGTAAAGATACAAATGAATCGATGTCTTCTGAACATAGGGATCAATGCTGAATCCCTACTCTGTGCATCATTTCCTTTGAGGCTGCAATCCTATACACACTTACATGGGAGTAAGGCTAATTAAACTCAATTTGAATTACTTCTGTGTAGACAAACGTATGATTGCACTGTGAATTTCTGTACTATGTTCTACATCAGTTACTACCAACGATATGATCCAGTTACTCTAGTTTGTCATCTATATTTTAATTTCCTCTCTGATGATGCACAGAGTACTGTTTTAAGCAATGAGTCAGGGACCTGACCAGATCTGCTCTATATACGGTATATGACTCTCCAGCCTTTTGGCTTTCTGTCTCAAATGATCCCTTATTCACTACCATGACCTGCTCATCTTCTGTCCTACTTCACTGCTTTACTATCTAGCTTGGATCTTCACTCACCCCGATGATGCTGATGCTGATCTCTTG
Source organism: Plestiodon gilberti rubricaudatus (assembly GCA_026170595.1). NCBI lineage: Eukaryota > Metazoa > Chordata > Lepidosauria > Squamata > Scincidae > Plestiodon > Plestiodon gilberti. Next base: position 77,684,688 of record JANXHW010000002.1, read on the forward strand.
GTCCACACTGGACAACTGACCTCAATATAAATCTGAGAAGGAGTTTTTCGTGCGTAATGTTGCAGGTTCAATCCCAATATCTCTAGTTAAACCAGACATCAGATAGCAAGTGCTAAGAAGCATCTCTGCTAGAGACCTTGGAAAGCCACTGCCACTCAGAGGTAACAGCTACTACCACCGAGATCCACTCCAAAGTGCTCCCTGCCCACTCTGTACACCCTGATCTGCCCATGATCCTCCTCCGGAACTGCCCCCACTGCCAACCCACCTGCTCCCGTGGGGCATCTGGGAGTCACTGTTGCACCCATGGGGCTTCTGGCCATTTGCACCAGCAGCCCTGAAGTGCACAATGGTGGTACAGCTTTCACATCACCAGTCTGGGGCTTACGGTGGCAGATCGGGAGATCCGGCACCAGAAGCCCTGGATAGGAATGGGCTGACAGTTAGATAAGCACAAGGAAATGAAGTACATCATATCAATAAGCTGAAATGGATTTGTTAAATATCTACAACACTGTAGTATCAAGACTTACCTATTGTTTCCAACATGTCTCCTTGCTTGCTTCTACTCCACCGTGGCTATCAATGCAAAGTCTCCTATAAGACAATAAGGGGGGGGGGGGAGAGAGAGAGAGAGAGAGAGAGAGAGAGAGAGAGAGAGAGAGAGAGAGAGAGAGAGAGAAAAGCTATTTTAAAAACAACATCCTTTAGACATGAAGTAAAACCACTTATTACTCTTTCAAAATTGTATGCAGTATTGACAGTTCTAACAGAATCTACTTCAAATACAATTCATGCATTTCAAATTTCTGTAGAAATGCATTATTTGCAGAGCAAAATATGAAATATAACAAATTTACAACCTCAGTCCAAACACTTATACTGTACTGTTGTAACATCACTGCAAATGTCATTGTAACATTACATTGCTCATCTTGCCCCAGCAATGGATTGGCACAAAACAATTTTATCGCGGTGTGTTTTATTTATATACTGTATTATTAATATGGCCAGTTAATATGGCAATTATTATTATGGCAAGATCCCAGTTTGGTCTTGTACAACATAATGTGACAATGACATTGCAATGATGTTACAACAATATAAGTGTTTGGACTGAGGTTGTAAATTTGATATACTGTATTTCATATTGTAAATGCAGTTCTCAAATTCCACTATGTAACGGGCAGCCAAATCCTGTGTAAGATACAGCGGCCGGCCTAAAGGGCCAGCTGCTGTATCCTATTCAGGTCCTGGACTGCCCTGGGGCAGCCCGAGTGCACCTTGAGGGAAGGGGACAATCGTCCCCTTCCCCGGGTGTAAGCAGCCTGAGGCCCAGCTCTGGAGCTCGCATACATTTGAGTCCTCCGTGCAAGGCTGCACCGGGCCAGGAGAGGGCTTTGGATATTGGCGGATCTCACCGCCAATATCCCTGCACTCCCCCCGCCCAGTGTAGCCAATGGTCGCCCTCCCTCACCGCCCGGTCCACCCTACCCCCACCACTGCACCAGTCGGTGCAGGACTTACCTTGCCCGGCCGGCGCAGGGACGGTCTGCCGGGGAAGAGAGGGCTCTTACTCTCAGGGTGCCACGAAAGTGCTTTACGGCACTTTCGCGACACCCAGGGCGAGGGGAGCATGCACTCCCCCAGTGCTAATCTACACAGGATTGTGCCAATAGTCAGCAAAAACACAAGAGAAAGGGGAAGGAGAGAGAAAGGTGGGAAAGAACAATGGGAAAGAGACAGTGGAAGGTGGAATCATGGACCAAGAAAAATATAAGTGGTAGAGGCAGTGGGACCAAATTGGTTGTTTTTCTGTGAACCCTCATAACCTCTAGCCAGGTTTTTATAACACAGGAGCTCATAGCACAAAGGAGATATGGGTCCTCCAATTGTACAGTCCTGGATTTTCAGCATTTTCCAAACCCTACCATATGCCATTCCAACGATTCTCTTTAACCAAACACTCAGCATTAATCAACAAGGAAACAGGAACTGCAACTGTTCTCTTAACAACTTTGAAAACATTAGTTTGCGTTTGAGGGTGCAATTACTAACCAGAAGCTTCAATGTACTTTCATTAATAGGTACAGTATTTCAATATTTCACAAGCCCATTTTAGATAAATACCTTGGAAACTATAAGGTTTATAGCACCAGATTAACCAACACGCAATGCCAAAGATAGAAAGTGCAGTAATAGGCTTTACCTTGCAGTCATCACTGCAGCAATGACATTTTCAAAGGCTTGTAGGAATTAACATTGATTTCCAGGCACACATGTTCATTACGTAGCTTGGACATTACAGTGAAGCAGCCTCTCGTTAAAACAGAAGTGGAGATGCTTTCTGTATGTGATACCCACATTGCCATTTTTTTCACAGGCCAGAAAAAAAAATGTCTGTATGGTGTTCAAATATAAAAGGTAAACACCACATAGTCATTCCTGCCCAGACATAAATTATGTCTTACACATACATGCAATTCTCTCTTTCTCACACATAAACATATTTCCTCACCTCTGTTAGCAAAAGCATGACATGCACAGCAACTCTCAAAAGGAAGATGCTGAAATGGGAATGTAAGTGAGGTGTCCTGCCTACTCATTCCCTCGAGACACATATGGTCAGGGATAAGTGTGTATCAAACATCTGTGATCACACCATGCAAGCAAAAAAAATTGGCATCTGGCATACTTCATCCAGTAAATCTCAGCTCTCTTTTTTCTTTTAAGGCAGTTTCTAGCCCTTCAGCTACAGAGATAAGGTTGAAAAATTCAAGTGCTATCCGGTGAAATCACAGAAGCCAGAAGTAGACGGAGCACGTCTTCTAGAGGTCACAGGTGGAACTTGAAGTCTCCTCATCCGCTTCTATTTCTAGATTCATGTAAAATTTACCAAAAGTCCAAATTAACTAAATTCAGGTTACACAATCTGATTAGGAGTTTGGGGGCAGGAATTTGGCACAGGTATACACAGCCTATAAGGCCAGCGGGTGGCGCAGTGGGTTAAACCGCTGAACCATGAGCTGTCGATTGAAAGGTCAGTAGTTCGATTCCCGCGATGGGGTGAGCGCTTGTTGCTTGGCCAGCTCCTGCCAACCTAGCAGTTCCAAAGCATGTTAATGCGAGTAGATAAATAGGTACCGCTTGCGGGAAGGTAAACAGCGCTCCGTGTTCCAGCTGCATGCTACGCGCTGTGGCAAGGAGAGTCATGCCGGCCACATGACCACGGAGGCGTCTTCGGACAACGCTGGCTCTTTGGCTTTGAAATGGGGATGAGCACCACACCCTAGAGTTGGACACGACTGGACTTAATTGTCAGGGGTCACCTTTACCTTTACACACAACCTATGCAAGACAACACAACCCAAGGTGATAGGCAGGCAGCCCAGTACGGTAATCATTAGCCATGCCTTGGTAACCTCCCAATTCAGCTACAAGAGCTAACAAGAGATAGAAGAGCAGGATATAAATAATTTAAATACATATTGCAGGGCTCTCTGTGTGGGATTACTTTTGGAGATAACTTGGAAGTTTCAGTTCAGGTAGAATCCACAAGTTTGTCAACTGACAAGAATAAACCGTTGAGTCTATATAATATGTGATCAATCTTCATTGGTTGCCAATTAGCTTTGAAGCTAATTGTTGGTTCTTAGCTGTAAAAGCCGTAAATGGCTTTGGGCTTGCATACCTTGGGAAGTACATTTTCGCACAGGTATCTCTCTACCCTCTGCAAATGCTCCATATCCCTCCGTTCAGTAAAGGTGAGGTGTATTAGGTCACAGGGCAAAGTTTTCTCACATGTGTCTCTGACCAATCAACTTACTCCCCTAGGACATATATCTGACTCTTCATTATACAGGTGGGCCCCCATATCCACAGTTTCAGTTATCCACGGATCGCGGGGACCCCCCCCCCCCAGGCTTTTACTTTTTCCCAGTAAGCTTCGTTTCTTCCTTAAACAAACAGGAGAAGCAGCCTCTGGCTGCTTATTGCAGGCAAGTAGAACGAGACTAAGTCCTAGAGAGGTTCTGCAAGGTTAACAGAAACCTTGCAGAGCCTCTCTAGGACTTGGTCTCGTTCTACTTGCCTGCAATGGAGGCTGCTTCTCTGTTTTTTTAAGGAAGAAACAAAGCTTGCTGTGAAAAAAAATAAGAGCAGGGGGGTGCGCACGCCTGCCCGCAGGGGAGGCAGGGCAGGGGGCCCTCAGGAAACCATGGAGGGGGGTGTTTGCTCCTATCCACGGTTTCAAGTATCCACGGAGGGGCCTGGAACATATCCCCAGCGGATATGGGGGGAGTACTGTATACTTTTCTATGACCAGATAGTGATTTTTTTTCCATTCAAAAAAATTTCTTAGAATAACAGCCCAGTCCTGCCTAAGTATCCGGCAGGTGGCCCAGGTCGCCCACCGGATTCTATCCCAGTTCCCAAGGTTTCTGAGGTCTCCTCGGGGGAAGGGGAGGCTCGTGTAACGCAGGGAGGCTCCAATGAGCCTCCTCGGATTTCCGCCAGCTAATTAGTTGGCGGAAGTTGAAGGTTGTGTAAAGGCCACGCTGGCCCGGGAAGGGGACGGGGATATGGCAGCCGCCATCCTCGCCCACCTCGGGCCTGCTCGGCTATGGTCCCCTCACTCGCCGCCCGGACTGCCCCCGCACCCACCGGGGATCACTTACCTTCTCCAGTGGTCGTAGGCGGCGGCGGAGTGAGGGCGGCTGGCCTCTGCACTGTCCGCCCATACTCTAAAGTCATCGCAAATGTGCTTTACTGCACATTTGCAACAGCTTAGAATGCTCAGTTTTAAAATTGGCCAAGATTGCGACCTAAATCTGATAACGTGACTACATACAGTGGACTCTTTCTAACCACGGGTTCTGGATCCGCGGATTTGTCTCACTACGGATCCCAGACCCGCAACGGTCCACTGTAAAAGGTTTTTTTTTAAAAAAAGAAAAACGTTTAAAATACAATTTCTTACCTTTTCGCTGGCAAACCGCTCCGTTTTCGGGGCTGTAGAGAGCGAAATTGCGCTACTATAGCCTCTTCCGAGTCACTGGACTTTCCCCCTCCCTTCCCCAAGGTTGTCCTAGAATGCACTGGGGCAAGCCTCTGGAAGGGAGGGGAAAGTCCAGCAACATGGAAGAGGCTGTAGAAGCGTGATTTCGCTGTCTACAGCCCTGAAAACGGAGCGGTTTGCCAGCCAAAAGATAAGAAACCCTATTTTAAACCTTTTTTTCTTTTTAAAACTTTTACAGTGACCCCCATATCCATGCCAAAGCGATTTCGCTTTACGTGGATCCTTGCTATCCACGGTGGGGGGGGGGAGTCCACAATGGATCCCCTGCAGATAGCGAGGGCCAACTGTATTTTACAGATTTTAAATGTAAATGGTGAACGGCCTATGGACTATTAAACCTAAAAAAAAAACCTTGAACTTGAATTTGATATTTTACAGATAAGTAAATAAATAAAAATCTGGCCACTTTATGGAGTAACTCCAAAGAATTCATACTAACTATATCATAGCAAATGTATAACTATACTTATGTATTTTCAAGGGAGACATATGAAAAGCAATGCAAACATTTAGTCTGTCATGCCAATCATGCTTTTATGTGAACATGTTTAGGCTTGTGCTGTTAGTCAAAACATTTACATATTAGCCAAACTAAATTGTGGACATATATAAACAATAATAAAAAATGCTATATTATGAATATTTTTCAAACACACTGGAAATAATAATATTGTACATGAACAACACTAAAGTAACATTTAGGTCATATAGATGGTATTATACAAGGGAAGACATTTTCATTTTTTTCCAGCTATTATGAAATAACTGGTCATGATAGTGTTATTAGTGATAATATAAAATATTATTTAGAAAAACAATGGTAATGAATATTTGTGGTATTGACTTCATAGAAAACTAACAACAACCCATATTTATTTTTATTTTATTTATTTTTCACATTTTTATACCGCCCTTCCTCCAAGGAGCTCAGAGTGGTGTACATATTTCCTCCCCTCCTTTTTGTCCTCACAACAACCCTGTGAGGTAGGTGGGGCTGAGAGATACTGACTGGCCCAAGGTCACCCAGGAAGCTTCGTGGCTGAGCGGGGATTTGAACCTGGATCTTCCAGGTCTAAGTCCGACTCCCAAACCACTACTGGAATGTGGAACTATTAATCAATGTATTTATACCCTGAAATGAAAACTAAACACAACTGCTAACTCTCAAGATTTTCACACCCAATTCAGTTCTAGTCAGTCGCGTCACAAGGACGCGCGTCACCCCAGAGCGGGGCGCGCGCATCACCTTTAATAACACGGCCCCGCCCCCGCGCGTGACGTCACACGCAGGCGCAGAGCACCCCCCCCGCGCCGTTTTCAGCTCATTTTGGAGCCAAACGGACACTCGGACAGGCAGGCGGGCCCAACTCCAGCGCCAAAATGTAAGTGCCGGGGGGACGCGCGTCACCATTGTGTGCGCGTCACCCCCGGGCGGCCCGCCCCGCACACTTCTCTAGTTTACGACTAGTGTGAAGAATGTGGACAGGAAAGCAAAGCAACTCAGATAGGCAAAATGCACATCCAACATATGCCTATGCTTCCTAAACTAGCAAATGATATTTACAGGGAAATCTATTTCTTTTTTAATATATTCTGCCTTTCTAGAGCTCAATGTAGTGTACTTACAGCTCACAGGCATGCTCTCATCCAAGCACTGGACAGACCCAGACTGACTTCATATGCCCTTAGATCAGACATCATGGAGCAACTTAGCTGCACTGTGGCAAATGAATAAAAACTATAAGGCATATTTACCAGCCAAAGTTGCAATATTCTATAAGGAAATAGGATTTCGAATTCGGCCAAATCTCAATTCTCGGATCTCGATTTGGTTAAAAACTGGAAGTGGGCTTTTGGACGTGATCGCCACTGTTTAGAGCCTTGGGGAGGCATGCAGAGGCAGCCCCCCCCCGACCCTTCGAGGAGCTGGCAGGACAATCAGGTATACTTAAAAAAAGTGTTTTTGGATCGGGGTGGGTGCGATCCTGGAGCACTGCCTCCGACATCACCCCACCCCAGCAAAGACTTACAGGGGAGTAAACTCCCCTGTAGGACATTGAGAAACGCTGCATTAATACTTTCATAATACAATGATGTGTCTGGAACAGATTATCATTGTAAAGAGAGGATCTTCTGTATTATGTATTCGTCACTGACTTTTCTTGTATGGGCATCATCCTTAGTGCTATCACGTTCTTTTAAAAAAAAAATTCTGGCAATAACTGGCATTTTGCAGCTTTTCATTTTGTTTGTTTCAAGTTGCAAATAATGCAAATTGGTTCCTGGTCTTAACAAAGCTGGGACAGGTTAAAGTAACATACAGTAATAAAAAGCTATGTATTTTATTACAATCACATTTAACAAAGAATGTTTTTCTTGTGTTTTATTTGTTTAGCTTGATCCTAAACATAACTTGCAAATCAACTATCCTTTGATAGTTTATTTATCCTTTGGATAGTTTATCCTTTGGATAAATAAAAACCCAAAAGAATTGTTCAATCTCTTGAATAGTATTAGCATATATTTATGTTTGCAGAACATTATTTATAGCTAAAAGTACATTACATTAGTTTAGAGTGTATTTCATTGTTTCCTAAGAGCTAACTTGAGGTTTCATAAGTTGTCTTGCTCTTTGTTAGTTTCAATACATGATTGTTTTAAATACAAGATCATTACTGGACAATATCTGATCCATCAACTGATCAAGTTTTAACCAGTCATTTTGACCAGTAAAATGACAAACCTTCAAGAAAAAAACACATATTTTTTTAAAAAAATAATACAATTATAAAAAGTGAAGTTATGTTCCTCATGCAGAGCAATGCACTCACAGCACAGTCAATAAAAGCTCTAGAATCACACAGCTGTAATGAAACATCAGAAGTATTCACATTAAAAATATTTAAGCAGCTGATTTACATAATCCAATTGATTTCATGAACACCATAACATACTCTGCTAGGAATCCATAAGTATATGAATTTTATTCTTGCAAGCTTAGACTGGGCAAACCTCTTATAATTGCCTTTAATCTAAGGATTAAAGTATGGCCTGTTTGTTAGAAGATATTAACCTACTACACATCATTCAGAGTCAACTGTAATAGAAAATGTTTCATTCATGTATGGCCTATCAACATCAAAGATATAGAAAGCCAGGAAAGTAAAGGTTATCTGTACTAGCATTCAGAGCAGTCTAGTCTTCTTTCCTAGGGTTGCTACTGTCTTACTGGTAGCTGCCCTGGTGCAGATTTCTATTTTAGCCTAGGGCAGGGGTTCCCAAACCTTTCCCGGCCGAGTATCACCTCCAGTGCCACTCTCCTGCTGAGTACCACCGGAAGTGACTGGCGATGACATCATCGCCAGTTACGTCCGGGTTTTTGGAGGCCAGAAAACGAAGGTAGGAGGCTCTGGGCAGGTGGGAGGGCCCTTCCCAGCATTCCCAAGAGGCTAGGCCAAAGGCAGGAGCCTCTTGGAAGCGAAGATGCTCTGCCGAAAGCGCCACATCAGAGCCTGGTGGTCCAGCGGTCTGGGTACCACCAGCAGACAGATTAAGTACCACTGGTGGTACTAGTACCACTGGTTGAGAACCCCTGGCCTAGGGCGAGAAGAATGTATGTCAGTTCCTGATGGGAAAATGTGTCAGTGGTGACTGGAATGCAAGGTCTGGAAACACATTCATCAGATTCAGTAGATTAAACAGCCCAATCCTAACCAACTTTCCAGCACTGATGCAGCTGTGCCAAAGGGGTGTGCACTGTATTCTGTGGTGGGGGGACGGTCACAGAGGCCTCCTCGAGGTAATGGGACACTTGTTCCCTTACCTCGGGGCTGTATCGATGCTGGGATGTTGGTTAGGATTGGGCTGCCAAATAATTCATGTAAAAGCCCATTTCTCTGTTAAAGATAAAAAGAAAAACAGGTAACAAAAGTGATCAGGCAAAACACAAGAGTCTATACTTGTGACAAAATGCACAGGTAAGGCATGTGGCTCCTTGGCTTCAGGGTTGGATGAAACTAGTAGTAATACACCACCTCTAAATATGCCTCCCACTGACCTCAAACAACTCTATAATTCTAACCACGTTTTGTTGAACTTAGGCCTCCTTAATTACAATCTTACTTGATTCCAAACCAAACCCCAATTCACATATTTACTTTCCAGCATCGTCACTAACTGAAAACATAGCGTTGTTTTTGGACCTGGGTGCCAATCTCTCATTGTACAGCAAGCTATTTGTGTGTGAAATGGCTTTTCCAAAGAGTTTGTGATCATTTTCACCATGCTACCACAATCCCTCCCCCTTTTTTTCATTTCATTGTGTAGTTGTTGGGAGGAGGATGAACTGCATGAGGCACCACTTTATACTCATGGCTTGCAACGTTGATCCCCACAGTTGCCTTTTTAAACTGCAGCCAAGCTGAGGAGTGCATGTGTGAATTAGTCTTAATTTTGTTTACAATCGTTGCTTTGCACCCTAGATATAAACATAGCCATCCTGATTCAGCAGTTCTTTATAAACACAGAAAAGCTTGCGCACAAAGATCTATAGGAACAAGGACAGTTCTGCTCACACATGTTTAACTTTTAACTCAATGGAACTTATGGCTCAATCCTACCTGGGCATTGCGCTGACGGAACTCATGTTCCGTCAGCGCAAGGCCAGGGCCACTAGCACAACAGCTACTGCAATAGTGCGCAGGCCAGGGTCACTAGTGCAATCAGCTGGCAGCTATGGGCATGTGCCAACAACCTCCGGAGCCCCCACTAGAGCAGATACATTGGCGCAGGGAGTGTACTGGGGATAGATTGGGGCAGGAATCAGGACCGGCGGACTGGGGGCAGGGATCGGCAGCAGCTGCAGTACTGGTATCCTATGGCCCTGGCCCAGGCTTGACACACCCCCTTGAACCCACTCGGATTTACACCAGCCTACCTACTGGGGACAAGGCAGCGGCAGAGTAGGTAAGCAAAAAAGTAAAAAAAAAAAAGCTGTGTCAGCACCACTGCATGCTCTGGGCCATCCTATGATAGGATTGGGCTGTTAAGTTGCAATCCTATACACCAGTGGTTCTCAACCTTTTTAGCACCGGGACCCACTTTTTAAAATGACACTCTATTGGGACCCACCTAGCCTTACGAGACTTTTTTAAAAAAGTGATCTATAAATAAATAAATAAATTTATTTATTTACAAGTAAAGAGCTCAGCTGCTTGTAGGGTAATTAGCATTTATCTTGCAAACTGCAAGAGCTCAGATCTTTGCAGGGCAATTAGTAGCTATCTTATTTTGAATAGCTTCAGGACTTGTGGCAATTACTTATCTGATCTTTCCATCACCTGGGACCCACCAGAAATCAGGTTGTGACCCACCAAGTGCGTCCCGACCCACAGTTTGAGAAACACTGCTATACACAGTTACCTGGGAGTCCCATTGAACTCAACAGTACTATACTTATTTCTGAGTAGACATGCACAGGATTGCGCTGTTAACAATGCTTAGGTGTGCCTAGGGCATGTCACTCGCTGCTTATTTGAGCTCAATGTAACCCAATCCTAAGGCTTGATGCGCCACCAAGTAAGTGCTCACAATGAGGTATACTGACTGATGCCAGTACAACATCACAGAACATTATAGTAAACTCTCTATGGGAGGCAAATGCAGAATGAGTTAAATCCACCTTCACTTGTTTAGGGATCAGGGCTGCCTACCTCCTTTTTCCTGTAATTTTAGAGTGCATGGTTTTATTATTTGCCGATAGAAAAAACCTGATTATACCACACTAAAGTCCATTAATATGCTGGCATTTATTACAATGAGCACACTGAACTACTGGAGATTACTGTATACAGTATAATCAAGCATAATTCCAGAGAATGTAGTGCTATTCTTTCTTTAAAATGGATTCTACATTATAAAGAAAATACAAGACATTTTTTATGGCTAAGGTCATGCTACACAGTACAATCCAAGCCAGAGAATATAATTAATATTCCCTGCTACACATGCAACTATGATACGAAAAGTCTTAGACATGCACTGTTTTTACAACCCAGTTTGTTATACTAGACTATAAATGCATTTTAAACAACTAAATTAAGAATTGCTACAATCAAAAATAAAACAGCACATACAAAGTGATGCTTAATTGGCTTCTACAAAACACCCACAGGATCTGCAAGACTAGTTGAGAAAAGAATTGAACCCATTATTTGCTACTGTATAAATTATTCTGAATCCACCCCTTAAAAATAGCCAAATATGTCAACTTTTAACAAACACCCTATGCCTAGGAAATGTTTAACATTCCAGTGACATCATCTCCAAAGAAAAGCACTGAGACTTGCTAATGAAGATTTTTTTAATAAAAAAATTAAAGGATTATTATGATTCGCAGCACACCACTTAAACTCTACAGTCACAATCTAACACAGAGTTAAGTAAACTTAAGTGCACTTCATTCTGTGTTGAACTGGAGACAGACGAGCATTTCTACTGAAAACAGTGACACAATATTTGGCCTTCTATTTTGCTTCAACTGTCCCCTGCTGCATTAGGCAAATGTTTCTGCACCATGAGTTTTAGCGGAAGGGATGTGCACTAGTCAAGTATTAATTAGGTGGTGGGGAATTATTTTCTTATCATTGTAATCCATTTGTTTGAAAACAAAAATCAAGGACTAAAAATAAAATTCAAACCTGATCTAATTTACACGTTACCCCTTAGCAGTCACAATCAGGGCAGCTTATGTTTAACAGGCTTGATACATCCACCCTTTCAGGTGATGTGTCAAGCAAGGGCTAATAAGGTATTGGCATTTTCAGTATGAAATCAGATTGTTTGCAATTCTGGATCAACTAATGTGGAGTCAAGTGTGGGATCTCATCTATATGCTGCTAGTCACCTGATTCCTGCACACAGTACTGACATCCTTCTATTCTTGACTAATGACATTTGGAATAGCTGTCAGATGCTTGATTGTGTACACTACAGCAAAATAAAATCCTAGCTCTACACATAAAACACAAGTTGAACTTGTGAGGAAAATCCAACTTTCCACTCTGTTGTAAACAGAAGAAGGTGGTACACCTTGCTGATGGATGTCTAACCCCAGTTAAGTGATCCCCTGAGTGTGTGTCCCCAGTTACTATCCTCCAGACGGAGCAAGTGTTCGGTTCCATTGCCTGGTCTGAAATTACTTTTACACTTGCAACAAGTTATCTTTGGTCCATTTTGTAGAAGACCTGGGAAAACTGGAAAGCAAGCAAGAGACCTCTTTTCTTTGGGAGGATGCTCCATTTAAACTGCATCATTGCCTCCTGACCACTAAACTGAGAATACAACCTGTCCCATCCCCCTTTCTCGCTTCCATTTGGAAGTGCTTCACTTGGGCAACACGCACTATCCCGTCCCCAAAAGAAACCCAGATTCTAAAAAAGCAACACTGAACACAACTTGTTTTTCAAAATGATCAAGAGAGGAGCGATGTGCATTGAGGATGTAACAGGGCCAGGCAGATGCGAAGGAGGCTGGCTGGAAAGCCGACATACAGTATGACCGCAGGAACTCCTTGCAAAAAAAAAAGAAAAGAAAGAAAAACAAAAACCGCCCAGCCAGAGGAAACAGGGCTTTTGTTGACATCAATATCCCTCCTACCAGAGGCCAGCGCTGAAGCAGAACCGACCAGCATCCCGCCTGCTCCTCCAGCCGCCAAGTGAGTACCCAGAGTTAACCCCTCCCCGCCCAAGCCATCCACTTCTCTCCCCGGCCCTCCCCCCTCCCCAGCACGTCCTGCTGCTGGAACTTCGCCTCTCCAACCAGCAGCTCCAGAAGGAGAAGCAACAGGCGGCCTAACGGAGGCGGCATCAGCAAGCGGCGGGCCCCCTCCCCACTTCCTCTACTGTACACACACACACCGACGCAAGGCCTGGCGTTGCACTTCCCAGCTCCCTCAGAAAAGAGGCTGCTGGAGAACAGTCTGAGACTGTCAGTCTCTCTCTGCCCCTTCCCACAAAACCCCCAACCAAGAAAGGCTAAATCTATAGCCTACATTTGGAAAGACAGAGGCTTTAGTTCTCAGCCTTTTAAAGTGATGAGATCCTGAGAGAGGGGAGAGGAATAAAAGAGCGCGCGCCTCCCCCCCCCCCCAATGCACAGCACCTCACAGCAGCACAGCCGCCTGGAACAAAAGAGAGAGCGCGGTGGTCTGAATGCTGGTCCCGAGAGGAGCCTGCCCGGCTGCTTTCTGCCTCTGCATTCCGAGCAGCCCCTCCGCCTCACACACAACACACACACACAGGCGCGCGCGCACAATCCCCCGCCCCGAACTTGCAGTGCCCTGCCGCGTTCAGCTTACCCGCTTGGGCCGGCTTCTCCAGGGATGACCCCCTCCCCCTAAATTCAGCTTGGCTTGTTTGTGTTCTGGCAAGGAGGGGGGCGAAAAGTGGCAGGAAACAGCGCGTGTGCCTAGGCGCCCCCTCCCCCAGTGGTTCTCTTGCTCTGAAGTAACGGCCCTGAGAGAAGAGCGGCCGGATAAACACACGCAGGCTACCATGAAACTTAATCCTGCTCAGCCATCGAGCGGCTGGACGCCAAGCCTCCCCCCGCTTCTGCCCCAGCGACTAGACGGTCTTGAGCCAAGCCCAGCAGCAGCAGCAGCAGCGGGAACTGCTTGCAAAGAAGGAACCATGACAACAGCAGCAGCAGCAACAGGAGGGGCCCATAAGGTGCCCTACAAATTGCTAGCTGGTTGGGCTCGATGCAAGACGGTCCTCAGAAAGCTGCCCTAGTTTCTATTTTTCCGCTGGGGGAGGAAGGGGAGGAAGAAAGAGGAGACGGCCAAGCACTTTGGGCTGACAGGCTCCCTGCCATGATTTATTCAAAGTTTGTCATCCGCTCTTCCTTTACCTTTTTTTCTCTCCAAATACAGTAGGTATCTGAACAGATCCAGCTGGCTCACACTTGCATCCGCATTCTGCACAGTACCAAAAAATCACACAGATCCAGCATTTTGTGGCCAAATTATGGCACAAGAGGATGGATCCAACGCAATAGCCTCGTGATATTTACACAGAGCCCCCACAAAACGAAAAAACAGCTCACACATCATCCTTCCCCACAGACTACACATGAAACAGGAATCTCTTGGGTCCATACTTCTGAGCAACGCTGCTGTACAAAACGGGGCAACCCACTAATGAGCCCCGTGAGATCACTGGCTTCACCCTTCACCCAACCTCTGTGGCCGCAAAACTGGGCCTCCACTACCCCCACTATTGGTAGCATAGTAATGAAGGAGCTGGACTGTAGCAGCCCTTCTTCTCGTCCTCAACCTCCTGCCATTACTGCTACTCTCCTCCTGGTTCCTTCCTCCTCCCTGCCATTTCAAGGTGGGGGGTGGGGGTGGAGGGAGGGAGGAAGTAGAGAAAGGAGCAGAGACTGGTGTGCTAGATTGACTTTTGTCCACTCTACCCATTGTCTCTTTTTTTTTCTGGGACAAGATTTTGCTATGTAAAATATTCTTATTTTTCATATTTTTATACCGTCCTTCCTCCAAGGAGCTCAGGGTGGTGTACATGGTTCATTCCCTCCTTTTCTCCTCACAACAACCCTGTGAGGTTGGTAAGTCTGAGAGATAGTGACTGGCCCATGGTCACCCAGGAAGCTTCATGGCTGAGTGGAGATTTGAACCCATCTCCTGAACCACTACAAAAACAGGAATTTATTTATTTATTTATTTACAATATTTTTACCCCGCCTTTCTCCCCGAAGGGACCCAAGGCGGCTTACAACATGGGATACAAATACAACAAATACAACAAATAATCACATTTAAAACAATAAAAACAATCCACAAAAGCTAGTAAAAACATCATCTAAAATTAATAAAAACACATCAAATTACAATTAAAACAGAAGCATAAAAAAGCATAAAAAAGCAGCAGCACTCCACCTGTGCAGGATGTTAAAAAAAGGCAAGGACTCAGAAGGCCTCCTTAAACAGGAGAGTTTTCAGGCCTCGCCGGAAGGTCTCCAGGGAGGGAGCAGTACATAAATCAAGAGGGAGGGAATTCCATAGTGTTGGTGCCACTACTGAGAAGGCCCTATTTCTGGCCGCCGCCCCTCGCACCTCCCTGGGCGACGGTACCCTCAAAAGGGCCTTCTCTGATGACCTAAGGAGACGAGCTGGAATATATGGAAGTAGGCGGTCTCTCAGATATCCTGGCCCCAGGCTGTATAGGGCTTTAAAGGTCAAAACCAGCACCTTAAATTGGGCCCGGAAACGAATTGGCAGCCAGTGCAGCCGCTGAAGAAGCGGCCCGACAGAGTCGAACCGCCTACCCCCAGTAACCACACGGGCCGCCGCATTCTGCACTAATTGCAGTTTCCAAACCGTCTTCAAGGGCAGCCCCACGTAGAGCGCGTTATAATAGTCTAATCGCAATGTCACCGTGGCATGGATCACCATGGTCAGGTCTGCACGATCCAAGTACGGTCGCAGCTGGCGCACCAGGTATCTTGTTGTCTCGTGTGCTCCCTGAGGCATCTGGTGGGGCCACTGTGTGACACAGGAAGCTGGACTAGATGGGCTTTTGGCCTGATCCAGCAGGGCTCTTCTTATGTTCTTATGTTATGTTCTTACCAGCCGAAGCTGGGCAAAGGCCCCCCTGGCCACAGCCGCCACCTGGGAATCGAGGAGCAGCTGCGGATCCAGGCAGACCCCCAAGCTGCGGACCTGCTCCTTTAGAGGGAGTGCAACCCCCTTCAGAGCAGGACGATACTCTAGCACCTGCATCATGGATTTCCGGACCAGGAGAACTTCTGTCTTGTCCGGGTTTAGTTTTAGCTTATTAGCCCTCATCCAGGTCCCCACTGCCTCCAGGCAGCGCTCCAGAACCTCAGCAGCCACCCTGGAATCAGGTGGAAAGGAGAGATAGAGCTGGGTGTCATCAGCATATTGATAGCACCCCACTCCAAATCCCCGGATGACCTCTCCCAGCGGTTTCATGTAGATGTTAAATAGCATGGGGGACAAAGTGGAACCCTGTGGCACCCCACACCTCAAGGGCCAGCGTGCCGAACAGGCGTCCCTCAGCACCACCATCTGGGACCTATCTGCCAAGTAGGAGCGGAACCACCGCAGAACGGTGCCCCCGACCCCCAGCTCGGCCAATCGGCCCAGAAGGACACCATGGTCGATGGTGTCGAAAGCCGCTGAGAGGTCCAGCAGAACCAACAGGGAAGCACTCCCCCTGTCCAGTCCTCGGCGTAGATCATCCACCAAGGCGACCATGGCCGTTTCCGTCCCAAAGCACGGCCTGAAACCAGATTGAAAGGGGTCTAGATAATCAGCTTCATCCAGGACCCTCTGGAGTTGAGACGCCACCACCCGCTCAATTACCTTGCCCAAAAACGGGAGGTTTGAAACTGGCCGGTAGTTGTCCATTACTGTGGAGTCAAGGGAGGGCTTCTTCAGAAGGGGTCAAACCACCGCCCGCCTCAAAGCAAGCGGCAGCACCCCTTCCGCCAACGAAGAGTTGACCACCCTCCCCTTCCACTCGGCCAGTCCCTCCCGGGCAGATCTAATTAGCCAAGCCGGGCAAGGGTCAAGCATGCAGGCAGCCGGCCTCACACTCCAAAGGAGCCTGTCCACGTCCTCAGGCTGTACAAGCTGAAAAGAGTCCCACAACACTGGACAAGCAGATGCCAAGGGGACATCCTCAGATATTGTCAATGAGGCATCCAAGTCATGGCGAATCCGATCGATTTTATCTGCAAAACGTTTAGCAAACATGTCGCAGCGGGCCACCGTGTGTTCCTCCTGATTTATTGGGGCGGCCTGGTGGAGTAGGCCTCGCACCACACGGTACAGCTCCGCTGGACGATTGCTTGCAGACGCAATGGTAGCAGAGAAGAAATTTCTCTTCGCTGCTATCACCGCCACGGAGTAAGTTCTATAGTGGGCCCTACACCGTGTCCGGTCGGATTCGGCATGAGTTTTCCGCCACCGTCGCTCAAGACATCTACCCCGTCGCTTCATCATTTGCAGCTCCTCAGTAAATCAAGGAGCCGCTCTGAGTCTGCGGCGTGGCAAAGGTCGCTCAGGAGCGATCTCATCCACTGCCCTGGCCATTTCCCCATTCCAGAGGTCAACCAGGGCCTCAGACGAGTCACCAGTCTTGGCAGTGGGGAAGCCCCCCGGAAACCTTCTGGATCCATTAGCCTCCGGGGCTAATAGAATGCGGTCCCACGCCTTTGCAGAAGAAGGAAGCTGCAACAAGCCTAAACTTTACCAGAAAATGAATCCAAGGCTTCTAATGAATTCACACCGTTTCTGTATGGGGTTCCCCTAAATCCACCATGAATTTGGTTCAAAATGCCACCATGGCACAAAAACATGGAGCCTCATTTTTACATGAAACCAAATAGTCATGATTCCTATAGGGAACTTCCAGTTTCGGGCAGTATGTCACTGAACACCTACCTATATTAGCACCAGACGCCCTGCGGGGGGGGGGGCACACACCCCATGACATCACTCGGGGGCGGGATGTCACTCGCCCTGCCCCCGAGTGATGTCACATGACGCAAAAAGGCAGGCAGGGGGCGGGGGCAACATTTCTTGCCGCCGCCTGCCTTCCAGGAGCATTCTGCAGCCTTATTCGCACCGCAAAAAACTCACCGCTGCCGAATTTGCCGACGATGCAGGGGCTTTGACACTTCCCCAGCCATACACCCGGGGCGCGGTTCGCCCCCCCCTTCCCCCTTGCTATGCTACTGAGTAGCACCACAACGAGATAGATCTGTGTTTTTTTATAGTGCAGTCAGTGGACACAGGTCTGTTCTGTGATTTGATGGTGGATTGGAAAGGACACCATGAAAACATGAGGATCCATGAGAATTTGTGCTTCAGATCCATGTTTTGTACCATTGTAGCACCACAAAATGTTGGGTCCATTACTTTTGCTGTGCAGTCTCTGAACACAGATGTGAGTTGTCATTTGATGATACATCTGGAATCCTCCATATTTTCTCCAAAAATTGTGAGGAGCTGTATACATTCAACTGTTCCTTAATTCTACTAAAGAAGTTAGAGGGACAGAGCCTTTTGTGGCATGGCACAACCATGTTTGCCTGGTGTTCGCATTGGTGCTAGGTAAGAACTGCATTGTTTGTTTAGGCTTTTAATAGAATATAATTGTGCTGTTTATTGTGCAGCTGCTGCGATGCTGCTGATGTCAGTTGACTTAATTGCTCTGTGTTTTTATTCTTGTATTGTTTTGATCTTGAGTAAGCCACATTGAAGACCATTTGATGGGGGGCTTTAAATCTTTACAACTAAATAAATATTTACTGTATATATTCTGTGCTTTAAAGTTCTGTGCTCACTTCTAACAATTTATTAAAGTGAGCTCAAATAGCTAATTCCTAGTACTTTAAACAGACTAGGGGCAGTTATGATATAGTTTCACATGCAAGCAACTCTTTTAAGATAATTAGAACAAGGGATAGAGAGTCATAAATAAAATAAAAATTATTGCTCTAGTTGTAAACACACATTTCGTTTGTCTCAGAGCTGTATCTGTTGTTGTAGGTTTGTGGCAGTAGGTTTTGCCAATTTTTGAAACCTGGTTACCAGAAGCGATAGTAAGATGAGCATCATCCACAAACTATGGGAAATGATGTCTCTTTCATATAAGCTTTGATGTTCTGAAAAAAAGGTATTCTCTGTTCCCAGAACAAACAAGCTGTTGAGGGTTTTCCCAAATGATTTTTTTTTAATCCAGATTTTTTTTCTTTAGTGCTATACCAACATACACTGGTACTCAGCATCAGTGGCATTAGTGCCCAATTGTCAGGCCTTCAGAAAACGTCTTGCACTCGGTCTGCAAGCTTACTGAGGGCAGGTTATGGTCAGTGGGTCCTCCCACCATTCCCATTGATGAGTGGGAAGAAGGAATGTGGCAGTTGACTGGTACTGGGCAATAGGCTGTGTCAAAGAAATTGTGGGTTTGGAATAGGATGGCACTGTGATCCTGAACTTGCCCAGTTAACAGTATTTTATTTAACAGCATTTAGTAGTATTGTATTATTATACAGTATTAGGTTTATATACATTTAAAATTGTTAAGTTATATAATTTTTATATATTAATGATGTGTTGTAAGTTTTCTTTTTGTTATACAGTACTCCCCCCATATCTACTGGGGATATGTTCCAGGCCCCTCCGTGGATACTTGAAACCATGGATAGGAGCAAACACCCCCTCCAAGGTTTCCTGAGGGGCCCCCGCACTGCCTCCCCTGCGGGCAGGCATGCACGTACCCCAGCTCTTATTTTTCTTTTCAGCAAGCTTTGTTTCTTCCTTAAAACAGAGAAGCAACCTTCATTGCAAGCAAGTAGAACGAGACTAAGTCCTAGAGAGGACTTAGTCTTGTTCTACTTGCCAGCAACATCCTGTTTGTTTAAGGAATAAATGAAGCTTACTGGGGGGAAAAGTAAAAGCCTGGGGGGGTCCCCGCAATCTGTGGATAACTGAAACCATGGATAGCGAATCCGTGGATATGGGGGCCCACCTATATATTTGAGGAGTTAAAAGCTGAAGTCATTTTTACAACAAAGAGACATAGAGAAAGGAAACAGAGTCCTAATTTATGGCAGAACCACTGACAGGAGAAACTAAAGATACAGCGCAATCCTGTGTAACCTTGCACCGGTGTAACAGCAGATGCACCGGTGTAAGTGCAATTACACTGGCATAAGTGCACTTACACTGGTGCATCTACAGTTACACTGGTGCAAGGTTACACAGGATTGTGCTGTTGGTGAGTTAGAATTCAACCATGTTATATAGGAGAATAGAAAGTTAGTGGAATTTGTTCTACGCATGTCTAAGAATTTAGAAAACAGATGTACTGTGCGGTCGTAATGATATGTAATGGATGATTTAATGATAATGAGGTATTGAAAACTTTATAAATAGAGGTGTAAAACAGATGTAGGGTGTGCACATTACTCCACTGCTCTCTGATAAGGTTTGTTGACTGATGTGCTACAAGCAGTTGCTTTAAATAAATTTGGGGTTTGTTTTTATGGCTGTCTCGTTTCTCGAGAGTTATAGCTCTTCAGGAGAACTTGGGAGAATCCTTTGTAATTTCTCCCTCAGCTGCCTGGGTGGGCCTTCGTGAGAGCATGGGCACTCCGCCAGTGCTCTCAACCTGGCCAACCATGAATGCTTCCCCTGACGGGTATACTCAGTCTCAGGTATACTCAGTATACCTAAAGAACATCATCCTCTGGCTTGGGTGTTGGCAGTGCCAGGTGTGGATCTTACCAAAATAAAACAGGAAAACTTAAAAAGCCTAACAGAACAATCTTGTGCATGTTTACTCATGGAGCTTACTCCCAGGAAAGTATTATAAGATTGCACCCTAAATCACACAGTTGCCTATCTGATTCTTACTCCAAGGTCAGCTTGAAAAGTCATCACACCTCTCTGATCCCCAGCATGGCCACATACAGATGCAATCTCTGAGGAAGCCAAGCTGCATCACACCAAAGCATCCTTGACCTTAAGGAATGTAGAGTTGATATCCACTGATATGTCTGATTGGGTAACTGACAACACCTCGACATCCCTATCTGCCCTCTGACCTGGTCCAGTGTGCTTAGCTAGCCAATCAAATAATCTCAGCAGGTGATTATTTGGATTGGCTAGGAGCTCTCATTCTTGTTGGACCCAGATGAAGACACAAAATCCGCAAAACCTGCCTGCCTGCTTGACCATGCAGTCTTTCTGCAATGGTGCTGATTCCAAAGTGTCTCTCAAAAGACTCTTTCCTAGTCAACCTTATGCTGAGACTTTCCTTAAGGGAAATAGATAGGGAAAAGGAAGGGAGCAAGGGGAGCTCATACAGTACCTGGTACAATGTTCTGACTTGGTATAAGAAAACTTCATTATTTAGTAGCAGCACTGTCTTTTGGACTGATTTTTACCCAAAGTGGGTTAAGGTGACCAGTACTGTGAGCATTAGTTTGCAATGGTCATAACTGGTGCGAGTTCATTCCAGTTCAATCAGCAGCCAAATGGAGTCACACAACTGTTGCAAGTGCTATGTGAAAGCACCCTTAAATTAAAGTATCAGGTTACTGGAGATCACTTTCATGACAAAATTAGAAATTTGCATTTCATGAGATTCTTTTTCATTTTCAATAAGGCTTCGGCTTCAAATTCACGAGAAAAAAAGTTAGTTGTTTTGGTTACACCCTCTTCTTTACTTCTGAGAAAACTTAGGATTCAGAACTTTGCTGTTTGGGATCCATTCCATTTTTTGGATTATTGTACTGGCAAGTACAGCATATTAGTTTCACTTACTGGAGCAGCTCTTTTGGCATCAGTATTGCATAGATTTGCATTTTTAAGATTTTTTTGGGAACAGAGCTTCCCCTGGATACATAACTTCATAACTCTTAATTTTCTGCTGGAGGTTACACATTTGCCTAGGGTAAAACGAAAAGAAAAAAAACCAGCCCTTAAGGTAAAGCAAAATAAAAACATCATTAAAGGGATGTTAATTATTTATAATTGCAAAACAAAATCACTAGAAATTGCAGGAAAATAAAGGAGAAATTCTTTCTACACAAATATGATTGTTTAAAACCACAGGCCTTGCCCTTGGCAGAGTGGAGCATCCAAATAAATGACAAAGCCCATTAACATTATCATAGATCATTCAGACACAAAATACCTAAAAGGAATGTCTGGTTTGGTCAGATTAAGTCTACTTTAAAAACAGTTCTGCGTTTCCCAAGGTGACCACAGATTTGTCATGCTCCAGTTACAGACTGCTGAATTCAAAGACATTTCTCTAGACTGAGCTCAGGGGCCACAGTCCAGGTGGAACATGTGACATGGTGGGGCTTGTAGGTGCTATAGTTCCTGGATTCTAAGATGCACTCTCCCGTACACCCGCCCTTCTCCTAACATTAAGATTACGAAACAGATGGTGTTGGGATGAGGAAGCTAGTGGCTAATACATCAAACTGTTGATAGTACATGACTGGGAGGAATTCACTGGGCCCTGAATTATAGGATATAGAGAGAGGTGGAAGCCATGGGGGCCAAGTGCAAAAATGTAAAACTTGACACTTTTTTTTCAGATTGAAGGTCTTTTCAAATCATCTCCAGTTCCCTGGAAAAAAAAAACTACAGCATTGTGTATTTCCAGTCTTAGGCAGGCAGATTCTCAGCAAGCAATCTTTTCTTCTTTAAGCCCTTTACTGTGTGAGAAAACTCAAGTTATGGTCAACAAAAATGCTTTTTAAAATAGTTGTGTAGCGATTAACTTCAGTCACTTCCCACTCTTTCCTCATTGCTGTCAAAGGGAATAGTAAAGACAAATCATATTTAACCATATTTAAGAACAGGTCGTGTACCTGTAAATATACAGTAGTTCTTCAAGTGGTCATCTGCACAGACAAATGTAGGGCAGTTTTGCACATGCGTAGAGCCAGCTTTGGAAGCTTACAAAGTTTTGTTGAGTATTTCGTCCCTGTTCTCAAGTGGAGGAAATGTTGTGCACACCATGAGGTTCAGGGGCAGGAAGAATGCTTAAATCCCCTAGTTTCTTTGAAGACCAACCCTAAGTTCCAATTGTGGCATTTGAGGAGAGATTCAACAATTGGAGTCAGGTAGGTACAAACTGCCCGCAAGTTGAGACAAGATCAAAGACTAGCAGCCCAATCCTAACTAAAAACTCCTCCACCAATGCAGTTAAGCCAATGGAACGTGGCCTGCATCCTGACCCATACATGCCCTGACCCATGGGTGATCATATTTTACTTACCTCCTGCAGGCTGTCCAATCGCCCCTCCCAGATTCCCCCCCCCCCCGATACAGATCCAGTGGAAGGAATAGCAGCAGCAGAGCACTGATGCACAGGAACTGTGAAGATTTTTTTTCTCTTGCCCTACCTTGGTCAGTAGTGGGGGGGCAGGGGGTGTCATACCGGGTTCTGGGGCAACAAAATGGCAGCGGTGGAGAACGCGGCGGCAAAGGCAGCTATGGCGGTGGAACGGCTCAGAGGAGGCAGCAGAAGCCATCCGCCGCCTCAGAATGCCATTTGATGGGGGCCCCTCCCTTCCGCCCTGCCCATTAGGGATGTTGGACTCCAGTTGACATCACTCGGGGGCGGGGCAAGTGATGTTGCATCCGGGCGCGACATCACGAGGGGAGGGCCCTAGCTACGCTACTGACCTTGGTCATTCTACTATGCTGCGGAGCACTAAACCAGGAGGAATGCATCAATAATGCGATATACTGTGTGGGGAGGTTTTTTCCTCCTTCCTCTCTGACATGATGAACTGCAGAGCAGAACTCAGTGACAATAGATCTCCAAGTCCAAAAGGGCACCATGCCTTTCTCTCTAATTTACTGAAAAGCTACACGTTTTTGACAATGCAGGAGGGCAGAGGAAAAAGAACTCCCCACTGGAAAGGAAGGGGCTGAAACCCTCACTCTTGTCTTTATCAGCAACACGATTTCGTCAACTGAGCTAGCAGCAGGTAACACCTGCACCTTTGGCCAGCAGATCACTGCAGTGAATGCATTCCCCCCCCCCCATGGCGTCAAATTCAGGACCTCTGGCATAAAAAGCGGGAACCATGCCTCTAGACCAGAGAGCTGGTGGAGACAATCTTTTGGCCGGAGGATGTTGAGATGCTGCCCTTCTGAAGCCTGCTGGAAGAGGATGTGGAGACACTGCCCTTCTAAGGCCTGCTGGAAGAGAAAGCTTTACCAGCCACATGGGGTATTAAGTCAAATAATAGAGTGCTTACTTCACATGGCAACAGGTAGCCCAATATACAGCTGTACTCTCCATGCCTGACTTCAACTTTAAAAAGCCACACACCAGACAGGCCACAGCACCTTCCTAGCCAGTGTTGAGAGCAAACATTTTTTTCTAGAGGCACGGGCACCCTTTTAGAGTGATGACTCTACACCAGCCAGGCGGTGGAGGCAGCCTTCCAGGTAGACGATGTTTAGGCACCGCCCTTCCAGGGCCTGATGCAAGAGAAAACTTTGACCAGTTGCATAGCATACTAGGTCAAAGAGTGCTCACTTCCCATGTGTCAGGCAGCCCGAAATATGGCCATGCTCTCCACGCCCAGCTTCACCTTCAAAAAGCCGCACACCAGTCCTGCCACAGAAACATTTCTGGCCAGCATCAGAAACAAAAAAACACATGCATAGCCACCTCTTGGGATTTGAACTCCGGACCTCTGGCATGAAGGGCTGGAAACATGCCTCCAAGCCAGCCAGGCAATGAAGGCAGCCTTCCA
The DNA here is from genome assembly GCA_026170595.1 of Plestiodon gilberti rubricaudatus. NCBI lineage: Eukaryota > Metazoa > Chordata > Lepidosauria > Squamata > Scincidae > Plestiodon > Plestiodon gilberti. The sequence goes on from JANXHW010000002.1 coordinate 77,709,106, forward strand.
GGAGGACAATGTTGAGGCTCTGCCCTTCCAAGGCTTGCTGCAAGAGAAAACTTTACCCAGCTGTATAGGGAATGAGGACAAACTCCAAATCATAGCCCCCTTCTTAGACCCAATCCTGTGACACAGGTACACGTGGACCTGTGCCAGTGATTTCACTATCGTAGGTCTGAGTAGATCCCTCTATGCTGTGGAGGCTTAACCCCAGGACCTCTGCAACTGCCACCACCCCCCCTCAGAGGATGCAGTGGTAGCCATTTTGGCATCACTGCATCAGGGGGCAAAGATAGGATTGGGCTGTAAGTAGATCTTGGACAATTTTGTCAACGCCTCTAGTCTTACGAACGGAACCCATGCTGGATCAATGTATTAAATGTAGAAAACACATTTGAGGGCATTTTATAGAGTTACAGCCCAATCCTGTGTAACTCTTGCACCGGTGTAACAGTAGATCCACTGGTGTAAGTGCACTTATGCCAGTGTAACTTACCGTACGCCAACGGACGTAGGATGGATGCTGGACGTAACCCCCCTGGGATGCCACACATACGCATGCGCAGTTCGGACACTGAATGGACGCCGCTGCAATTCCACCGGCTCAGGGGGCAATCCAGGGGCGTTCTGACACCCCCGTAATTCCCCCTGTGCCAGCAGAGTTGCGCTGGCATCCGTCCTGTGTCCAAACTGCATATGCGCGGCATCCCAGGGGGTTATGTCCTGCGTTCGTCCTGCGTCCATCGGCGTATGGCAAGTTACACTGACATAAGTGCACTTACACCAGTGGATCTACTGTTACACCGGTGCAAGAGTTACTCAGGACTGGGCTGTTACCGGTAGTAAAGTAATGTTCGCAGCGGGCAAGCCTTTGTGGTGGAGTGTGAGCAGAGTTACTGTCCTTATTCTGTCGTGTAGTGAATCACATATATATGATCTTATTCCTGTGAGAGATCATCTCTCGAAATGGTATTAAATGTTACTTTTCGTTATTCACTTTCAAGTATCTTATGCTTTCTTCATGGAGCTATCAGAGTATAACAATAACATTCATATTCCTCGCAATATTATTTCTCATTAAAACTCAATATTAGTCATGATGGAAGGTTGTTTTTCACTCTTGATGGGAGATGTGAGAACTCATTTTTTGTGAGTATATAACTTTTACAGGAACTCAGAATTACTGTGGGAACTCATTAGGACCAGGAGGGAACCACAAACTAGAAATTAAAGAATTCAAACATCTGTTTAAATTGAATAAGTGTTTCTTCAATCAGAAAATGAATAAATCTGGTAGACTTTTACAGCAAAAACTCAAAGGAAATAAACAAAGGGGATTGGTAAGTCACATTACATTTGGCAGATGGCACTATCAACTAGAATTGGGAGAATTCTCAAGAAGGACGTGGCTAATTTCTCTTAAATGATAAATAAATGCTGAATAACCCCAATAACACTAAGGACATATTTTAAACGTTACATTTGCCAGCATCATTTGACTATCACAGCTCTGTTCTGCAGAAAAACAACTCATTTCCAGCAGTGAATAAATCTATTGGCAACCAATAAAACTGAGGTGGGGAGGGGGGAAGGAGAGCCAAGATGGCCCAGATTAGCTCCTTCACAGAAATCTAGTACCCAAGGTAGCCTAACCAAACACAATGTTACCCAACTTTACACATAACAATTCCTAATTTACTGTTCGGTACTGTTTGGGTTCTATTAGAGGGTGATGGCAGAGAGAAGTAAGAGGTCTCACTGTGAGAGGCTCACTACACCACCCCAAATCTAAAGTAAGAACTATAGGAATAATACATGATGATGATGATGATGATGATGATGATGATGATGATGATAAAAAAAAACTCAGATTCACAACGTAGCTAAGTAAGCTTCATACATCTCAACTATCACCTAGAAGCAGTCTCCTCATGGCGGGGTCTCACATGTCTGTGGTATGTATGTAAATAGCAGAACTGAATGTGTGTGTTGTAAAGACTAATATCTTATCACTCACTTTCTCTCAAACAAAATGATGACACTATTTATTTTAAAAGACTATAGACTGGATGAGTTTTAGAGGGGAAAAAACCAAGTACCTGTATAAACAAGGGGAAGATAAAGAGTGGTAGAGACCTAAAAACACAGAAAAATGCCATTAGTATTTATTTATTTTATTTATTTAAAAAAATTATATCCCGCCTTATCCTATGCCGAGGCAAATGCCCAAGGCGGCTTACAACAAAAATTAAAAAACATAGTTTAAAATACAGAAATAAGTTTAAAACAATACATACTTAATTTAAAAACAATAAAATCCACTGGGGGGGGCAACAGTGTGGAGCACAAAAGCAGCATAGCAGAGCATCTTGAGACACAGGAGGCAGACGACAACCCATCACCCAAACGCTAGACGAAACAAAAACGTTTTGAGCCCTCGCCGAAAAGTCATGAGGGAGGGGGTGGTTCTCAGATCCCCTGGCAGGGAGTTCCACAGTTGTGGCGCCACAACAGAGAAGGCTCGCCCACGTGTTGCCACTCCCCTAACTTGTGATAGAGGTGGCACTCGCAGGAGAGCCCCCTCAGATGACCTAAGTATTACAAATTAGTATGTAATTTTCCCCTCTCAAGTCACTGCATCCATTTGTTACCAGTAAAAGAAACCATCATAAATTTGGGTTTGCTGCTTATGGCTGCACAGCAAGTCCTCACTTAAAATTGTTGATAGGTTCTTCTTGGAAACTGCAACTTTAAGCGAAATGACTTATTATGAAACCAATTTTACCATAGGTTAATTGATAAACATAAATGTTCCTATGGCATTTTACCATCAACTTTAAAACGAAACGACTTTAAACCAAACGACTTTAAGTAAGGACTTACTGTACATTTCTCTTTGATTATGCAGTCCCATAAGAACTGCTGTCAGACTCAAGCCGGTGTTCTAACTTAATTTTCTCTGTTTATATTATCTCTTTTTGTATCTGTTTTTAAAGCTATGGAAAGGAGACATATTCTTTAAGTTGCAAGTCCAACAAGTTGCTTTTGTTACCTTTTATGGCATTGACCTGCACTGATCTTCATGTGAGCTATACTAGCAAACACTGTCAGTGTGATCTTATGCATGTCTACTCTGAAGTAAGTCTCATTGAATTCAATGGGACTTACTCCCAGGAAAGAGTGTATAGGATTGCAACCTGTGTCTAGCAAGTGCACCTAACCTATCCTGATAAGCACTCAGCTTTAATGTTATCAATATCTTATGACCAATGCAACATTTTGAATAGTCCCTGATCATCATTATCTCACCCTTCCTCTGGGTTTCTTGTTTGTAAATTAACATGGTACATAGATCCTGCAGCAAGAGGTCAACATCTTGGAGTCAACACGAATTATCAAAGGGCACCCAACATTTTACATAACAAAGCAGACATTCTTGATGCATTTTGAACATAAGAGGACAATGCTACTGAGAATAATTGGGGGGGGGAGGACATGGCAGGCTTCTAAATGCCTCCTCAAAGAAACTCTGATTTGCAAATAATATTTATGAGCTGAACAATCTTCCACTGAAATAAAGGGAACTAACGGGCTTAAGCTTAAGGTTGTGTTCTGATACATGTTGTAGTCATAAATGGTAAATAATGAGGCATTATTTTACTATGTCTTGAATTATATTACATTCTTCTTTCTTTTAATGATACCACTGATATTAATACATTTGCTTGTAAAAAATAATGTGCTTTTTCATGATGATTCATGTAAAGCTTTTTTGAAGTAATAAAATGCAATCCGTTTAAGAGAGAAGGAAAATCCATTTGAAATCTGTGCAGTAAATTAGTAGCTAGGAATGACAGAAAACTTGGTAAAACATTTGAAATGAAATGTGCATAATTATGATTATCTGGGAACAGTACAGTAGATGTCACTGTCATTAAGCAGATGCCATTAAACTGACTGACAAAATAGCAGAAAAAGTTTCCAAGCTCATTACACAGTAGTATCTTTTATAGTCTACACGTTGATTTAAGGAGACCACCAGGTCAAGGGCCTTCCAGAGGACGCTTTCTTTCAGGCAGCAAATATGCAGTTCTTAGCTACTCATTTGTTGCATGAGCTCCAGACAGCTTTCTTTAAGGCAGTATTTCTGTGGTCTGGATATTGCATTTTCCTATTACCTGTATTCTGATTGCAATAGTTGTGTCTTTATTTTATTCCCCAGCTAAGGTCCATTACTATTGGGGTTTCTGGATACAACTTGGTTGCATGATTGTCATGGACCTGTATTTGCTTTTTGCCTGTGCCAGCATGAGCGTTGAGTGATACAACTGTCCCATCGCACTGCTTGGTATGTTTGATTTTGAAATGTTTTAATGGTGTGTATGCCCTTGGTGACTGCATCACTCATCCAGCACTTGCGGGGGGTGGGGGGGTGGGAGTGTAGGTTGCAGAAAGACATTTCCCCTACACATCCACACCACATCAGGAGCCTGTACTTTCTGTTCTGGCTGGCTGCTCTCCTGCTTTGGTAGCTTGGTCCCAGAATACTCGGTCTCTGCCATGAAACATACAGTAGTTGCAAAAATGAGCATGGCTGTGTTCCCTCACAGTAAAGCTAGGGTATTCCTTCTCCTCCAGTGCTCAGATTAGGATAAAGGTGGGGAGGGCCTTAATGAAATCCACAGCCCCCCCCCGACTCTCCCCAATTTCAGCTAAATCATGCCCCCCCCATGTAGCCTTCTAAAAATAGTAGCTACATTCCATGCCCCTGTAATCCAAGCGCCACTTTGGGTGGGGATAGGGATACCACATTACTGGCAGAGAATTGGGACTAGTACATCTATCGTAATAACAAGGATAGATTATATTCATCTGTAATAGTCCTAATTCCCAAAGTTTCCCCCACACACACACCACCCGGTTTGCTTTGAAGCTAGAAAGAAAATGGGAAAAGCAGACCATGATCATACAAATGAGAGAAAGCCCCCACGATGTGTTTTAAGCTCAAAGAAGTGAAACAAAAATCTCCCTTCTCCCCAATTGGCTCTGGAACTCTAAAGAAATAGAAAAACCAGAACAAGGAGGAGGGCTGAACGAACAAGCAGTGCAACAAAGGAAAAAAAAAAAACAACTTATGCTAAACCACAGAGGGAGAAGGTAATGAGGGCTGCAATCCATTCACACTAACCTGGGATTCAGCCCCATTGAAGACAATGGCCTTTGCTTCCAGGTGAAGGTAGGCAGGTCTACAGCCGCAGGCCCGCAGGTCTACGCAGAGAGGTGTACCATACCCTCTTCTTGCACACACTTTTTTTTCTTTCACATTCACACTGAAATCAGAGAAGATGTGACCATGAGATTTGTAGAAGGGTCATGTCTCCATGGAATTGCATGTCTTTGCAAGCAAGGTTCCAGCTTCCATCCTTGGCATCTCCAGGAAATGCAGGGGGAAAAATTCTGCTTCAAACCCTGAATAGCCACTGTTGACAATTCTGACCTAGATGGGCCAGTAATCTGATCCCATGTAAGGCAGTGCCCCATGACATTACCTCTTTAAAAAGTCGTGAGTAGCCTGAGGGGCTGAATGGGAGCAGGGTGGTGATGCTATACCCCAGGACCCCTCCCCCAACTACCCTGCTGCTATCTCACTGACAGCCACTCAGGCTGTCTGCTTCTCTTAGCTCAGCCATGCTGAGCTGCTGCCAAAGCCTTCAGCTGCATAGCTCAGCAGTCATGGCTAGGCAGCTGTCGGGCAACTGCTGCCCAACAGAAGCCTAGAGGGCCACAGTCAGGATGCTGCCCTCTACAGGAAATCAGCCCACGGCTAGGTGAAAAGAGAGGCTGCTCTCCTCCCCCCCCCGCCCCCTCATCCATCCTGTCTCTCATCCATCCTGTCTCTCACATGGGTCTATCTTCAAGAATTGGTGGCAACTTGCCTATGAAACTACAGGCTATAGTTGTCTTCCTCATCAGATGATCTGCTGACAAAAAAGGAGGCAATGTTTGGACAGATATTTCAAGGAAGCCTGCAAGGAAAAAAAGAAAAGGTACTTATTTAATGAGATACTTACTTTCCTGGGGGGAAACATCCTGGAATTATAGACCTAATGAGGGACAATTTGGGAACATGGCACAGGCACATCCTGGGCAAAACGGCTTGTACTGATGCACCCTAAGAGTGGCATTCTCCTTGGAGAATAATAAAACAACAACAGAAATAACTAAGCAAGAAAAACACCATTGCTTTTCTCTGGGCTTAAAAGACAAAGTATTTGAACTGAGCCCTGGCTAAAAAAACCCAAGCACTCACTAGTAACCTGGATGTAGAGGTAAAACATAGCAAAAGGGAGAATATTTTTCCTCATTGTACATGCTGCGCTCCGATGCTTGCCAAAAAATCCCTCTCCTATTTTGACTTTTGTCAACCGGGCCTCTTCCAATTAAAACAAAAAGCCTGATGTTGCCTGAGAGACTCTCTGCAGGCAGCTCATTTCACTCACTTCCAGGAGAGTTCCCATCAATCAGCCTTAGAGTGTCCTCTCGTTTGTGCTGACTCCAGCGAATGCTGAGCCGAGCCTCTGTGATAATAGGCCGCCATCCAGCTATGAGCATGACTCACAGGTGACACATCTCAAACGTCTTTGAAGAGGAACCTAGGATGAAGAATAGTGCAGCTAACCGAATCTATTCTTGGCGGAACTCCTCAATGGCAGGCTCGGACACACGTCCTGATGCGAAGCTCATTGCTTGGAAGTAAATCCTACTAAAATCTCTGGGACTTAATTCTAAGTAGTACATAAGTATGTAGTATAAGTGTGTAAACCTGTCAAAGACAGAAACACCTACCAACACAATCCTAACCAACTTTCCAGCGCCAGTGCAGCCGCAATGCAGCCCTGAGGTAAGGGAACAAACGTTCCCTCACCTTGAAGAGGCCTCCATGACTGGCCCTGCACTACAAAATGCAGTGTGCGCCTTGTTGACATGGCTACACCGGCACTGGAATGTTGGTTAGGATTGCGCTGTAACTCTCATACAAAGCACATTAGATACTTAAGGCAAATCTAGTTATTGTGCTTTCCTCTTTATAAAACTCAATGTATAATTAAAAAACTTGGTTCCATGTATATTTTGCTGCATTTTACAAACTCGAATACTATACTGTATACCTATAATAAACACATTGTTCCCACTCTTTAAGTTGGATTGCCTCTACTTTGTGTTTATCAATGGCCCAGTCCTATCCAGGCCTTCCACTGATAGAGCTTGCCAATTGTGTGTGTGTGTGTGTGTGTGTGTGTGTGTGTGTGTGTGTGTGTGTGTGTGTGTGTGTGTGTGTGTGTGTGTGTGCGCCAACTGTCAACATTCTGTCCCAGTCTCCCAATATTTCATGACATTCTAGTGTGCCCAAGACAGAGACCCAAGGATAGCCTTATGCAGATTCAGCAACCTTGATTCTCCATAGCTAGGGTGACCAGGATCAGAGAGCAGATTTAGAGCCCAGTCCTAAACCGCTGAACCATGAGCTGTCGATCGAAAGGTCGGCAGTTTGAATCCGCGACGGGGTGAGCTCTCGTTGCTTGGCCAGCTCCTGCCAACCTAGCAGTTCCAAAGCATGTTAATGTGAGTAGATAAATAGGTACCGCTTGCGGGAAGGTAAACAGCGCTCCGTGTTCCAGCTGCATGCTACGCGCTGTGGCAAGGAGAGTCATGCTGGCCACATGACCACGGAGGCGTCTTCGGACAACGCTGGCTCTTCGGCTTTGAAATGGGGATGAGCACCACACCCTAGAGTCGGACACGACTGGACTTAATTGTCAGGGGTCACCTTTACCTTTACCTTACCTATCCCCTGCCACACTATAGCATGCAGCTGCTCCAAAAAGGCACATGCTATGGTGGGGGGATGACCTGAAGGCAAATGGGAGGTATGCGTGACTGCCACCAGATCCACCCCCTCTCCCCCTGACCTGTCCCCTGATTCCTTTCCCAATGTACCCTATTACTCTCCTCCCCAACTACAAACCACCCTCGCACTGGAGCAGGTTATGGACTGTGACAGAAGGCCACTGTTGCTGCTGCCGCTTTGCGGTGGCGGCTTGAAAATGGTGCCAGCAGCGCACTCTGCAATTGGACGATTGGATTGGCCCATTAGCACTCATTCCAATGATGTCTCCAAGTGTGCTCCTCTATTTTCCTCCCTATAATGAGTAGTTGCCACTCCTATGGTTAAAGTAAAGTATTTGGGGACACTCTTAGGACATTCATACTTGGCACGGGCATCCTTCCCTGTGCAGAGACACACTGCATCCCTCGAGGTTTTTGCAATATAAAAGCCTTTCTCCCCACATATACACCAACAGAATCCCAACATTATGATGCACATTTTGCTAGTACAGAGATTTTCTTAAGTATAAAACTACTACAACAGTAATGTTCATCTGAAAAGTTAAGTCTCATGTTTTAGTTTCCTAACATATTGCCACATGTCTCTTGCATCCAGACAGGGATAAGGAGTAAGGAGTAAATACAGAACTAGATCACTAGGCACTTGCGGTAAGTTTCAAATTAGTGACCCAAATACTAATCTGTAGAATTGTGCTTCAAATCCTTGCTAGTTTATAAGCTTATTTTCACAAAATTAACAAACAGAAATTGGCACCAAACGTCATCCATTTTTTTCTGAGTCAATAGCAGTAAACCCACGAGCCAAAACAAAGCAGTTCCACATTATAAAATAGGAAAGCATCCCTTGGAGACTAAGAAAACCCATAAAAGGTAGTAAATGAAACTCTGCTTTTGCTGTATTTTAAATTCCTTGGATTAATGTTGACCCCCATTTATTGACAGCCAACAGAGAAATGGAGGAATATTATTTGGAAACACATTTGGAGAGCTTAGCAGCGTTGAAGCAGCATTAATTATATTCCTTTTTTGTAAGGAGAGCTTTTCACCTTTTCTTGGAGTCTGTAACTTTCTGGCATTGTCCCAACTATAATCCACTAGAACTACATAACCAAGTGTTTAAAAGAGTTCAGTCAAAGTTTCTGAAAATCACTCCCATCAGGTCTTGTCAAGCATGAGTATGTAAAATGTTAGAATTATGAACTCCACACAATATAAACCATCAAAGGAACAGGAGGGCGGATCTGTATTGCATCATAGGCTTCATAAGCACCAATGTCTTCTCCATGATGCATGAAGGCACACAAGCACATGTGTGAAGGTGATGATGGCTATTCACACCATCATGTCTTGCGTGCATTATGTCATGTGTGAATTTGTACATGAAGTGTATGTACATTTATTTTAAAATTGAACTCAGGGGTTGGACCCTTCAGATCTAGGGTACAGTCTGTGCAAACTGTTGTATGAATAACTGTGACTGCAATCCTATGCACACTCACCTGGGAGTAAGTGCCATTGAATTCAATGGGAGTTACTGGGTAGACATGCATAGAATTGCATTGTGTATGTGAATACAGATTGTCTACTTTATAGTCTACAGTGCCTACTGTACACAGCTTTTACATGTGTACAATGTAATTTGAAAATAGTCCTTTAGATGCAGTTATTTCTGGTAATAATTTATAGAAGTGACTGAGAAGTATTTTTAGAAACCATTGCACTTAACCCTTTCACATGTCCCTCGGTCCAGTTGAGAGCACACTGTACGTACAAACAAAATGCAGAGTTTGATGTGTAAAATGAAGGTGTAAATCCCACCATAAGCCTAGAAAGGGTGGAAGTTGAAGTCAAACTTGCATTTTCCAAATCTTAAAAGTTAACTGAAGAGGAAAAAATGTTCCTTCTAAAAAGGCAATGTCAATGTACAAAAAGAACAGCAATTTATAGAATTACTTATAAAAGCCAAGAATGTGACAACTCAGAAAATGGTAAAGTACAATCTTTATGCAGAATAAAATTACTAAAATAATAAAATATATCTTCTGTCAGCTAATATTTAAGGCATTTGCCAAGCATGAACTAAAGCCATCTCATCTGTACTCTGAACATAGTCCTTGGCAGACTCTTATGCATTATAAATTATGCTGCACTTGTAATGATGGATTTCTACTCGCTTATCTTTGAAGAGATGCTGATTTTCATTTACTTACCAGAAAAATACATACAGGGCAAAGTATCGGACAGTGGGCCCAGATATTGAAAGCGTCCTTGGGGGAACACAATGCACCCATATACAGTAACTATAGTTACACAGTAGTTCTAGAAAGTGTGATCTCCGTTTCACAGGTGAAGTGCAAACGGACATTGCGACTCCCGTCTCCCACAACAGTTTTGTTGATTGTGGTCTGTTGACTTTGTCCCATAAAACTCAGTAGGATAGCAACTGAGAATAACAGCCTGACCCTGCCTAAGGATCCGCGTCCCGGGCCACTCCAGCGCATCCTGGGGACACCTCAGGAGAATCCCCCAGTGTTGGGTTGCAAGGCCCCAATGGGCCTCCTTGGATCTATGTCGGCTCTTGAGCCAATGTACATCCTGGATGGTGGGGTAAGGGCGGCTCAGGCCGGGAGAGGGCTGGGGATATCGGCGGAGCTCGCCACCAATATCCTTGCCCCTCCTGGTCAATGGCTGCCCTCACCTCGCCACCCGGTCCGCCCTCCTCCCGCCCCTGCACCAGCCGGTGCAAATCTCACCTGCTCTGACGGCTGCAGAGTTGGTCCAGAGGTGGAGCAAGCGCAAGGGCTGCTGGGCTGCTCGCCTGCAGCCCTTACTCCTCGGGTGCCAAAAACGTGTTTTACGGTGCGTTTACGTCACCCAGCGCCTGAAGAACATGTGCTCCGCAAGCACAAAGTTAGGTAGGATCGTGCCATAAACCCACTCTTTCTGTCGAGACACACTTGGGCTTCCATTTCTTTGTCACACTGTAGTGGGTCAATGGTATGAAACCCAGATAATGGCATATATAAATATTATGGCAATTGGGCAGTAGTTAAATATTTTCTAAACATAAGACAATAATAAGATCCCTACTGATCCTTTCATAGTTCAGCAACCCTGTTTCCCGCACTGTCCAACTCAAAGGCCCTGAGAAGTCCGCAAGCAGGATATGGAGACTATATCCTCTCTTGCTATTTTTCCCCCAGCAGCTGTATTCAGAGACATGCTGCTCTTAACTTGGAGATTAGCATACAACAACAACATCATGACTAGTTGCCATTGATGGACTTGTCCTCCATTCATTTGTCTAATCTTTTAAAGTCAGCTGAACTAGTGACTATCACCATATCTGGTGGCGCCGAGTTCCTTAAATTATCCCCTGTGTAAAAAATATTTCCTTTTGTTAGTCCTAAACCCCCTGCCAGCCAGTTTCATTGCATGGTCCTCCTGGGTTCTAGTCTTCTGGGAAAAATGTCTCAGAGCCCAATCCTATGCTGGCCTTTGCCGGCGGAACTGGGCTCCGCACTGTCGCAAACATGCGATAAATCATGTTGTGACAGAGGCTTATCCCTCTGTCACAATCCAGAGGCTTATCCCGCCTGTGTGGCCGCCAGCGCCAGCAGGCCTCCACCGGTGAAGGAGCTACACCCGCCAGAGGCAGGTAAGCTCTCCACCAGCCAGCAGGGAGGCAAGTGGAGGGGGGTGGGGAGGAGGCATTCTGGGGTGGGGAGAGGATGGGGAGGAGGGCGGATCAGGCCTAAGAGAGGGGCAGGCTCAGCGGAGGAGGCCTCTACCGAATCCTATCCCACGTCCCATGCCTGAATGTCCGACATGGGGTTTCCCGGAGCTGCAGCAACCATTTTGCTGACGCACCTCCGAGCAGCACATAGAGGCTGCTGGGGTTTGACACAGAGGAAGGGGATGAACATTCCCTCGAGGAGACCTCCAGCCTCACGCTGGATGCAGCGGAGCCTGCCCTGGTGCCGCTGCCTCCAAGTGCTGGGCCTTGAATAGGATTGGGCTGTCAGAGAAGTACCAGCATGAAGCCTGCTTAGATACTATTTCCTCTGGCCTAGGTACCTGCTTTATATTGACCCACATGAGGGAAAAACATACACTTACACTTACCTTCAGCTGGGATAGTGAGGCAATTTTCATCAATTTTGCCCAGAGGGTGAATCCCCTACCCCAATGCTGTATCTTTGAAAAAGACATTGAATGCTCTAATCATAGAACTGTATGGCCCTCAGAGCAGACAATACAGGTGGGCCCCCATATCCGCTGGGGATATGTTCCAGGCCCCTCCGTGGATACTTGAAACCGTGGATAAGAGCGAACACCCCCTCCATGGTTTCCTGAGGCCCCCCCCACCTTGCCTCCCCTGCAGGCAGACATGCTTCCCCCCCCCCCCCGCTCTTATTTTTCTTTCAGCAAGCTTTGTTTCTTCCTTAAAGCAAACAGAGAAGCAGCCTCCATTGCAGGCAAGTAGAACAAGACTAAGTCCTAGAGAGGCTCTGCAAGGTTTCTGTTAACCTTGCAGAGCCTCTCTAGGACTTAGTCTCATTCTACTTGCCTGCAGTAAGCAGCCAGAGGCTGCTTCTCCTGTTTCTTTAATGAAGAAATGAAGCTTACTGGGAAAAAAGTAAAAGCCTGGGGGGGGGGGTCCCCACGATCTGTGGATAACTGAAACCGTGGATAGCGAATCAGTGGATATGGGGGCCCACCTGTACTGAACTAGATGGACCATTGATCAGATTCAGGATAGGGGCAGTTTCTTATGTATTTATTTACTCTACTTACCGGCATATTCTGCTTTTCTCCCCGAAGGGCACCCAAAGCGGCTTACAACATAAAACCACATTTAAAACAGTAAATTTAAACATTAAAATATCCTTAAACATTAAAACAACCTTAAAAAAATACAATAAAGCACAAAACCCAGCAGCACTTTTAAGTAAGGGCAAAGCCTGTAAAATCTAATCAGCATAAAATCCAGATGTCCAGTGTTAAAAAGCCATAGAAGGCTAATCTGAAAAGAAACATCTTTAGACCCCACCAGAAGACCTCTAAGGAGGAAGCAGTTAATAAGCTGAGAAGGATGGAATTCCATAAGACTGGTGCCACTACTGAGAAGGCCCTATTCTTGCCGCAGCTCCTCCCACCTACATAGGCGATGGCACCTGTAAAAGGGACTTGTCTGATGACTGGGAGACAAGTCAAATTATACAGAAGAAGGCAGTCTCTCAAATACCCTGACCCCAAACAGTATAGGACTTATGTTCATCAGAGATTCCTGACACAGCCCACATTACAGGGCATGGGGAAATCATTGAATTCCATCACCAGTATTTATTTATTTATTTATTTATTTATTTACAATATTTTTATCCCGACTTTCTCCCCAAAAGGGACCCAAGGCAGCTTACAAAACAGGAAAGCACAATTACAAAAAACAACCACCTTTAAAAGCAATAAAACAGTTAATTTTATTGTACCAGAAAACACCTTGAGCCCTGACTGACTGGACAAAGAGAAAAGTGGAATGCTAGGAATAGGAACAGTTGCAAGAAGGATCAGCTGTACAAACTGATCAAGAATAGATAATATATAGACATACAGTATATCTTTCTGAGTGTAGAAATGAAGTATACCTCTAAATGTAATGTAGGAAAAATCTGTGCCCAAGACAGGAACCATTTGAGAAATACTTTCCTATGCTCTAAGTATCTATTAAATAATAATGAAATGGCCTTTAAGTACTAGGTATGCAAGCCAAAGGCACAAATGTCTTTATTCCAAAAACAAGTGTGGCTGCTTGCCCAATACTAATAATGACATTATATTCAAAACTTTTAAAATACACTTTTGTTTTTGCAGTGTGCAGCCCAATCGTATGCACGTTTAATGGTGAATTCTGCTGTCTGCAATGATGCTTACTCCCAGACTGGGAGCCTTCATCACTGGGAAGGACTGGGGCCTTCATCACAAATATATCCAACAGTGGGCCTTTGAATTTGAATCTTCCGTCAATCAAACAATCTCCCCCCATTTATTGAAATCTGGAAGGAAACCCAGTTGAAAGCACCTTTTGACTTACCGGTAAGTGGTTTAGAGCAGACATTCCCAGAATAAGTTAAAGCAGGTAGGTTTAGACTGTTTGGGATTTCTATTCTCACTGTGTGACGTGAAGTCATAGCTAGACCTTGCCATGACCTGAAGCAGTAATTCCGAAGGTGGTGCCATTTTCTGTTTCCATCTTCCACCTCTGTGAATTAATGTTCAAAAAATTGAGCTCCAGTAGAGAGGAAGGAGTGTCATTTTCATTCTACTTTTCCAGGTCAGCCCCAATGGAAACATTAATTGTAGCAGCCATTACAAATTGGCCCACATTGTGGATTGACCATCTTGTGGCCCAGTTCTATAGAGGACCTTTGGCAGTAGGTGTCCCGATCCGAGGCTGTAAATCCTCTAACAGCGGCGCAACTGTCATGGCCACCATCGTGTGTGTCGGAGTCACCAGCAGAAATGGCCGGAGGCTCAGCATGCCAACCACACATGGACCCAAGAAGGTAAGGTGCCAGCGGGGGTGGATTGTGGGTGGTTTGGGGTGGGGTGGGGGAAGGGCAGGGGGCTGTAGGGGGTGGATCCTGGCAACAGCAGCATGCATTGGGATGCTAACCCTGTTTTTCCAACCTGACCTGCCTCTCCTCAAACGTACGCCAGCAAAATAGCTGGTGTAGGTCCAAGGAGACCCATTGACAGCCAGGCAGCCCATGGAGAAGTTAAAAAAAACTTTTCTTATCCAGGCTGTCTGGTCACAACGCCACCGCCACCACCGCCACCACCACCACCGCATGCAGTGGCTGCATGGGGGAAGATGGTGGGGGTCTTGGTTGGGCTCTTGGTTGGAGGGCTCTGCCAACGGAAAAGGAGATTGCTGATAATACTAAGCATCTGTACAGTGTTTTTTGAGCATTCAAAGTAGTCCGTCTTTACATTAGGAGACTAATCCTCCCAACAGCCCTATAGGTCAATAGTCTTATCTCCACATTACAGATAGTGCTGCTACAACAGTGGCTGGCTTAAGTTCAGCTTGAAGTAAGCTTTGAACTTTGAATGTCCTGATACATTCTTAGCCACTCTTCTGACCCAGCAAAGAGTGCAAGAGTGACCAAGATGTACTTGCACATCTACAGTAATGGTGCCCTTAGTCCTGGTTCAATTATAAATGAGACATGCCCCTTAAGTAGACAGGTGCCATTTCACCAAAGGCACTGTGCCCACATAGACTGTGAAAAACCTGCTGTGCAAATCAGTCTGCACCGGCTCCAAAGTAATCAGCCTTGAACATGAACAAACTGAACACGGACTGCACGTGCTGCAAAAGTGCAGCAGAGATATGCAAAGTAAGCACAATGCCGACAGGTCACTGCTCCAGCCTGATGCTCCAAGAGAGAGAATTGTCCTACCCCCCCCCCCCATGGGGCAGAGACGGGGCAGAGCTACAAAGAGCCCCCCAATAGACAGACTATTTTTGTGATCCTTCCATTGCATCAAATAAAAGGTTGCAAATAGTCAGGCTTGGAATGAGAAGTACACTTTAGAAAACGCAAATATTGTTACTTGTGAAGACTTCCTTCTTTGGTTCCTGAATATATTATGTTCCAAAAGTAAAATTAGAAAGAAAAACAAACACCTAGATGGCTTAGAAAGATGACACTATGTTTTGTGTCTATAACCCAAAGACACCTTGTTTTTAGTTTATTTTTTAATGGCAGGTATTGTCTCCAAGAATATGGATATCTTTAAATATGCATCTGACCCCAAAGGAGGTTTGGGACAGCAATGCTGCATTATCTGTTCATAACAGAACTGAAATATAACAACCCAGAGCTTTTCTGCGGAGGCAAAAACAATAGACCAGATTTAAGAGTGCTGCAATATAATTAATACAAAATAATTCCAAAGGAAAGGAGCTGGCAAGCAACCTGCCAAGAAAACATGGACAATGGGAGCCTGAAGGAACTGCTGCTTCATTTGAGTCACTAAATCTGAATTACAGAAACTCAGCAGTTAGCCAAAGGGAAATTAAGGAAATTAATTTGCGGTTGGGTTGTGTGTGTGTGTGTGTGTGTGTGTGTGTGTGTGTGTGTGTGTGTGTGTGTGTGTGTGTGTGTGTGTGTGTAATTTGACTAAGGAGCTTTATGTTTTCACAGATGAGGTATTCAGACATGAAAAAGTATTGCTTGTACAGGATGTCCTAAGAGTTGGACGTTACCTAATTAAATGAGGTGTCATCTAGTCAGTGCAGAGAAATATTGGATGGTCCTCACCAGCAGATGTGCAGTTTTTTTTGGCACACTCTGCAAGATGATGAGGCCATGGAAGAACGTGCCGACGGAAACTGCGGCTCTGTACCTAACTGGGAAAGGTCTACCACCACAACCTTACAGTCGTACATAATCAAGGGGGCAGTAAGGATCCTTCCACTCTGTAACTAGCATCACTGAATTCAGAGGGCCATTCCAGAGACATCAGAACATAAGAAAGCCCTGCTGGAACAAGTAGAAGACCCATCTAATCCAGCATCCTTTTCACACAGGGGTCCACCTGCTCCCTCTTACAACCCCATGTGTAGGGCAGAAAGGCATTCTTGCCCACCTGGGGTCGGCCCACCCATGCTGCCAACTGAAAAGTTCACATCAAATGGGGGAGTAGCAAACTGATGAGGACCCCACACCCCACATATGCCCACTACCGCCCTCCAGCCCTCTCCCCACTGAGCCGCTTCAGTTGGCTGTCCGATCGTCTTCCTGCTCACTTTTAGCAAGAGGGATGACGACTGAGTCAACAGCAGCCCACCTCTTCTTCCAGTGGCAATGAAGGGAAAAAGAAAGACGCTTCCACTTCCACCCATTGCTGCTTCCTCGTCCACACCCAGCTTTCTAGGGAAGCAGCCAGGAGTGGCCCAGGAGAGGAAGACATTGTGATCCAGAGCCCTTACCTGGAGCTCTAGAATTTTCCTTCTTTCATGCCTATTTCAATAAACAGGTTGAGTGGAGCATGATGGGAGCTCCCAATCCTGCAGTGGGTCCGTTTAAGCATGTTTATAGATATTCTAAGTTGACCAAGCCAAAGTACTCAAGTTGGGACAATGCTAAGTAAAATTACTAAGTAATTAACAGGCCTTGCCCCTATGCCTTTAACATTAAGAACACACATATAAATAAAACAGGCAACGCTTTTACCATCACTATAATCTCAAAAAACAATTCAACCCTTCAGCTACTAGATTTCTAACTCTCAGGCTATTATTAGAGGCAAAGGAGCAGGGCCAGTTGAAACTCTAGTTCATCATTTTGTCTCCCGCAGTGGTCAATTGCATTCCCCCAGGAAGTTCATAAGCAAGACATGGTAACCTGTTGCTTGACCCTGGTATCCTGAAATTCAGAAACATTTTGCATATGAATAACAGAGGTTCTGTTAACTATCATGGCTAATAGCTGTTGAAAGGCATGTCCTCCCTAAACGTGCCGAATCCCTTTCGAAAGTCACCCAAGGTTCAAACCAGACATTGTGAAGCACTGTAGCACACTTGTAGCAGCTGGATGAATCCCATAGATCAGGAACATGGCATGGGGGTGGGGGGGTTGCAGGCTAACTCTGCCCCACCACTGTCCCAATCTAGCTCAGCATTCTCCTGGGGGGAAAAAGCTCCCACTGGTGCCAGAGTTTTTTTAAAATGGTGATTAGCAGCAGTGGGCACAATGCCAGTACCAGTTTGCTGGTGGACCTGGGTCAAAGCCTTGCATTGGGGTTCCCATGGTACCCTCCATCTGCTCCCTATTGTGCATTGGGTGCTATGACTACCATCGGTACTGAGGGTTCAGAGGTTGCCCCAGCCAAGTGGGCCCTTTGATAGGCATTTGCCCTCAACCACTGACCAACCTCTGTTGCCACTTCTGCCAATTCACACCAGAACCATGGTGTGGCAGAGACCATATTGTGGTCGCAATATTGGGACCATATTGTGGTCCCAATATGCAAGGAGCCCAACCCAGCTACTATTTACTGAATAAAATTCAGCCCCAATACAGGTAGTCCTCACTTACCGTCGTTTCGTTTTAACATTGTTGCTGAAGCTGCGTCTGCTTCTAGGTCGCGACCCACTTCCTAGTCTTATTCTCACCCCAGAATGCCTTGCAAGGCCTAGGAAGTAGGTCACGGTTCCAGAAGAGGCTTCTGCAGCCTGCCAGAGCCCCCTGGATCATCACTGAGTCACCAGTAAGCATTTGTTTTATTATACGTTTTCACTTAACGTCGCAGTTTCAAGGAACCTATCTGCGACGTTAAGTGAGGGCTTCCTGTACTTAACATAATGTCTTGTGTGACCACAACATGGCCATCAATACAGGAAATAAATACCATGAATTCATTGTTCACTGTAGGAAGAAACGCCTTATTTTCTTTGTACTTGGACCAACTTTGTCCTGCTATCCATCAGTTTTATTGGATGCTATTAAGAGAGAGAGAGAGAGAATTACAGTATTTCTCTCTGTGTGTACTTGCCACATCGTTCACAATTTCATAAAGCACTGTCACAGTCTTCCATACCCTGATTTAGTATTTGTAGAAAAATATCATCTCTGTTTCTTCTCAGATTGACTCATCATCTGAACCAAGCCAACACTTCTGCACAGGCTGTGCTGCCGAACAAGATTCACACGTTATTTGAACTGATTCCTGACTTCCACCATGGACTTCTAAATGATGATGATGATGATAATAATGAAGAAGGAGAAGAAATGGATTCTGATAAATACAAAGGTCCATTCATTGACAGTTGATTCAAGTTCTTAATGACTATGGGGAAGGAGGATCAAGCCTCTCTAGGAATGTGCTCTTTGGGACAGATATGCAGGAACTTCAAAATACTGCACAATCCTAACTGGGCTTTACAACAGCAGAACAGCGGGAGTGCAAGTAAGCCGGCATGGTGGGCAGCAGTGGCGTCTCCTGCCCGTTCGGCTTCGCTGCGCAGAATGGCTCCGACAGCGAGGGGGCGGGGCCTCCTCACTCCGGTTCGTGAACGCGGTAGTAGGTCGGGGTGCGACTTACTGTCGAGCCCCTACCGCAGGAACGCCACTGGTGGGCAGGCAATGGGAGGAATGGGGTGGGGAGGGGGAATGGGAGAGTGTCTGGGTGGGGAGGAGGTGGGCGGGAAGTGGAGCAGGGGAAGGAGGGGTGGATCCTAGCAGCATTGGTGTGCTCTGGGATCCTCTCCCCATTCCTCTCCCCTTCCTTCTTCCTTACTCTCCTTGGACTTGTGCCAGCAAAATGGCTGGTGCAGATCCAAGGAGAACCATTGGGGCAGTGGAGGCTTGCCCTGAGGTAAGGGAGCAAATGTTCCCTTACCGAAGGGAAGGTAGAGGCCTCTGGGACAACCCCTTCTTAACCTTCTTAACCTACTACTCCGCTTGTATAGCATTCATTGTGGAAACTTCCTTGAAAAAGTTCACTAATCTTTTCATGAGTTTATATTTTTGGCGTCTCCTCCCCACAAATTCTTCAAATGTTGCCTGAAAAGGTGCTCATAAATTCATTTCAAATGTTGCTTTAGGTATTCCAAATATGTTTCCTCCTGCAAGAACAACCTTAACGTGCTTTGTCCTATATTCTACGTGGGGTGGATTCTGTCTTTGGAAACTGCTGCACTTCAGGGTGAGCTATATCTTCCTGCCCTTTGTTAGGGTGATCCATATCTAAAAAATGTTCAGTAGGGAAACCATCCCAGTTACCCTGGATTATGAGTCTATATTCCTAATAGCCCAATCCTATTGAGGATTATGTCATGCGGAACCCATTACGACTGAGGAAGTGAGTTCCGCTGTTATAAAAAGGCTGCCGACGGAGCTCAGAGTGCTCTGTCAGCATCATTCTGTGCACACTGCTGCAAGATGCAGCAGCGCTGCAACTCTTCCACCGGACCCCACCGCACCCGCCAGACCAGGTAAGGCAGCAGTGGGGGTGAGGGGGCAAAACTGGGTGAGGAGCAAGAAGGGTGGGGAGGCAGCAGGAGGGGGTGGATCCAGTGGCAATGATGCACGCCGGATTCTATCCCCTCCATTTGTAGGTTCCCCACCCCTTTCTTCTCCTTGGACTTGTGCCAGCTAAAGAGCTGGTGCAGATCCAAGGAGACCCATTGGCAAGTGGGAGGCTTACAGTGGGGTAAGAGGAAATAATTCTCATTTCGCACGACTGCATCAGCAGGGGGAGGATAGGATTGGGCTCTAGATCCATGTCCACCCTCTATCACCTCTCTAAAGAGCAAGTTTCCAGGTTGCCTGCATGGAAGGTGGGATAGACAGGCAGATGAAATAATGGTATGTGGGTGTGCGTACATAAAAGTGGGTAGGAGAAGATGTATCATCTTCTGATGCCACAGAAGATTTAATGGTACCGGGAGAATGTCCAGGTTACAAGCTTGTAATGCAAGGTCTGCATTAGTTTTAGGGCTTGTTAGAAGATTTTCCAGGTATGGAAACCGGCATAAAATATATCATTTAGAAAACTCATTATTTTCAGTGATTGGCTTTTGGTGAAAAATAAATTGAATAAGCAAAAAGCATAAAAAAGAAAAGTCTTCAAGAAACATAATACACACCGCTCACTTCTGCTAGTGTGTGTGTGTGTGTGGGGGGGGAACGGAAACAACAATTTACAATGTAATTCCCTAACCACGTTTACTTCCTATACTAAATGGCTCCTCCAGCTGTTCATACGAATTTGTGATATAACTTTACAGAAATTGTTGCGCAAGAGAACCACACAGCTCTTCAAAGGCAGTGGAAAGTTTTCACTGACAATACGGAAACGCAGAACTAATAAAGAAATGCCAGCAAGTCTAAAATGATATTTCCATAATGAAAAACTATAACTCCCAGTCCCTGTGCTCACAACAATGTAGTGAAAACTTAGCAACAACAGATACTGTTCTGCCAGACCTGATGGGTGGTAAGTCTTTATTTGAGTTATGGCCGAGTTTAATGGTTAGGAGGGTGGAATGTTGGATGTAGGTCACTTGGATAGAACAAACTCTATAGCTATGATCCAAAACTGTACGCACTCTCCAAGGCACACACACAGATCCAGCATGCAGGGGCTACTCTGTTCAATTCAATGGTGGAGCAGGTTAGCACATGTTGAGAGATGTATGCATGAAGCTGACCCTTTCCAAGAGGGGGAGGAGAGAAAGAAATTCTTTGGAATGAAACTATGTCTGATAAGTCATATGGAACAGTTCACTCTGCAAATTCTTCCACCTGATCATGTACATGGCCTTTTCTGTTGTGGCACTTCATCTCTGGAACTCCCTTCCTGGGGAAATTTGCCTTGCACCATTGTTACGGTCAATGAGCCAATAGGCAAAGACCCCTGAGGCTTCTCAGATTTATGCCAGCTAGTTAATGTAGTTCTGAGGAGACCCATTGGCAGCCAGGCAGCTTATGGGGAGGTAAGTAAAAAAGATCTTTACTTACCTCTCTCAGGCCGCCTGGTTGGCCGGCCACTCCCACCATAGCACGCAGCACGCGCTCCATCAATGACATTGTATACTATGGGCTGGCGGGGGATAGGATTGGGCTGTTAGATATCATAATGATGCCACATGACATAGATGGTTCATTTATGTGTCATTAATGCATTAAAAAAAGGTTTCATTGTTGGCTTCACTATACACTAAACCACGCCAAGAACTTTCGAAATGATTTGCTGTAGCCCCAACAAACAATGTAGTTGCCTGGGGTTCTGAACCACAAAGGCGAGTCACCCAATTCTGAAGCCAGATCTGCTCTCTTAGCAATATGCCCTTCCTCCCCTTCCTACACATGAACTGTGAAAAGTTCTACTGAGGCCAGAGATACTGCTCCTGAAAAAGGGGGGGGGGGTGCAGCCAGAAGAAAACGGCTTCCTTTCTTTCTCCAGATGCATGGTTTGAATCTGCAGCAATATCTTAAGCCAGGAAAATATGTCATGGCTAAAAAGCATGTGAGGAAGCTGATCAAGCAGGAACCATATATGTGGCACGGAAACACAAGGTAGGGATAAAGCAGGGGCTCCAGTAGGGTTTGCACAGAGATTTCTGAAAAAAAAATATTCATTGCAAATGTCACGTTTTCTCCCAAGAAGAAACATTTGAGAATTTTCAAGGGAAGCCAAATGAGTTTCTATAAGACAAGCAAAGCATCTTAAGGGATTTCTGCACATTCCTAAATTGTCTGTATTAGTGTGCATGTCCTGCGTGTGTTAGGGTGTAGGCAAAGTCAAGATTCTGACAAGTGGGTCAGAGGCCCTGATCCTGAGACCCTTTTGAGTGGCACTGGACTTATTTTGTATAATTTATTCTGTAGGTTTTTCTATGTTGCATCATTGATTCTACTTTTGCTAGCTATGGGGAGTTTGTTTTTGTTTTCAGTGGAATGTGAATACTGACTTTTTCTGAATGTGATGCTTTTTGATTTGTGCATGCTTACATTTATGGGGTTATTTGTTACATACATATAGCATGGGGGTTACTTGTTGTATACATATGGTCATGTAAAAATAAAATAAAATGCAAAAAGACACACACAGCTGCTAGCGAGGACTGGACTTTCCTGAGGCAAGAATGCAGATAGACTGAGGGAACTGGAGATTAATGGAACTGGAACTGGAGAATAAATGGAGATTTTTACATGTGAATTGATATGTGATTTTCTGACCACATGCGTAAAGAACAACTATAAAAGGTATTTTGTCAATGTGTTTCATCTATGGATGTCTGATTCAGACAAAAAAGGCAGAACATAAGCTAAATAATAAAATAACATAAATTAAAAAGAAGTCTATTCTTTTTCATGATGGAACCAGGAATGGGGTACAAACAGCCCACAGACATATATTTCTTGCTATAACCCCTGCTAAAACAATTTATCTAAGAAGTTATGTAGATCTGGAATATATCTGTCAGGCAGATTTTTTTTTTTAAAGAACAGACGAACAGTGCAGTCCTATGCATGTCTACTCAGAAGTAAGCCCCATTGAGTTCAATGGAACACTGGGCCCAATCTTGACCTTCTTCCCTGATGCAGTGGCGTCGAAAATGGGCACACTGTATCCAGCAAGAGGATAGATTGGGGGCTTCGCCTCCTGCTCTGCAATGGGTCTCCATGGCCCTGCACCAGCTCTGTAGCTGGCACAAGTCTGAGGAGAAGAAAGGGGCGAGAAGGCTGCAAAATGAGGAGATAGGATCAGGTGCACACCATCACTACTAGATTCGACCCTCCCGTGGCCTCCCCTACCGCGTTTCTCCCCTCTCCCTGCCCAGTTTTGCTCCCACCCCCACCACCGCTGCCTTACCTGCTCCAGCGGGTGCAGCAGAAACCAGCCACAGCCATGGAGCACTGCCTCCCAAAATGGCCTTGACGGAGAGCTCCGCACACAATCGGCGGCCATTTTGTGACAGTGGAAGAATGTTCCACTGTTGCAAAGCACTCTAGCTGGCAGCCCAGTCCTGGATAGGATTGGGCTGACACTCTCAGATAAGTGTGTATAGGAGTGCAGCCTAAGTCACGGGCATGTAATGGTGAGGCTGTGAAATCATGAAAGGCTTTTGGAAGAAGAAAGAGGACAACCCTGGTACCCCAATACCAGAGTATTCCATGGAGTTGTCATTGCAATGATACATGAGAGAATCGAGCAAGCATAGAGACAAAGGAAGGTTTAAATGTGGACAGATTTGAAAACAAATGCTTGATGAGGCTCATTTGTAAATGTCAAAGGAATAGATGGAGCAGTGAGTAAAATCAGCAAGAGAAGTGAGGCAGAGGTTTCTGAATGCTACACGGGAAAAAAGGATTTTTCCGTTGTTGGGCTGCGTGGTTAAGATGGAGGAACAAGGGAATCTGTGATGGAAGCAGTCTCTTTTGGCTATAGATGGGACTCATGCTAAGAGCAAAGGCACAGACTCAATTCTTGGCTATAGAGAAGTACGAAAGAAATACCTATTCACCATGAAGACATGATTTACTTCCACACTAATAATAAACCACAACTGGGCTTTATGTTGTGTAGGGCACAGTTAGTGAGTTCTGTGTGTTGTCAAGATGTGAAGTTGTTGGTATTTCCATCACAAATTGTATGGTGATATTATTTTGCTATGTACAGCTTACATCTATCTGCTGTGTCATAGACAATTGAAGCGTTCATTATTATTATTTTGTCCTGAGCACATGGTCTATGTTGCCATAGAGGCAGGTTGTTTCTGAGGAAGAAACAAAGTTTAATTATTCTAAGTGGAAACCTGTTCTTCCCTATGTTTTCAACTTGATTTAAAAGTGCTGCACAGCCTGAGCCCATGCATATTTTTACTTAGAAGTAAATCCCAGTGAGTTCAAGGGGACTTAGTTCATAGTAAGTTCACTTAGGATTGCCTGTGATCTCTACTACTGTGCAGTCTAGAGTTTAGATGGAAAACTAAAATATACACTTCCATGCTTCCTTGAATATTCTGCAGGGATGGCCCAGCAAAGAGGCAAGGTAAAGCAGACTACTTCACAGGAGCAGCATGACCTGGGACACTGCCACCTCTGCCATGGCACGCTGGGGGGGAAACACCCCTTACCATGCTCCATGCATGGTTTCTGCAAACCTGGAAGTGCAGGACTTAAAGTTTTACAAAGGAACCACATGAAAGAAGGAGCTCCTTCATTTGTGAGGTTCCTGTAAATAAAACCGGTAGTCCGACACTGCTGGGTTTGTGAAAACTGTGTGACGGACCACAGTAAGGAGGTGGGAGATCTGCTTCCTGCTCGAGTGAGCAGAAAGTGGATCAATTCAGTTCAATCATGTCCAAGTTGGGCTGGATGCAGGCAGCAGCAGGTTTAAGGTGAAGGGCACGCTGAATTCACCACCCCCTCAACCCATTATATCTGCTGCTGATGCAATCTGCATCAGGTCACCTCATGGCTGGGCTGACCTGTTGCCTTCCTTGGGTGGCAGATGGGTGCAGGCGGCACTCTACATCCATTGGCCACCCCTGTTGTGGCCTCACCTAGCCCCCATTTGCCCAAGGACCTCTTCATCATCATCTGCTGCTCTAACAGCAGCACAGAAGTGCCCCACTTCCGCTTCTCCCAGCTTCCTTGTTCCTGCCCTGCTTGGCCACTCTATTTTAAAATGGAAGAGTGAGAAGGAGGAACAAGTAAGTTGGGTGAGATGGTGTAGAGGCAGGGAGACTGCAGGGAGTGTGCAAGGGTGGGGGGGGAAGGAAGGAGGCAGCGTCATCTGTGACTTCCTCCAGCTCATCTAAATTGAACAGAGCATGCAGGTTGGGGGTGACGGGGAGCATGTGGGTGGTGGTGGTGGTGGTGGTGGTGGTAATGTCCTTACCACCTTTGTCACTTTCATCTCAAATGCTGCCTCTTCCTTCTCCAAGCGGAAGCAGAGGAAGTGGGGAGGAGTGGGGAGAAGGGGATGGTGACACCATTGTTATTTTCCCATCACTGCCACTGCCTCTTGAAACAGAAGGGGAAGGGCAGTAGGGAGCAGCAGCAGGCAGGGGAAGGAGGAAGCAATGCTCCTGCTGACAACGCCATCATTGCCTTCATCCCATTGCCACCTTTACCGTCCCTAAACTGAAATGGAGGAGGCAGGATAACAACAGGGAGTGCATGGACAACGATGGTGATGGCACAGCAGAATTTCGGTGGCGCTTCAGATGCCATTTCCTCTTGGGCTAGGTCTGCATTTATGCTGTTGCAACATTGCTCTTTTTTGTTTCAAAATCAATGTTGTAATGTAAGGTTTGCCCTGGAATTCCAGAGACTGCCCCCCTTCAATGGAGGCTGCTTCGACTTCATTTTGTTCTGTAAAGAGGTCCTGGGCTCAGTTTGTAGTTTGGCATTAACTGGGCAATAGAACAGGAGTGTCCATCCATTCGGGTACCCACTGCACGTTTACCAAAGACTCCTGGAGAAGACTTTCTGCTATCGCTAGTACTTGTTCTACTAGCACTTGTCCTCCCCTTTTTTCAGAAAGGAGAGGGGGCCAAAAGAAAACCGAACCATGAACTGTAACTAGATGTTGTATCCAAACAGAGACTCGGCCATCACGAGCATTGCATTGAGTTTGGCTGCTATGTTGCCACTTTTGCATTTGAGTGTTTTGTGCCACTCTGGCTAGCAGTTTTCTTGGCACCCAACCATGCAGACTTGACACTGAAATTGAGCACATGAGCTACCCCTGAGCAGAGACTCCCTTGTGCCAAAGGTGTTTTACCAGCTGTATGGTCCTCCTATCCTCCAGCTTCACTCCCATTTTGGAACTCACAGGAAAAACAGTTGATGGCAGCTGTTAAGCAGATATATCACCAGGGAGACAGGAGTTATTTCATGGATATGTACCGGAAATATGCCTTTCAAAACTACCATGTGGCTAAGGTAAAGGTATCCCTTGACAATTAAGTCCAGTCGTGTCCGACTATAGGGAGCGGTGCTCATCTCCGTTTCAAAGCCAAAGAGCCAGCGTTGTCCGAAGATCGCTATCGAACTGCCGACTATTCGATGGCTATTCGAACTGCTGACCTTTTCGATCGACAGCTCATGGTTCCACACAAATGGCTATAGAGCCACACAAATGGCTATAGAGGTTAGTATCTTCCTACCATCACTTGCAAAAATCCCACTTTCTATATAGACATTTTGCAACTTAGCGCAAACTATGGGAAGAGCTTGGAGACAGAGACACAAACTCCGGTTATAGCCATGACAGTTAACACACAGGAAATTAGCAAGCTGAGCACATTCTTCATAAATGAAAATTTTTATAAATTAAGGACACGTGCATTTCTCATGCATTGCCACCATCATATAAGGTAAAGGTATCCCTTGACAATTAAGTCCAGTCGTGTCCGACTCTAGTGCTCATCTCCGTTTCAAAGCCGAAGAGCCAGCGCTGTCCGAAGATGTTTCCATGGTCATGTGGCCAGCATGACTCAACACCGAGGCGCATGGAACGCTGTTACTGTCCCGCTGGCGCGGTACCTATTAATCTACTGTCAATTTCTTGCTTTTGAACTGCTAGGTTGGCAGGAGCCGTTGCACGGATTTGAACTGCCAACTTTTTGATCGACAGCTCATGGTTCAGTGGTTTAACCCACTGCACTACCCGCTGGCTCTTACTGTCATATAAGAGACTAGTAAAACCTAGCAGTCTTTGTCAGCTGATTCAGAGACTCCTAAATAGAAAATGTCTTTCGTAAGAATATACCCTAGTAATTCCTACTGTATTTCTTCTACCTGCTGACAAGCTCCAGAAAGTGACAAACAAGCCAAGTTATGTACAAAGAGAAAGTCACACAGTTCCTGAACTCTAGGATTGTCAGAACCCAGTTCCTCAAATCGGGGCAGTCTAATATGCATACATACTGTGCAAACTATTTGCTAATGATACAAACCAGTTGCTGAGCTGGGACAGTGCGGTCAACTGTCAAGCACTGCTGATGCTGCTTTTCCACTCTGAATCCCAGCTTCCTGGGACTGCTTTTAGGCCTTTGGACTTTTTCACACTGTTACATGCAACAGATATGCACTTCTACATTACAGGTGTCCCCTGCTTAGCAACGATCCAGATATATGATGGAGGTCTTCTGTAAAAAAGATCAACGGATTTTAAAAGCCCCAGCTCATCAGCTGTTTGGCTTCAGATAAGGGCTTTGAAGTTCCGCACTGGGGCTTTAATCACAGTGCTGAACTTCTAAGCACTTATCTAAAGCTAAACAGTTAATGGGCAAGATAAGAGCTTGGATGTTTAACGCTGGGGCTTTAAGCACAGTGCTAAACTTCAAAGCACAGCAAGATCCGCTTAATGACGGCTTCACTTTACTACGGGGATTTCAGAACATATCCCCGTTGTTAAGTGGGGGACACCTGTATAACTTTTCTACCCTACTTTTTACTGCCCTCAAAAGAACTTATAATAATCATGTGTAGTTGAAGCTTAAAGGCTACATTAAAAACTAAAGTAAGAAGTCTGTCAGTGCAATCCTATGCATCCTTACTCAGAAGCGTCCCATTGATTTCAATGGGCATTACTCCCAAGTAAGTACGTAAAGGATTGTAACTTCACTTGCGGCGGCCAGCACATGTCCAGGATACTGGCAGGGTGAACGGTGCCAGCCTGGTGCCGCTTGCACCTGAAGAGCCACAAACATACACTTTCCAGCACGTTTGCGACTTCTTAGGCCATAGATACGCAGGATTGTGCCATAAATGTGTTAGTCTTTAAGGTGCTACAAGACTCTTTGCTGGCTGTAGTAATTTAACCTTTAATTCATTGAGTGGGCTGCAATAACCTTCATAATCTGTTCTTCCTCTTCTGATGTATGGCATTTCCTTACTAGATTCCTCCATGTATACAGTTTGGGGTTAATGCGAACGAATGGATGTGTTTTCTCATTGGCTTTCAATTGAAGTGGTTTGTATGTTTGTTTAAAATAGCACTGGGGGGGGCACAATTAGAAGTAAAAGCACAGTGGGGAGAAACTCCTAAAGCCCCCTAACCCTTCACCCACTCAGTTTTGTACTTTGCGAGACAGGCCTCTCCATTCTGCTTGCCCCTCTGATGCAGACCTGCAGTTTCTTACTGCCAGCGCGGTCCCAGAGACCAGAGCTGGGCACATCAATGAGTTCAGGAAGAACTCACCAAAGCGCTTTCTTTCTCCTCCAGCCATCTCTCATTAAACTTGATAATCTGCTTTTTTCTTTTTAACGAATGCCAGCATTGGCAGGCTTGCAGCCCTGGCACCAGAAATTGTGTCTTTAGCCACAGTAGCCCTGCCAAGGTGGCTGAGGCATAAGCTGTTAGGACCACCTGTAATGGCAAGAGTGTTTTTCATTTACCCAGTTGAGCTGCTGACAAGACCACCTGCAAGACAAGGATCAATTGGTGCCAGATGTGGTGGGGTTACTTCTGATCTGATCAGAGTAGTATTCATCTATTATTATTAGTTTTGCAGAGGCTACGGGATGGCTATGAAGCGGAGGCAGCTTTTGTTGCTACCTGCTGTCTTGATCTTACTGATCAACTGAACACAAGAAAGTATGTGTGCCTCCTAATTGTGCAGTCGCTATGATACTTGGACCCAGTCACTTGCTGGCATGTGCCTTTTCTCCCCCAGCCTTACTATGAATGATATGATTCAGCCACACATACAGGCCCTTAAGCCTGCAAAGATTACACAAGCAAGATAGGTTTCCAGTGAACTTGGGATAGAGAGAGATTCGCATCCCGTGGTACTCTACAGCTCTAGCAACACATCGCTTTTATCTTTATGTCATTTCCATCTGTCTTCATGACAAATTGTGGCTTCATTCCATCCATGTGAATGGCTTACTGTTTGTTTCTTATTCTATGGGGCCATGCAAGACAGTCACATTTGGATCTGTTAATGAAGTGTACAGGAAGTCCTCAATGTTGTTTCCTTCAACGTTGTTTTGTTATAACGTTGATGAGAAAAAATGGTGCCCTGTAAATAATGATCTTACTTGTTTTCATTAATCTTTCTCAATTGTATTTGCTGCATCCCTGGTTGTTTTAAAGCTCTCCGCAGCCATTCAAAAGTTAGTCAATTTCACTAGTAGAGCCCCAGAATGCCTTACGCGGCCATTCTAAAGCTCTCCACAGCCATCCTGAAGCTATTCACAGCCATTCTACAGCTCTACACGCCATCAATTAGCCTATGGTACAATTGGTTTCATTATACATCGTTTCACTTACAGTCGCAGTTTCAAAGAACCTATTGATGACATGGGCAGTCCAATCCTGCGTAGAGCCGCCGCAGTGTGCAAGCACACGCTGCACCAGATCCTATGTGGGATCAGACCTGCGCCGGTGGGGCTGGAGGCTGCCTCGGGCAAAAGGGACATTCGTCCCTTTCCCCCAGGGAGAGCCCCAGTGGCCCCTATGGGTAGGCTTACCATTCGTCCTGTTTTGGCCGGGACCGTACTGGTATTTGGGGGTCCGCCCCAGGTGGGCAAAAATAAAATTTTTCCTTCTTCCCGGAAGCCCTTCGTTCTGAAGGGCTCCCAGGCCTCTTGTGCGCATGCGTACGGCTTTTGCAAGCTCAGAGCGACGTCCGCCGGTGAAAGCGGCGGCTCGCCCTCGGATCGCCTACTCTCACTGCTCCGGGAGCGATAGCGGACAAGCTGGGTGAGCGCAGCCCGGCTCGGCCGGAGGAGGAGCAGCAGCAGCAGCAGCAGTGCGGCGGCAATGACAGCGGCGATGGGAGAAGGTAAGTCAATTTATTTGTTTAAAATTGGTTTGTTTAAGCGCTTTATTTTATTTATTTAGCAACTGGGCTAAATAAATAAATAAATATGTGCCGGTGCTTCACGCCCCCTATTCACTTTTTAATATTAAATTGATTTTTAATTTATATTACCTATGGGCCTCCTCAGAGGTGCACCAGCCAAATGACCGGCGCAAATCTAAGGAGGATGTGTAAGGCCGGCCAGGCCCAGGATGGGTGATAGGAATCGGCAGAATGCACCGCCGATACTCCCTTCCCCATCCCTGGCCTGGTGGGCCAATCCTGGCCTCCCAGAATGCCCCGTCCCTGTCCTCCCTTCGACCCTGCCCCATCCAGTGCATGGGTGGGCACGACGTGGTCCCAGGGCCGTCCAGAGTGGCAGAGGCCGCTCTGCTGCTCCAGCCTCCTCCCACGGAGATGCAAACGTGCCGACTCCTTCCCCCGGTGGGACTATAGTCCCGCCAGGGGTTAGTTGTGCAGGATTGTGCCGTAAGTGAGGATTTCTTGTATTGATGGATGGATTTCTTGTATTGAGTATGGTGTAGTGGTTTGGGAGTCGGACGTAGACCTGGAAGATCCAGGTTCAAATCCCCGCTCAGCCAATAAGCTTCCTGGGTGACCTTGGGCCAGTCACTATCTCTCAGCCCCACCTACCTCACAGGGTTGTTGTGAGGACAAAAAGGAGGGGAGGAAATATGTACACCACTCTGAGCTCCTTGGAGGAAGGGTGGTATAAAAATGTGAATAAATAAATAAATAAATAAATTGAAATTTGACATTTAAAGAGGAATTCTTTAGATCAGTATACACAAGCATGTTCATCATTCAATGGCTGTAACATCAGCTGGTGATTTGAATGGGTGAATGGACCATTACAGAAACAGTATCATAGATAGAACTTTCCTATCACCTGACATCACCCCAATGCAGTGATTTTCAATGGAGACTATTTGCACAATCATCAAGCATTCAGCATGATGCAATCAAGAGAAGAGAGACTAACAGCCCAATCCTATCCAGCACTGGTGCAGCATGGGTGCCAGATCCACGCTGTATCCTGTGCTGGAGAGGAGCGGGCTCAGGGTCTCCTTGGAGTAACGGGCAGTGATGTAGACTTGAATCTATTGATTTGGACTCAAGTTGTGTCAATTACTTGACTTGGACTTGACTCGGCGATTGTAAAAGACTTGAAAGACTCGAGACTTGGAACCTTTTACGACAAGTCCAATTTTATTCAAGTTTAAACCCACCTTTCCCATTAAATAGATACGGACTTGCAACCAAATACTCGGGGCTTGGGGGCAAAGAGTTGGGACTTGACTTGAGACTTGGACCCAGAGACTTGATCCACATCACTGGTACTGGGATGTTCATCCCTTACCCCGAGTAAAGCCCAGCCTCCGTTATCGGGCTTTGGGGGTCAGCGTCACCTAATTCGACGGCTCAGAACCAAGAAACCTTATGACGGACCTGAAGGTCTGAAAGGGTGGATATGATATGACATCCAATAAGGACGTCAATCCCACCCCCCTCCGAGGCCTGATCTGCCCCCTTCTCTGCCCTCCTTCACCCGTTACACCCCATCCCCAACCTCCCACAGTCCCAGCACTGCTTGGAGTGGTACGTACCTGCTGGCCTCTGGCCTCCTCGGCGGGTGGGTGGCACAGGCATTGATGCTGGCGCCACCTACTTGCCAGGTGCCACAAATGTGCTTAACGGCATGTTTGCGACACGCTAGGCCAGCGCCGAGGTCGCAGTGCCAGCATGGGCAAAGACTTGTAAGTGGTGTACATGAATGTGTGAGTCAGCCCTAAGCCACAACAAAAAAGTGGAGGCCAGTATGGGAATCATCAATGTTTCCATAACTTTAAGAGATGGGACTTCATGGAACACCAGAGTCTCCCAGTCACTGGAGAGTCTCTAGTCACTAGGTATCACTACCAAACTTGATCAGATCTCATTCCTTTCTTTGTGGGCACTCCCAATTTATTTCCACAGTATTGCTAGTATAATGATGAGCTAATTTTGCCTAATATTATTGAGAATGCCAATGAATGAACTGTGAGCTGGGAAGTCACTAGTTCAAATCTCACTAGACGCATGAATTCCCCTCCTTAGGCAAACTATTGTTTTTCTGCCTCAGCACCACCACACGTTTTTGAGGATCATAATATAGGAGGATCATAACCTCAACCTAGCATTTTGCACTGTTACAAGAATGAATGAGATAATGTACTGGAAGTGTTTTGAGCACTTTGAAAAAATGTTGAACAAACAGTAAGCAGCGTTATTATCCGTTCCCTGCCGTACAAGGATCCTGTGAGGCCCGAATGGTACAGGAAATGGAAAAATGCCTGATGTGTAGTTTTTAAAAATATGTTCTTGATGATATATTGATGTGCTGTTTTGTGCTGACATTTTACTACTTTGTGTCCCATGGGGAAGGTGGGGGGGGTGGGGGGGAAGGAAACTCAATTCCTCCAGCAGGACCAGATTATTTTGAATTCAGTCATGTTTGTCATCAAACCCTCCTGCTCTTTCTTTTATTCTAAAACGGCATTAGACATAGAAAGGTAACCACTGCCTAGCTGTGCAGAGAGGCTTTAAATCTTGTGCTACCTAGCTGACTAATTTAACTGTAGCTTACTAGACCCAATAATTTGAATGAGTCCTTACTGGCTGCCACAATGTGGTGATAGGCACTACCTTATGCCTTTAAAGGACGATCAGACAAATTCTGGAGGACAGATCTGTCGATGACTACTAGTCATGATGGCTCTATGGAACCTCCAGGTTCGGGAGCAGTGTGCCACTGAATACCAGTTGTTGGGGAGCAAAAGCAGGACAGGGCGACTGCCTTCATGCCCTGTTTGTAGATTTCCCAGAGTATCCAGTTGGTGTTTTCGAATGTACTGTAGATGGACTTTGGTCTGATCCAGCAGGGATCTTCTTGCACTCGTATGTTCCTGGAATCTCCATTTAAGCTGTCCCTACATTGTACAGCCTTTAAGATGTTCAACATTAGCACCAATGCCCTTGTCCCATACTGCTGCCTTGGAAATAACAAAGGCAGAAAATAACAAACATCTGTGTCAGTGCACAGTCTGAAGCATTGAAGCTTCTAACCACGCTCGTCCCAATTCTCTTCCCAGACACCCTAGCAAAAGGCTGAGAAAACGCTCTGAGACCAGATCTAATATCTCTTGTATGAGAACGGGCAGTGGCGTAGGAATGGGGGGGGGGAATCCGCTCCCGGGTGGCATGCCGGGTGTGTGTGTGCACAACTGCTGCTAAGGGCGGCAAATTGGCGGTGGGGGCAGCGGAGGCAGCAAGTCTTTTTGCACCGCGTTTTTTTCTTTTTTGCCAACCTCCACAGCGGCTGCGAGCCTCGCAGCACGGCTGCCAAGGCTTCCAGAGGGCGGGGCAGATGTTTTCTGCCCTCCCGTCTGCCCCGAGGTGACGTTTCCGGCCAGTGTCAGGCCGCTGACATCACCCTGGGGGGACGTGGCTTCCACCGGGGGTGTCATCGTGGCCTGTGACCCCCAGGCAGGGGCGGCATTATGACACCACTGAGACCTGGTGTAGTGGCTAAGCTGTGAATGAGGACTTCCTCAGTTTGAATCTTGCCTCTGCCATGAAGGCCTTAGATGAGCTATTCCCCCTCCACACCAGCTGCAATAATTCGTATTTATCATACAAGATTGTTCTAAGGGTTACCTCAAGATAATACACGTTATCTTTGTATACTCCAAAAGCACACTCCAAAAAGCACTACACAGATGCCCAGTAATATTATTTCCTTTTTAAATATTTTTAGACCAGTGTTTCTCAAAGTTTTCCCCATGAGGTGTGAAGAACTTTGAGTGCTTGTGGGGACGGGGACAGCGGCAGCGGCACTCCTGGGGATTGGTGCTTCTGGGAAAATATGTACATTTGGTAATTACCGGGGGTCTTGTGACCCTCCAGAGGGTGCGGGGAGGCCCATGGTCCCCTCTGCAGGCCTCACCATGGTGTAGATCGCCACAGAGAAACGATTATGACCTCTTCTAGTTTTCATCTGATCTAGATCCGCGATGATCTACAGCGCAGGGGGGGAGCATGGCCTCTCCACACCCTCCGGAGGGCCGCAGGACCCCCAGTAAGTTAAAAAAAAAAGTAATTTTTTTGCCTGTTGGCAATCCCTAGGGTGGCTGTCACCGCCGTCATGCTGTCCCTGCCCCTTAAGGTGGTAGGAGACAGCATCCGGTTCTCCAGGTGGGTCGCAACCCACCACTTTAACAACCAATGTTTAGAGTCTGAGAACCCCTGGTTTAGACAATATCCTTTTCTTAGGCTGTAATCCTATGCACACTTTCCTGGGTGTAAGCATCACTGAACTCAAAGTAGACATGCATGGGACTGCACTGTTGTGAATTAGTAATGTTTTGTTGATTATTTCGGAGGTCCTATTTTCATCAATTGGGGTATTGGGGTTTTCAGGTAATGCTTTTGGTTGCACATGCCTAGTTCAGTGTGTGAGTCCACACGAGAGAGTCTACGCAAGCTGCAGGATCAATGGACATGCTACACCCCACAATGCACTGGGTCTGTTGTTAGACAGACAACGCAATCCTGTGTAAGGATCCGGCTGGCGGCCCAGGGCCACCCGCTGGATCCTGTGCCCGGGCTGCCCGTCCGATGGTGGGCCGGAGGTCTACTTGGAGAAAGGGATGCTCGTCCACTTCCCTGGGTGTAAACCGGGGCCAGCTCAATAGGCCTCCTCGGATTTCCGCCAGCTAAATAGGCGTGCCGGAAGTAGAGGTGGCTGTGTAACTGCATAGCCAGCCCAGCGGGGACGGGGATATGGCCGACGCCATCCCCCGCCCCCTCCTGGGCCGGCTAGGCCAATGGCCCCCCTTCCTTACCCGCTGGACCGCCCACCGATGGGACCTCTTACCTTCCACCAGCAGCCGCGTCCGGCTTCAGAGTGAGGGAGGCTGGCCTCCCTTACTCCAGAGTTGTCACGAACGTGCTTTATGGCACGTTCACGATGGCCTTCGGCGACGGCACGTTCGTTCCATCTCTGGGGGGTTCCGGTGGATTGCGCCCACAGTGACATTCCCAGACATGAGCAATCAAGCCTGGTGGGTGTGAGTCAGCACCAGCACACATACACAGCAGAAGGTATACAAAATGGAGGGAACGATGGCTGAAGAGGAGGTTGTCAGTGATGTGAATGCAACCCCAAACCTTGCCAGAAAGGTCTGAAAGATCATAACTGGCCCAAGGCCACCCAGTGAGCTTCATGGCTGAGCAGGGATTAAACTGATGATAGAATAAACAGATGTTTCTTATTTTGTTAGGGTGTTTAAGAAGACTAGCCTAGGAACCAAAATAAATATTATAAATTATTTTTTCTGGTAACATGTAATTGAAAGTTTGGTAATTCCTAGTAATTTTTGGATTTGTGATTGGTATTTTCTCAATTCCCCACCACAATTCATGCAAAAATCACTGAAGAGCAAGCTTTGGATAAAATTCTAGCTCCTCTGGAAGCTCTTGGAACTTGGAAGCAGTTGAAACATGGCACATGGAACACTGTTAAGAAATCTGATAGAGGCATGTGAAGAATTCATGCGAGAAGATACATGATGGGGACTTTCCTTCCAATAGTGCCGAAACACTGACTGGGGCAACCATTCCTGGACCCTCCAATGCAGCAGAGATTAGGGTGTTAACACCTCCTCTTTGAGCTGCATGACAGAGTATTTATTTATTTATTTTAAAAAAATTATATTCCGCCTTTTCCTATGCCAAAAGACAAATGCCCAAGGCGGCTAATAACAGATTAAAATACACAATTTAAAATACATAAAATACATAACAATATTTAAAACAATTTTAAAAAGACAATAAAAACACTGGGGCGGGGGCAACAGTATGGAGCAGAGAAACAGCATGGCAGAGCATCTTGAGATACAGGAGGCAGACCACAACCCATCACCCAAACGCTAGACGAAACAAAAACGTTTTGAGCCCTTGCCAAAAAGTCATGAGGGAGGGGGTGGTTCCCAGATCCCCTGGCAGGGAGTTCCACAGTTGTGGCGCCATAGCAGAGAAGGCTCGCCCACGTGTTGCCACTCCCCTAACTTGCGATAGAGGTGGCACCCGCAGGAGAGCCCCCTCAGATGACCTAAGAGAATGGGCCGGAATGTATGGGAGAAGGCGGTCCCTCAGATATCCTGGACCCAAACCGTGAAGGGCTTTAAAGGTCATTACCAGCACCTTGAATTGGGCCCGGAAACAAATGGGCAGGCAGTGCAACCACTGAAGCAGCGGCTCAACAGAGTCAAACCGCCTAGCTCCAGCGACCACCCGGGCCGCCGCATTCTGCACTAATTGCAGTTTCCGAACCGTCTTCAAGGTCAGCCCCACGTAGAGCACATTACAGTAATCTAGTCTTGAAGTCACTAAGGCGTGGACCACCGTGGTCAGGTCCGATTGACTCAAGTATGGCCGCAGCTGGCGCACCAGCCGCAGCTGGGCAGACGCGCCCCTGGCCACAGCTGCCACCTGGCTTTCCAGGGAAAGCTGTGAATCCAGAAGTACTCCTAAACTGCGCACCCGTTCCTGCAGGGGGAGTGCAACCCTATTCAGAACGGGCAGATGACTCAGTACCTGCATCGAAGCTTTCCTGACCAGTAGGACCTCTTGTCTTTTCTGGATTCAATCTCAAGCTATTAGCCCTCATCCAGCCCCCAACTGCCTCCAGACAGCGCTCCAGGACTTCCACAGACTCCCTGGAGCGAGATGTCAAGGACAGATAGAGCTGGGTGTCATCAGCATATTGGTGACACCCAACTCCAAATCCCCGGATGATCTCCCCCAATGGCTTCATGTAGTAGATGTTAAAAAGCATGGGAGACAGAATAGAACCCTGTGGCAACCCACACTGTAAAGGGCAGGGCGCTGAACAGGCGTCTCCCAGCATCACCATCTGGGACCTGTCAGCCAAGTAGGACCGGAACCACTGCAACGCGGTGCCCCCTAGTCCCAATTCGGCCAGCCGACCCAGAATGATACCATGGTCGATGGTATCGAAAGCCGCTGAGAGGTCCAAAAGGACCAGCAGGGATCATCCAAAAGGGCGACCAAGGCTGTCTCCGTCCCAAAGCCCCGCCTGAAGCGAGACTGAAAAGGGTCCAGATACTCCGTTTCATCTAGTATCCCCTGGAGCTGAGACGCCACCACCCGCTCAATCACCTTACCCCAAAAAGGCAGATTGGAAACTGGCCAATAGTTATTTAAATTGGAGGAATCCAGAGATGGTTTTTTCAGGAGGGGGCGCACAATTGCGGTCTTCAAGATGCGAGGCATCACTCCCTCCCACAAAGATGAATTCACAATAGGTTCCACCCAATCGGCCAGCCCAACCTGCGCAGATCGTATTAGCCAAGCTGGGCAAGGGTCAAGCGGGCAGAAAGACGATCTCAAACTACAGAGGACCCTATCCACATCCTCAGGCTGTATAAGGTGAAAAGAATCCATAACGATGGAATCGACAGATGCCATAGGGACAACTTCTGGAACTGTTAAACCAGAGTCCAAGTCATGGCGAATCTGAGAGTATGGAGATATGCACCAACAAGCACTGATTTCCTTGACCGCAGTTTCCCTCCCCATATTACGCAAATATCAGGCTGTTTGCTTCCTTTCAGTCTAACAACTACCCAGCACTCTGAAAGCTTCTGCCTTGTGCTTTGCCCTCATGGCTCCATGGCAGCATGAGAACAATTTGCAGGCACAGCCTTTCGTCTTCCTTGTTAAATGTTTTTCTCTTAAAAAAAAACTCCCAAGTTTTCCTGAAAACCATACCTGGGGTGTCATCTGGGCATGCAGAAATCAGCCTTCTCTCTGGGACCCCATCTCACTACCACCTTGGTTGGTAAGGGGCCACCCACCTGACTGTTAGAGGCTGTGGTAAAACTGATTTCATCCCACAAGTAATCTGTTTTTCTTTTTGATGTTGGTAAATTTCTGTTTTGCACTTAGTTTATGCTCTAAAGTTAGATTAAGTTAGCCTTGCATTTTAGATTAATTAGGTGCGATAACTTCTGCTGAAGCAGAAAAGTTGATTAAATGGCATCATTCCAATGGGTCTGCTTGGGAGGAGGCATGTATCCTGACTGCTACAAAGGGCTCCAACACAGAAACTTCTAGGAAAGAAATCTTCTGGAAACATGGAATAATTTCAGGATTTAGGGCTTGGGTGTCAAACATAAGGCCTGCGGACCAGATATGACCCATGGTCCATGGAAGTTTTTTATCTGGCCCATGTGGTAATTGCGCTCTCCCAGCACCACCATCAGATGTTCTCAGCTTCCAAACTGTGAAGTGACGCATAGGCAGAAGTGGCACTGCTGAAAGGGCGGTGCTGGGAAAGCCCAATTATCATGCGGGCCGCTCTTTCAGCAGTGCTGTTTCTACCAAGGCACTGGGAGGGAGAGACGGAAGGAGGCCTTAGAGGACGAGAAACGAGGAAGGTATGGAGGAAGAGGCAGACCAAGAGGGGTGAGAAAGGGAGACACTGCCATGGCAGTGGCAGAGCCCAATTATCACATGGGCCACCCTTTCAGCAGTGCTGCTTCTGCTGATGCGTCACTTCGCAGAGCACCTCTCAGCTGCTGAGCTGTGAAGTGATGTCTCAGCAGACGCAATGCTGCAGAAAGGACGGCCCACATCATAATTAGACTCTCCCACATCTTGAAAATATGATCAAGATTTGCATATTTTCCCTTCTGTCAGTTGCAGCTAATGTGTTCCTAGCTGAGAACAAGGTGCTTATTTTCAGTCATCACCTGCTTAATGACATCACTTTCTGCTTAAAGATGTCACTTCCAGTCCTCAGCAGGTAACATGAATGCTATTTGGCCCACTTAAATAGCAGGAAGGAGATCTTTTGCTGGAAAAATGCAGATAGACAATGACACTCAGGAAAGGCTCAAATCCTTGGGGGGGGGGACACACACAAAGATGCTGGCATCTGACTAGGATCTTTGCCTAGACAAAAAGTACCTGGACACCCCAAAACCCAATCAGCTGTCATGACATAAAGATGAAAAAGACTTTGCAACTCAAAATATTGGGGTGTGGTCCTGTGATGGAAAGAGACATGTGGATGTATGTGTTCAAATCCTCCTTCATTTTGTATCTTTGCTCAGCAACTGAAAATCAGAATTTTTTTTCTCAATTATTGTGTTGGTTTTTGAAATTATATCTGTAAAAATGTACTCTTTTAAAAGAAACCCCAAAGCTGTGTGGTTTTTGGCCTCTGCAAAACCTGAATAAGTCTGTTGATATAATGCTATAAAACAGAACAAGGAAGAAGAAAAAGAAACCCCATTCTTTGGTGTGCCTTTATAGCTGTTGCTAGCCTAGCAGGGTTTTCAAAAGCTGGATCATTCCCAATGTAAAATTGGGGAATAAATACTAGGGGCTGTTCCAGGGGCTATACTAGTCCATAGTGTTAGAAGGAAAGGTTAACTACCATATTAGCCTGGACTACCTCTCCCCCACACTCCCTTTGGTGATGGTGGTTGGAAGTATGTTTAAATGTATTACATTTTTATTGTAATATTGTATATGTTGTCAGTCACTTTGAGTATCATTTGGCTGGAAAAGCAAGGTATAAATATTTCAAATAAATAAATACTATACGAGTGTTACTAAAGTCAATGCTCTGGAATAGAGCAGGGGGGAAAAGGATAATTCTCTCTGTTCAGATCTGGTAACTTGACCCACCAACCTATCTGGAATTTCCTTCACCAGGGAAAACAGGTTAACCAATGACAGAATTATATTTAAAATTGGCCTCGGATTACAAGTGTTAATCAGTTACTGCTGCTTTAAGAAACAATTTAGCTAGGAAAAGAAATAACTATGGGAAAGGGGGAAAATGAGGACTAGATTTAAAGTTTTGTGACTGTGAGCAAAAGCTCTGTTCTTGGGGACAGTCCCAAAAGTACGGTCTGGTTCACACATGCAGTAGAATGCAGTAGAATACATAGAGTGGAAGGGCTGCCCGTTTGCCCTCAGAAAGGTTCTGCGCATGCGCAAAACCCATATAAACGCCGTCGACGTGTTCGGCCTTCTCATAAAGCCCTCGACCGCCGAACTGGGCGGTCGCTCTAAGGAGGGCTTATCCCCGGCCTCGGAGCGGAGCCTCCGGAGGCCGGGGGCGTGCCGAGTGGGTGCTCAGCCCCGAGCCCAGCTGCTTGGGGGGGCGCTCCAACCCCGCCCCACCAGGCGCCGGGAGGGCTGGGAACGCCACTGCCTCCCACCACCCAGCAGAGGAATTACCTGTGTCCAGAGGCATGGGTGTCGGGCAATGGCTGAGTGAGTGGTGACGGCCTTCACGCCAGCGCTACTTACTCTCTCGATGTCACAAAAGTGCTTTATGGCAGTTTTGCAACACTGTAGGCCAGCTGAGCACTTGCTCTGCCAACCTATTTCTGTGCAAGATTGCACTCTTCGTTCATTTATTCAGAGTGCTTAGGGAGAAACGTAAAAGGCAAGAATGAAGATTCACACAGAGATATTTTTGTCCTATCAGAAATCATTATGAATACAGTTTGATAGCAATGTGTATTCTAAGGTACTTCCACTAATGTTTTGATTATGTGTCACTATTAGTTAAATATGCCATTAAACCTTTGCATTACCGACGCAGCAAATATTTATTTTAGCTAATTTACTGGCGCATATTTCAAGCAGTAAAGGTAAAATACAGCCTGATCTCCTTGATGAAGGAAAGGTTTATTGCTGGTGTCATGAAAACTCAAGGTCAAGAAACCATTCCCATTAATATAATGACTGTGGACATCTTGAGACCGGAAAAATTAATGGGGGGGGGGCTGCCTGCATGACTAGCCACTGCCCTTCCCTTTCAGTTCTCACCCCAGAGTAATTGCTCTGGAGATGTCCATTAACAGTGCAATCCTGTACATGTCTACTCAGAAATAAGTTGCATTGTGTTCAATGGAGCTTGCTCCCAGGAAAGCCTGGCTAGGAATTGAAGCCCAAGTCAATTGGGTCCTACAGTTCTGGTCTAAGAGTATTTATTTTCCTTTAAAAGGATGGCTCAATGTCAAGAGGAAACAGAGTATAAGGTAGCAAGCCTTCTCCATTGTATTGTGATACACTCCAGGAAAGAGTGATTAATCAAAAACAAACACGTATTTGTCAAGGAAATTGCATGGAAGAATGTTACACTTTAAAAGGCCTTTAAATAAAGGAATATTACACTACTCCCCATTCAAACTCATGATTTTTTTTGTCACAGCCTTGCTAACCCTTCTATATTCTAGATGAGTAACATTGGTTATACGTGCAACAGAATTAAGTTGGAATGAGATAGGGGGTTTAATTGGCTGAAACACATCAAACTTCACATAGGGGACTGCATTTTAGAAAGCTCACCTGCATGAAAATACTCCCTGGAGGAAGAGAAACCAACCAAGTAGGGAGATGCTGGGCTAGAAGGTTTTTTCCTGATGTCCTAGTTGGACAATTGGTTGGACAACCATACACAAAGAATGTGTATCAGTGGCTCCTCATCAACCTGGAGGACAGTTTCAAGTGAAGTATCCCAGGGCTTTGTCTTGGGTTCTGGTCAACATCTTATCAATAACATAAAGGGTGGCAAACCTTCCACCATTAGGGCCTCTGCATTCTTAAGAGTTGTGTAGAAGACAGAATCTGTCTTCAAGTGCTGGTGCTGCTGCTAAAGCTGCTGCACCTGCTAAAATGCCCTCACCTATACAAACATTAAAGGGCAAGGAGCATTCATGTTGAAAGGTTGGCCACTCCTGTCCTAAACTATTCAAAATGTCACAGCCTGAAATTCCTTGTCCAATCTCACCCTCAGTGCTGAACTCTCGCTGCCTTGCCCAGCTGCTTTAGGGTGATTTTCCCCTCTAGGGTAGGCACATGATCCATGAAACAGACTGAAGTAGCCAGGCAGCAGACTGGCAGGGGGTGCCCACCTCTGTTTGCCTTCCCATCTCCCTTGCTTATTCTCCCTGGATTGGAAAAGGAAGAGGGGGATAGAGTGGAATAGGAAGCGTGGCGCTTTAGGAATCTCAGATGCTCTGGTCTAGCCTAGCACTCTCCTCTCCTCCACATTTCTGTACTGTCCCCATTCTACTTTTCCTAACCAGGGAGGGGGAGGAGGCTGGTACATCACCAGGTAAGGAGGGGCATCAATTGGCATGTCACCTCAGGTGCCAGGAGGTGGCTGGACTGGCTCTGGTCCCCTCCCTTGGAAGGCGGGCTCTTTTCAAATATATATTCAGACTCTAGCTCCTTCATTGGTTAACTGAGGTGCCAGCTACTTAAATGGGTTGCATGTAGCTGAACATGGTGTCCTCTCCTGGTCCAATGACTGTTTTCTTTCCTTCACTACCAGGTCCTAAACTCTCCCCCTCTCTCTTGGAAAGCATGCGGTAGTCTAGGAAAGACAGCAGTGGACTGCTGACCATTTTTTGTAGACCACCCAGAGCGGGGATTCTTAAAGCAAGGCCCTTCTGTTCCTCAAGACTGCATACACATGGTCACTTAACATCAATTCGTTATGCCTACTGTTAAGGCAGCCTTAGTGTGTACTCTTATTTTGCAAATGTGAAACATATTGGGGGACCATGGAAAGTCTAGTTCAAAAGAACAAACACCAACCATGCAAGACTGTGATGCTTAGTCAGCTCACTCTTGGTTGAAACCATTCCCTGTTTTCATAAGAATCCCCCCAGGTAAAGATATAAAGGCATCCAAGAGAAACAACGAACTGAAGATATTTTTAGATTAAAACCCATTCTTGAAAGAAGCAAATGAAGCATCTTCCAACATTTTTATAAATGAAGAGAAGTCCCTTGAATCATAAGGCCTTTACTAGTTCCAAGGAATGTGACCACATTAAAGCCTTAATTAGTTCCTTAAGCTCACATATTCATTCTATAACAGGCATTGAATGCTGTCCTGATCCATAGAAATCAATAATGGGAGCAAGATTGGCCACGTTTTTGAATGACTAATGCTAGCTGAATACAAAGTACTTCTGCAACCATTTCTTTAATTTTTCCCTTCCGTTCTGAGGTTTTCCTTTGAGGTTTAGGTAAAATCTATGTGGGGAGTGGCGTGCAACTCTTTTATCAATCATGAGCCACTCATTGCTTTCGTTTACAATGCTGGGTTGGTCAAAGCTGCAAACCAAGCAGTCACTGAAGCTATAGAGGGTAGAATTATTCCTAAATAAAGGGATCATGATAGCTGAATTTTAAACTATAGCTGAATTGATTATTAGATTTTTTTAAAAAAAATACATGAACATTTTTTTCATTGTTTAAAATGTGCTATATTTCTTTTTATAAGAACATGAACTCATATCAGACATAAGAACATAAGAAGAGCCCTGCTGGATCAGGCCAAAGGCCCATCTAGTCCAGCTTCCTGTATCACACAGTGGCCCCACCAGATGCCTCAGAGGGCACACAGACAACAAGATACCTGTATCCTGTCGCCACTCCCTTGCACCTGGCACAGAGAAAACCTACTCCTACAACCAGGAGGTTGCTTTTCCCCATCATGGCTTGTAAGCTGTGATGGACTTTTCCTCCATAAATCTGTCCTATCCCCTTTTAAAGGCATCCAGGCCAGGTGCCATCACCACATCCTGTGGCAAGGAGTTCCACAGATGAATTGGGTAAAGGTAAACCCTGACAATTAAGTCCAGTCGTGTCCAAGACTCTAGGGTGCGGTGCTCATCCCCATTTCAAAGCCGAAGAGCCAGTGTTGTCCGAAGACGCCTCCGTGGTCATGTGGCCGGCATGACTCTCCTTGCCGCAGCGCGTAGCATGCGGCTGGAACACGGAGCGCTGTTTACCTTCCCGCAAGCGGTACCTATTTATCTACTCGCATTAATGGAACTGCTAGGTTGGCAGGAGCTGGCCAAGCAACGAGAGCTCACCCCGTCGTGGATTCAAACTGCCGACCTTTCGATCGACAGCTCATGGTTCAGCAGTTTAACCCACTGCGCCACCCTGGGTAAAGAAATATTTTCTTTTGTCTGTTTTAATCCTCCCTCCACTCAATTTGAGTGGATGTCCCCTACTTCTAGTGTTGTGTGAGAGGGAAAAGAACTTCTCTCTATCCACTCTCTCCATCCCATGCATAATTTTATATGTCTCAATCATGTCCCCCCCCTCAACCGCCTTTTTTCTAGACTGAAGAGCCCCAAACGCTGTAGCCTTTCCTCATAAGGGAGATGCCCCACCCCAGCCCACTAATCATCTCTTCTGCACCTTTTCCAGTTCCACTATATCCTTTTTGAGATGCGGTGACCAGAACTGGATGCAATACTCCAGATGCGGCCTTATATAATTTTAGGTAATTTAATAGAATGAGACAAAACAATTTTAATATTGTTTCTTCTACAACAACAGAATTTTAGAGTCTAGGCCAAAGCTTTCTTTGCCATAAGAAAGCAGTTCTTGTCTTTTCCTTTCTCTACCCATTTACCATATGAGAAAGATGTTTAGATTATATTTAATCTCTTCCAACCTATTAATATACCATATTGATCTACAATTCATCTGATTGTTGAAAGGACATTAATGGTTTCCATTAGTCCCATTTTCTAATTTCCACAGGATCTGA
Source organism: Plestiodon gilberti rubricaudatus (assembly GCA_026170595.1). NCBI lineage: Eukaryota > Metazoa > Chordata > Lepidosauria > Squamata > Scincidae > Plestiodon > Plestiodon gilberti. Next base: position 77,754,035 of record JANXHW010000002.1, read on the forward strand.
TCATAATAAATCTTCCTTTCGTCCATTTACAAGGAGTTCCAGAAAGAATGGACTAGATTGCGAGTGATGGAGTTTACTAGATGAAGTAATGCCAATAATCTGTCAGCATAAAGTAGGGACTTGCAAATAGCCGTGACAGTACTGGAATGTCGAAGGCAGGACTCCAGAAGAAAACTAAAATAGTTCCACTGACATCAAATGGGACCAATTAAAAGAAAGTCAAATTGGGGTTATGGTTAACAGTCATGATCCAAAGGAACTATAATGACCTGTGTCCATGGCTTCCCATTCTCTACTATGAGAAGTTGAATGTTGCACATGTTAGGACACTTATCTGTGTTTCAGTGCTTTTTCTTGGAAATTAACAGGAAGCCATTCATGATCATAGTCCCATGATCTGCTTGTTCATTCATCTGAACATGTCAACTGAGAATATTTAAGATGTGTTGCACTACTGTGGTGAAAATGCCTGGATTTCCATTAGTTTTCTGCATATTTTCACATGGTTTAGACCAGGGGTTCTGAACCTTTGGAGGCCCGGGTACCCCCAGTGAAGGTCAAAATTTTTGGAGTACCCCCAGCTAATTAGCATAATTAGCCAATTTACATAATTAGCTAATTTACATAAATTGCACAAAATACACAAAAATGCCAGGATCTCTTTTAAAAAAACACACAGCAATAAGACACATGAACAAAATGCACAAAAAACATAAATCCCAAGTACAAAACCCCCCAAACTCAACTGTTCCCCCCACCCCACCCATGCACAGTTTCCAAAGTAAAAAACATAAATCCCAAGTACAAAACCCCCCAAACTCAACTGTTCCCCCCACCCCACCTATGCACAGTTTCCAAAGTCTCCCCAACTAGGCCCAGTTCAGAAGTTTACCCAAGCTGCATTCATTCACCATCGGAGGAGAGATGGGAGGACAACGCCCTCTGCAGCTCAGCTCAGCTGAACTGAACTGAGGAGCACAATGCCCTCTGCTGGCTGCTGAGAAGCTCAACTCAAGCACATGCATAAATTAACCCCGACAATCAGCTGTAGATCAGATAGATTAATCACGGAAGAAAGCACAAGAGGGCTCTTCGGCTCCGGAAAAAATCTGGAAAAAAATAAAAACATTAAAACTTAATTAACACTTAATTAAAGTGTTAATGGGACAGATAACGGCCAGTCCTTGGCGTACCACCAGCACGTGGTCCACGTACCCCTAGGGGTACGCGTACCACAGGTTGAGAACCTCTGGTTTAGACTTTCCTGTTACCTGGGGAGGTTCCCTGCATTAGCATCCTCCTGGGGCTGCGGGATCATTTGGATGCACTTACCATTGTTCCCTTGTTATTGCTGACCTTCTTCGGACTGGTAAATGTGGCTTGAATCAGCACATTGGGCCATGAAGCTCACCTGAATCAGCATATTGGGCCATGAAGCTCACCTGAATCAGCACATTGGGCCATGAAGCTCACCTGAGTGGGACGTCAAGAGCTCAGGTCTCTCTCTCTCTCTCTCTCACACACACACACACACACACCCTATAGATTATAAAAACTGGGATAACATCCCTTCATTTTGTGCATTTGCCTGGGTCTCTTATCCAGTGTGTTGGATGCAGTGAGGAGTCCAGTTAGGCATGGGTGTAAAGATCAAAATCCTGAACTAGCATGAGTACTCAGGATCAGGAAATTACCCAATAAGCCACATTAGTGTTAGACTTCCATGGCTCCCAAAGAAAGTACTCCGGACCACTTAAGCAACAGATATACTGAGAAGTCCACCAGGGGGAATCCTGAATGGGAAGAGCTGGGTGAGTCAGATGAGTGGAGACTGCAACACTGCCACTAGGGGGCACCAGCTCCCACTGATACTTTTCATCAAAAATGTTCTGATTCTAAAAAAAGGTCTTTAAAACGAAAATAGTAAAAATGTAAAAGCCTGTTTTTTGAAAATAATTCAGGTGAGGTAAATCTGCACTCCAGTTAGGGCAGTGCAGCCATCTGTCCCACCCTTGCTATGGTTCTGATGAGTTGAAAACACCAACTAGCACCTGCCTAGTAGTAAAAATATACCCCAAATCCACGTATTGGCCCTGCTAAAGGAGCCAGGATTCTCATTCCCCTCTCAAAACTGTAATTCCTTGGTTATGCAGTCAGACACGAAAAAGCAAAGAAAGCATAAAAGTGAACGCTACACCTGAATTAGAAGCTGGGGAGGAGGAAGCCCAGAAGAGAATATATTCACATTTCGCCCAGTGTCAGAAATGCCAGGTCTTCTTGCGGAAAAGCAAAGCTTTGCTTCCCACTGTCAGAAACCATGCAAGTCCCAGAACCCACCCATTGGGTCCAATCCCAAATGCTGTGCATCTCTTGAGCCACCTCCGGGTGGGCTGATTGTGGCCAACAGAAATAGTCAGTGAATTTATTGAAACGGAAATCACCTTTTCCATTTCCCAGAGAGCTCGTTTTACGTGCTCTCACAACAGGTTTCAAAGAGGATACTTTTTTCAGAAAGTCAAAAATGAAACAAATCTGAGAAACATTCACCAGCTACATTTCTGCCTGTCCATGGCATAAAAGCACAGGAGACTTGCCAGAAAAAAAAAGTTGGCAGTCCTGCCTAGGGAGGAAGGATCGCTGCTCTGCCCACTGAAAATAATTGAATGGAACTTGAAACGTCTTTGCCTGCTTTCTCATTATTAACAACAATTTTAAAAATTAAAACAAGTCATTACACCCTAGGTAGTAAAAAAAAAAGGAATATATAAAGAAACCCCAATCTTTAAAGCCACTTGTCTGAGACAGAGGAGAAACCAAGGGCATTAAAATATCAAACATTCACAACCCCTCCTATTGACTCCTATTGCAACTCCTAGAGTTAGAATATATACACATGAGGTGACAATTGTCATCTTCTCAAACTTTGGGTTTTTGTGACTCAGCCTGTTAGATGAACACTTTGCCTTCCTCCAAATGTATCATGTAGATCAGTGGTTCCTAAACCTTTTAGGAACCACTTTTTAAATCCATTTTTTAATATGACACTCTATCGCAGGGGTGGCCAACCTTCCACCATTAGGGCCTCTGCATTCTTAAGAGTTGCATAGAAGACAGAATCTTGGCAGCTGCCATTGCTGATGGTGCTGCTAAAGCAGCTGCACCTGCTGAAATGCTCTCACCTATACAACCATTAAAGGGCCAGGGGCATTCATGTTGAAAGGTTGGCTACCACTGCTCTGTCGGGACCCACCTAGCTTTACGACACTTTAAAAAAGGGTCTAGAAAGAAATCGGGTCACGACTCACCAGTGGGTCCTTACCCACAGTTTTGGAAATGCTGGTGTAGATTTTTTTTGTCCTTTTAAAGAAATCAGTTTAATTAAAATAGAAATCTCTATCTATAGCCAACAACCACAAATCACAAGTCTTACAGTACAAGCCTATACATGTTTACTCAGTAGTAAATTCCACTATGTTCTGGGGCTGAGTCCCAGGTAAGAGTACCGGTACATAGGATTGCAGCCTGATCAAAGATCAACGTCACCTTTAACTGGTGCCTCTACAGAAGAGAGGGGGGCTCATCTTACTTGAATGTCGCCCTCTTTGCACAAGGAAATGTCCCAGTGGATTGTATTAAATCCAAGGATGGAGCCCAGGCTGGAAGCAGTTTGCAATGCACACTGGAGTCTGATTGGCAGCAACCAGGGTACTTAAGGATCTCCTTGTCAATTCGTTCGTTCTATGCAGTTTTAAGAACTTCTTTTTAAAGAAAATACTTCATTTCTTTGGCCATTCAAGCAGAATGTTTGTAGAACCCTTTACATTGTTTTTATCACATCAGTCCTGTCAAGTTGCACTCATTTAAACGAGTGAGATTTTTTAGAAGTCTCTGAGTGTTATGTTACATTTTCCATTGATGTAAGCTGGGAAGCTCTATATGGCTGTTTGAAAAGGAGACCAAAAGCAAGAGGGAGGAGGTCAGTTCCAATGAGTGAAGCTGGATAGGCCTGTGTTATGTTATTTCAGGTGTTCAGAGGCAGGGTGGAAGTCTAAGCAGAGATGTATGGTGGAGTCACATAGAGTTTTCAACGGGTTTGCCTGGAAGGTACTAGAATGGGAGCAAAGGGCTTCTTCAGGCAAATTTATTCTCTTTCTTTCTATCATGGGTTTAGGGATTCAGCTGTCAGTACTATCATGGGTTGCTATCATGGTCTCTCTTTCTCCAGCCCCTTCAATCAGCAATGATGTCAAATGCAGCAAGCAGTCAAATACAGAACATCATGCCAATATGAGGTCATTTCTACTGGGGGAACTAGATATTCTTCTCCATATTTCCTGACATCATTCACCTCCCCTTCCTTCGTTGTCTCCGTTGTTGCTATTTTAGATTGTGAGCCCCTTGGGGCAGGGGCCTATCTCCTTTTCTATTGTAAAGGGCCGTGCATATTGATGGTGCTGTATAAACAAATGATGCACAGCTGAACATTTACAATCACCTGTATATGTGCCTCATTCTGTACAAGAAACACCTGTTCAAAGAGGAATTACATGGCAATGCAACTGCAACACTATTTCTGACACTTGTATGACCTCGCCCCTCCCCTCACATCTGGTAGAATTCAGGGCATGTCCTTTACTCACATGATGGGGAGTTCAAATCACTTCTGTACACACACTGATACTTATAATGCATACACAAGGGCATTTTGGATGAACGACACCCCCACACAATTCAAGGAAATGCCTCAAATTGTCTTGGATGTGGGAGGAGTCACCTCTTTGCTGCCCTTTGCAAAGGGGGGCTGACCCCCTGCTTGCAACCAATCCTGGCCCACATGTGTGCTGGGGGGGGAGCGTCACAAACAGACCCCGCGCGTGTATACACTCGAGCGGGGCGTTATTGTATGAGGCTGGTCAGATGGTTAAAGTATCATCCAAACCGCCAACAACATAATTTGCTAACGATTGCTGTTGTGCAAAGGTCACCCTGGTTAGCTGTGCAACAAGTGTACTCACAGCTAGTCTGTCTTGCACTAAAATAGATACAAACCAGATACAAACCATGGTTTGCTGTTATGAGCACAAGCTGGCAAAACCCTCATACATCAGGTAGCCTTGGACAAGCCACTGTCTCAGCCTATCCTATCTTAAATGGTTATTGTGTGGATAAAATGGGACAACTCCATGTCAACACTAACAAATCATGAATCCCAAGGATGGGTGGGATACAAAGGTGATAAATGACTTTAACGTTGTTCCATTCATCTTCCAAAGGCAGGTCAAATTTATGTATACTGGATGAGAAGCAAAATAGATTGCTTTGACCCACCTCCTTTTGATCCAATAGAGTGCTAGAAGCAATTTATTTAAGGAGCTTGTATACACAGATATTGCAGGTCTTAATTTTTGTTAGGACCCTCCCAGGATTCAACTTCAGAACATACAAGGTAACAAGGAAGACCTTCTCTGAGCTTGTGCAGAATGCATTTCACTGCTGAATAACCATAGTCCTCACCTTCAGAAGGAGGGATATCATACACAGTGTTCCTCATCAGATGTTGTTCCTTCTAAAGCTTGAGAGCTTGGAGTTCTGGTTTTAGGAATTAGTTATTATAGTTACCAAATCTAGTAGTGTCCCCCCCCCCCCCGAAGCCATTGAAAGAGTGGTGAAATCAGTGGAACAGAATTTTTTGACTAGACCAGGGATTCCCAACCTGTGGTACTAGTACCACTAGTGGTACTTCGGCCGACTGCTGGTGGTACTTGGACCGCTGAATCACTGGAACCCCACTCTGATACAGCGCTTTTGGTGGCGTGTTTCTGCTCCCAAGAAGCTCCTGCCTTTGACTGAGCCTCTCAGGAACGCTGAGAAAGGCCCTCTCACCTGCTCAGAGCCCCCTCCCTGCGTTTTCTGGCCTCTGAAAACTTGAAAATCTAGAAGTAACGTGATGGTGTCATCGCCAGTCACTTCCGATGGTACTCAGAAGGAGAGTGGCGCTGGAGGTGGTACTCGGCTGGGAAGGGGTTGGGAACCCCTGGACTAGACCTTTGTAATTTTTACTGCAATTTGTCTATTTGTTTGTATGTTTAATGTGTCGTCGTTGCCCCCCCCCCGTGAGAGAGCAGTTTCTTTTATGCCAATAAAGATCTGTCTGTCTGTCTGTCTGTCTGTCTGTCTGTCTGTCTATCTAGTAGTGTATTCATTTGAGACTGAAACAATTTCCACGAAAAAGAAAATATTCTTCTCTGATTTTTGACATGTCCAAGTTATTTATTTCTCTGTTTACATTTCCCATTTTGTTTTTTTATTCCTAATTTACCCCATAGCCTTGGTCATACTCAAAAAGGAACTCAAAATCGCTAGCAAAAGGGAAAATATATGTATGTTTGTTCGTGAGGTTTGAAGCTAGGTTATGAAGCTAGGTGTAGGCCTACCTACTCTACATACATAATAAAATACGTTCACAAAAGGACTTTATTAAGGGCAAATTTGTACTTTACATTAGTATGTGAGGAAAAGCCCTAGCAACAGGGCCTTGCAAAACTGCAGGAAGAAGGGGACAGAGAAGAAGAGGAAGTGTGGAGGAGAGGTGAGTGCTGAGCTAGAACATTGGAGAATGAAAGGAATAGAGGCTGGTACATTACTGAGTAGGGGGGCAGCATTTGACATACTACCTCAGCGTCAGAATGTCTTGGGCCTGCCCTGCTGCTGAAGCCTCTCGAGCCCAAGAGATTTGCAACAGCAATTTGCAACACACTTTACTCCCATTCACGTATCTCATCCTTCCTCACCTCAAAAGTACACCAAAATAGATGTTTGGCTATTGATAGTGGCCCAAGGGAGATACAGGCACTTCTCCAAGAAGTCCGTTTTGTTTTGCTAAAGCTGTAAAATGCTATGTGATTAAAAGCGTACAATTCTCTCCAGGTTGCAGTTGCTGTTTTTAGCAGTGACCGCCAGTAGAGGGAGCTGTTGGCATTAGTTTTGGCACATGGAATTGACTCTGTTTTTCTTTGTCACTTAATTAATTCAATGTTTGAAATCAAACCACTGTTTAAAACGCAATGGTATTAATATGCAAGGGGAGACATGTAAACGTGGATGATTTCCATTAAACCTTCGACACTTCTGCGCATTTCCAGAACTTTTGTGGCTTTGTTTGTTTTTTTCACTCCAAGTCCAGGCATCAATAATATTGGTCGTTCTAACAAAAACTTCTCAGCAAGAGAGCCGCTTCCCTGCTTCATCATTTCTCGAGGCTGACTAAAAACAAAAGAATATATGACTTTTTAAAATGGAAGGATATGAACTAAAGCAGTTTTGGTCGGGTCAAGAATGTGCTTACGCTAATATATGGAGAGAGTAGAGCAAAGATTTTTTTCATTCTGTCTTTTGGGGGACATTAAGAAGCTAAAATTTATGGCGGATCCAAAACCACATTTGTCTTTTGGTAAAGCCCATTCGCTCAATTTGTCACTGTCAATGGGGTGAGACCAATTTCTACCGGCAAGAAATGTGAAGTTCTGTCCATATGATGGTTTATTGAGATAATAAAAACGAATCTTAAATACAAGTGCCATTTTTAAAATATAATTTGGGGAAATGGAACGTTGCACTGAAATGTAGTCATGGATTACTGCTGAATCCAGAAATTATGCTGCTCTTCACCAGTAGTGGAGGGCAGAACACGGATGTGCTGCTAAAAAGGGGGTGATTAAGGGGAGGAATATGCTGGCACACTGCTAAGGAGCACGGGAGGGAAAGAGTGGGGGAAAGGCGGAGATATTTGCCAGGCACTCCTATCCCTCCTCCCACAGGTGTTGCTGCTCCTCTTGAAACAGGATCCCCACACAGCTCTTATGTCTGATAATGCTCCACCTCCCGATAGGAGGCAGCCTGATAGAAAGAACAAGAGGCTGCTTCCAGGAGTGCCTATAATAAATAAAGTCAATAAAGTTGACTAAGGCCCTTGACTCAAGCACAGATTGGCAGGGGGGGAGGTACCTGCTTCTGCCCACGCATTTACCTCCCTGCCCCTCGTCTTCCTGTTCCCTTGTTTTGAAAAGGAAGAAGGAAATGGAGCAAAAGAGTAAGGCCCAGACCAAACAGGCAAAAACCCCACATGGAAATGGGCATTTCCCGTGGAATAACTGCATGTTTGGATGCCAAACCCACAGCAGCTTCCTTATCCATGATGATGACACATCCATGAGCTTTTTGGCCACAGAATATCCCAGTACCTCTTTTCAACCTTTTCACTTCTTAATCCATGAGTTCAGAGTCTTCCACCTGGGTTTTTGAATGTATGTTGGCAAAACTCACATGCTCTTCGATATCCATGACTTTTGAGTCCTCTGAGGTGAATTAGTGCCCTAGACTGGCTCCCAGCAGCAGAGCTCTCCTTTGCCACAGCAGCCCCTCTTCTTGTTTTCAGCTTTAAAGGGCAGCCGCCTCTCCCCCTTGCTTACTCTTGCCAGCGCTTCGAACCTCTTTCTGCTGGAGAGAGAAGGGGGAAGGTGCCGTGGTATGTTTGTATTACCCTATATATGCCTACTCAGAAGCAAGTCTCATTCTGTTCAATAGGGCTTATTCCCAAGAAAGGGAGTATAGAGTTGCAGTCATGGGGAACATAAGAATATCAAAAGAACCCTGCTGGATCAGGCCAAAGGCCCATCTGGTCCAGCTTCCTATATCTCACAGTGACCCACCAGATGCCTCAGGGAGCACTCAAGACAACAAGATACCCATATCCCGTTGTCACTTCTTTGCATCTGGCATTCAGGAGAAGGAAGGAGGTTTGTAATTTGTCTCACAAACTGCCGCTTCTCCATTTGTATGGGTCTCCTGGCTGAAAGTACTTGCATTAAACAGGTAGCTTCTTTCCAATTCTCCCCCCCCCCAAACTTGGACCCCTTCACAGATAGACTGCCTTCCAAAACATGGCTAAAGACACAGGAGGTGTGGGTGTGGGTGTGCGTGTGCGCGTGCGCTCCCAGTCTTGCAATCCTATCGGAGCAGTAGAGCTGTGGATGGGGTAGGGATTGTCAGATTGTCAGGGATTTTCAGATTGTCAGAGATTGGGAGCAGTTAAACCAGCAGGGGAGGCGGGAGGGGGGGGAGGGCAGGATGGATCAGGGAGGGGCAAAATTGAGCAGGGAGGGGAACGGAACAAGGGGCGGGGAGGTTGCTGGAGTGGGTGGATCTGGCGGTATTGGCACACACCGGATCCTATCCCCTCCATCAACAGCCTCCCCACCCCCTTCTCTCCTCAGACTTGTGCCAGCTAAAGAGCTGGCACAAGTCCAAGGAGAACCATTGTGGCGTGGGAGGCTTGTGGAGATGTAAAGGGGAGCTGCCCCACTAACCCACAGACAACTGCTGCATGAGTTTTGGCAGTGCCTTAAGTCCCGTTTTGAAAGTTTGATGTCACATTTTGACTCTAGATCAGGGGTTCTCAACCCCTTCCTGGCCGAGTACCACCTCCGGCGCCACTCTCCTGCTGCGTACCACCGGAAGTGACTGGTGATGGCATCATCACCAGTTACTTCTGGGTTTGGGGGTTTTCGGAGACCAGAAAACACAGGTAGGAGGCTCTGGGCAGGTGGGAGGGCCCTTCTCTGTGTTCCTGAGAGCCTCAGCCAAAGGCAGGAGCCTCTAGCGAGTGAAAATGCATTACCAAAAGCGCCGTGTCAGAGTGTTGTTCCGATGGTCCGAGTACCACCAGCAGTCATTTGAAGTACCACTGGTGGTAGCAGTACCACTGGTTGAGGAAACCCTGCTCTAGATTCTTGTATGAGCAAAGAATTTTGTTCATGAAAGTCTAGAGTAAAAATAAACTCTAGATTTTTGGAATGAGCCTTAAGGCCTTTCTGTGAGTCACAGAGCATCTCCCTATGGGTGTGAATCATCAGACCAGCCTGGTGGGGCCTCAGGAGGCCGTGCCTCCTGGCTGATCTCTGATGCTGCCTATGATTCGGCACTGACTAACTTACTTAGACTATGGCCAAAACATCTCTCTCACCACCATTTTTAGAAGATACTCGCATATACTGTACTCCGTCTACAAATCTGAGTATTGGATGTGATCGCCTGTTGATGCCTCTCCTGGCCACAAGTGTAGTCTTTAAGCTATGACTAGGCCAAAAGCCAGACTTGTCGCTTTTAAGTGAGCTAGAAGTTGCAGGGCAGGCATCTGCTCAACAACATTCACACGATTATCTCAGAACTTCTGTTTTTCACATGAAAAGATGTATGAGAGCTCCAACTAAGGCTCCAGCACTTAAAATTACAGATCTGGTAGAGTATCATTTAGCATCACTGCACTTCTTGTATGCTGTTGTCTCATTTACCTGGAACTGGTGGCTGCTGCTGGAGACAGAATATTGGGCTAGATGGGCCATTGTAATGACTGAATAAGGCTCGGCTTCCATTCTATTCACAAGAACTGAGCCTCAAGACCAACATTTGTTACTGCACACAGCAGTGTGGCCAAAATATGACATGATTAAAGCAAGGCAAGCATCTGGTTGCTGGAGTGCCGTCCCTCTTAGTAACAAGGAATTTAGAAACAAGTCATATTACTTTATTGAGCTGGATTAGGCTGTGCAAGAAATCTATGATTTTGGGCCTGAGATTTATTTGACATGCAACATTAATTTTCATGGGAACTTTCGATTTAGGATCTCTTTTGAATTACAATATCTAATTAAATTTTAATTGTAAATCGTGTCCAGACACTAGTTGTTTCCTGGCTCAAATTCTTTAGCACATATGGTGCTAGTATAAGCTTGTGCCAGTCTGCCTACTCTGGGTAATTTTGCATGCAAATAGTTTAGTCTCTGTTGAGGTGCTAGAACATGTTTAGTACACTTGAAAATATTTGCATTGCAAAAGGAGAGATAATCTCTTGAGGAAAATCAATTTGGTATTTTTGCATTAAGAGACTACACAGTGGGCATGCTGTAATGCTGTTATATGGAAAATTATGTTTACAGGCATAGCTGGCATTTTAAATAAAATGACAAAGAAAGTCATACTACTGTTTTGGCAAGTTTCAGTTATTGGAAGAGTCTCCGGTTGCCATTGACCAAGACACTTCTATTTACCTACCTATTTCTATGAGGATAGTCTTTGAAATATGACACCAAGCCCTGAAATATAGTGATTGTTTGGGTATATCCACCCACATAGCCAGTGTGGTGTAATGGTTAGAATGTCAGGCTAGAACTGGAGCTATTTAGAATTCCACTCAGTCATGAAACTCATTGGACCACCTTGGGCTAGTCACCATTTACCTGCCCCATAGGGTTGATGTGAGGACAAAAGGCAGGGAGGGTAACTCTAAAGGATCCGCAAAACGTGCTTTACGGCACATGTGCGACTCCTTAGGCCGGCACGGAGCCGGCCTACATTATGCAGGATTGCACCATTAATCTTGCAAATATGCCTTCTTCACAGCTGGTCTGCTTGGTCACTTAAGAAAGGATGCTCCAACACAACATACATGTTGAAACAGTACTCAACATGTTTATCCCTAATTGGATGGGAAACCTGCCATGCTGCCAGTGCTCTATGATGACCCATGGCCCTGCCTCATTGGTGGGGCTCCTCCAGGAGATAGAGCAGAGATGGGTGCTGGCTGTCCACCTGAAGCAGTCAGAAGAGATGAGATAGTGAGTGAGTTACCAAAGCAACCAAAGCGGTGTTCCCTCTCTTTGTAAGCATTGATTCACCTGATGCTTGGCGGCTGATGTCACAGAACTGTCACCCACATGCATAGCTTGCTGCCCTTCCTTTAAAGGGCCAGGACAGCAGGCTGATGAGGAGGGCAAGGAGGAGGTGATAGACAATGAGAAGTCCAGGGAGGCTCTCACCATATGAATGCCAGGCTGGCAGCAGTGGAGAACCCAGTCTAACCACCTCTCTCCATATCTGAAGCCTTGGGGGTGAGGAGTCTTTACAACTTCCTGGTGGAGAATTCAGGCAGTGGCGACCCCTGCTGGCCTGATCAGAAATACAAGATGTAAGGCTAAAGAAGGGGAAAGGAAGAAAGGAAAAAAAGGAAAACAAAAGATAAGTCTGTGAGTGAGAGCTTTTCCTTTCTCTTGGGGATTTTGAAGCAGCAGGGTAAAAATACAGGACACAAACTGACCCTCATCACCTCTGTTTTTGCCAACATACACTTTAACCCAGTTTGGTCAACGGTCAGACATCAGGACACGTTAATTCACGATTTAGTCCAAAAACCAGAGGAAGCCCAAGGTGAACCAGTACACAGTTTATATCAAGGGGCTGTAGCTAGCCACCCCATGCCAGTTGTGTCAGATTCTGGCAGGTGTGCGCCACTCCCTTTATTGTTGTTCCATCTAACTAAATAAATAGCTGAAGGTGATGTGGAAGCATTTTTGGCCACCTTTGAAAAGACAGCAGAGGCTGCCCAGTGGGGTTGCCCAGGAGGGAGGATCAGCCATGAGCTTTGGCCATTGGCATGACAGTCAATCTGTGCTGGCTGAAGCCAGAAAGAGAGATTACAATAGGTGACAAATTTCTATTGGACTAGGCTCTGCAAGTAGTTCCCAGTGATTTCAAATATGGATTATGTGCTGCAAACTGTCCCCTTTAAAAGGAGCCATGCAAATATTAGAGAATTACCTGGCTGTTGAGGCAGCACTGGAACAGCGCTTCAAAGAGAGAGATTTTCCCCATCTCCAGAAGGACCTGGGACTGAGCAGTGCTCCTGGAACAAGGCAAGGAACAAGGTTGGTCCACAGCATGCTCATGGGGTACTGCCCAAGCAGTAGCGTAGCTGGTGTCGCGCCAGTCCCCCCTTGTGATGCTGATGTCACTCACCCAGCCCCGGAGTGATGTCAGCCGGAGCCAAACGTCCCTTGGGGGTTGGGCGGGAGGAAGGGGGCCAAATCCAACGCGGCACAGAGACGGCAGGAGCCATCTACAGGCTCTTCCGTGCCGTGCCGCCGCCTAGATTGCAGCCGCTGGCGGTATGATGCCCCCCGCCTGCTGCCCGGGGGCTATTGCCCCCCTCCGCTCCATCCCATCCTACGCTACTATAACCCAAGCACCCCACTGGCTGTTGCTGGAGACCAACCAACATGAGCATGAAAGTTCCCAAAGGAAGGAGAAGAGCTCCCTATTGCTTGTGGATGGCACTGGAGCTCTCTAACGCTGTCTGGAAAGGGAGCATGCTTTACCTGTGGCGAAACGGTACAATACTGCAGGGATCATCTGTACATGGACTACAAAATAACCTAAGCAGTTGCTTTAGTGGAATGACATCAACCTCCTTAGGTCAAACCTTATGTCACTCAGGTACAGTATGGGTTCTTACAGCTCTACTTGACTCTGGAAGCATGGCGTCCATGATCCAATCCCACTACTCCCTCCAGACCTTTCAGTTGTCCATTTGATGACTACTGTTTGTGTTCACAAGCACATGCACTGCTGGCCACTCAAGTGGGTGAGCCTGATGTGCAATCGCCAGCCTCAGACACTTACTGTATAGCCCAATTCTATCCTATCCTGTTCCATTAGCTCACGGCCACTTGTATGGTCTCTGCAGTGACAGCGCCCAGGCCAGGGCCACCAGCGTGAATGGGTGGCAGCCCTGGATGTGCACCAATGGAGTGCCCAGCCCTCACTGGAGCAGGTACGTTGGCAGGGGGAATTCTGAGGGAGAGGGATTGGGATTGGCCGGGGTGGGGGAGTCGAGGATGGAATGGGGCAGATATCAGATATCTCCTGCCCGGTCACGTTCTTCGCACAGAATGGTTGCAACAGCGAGGGGGCGGCGCCTCCTCGTTTTGGTTCCTAAACACGGTACTCGACGCGGCATGACTTACGGTGCCACCCCTACTGTGGAAACACCACTACCCCAGGCCCAGCCTTGACATGCTCTCTTGGACCCACTCAGATTTATGCCAGCCAAACAACTAGCACAGTAGGCCCATTGAGGATCATGGTAGGTACGTAAATAGGCAGACTAGGTAAGAGTAGGTAAGTAAGAACTTTTTTGTACTTACCTCTCTGTTGCTGCTTGGTCTCCAGCTGACCCAACAGGGGCCACATGAGTGTAAGCCAGCCCAGGATAAGATTAGGCTGTTAATTCTCTATGTGTGGCTGAATTGCCTTACCTAATATTGTTGTGGAGGGATGCTCCTGCTTTCCAAGGGCTCATGCATGAAGAGACTGCTTCAAGTCTCATATTGGTCATAGAAGGGGACCCCAAGGGGAGTGATGATCTGGGAGTTGGCCCCTCCATTCTACAAGCATCAGAATCAATGGTGTCTCAGCTGACATCTGGAGGCCAACCCTGCATTCCAACATGCATGGGAAGGGAATGAGACTCTGGAATGGCTGCAAGATGATCTAGCGGTGAGTGGAAATAGTAGGTTGGAAGGACACGTGGATCTCCAGGACTGAAAGCTGGGGGTGAGTGTGGTGAAGAGTTACTCAGAAACAGCAGGACCTCAAACTTGTATGCCACTTTTTTTTTTTCCAGAGTTACCACCTGAGGTTGTCCTGTGCCCATGACCTTCCCTGTTCAGGGCATCAAGGTGACATTGGCCCAAGAAGTCAGTTGTTGTTTTTTCTGGCCTACGGTTTTTCAAGGTACCATGGACTACAGTCATGCCCAGCATGTCAGAAAGCAGCTAGCCAAGGATCACCAAAGGATCTGCTTTCACTAGCACCAATCATAGCACCAATCATAGCACTAGCACCTTTTGACTGGGTGCTGATGGGCCTGTCCAAACAAGACTTAAGCAAGTGGTTTCCTTCTCCAGTCTCACCTGGGGCTGTGAGCATAAAAAATAGCCAAATTCATCTGATCAGCTGTTTGAGAAGGAATGCTGAGAGTTGGCTTCAGTTCCCCTTGTCTTAGTGGGATTTGACCATCATTTAAAGGGGTCTGTGTGCAGCACCAGTTGTTTCCTGCATACTCCTCCAGATTGGGGCACTAATGTTTTATTGGATTCAATGTAAATATTGGTACCAAATTCCCCTAGATGTTGTTATTCCCTCTTCCTTACCAACCCATCCGTTCAGGTGCATTGAGTGTTTTATGTGTTTGTTTATTTCAATTGCAGTCTGGTGCCAAAGTCAATTTTTACAGGCTTTGTTTGTATGAGCAATCTTTATGTCACCAATTTCCTGGCAGACTTGCATGTTCACATCCACTTTTACCTATATGGCTGATTCCTACCATGCTCCAATTGATGTCCTATAGTTCAGATCAACACGGAGAGAAACATTTGCTGGCCCCATTTCCATTTGCAACTCCTGCCTCCAAAGGCACAGCTACTTGCTCAAGCGTATAGGAGGGATTTGGGAAGCCCTCGGGCAGCCTACAATTCAACACACTGTTCCTATTTTGCCCTAAATGATGTTGCTGCTGACCCAGTGCTCGCTAAAGGGCCTTGCTTCTTTTCTTCCTCTCTAGAATATTTTTCTACAGCATTGGAGGTGGCTGGCCAGTCTCATCTTCATTTCTTGCACACTCTTGGCTTGAGAAATACAATGTCTGATTGTCTTCCTATCATTATAGTAACTCCTTTTGAGTTTCTCTTAATAATGATATGTTCTCAGTGCCCGTTGTGTTCCGCAGGGCATCTTCCACTGACCTTAGTATTGATGTATCATTTGATTCTGATAGACTTTTTTTGTCTACACATTAATTCTGGGGCAGAGAATTTCCTCTTATTGGGCTTCTGACTCTCACCTTTCTCCTTTTATTCTAGTCTTCAGTTTTGTTCGTCATTTTTGTTTCTTGTCATTCTGACGGTCTGCCTTTTCACCGATTCCTTTGTCCTGCCAATATTTTTAATAAACTCCTTATTACTATTACAGTTCCTCAAGATCTTGTTCCTCCCTGTTTCCTCATGTGACCTCTCTTTCTTGTGCGTGCACGTGTGCGTGGGTGCAAGCGTGTGCACACTCACCCTGCTTAATCTTATAGTCGGGTTAGACCTCTTGTTTTCTTGGTGCTCTCTTATTTGCTCTGACCTCTCCGTATGCTTGGAGCTCTCTGTCTCTTAACATCCATCTTTCCCAGAGTCAGCATTAGGGATTGGTATCACTGGGGACCTGCCAAGGCCCATACCCTAGCAGAGGGTCCACTGACAACAGTCCAGCTCTGTTCCTTGCTGTCCCTTCCTGTTTATTTGCCCTTTTTAAGCCCGTAGTTATTGATAAGAGAAGACGACGTGACACCTGGAGCGAGATGAAGTGGTTGGCAAAGTTGCTCTGATAGAAAAAGGGTGGATGTAAGACGAGCCAGGACTGGAAACTCCCTCCCATAACCCCATCTAAGAGTTCTCAATAAAAATATATCAAGAATTTTTTTGCGGGTCTGAATTCCAAACGGATACATCTGAAACACGGTTCTACTACAGGTGTGTTGTTGTTGTTCAGTCGTTAAGTCGTGTCCGACCCTTCGTGATCCCATGAACCATATCCCGCCAGGCCTTCCTGTCCTCCACTATCTTCCTGAGTTCGCTCAATTTCATGTTTGTTGCATCGGTGATGCTGTCTAACCATCTCATCCTTGGCCTTCCCCTTCTCCTTTTGCCTTCAATCTTTCCCAGCATCAGAGTCTTCTCCAGAGAGTCCTCTCTTCGCATTAGGTGGCCAAAATATTTGAGTTTCAGCCTTAGTACCTGTCCTTCCAGGGAACAGTCAGGCTTGATTTCATTTAGAATTGACTGATTTGATCTCTACAACAGATCAATACTACAGGTGTAGACCAGGCATATTTCTGTTTTGTTTTTTCTACGGTGGAGGTGGTGGTGGAACATTAAAAAAAAAAAAAGGGACTCCCAGAAGTGGCAAAGGAAGGCTGAAAACAAAAAAAAAATAGCACAAGTAGCAAGTCTGCAGCAAAAGCGGCTGCATCACAGCAGCCTTCATTGTGAAAGCGGAAAGTGCTTCTTAAGGATACATCTGCATGGCACATTTCCCAAGGAACAGCTAAACTCCTGTAATGTATCCATTCCCTGCAAGCATGCGTGTCTTGAAATGAATCCTCTGCTGCTGTCTCAACACCGTCCCCAGCAGCAAGTGTGATATATACGCCTATCTATACTTAAGAGGAGATTGCAACAGCCCATTTCATGTTTCTACCTGAACATTTCTTTCTGCATTCCCACCCAGGCAGACGTGTTACAGAATGTAGCTATTCCTGTTATCTCTAATGAAATCTAGTTATCTTCTTAAAGCCTCTGTGGCTCTGCCTGATTCTTAATTATGAGGTCATCTTTCTTTAGGACGGGGATCACATATGTGCAGCAGGGTCTCCTGAACACACAAGGAAGGAAGTGGGAAAAGAGGGCAAAGCAAAGGCACTGCTTCATGAAGGGGCCAGGGCTGCCTGGACTATCCATATGGACCAAGGTGTCGGATTTTTCCATACCACATTGTGTCTACTTCAGTGGGGGAATTTTTCCCAAACTTATCATTCACTGACAAAGCACTGAAACAGGAACAAACCAACAAAAACCACTGTGCAGGCAGTCCTGGGTGAATTGGTTTCTCCTGGCAGTAAAATGACAGACGATTTTGTGTGCCCATTCTGTTTTTGAAGCACTTACTTATTTGCATTTATTTTTAAACAATGTAATATCATGCCCTCTCCTCTTCAAAAGAAACCAGAGCAGCTGACAATCATAAAATCATAACAGTAACAACACCACAATATCCAAAATATGTCACATCATTCATTTTTGTTCTGTCAATCTTTTTTCTTTTTTTTTTTATTCATTGTTAAATGGTGCTAGGGGTTGCTTTGCTTTCATTACTCTCATTTATTCTTTCTGCATTCCCACCCAGGCAGACTAGGAGGGTTTAGGGCTAGGAGGGTTTAGCTGTAGCACAAAGAGTGGCAGGTTCCCACCCTTTGTTTTTTCAAACATTAAAAGTGGCAGAGCTCATTTAGGTGACCACCAGTGGCGTCACTAAGGGAGGGCCGGGGAATGCTGTGCCCCCCAGATGACAGCCGCGGTCTCCTTACGGGGAGGAGCCATGGCAAGATTTTCGTGCTCTGTGGCTGCATTTTTGCAGATGCAGAGCATAAACATGCCAAAAACAGTGCATTGTTTGGTCCTTCCCGCCCTCCCCAAGTTCTGGAAGGCTTGACATGAAGCCTTCCAGGAGCGTAGGGGGTGGGGCGATGATGCAAAATGCGTCACCCCACCCCCCCATCAGGGCAGGCTAGCTATGCAACTGGTGGCCACCGCCTGGCAGCTGCCATTCCCCCCCCCCCCAGCATGCCCTCAACATTATATCATTTGGGAGCATTCTGGAAAATAAATGGCAGCTGCCAGGCAATGACCACCTAAACAAGCTCTGCCAACTCTTATTAAGTTTTGAATAGTTAAAAGAAAGGAAAAAGCCTGTCACTCTGCCATGCTACAGAGGTGAGCCCTCTGTTACCCCCCCAAAAAAGGGGGGGTCCAAAATAAAATCAAAGTTATGCATCGTTCAGGACCTCTCAGCATTCATTTTGTACAGTAGTTAATTAAAAATGAACCAAATGGATTCCATTCAGTTTGGGGTTTTTTTTCTATTTGTTCCAAAATGAATGCACACTCCTACAAAAAGCAGAACAAAACCAGAATCAACAGCATAAACAAGGTATGTGAAACATAAAAACAATGGGAGATAAAAAAGGGGGGGAGGATAAAGTTAGTGTTTTACTCCTGGAGCAAGTTAGTATTTCACCCAGATATTTTGCCATCCATCAAATACTAGAGGTGCTACAGATAGGGATAGCCTTTTCCTTATATATCAATGGTGAAATACCTTAGGGCCCAATCCTATCCTCATGGTATGCCCAAGAAGGTTCGACATCGCAGCAGCTGCTTTGCCAGTGCAAGGGCCGGAAGGCCGCATGCCACCAGTGACACTGTGCAGACCAGCTGCTGGCAGGGTTCTGCTGGCGGTGTGGGTGGATAGGGGGCCCGACAGGGCAGATCAGGGCAGGGGCAGATCTCAGTGGCACCAATGTCCACCATATCCAATTCCCCGTCCTGGGCCCAACATGCCTCCAGCAGGCTCCTCAGATCTTCATCAGCAAAAGAGCTGGCACACAGATCTGAGGAGTCCCATAGAAGACAAGGCAGCAGCTGGGGGGGTAAGTAAAGTTTTTCTTTTCTTACCTCTCCCAGCAGGCCTGGTCCCCTGCCGGCACACAAGATACAGTGGTTGCTGCACTTGTGGCCCTGCATCCTGCACACCAGTGGGGGATGGGATCAGGCCATTAGAAATAATATTTCAACTACAAATAGAGATGTGTATCTATTACCCCAAGACATTGAAATGTAGGATGTGTACAACCCTTAAAAAAGGTAAAGGTGACCCCTGACAATTCAGTCCAGTCGTGTCCGACTCTAGGGTGTGGTGCTCATCCCCATTTCAAAGCCGAAGAGCCAGCGTTGTCTGAAGACGCCTCCGTGGTCATGTGGCCGGCATGACTCTCCTTGCCGCAGCGCGTAGCATGCGGCTGGAACACGGAGCGCTGTTTACCTTCCCGCAAGCGGTACCTATTTATCTACTCGCATTAACATGCTTTGGAACTGCTAGGTTGGCAGGAGCTGGCCAAGCAACGAGAGCTCACCCCGTTGCGGATTCAAACTGCCGACCTTTCGATCGACAGCTCATGGTTCAGCGGTTTAGCCCACTGCGCAACCCTTAGTGTGCCAATAATTAAATGAAATCGCACTGAAAACTATACAGTTCAAAACAGCAAGTACTTCTACTATTACTTAGCCTACCAGTCATTATTTTGGGCTACCTGCCACAGAAGATAAGCATCCTTACAACAGCTTACATATTGCAAATCCTCTCGACACTTAAGGGCAAAGGAATTGCATTTAATGAATAGTATGAATATGAAGCTGAAAGTTCAACGATTCTTTTAAAATAACAACCAAAAACCTCACCACTCCTATTGAATTACAGCACAGTAACATTTGGCCAGATGGCTTGAGGGTATTCAAAATATCCAGAAACTGAGAAGTTTGGGTAAATGGGAGAACTGTTTACACAGGGTTACACTGACCTGGGGTTATATGGGGGCCATGCTGAAGTCCTGATAACAGGGCTTGGGATAACTTGACCGGTTATTTGATCACTCCCTTTTAAGAGCAATCAAAAGGGATTTCTGTTTGCATAGCTACTCCCGGTACTCCCCAAGTATTCCATAGTAGTAACTTTATCTTGTCATTACTGCAACAAGTTCCATGTTACTCCTAGGCTGAGAGTTTAGAACGATGCCCAGATAGTCTCAGTCAGCAATTGCTGACTTTGCCAATACATAATATGATTGCTTTCAGCGACATCTCTTGTTTTTATAGAAACTGGTGAACCTTCAATCTGAGCTCATTCCACATTCAGTGCATTTGGGGTGTGTGTGTGTGTGTGTGTGTGTGTGTGTGTGTGTGTGTGTGTGTGTGTGTGTGTGTGCGTGTGCGCGCGTGTGTGTGTGTGTGTGTGTGTGTGTGAGTGGCTGTACTGCTGTTCCACAACTCATTATGTCAGACTTGGCTTCACAAAAGAGGAGAATGGTTAATTTCATCAAGTACAAACCTGACTGCCAGGAACACCTGAAGATTGCAATTTGCTCTGGTGCTCACCTCTGCCTGGCCTTTGACAACTCACAAACAGCTCAATCCTATTCTCTCTCTCTCCCCCCCCCCCCGGCACCGCAAATGCAGTGAGACCAAAATGGCTACCGCTGCATCCTGCGGGGGAGCAGTTGCGGAGGTCTCCTCTGGATAAGAGAACATCCGTTCCCTTAAACCACTGTGCAAGGTTTTTGTGAAGATACCTGACCTCTTTGGATGAAGGGTTACCAAAGAGTTTAGCAAGTTTTACCTTATGAAGTCCTTTGATGGTTAACATGCATGCGGCACTGAAAGGATATGTAATTGTTCCTACAGCTTCACCAGGAATAAAGGAAGTGTTGCATAAATAAAGACCATTTTACTTTTGGAACCATTACAGCTGTCAATCCTCTCCCGTATCCCACACACCCTAGAGCCAAATGAGTTGCCTCACAGCTCTCAGTCCAAATCTACTGATCTCTTCCCTAACTATTTCCATGTCTTTTGAGTCTGGCATTCAAGACTCAAATGGAGACAGGGCCAGGCTCAGATCTGGACAACAGCAGTAGAAGCGACTGGATGAGGCAACAGGTGCTGTAGATGGAGAAGGGACCCAGCATAGATGTCAGTAATAAAAAGGTAAGGAATTCTGCTTCACACATTGCTTCACACATTTTGCCTGTTTGGTCCTGTGTTGCTTAATGCAATAGCACTCTGGATCCGCTACCTCTCTGGCCCAATTGGCCCAATGCCACATCCATACAGCTTTCTATTTGCCCAGTCGCTCATCTGGACTGGTTGGGGAATCTGTTACATGATGTAATAGTCCCCTACCGGTGAGGGAGCAGAAGGCCATGGCACAACCGCTGTAAATGACTTTTGGCACGGAGGAGGCAGCGTATAGTGAGCTTCAGAGATGAAGGCTCTCCAAATTATTTGGCGGTACCTACCTAGCATCAGCGTTACTATCAGAACTACAGCACAAGAGCACCAAAAAGAATATATAACAAATATGTGCTTCAGACATTGACTTGCTGCAAATTAAACAATTTTGTACATACTTTTCAAAATGGCCTCCTTAAAAATAATAAGCATAAAAGCATAAAATCCACCAGATAAAAATATTTACAAGACGTTCATAAAACTCCTTTACCCATGAGTCTCCAATGCCACAGCAATCATTTACCTCTGTTCTAGTGGCAAGGATCCAGTTCAAAATTAAAATGGGCTGGACGGCCATATAGAGCAGAAGATAATCTGAAGCCACCATTTTAGTAAATTAGATTGCGGACCTCTCCGCCTGCATGTCTCTCATCTGCAGATAAATGATACCAGATGGAATTGTAATAACTCCCATTGTTGTGGAATGGCTGAATTAGATTCAGAACAGGGCTCTCTGAGAGAACCGCTTACTCTAGGTGTCTGTGCTCGTTTAAAATTTCTCCCTGAGTTCCAGGAGGATTTGCAAGTTTTCATTATTATTATTATTATTATTATTATTATTATTATTGTGATCATTCTCATTCATGGCTGCAATAATCAGCGCAATTGTTCATTTGCGAATGCTCCATCCAGCCATGCATTTGGTTGAGGACTGTCGAGGCAGACAACAGATCCTATAATCAGGTCAACAGGAACTCATTATAAACACAGAATAATAAAGAAGGTCTGATTTAGTGTGTCTGTGAAACTCCGGTCTGTTAGCAATATACGTCCTTAAAGAAAAGAAAGAAAGAGTGACTCCACTGCCTGAGGGATACGGGCACATCAATCAATCCATTAAGTGAGTAAATAAAGCAATAACCAAAGATAAATCATTTCTGAATTTCACAAGCAAATTCTTCTGATACATAAATTATGACAACTGAATGACTCATGAGCAGTTTGGGAGGCTGCAGCGTGTGTTCAAAGGGGGGAACCGAACAGCAGCTCTAACTGTGGAACATTCATCTTTCTTTGATCCCCAAATCTTTTCCCCACTCCTCCTCCTCATTTGCACTCGATTGGTGGCGGGGGTTGGGGGGAACCGTGCAGTACATTTTCCTCCAGCACAGAGGGTGGGCAAAACAGCTGCCTCCACAGCTGATGCCACTGCTAACTCCCTGGGTTTGCTTCACTAACCCAAAAAGCACACAATGAGCCCCTGGATGGCGTACAACATCGTGCCTCAAGCCGAGCGCCAAGGTTTCCCGGTGCCGCGAGCCACAGTGACATTACCACCAGACATAATAGGCATCTAAAATGGGGGCTTATGAATAATTCATCTCCAGGGTGGCACAAAACAAAGGCAGAATATGAGTGTTGGCTGATCACACCAACACTGAGGTATTTAGATACAGCACAAATTGAAGTCAGCATCGATCTGTTTCGCTCCCCGGCTGTGCTCATTAGCAGACAGCAAGTAACTTACACTTGCTCATGGCTGAGAGGCCTGCTTTTTGCTAGGGGAAACCCCTTTTTTCTAGAGCAGAGGCAGCTCCTTCTGTACCATGAAGTCATTCTGTTCTCCAGACGAAGGGCCCAGGGTGGAAGCACGTTTGTCACTCAAACCACTGGCTCCCTCGCAAGCTTAAGGCTGTGACACACGGCAGCCTTCTCGGCGCGAAGCGAAGTGAAGCTGGCAGCCTCTGCTTCGTGTCGCTCCACTACCTGTCTATACAGCCCACAGGTCTTCCGCTTCTCTCTCTTTGCTTTTCAGCCAATCAGACTTGAGTCTTTTCAGACACAATTCTGATTGGCTGTTCACTTCCCTATGTGTCTCACCCCACTGCAACGAACTCGGCTGCTGATTGGCCGAAGTTCAAATTTTCCATCTCCTCTCACAGGGCTCCGCTAGCTGACGTACGCTGCTGTGCAAGAGGAGAGAATGCAAGACACTGCATGACACACTGTCCGTGCGGCACTGTTTCCCAGAGCTTTGAGCCGAGCCGCGGGCAGTGTGTCACAGCATTTAGTTTTAATCTAGCAGTAGTGTCTTCACAGTGGTGAACCACACATGCTCAGACTCCGTAGCCCTATTCAGTAGTTCAACTCCACAGGAAGACAAAGACGAGGGCCTTTTCAGGATGTGCTGATGACACATGAACGAGATCACCATTTCTCTGCAGCAACAAACCCAGAACATGGAAAGAGTTCTCAGTGGCAGCGCTCCGACCGCCGCCCCCCCTCGCGCAGGAAGTGACATCACCACCTCCACCGTTTCCCCATCAGGCAGAGGTGCAGGGCAGGGGGGAGGGCCAAACCCATCGCTGCTGCAGCCTGCTTGTATCGCTGAAATGGCCCGATTCGCCTCACCATCGCCCACTTTGACACCCCCCACCCGCCTGCAGCCCAGAGTCCAACAGCACCGCCGGGGGGGCGCCCCCTGCCCTACTCCGCTTCTGAGTTCTCTCAATATTCAGCATTTGTTGCTGCAGACAAATGCTGGTCATGGGAGGGTGGGGCTTCATCAGCGCATCAGGGGCAGGGCCATGCCAGGAAGCCCTCACACATCCAGAAATGCATGGGGGCTCACTTCTGAACTGGGCTGTTATTTCATACAAATATGATTTATAACTGGATAGTGGACTATCTCTGTTTCTTACCCTATGATTTCTTTTGCTTTATGAATTAAATTATGGACAAACATTTTACTGCATCTTGAAAAAAAAAATTCACAAGAGGCCAGGGAAACATTCAGGGACCAGATTTGGCTGACGGGTTGTGAGACAGCTATCCCTGCTCTACTGCAAGTGTAGGCAATGCCTAGTCCAAAGAGCCATATTCAGTGTGCCAAAGCTTTTCCACTGCATCCCCAAACCTGTATCACCCCTTTCTATGCATGTCTTCCAACCATAACGTTTGGTCCAATAAAGATTTCTCCTGCTGGTCCAATAAATATTTTTGGGAACACTACATCTAACAGACTTTCTCAAAATGATGTGTATTGAGAGTAATCCCAGTGAAAACTGATTGATCATCTCTGTTGTTGTTGTTCAGTCGTTAAGTCGTGTCCGACCCTTCGTGATCCCATGAACCATATCCCGCCAGGCCTTCCTGTCCTCCACTATCTTCCTGAGTTCGCTCATTTTCATGTTTGTTGCATCGGTGATGCTGTCTAACCATCTCATCCTTGGCCTTCCCCTTCTCCTTTTGCCTTCAGTCTTTCCCAGCATCAGAGTCTTCTCCAGAGAGTCCTCTCTTCGCATTAGGTGGCCAAAATATTTGAGTTTCAGCCTTAGTACCTGTCCTTCCAGGGAACAGTCAGGCTTGATTTCATTTAGAATTGACTGATTTGATCTCCTAGCAGTCCAAGGGACTCTCAGGAGTCTTCTCCAGCACCACAGTTCAAAAGCATCTATTCTTCTATTCATCTATTCTTGATCATCTCTACCACCCTTATAATCAATCTTACAGCCCAATCCTGACCAACCTTCCAGCACCGACGCAGCTGTGCGCACTGCATCCTACAGTGGAGGGGGCTGTCATGATGGAGGCCTCCTCAAGGTAAGGGAACATGCATTGCGGCTGCATCGGTGCTGGAAAGTTGGTTAGGATTGAGCTGTTAGTAACATAAATATTCACAGAGCTGACATTGAAGTCAACAGGTAAATGTAATGCTGTAAGGGAGCAGCATGATGATGACAGGATCCCTCTATAGCCAATGTGCATTCATTAGAATAACTATAGAGATTGCTTATGCATACATTGTATACACATATAGAGACCTCTCCATGCAATTGGCAACTCTGCCTCTGGGCTGGCTATAGACATTTTCATGATCACGTGTGGACTGGGGGCAGAGCTTGCATTTATGACATCGGTCTCCGTCCCCTCCCTGCAATTCTTTTACCCTACTGAATGCCTATATAGAGCTTAAATGTACCAAAACCAAAATCAGAAAGTATTTGCACCTTCTCCCCAACCCACATTCACACTCCATATCAGGCACATAAACACCACAGTAAATTGGAGCAATGCATAGCACATTACATAATGACTCACCTTGGGATCAAAGTGTGTAGATTCAGCCTGCTAGTGAAAGGGTTAAGGCTGAGCTACATTACACGCAGAGGCTCTGCCACCGCCTCTGCCTACGCGCTTGGAGCGGCGGAGTCTCTTCCCGCCTGTTGTCCCTCCTGTTGTCCCGCCTTTTTAAGAAGGTGATTGGAGGTAGTTCTGATTGGAATGCAGCCACTCTCCCCCCCCTCCTACGATTGATAGGCTGCAGTAGCTCCGCGAACCACCCCCTAGCTCTGTGAACACGCCCCCTCAAAAGTAGGATTCCAGCTTGAGGTACGCGCCGGCAGCGGCTCCGCTTGCTTCAAAAATGATGTCAGAAGCTCCGTGACGCGTGTAATGTAGCTCAGCCTTTACAGTCCCACTTTGGAGCATTGCTGTTGTTTCCAGACATCACAGCTCCATAGCAGAGCATTTGTTTCATTACCAAGCAAATGAATGAGTTGCCTCTTAACTAGGGATCTGAAAGCACAGAGCGTTGGGTATAGCAGGCATCTTTGAGAAGGCATCTACAAAACGCATATTACAACCACATATTTTGTTCATTTAAAAACTTATTTGCTTTTGTTATGGCTATCTGAAGCATAGCAACAGATTGGGTTTTTGTTGTTGTTGTTCTTTTGAACACTTTTTTAAAAAGAAGTGGCAGACGTTCTTGTGGCACCCACCTCCTGGCAGTCACCATCGTTTCCCAGCCTTACAGCCCAATCCTATCCCCCACCATGGTTTTTATGGAGTGTGCACTGCATGCTATGATGGGGGCATGACTAGAAGCCTGGGAGAGATAACAGTTTTACGTACCCCTCTGTAGGATGCCTGGCCGTCAATGGATCTTGTCGGACCTACACCAGCTATTTTGCTGGCTAAGTCCGAAGAGAGGCAGGGGTCATATACTGCGCCAGGAAAATGATAGGATTCAAAGCCCTCCCTGCTCCTTGCCCCAATCTTCCCCCAAACGTTACTCAAACCGGCCCCACCAGCACCTTAGCTACTCTGATGCGGGCTGGGTCATCACTAGTGGATGTGTGGGGCCTCTGGCCTTTTTCGCCAGTGGCTCCAAAGTGCACGATGGCAGTGCAACATTTATGACACTGTAAGAGGACTTATGGCAGTGGATTGGGGGATCCACTGCAATTGGCCCTCTATAGGATTGGGCCATTAGGATCGTTCAGGGGAATTACGAGGGGAAATGATTGGGGGCCACCGTGTTGTTGCGGCAGTTGCCAGATTTCATAGAAATGATGCCAGATTTCAGTTGCCAGACCCTGGAATGATGCTACATCTGGGGCATTGGGGATGATGGTGGAAACAACAGCTACCAGGAGGCTATGCCACCAAAACTAATTCTGCCATTCAACTTTAAATACTGTTTAATGAAAGAAATAAGTATTCCGCTACTACTGCAGTACTGGTAAGTCCTCCTCCCCACAACAAAAATGAATGAAATTCATTGTGAAAATAAACGAGACTTTTATTAATGTAAACAAATAAGGGTTTTATTTAATAATGGAAACAAATAGAATAACAAACAATGCACATCTCTACATCATAGAACCTCATGGATGTCTTTTAAGGCTTTTTCAGCTCATGTTGACAACACATGCTTGTTACTCCTGCAAGATCCAATCCACAACAGTAGTGCAATATCCAATTCATATGTAATAAATGGTTGAGTAGAGCAGACTAACCGGGGATGACATACAAAATCTCTTATATTTTAAATTTTGGTCGTGTCACCTATTTTGGCCCTATATCAATGGACTGTTTCATATAATTTTTCAGCAATAAATGTGTATTTGCCTAACATGTGCAGGTAGTACACTGCCACTCACAACCTCGGCTCCCTCCTTGTCTTTATAATAATACGCTTACAGTTATGTCTTTGTCACATGCATTCATGACATTTGGACATGTATATGAAAAACATAGTATGTGCATGCGTACATTGTATGTGTACACAGAAAAACCATAAACCATGAAACAGAGTAAGCCTGTCTAAAAACATAGCAAGCATGTGATTATAGCACTTCCTGATTCAGGATTCTGCAAAGACTATCTTGGGGTTATTGCTCTCTTGTGCCCTACTTCAACTTTCCCCCCCCCCAAAAAAAAGTGTTTTTCATCTATGGGTCTCTACAGTATTCCTAAGAATGATAGAACACCTGATCATCCATGGCTTTGTTGACCTAGCACAGTAGGAAATGGTGGATACACAGAATGTTTTCTCTTAAACCCTATGCATGCTAGAGTTTTAGATATTTCTGAGTACTTTTTAATTGCAGTTAGCTGACATCCTGTTCAAGATGCTTGCTAACAAAACAGCATCCAAATAACAAACTGAACATCATGCCAAAGCATTAGAATATGAGAAAGGCTGATGCTTTGGTGAATAGGGCCCTAAATGTTTTAGTAACACTTAAATACCCACTAATTTAAGCACCAGTTAAATTGGCAATCAAAACACCCCCAACTGTTTTGAGCTGTCATCCTATTTATGTAAAAGAGCTTCAAGGCTTAGTATTAGCCCTGCTAAGCACTAACACAAGGATGAAACCAATGGTGCATATGCCTAGCTTAGTTTCTGAATATGCGATGAGTTAACGCAATCAAGCTTTAATAATTCTTTTTATTTTAAAATATGCATTACTATTTACCAAAAACAAGCAGTGGAGGAGAAAGCAGTTCCTACTGCTTCCCTCTCTCTTCAATTTGATTTGCACCTTCCCGATCCCCCTTGTACATTGCCAAATTTTAATTAGTAGACCTTCTTCAGTATTTGTCTAAGGAGATGTTTTAAAATGACTGACATCTTCTGTGACTGAAAATAGCAAGCAAGGTCTTGGATGCAACTAGTATCTCTATTTCCAGGCTTACCAGATCGCCGACCGGGACGTTCCTTGTTGCCCTTAAGGGAGGCGGGGGAGGGGCGATAGAAGCCGGAGCGTCGCCTCCCTTAAAGGCAACAAGGAATGTCCCGGTCGGCGATCTGGTAAGCCTGTCTATTTCTGAAAATCTTGTGGGGAAGTTCTTGTGGGCTTCCAGTTCTTGGAAGTTCTTGTGGGGTTCCATGTGATTTTTTGTGCTTCTTTGTTTTTTGCATGAGGATTTGAACTAATCTCCTGTAACAGACGCATCCCAAGGGTGACACCCAGAGAGGTCTTCTGCTAGCAGAAATGCAGTTGCAAAGTTGTTGTAATGTGCAAGGTTATTACCGTATTTGCCCGAGTATAAGACTCACTTTTATCCCCTAAGGCAAGTCTTTAAAGTAGGGGGTGCGCCCTACAATCAAAGCCTAGCATTTCTGCCTAGTGTTTTATGCAAAGCGCTTTCAAACCAAGCCTCTCTGAGTCTCTTTTCAAAAGGTAAAACGGGGCTTTTTTTCTCTCTCTTTTTTTAAACTGCAAAGCACTGTGTTTTCAAGCCTTTCCTTGCAGTTCTTAATCACTTGCTAAATGGCTGAATACCATGAGAGATCATTATCTCTCAGCAGCCTCTGGAAGCATTTGAAAAAATTAACCCTTAAGTTTCAACCCCAGGACTCTGTGGAAACAAAGATATTTATTGATCTTGCAGTTTAAAAGTTGAGAGTACAGTTTGAAAGTTGAGAGCAAGAGCTCCTGCACAGGCTTACCATATCCAAAGGGGGACAGAGTGCCTACCTTTAGGCTGCAATCCTATGCACACTTTCCTGGGAGTAAGCCCCATTGAATGCAATGGGACTTACTTCTGAGTAGATATGCGTAGGATTGTGCTGTTCATTGAAATTTGGGCAGGTGCAGCTCATCATCATGGAAGGGTGCAACAAGCTACACCTGCCCAAATTCCAAAGGTTAAAAGGTAGGCACTCTGTCCCCCTTTGGATCTGGGAAGGCTACTAATACTAGAGTGCCCAGATTCAATAAGGGACAGGGTGCCTATGCCTTTAACTGTACTAAAGCTGTACTGTTCTACTAATGTGTATATTTAAGTTAAAAAAAAGTTAAAAATGTATTCTTTAAAAAATAGCACCAAACTTTAAGGGTGCGACTTATAATCAGGAGCGTCCTATACTCGGGACAATACGGGTATATGGAAAAGGTTATGTCTGTTCCGGAAGAGGTCTTCTGCTAGCAGAAGATGCTATGCAACACATCTTTTGTACTCCCTCTTGCACAAGCTGAAAAGTTCCCTTTCCACTATTGGTTGTGCAACATTGCAGAGTGCCACTGTCACTAAACGTCCTTGTGCGAGTATCAATATGGATACCACCCTGAGTCTTTTGAAACCATGGCTTTGTGTCCACTCTTTATTTTGACAGAATTATCTCAAATACTCAGGATCTAGGAAGATGATAATTATTAACAACAATCATTGTATCTTAAGCACCTCACAAAGCACCTGACTGCTACTCAGCTTTTACCAGTCATAAAAGTCCAGGAATTTTGTACAAGCCATTTAAAAGATGCAATGGCAACCTTGGCAGATGCAAATGGGCAGACACAAGCAAAATCTAGGTTTTGTTCTACTGTATACACCCCCACGTAGTCAAACAAAACTCACTTCAGTGCTTATCTCATATAATCACACACTGCACTTAACATTCTTTATACAGGTGGTCCCCCATATCCACTGATTCGCTATCCACGGTTTCAGTTATTCACGGATCGTGGGGACCCCCCAGGCTTTTACTTTTTTCCCAGTAAGCTTCATTTCTTCCTTAAAGAAACAGGAGAAGCAGCCTCTGGATGCTTATTACAGGCAAGTAGAACGAGACTAAGTACTAGACAGGCTCTGCAAGGTTAACACATGCCTGCCTGCAGGGGATGCAGGGTGGGGGGGCCCTCTGGAAACCATGGAGGGGGTGTTCGCTCTTAAGCCGGAGAAATACCAAGCCCGTGGTCCGGGCGGTGCGTGCGTTGCTCCGGCTGCGTTGCCACACCGGACACACGCTAGGGGGCTGGATGGGACGTTACTATGTCCCACCAGATCGCAGCCGCAGCGAGGATCGAGCAGCAAGCGAGTGAGGGAGAGGGGGGGAGAGAAGGGGGGAGAGAAGAGGGAACTTCCCTCTTCTCTCCCCCTTCTCTCCCCCTCTCTTTCGCTCACTCGCTGCTCGATCCTCGCTGCGGATCTCCCCTCAGGGAAGAGAAGAGGTCAGGACTATTGGGGACTGCACAAAAGAGAAACGCTTGTGTGTGTGTGTGTGTGTGTGAGTGTGTGGTTACTAAAGCCACAATATAAATGGCAGTAACTATCGCAACTTGCGATAGTTACTGCCATTTATATTGTAGCTTTAGTAAACACACACACACACACACACACACACACACACACACACAAGTACAGATGAGTTTCTCTCGGCAACTAGCGAGGGGGAGAGGGGACCTGCAGGGGGGAATCAGCAAATGACAAGACGCTCGAAGGTTTGACAGGCGCGCTCGCTCGTAGTTACCCCAAGCGAGGAGAAAAATGGCTGCTTTATGAAAACATTCTGCCCCTCTTTCCCTTTGATTGACTTTTGCTTCCTTTCCTTTGATTGGCTCTGGCCGCTCTGTGTCCCGCCTCCAGGGGGCTGGGACACGGACGGAACGGGACAAACGTTGCCAGAGCTGGGCTTGGGGCAGCTGAAGCGTTTACGCGCCCGTGGCTGACGTCTGACGGCGGCTGCCAGGAGCAGAAACGGAGCCATGTCACACTGACCAAACGCGCCCGCAGCATGGACGCACCCCCGTGCCGCACGGAGCACGGGCTTGGTCTGTCTCCGGCTTTATCCACGTTTTCAAGTATCCACGGAGGGGCCTGGAACATATCCCCAGTGGATATGGGGGTCCACCTGTATTGTTTATTAGAACCATTGAATTTTTTAACCTTTAAACCTGCACATAGAACATTATACGTTGCTGCTTTTCCACAAGACATTCTTGTTAACAATGAATAGTTAGTAGGCACTCTTCAAGTCAAAGAGAGGATACATCTTTTACCTAACAAATCATTCTCCGAGTTCTACATACGGTACATCTAAATGCCTATGGCCGCCCACCGGATCCTGTGCACCGGCAGCCAGCGTGGCTGCCGGACGGGAGGTCTACTTGGGGAAGGAAACTCTCCTTTTCTTCCCCGAGTGTAACCGGGGCCAGGCCCTATCGGTCTCCTTGGATTTCCGCCAGCAATTTCGCTGGCGGAAGTAGAGCAGCCCGTGTAAAGGCTCTGGCGCCCAGCGGAGAACAGGATTTAGCAGAAGGCCATCCCTCGCCCCCTCCTGGGCCGCCAGGGCCAATGACCACCCTTCCCCGCCCAGCGATCCTCCCCCCCCCCCGCCTGCCGGATCCTAACTTACCTGAGTCCGACGGCCGGTGGGAGCTCCGTCGACAGAGCAGGGAAGGTCGGCCTCTCCACCGGCCTTCCCTGCTCGAAAGCAGTCGCGAACGTGCTTTACAGCATGTTTGCGACTGCCTCCAGCGCCAGAACGCTTGTTCCAGCGCTGGAGACTTTAGTAAGGATTGGGCTGCCCATCTAAAATAAAAATAAAAATCACTATTAGCTCCACTGGGGAGGGGGATGCTGTGGGGCTAACAATTATTTTATGGAGGCAATTTAGTTCACAGATATTACATGAGAGAAAAGGATATTACTCTCCCCTCCTTCAGTATCTCACTATCTCTGCTCTGAAATCTGGAGCCCCTCAGTTGCTTTTATGTAAAACGGAAAGCACTGAGGAGGAGGTCACGGGTGTCCCACATGTCGTCGGGTTTGTCTGTTGATGTTCTCTGAGCTACTGTAGCCATTCTCAGAGTTCTGTAGTAGTTGAAGCCCCCCTTTCCCTCCAGCAAATGTCTGAGTCTGAAGCTTCATCTCAAACCCTGAAACAGCTGCTTTCACCCATAGGAAATACTTCATTTGATTATCATATCAGTTACTGGCAGGTCACGAATAAATGTATAGATTGAATTATCTGTACCAGTGGCTCATATTAACCCAGAAGGCAAAAATAAATCTTAGATGCATTGGCCAGCAATTAAAGGTTCATGCAACTAGTTCTGAATCCCCGACAGGTTTTTTACACTGCAGCCCCACATGCTGTGGGTCTGCTGTAACATTTTTGAAATTTGGCTCAATTGACCACCAGCTACTCCAAATGATGTTTTGCATAAGAGGTTGGATGTAGCTTAAAAACACCCTTGAGTTTTAATGCAGATGCCCCAACTCACTCACTGCATCTGTTGTTTTAAAATGCTACTTGTTTTCTTTTTAAATGATAGTAAAGTGCTAAAATGATGCTTTTCTGGAAAAAGAACAGCACGCTTCCCATTTGTTTGTTTGCATCACAATTCTATATATGCCGCAGCTATGGAAACCAGTATTTCTTTTGTCGAATTTTGTCACGCTGTGCCATAAGCAGCATAACTTATATAAACAGATAATTACATGAACCTGTACAGTCATGTCCAGCTTACTTTGTGCTCTGGTTGGCTCTGAGTATGCAACAGATTTTCATGTATCTTTATGGCATATCATTCCAGGGTGGTGGTGGTTGTTTTCTTCTTCTTTGTGATGATCAATCTCCTGTCTCTTCCAACTAATGCACCCTGTCCAACATTGGCCTCTGGGGCCTCCACTGATTGATATTTGCCTATCAGGAGCAGGGTAATCTAGCAGTGGTACCCACACTGTGGAATGACTTTCCTTGGGAAGTTTACTAGCCTCCTACTCCGTACACTTTCAAAATTTTCTGGAAAGCCTTTGGGTTAAGCTGGGGTTTTTTACCTCTTTGGAAGATATATTATATATTATTTATATACTGCTTTTCAACAAAAAGTTCACAAAGCGGTTTACAGACAAAATCAAATGATTAAATGGCTCCCTGTTCTAAAAGGGCTCACAATCTAAAAAAGATGCAGAACACCACCAGCAAACAGCCACCAGAAAAGACACTGTGCTGGGGTGAAAGGGGGGGGGGCAGTTACTCTCCCCCTGCTAAATATAAGAGGAGCACCCATTGGAAAAAGTGCCTCTTGCCCAGTTAGCAGGGGTCACTGCTAACTTTGGGCAATCTTGCTTATCCTCTGGTGCTTTGTCTGGCAACTTGCTACTGCTTTTAATGTTGATTTTGCACTGTTGTGTTTTGATGGCTTCTGTTTATTTATTACATTTAGATCCCACTTTCTTGCATCATGGAACTCAAGATGGCTTACATGGGGTTCCCAGGTGGTGGTCACCAACTCAGGTACTGATCAGACCTAAATTTAGCTCCGGCGATGTTTTGGGTTTGGTTGTGAGCCTCCAAAACCGCTCAGATTTCACCAGAGGGGGAAATTTTAAATTTACTTTGAATTACACTCTAGACAAAAAAGTCAGAAAAATAAAACAGTACAGTTCTCTCATGTAGCATCTCTTGAGGAGTATGTGATGTCGCTTTGTTGTGAGTCTCCCCATGCTCTTTACTTCATTGGCTACTGTTTGTGTTTGTGGAGTGGCAAACTCATAGGCTTGCCATTCGTCCCGGAATTTCCGGGACTGTCAGGGACTTTGGGGGGCCTGTCCTGGATTTGTCCCGGGCTCCCCTGGCCCCCCGTTACCCCCTGGTCCATTTAAAATTAATTTTGATTTTTTTTCCAATTTTGTTTTGGAAAAAAAATGGCCGCCGGAATTTCCCCTAAACAAAATGGCCACCTAGGAGGCTTCAGTGGTTCTGATCATGTGATTAGGAACAGCACAGAGCTTTACAGTTCAGCTCCACCTCAGCAGCATGACCTCACAGCCCTTAGGTTCTTTGGCAGCAGCAGGAGAGCAGAGGGGTCTTTGCAACATGATAACGGGGTTTGCCTGCTTAATTCTTTGCACTTGAGAAAATGCAATGTTTGTTGCTTCAAGGAAAGCAGTTTGTGTGCTGGCTGATCTCAGTTTGTCCGGGGGGGGGGGGAAGTTTGCTGATCTGCAAATAAACTTTATGATGTCCATTTTGTCCTGCTAGGTCCATGGGGGGGGGGGCTGGGCTGATCTGGAAAGAAATTTTGTGATGTCCTGCTAGCTTCGTTTGTTCTGTGTGTTTTGCTTCACGGAAAGTGCACTTTTGGTGGGGTGCACTTTTGCAAGAAAAAAGCACTTTTGGTGGGATGTACTTGCAAGAAAAATGCACTTTTGGTGGGGTACACTTTTGCAAGAGGTGTATTGTATTGTAAGGGTCTGAGGTGTCTTCAGCTGCTTGAGGGTGTTTTGTTGTACAGTACTTCAAATTTGTGTGCTGTGTTGTGTGTTGTTTAGGGTTTTTTAGTATGTAGTGGTAGTGGGTGGAGTGAGTGTTGTTGTGGAGGCTGATTGAGCATGTCATGAAAACTAAAGGAACTTTGTGCATGCCCAGATGCCATGATCTCTATATTTGCCTGTCTTGGCCTGGCCTGTACTGTGTGATGTGGTGGCACACTGTCCTTTTATTATTGTACTGTTATGGGACAGGCAAGTCAATTTATTTAATTAATTGGCTGGCTAAAAATAAATAATTAAAAATCGGGGCGCCTGCCGGGCGGCAAAAGGGACTTTGCACCCAATTTTTTAATATTGATTTTAATTAATGTAATTAATTGTGTGTGTGTGTCCCGGTTTGCAACTGGGAAAATCTGGTAAGCCTACAAACTCACAATGCAATGCTGTCATGTGACATGTTTGGTTTTACTAGTCACCACTAAGGAAGAGAAGATGCAACACTGTTCCCAGAAGTCACATGGGTTCTGACCTATCATGTTTATTTCCAGCCTTAGTACAAGGATGATCAGAGAAAAATAGATTGATCTCAGCCCAGACTACCTCTTCTCTTCACCAATTATGTATCTCCCCTCCAGCAGCTACTATCATGATGATTTACTGACCTATTGACTAAAACCTTGAGGATTTTGTTCTTCATTACTCCTAGGCATCTAGAGTTTCTTTGCAGTCGGTGTAGCCCTTTCATTGGCTCTTCAGACCGTTCAGAACATACCACTGAATAATGTGGATTGGAACATTTGCAGTGTACTCACACTATTCAAATGTTCCACACTATTTACTAGCTAAGGAAGATATGGACCTGATCAGTTCTTTGTGTGGGAACCGCTGAAAGCTCCATGTAAAAGCAGAGAGTACTCCAGATGTTTTAAAAATAAAAACTGGGTATGACTGGATGATGAGGTCTCATCAGTTCTTGGGCATCCATTTTGAAAACAGTGGCTTTACATAGTGAGCCAAATGCTGTGGCTCTTTGTGGTGGGTGCTTCGGCTCCAAAAAGTCTCCAAAGCTGGAACCTGACCTTCCATAAACAAAGCACCACAATCCCCTTGGATTGCATTCTTGCATGATTCCAGTTCCGGGCCATTTGCACAAAATCACCTGCAGTTTCCATTTCACTAAGTGGCTTTCAATAGTGAGTGTTTACTTTGTTTGCAGGCCTGATTCTTCTCTAATAAAAAATCAAAGGAAAAGTTGCCATTCGACTTAAATCAGAGAAAGAATAGGGTGGCGTGTTCATAAAGATGTAAAGAACTTGCCCTCTTAATTTTCACAGATTCTCAGGGAGATACTGCTCTCTGTTCATCTGTGCTAAAGAAGGGATTGTTGCTGTTTCCAGTCTCTGTCGACAAAGTGAAAAATTCTGATTTATAAAAGACTGGTGAATAAATTCAGAGTTTGCCATTTCAGCCCTGCTTAAATTGAACCAATCTAAGCTTTGTTTCTTTATTTTTGCAAAGGCATTTAGAATAAAGTGCAGGGGGCTGATTGTGGTGCGAGGCTTTTGTTCTACATGCTGAGGAGATGCCAAGCTACGGTGAAGCAACTGCAAACACCCCACATTGCAAGAGCAGATCATTAGCATTAAGGCACTGAGCTCTAAAACTATGATCCGTCTTCCACTGCTTACTGTGGGTCTTCACCCCAGCTAAGTATAATTTTTTTTAAGTCCACTGAGTACCTCACCATCAGTCCTCCAAAGAGATGTAATCTATACCTAACAATGCTTAAATCAGCATGACATTTACAGTGTATATTAAGTGGCTTGTTATTTATTTCAAGACTTTAATTGGCACAATATATTAATGGTATTGTTGCAACAGTTCCACTTAATGTCTTCTTTTTCTAACATGTAAGAGTCAGCCTCCCCTCTTTCCCCATTTTCATTACACTTTAACCCAAATGAATGGTTTTAAAACAAATGTTGCTTCAACAGCTATTCACAGCTTAGAATGCAGTTCTCCTTTACTGAGAGTAGTGGACTATTTCTCCCTGACGTTTTACCTGATCTCTTATGAGTTTTTCCCTAAATCCCATGTCCCACCTACCCCCAAACTTCTGCTCTCATTTTTTCCTCCCTAAGACTCATCTGACTTTTCCACTTTTGTTGCTATTTAGAGAGGAAAAAAATCATTAAAATATTATGAAGATTGCAGCATAATTACATACGGCAGTTTCTGCCAATGAATAACATCTGCAGAAATGTGTATGCGTATTTATATTACAGTAAACTTGAACCCAACCATTTTTTTTCTTTGCTCTGCTCCATTTTAAGAATTCTTTGTCTGAAGTAACGCACAAGGCAAATGTTTAAACCACACAGGCTACAGAACAGCCATTGTTGCTGAGCTGAATCTACTGCCGTCCTGTGCCAAATATCATTATTCCATTGTTTAGACCCCAGTTCACAATGCGGCTGTATCCAATGTCTGTTCAATGTTGCATTTTCTTTTCTTTTTTTAAATTTTCATTAAAAACTCTATAGGAATAAGCTTTTTCAAATCCGGCAAAACTAAAATGTAGTCACTGTGCAGTGGCTAGCGTATGAAGTGGGGATTTAGATACATAGAGAAGAAACGTGGAAATGGAAGAGAGAAGTCACCAAGGAGGAGGTTGAAAGCAAAACCTGATACAGAGAAGGCTGGGGAGAGGAGGGGAGGAAGGAAGCCATTTACAACTGAGAACTTCAGAGTAGACTCTCCTCCACAGTCCATCTCTCTTAGGGGAGGTACCTACAGTAAGGATCCTGCGTTGTATCCTCCCTGTTGAGTTGCCAGAGATT
The DNA here is from genome assembly GCA_026170595.1 of Plestiodon gilberti rubricaudatus. Classification (NCBI taxonomy): domain Eukaryota; kingdom Metazoa; phylum Chordata; class Lepidosauria; order Squamata; family Scincidae; genus Plestiodon; species Plestiodon gilberti. The sequence goes on from JANXHW010000002.1 coordinate 77,791,665, forward strand.
TCGAATACTCTCCTGTCTCCCATCCTATTCCATCTTTAGTGAGTTTCAGGAAAAACAGTAAAAAAAAACCCTGCTCTTATTTACGGTATGTGTAAATAAGCTGTTGATTTGAAAGAGGTACTGTGCTTTTGCAGTGGAATCAAGTCCAACAACCTAAAAGTGTAACTTCACCACAAAATTTATGAGGAAGGCACATTTCATAAACCTATCTAATAATTTTTCAATTTGCACGACAGGAGTGTCCCAAAACACAGTCAGGCAGTGGTCAACCCTGGCAACATGTCTAGATGGCACCCCCTGGCAACTGATATCCAAAGGCTGTAATGGCACTTCAGAGTGACCTATTCACAGCTCTGATTTGCTGTTGCTTCAACAACAATTTTTGTTTAAAAACTGGCCTTGTTTTCCAAGTAACTGTAACATCATGGAATCAATCAGATTTGACTACATAATGATGCTGTTGAGGGCATGCAAAGCTACTTTGGAGTGAAGGCAATGCCCTTAACTAGTTAAAAACCAATTAACTAATGCTTTTACTCTGAATTAGACTTTTTCAGTGACATCATCATGGAGCCAAATTATGATTGGCTGCCTAATCATGTTACTATTAATAGGAAGGTGGCCAATAAAACTGTCACTGAAGAAGCAGTTGATGAGGTCACTGAAAAGCAGCAAACCACATAGAAAATGTAAGCTTTGGGGGGCTTTTTGAAGGAAACATATCGATGCCCCTAAGCACCTTTTTGTATTGAAAATATTTGGCCCTGAATATTCAGCACAGCTAATTTTACTAGGGTTTAAGGGTTCTGGTTTCCCTAAATTGTTCTGGGAATTGTAGTTTGGTGAAGGTATGGAAAATTCTGTGTTGGAGAACTATAGACCACCTCGCAGAACAACAGGGGTTGCTGGGGAAAGGAATGCTTGTTAAACCATTTAAGCCTGTGATGTCGATATGTCCATAGATGCAGAAGGCCCACACTGACTGACCTATTTTCCACATTGACATGGTGCCAGGTGAATATTCTTCCTTTATATGTTACATTTGGCACAAAACACTCCCCAGATTACTCATTTGTTAAAATCTGAGTTAACCAAAATATATTTTAAAAACACAGCTACTTTTGCTAAAGAGAGAAGGGAGAAAAAGGTCACAGGCTAGAGAGAAAGATACAACAAAAACTGTGAGACACAAAGCCACAGTGCAAAATGATATTTTCTTTATATGTATAAACATATCTATTCTATAGCATGTTTCAAGCAGGGTCTCCCGTCCCACTCGTGTACTATACAGACATAACTAGGATTCAGGTAATGTTGCGGTTGGAACGTTCATGGTACTGAAGCCCTTTCAGGGCTGCTCTCTCTCTCTCTCTCTCTCTCTGATACCAACGAAAAGCTGCAGTATGAAATGTTTGCCAAGAATCTGACATACACCTACCCTCTCATTTAGAGCTGCCTGTCATTTTTGTTCTTATAAATAAAATCCAGCTCAAAAACAATTTGGATCCTAGGACAACCCGATAAAAGCTACAGCGTGCAATTCTGGTTTATGCTTCTCGTTCTCGTCTGTTTTTCTTTCCATTGGAGCAAATGCTGTCCTTTGGGAACCCTCTTGGAGACTGGACCATTCCCAGCTTTTTCTCTTTTGTCTGCCAGTTGTTTGTAGCTCTAAACCATTTTGCTCTACAATTGCTACCATACGCATTTTTTAAAAAATTTAATTAAGTAAAAGGGAAAACGTACCGGTAATCTCCCCATATCCTCCACCACCCCACTGGTCACATGTCTCCAATCAATGCACTTAGAATCGTTAGTTCAATGGGGAGAGTGAGACAGAAACTGTTTGCCATTATTCCTTGCAATATTTTTAGAAGTGAACCTTGCAGCTCTGACTTAAGTGTTTTGGTATGTTTTTAGCCAAGCCCAGATTACAGACTGTTGCTCCGAAACTCCCATCACCCAGTTTTCTCTAAAAAAAAATCACCACCACAATTCCCTGTTTGATTTTCATGTGGACTAGTTTTGACAGCCTTAGTTGACCCCTTCAGTTCTTTTGCTTATTGGTAACAGTTTATATTACTAACACTACTAACAGATCTTCCCACACAGAAAGAAAGAAAGAAAGAAAGAAAGAAAGAAAGAGAAAGAAAGAAAGCTATGTTGAGGATAGCTATAGAAAGCTAGATTTATACCTTGGCCCAGTGATCATATGTGCTTTCTTGGGGGGGGGGTAGTTTAAAAGTTAGTGTGTGGGAGAATTAGTTTCCATGGAGGGAGCCAATCTGTCCTAGAAGACGATGCTGCTCTAAGCAGAGGAGCTTTGTAAACACCAACGTTCCCACACTGGAACAGATAATTGGAGAGGGGTGTGAGCACACAATTCACAAACAGCTAAATACATGCAGAAAAAGAGAACCATGTGTACAGTCTGGGCCTGTCTTTGCAGCTCCCAGAAGAGCAGCATGGTTTGGCTCTTCAGCTCTAGGAACCGCTGTGGCAAAAACTGCAGATGTGCACATGTGGTTCTCTTTTGTGCTCACATTCAGCACCTTTGGATGATGGCCTAACATCTCCCTCTGCTGCCTCCCCTTCTGTCTGCAAACTGTCTACATCACAACAGCAGAGAACATTTCCTTCCCCCCCACTGAATTGCAGTCATAATCTCTACATAGAAGAAAAGGTAACATGCCACTAATGAACATTTTTTTTTCTCACAAGTGGGAAAAGATTCACAGCCCACAAGCTCTCTAGAGATGAAACCTCCTCTGGCTGCCACTACTGCCATTTTTCTAAACTGTTACGCCCCTGACTGGCAGGCTTCCATTAGGCAAGGTTTGTGGGGAAGTAAGAGGGAGTGGATTTGGGGTGTCATTCACCCCGAGTCTACCACTGCGCCTGGATCCAGAGTTGTCTTCACCCAGGAGGTCTTGCTCTAGAAGAAGCTTCTCCAGGGTAGGTGTAGGGTGGCTGGCCAATAGGGACATTGGGGGTGGCCAGTAAGAGCTCTGAGGTTGCAGAGCCTCTTCCTGCTGAAAAAGGTCCAAAGGTCTCTTCCCAGCCCTTGGGCAAAGGTTGTAACAGCCCTCTTGTGCAGACTTCTCCCCATGGGGCTTAGCCCCAATTCCTCATATCAGTGATGGGGGAGTGCCTCAGCCCAATCCCCCCCCCTCCAGCTAGGATCCAGCTGCTTGTTTCTTCTCCCTTTTCTTTTCTTGCCTCCCCCCCCCCCCTTTGCCTTGGCTTTGCTTTTTTGCCTTCTCTTTCCCTGCCTTGGAGCTTTTTTCCTTCTTCCCTGCCACCTTTGCCCACATTTTCTCCCTTCCCCACTCTTTCTGTCGTTCTCTTTCTTTTGCTTCCTTCCTCCTCCTGCTCCTCTGTGTTTTCCCTCTCCAAACCTACCTCATCTCCTATCCACCCGTTTAAATCCCCCCGCCTGTCTTCCTGCTACCCCTCTTCCTGCAATCAACCCCTCTTGATTGACAGCATCTCTCTTGGCTGTGAAGCTGGGCAATGACCTCATCACCCTGCTGCCAGAAGGGAAACTACCAGTGCCAGGAGGACAGGATGTCAGAGCCTATAAGTCCACTTATAAATCCCATTTTTCATTTGTCAAAACGTACAAGTGATCAAAGACACAGGGTGCAATCCTGATGTTGGTGCCGGCAAGAACGTGCCGTAAAGCACGTTCACGATGACTCGGGAGTAAGGGAGGCCGGACTCCATCACTCTGGCGTCGGATCTCCACACAGACGGTGGCAGAAAGTAAGCGCTCCGTTGCCGGCCGCGTGGGCGTCCGGCCGGGCGAGGGATGGGGGGGCCATTGGCCTAGCTGACCCCGGAGAGGGCAGGGGATGGCGTTGGCCATATCCCCGTCCCTGCCAGGCCAGCTACGACATTACACAACCTCCTCTACTTCGCTGGCGGAAATCCAAGGAGGCCGATAGGGTTGGCCCGGGTTTACACTCGGGGAAGGGGATGAGCATCCCCTTCCCCGAGTAGACCTCTGGCCCAGCGCGTGCTGGGCAACCCGTGCACAGGATCCGGCGGGCAGCCCTGGGCTGCCGGCTGGATCCTTAGTCAGGATTGCGCTTCCACCTCTTAGCTTCCACCTCCCACAGGAGAATTCCGTCTCCTGAGAGGCCATCTTCGAGAAAGAGAGGCTTTTGTACAGAGATTAGTATTCAGTCATCATGGGAAAATGCTGCCCATCATATTCAATCTGAGAGTATCTGAATCTTAGGCCTAGCAATTCTTAAAGCCTTAAAGTGCCAGCTCTGAAAAACTACCATTAATGCAGAGCCGAAGTAGCTTGAAGTAGTTTTATATATTACTTTGTTGAATTGCCTTCCTGCTGATGCCCATAAAATATCTTTTTTCATTTAATTACTCCAGATTTTTACTTGCCCTTTAAAAGATGCATCACCAATTGGATGTGATGGATCAAATGAATGAGATTACAAATGGTGATAGAAAACCAGCTCTGTGAATGATCTAGGGGGCGTGGGCAGAAGAAAATCTATTTTTTGCACTATTTTCTTTTTCATGTAAGAAGACTGCCTTTTAAAAATAAACATCCAGAAAAAACTTTTGCCAGCTTGGAAGGAATGCGAATGGAAAGGCCCAGTTTGGAACTTCCATAAACCTCACTTCCTAAGCAGGCGAGTGGCCCATTTTATCTCCAGTCTGCTGAAAGCAGAGGGGTTGGGAAACAAAGTCCTGGATATGTACTCTTGTCTCCCAGTTGTGTGTGGCAGGCCGAGAATGCTTGCAGATGCAAATTCATTATTATAAAAAGGAGGTTTAAGAAAATAATCCACTTGACATCACTGCTTCAGTCTTATTCTGCTGGGCTGCAGCCCAAGTTATAATTGCACACAATTAAGGAAAGCTGTATGCTACAAATTCACTTAGCTGTCCTAATGGTTATGTCATCCGCCGGGCTGCAAAAGGTCTCTTCAGCAAAATACAGAAGGCATCTGCAAATATTGAAGTCTGCATTCTGATCCACACTGGAAGTTTACAGATCTCTGGCCTAGAAGTTCTTCTTGCAGATTTGCTCTTCTCAAGTGAAAACAACAACAGACACACTTTGAAAAGATGTGAAGAAAATAAATAATAACCACGTCAAACACATGGCCACAGAATAAAGCATGTTTAAGCTAGTGAAATCTATGGTCTAAAAACGTGTATACCTCTGGGTTGGGTTGTAGCCAAACTCTATAAAATATCGTATTTCTGTCCTTTAATAAAAGCTTGGTCAATAAGCAGCAAACCATTCCCACAGCAATATGCCTACAATATTTTTGTTAATCGTCAAAAATCACTAACATACATCCCAAATACGCTGCTAACATAATGCATATTATTGTTCTCTCTCTCTCTAGCTATGTTTGCTGAAGTCATATGCGGGAGCTGTTTCAGTTATATTGGAAATACATGATAAGCTAGCACCTATAATGAGATAATTCACATAATTGTTCAGCAGGAAGGTACTAAGCCAGAGTAACTGTAAACGTCGCAGATATTCTCTAATTATTGCTATTCTTACAATTGTTGCTCTTAGGTTCAGGTAAGATCCAGGAACACAGGCAAGCTTAAATTCTCTGGACTTTTTGCACTGGGAACTTCCTGTTGTTGGGCAAGTTTCAGGGCTTCATGAAGGCCTGAGGAGCAGCCTCCTCTTCCCTGGCCTCCCTTCCACCGTTGCTAGAAAGCAGGATGGGGGAAAGAAAGAGAATGAAGCAGGGTGGGAGGCTCACAAAGGGGATGAGGAGAGAAACATTCCATACAGCCAGTTTCCCATTTCACTCAATATAACTTAAGTTTGGGGAAGAGGAGGGAAACTGGCTGCAGAAAAACCCAAGGACAGCAGAGGACTGACAGGGAAGCTTTTAGAACGGGCCATCCCCCCCAATTTTTTTTTTTTCAGAATTCTTGAGAAACAGCTTAGAAAGCCCAAGTTCATTCTGAATTGAGATGGGTACATCTCACCTATTCCTACTTGCTGTGCAGTAAGTAAGAGTCTGGCCTGTGAGCCCGGAAGTCCCAAGATCAGAGCTTCTCAAACTGTTGGGTCGCGGCCCGATGGGTCGTCAGTTCGGCCCGCCCGCCCGCCCTTGCCTCTGTTTGGCTCCAGAAGCCATTTCCAGGTCTGACTCACCTTGACCTGCTGTTCCTGTGTTGCACCAGGCCTCTGGTGGGCCTCCACAGGCCTCCAGAAGCAATAGGAAAGTGACTTCCGGTTTACTTCCAGGTTCGCAAAAAAGTCACTTCCAGTTGCTTCAGGAGGCCTTCTGAGGCCTGCAGAGGTCCACTGCTGGAGAACGAGGTGGGTCGCAGCATCCTCCACAGGGGGATAGATGGATCGTGGGGGGGGAGGGGTTTGAGAACCACTGCCCTAGATCAACTCTCACTTTTATCATGAATTTACAAGGCAACCTTCAAGGCAAGGCATTATCTTCTTCACTTCAGCCTGCCGCTCACCAACTGCAGTATGAAGATGGCCTACCGCATATGACTAAATGTAAGAATTACTGAGAAAATGTATGTCAAGAGCACTGACTGAATGCTTGACTCCTGTGCCACTTGAATGCTAAATACTATTATCCAGTATGATGGTGAATTTTCCAGGCCAAATCTGCAAAGTATTTAGGCACATATGTAAATTTAGGAAAACAAACAAACTGCTCTGTAGTCCAAAGAACCGCATATGCGTCTAAAAACTAAGCACACATTTAAAGGCTGGGCTACACTATAGCCGTGCGGCAAGCGTGCGTCCTGCGGTACGTCCTGCGTGCGGCACGCACGAGCACGCACGTCAAGTGCAGGCTGCCGATGGCAGCCGGCGCTGGCCCGTCGGCAGCCGACGTCCCCGCACGGGCAAAGTCGGCCTCGGCTCGACTTTTGCCCCGTTTCTGGAACGTCGGGCCAATGGGGGCAGTCCTTGAACAGTAGGGGCGGGACACGTCTGTGGGGACCAGCTTCTGTTCAATCAGAAGCCACAACTGGAGAGCACGTGTGGCTTTGTTCCGGCTGCGTTCCAGCAGCGCTCCGGCTGCCGCTCTGGCTGCGAGACGCAGCCGCGACGCAGCCGTGGACAATGTAGCTCGGGCTTAAATGGTTTGCAAAGTCAGGACACAGAATTCAAAGCTCTTTGGGATCAAGCCCTACCGATCTGCAGTGTACATTGGATTTCACAATAGAGAGATCCAGGGCTGTCGTCAGGTTTGAGGAGCTAAATCACTGCATGCCATAGGAGAATGCAGCCGTTGTATGCAATTTGTTCATTTCCCACATCAAAACCATGTCACAGTGAGTCAGTTCCCCACAGTCAAAGGGAAGTGATGTGAAAGTGGATAATGTTGGCATGATGCACTGAGTCACCACATCAGATCTGTTGAAAGAAAAAAAAAAACACAGGAAAAGGGAAAGTGATAGCCAGCTGACACTGCTGGAAAGAGTCATTCCTTCCAGGGGCCGTACATCTGGAATCTGCAGCTGCCAAGCTCATAGTGACTGACTGGTTCTAATCCTGGAGCAATCAGCAGTGAAGCAAGATCTGCCACACGGCTCAGCCGATGACATTTAAAAGATATGAGCAAGGCTGTTTACTGCTGCGTTATGAATGCTCCAATCTGGCACAGAATTGTAGACATGTGGGAGTGCACCTGTATGTTTGTGAGTGTGTCTGTGCATATTTCAAGTGCAGTTTTTCCTAGAAGAACTAAAGCTGTGTATATGGACGTAATCTTGATTAAAGCTGCCTTCCTAGTACATAGCTAATAAAACGGTACTTACACCCTTATCTGAAACATTTGTGATAATGTATCAGTCTGCAACACCAGAGTAATATCCTGACAACACTGGATTAACATCAACATTTGTGGCATCAGCACATCTCATTTTAAGTAAGTAATTACTCAGAAGACATTGAATACAAGTATTCATTATTAACAGTAGAGTATTTCTTATCTGTTACGTAGAAGTAGGACTCACATTGTCTGTTATACAGTATTGCAAACCTGAGGTGTTGTAGCACAAATATTCTCAGTCCCATTGACTCAGGATACAGGTGTCCCCCACTTAATGACGTTCTGCTTAAGGACCCCCCGCATATACAATGGGGGTCATTAGCAGAACATCATAGGCTTACCAGATCTCCAACCGGGACAGAGTGCTAGACCTTTAGGAGAAGGATTGTCGGCAGGTGTAGCTTGTTAAACCTTAGAGCACAATCCTAGGCATGTCTACTCAGAAGCAAGCACCATTGTGTTCAGTCTGGTAAGCCTAATCATGGGTCTCTTTTCCTACCTTTTTGAAGTTTGAGGCCTCTCCCTGGTTGTGGGCGTCTCCGGAGGCCTGTTCCTGGCCTCTGAGGGCCTCGGAATGGCCCACATAGGCCTCCGTAATGCACTTCCGGTTTTTGGAGCAAACCAGAAGTGCCTTACAGAAGCCTCTGTAGGCCATTCTGAGGCCCTCAGAGGCCTGCAAAGGCCAGGAACAGGCCTCTGGAGACCCACGACCAGGGAGAGGCCTCAAACTTTAAGGCAGGGATGGGCCTGCTTAACGACGGGTTTACAGGAACATATCCCCTGTATTTCTGTATCCCCTGTATTTCTGACACCTGTATTTCTATAGGTTGACACAAGAAATTGAAGGTGGCAACATTGAGCGATCTCAGGAAGATAGTGGAGGACAGGAAGGCCTGGCGGGATATGGTTCATGGGATCACGAAGGGTCGGACACGACTTAACGACTGAACAACAAACACGTCTTTTCTGGTGGCTGTTTGCTGGTGTTGTTCTGTATCTTTTTTAGATTGTGAGCCCTTTGGGGACAGGGAGCCATTTCATCATTTGATTTTGTCTGTAAACCGCTTTGTGAACTTTTGTTGAAAAGCGGTATATAAATACTGTTAATAATAATAATAATAATAAAAGCATTTGCTACATTACAGTCTGTTTTTTCTAAGTGTGTGATTACCCGACCACACATACAAATGCTTGTGTTGTTCCCTGAAGACACAGGCACAAAACTAATGCAGAAATGCATTATACGTGTGCATTGTTTCCCTGCCACGACTCACACAGTCAAAGAGCAGCCCCTTGGTGGGCAGGGAAAGCAGCTCATCAAAAGGCAAAGGCAGCTATTGAGGCAAGAGGCTCTCCAAGCAGGAAAACCCTCATGAAAAACAGAGTAAAAGTCTCTAGTGGAGGGAAGAGACTACCAAAACGGACAGTGTGGATGCCATCAGTGGGGAAGAAAATGACAAAATTCTGCTCCCTGAACACGGGTAGTTATAGGACTTTGGACAAAGAAAGCAAACATGTTCCCGAGTGAATAATGGTATTGGAAACATCTTCTGGGTGTGCAGCCAGGAGTTTCCTGGGCTTGAAAGGTATGCCCTTCCAGGTACAACAGTTTATTTGCACCTAATGTGAGAAGTTTCTGAGGGACAAAAGGTATGGCAGGGTACGAGCTTTCCCCATGCTTAGGTCATTGGTGAGAGAGGCATTCCGGACAAGGAGGCTGAAAAGACTGTCCAGGTGGCCTGGCCAATGGGCAGTAGAGCTTAATTTATTATGCAGGAAGACATGCGCTTGCCAGTGAGATTATGCTGAGGTGGAGAGCCCAAATTTGCAAGACCTTGGAGGAAGGTGCTTTCCGTTCCAATCAACAGGCCTTCGTTAGCATAATCTTGATTAGAGGGAGCCTTGCCTCACCCCCTCCAGCGCAAGTTGTGGGTGAGTCCTAGGAACGTCTGCTAAGGAACCAAGATGGAGTAAGGAGAAACTGTGCACATTTTGAAAAGTGCAATCATTGGCAATAGGTGGAGGGTAATTGCTCTGACAAATTAAAGGTGTGGCCTTTTTTTTTCTTTTTTTCTTTTTGCAGCCACAGGCATCTTGCAATTAGTCCAGTTCTAAAGTATAGTGCTGGCCTGGGTCATGCTGGCCTGGGCAGGCACCCAGCACCACATACACGTGTATACACGTCACACATTCAAAAAAAGAAATAAAAAGGTTGTTAGGCAACAATTTCCATGAATGTATGGATATAGAAGCTATCCATATGTATAACCCAATACAGGTATCCTACAACAGGGGTCACATGCTCTCAAGCCAGAAAAAGAAAATGTTTAAATTTATTTTTATTTACCATATTTCTATCCCGCCTTTCTCCCCACGGGACCCAAATTGGCCTAGCCACAGATGGAGAAGAAGAGCGCCTTATGTATGAAGGTCTAGGAATTAGAAACTGGTTGAGAAAGCAGCAGGGAAGCATACAGAAAGTTAAAAATCAAGACTGTATCATCATAGCAACAGAAGAAGAAAATGATATAAGCAGAGATTATTTCACTGCTAGGACTTTGGAGATAACTGCCAAGTATGGGTCCAAAGAAAACATGATGTGTAAACAAGACCTCATAATCAGATATGCAGAGTTATTTATTTACACAGTACACTGTATTTTGAATGTAAGAATTGCAGTTTTAGAGCAACAAACAAATGAAACTTTTGCAAAACAGTTTTGGCTTACTTGGATAATTTAGTTATTAAGAAGTAATTAGCAAAATGTTACTTGGAAACCCTTCATCATATTGTTACACACAGCCCAATCCTGCCCTGGGCCAGCCCAGAGTGTGTAGCAGTGCTGGCACAGCCTCTGCTGCATGCTATGAGCCAGCCAGAGACCAGGCAGCGATAAAGAGGCAAGGAAAAAACTTTTACTTACCCACTCCATCACTGCCTGGTCCCCAATGGGCCTACTCAGATCTGTGACAGGTCTTTGGCTGGCATAAATCTGAGTGGGTCCAAGGGGGCATGTTGACCCCAGGCCGGGGGCATGGGATTATTGGCACCACCACCGTCAATATTTGTCCCCAGCCCCCGGCCATCCCAATCCTCACCTTGATCCTCCCCCAGAATGCCCCTTCTGCCAACCTACCTGCTCCAGTGGCGGCTCGGCATTCCATTGTTGCATGCGTAGGGCCACCAGCCCTTTGCATTGGCAGCCCCAGCCTGCACACCGTCACAGCAGCTGCCATGCCGCAACCCGGGTCTTGTGCTGATGAGTGTGATTTCCAGCAACACAAGGCCCAAATAGGACTGGGCGACAAATTATCTCCCCCCCCCCATTCCTATTCACACGCTAGTGTGTTCATCAACCCAAAACTAGATTTCAGGGGGTTGGCTGCTTCTGAAGTTATGTCCTAAAGATTCTGTATCACAAAACATCAGAACACAACACTCAGGACATTTGCATCTGCTTTTCACATAGTTTCCTAACCAACCCTCTCCCCCTCCCCTTTTAAATATGTAGAGCCGACAGCTGTTTTTGATCAAAGCAGTGCTTTGACACCACATACACAGGGAACTACTTTCTCCTGCAACACAACATGGAAGGAACACAGTGCATTCTTCTCTCATGATTTCCTTCCTCCTTCAAAATCTATTTGCATGATCCTCCAAGAACATCAGCCATAGGTGGCCTTTTTCCTTCTCTAGCTTAACCTTTCTCTTTCAGTTCCTGATGCACTTGATCTGAATAAGAGTTGAAAAGTGTAGAAAATGGGCTTGCTGTGGGATCCACAGCCTGCATAAGTGGTTATTAAAAGGAGACACAATTTATTTGAAAACAAAACCCAAAAACATGGATGATAAAAAGATCCTACAGTGGACCGAAATGAGGAATAATTTGCTGGGTGCTAATGTGTTGCCACCTGGTTTCTAGTTGAGTTTTATCCCATACAGTATTAAAGCTATTTTCTATCACAAGACATATACAAGCAACTCCCCTTGACACTGCGGGTGCCAAGTTGCTGGATGCCCCGGGGCAAAGCCCTGCCCTGGATCCTACGTGGTGCCCGTCTGCCATCCGATGGCACATTTGGGTGCCACTCCTGCTACTGAGTAACGAGGGTCAGAGGTCACACAGTCAGGAGGGCCCTGATGGGTATGGGCCCTTGGCCAATGCCTGACTGATCAACCATCATCCCTCTCCATAGCAGCCTATTAAAATTCATTTTATATGCATATAGAGGATCATAGAATGTTAGAGTTGAAAGAAACTTTGGAGTTCAGCCTGCTCACTGCAGGCAACATCACGTAGGGTTGCCAGATTATAGTCCAAAAGTTCCCTCTATACACACTTACCTGAGAGCAAGTCCCATTGAACACAGTGAGACTTATTTCTGAGTAAACAAGTATGAGATTGCACTGTACCACAGCTACCCCTATGAAACTTGAAACCTGTCTGGATGTTGCAGCCTTGAGTGACTACCATAGGCCTGATGGAAACAAACAAACAAACAAAAACCAAAAACTCTTTCGTTACCTCAGTAGTTTTTTGGACACACCCCATAATGACACACAGTAGTTCAGACTTACAGACTGCACTTCATACTTTGAGAGAGCCTCGTGATGTGTCATTAATACGGTATATCTGAATCCCCCATTAGAAACAATGGCATGGTTTTGTTATTGTTGAGGGTTGCAATTCTGAGCAGATTTATTTTTATTTATTTATTTATCCAAAAATGTCTATCCCACCTTTCCAATCCCCAAAGAGGGCCTCAATTCAGGGATGTGCGGCGCGGGGGCGAGAGGTGAGGCAACCCCGCCCCTCCTACTCTACCGAAAATCGCCGTGGCCGTCTGCTGCACTCAAGTAGCGGGCAGCGCGCGAGCACACTTCAAAGGTCTGCTGTGGCGATTTTTGGTAGAGTAGGAGGGGGCAGGGTTGCCTCACCTCTCGCTCCTGCACCGCACATTCCTACCTCAATTAGGCTGCTTGAATCTCGCTGATTGATTTCATTAGCACAGCCTGACTGTGTGTAGGATTGTTGCCCAAGTGTCAAACACTGTTTTCTTTCATTCATTATAAGCATTCATAACCCACCTTTTCATTATTAAAATAATGCCCAAGGCAGCTTGCAACAATAAACTAGCAGATAAAATCAGATTAAAAAACAATCAATTAAAAGGAGACAATTCAGCAGCAACGATACTAACAGGTATAAAAAGTCAACCAACAGACTAAAAGCCTGCAAAAACAAGTGTGCTATAACATGGCGGCAGAAAGCCAGGGAAAAAAAGAGCCACGTGTTGTCCCCACAGGTTGCCCCCAGATGATTGTGTCCTCCATATGTCAACAGCTTCAAAGCGGTCACTTACATTAACTGGGGGTGGAGGGGGAGGAAACCACAAGAATTCTGAGTAAGTATACATCATTTTTGTCCTGTCAAAAATAATTCCCCTGGGCTATTTCAGAAAGCATCTTCTGTTTGAAGTGCACACATATTAATAAATGTACTTTAAAAAAAAAAAAAGCACTGTTCGACTATTTATACAAGTAAATCTATCTCACGCAATGCTGTGAGCAATTTAGATTGAAAGATTTGTCTAAAAAAAGGCCATGTGCTTTTGAGTGCTAATTAGTAACTAGTCACAAAAAATTGCTTCTCTGTCTGTCAGAAGAGTTCTCTAAAGTCAGCATTTTCTAAGGACGCAGTCTCTGGCTCTTATACGCCTTCAGCACGTGTTACTGGGGGCGTGATACTTGGTCCTATTAGTGAAGCCTTTTTTTCCCCTTCAGGCAAAACTGTTAGAGGTGTGTGTGCTACATTTCCTTTAGGTAATGCAGATATCACACCCTGTTCCTTCTCAATCTGGCCTTAACTGGAGAAAAATAACAATAATCCATCCTCTAAAAGGCAGGCAAGGTGAGATATTGATCTCTAAATATTCCCTGGGGCACCTTTGCACACAGATAGTAACTTTCCAGTCCATAAAGGCAAGTACTGACTACAGTTCAAACACATGAAGAAGATAAATTGAAAATGCCTACGGTACGTATGCCAGCAACGTGCGATGTAGCCATGCTCTCACTCTAATGATCCAAAGGGTACTTTCCCACACATCAACCCCATTTGGCCCTTTCATTCAACAAGGTACTTCCCAAAGTTGTTTTTTTTTTTTAGGTGTAGGCGCAGGAAGTGTTCAGAAAGTCACTGCAGCTACTTCTACAGCTGCCTTTCTAGAAACCAGCGTACCCAATTTCACAGCACAGTTAAAAGGAGAAGGCCCAAACTGGACATTACTGGAGGAGACATGTGGCCCAACATATCCTGCTCTTCTCTCCCTCATAACACATAACAAGAAGAGCCCTGCTGGATCAGGCCAAAGGCCCATCTAGTCCAGCTTCCTGTATCACACAGTGGCCCCACCAGTTGCATCAGGGAGTATACAGCCAACAAGATAACCTGTTTCCTGTTGTCACTCCCTTGCACCTGGCACAGAGAAAACCTACTTCTAAAGCCAGGAGGTTGCTTATGGCTTGTAACCTGTGATGGTCTTTTCCTCCATGAATCAATCCAATCCCCTTTTAAAGGCATCTAGGCCAGGTGCCATCACCACATCCTGTGGCAAGGAGTTCCACAGATGAATTACATACTGGGCTCAAAACACAAAACAAAGGGTTCAATCCTATCCAACTTTCCAGTGCCGACGCAGGCCTCCGTGACTGGCCCCCACCACCACCACAGAATGCAGCACATGTCCTGTTGGCACGCCTGCATCAGCGTGGGAAAGTTGGATAGAATTGGGTCCAAAGTGTGTGATGAGATATCATCACATTCTGAGGTTCCCCCTGCTGCCTTTCATTAGCTGCAGCTTGTGGGGGCAAAGAAACCTGGGCACAATTATGTCACGTAATATGGTGGTTTTACTATGTACAGTATTTCCAGGAATCAGGGTGGAGGAGATGTGGGATTGCTGCATTTGGGGGCAGCCACACACAGGGTCGGCACTTGAGCAGGGGGGAATAACCCTTTGGCCCCCTGCAAATGCCCTGACTCCCCGCCACAAGTTGCTACTCGCCATCGAGGCGTCTGTTGCTTGCAGGTTCCCCTGGTCACAAAAAGTGACAACCCTCAACTGGAAGTTCTGCTGCTAAAGAAACACAAAAAAGCATCCTGTCCAGAGGTAGGATGCCGAAGAGGATCGTATGTACTGTAACATTGTAGAGATAGAGTGAACTGGAACAATGGGGATCAATTTAATGTATTGTGTAGAAATGTGATGTTACAGATCAGAGAAGTCTTCCAAGCTGCCTGTGCATGATACAATGGTCTAAAGTCACCAATGCAGCAATGAGAAGTTTTTCTCAGTTCCTGGTGGTATAAGGACCAGTCCATCCATGAGACCAACAGAATGGCATATAGAGCATCTCTGTTCACCCACTTGCCTCTAGTGTTCAACCTCTTTCTCCTTCCACTCCTTGGATTGGAAAAGGAAGCGGGGATGACGCAAAAGAGGAAATGCAGAGGAGAGGAGAGTAATGGGTGCAAGTACAGGAAAGGACACATCACCAGGAAAAGGGGAGCAGCACTTGGCATGCTGGTTCAGGTGCCAAGAAGAGGTCTTACACCAGTCCTGGCTGTGCTCACTTGCCTAACTCAACTGCATCCTCTTCATTTCCAAATGCTGAAGGTGTCCCCAGCCTGCAACAAATTAGGAGTTGAGCATACAAGATAATATACAAAATGCTCCCTTTTTAAAATAAAAAAATTCAAATGCTGTACAACTGTGCAGTCAACTTCAGATTATTAGGCTTAAACTCAACAAACACTTCATGGCCAATCTACTGTTTCCACTGAGTTTTTTCCCCACCTGCTTTTGCAGTATTTAAAGTTAATGAGCTTTTTCAATTTAAGCATCAGATAGTTAGCCTTTGGATAACATTTAGAGGAGCCAGGGTGTATCTAATTATGTTGGGTGAATTCTTAAGAGACTTGGCGTCTACTTCATTCAGAATGAACACATTTTAAGTTGCAGGCACGTACTGGACTTCATTCGAGAATGAATGCAAATCACCCTTGTGAAAACAACATTACCGGCAGGTCTGAGAGTTCGAGGAATGACTGCACTAACAAACACCTTTGAGAGTATGTCTAATATCAGCTATTCAAGCTGGCAGGAAAACTGGTGTTGCCATTAAGTCTCAACTGAAGGAAAAGCTGACTGGATAAACTAAAAGGACATCACCTCTGCTGGACAAAACATGATTGAATAGAATATTGGAAAATGTCCTGCTTGTTTTGGTTATACAAGAGACACAGACACTGAGACCAATTAAAGGATTAAAACGAAAAGCCATGCCATTTTTACAAGTGCACTGGACTGAGAATCTGAAAACTGGCATTCAAGACCGGCTTGGCCACAGACTATTGATGTGATTCAAACTAGTGTCACTCATTTTTTTGTGTCTCATTTTCACTTTGCAGGATCGAGGAAGGATAGCATTTCACTTCCCGGCAATGATGATGTTAGCAGGGCTGTATTAATCATCAGGCTAAGCATGCTACAAAGTAGGTTGCAAATAAATACATAATTCAAATTCAAACTTAGACCCCACATGGTTGACCTGATCCAGAATTCTGCACAAGTACTTTAGCAAAGTTAAAAGAAAAAAATTACAGTCCAATCCTATCTCCCCCCTGCCAGTGCAGCCACGCCAAAAACGGGCGTGCTTTATACAACAGGGGGACAGGATTGACAGGCTTCAGAGGCTAAAGGAGATTTAAATCCCCTTACACCTCCATAAGCCTCCCACTCCTCAATGGGTCTACTCCGGCTTGCGCTTGTGATTTCGCTATGACTCCGGCCTTCCCACCAGTGTTCTGCCAGCACACTACTCAGCACGCCGCCAGACCGCCTTTTATGGCTGGCGCTGACTGCTTTATGACAGTCAGCGCCAGCAGAATGTGTGTTCCACTGAAGCCCGGCCCATTAGGATTGGGTCATTATAAGAACTGATACAATGAGAACCATTTGATATCATCCTTCAATGAATTATAGAAGCATTGTCAAGTATTGCTTTATACTTAGGGGGAGAAAAATATTTCAACAACTCTGAATCATAGCTCTGAACTGTTGCACTTTAGATGGAACAGTTAGATGCACTTTGGCTTCCAAGGTGCATACAGTACTTTCAGCAGTCAACCAGAAACTACCAAAGTAACTACCGGAAAAGGGAAGATAAAATGGCTTCACTTTAAAAACGATTTTAGATTTTCATGGCCAGCAATGATTCCTGATTGTACTGGAATTAATGGGTAAAAGGCCATGGCATAAAAATTTAGAAAAATAGCTAAGAATAAAAAGCAGGAAACTTGGTCAAAACGTAAGAAACTGTATTGATTAAAAGTTAAGCAAAAAACAACAAACGTTCAAAACCTTAAGTAACACAAGTTTAAAAATTAAAACCATAATCTAAAAAGTGACGTTTCGCTCGAATTTCATCGAGCATTCTCAAGCAAAACCCTCATATAGCGGGGAGGTGTTAACAGTATCAACTCGCTATATAAAGGCAGAGGAAACCTCGTACCCAACCATACAGTGCTTAATCAGGTGCGCAGGGAGGAAATTGAAGGCATCCATCTGTCATTAGCAAAACCACAGGCAATCTGTATAGAGCATAATTAACCTCAAGTAATCTCAAGGCCAGCGGGTGGTGCAGTGGGTTAAACCGCTGAACCATAAGCTGTCGATTGAAAGGTCGGCAGTTTGATTCCTGCGACGGGGTGAGCGCTCGTTGCTTGGCCAGCTCCTGCCAACCTAGCAGTTCCAAAGCATGTCAATGCGAGTAGATAAATAGGTACCGCTTGCGGGAAGGTAAACAACGCTTCGTGTTCCAGCTGCATGCTACGCGCTGCGGCAAGGAGAGTCATGCCGGCCACATGACCACGGAGGCGTCTTCGGACAACGCTGGCTCTTCGGCTTTGAAATGGAGATGAGCACCACACCCTAGAGTCGGACACAACTGGACTTAATTGTCAGGGGTCACCTTTACCTTTACCCGAGGTTACTATTATCAGAACCAGAGTTTTTAAAGGAACAGGACATTCTACATCTATCACACATAAGTGGAGAATCAACCACAAGCATGATCCAATTGTAGACACAAAAACTAACAAGCCAGCAAAATGACTAACCTCGATCCGTCAGTGCAACAAACTGCGGCAGACCACCAGGTGCGACACATATGGGTGCAGAGATACTAACAACCTGCCAACGTTAATTTTTGAGTCTAAAATTGAATCACGCTTGTGGTTGGATCATGTGTGGTAGATGTAGAACATAGGTGGCCAACCCACGGCACGGGTGCAACTTAGTGGCACGCTGAGCCTTTTGAAGTGGCATGCACCGCCATTTCTGCCCAAGTCGAGCGCTAAAGTCCCTCTCTCTTTCTCAACCCCAGCGCACCTTTCCAAGCCTGTGGCACTAGAGGAGGTCTCTGTACCCCACTGCGCCTCATTCTTCTTGCACTGTCACGGTGCTTTAAATATTTTCATTAGCTTAGAAATACCATATTCTCCTGAGTATAGGATGCTCCTGATTATAAGCCGCACCCTTAAAGTTTGGTGCTATTTTTTAAAAAATACATTTTTAACTTTTTTTAACTTAAAGAAAATATACACATTAGTAGAACAGTAAAACAGTACAGCTTTAGTACAGTTAAAGGCATAGACACCCTGGCCCTTATTGAATCTGGGCACCCTAGTATAAGTAGCCTTCCCAGATCCCAAGGGGGACAGAGTGCCTACCTTTAACCTTTGGAATTTGGGCAGGTGCAGCTTGTTGCACCCTTCCATGATGATGAGCTGCACCTGCCCAAATTTCAATGGTTAACAGCAGAATCCTATGCATGTCTACTCAGAAGTAAGTCCCATTGCATTCAATGGGGCTTACTCCCAGGAAAGTGTGCATAGGATTGCATCCTAAAGGTTGGCACTCTGTCCCCCTTTGGATATGGTAAGCCTATGCAGGAGCTCTTGCTCTCAACTTTCAAACTGCACTCTCAACTTTCAAACTGCAGGATCAATAAATATCTTAGTTTCCACAGAGTCCTGGGGCTAGAACTTAAGGGTTAATTTTTTTCAAATGCTTCTGAGGTTAGAGGCTGCTAGAGAGATTCGGCCATTTAGCAAGTGATTAAGAGGTGCAAGGAACAACTTTGTAAAGGCTTGCTTTGCAGTTTAAAAAAAGAAAAAGAAAAAAAAGCCCTTTTACCTTTGAAAAGAGACTTGGAGAGGCTTGAAAAGGGATAGCTTTGCAGAAAGCTAGGCTTTGATTGTAGGCCACACCCCTACTTTAAAGACTTGCCTTAGGGGAAAAAAGTGAGTCTTATACTCAGGCCAATACGGTGTTTGTTTGTTTGTTTGTTTGTTTGTTTGTTTAAGTGGCACGTTTAAGATTATCTACATAAAATGTGGCACATGGCGTGCCAAGGGTTGGCCACCACTGATGTAGAATATCCTGTTTCTTTAAAAACTCCGGTTCTGATAATAGTAACCTCGGGTTACTTGAGGTTAATTATGCTCTATACAGTTTGCCTGTGGTTTTGCTAATGACAGATGGATGCCTTCAATTTCCTCCCCGCGCACCTGATTAAGCACTGTAAGGTTGGGTACGAGGTTTCCTCCGCCTTTATATAGCGAGTTGCTTGATACTGTTAACACCTCCCTGCTATATGAGGGTTTTACTTGAGAATGCTCGATGAAATTCGAGCGAAACATTGCTTTTTAGATTATGGTTTTAATTTTTAAACTTGTGTTTAAAAAATTTGGTTCTGAGTGTGTGTTGTTTTTGCTTAACTTTTAATCAATACAGTTTCTTACGTTTTGACCAAGTTTCCTGCTTTTTATTCTTAGCTATTTTTCTAAATTTTTATGCCATGGCCTTTTACCCGTTAATTCCAGTACAATCATGGGCTTCACTTTGTTTTATTGTTTATTTACAATTTTAACAGCCCAATCCTATAGGGCACTTATGGCGGAGGGGGGGCATCCTGGTCTGCCACCATAAGTGCTACTGTGGCATCATAAATAGCATGCCACTGTCATGCGCTTCAGGGTTGCCAGTACAAATGACCAGAGGCCCCAGAACTGCACACAGGAGTCTCTGGTGTTGATCCAAGGAGAGCTATTGATGGCCAGGTGGCCTATTGAGAGGTAAGTAAAAATGACTTTTACTTACCTCTCCCATGCTGTCTGGTCGCACCACCACCATAGCATAAAGTGTGCACTCCGTTGGCAGCTGCATTCTATGGACTGGTGGGGGGTAGGATAGGATTGGACCCCAAGACATGTTGCTTCTTCAGTACATTTGGGATGAAAGGTGTGGGGTATAAATCCCTTTTCTCTATAAATAATAGACAAATACCGGTACGTTTGTTGAGATGCAGGATAGACAGGTTGAATAAAAAGAAAACAAACATTTGAGGGGTGCCTGTTTGAAAAAGGCTCTAAAGCCTTTGTGAATATTTGTAATCGATTTATCTTTTCATGGGACAGGATTGGAAGGTTAAGCAGAAAATGTCTGTAATTCTCATTACGTATTCCAAAGACTAACAGCCTGCAATCTGGTAGTTGCTGCTCGTTTCAAAGATTAGAAGGTTGAAAGGTGCTCAGAACACTCTTAGTAACAGACTAGTATACCCTGTTTCCCCTAAAATAAGACCTCCCCCGAAGGTAAGACCTACCATAATTTTTGCTGGCACTCATCAATGTAAGTCCTTCCCAAAAGTAAGACCTAGCTAGGTTCATCAGCCAGACGAACGCGACCCCCCGGCACCCCCTGTGAACCCCCCCAGCACTTACTTTGACCAATTAAAGCTTCATTCTTTCCAGAGGGTGCAAGGCTTTGCAAGGCCTGCACTTGAGTCCTCCACCATGGAGACGACGTGCTAGAGAGACTCTGCAAGGTCGCAGCCTCTTTGCAGGCCTTGCTGGCCAGGGGGGTCACGCCACAGGTTGGGAAAATAAGACCTCCCTGAAAATAAGACCTACTGCATTTTTTGGAGCCAAAATTAATATAAGACTTATTTTCGGGGAAACACGGTATATAACTACATACTCTACTACTGCACAACAGGGCATTCATAACAATTAAGAGTGTAATTAATCGCGTTGCCACAAATTTCAAGGTCTCTGAGAAAGCATATAATATTCAGAACAAAATGTTCTCATGTCCATTCAAGAACATGACTCTTGGGGGAAAAAGAGGCAAATTACCATCCCATAGTAGACCAAACAACAAGTGTGTTTTTCTTAGGAAGTAATTCACTCTTTTCTCAAGAACATAAAATAGCTTCTGAGTCAAAGTGGCAGTTTTCCTCCTATGAAATCTGCCTTTGATTTGAAGTATTTTGTAAAAATCTTATGGAAGCCACAAAAATGTTGAGTGAATATTTTCCGCACACCTCAAACCAGCACTTAAACTTAATCTCCTTTTTCACCTTAAAATCAACCTCTACCCAAGCCTTTTTCATAAACCTCATGTCTTCATTTATAATACAGCAAGGAGACAAAAAATTGATTTTCCCCTCCCACCTCTACTGTATTACCCTAGTTTTGCATGATTCTGGTAAAGAATGGCTGTAGAAGGCATTTTTCCTAGAATGAAAATTAACTTAAGGTAGTATTAGCAATCTACTATATTTGCACTCTATAAAAAGTAGCTGTGATGGGATTCAGTGATCTAGCTCAGAGGTAGGCTAAGGAGTTTGGGCTGTATTAAGGTGACCAAGGTTCATTCCATCCTCCAAGGTTCAAGATTTTTAATGCAACCATGTGGCTACTCTCTATATGCCAAATGTTCAACATGATAAGGGGGACAGGTTTTTCCAGGGGAAAAAGTCTCTGCAGGTTGGACTTGGCCCCAGGGTCTTGCATTCTCAACACCTGATGTAGACAAAGCACAGTATACTTATGGAAAATAAGTGGAATTTTAGCTAATAAAGACATTACTGCTGCTTGAGCAGCAACAGACCTGTATTCATCAATGAAGACTCTCTTCTTCAAAACACTTTTTGTGGCATTTGTTTGCTTTTAGGGAGCTTCTTGGCTTCTAATGAACATAAAGGAGAAATAAACAAGCTAAACTGCAAAGCACCGTTGGAAGTTTTTTAAAAAAAAGGATCCTGAAAAGGTGCTTTAAGAACTTACCTTTGTCATGTTTTTTGGGCTTCCATCCCAATGACTTCAGCTTAAAAGCATTAAAATTAGTTCCTTGTACATGCTATGCAGGTGAGAGGGGTTTTTTTTAAACAACAACAACAAAAAAAAGATTTAATTTGCTGTTTGATTCGCCCCGGGATTTTCAGGTGTTGCACGAGGGAGTAGAGAACAGAAAGTACCTCAGTTCTTGGTTGTCAGCCATTGGATGATGGCCATAGCATTATTAAACCAGCCAAGCATGCTGGGTCTCAACCACAGAATTTAATTTTCCCTACTGCAGGGACTAATCAACTACCACAGGCTTTAAGTCCTGAGGAGACTGTTTTTATCTGTGTTTTCTTTCTGAAGAAAAAAAAAATTCAAAGACTATAGTGAAGTTAATTTTATAGTTTTGTCTGTCCTCAGGGTTACAGTGACAGAAATTTAACTCGATGAGAAACAGATAGGATTGGAATTTATGCTTATGCGGTGATATAAATTAAACAAAGATGAAGGTTCCAGGTAATTAACAGGCCTTCCGAAAGTGGTGTAGAATGATCCCGTTTTCTCCTCAGTTAAACAAAGAGAGGTGTGACATACCACACACACACACACACACACACACACACACACACACACACAGGAACAGCAACCACCCATGTGACTGTCTACAACACACTGGGCAAAGCGGGCTACTTTCACAATAGCCCATTTCTGAGGAAAGGCAAAATTGTTATTACCTTCTGGGTTACTAAACCCTAGTCTTCACAAAGAGCATACTGTTCACATGCTGTATTGTTGGGTTTTTTTTAAGTGAAGTTAGCATTCAGAAAAGCATTATTGGCTGGATTTAACTAAAGAATAACTGCTCCGTCCGTTAAGTGGTCACTACCTCGTATTCTCCTTCAAAGACACTCTGTTTTGCGTTCCTCAGTCATATTAGAGGCACAACGAGGACACAGAACCATGTAGATTTATATGCAGAAAGGAACAGATCTGGAGAGATGGGAGGGTGGGGGAAGGGGGTCGAGACGGAAAGAAGTAAAAGGATACCGCAGCTCAACACTACCGCAATATCAATCTACATTGTTTTTAATCATAGGAGCTGTTTCTTGGAGTTCTCCCAAGAAAGACTGAGCAAGGGAGGGAGGCAACCACAATGAAATAATGATACCTTAAAATGTACCAGTCCTGGTGATAAAGGCCGCACTACGCACATGTTCAATTTATCAAAAAAAGGTGGCTGCAAGCCGCAGTTCGCATGACTAAGAAAAGATTCTTTCAAAATGACTGTTGCTCAGGAATATTTATAGGAAACATTAGCTTGAAGAGAAAATTTGGAAAGAGAAGAAAGCATCTGTTAAAGAAAACAATTATAAATATTCTTAATTGGCTGGAAATAATTTGTCAGAGAGAACTGGACCAAGAGAGGTTTATTTAAAATAGAAAGAAAAAAGACGGCGGGGGGAGGGAGGCATATCAGAGCCACTGACGTTGAAATGTTTAAGAGCCAGCATGTTTTCCAATTGCACGTTCAAGTAAAGGATATGACTTTCACTTTTTATCTTTCCCTCCTTCCGTCCCCTCCTGCTTCATCCATTTGCTATTCTTGGGGGGGGGGGGTGCTCTCCCTTATGCTGCAATTACATTTAAAACTAGAGAATAATGGCCCATTGACATGTATACGGTTTTAGAAATACGAGGCCTCATTTTCTCAGCTGGAATTTCCCCACAGTGTGCATTTGCATTGCATTAGGAATGCTCTTTTTAAAAAGAGCATCGCAAGGATTCAGACGTTTTGTCACCATCTGGGTCAGAGGCAACATTTGAAAGCAATGGGCCCTATGTCTTCTGAGAATCTCTCCCAGGCAGGCACAAAGCATTAATGAAAATGAGGAAAACACTGAGAGGGTTTCTCCACATTATTAAGTCATGCTTTATGACATACCTGCCTGCTCCCACCATTAATCTACAAGAGATAGATTGTCATGGTCATGCTCCCCTGCTCCATTCCAACTGCATATACATTACCAAAATTGAAATCTGCACTCTCTCTCTCCCCCCCCCCCATGTCATGTGCAGTTTGACGTGACTGTACTAGGAATGGCAGGGCGCATGAACGAGCAGTTTTCACGGTGCATATAATCTTCCTTGCATTTACCAGCACATAGAGCAGCTGCAGGCTTTTTCTTGTGGCTTGACAAGGGAGGCATTATTCTTGGCTGCTTAGCTGAAGCCTAACTAGCTTGTCAAGGTTCAAAATTGCACGGCATTGGCCAGGTATGTAAGCAACTCAGCACCTTTCCTGTTCCCAGCAGTGCTTCAGACATAATGGAAAAGGAATGCAGAAGTATTTCACCTGTTAGAATGGTTAAATAAAGACTTCTTTGTCATCTTCCAAGAATAGGTCAGTTGTGAACGGCTGCAGCTATAGAAAGTTGTGCCTGAAATGAATAGTTAGGCCTATAAAACTGATGCTTGATCACAAATCAAGGCTGCCATCGTAAGCTCATTTACTAGGAAGTAAGTCCTATTGAAGAGTGGGCCCTTTTTGAGCAAACATACTTAGGATTGCATAACTTTTTGCATGGCTTTTTGACCCTTGAATCCTTCATTCCGGAATACTTAGGAGTACCTGAGTATGCCTCACCATGGGTCTGCATTACAGATCAGTCTGAAACCTTCCATTTTCTAGCTGTGGTACTGTTTCTTTAACCAAAAAATTTCCGGCCTCTCTGTTTTATTTATTTTTTAAAAAAGAACTTTGTGCTGATGTGCATTATATGTCCCTATCATGCTGTTTGATATCATACACCTGCCACTATTGAGCTTCTCTATAACTTCCCTCGTCATAATAAATCTATTGCCCATTTTCTGTTGTCTCCTTGTGTCAGACAGGCAAGTAATGTTTGGTTCATTCTTTAGCACCAAAATTATGACTGCCCAGGGTTCTTCTAGCTTAGCTTTCTCCTCATGGCATGAAGATAAGAAGCTACTGCTCAGCATTGTCTATGTTGGCGGTAGCTCTCTCCAAGCAGAGAGAGCTCTCTCCTACAGAGGTTTGTGCCTGAAATGAATAGTTAGGTTTATAATAAAAGTGGGGCAGAGCAAGGTCACAAATCAAGGTTGCAACCTGAAGTTCATTTACTAGGAAGTAAGTCTTATTGAAGAATGGGCATACTTAGGAGTATATATACTAAGAGTATATATGGTACCTGGTTTGGTACCAGGTTCCTCCCCAGTCCTACCTGCAGATGCTAAGGACCGGGGCCTTCTGCACACTCTATCACTGAGCAATGACCCATCCCACACACCCCTGTTCTAACAGTTCATTTAACTATTTAGCTGTGTGTTCTAA
Organism: Plestiodon gilberti rubricaudatus; assembly: GCA_026170595.1. NCBI lineage: Eukaryota > Metazoa > Chordata > Lepidosauria > Squamata > Scincidae > Plestiodon > Plestiodon gilberti. The sequence continues at coordinate 77,817,022 of JANXHW010000002.1, forward strand.
TAATTTGTTTAACAAGCAGACGGCACCTTCAGTTCTTCCTCCACAGGGATGCCCAGCCTCTGTCTGCTCCAGCTCCATAAATACCAACCAAATGCTAAGCAGAGATTAGATGGTTCAGAGGTGATTGAGAGTGGGTGTGTTTTACTGCTGAAATTGCAGTGTTTACATTGCCATTACCAGTTGGTAACTCTATAATAAAGAAAACACAGGATTACATTTATTAATGCATTAGACTATTTAGCAGAGTGTGCAAAGCATTGAAAATAGAGAAGTAAGAAGGAAATGAGAGTGTATATAATGGGGTTATCCAAGTTCATACAAATGCAATTTGTCAAGAACCATCATGCAACGTCTTGGCTATCAGACCAGCATGTGGTTACCACATTGGATGTACAGAATGAAGTATCATATACAATAGGTAATTGTTCCTAACAGATTTGTAATTTGAGGCCTAACGAAGCTCCTCTTTTGAGCAGAACACTGAACTATAATCCAGTTACCACATAGACCAAGGGTGTCAAACTCATTTCATCCCAGGGGCCACATCGGATTCATGGCACCTGCTGAGGGCCAGTACTGTAAATCTCTCTCTCTCTCTCTCTCTCTCTCTCTCTCTCTCTCTCTCTCTCTCACACACACACACACACACACACACACACACACACACACACACACAGTCCAATGACATTTTACTGCCTGAAGCAAAACACCAGTGTTCTGCCTCCCCCCATTAAAATCACACTCTCAGTTTCTTCCTTCCTTATATATATACATATATACTGTATGTGTGTGCGTATATGCGCCCCCCCACATGCCTGCGGCTCCCCCCACACCAAATACCTTCATTTCTGTAGCTGAAAATGGCTACTTTTTCTTGCTTTCAACCAATGCAATGTGCAGGCAAGCAGCCTGTACGCTACAGAGAGGAAACTGGAAGAAAGTTCACAGGAAGTAGGAGCTTCCTGCTTCCTGTGAACATTCTCCCAGTCTCCCTCTAGAGTGCAGGCAGTGTGCCTGCACTGTAAAGCAAGCAGGGAAAAGCCATTTGCAGCTACAGAAATGAAGGTAATTGGTGCGGGGTGTGTGCCAACAATTACACAGGACACCTAAAAAGGTGTATGTTTGTCACCCCTGCCATAGACTGTTTGTGGGCCTCCTTTAGTCTCAATGCAATTTCAGAGTACAGTATATCATGTCTATACAGTATATAAAAATAACATGAACATCACCATGTGTGACATACACCAATTTTGCTTCATTTGTACATTTCTCACAATTACTGGGTACAAACAGTGTTCCTACATGGAAACTATTAATTCACACAGAAGTGATACCGCTTTGTGTGAAGTGGCCCAGTTGCTCACCGTGGCTATCATTATTATTATTAATAATAATAATATTAATTAATAATAATAATTAATAAACAGTATTTATATACCGCTTTTCAACAAAAAGTTCACAAAGCGGTTTACAGAAAAAATCAAATCATTAAATGGCTCCCTGTCCCAAAAGGGCTCACAATCTAAAAATGATGCAGAACACCAACAACAACAGCCACCAGAAAAGACACTGTGCTGGGGTGAAAGGGGAGCAGTTACTTTCCCCCTGCTAAATATAAGAGGAGCACCAATTGAATAAAGTGCCTCTTGCCCAGTTAGCAGGGGTATCCTGAAAATATCCTTTCAAAGAAGTGAGCCATTGTTCTGAAAAGCTAGACCTAGGCCACAGAGGTGGGAAAGGCTGAGACTTTGCTGGGGCTCCCTGCACAATGCAATGGGGCTCCCTTGCACCCACTGAAAAGCAGCTCCTTCAGGAGTTCTTTGAAGTGACATCCAAAGAGCATGACAAGTTGCATCTGAAGAGGAAAAGCAGAAGAGCCCTCGTGAGTGTGAGGAACACACATGGGACTATTTTGGATCTCAGCCTAATGGAGAACCTTGTGAAGTTCAAGTTTGCAACTATATGTACCTATAATCAGCAGATCAGGACTGAAACATTAAAAAAAAGCTTTTCAACCAAAAAAAAAAGTTTCCAAAATAATTTTCATAGGAAAATAAATGAAAAACAAAACCCCCTGTCTCAAAGGGGGTTTGCAGTCATTTTTAAAGACACAAGAGAGGCACCAGCAAACAGTCAATGGAAAAGATGCTATGCTGAGACAATTGCTCTCCCTTTGCTAAACTGGAGAGAACCACCACTTGAAAGATGCCTCTAACAGCCCAATCCTATGCATGTATACTCAGAAATAAGTCCCATTATAATCAATGGGGCTTACTCCCAGGTAAGTGTGAATAGGATTGCAGCCTTATGGCGCAATCCAATGCAATTAAACGCTGGTGGAGCATGCACTCCACCAGCCTAAGGAGTCGCAAATGTGCCATAAAGCATGTTTGTGGCTCCTTTTGAGTAAGTGGCACTGGCATGGAGGCCAGTGCCTCTCATTCCACTGTCAACCAGGACTTGCACCAGCCAACGCAGTTGAGGCCCATGCCAGTCGGTGCAGGGGCTTGGGGAGGGCGGGCCAGAGTGGCGAGGGATGAGGCCATTGACTGGGCCAGCCTGGGAGGGGACAGGGATATAGATGCTGGGTTGCGCTGATATCCAATGCCCCTTCCCAGCCCAGGCCGGCCTTACACGGCGTCCCTGGATGCGCACCAGCTCCAGAGCTGGTACGCATCCGAGGAGGCCCATTGGGGCCCGCGCCACTTACACCAGGGGAAGAGGACGAATGTCCTCTTACTCCAAGGGAAGGGGACGAACATCCCCTTCCTCTCCGAGGTGAGCCCGGGCCAAACCATCACAACCTGCAATCGGCCTAGGATGCAGCGGCCAGGCCTTTAGGCCAGCCGCCGCATTTTAGGCAGGATCGGACTGCCCGTCAATTAGCAGGGGCAATTAAAGAAGGTTTTCAGACATCCAAAGACATCCAGAGTTGGCCACCTCTGACCTAGAACAATGTATGATGACCTAGCAGCCCAATCCTAACTAAATGCTGCCCACAGAGCGTAGTTGTTCTCGCACGGGCTCCGCAGCATTCTGCGAGAAGCCAGAGACCATGTGGGGCAAAAGTAAAATAATGTTTTACTTACCCTTCTCGGCTCCTGCATGGTCCCCAATGGGTCTACGCAAACCTGCGCCAGCTGCTGCCACTCTTCTTCTGGCACTGCTGCCTCTTGTGGCAGTGCACGGAAAATGGCTACTGGCATTGCGCTGTGCGCAACACCATCAGCCATTTTACAGCAGCAGAAAGCCTTGCTGCCATTAATGGCTCCTCATGTCAGTCCGATCCTAGTTAGGATTGGTTGTAACGGCTGCTGCAGCTCTAGGAGAGCAACTACTGTTTCCTCTCCCACTTCTGTGTAAATTCAGGAAACAAAATGTTGCATATTGGATGGGAAAACTGAAGCGAATACAGTACACGCAAATTTTCAAATCCACAATGATACCACAAATTGAAAATCTTTGGTTTGCAGTACGCTGAAGAGTCAACCTGAGGGCAAAGTGATACAAGAGCCCAAATAGATCCGACAATAAAAGTAATCTTTGCATTGTGCAGGTGCCTGTCACCATAGTATCGAGTCATTAAGTGGATTTGTACACCCCATGAATATTCATTCAATTAACATTCACTTGTTAAGATCTAATAAGGCATATTCCACTTCTTAAAGTTCCACTTCTTAACTATGATATAATCAGCCTTTGTACCAAAACAGTAACTGCAGTCATTTTCTAAATTGTTAGTCTTAAACAAGACGTGTCACAAACTTGTTACGTTTACAATGGATTCGTCATGGTTGCTCTAGCCAGAACTACATTTGTGCACAAAATACCTGCCTTGTTAAAATTACAGCAAAATTACCCAAGTCAAATGGGTAACAGGAGTAATACAAATGTACCTGTCAAACTAATATCACTAGTTCCTGGTATTATTCTTTTTCCTTGAAAATTATTTTTCCCCTTCTCTTTTTTCTCCCCTTCCCACATTCATGTGTGAATGCACTCACAAATACACCACTGTGGTCCTCTGCCTTCTGGGGGACTTGCATGGGGGACTTGCAGAGAATCCTGGTGACTCTCAAACTTCCTTTGCTCAAAGAATCCTTTCCACCCAGTTTGCTGGATGGACTCATCTGCATGCTTGCCACAGAAACCTGCAAGTTGCAGAGAATTCTGGGGCACATTCTAAAGCATGCTCTCATGTCAGACACCGACTGGACTTGTTGGGTCTTGCCGCTACCCCCAGGCACATTGAGGAAGTGCTGTTGCAACATCTAAACATCTAATTAAGACACGTTTTAGAATTACAAGTCAACTGAATCAGTGTGCTACTTACAAATTACATGAGGGCTGTGCTGATCTATGTGGGATTTTCTGAGCAGAGGATCTGCTCTGGCTGCTGCTGTCTTCAGGAATGAGGCAGAAAGTAGCAACTGAAAATCAGTGTTTTTCAGTGGTGATGATCAACTTGCAGAATACGTTCTCCAGGAATATTTTGCTAACTTTTTGGCACAGGGAGTAAACTGTTTTATTCTCCCAACATTGTAATGCATTACTTTAATTCCTGCCTTCATTGTCTTACTGCTGTTTTTGTCTTTTGACATTTTGGAGTTTTAAAAACATTTAATGCTTTATTGGTTGTGTTTTACAATATTTGTTAGCCATTTTGAATATTGTCACGGGCAGCGCAATGGCCCCAGGGCCGCCCGCTGGATCCTATCCCTGTTCAGGTCTACTTGTGGGAATGGGACATTTGTCCCCTTCCCCTGGTGTAGCGCGGGGACGCCCCAATGGGCCTCCTTGGATTTCCGCCAGCTATTTAGCTGGCGTAAGTCCAAGAAGGCCGTGTAAGGGTCACACCGGCCCGGGAACGGGACGGGGATATGGTGGCCGCCATCCCCGGCCTGTTCGGCCAATGGCCCCCCTCCCTCACCACCCAGACCGCCCCCGCCGGGGATCCCTTACCTTCTCCAGCGGCCGCAGGTACGATCCAGCGCTGGAGTGAGGGCTGCCAGCCTCCACGCCGGCAGCCCTTACTCATGAGTTGTCGAAAACGTGCTTTATGGCACGTCTGCGACGGCTTAGAGCAGCAGAGCGCTCGCTCCACCGCTCTAAAGTTGCGCTGGATTGCGCTCTCCTCTAAACGATGGGATATAAATCTTTAAAAGAAACAAATAAACTCTATTGTGGGTCCAGGCAGAGCCTCAAAATCAATGTGGAAATGGCACAATATTCACTCACCACTGTTGGTACCTGCTCCAAGAGGTGCTTTTTTTCTTTTCCTCACACACAAAGATAAATCCTGTTTCCTGCTGCCACTCCCCTGCACCTAGCACAGAGAAAACCTACTTCTAAAACCAGGAGGTTGCTTATGGCTTGTAATCTGTGATGGTCTTTTCCTCCATGAATCTGTCCAAACCCCTTTTAAAGGCATCTAGGCCAGGTGCCATCACCACATCCTGTGGCAAGGAGTTCCACAGATGAATTACACGCTGGGTAAAGAAATATTTTCTTTTATCCATTCTAACTCTCCCTCCACTCAATTTTATTCTGAAAATAGCCTGCCTCTTGCAATCAAGGCTTTGTCAACCTTAGGATTTCCTTTGGCCTTTATTTCTAGATGTTAAATTATAGGGGTATCTCCACTGATTCTGTTTAGAATTAGACTGTCGAGCTTTTATGCATACCAGAGTATGAAATTTAAGAAATCACAAAACACGTAAATTACTTTTTTATGCCCCAGGCGATGACTTTCTTTTACATAATACACTCAAAATATCAAGGTGCCAGCAGAAAGGAGGAAATCATAATGGGGCCATATTAGAAGTACATGGAAATTTTAAAATCCTCTATAATTGTTGAAATATATCAGTGTACAAGACTATTTTGGGGTGTGAAGACCAGTTTCATGGATAAATTGGGGAATCAAAATACTGTTTGCATATGAAATAATTCAGATTCATGTGTAAAAAGGAACGGAGTTAATAGAATGGATGCTACATCAGCAGCAATGGATACTACACTCTCTGTGATAATATTTACTACGACATGAAACAGCCGCTACAAGTTGGATGCCTTAGCAAGGGCTACCAGCCTAGTTGCAATCTTTGAACCTGACTAGATCTGCATGTGGAATGGTGAAAAGGTTTTGAAGCTATGCATTGGGGATTGTGATGTATGCAGGTGTTTGGCGTTTTTACTTATCACTTGCATAGTTGGCCCTGCTTCAGATTCTATCTCTGCATGAGATGAGGACGTTTGTGGGTAGAATTAGGGTCTTTATGTTGCCCCAGGACTATGGAATGATCTCCCTTCCAAGGTTTGCAATCTTTGGGGGGTTTCAGAAGGAGTTCGGTTAGCTTTTGATACATCAGAGCAGGGTAGTCTTCAGCGCAATCCTAAGCTTCTTTAACCATAGTTCACGTAGATGCAGACATAGTGCTGATGATGAGGGAAAGGGAGGGGGAATTCACGTTGGAAAATAAGGACAAAGGGGGAGAATGTAAATGAACTAGCCAGCAGTCCATTCCATATCTCTTAACAATGGTTGTTAGCGATGCGTGGTATTAGAACAGTACTGGGCCACAGTGACTAGCCGTGATGTACCAGCACAAGAAGACTTTAGTGCAATCCTATCCTGCTGACATGGCACTTAACCAAATATTGAAAGCGAATTGTAATTAAGACTGAAATGGGTTTTCTAGAAAGCAATACAATTAAAGATCAATCTATATATGTTGTATTAACAACAATGCTTCTAATTCTTCAACAATTCTTAGCATGAATAAGAAAAAAGAGAATTATGGAATTTAATCTTAAATTATCCTTTATGATAACAGTTCTCACCTACAATAGTTCTCATACAGAATTAGCCTTCATCTTCTCCTCCAATTATTAATGCCATTCCTGATTAAATCTCTCCATTTTAATTGGGTACATTTCCAGCCTATGTTGGGGAGATTTAATTATGTGACCTCCATTAATATATACATTTATCCCAGTAGGGTCTTTATTGTCTTTGGTCTATGTATAATTAGTATTATTGATTGCCTCATGGAGGCAATTTTCCAAAGAAGGTTAAATTCATCAGTGCAACTTACTAGTGTCATGCAGAACCTGGAAATATACTGTAGGTTGTGACCTTGAAGAAATATGTATAAAGCTTCACTCTAGCTACCAGTACTGAAATGGAAACACAGATCCACCATGGTGTATAACAGTGATGTAGACTTGAGTCTATTGACTCAGACTTGAGTCAGACTCAAGTCGCATCAATGACTTGACTCGGACTTGACTCGGCGATTGTAAAAGACTCAAAAGACTCAACTCGAGACTTGGAGCCTCTTACGACAAGTTGAATTTTATTCAGGTGTAAACCTGTTTTCCCCATTAAATAGATAGGGACTTGCAAGTCACAACCAAAGACTCGGGACCCAAAGACTTGGGATTTGACTCAAGACTTGGAGTCAGAGACTTGATCCACATCCCTGGTGTATAACACCTTTTCGTATCTGAAAAAATAACTGGCCGTTGTAAGTCAGCTTGTCAGTCATTTGTACAATGAACTCATTTTTGGTCATGGACATTCATCTGTGTGCTGCTAACCAGAAATTAACAGCCCAATTGTATCCCCCACCACCAGTGCAGATACAGCTGCGCCAAAAAGGAACGCATCCTGTGGTGGTGGTGGTGGTGGAGAAATAGCCTGCAGAAGGTAAGTAAAAACATCTTGTACTTACCTATTTTGGTGGCGTATGTCTGAGGAGAGAAAGGTGGCAACGAAGATTTTAAGAGGGATAAGATCCGGTGTGTGCTGTTGTCGCTGGATCCACACCCTCCTGCCTCCTCTCCACCCTGATTCCTCCCCTTCCCCACCCAGAAACACCCCTGTCCCTCCCACTCCCTCCCCTGCCCTTCCTGCCCCACTGCTGCCTTACCTGGTGCCAGTGGACAGTTTCCTCACCACCAGAGAACACGCATGGCCACCAGCGACTGCGCTGGTGGGCTCATTGTGCTCACCAGCAGCATCGGCAAGTGTGACATTGCATGTCGTGCACCGGATCCAGGCACATCTGCCTGGATCCTGATGCTTCCCCTGGCAGAATGCGCATTCCTCTGGCTGCTCCAATCTGATAGGATCGAGCCATAAATCACCACCCTTCTGCACTGCCCCCAATGTTTCCTGCTTCAGAGGAATATTTTAAAGATGACAGAGAGAGTCTAGGAAAAACTGAAATGCATCTCTGAGTGGCTTCAGTTATTACAAAATGCAGTGGGAACAATACAAGGGCCTTGTACTTCCTGTGTCTCATGCTTCATCCAAAACAGAATATTTGCATCTCCTTCATCATGGGATAATGTTCAAATTAACCTTGCAACAGGCATGATGATTTGGGGAGGGCTATTCAAAGATTGCCTTGGACCTTTTGTTGCAAAAGCAGGGGAAGGTGGGATACAATTGATACAAAAAAATTAAATATATTGTACACATGTGCTGTATGTTGGTACATATTTGGAGGGAATAACTGTGCATGCATTCATTGTAAAAGCCAACATGAGGAATGAACCCCTCACAAATGTAGAATAAAGATCATGTGTACTCCTGTACTCACACTGACACACACATCAACTGTCTACATCAGTGTTTCTCAAAGTTCTCTCCGTGAGGTGGAGAACATTGAGTACTTATGGGGGTTGGGACAGCAGCAGCGGCAATCCCGGGGTTCGTTCACCGCCGCCAGGAGAAAACGTGCAAAAAAGTGCTTTTCGTACTTACTGGGGCTCCAGAGGGTGTAGGGAGGCCTGCGGAGGGGTCTGCAGACCTTCCTGCACTCTCTGGAGGCCCTGGTAAGTATGAAAAGCACTTTTTTGCACATTTACCCCCCAGCAGTGGCAGCGATCCCTTGGATCGCCGCCACCACCACCACCATGCTTTCCCTGCTCCTTAACGTGGCAGGGGAAGCATCCGGTTCTCCTGGTGGGTCACCACCCACTAATTTGAGAACCGGTGGTGTACGCTGTGTGCAGATTGTACATACGTTGAACATGCCATTTGTTAATAGATATAATTTGGGCTATAGATAAGTGTGGAGAACAGGAAGTATAAGGCATTTACACTTCCTGTTTCCCCTGCATTTCATAACAGCCAAACCCACATTATATATAATATTGCTCATTTAAGACTTTAAAAAAAAATCAGCAATCCAGAAACCATGCTAATACAGTCCAATTTAAAGGACACAAACAGCGCAATCCTGACTAAGGGTCCGGCCGGTGGCCCAGGGCCGCACGCCAGATCCTGTGCCCGAGCTGCCCGTCCGATGGCAGGCCGGAGATCTACTCGGGAAAGGGGACGTTAGTCCCCTTCCCCGGGTGTACACCGGGGCCGGCCCAATAGGCCTCCTCGGATTTCCGCCAGCTAAATAGTTGGCGAAAGTAGAGGAGGCCGTGTGCAGGAGCCATCACCTGCCCCCTCCCGGGCAGGCTAGGCCAATGGCCCCCCTCCCTCGTCCACCGAACCTCCTCCAGTCCTGCCAGATCCTGACCTAACTTCTCCGGCGGCCGCCCGGGCATTCCGGCGACAGAGCGAGGAAGGCCGGCCTCTGCACCAGCCTCCCTTGCTCCCAAGTAGTCGCAAACGTGCTTTCTGGCATGTTTGCGACTGCTTCTGGTGCCGGAGCACTGGCTCCGGCGCCGGCAGATTCATCAGGATTGCACTCAAAATCACCTATATTATCTCCTGCAAATTCAAACTGTTCAATGAAAGCCTGACTTTCCTCCATAAATTTCTCACGTTTCTGGTTTCTGTTGAAATCCATATTTATTTTTAAAGGCCAGACAATTTGTCTGGCCTTTAAAAATAAATATGGATTTCAACAGAAACTCCTGTTAGCTACAACTTCACCTTGAAAAACAACAGCACTCTCTCTCTGCTTTCCCCTGTCCTAGATCTAGACAGGAAAGACCTAAGAGACCCATAACCACAGGCAGGACATTAAAATGCTAGGGTCCCTTCCAAAATGTATCAACCTTTTCCTTCATAACTGGATTGAACTATGAGCCATTTCTAGGAGAGGTTAGCTTTCTGGTCACAGGATATGGTCAACCCTACGTAGTCTATATAATTTTAGGACTTTGCCCACAAGTGGAAGTGCAAGGCTGTAGAAACACAACGAACAGGAGTACAAGCCAACAGGAGTACATAACAAAGCCAACATTTATTCTGTTACTTTCAAAGCAGTATTTCCCATTCTAAAATTCCCCTTTGGGGATAGTAATAAACCAGGCATTTTCAGTCATCTTCAGGTTAGATATTTGCCCACAAGTTGTTAGCCTCAGAGGGACTTCCTTGTTGTTGTTTGGGTCTTATTAAAATAAAATGTGAATGAAATTGGTTTGGCCAACCTTTTTGTGGCTAGGGAAGAGCCAAAAACAATTTTGTACTGGACAGCTCTTGGAATCCTTTTTTAATCCTCTTCTGCATAAAGAAAAAAAAACAAGCTGAAATGAGAAATATTGCTGGTTTCCAAGAAAATGTGAATTAAGTTCCTAACTCGGATGTTTACGGAGGGCTTTAAAGTCGCGTCCAGCGTCAGGCAACTTCGCGCAGGCGCTAAACGCGACTGCAGGCTCTGCGCAAACATCGCAGTTGCTGCGATGTTTGCGCAGAGGTTCCTGGTCGCGTCCAGCGCCTGGGAACTTAGCCCAGGTGCCAAACGCGACTCAGAGCTGGGGCAAACGAAGATTGGAGCTGCAAAACAACCACCAGGTAAGTGTTAAAAAGCAAGACATTTTTACACTTCGCTCCATAAGACGCACAGACATTTCCCCCTATTTTTTTGGGGGGGTAGTGCGTCTTATAGAGCGAAAAATACGGTAAATTACCAAATCCCGAACTTCAAAATTTCCCAAATGTGGTGAAGATCTTGGTATCAGTTCAAATCTTCTGACATACAGATTTTCATGACGTTACATATGTAGACATCGAATTTATGGGGTTTTCAGTCATGTAGAAATAGAAGATTAAAAAATAAAGAAGTTTCCAGGCAAGTTTTAGTATTTGTATTTCTTTATTTTTTAATCTTCTATTTCAACATGACTGAAAACCCCAGAAATTCGATGTCTACTTCTGACATACTTCCATCTGTGTGGCTGTCTTGCTGATTAGTCTGGGGCACCATGAATACCATATCTCACCAGTTCTTTCCCCCCACCCCCACAGTCACAAGGATCCAGGGAAGCAAACGATTTGAAAACTATAAACTATTGGACACAGGAAAGGAGATGTAGGAAGAAAGTCTGAAACAGAGAAGTGACCGTTTCTCTAGATGGCTCAGGGAGTGCAGCCCTGTTGCCTGAAAAGCTTTTTATTTGTATTTGTGCTGAAACATTGCTTGACATGTGTAGATGGTGTTGTTGGGTGCATGCCAGGAGAGCGTGACCCAGGCCAGTCTTGTGGCATTTAAATTGGACCAAGGAGGGCAAGAGGCCTCAAATCCTCCAGGCCTCAAGGATAGCTACAACTTTGATTTGTCAAAGAACCATCACCATCACCCACCACTTGCTAGATCAATCAAGGAAGGACTCAGAGCAAAAGAAGGAGAATCCAGTTAACTCCTTTCAGAGGCTTGAGACTTCAGCTGAAGCTGTTGCACCTGCATATCAGGCTAGACCTGTTCCAACCGTTAGTGGAGAGTGGATGTATTCCTATTCATTTCAGGGTCAGTAAAAGAAGAGGCCTAAGGGTGAAAGGATAAAGCAGCAGGCCTGAGGTCATGTCTGCGGAGCTGGCACAGATCAGTAGCAGAGCATCTATGTATGTATGCAGAAGATTCAGGCCTTGGCATCCCCGAGTATAGCTTGACATGACTCCTGACAGAAGCCCTAGAGCAGCGGTTCTCAACCTCTTCCCGGCCGAGTATCACCTCCGGCACCACTATCCTGCTGAGTACCACCAGAAGTGACTGGCAATTATATCATCACCAGTTACTTCCGGGTTTTTCGAGGCCAGAAAACACAGGTAGGAAGCTCTGGGCGGGTGGGACGGCCTTTCTCAGCATTCTCAAGAGGCTCGGCCAAAGGCTCTCGGAAGCAAACACACAATGCTTGTTGGGGCAGGGTTCCAGTGGTCCGAATACCACCAGCAATTAATTGGCCGAAGTACTGCTGGTGGTAGGAGTACCACTGGTTGAGAAATCTTACCCTAGAGAGCTGCTGCTGGTGGTTAGTCAGTGTCGACAATACTGACCTAGATGGGCCAGTGGTCTAAATAAGGTGATTTCCTGTGCTCCGAAGCCAGAGTGTGCTAATAAACACCTCACCAATCTTGCACCCGATGTGTTAGAGCTGCTTGACATACTATTATTTTACTGGGTGTATGTTACAGACCCATACTGGGTGTCCATTTGAACTATAATATTCAAACAGCATGTATGTCATTTTTAAACCTTGTGTTGATCACAAAAATCAGGAAGCTAGAGCCAGTCTAAGCTCCCTGCAATGTATTTTACCTGGACAGAGGACATGGGATTAAAAAAAATGCATGTATCTATTTCAGGCATGGTGGATTTTTTAGATCATCATGCTGGTCTACAATGTGTCTCTGCCATGGATGAAGTGACCTTAGATTCTGTTGTATTGTGCCTTCAATAAATGAGACCTCCATGTTTTCTGAATTATACAATCCTTCTGCTTATTACAGAGAAAAAAAATGTACCGATTGCATCCCATGAGAGCAGCAGTTAACATCTACTCATTATATTAAAATAGCCTAATTTTAAAAAAGAAAACCACCTTTCAACAGCTTGTGAACAAAACATTTTTTCCTTCTCTTTGTTAATATGTGTTTCAAGGTAAAAGCTGCTGCACCCCCTCATTGTTTTTGCAAGGCCACTATCATGGCGCAAATTAGCTCTCCATAAATAAATCCAATTTAGAATTAATAGCAAACATTCTGCCACCAACAAAGGTAACATTCTCCTATTTCTCTCATTTGTTCCCCTACCTCTACAAGCAAAACACAGAAGTGCATTCGCATGTTGTGCTGCTTGCCCATCAAGTAATTATTTCTGCAAGATTGGCCTCTGCAGCCTGCCCACCAGAGAAAACAAAGAGTAAAGGCGGAACTACACCAAATCCATTCGTGTTCGGGGGGTCGCGAGCATAGGGGACGGGACGCCCTGCCCCGAGACACTGCCCTGGCTCCACCAGATATTTTCCCCTCATAGTGTCCCTACGTGTCCCTCCTGATTGGTCGCACATGTGTACTCAGATTGGCTGAAAGCCCCCCTCTCCTCCCATTGGTGAACGTGTCGCGCTACGTCCCGCCCACACGGCCAGACATCAGCATGCCTGATTTCTGAACATGCCAGAATTTGGGAGAGCGGTGCTCTCCTACGTTCTGTTGCGATCAGATAAAATGGAAGGCACACCGCTCCGCACGCGCCCGGGATGCGCCTGAATTTGTGCAGTGTAGATCAGCCTTTAAGCACCTGACAAGGGAGTCAAAGGAACCAACAGCATACATTTGTCAGATTATGGCTGCAATCCTATACACGCTTTCCTGGGAGTAAATCCGATTGAACATAATGGGACTTACTTCTGAGCAAACCTGCATAGGATTGTGTTGTATGTGTATGTATCTAGGCTGAATTTCTGCAACCTCATCTGAGTACAGCTGTGAGCACATCTTTTTCTTTGAGTCAGTGTCAATGGGACTCAGGATGGCACCTGGTGCATTTTACGTACCCTTAAAGGGACCATTCCAGACCAACAATGGCAGTATAAGTTCACTACTAGAAAGAATGGACCTGGACACATGATGAGGCAATTGTATAACAATACCACTGCATGTCCACATTGAGACAGTCAAACCACCTTACAATACACCTTACAATACACAATACCTTACAATACAGGCACACCTTACGCAGCTTCCTTTAGCACTGATTCATTACAGCACTCTTTGTCCAAACGTGACTGACAGCCATTCTACCCAATGAGAGCAATGCATTCTGAGCAACCCAATGCATTCTGAGCAACCCAATTCTCATCTACCCAATGAGAGCAATGCATTCTGAGCAAATCAGTGCGTTTCTTGCCTATTAAATCAACATGTATCCATAGTGCTGTTTCATGGGAAACATACTACCAGAGGTATTGCTGTATTTCTTAGGACAATGTGAAATAGAATTCACATATCCCATTGGGGTTTCCTTGGCTGCTTATGATCTATCTGGGCTGATATTGTTTCTGGTGTGGTCATGGCCAAGCACTCACCAGAACATCTTCTTGCAAGCACAAACTGCCACTGCAGACACCCCTAAAGTGTCTGCTGACCCCTGCTAACTGGGCAAGAGGCACTTTTTCAATGGGTGCTCCTCTTATATTTAGCAGGGGGAGAGTAACTGCCCCTTTCACCCCAGCACAGTGTCTTTCTGGTGGCTGTTTGCTGGTGTTCTTCTGCATCTTTTTTAGATTGTGAGCCCTTTTGCGACAGGGAGCCATTTAATCATTTGATTTTGTCTGTAAACCGCTTTGTGAACTTTTTGTTGAAAAGTGGTATATAAATACTGTTAATAAATAAATAAATAAATAAATAATACTGTAATAACAGTGGCTTTTCAATACAGGTACTAAAATAAAAGGCCAGCGAGTGGCACAGTGGGTTAAACCGCTGAACCATGAGCTGTCGATTGAAAGGTCAGCAGTTCGAATCCGCGACGGGGTGAGCTCTCTTTGCTTGGCCACCTCTTGCCAACCTAGCAGTTCCAAAGCATGTTAATGACGCTGCACTAACTTCTGCCTGTTAAGTCTCTATAGAGTGAGAGGAACTTGCTGTGATTCAGCTGATCCTGTTAATCCCCTTTCCGATCACTTTGGTGAAAGATTGAAGTGCTGGAGGGAGCCCGAAATACCTGAAAGCCTAGGCGCCCGGCCATGGGTTAATACACCCCTGATTCTAACACACATAGGGAGTATCACACAACTTGGAGATGCCCCAGCCTTTTCAATGTCACAGAGTGCTCAGAATGTGCAATGATGCTATCAGTATTCACAGAACGTTCTACTACACCAATCCGTAAGAGCAGCCTGTGCAGAGTTCAGTGTGTGTATCTGAGATAGAGATTTAGGCTGTGAATGTGATAGGCAAGATGGGCACATGGATGCCAGTGCTGACCTGTCTTTCCAAAAAGACTGTCGCTACTGTTTCAGCCATCCTTCCAAACCAATCCCACAAAGCCTGCTGGTTCAAGGGTGAGGAGTGGGGCCCAGGGAGTCGAGAAGTAGAGCCTCACAAGGTCTAGAAAAGAAGGCAGAGCCTGCTGGATTAAGAAGTGAAACTCATACCCTTGCTAACTGGGCAAGAGGCACTTTTTCTATTGGTGCTCCTCTTATATTTAGCAGGGGGAGAGTAACTGCCCCCCTTTCACCCCAGCACAGTCTCTTTTCTGGTGGCTGTTTGCTGGTGGTGTTCTGCATCTTTTTTAGATTGTGGAAGTCATTTAATCATTTGATTTTGTCTATAAACCACTTTGTGAACTTTTTGTTGAAAAGCAGTATATAAATACTGTTGTTATTATTATTATTATTTATTAAGAAGAAGAAGAAGAAACAACAACAACAACAACAACACTAAGGGCTTCTACTATTTCACGTGTTTACAACCCTCCTGCCACCAAGTAATACCATCTATAGTTGATATCAGATCAACTAAATTCAAACGACACCAGTGGCACAATCAGAAAGTCAGAAATAATCTACATTTATTTATTTAAAAAAATTATATCCCGCCTTTTCCTATGCCGAAGGCAAATGCCCAAGGCGGCAAAGCAGATGCCTCAGGAAAGTGAGCCAAGCTACAGCCTATGTGGATCAAGTCACCTGATCAGAGAACTCACTTGTCCAGGCCAACCCCTGAACCCTCAGTACCACTGGCAGTGGTAGTCCCCAATGTGCCATCAGGGGGCAGGTGGGGGGTGCCATAGGGGTCCCAGTACAGCAGCCCTGTACAGTACAGGGCTTTGCCTTAGGCTCCAAGCAACCTGGCACCAGTACTACAAATCTGGATTCATCCCCTGCAAGTAATTTACCCCTCCCAACCAAGATCCACCAAGTCAGTTTCTTTTTCAGAGTTTTATTTCCTCCATTAATTTCCCATCCAGATTCCCTAAAGTTAATTCCTCCTGCTTTCCCCACTCCTGAAGAAAGAAAAAATCCCGCATCAAGCAGCCAGGCCAGCTCTTCCTCCTCCTCCTCAGCCTTCTATCTGCATTCTCAACTTTAAATCATAGGGTTGTTGAAGGAGGTTGAAGGGCAGCTTCCAGAGATAGAAGAACAATGGTACTATAGTTTAACAAAGGGGAGCTGATGGTGAGCCAGCCTCATTCATTCAATCAATCTCTCTGCCCATCAGTGGCCTCAAAGTACAGAGAATCATGCAATGCTCCAGTGCAGCTTGTAGGGACTGCAAAATACATTTGGTGCACTGGTGCCAGACCCTAAGCTATATCCCTTAGATTGCAGCAGCCATCTTAAGGGCAACCCCCCTTCAACAAACATTTATCCACACTAGGCCACTGGCCCCTTTCTGCACATGAGCGGCATGAGTGCACACGCCCTGCCCACTTCCCAGCACATGGGGGCCGTTACAGAATTGTGTGGGACGGTGATTTGAACCACCCACTATGCACAGATCAAATACAACAAAGTCATATTTGTTTCATATGTAAAAGAGTAGTGTGGGAGATTGCTCCCCCAACAATTCAGCAACAGAGCCCTGATATGATGGCAATGGGTGAGGCATACCTGCTAATGGCACAAATATGCTGAGACAGGGTGGGGGCACAAAGAACCAGCCCACAGACTTTTACTGAGAGTTTGAGTTTTGTTTTTCTTTGTTTGTTTTGCACTCAAGATGGCAGTGTGGCACACTTTCCAAACGGATCAAGGGCCAGCGCCTAATTGCTACCTAGGGTTTTTTTTGACTGTGCAGTCAGTGTTGCTAGTGCTGGAGTCTTTTGCAAACAACTTGCTCAAAATCTAAATGAGAGTGAGCATTATGAACTCACAAGACCTTACTTATGTTCAAGTGAAGAGTTATGGAACCTTTCTGATTTCAGTTGCCACTTTCATTAATGCAATAATCGGAAACACCATTATTTATTTCCTTTTGGCTTCTGCCCAGTTGAAACTATGACTCCAGTTCTATATATCTTGGCTAACAGGAAATTCTGGCTTTAGAATTTATACATCCTGTTTGCATTCTTTCACTTTGTTCTTAGCTCTTCTGTTTGCTTATAGAATATACCTTGCTTTTTTCCACGGCTCTATGAAATGTGACGAACAAACACCAGGTGTTGATGAAATTCCATGGTTGGTGGGAGGGGAAAAGTCAGCTCTTAATGATATAAAAGTAACACAAGGCATTTTTGCAGGATATATGACGTGCAAGGCTAGCTAGGCCCATTGTACAAAATGTACAGAATTAAAGCCACATTTTCTTTTGGTAGGCAGCCAAGAAGAAATGTACAGTACCGTAAAAACTTTAATATTGCCTTGCATTGTCTCAATAAATATGAAGTCAGGCCCTGTTAGAGAAGCAGAGTTGCTCTCTTTCCTCTAGTTTTTTTTTTTAATAACTCACAGCTGAAGGTTTACTTGGGTTATAAAAAGGAAGAAAAGAAACCAGACTTACAGCGCAATCCTGCGCATCTTTGGACGGGCGGAGCACATGCTCCACCGTCCTAAGGAGTTGCAAACGTGCCATAAAGCACGTTTGCGGCTCCTTTGGAGTAAGTGGCGCCGGCACGAAAGCCGACGCTGCTCACTCCACCGCCATCCCAGACCTGTGCTGGTCAACGCACGTGAGTGCTGCACCGGGCAGTGGGAGGGAGGGCAGGAGTGGCAAGGGAGGGGGCCATTGGCCAGCCCAGCCTGGGAGGGGGCAGGGATATCAGCACTGAGTTGCTGAGTCACAGGCCGGGCTGGCCTTACACGGCCTCCCTGACCCACACCAGCTCCAGAGCTGGCGCACATCCGAGGAGGCCCATAGCTCTTACACCGGGGGAAGCGGACAAACGTCCATTCTGCCTAGGATGCAGTGGCTGGCCCTTTAGTGGCCTGCCCATAGATTCAAGCAGGGATACCACAGTTGTTGTTTTTTTAAGGTAAGATAGGATAAATCTCACTGAAGTTCTATTTCTGAAAGTAAACAGGAAATCTTCAATACATAGCAATTGGTTGCTAGATCTTACAGCCTGAATGCTGCTTAGAGTCTTAAATTTATTTTAACATAGCCAATTAACAGATCCTATTCTCTCTCCCCCCCCCATGCAGCTGTGGCAAGGAGGTTGCGCTGCATCCTGCGGGGGGGGGGGAATCCTGAACTGATTGTATATGTATATGTATATGTTATGTATACGTTAGAGGTTCCCAAACTGGGGTGTCGTGACAACCCAGCCGGGAACAAAGGGTCGCTACGCCCTTAAGGGACGTGGCAACCCGCGGTGATGTCGACAGCGCGTCCAGGATTGCACTGCCACCGCCGTGGGTGAAAAATGCCCGTTTTACCTTTGTTGGTGGCTGTGGAGGTCCTGCAGGGGGTGTGGGGAGCCTGCGGGGCATTCTGCAGGCCTTCCCAAGCCTGAGCTCGGCTCCCTGAAGTGATAGAGACCCACTTCTGGTTTTCTGCAAAACCCGGAAGTAAACCGGAAGTGGGTCTTGATTGCTTCAGTGAGCCGATCTGAGGCTTGGGGAGCGGCCATGCCCTCCCGCACCCTCCGTTAGACTGGGGTGACCCCCACTGAGTCCAGAACCCCCGTTTTTTTCTCTCAGCAGAGGTGCGATCCCAGGAGTGCCGTTGCCGCCCGTGACCGTTGCCACACCATGTAAGGGGGTAACAACTGCTTCCGGTGGGCATGGTGGGTCACAACCCACCAGTTTAAGAATTGCTGCTCTACAGAAATACCTAGAAACCTACGCATCCAAAATACTTCCATACTACTAATCCCCCCAAGCCTAAAGTGTACCCCCACCTGACCTGAGCACTTAAGGTTCCCAGTAATCTGCACAACTCACCAGTGGAATCACAGAGTCAATGCAGATGGTGCAGGTCACAAGAAGATACAGTACACAAGACATCATACATACAGCATAGTCTCCCCCCCCCCCTCTTGCTTCCCCAAGTTCTCGTTTTATGCTAGGCACCAAACCATGAGGCCATAGCTCCTAGATTCCATTTCCAGAGCACATTGCAAATGCAGCAGATGAAACAGTACTATGCCCAATATAAGCATAATGCCTTGGCAATCTTGCAAAGACATGCGGAAATCATAAAGCCTATATACAGTACAGTGTGTTTTGACAGAACTGGGTATGCACCATATGCACTGAGGCTACACTTTTAAGCACATTGATTTGACGGTAAGACCTACTGAACTCAGTCAAGAGAAAACAGTCTATGAACTCACTCAAAATGTGCAGTGCGACAGTGAAATAATGTACGTTGAAAAGGCAAAGGCAATCAAGGGAAGACCAAACTGAAGCTTGATTTGTCCAGACACTACCCTTTTAGCAAGAGGGCCTTTAAAACTGAAACACACTAAAAGGCATTCTCCATAAGGAACATGATACAGTATGTGATATATTTACAGTAGGATGTGAATGTTTGAGGCTATAAGGTTGTAATGGGGAGACCACTTCTCCCTCACCACTGCTATAATATTTCAAACAGTGGATTATAATTTTTTGGATGATGTTCAAAATGTACAAAATTCAAAGACTGATGACATAAGTCCTCTTCATCTACAGTTTCATTTAATAGGCCTTGGCTGCATTACCTCTTCTTTATAACTGTATTATTTGCCGTCTTATTACTGTGCTTGGTAGTCGGTTCATTTGTAGAAAACCTATCCCATTAGCAGTTTCATGACTTTATTACCGAGCTATTGTACTTTGCTGAGGTTTTAAATTTTATATATATAAAATATATATTGGAAGGCTCATTGTTTGAAGCTTTTAATCACCCCCATGCACACGCACAGAAAAACACACCCTTGCAAAGTGCTTTGCCTTTCAAATGCTTTCTGGAGTGCCCTGAAATAAAATCAGATGAGTTATGGCTGCACTGATCAAGAAGCCAGGCATTTAAAGGCACAACGTCCCATTTGCAGGCACTGTACGGATTAACCCTTCACAGCAATGCTGCCTCACCACTTCAGACCCTGACACTGAGCCCCTAGCCTTGCACATGAAATAGCATGACATGTCCCACTTTCCCTATCACTGCAGAAGTGATTCAAGGGCCACTCCTGACTATAACTAGGAGGAATGACTGGCTAAAATGTCATGACAGGTCTACATGGCTCGTTTCCACTTCCCTGCCCCACTGGGGCCGTAGTAATTTGAAGTAAGGGTAATATTTTCTATGAAGCTGCTGTAAAAAAATGTTGCACTGCAATGTGTCCCCAGTGCTCAGCCTCCTCCCAAGGGCGTAGTTCTGCATTGCAGGGGTTGGGGAAGGACATGGTAATGCCATTTCCAGAGTCAAAGGGGCAGGGAAATGACTCACTGAGATGTGGTGCTGCTCAGGATGGATTTATTTGCAGGGTCGGTTTTCCAGGCTCTGGGGGAGGGGTTCCTGAATTCATCTTCAGTTGTCCCCTCTTTCTTTCTTTCTTTCTTTCTTTCTTGTCAACTGTCCTGCCTCCGTGTCCTTCCTCATTGTAACCCTTCAGAGGTCATTCCATTGGCTCCCTGTGGGTACAGAAGGTTTGGTGCCGCGGCCCTCTGTGCCCAGCCACACGATCCCAGGTGGGACTTTGGGTCATGCTTGCTTGGGGCTGTAAAAGCCTGGAAATACGTGGTGCCGCTGGTAGCAGAAGGTGTCCCACAGCCCTATTGCCTTCCCCTGGGACTAGCCATAGCCAGGGAGCAGTTGCTTCGCCTCCTCCTTCCCCTGTCCAGCCCCTTCCTGTGCCTTCTACTTTTGCTGTCTTCTCCCCAGCTCCCATCCCAAGGGGACTTTGTCTTCCCCCACCCACACCTCAGGATACAGCAGAATGCTGCAAGAGAGCATTCTGCTGTATTCATTCTGCAACAGAGCATTCTGCAACCTCAAGTTAAGTGATCTGAAAAAAAGGAGGACTCTTGAGCTTGGCAATGCTGCCCCCATAAACGATCCTTTTTAGAAGCATTTGGAATCCAACATTATTATTTTTCACATTTATATACCACCTTCCTCTAAAGAGCTCAGGGCAGAGTGTGTAGCTCTTCACCTCCTTTTATCCTCAAAACAACCTTGTGAAAGTTGAGAGTTAGTGAGTGGCTCAAGGAGAGTAACCTCCATAGCTGAGCAGGGATTTAAACCCAGGACTTTGTGGTCCAAATTCTATACTATAACCACTACAAGGTACTGAGTCTCAAAGGAGATCTGGTCTTGTGATGAGTGGTCATACATCTATTTTGCAACACTCATATTCTACCCAGGCTGTATAAAACACAAGGCAATACAGACTGCAAATAGGCCTTAAGTCAGCATTGATTCTAGACCTAAGACCTTGGGCTTGTATATCAAAGGAAGAAGGCCATAGAGAATACAGTGGAACCTTGGATTGCAAGCATAATTGGTTCCAGAAATGTGCTTGTAATCCAAAGCACTCATATATCAAAGCAAATTTTCCCATAAGAAATAATGGAAACTCAGATGATTCGTTATTCTACAAGAGATCTTTGTGTGTGTCTGCGTTATCACCTGGGCTCAGCTAATTAAGAAGCTGCCCTGCCAAGTCAGTCTTCTTTTGCTCTTGCAAACTGTAGCTCACTTTGCAACGTCTAATATGCAAAACCTGAGCCTTGTTCTGCAGAGTCTTTGCTAGAGGCAGATGGGGGAGGGGTAAGAAAGCTTGTTAATGAGGTCTGCAAGACAGAAGTTGCAAAGCAAAGTCTGAGCTACTATTCTGCACAAACGGAGCCTCTAGCAGATGGAGAACAGAGTATTAATGAGCAGTTAATGAGGGCAGTTTGTTGCCCAGGAGACGCTATTGTTACTCTGCAAACACACAGAGAGATATCTTGGAGAACACAATGTACTCGTATTGCAAGACATTGCTCGTTTATCAAGTCAAAATTTAGAAAAGAATTTTGCTCGTCTTGCAAAGCACTCGCAAACCAAGTTACTCGTAATCCAAGGTTTCACTGTATTTAAAAGTCCTTGCAAGGTAAGGTATTTCTCCACTCTGTCCTCCCACGCTCATGCATATGGTAAGGGACCACACCGATATTTATATACATCTCAAGTCCTCCTGCTTGTCAAAATGAGAAGTAGTCTCCAGAAAGTGGAACAATGTAGAACACATGGCCTTGAAAGGAAGACTGCTGTAAGGAAGGCAAATGTTTTCTATTAAACCGTATCCAGTGCCACCTTCTTTAGCATGCATTTTTACAAATATTTGAAAGGTTCTGAGTAAAAATATCAACATACTACCCTCAGGAGATTTTTCGAGGCTCATAGAACATCAGAAGGAAAAACAAGTAGGAAATCACCGAAGTAGACAAGGCATACCTTCTTGTCCT
Source organism: Plestiodon gilberti rubricaudatus (assembly GCA_026170595.1). NCBI lineage: Eukaryota > Metazoa > Chordata > Lepidosauria > Squamata > Scincidae > Plestiodon > Plestiodon gilberti. Next base: position 77,839,591 of record JANXHW010000002.1, read on the forward strand.
CCTCCTAATGTCGAGAAACAACACAGTCTCTGTTACCATTCCCCACTGCAGTGAGAAGCCCCAGTTTTACCAGCTGGCTAACTGAGGAGCATGAACAACCACAAGAAGTCTCACCGAACTCTCTGCCTTGTTTTAGGAGGGATGAATTGGCACTCCCCACTGGACTTACCTAACTCTGGGTTCCATTTTGCACATTTTGAATGGATGGTTTTAATCTCACTGGGCTGTTTGTCTCTCTTCCACAACCCCCAGAGCCCACCGACAGATCCGTTGCCTGAGTTTGTGAAGAACCATCACACTTGCACTCACCCCCTCTTCTTTGTTTTTAAATTTCGCACACATGACCCACCACCACTGTTGCTGCTGCCACCACTGTCTGCTGCGGGGCAGCACAACAAATCATCTGGAGTAGGCTTACCAGATCTCCAACCGGGACAGAGTGCTAGACCTTTAGGAGACGGAATATGGGCAGGTGTAGCTTGTTAAACCTTAGAGCACAATCCTAGGCATGTCTATTCAGAAGCAAGCCCCATTGTGTTCAGTGGAACTTGCTTCTGAGTAGACGTGCCTAGGATTGTGCTGTAAGGTTTAGCAAGCTACACCTGCCCACATTCCTTCTCCTACAGGTCTAGCACTCTCTTCCGGTTGGAGATCTGGTAAGCCTAATCTGGAGCCTTCCCCCTCTTGCTTTCCAGGTAGGCCATCTGTCCTCTGTAGCCTCTTCTCTCTTGCTTTCTGCTGGCCTGTTGAAACACACAGGATGGACAGCGCATGCTGAGAGTGCTCCCTCCCTCCCACCATGTTCTGCCCATGCTGTTTGCTTCCACAGGATGGGCAGAGAAACAAGGGGGAAGAGGCGGGGGGGGGGGGGTGGATAGAAGGCCCACCTGAAAGGAAAGAGGAGGAAGCATTGGGGGGGGGAGGCGTCACCTCCTCCTAGTCTGCCTGTCCTTCTTTCTGCATGGGTGAGAAAGAGGTGGAGCTGAGCGGCCATGTTCTGAGCAACTCATGGAAGCAAGCACTTAGAAGAGGATCTGCCTGGTGCTGCTTCTTGTCACGCCATCACTACAATGCTTGCAGCAGCGGCGCTGGAGGAAGAGTTGGGCTGCTGTTGCGCCAATCCTCTTCCCGCTTGCTCTAATTGAAACTGATTGAAGCGACTGGATGGGAAATGTTGGCCAGATGTGAAGTGAAGGGCAGCCCTTGTCAGTTTGCTGCTACCTCCCAACCGCCACTCAAAGTGACTGCTTCAGTCACTTTTATGGCTGGGCCGGCCCTGTCAGAGCCATTTAAGTATCTGAATGCTTTTTGAACTAGGGGAGCACCATGTTCAACAATCTGTTTATAATGTATTTCACATCTTTTCTCTGCCTTCACCCCCCCCCCCCCCAATTCTAGGCTTACCAGATCTCCAACTGGAACAGACCTAGACATTTAGGATAAGGAATGTGGGCAGGTGTAGCTTGCTAAACCTTACAGCACAATCCTAGGCATGTCTACTCAGAAGCAAGCCCCACTGAACACAATGGGGCTTGCTTCTGAATAGACATGCCTAGGATTGTGCTCTAAGGTTTAACAAGCTACACCTGCCCATATTCCGTTTCCTAAAGGTTTAGCACTCTGTCCCGGTTGGAGATCTGGTAAGCCTACCCAATTCAATGGATACAGAGGTCAAGGAAGACACTGCACTGAAGTGTTTTCTGCTCATCGTTCCTTAAAATGAGTGTGGAGGTCTACCTGGTGTTCAAACGTGAAACGCAAAATTGTGCCCTGAATATGTGCCCCAAATTTCCTCCCAATAGCTCAACATTCATGTGAGACAGCAATAAAAAACGCTTTGTAGAAACAAACAGAAAGCTGAATGAGAAAGTTTAAACCAAGGGTCTCACTTCATTTGGTCAACAAAATAAAAGCTGGAAACCTCTGGGCAGAAACACAGAAGCGTCTCAGGAATTGTCTTTAATTCCTTGCTGACCATCTGTTGTCCACCCATGAAGCAGTGAAAAAGATTCCTATGAAGGTGTCTTGCATGATGAAGTCTACTGCCCCTTGCTATAATCGCACACCTATACCTGACCTCTTTTCTCCCACCCACTGGGTGCATGTCATTTATCAGAACATAAGGGAGAATAGAAAATCCCTTTGGCTGCAAACATGAGTGGCACATCTTGTTTGCGGTTTTGAAAGGAATGTAAATTCTTGACATTGCTGACGCCTTCTTTCTTATCAGAAGGCAGCATGCTACAATGCCTGAACCAGTGACATGGTGCGGTAGAGTCTGAGGCTCGAGTTGGGGAAAGAGGCTCTTTTCCCAGGCCCTGGGCTAAGGGAGGTGCAAGTTTCCAAAGAGTGGTTTGAGTGGGGGGTGGGATGATGGGGGCACGTTAGGAAGCAGATGCTCTGTGTCTCTGAAGCAAAGCTGCTATAATCAGCATACAACATTCTGTTAGACAATCCACAGCTCTGCAGAAGGGTGGCGGGGGGGGGGGCGGAGAGTCTTTTAGTTCAGTGCGTAAATGTAAGAGGATTGTCAGGCTGGGTTTGCAGTAGTCTATCAGGCTAAAAATATTCTCCAAGTTTAAAGTAAAGCATTGTTTAGGTCTTAATGAAGGCAACAGAATTTTAACAACAGAAGTTCTGTTCTTTTTTTTTTCCGGCTCTTCCCTCCCCCCAACACATTCAGTTCCTCTACCCCTGCACCTGCTTCCAGTTTTGGCTTCTTGGCAATGATGCTTAGAGAGACATCAGCTGGCAGCGGCAAGCAGCTAAAAGCTCCCCTGCAATGCAGCTTTGCAAGTGCCAGCCATTTATCTACTGGCACATGCCAGCTTAATGCAAGGACTTTCTCTCATCTCTTTTGCATCTTTCAGGTTTGCTTTCCAAAATGAACGTAAGCGATTCAAAGAGTGGCGTATTTGAAGATGTGGTCATTTCTGTTCACTGGGATTGTCGTGTTTTTGATCCAAAAGGCATTACTGGGCATGTAAAACTATAATGCCATTTCTTCTGGTGGGTGGCTATTGGGTGGCAAGAGGTTCTCTCTCTCGGCAGATGGTAGGATAAGTGAGGCTTTCGGCACTAAAGGCCCTTCTTTTCTCTTTGGATTCTTTGGAAGCTGGGCACTCACAGTACTAAAGGAAAATGCTTTGGGACAGATTTGTTGTCGCCATGTTCAGAGGCATCCAAGTGAGCTTTTCAGAAACTTTACCTAGTAGTTTTTGAATTCAATTTTTCGTGTCTGGATAGGAACAAGGCTCCTTTAAAAACAAAGTGCTAGCATGAAGGACAATGAAGCTTCCCTCCTGGAACAACAAATGACTCCTATGGAGGAGGGCAATCTCGATCAGGGCTACAGCAGGGGGAAAGGATTAAAGCCCCATCCCCAATGCTGTAGTCTGAATTCATAATGTTTTCCAATAGGGCTGACTCCAGGTTTGAGGGGGCTTTCAGTAAGTTGTCCTCCAGTAGGCCCTTATGGGTGACCCCCCCCCCAAGGTTTGGCTCTTCTTTGCTCCTCTCAGTACAATGTCCCCAACGTATGTGTTGTGATTTGCAAGGAAGGGGACCACAGAGATGGTACACCGAGTAGCTGGAGAGAGTAGGTGTGCTTCAGCTGCCCTTCATGCAATGGTTCAGACTGGGAGACAGATATCATCTGCTCTGGACCACTAGGTAGTACAAATGTACAGATATATGCAATCTCGGTTCTCTCATCTCTTACATGCCTGCAATTCTTCACTAATCTTCGGTGGACATATTAAGAATGTACAGTGATGTTACAAATGAGTAAGTGGGGCTTAGGGTCTAGGTTCACAAGAAAGTGCAAATGCTATTTGCATCTTCCTCTCAGGCGTTTGAGTTTATCTTCATAGTGTTACACTCCAGTGGGCTTGCATCCCGTCCTCCTGTGTTGTTAATGATCTACCATCTGGGGAGCTGATAAAGATTGTGATTTTCACAAGCTCGGCTACCACAGCCACGTAGTAAATCTCAAAAACTTGACCCAGCCTACAGATCAAAGCAGCTTGAAGCAAGAGGTTCGGCACTCTCAGCATGGTTATGTTAATACAGCCTGGTTAGAGAATCAAAACAATTCTAGGCTCAAAAAGTTTGTGTGAAAGCGCACCAGCTTTAGTTGCATAGATTTAGCTGAATGCAGCCAAGTATAATCACCTTTCCCATACGTGGCTGTACTGCCAACCTTTGGTCCTCTACAGCTATAGCTCATTTTAGCCCTTCTTCAACCACAAACCACCCCTCAAGCCATGCTCATTTTTTTCCATTTGTATGTGTTCCCTGAATGATTATCGGTAGGGGAAGGAAGATCAGAGGGATAGAGCCCTGTGCTGCTGGGGAATAGAGGACTGAGCCACTATTCGTCCCGAAAAAGACAGGATTCATGTTTAGAGACTGATCCCAATTCTTCCTTCCCGTCATGGTCACTTCAGAGGGGAAAAGCATCTTCCCTCCACCTATGAGACTACTATTGTGGGGAAGGATAATTAACCTCCATCACCACTCTGCTCCAGGAAACAACTGGATGGTGTAGTAGTGGTTTGGGAGTCGGACTTACAGCCCATTCCAACACAACTCCTCCGTAAGTCTGGCATAAGAGTGGCCTAAGTTCAGCATAAGTTCGACATAAGTTATGTCTGAGTTATGTCAGAGCTATGCCTGAGTTAGGCGTTTCTGTGGCCCAGCACCACCCCAGGATCCAGGCAACACTTACCTCCCAGGCAGGCAGGCTCTCCAGGCTCGGTGTCTGGCTCATGCATGTGCAGGCCTCTGTCTGCATTTGTCAGCGTCCATCCATGGCAGCTGCCGCAGTGTCTGTCGCAGCCCGGTCGCAAAGGGGCTGACCACAGGCATGGGGGTTGCGCCAGTCATGTTGTGGGCGCAGGGCAGGTGACAGGTGAGCGAGGTGCCTGAGCCAGCCGCCACAGGGCACCCTGTGCAGTAGCCGCCTGCTGCAGGGGAGAGTGGCCGTCCCCTCCCTCCTGCAGAAGGCGATGCCACCCCCAAGCCATGTTGAGGCCGCATGTGGGAGTCATGGGGGGTGAGCGGGGGAGGGAAGGGAAGGAGGGGGTGGGAACGTCACACACAAGGGGGTCTCATGAGGTCTGGAAACGCCTCTGACATGACTCGCCCGTGCGCTGCCTGAAGCCCTGGGCCTCCAGGGCCGTGGCTATGCCCACAAAGAAGGCAGCCCGGTGTGCTTTCTGCTCTGTGCCCCGGCCATGACCGAGAGATGTCATGGGCTTGTCTGCTGCAAGCGTGAAGGGCTCACGCAGCTCATCACGACCCCAGTTGGGGCGACTACGGCGCCTCGCGGCAGGCGCTCTGGCGGGGTGGGGGGTTGCCAGCTGCCAGCATCAGGGAGTGGGAGGGGAGGCAGACACACAGACAGGCAGACAGGGGGTGCTGGGGAGGGGCACGGGTGGGTCAGAAACAGACAGACAGACAACAAGGCTGGTGGGAGAGAGATACAGGGAGAGGGGTCTGCAGAGACCAATAGGGACACAGGGGGCGCTCTGCAGATGAAAGCGATGCAGAAACAGGCGCCTCTTATGCAGACGGACGTTGAGTGGAAGCCACACAGAAACGGGCGGACCATGGGCGGAAGTAGCTTCATGACGGGCGGACCATGGGCGGACGTGGCTTCGTGACGGGTGGATGCCCTGGCGGGTGAGATCCCCGGTTGCTGAGCGGCCACTACACAGACGCAGCGGCCACAAGCGGCCCCGCTATGGGCTCCGTGGCACCTGTCACTGTTTGCCTGCCTGAGAGGCCCCCCCAACTCCCAACTCCCCTCTGTGCCATGGGGGTCTGGCAGCCCCCCTGCTGTGTTCTCCCTGGGAAGGAAGTGGCAGTCCCTGGATGGGATTCATGCAGGGGCTTCAGTGCTGGGGGCTGTCTTTGTGTGTGGGGCAATGCTTTTGTAACATTGAGCACATATTTGTCAAGGGGGCTCTGCCCGAGGGGCATCTTTATTGTTCTGGAACATTAGCTGAGATGGCCAGGCGAGGCTGCCAGGGGTAGTCACAGCAGCCACTCTGAAAGCAGCAGCAGCATACGTGCCCCATGGACCGGGAGACGCAGGCTCTTCCCCTGTGGAACCACAGCCTGCTCCATAGAAAGGGGAGGGACAGCAAGTACGACAGCCAGGGAGGTGGAGCAGCAGCAGCGCCGACAGCTGAGGAGGGTTGCAGGGCTGGCTCCCTGACCTCTGGCAGCATCGAGGCAGACAACAGTGGGGCACCCTGCCTGCAGCCCCAGGGGTGCTCCCAGGAAGGTAGGTGGTAGTGGACGTTCCTGGGGAGACAAAAAACAAGGGGGTGTTACATGGCAGCTGGTGTGTGGTAGCAATCGCCATTGAAGAAATGCCAGTGTGTCGGTTGCAAAAGCCTGCAGGGAGAGAAATAAAACACAGCTGATAGGTGTGACACACATAGCATGGTCTGAGCTGTTTACCTGGGTGTAAGGCGAGCATGATCCTGTAAGGGAAACGGGTCAAAGAGAGAGAAGACAACACATATATTGGGTCACAGCCATGGCAATCCTAGCAATACTGACCTGTCAGTTGATCCTGTGGAGAAAAGGGGGGGGGAGGAGAACAGCTGGTGTCTACAGAAGGTTAACAGCACCGCACTCGTGGTGTTGTCTGCTCACATGACAACAGGCGGCAATCAGACACAACAGTGGTAAAGCGGCATGTATCCTATATATCATAGCAGGCATTGCAGGCAGGCATCAGACTACTCATTGGTAAAGAGACATTTCAGGGAAGGCATTGCAGGCAGACATGAGAGGGCACATTGGTAAAGAGGCATTTCAGAGAAGGCATTGCAGGCAGGCATCAGACTACTCATTGGTAAAGAGGCATTTCAGAGAAGGCATTGCAGGCAGACATGAGCGGGCACATTGGTTAAAGAGGCATTTCAGGGAAGGCATTGCAGGCAGACATGAGAGGGCACATTGGTAAAGAGGCGTGTATCATATATTTCTATATGCAAAGAGGCAGAAGTCAGACCACTTGTCAGCACATACCCTGCTCTTACCTGCTCTTACCTGCTGGTGTTGTTGCCTGTGGGGGGGAGAGGGGCTGGGAGAAAGACATGGGTTAGCAAATGTTTGCATGGAGACAGCTACCCAGGCACAGCTGTAAACAGTTTGGCCACAGCCAGAACAACCCTCTCTGCCCTTGAGGGGGGCAGAGAGGAGAGAGGTGAAGAGAAGAGAGAAGTGGGGTGTTTGTGATTTTTGCCCTCCACCGACAAAGTCCCACTTTGTGGCTGTGGGGGACAGAGCCCCACGCCACGTGCTCAGAGAGAGAGAGAGAGGCTGGAGGTCTGGGGCTGGGCTTTTGTGGGAAAGAGGCTGGGTGGGGCTGGGTGCTGATAGGCTCCCTATCTTTGGCATAACTCTGTCCGTTTCCAGACCTTGCTGCCACAACTCCGACATAACTCTGACATAACTCAGGAGTAGGGTGTTAGAACTTTTCAGGAGAGGGCTGGCTTGGGTAAGGTAAAATGGCTCCTGTGGGTCTCCTTGAATTTGTGTCCACCTTTTTGGTCGACCTAAAATTTGTGTCAGCATTTGTGTTGGAGGGGGCGTGTCTGTGCTTGCCAGGGTCTGGAATCCAACGTTAATTGGTTGCCGCCCCCGTTACGCCCACGGTCCGCCCCTGGAACGCCCACTTTTATGTTGACATTATGTCCTTTGTCCTAACTTCGACATAACTTCGACGTAACTTTGACTTTATGTCCTTCGATCTAACTTCGACCTAACTTCGACCTAACTTCGCCGTAAATGGTCGCGTTCCAGACATAACTTCGCCCTAAATGACTTAGGCTGACTTTAGGTCTGACTTGTGCTGCTTAGCCCTTGGGTTAGAACGGGCTGCCCGACCTGGAAGATCCAGGTTCAAATCCCCACCCAGCCACGAAGCTTCCTGGGTGACCTTGGGCCAGTCACTATCTCTCAGCCCCACCTACCTCACAGGGTTGTTGTGAGGACAAAAAGGAGGGGAGGAAATATGTACACCACTCTGAGCTCCTTGGAGGAAGGGCGGTATTAAAATGTGAAAAATAAAATAAATAAAATAAAAACTGCTTGTGCTCAGTACTTTCTGCTGCCAGCCACATTCACCAGAGGCAGAGAGAAAGGCCCAGAGCTTTTTTAGCATGAGGCAAGGAGCCATTTCAAACACCCAGCGTTTTCTCTAACAAGAAGGGCAGGGAAGCAATACCCTCTTCTCCCCTGCCTTCCTGATCAGACTACAACCACATATCCACTGAGACTGTACATTACTGAGAGAGAGAGAGAGAGAGAGAGAGAGAGAGAGAGAGAGAGAGAGAGAGAGAGAGATCTAGAACAACGTAACACTATGATACATCCATTATCAGGAGACATACAGTGTACAACAGAATTACAGAAATGCTTATCCATTTTGCTGGCTTCTTCTGTCTACAGATGAATCATCTTACGTTACTTAAAAAAAAACCATATCTTCAGGTGACGTTGTGCTCTTTTTAAGCAGTGCCTGAGAGGCAGCCTATGATTACACAGTTAACATGGTTGGGGAGATATAAATTAGATTCATTTATTTGCCGCTTCTATTAGCTGGAAATTCTGGAAAGTACAGTGAATCCTTAATTCTTCCATCACTCTGTTTAGCTATAAAAAGGTGTAGATCAGTCTGAGACAATGCAGTGTTTCAGAGTAACATATTGATTTCCCAAAGTGCTTTGGAGAAAGAGGGAATCTATAATAACTTAGCACTTACCGCACATAGTGTTTTACATCTTCAAGGCATTACACAAAGAGATGGCATTTAGAGATATAAAAATGAACACAGTTGCTCTGCGTATATTAATGTGTATTCAAAGACAGTTTGCATTGCTAAATAGCCTTTGTATAGGAAGTCAGGAGGTTAGAGAGGAAGAACATTAAAGAGTGTCGAGGTTTTCAGACACAGAGGAAACACAAAGTGCAACTGACTGACAGTACCCACAAATCAGATCTTATACAACCACTGCTCTGAAAACCAAACATTAGCAGACCTTTTACACCTGTTGTCAAGCATAACCAAAAAGAATCTGCTGGTCCTGGATGTAGGGCCATGATGCACCAGACTTCAGTCAAAATCATACCAGGACTGTTATATTTCAGATTCTTAACATTCCACTGCAGTGTTGAACTGGATACATTTTCAACTTCCTTCCATAAATTTTGGTACAGAAACAAAAACAGAGTTTCCCAAACTTGTTGAACTATCTTTGAACTCCCCCTGCAAGGCAGGAGGTACCTTTCACTTCTCCTTTGGAGATTTATTATTTCTAACAGGAGAAGAGAATTAAGGAATGGAATATCCTGTCCTCCTGATCATGTGAGAGTCTATGGGACAAGAAGAGGTTTCTGGGAGAAGTGGACGCAGGAGCTGGGGTCAAACTAGAGCAGTGAGGCCTGGGCAGCTCCAAATGGATAACTTGTTCCAAGAAGGGCCAAAGTACATGTTACTTGCATTATTGGCCCTAATATGCTTATTTGCTCTTGCTGTGAAACAGGAGCAGAGGTGGAGGGAAGAGATCTAGATCAGGGTCATGGTATGAGGGGGCAAACCTTAACTCTTTGTTCCCACTGCAGTCATGATCCAGATTTCTCCCATTATTATTATTTGCTCTGATTATTTGTTCTGTTTGAGCAATAAAAAAGCACATATAGGTCTGAGAAGTGTGGCAGAGGGCACAATGGGCACAGCCACTAGCAATAGCCCTTTCTCTTCACTCCATTTTTTTTTTTACTGGTCTGGATTTTCTGGGCAATTGGTAGTTTTCCACTGCCACCAACAACAAGGCTATGAAGCACAGATAGAAGGAAGTCACCTTGGGGAACCCTCACTCCCAGGTTACCAAAGACCCCAAAACCCAGATGGGGGGGGAATCTCCTCTTTAGAAAACAAACAACCGAGGACCAAGGCAGTCTGGAGAGGCATGTGAACCCACCCACTCCCTCCCAAGTGAGCTTGGTCCAAGTGAGTAAATTAGTAAAAAACCTATAATGACTTTATTAAAAGGGTGATGGAAGAAAGTAATGGGGGAAAACAAATGATCAACACAATGAACTTATCAAAAAGCAAACAGGAATGACAAAGTGGTGCTTTTGGCAAAATTTGAGAAGGAGATTAAAATGCAAGTGACAAAAAACAAATTCCCTGATGTGATTAACGGAATACGGTCCCTATTCTAATTACTTTATCTGCTGCAACTGTCCCAAGCGATGGACTCCTCTCCCTCCAGTTTCCACTTGAGGCTCCCTCAAGTAAAGTGTTTGTACACTTAAGAATATGTCCTTTATTAGGCTGGAGAAAAAAAGACACATTTTTTTCTGAGAGATTTGAAAGGAGTATGATAGATGCATCATATGCCTCTATTGCTGACATTTATTCCACTCTCATTTCTCTTGATAGGCTCTGCAGGTTCTTCTGGCACTTCAAAAGCCTGCAAGACCTCTTTAACGGAAGACAATGATGGGAATTGGGGGAAATAACGGGGGAAGATAACGGGGGGGGGGGGAAATGATGCCTCTATCATGCCGTATTTCAATTATGTTAGATACAAATGATTGTCTGCTCCCAGACTTCATTTATGGCACAATAGAAGGGCTTCAAAACCACTTGGAATGTCTGGGCGATTGCAAGCTTTGGCTCTGATTGATAGGTAGACACATGCCTGATCCACAGGCCAGCTGTTCCCTCTGCAGATGCTCTCCACCACCAAGCCTCCAAACCACATTGCGACTCTACTGACTATGAGAAGCAGTTTGCAGCTGTGGGGGAGCTGTTGAAAATCAAGCAGCTGGAAGAACTCCAGGGCTTGCAGGCTTCTGCTTCCACTTGCATTAGCCACCTTGCGGGATCCTTGTAAGAACTGATAGACCCATCCTTACAGCAGTTGTTTTGGAGGGGATACACATGCGGTACGCTGAATCCCTGCCCACAAACACAGGAAGCTTCAACAAACACTTCTCCTCTAGGTAGTCAGACAGGTGGCAGAAACAAAAGTGGAACCGCTACAGACCCTTTAAATATCACACTAGTGGTGTGACTATGCATTAAGGAAAGTGTTAACGAGTGTGCTCTTTAAGCACACATCACATGCACACATGGGGGACGGGACTAATTTGTGTTCAGGGAGCCTATGAAGTGGCCAATAGCACAGAAGGACAAGGAAGGTGAGGGTGAAAGGTGCAACAAAACAAATGTATTGTGGGGGAAGTGAACAGTACAGCCTGGGGAAGGGGAATCAAAATAGAAGGATGCCTGACTAAGCTTGCCCACTCATTCAGAGTTAGCTAGACAAGGCAACAGAACTATTTCTAACCATTCATTCATGGCTAGACCCTAAACGTAGGCAGTTGTTGTAAAGATGAAGGGAGGAGAAAGGAAGTCTTCAGAAGGAAAAAGGGGTACATACTAGAGCAAGCATAACAGGGGAGAAGAAGGTGGAAGAGGGAAGTAGGAAAATGGTGTGGGTTTCCCAGAAAGACCAGGAGTTAGGAAAGTAGGAGTTTTAGGGGGTGCAGGAAGGGAGGGAGGGAGACATGTTGGGGGACTAGTATGGAAAGGAGAAAGTTTCCTGTGGTTCATACCATAGAGAAAGACCATGCCTGGAGAGTGGCTCTCTGTAGCCTGAACCAGGGGCTACGGGCAAGGGCTGAGCCCCTAGGCAGGCTGTGAAATAATAGAATGAATTCATTCACACACAGCACTAACACATAGAGAGAAAAGAGAACGTCACAACCACTAAGCATGTCCTCTATTTGACTGCACATGAGACAGACAGGGAGTTTGTGGGTCTATGGTGAGGCTGCACCTGTGACTGAAGTTACCAGTCCATATCTGCTGAGTTGGGTGTGATGTGTTGCAGGAGTTGCATGACAAGTGTGCCAAGATGGCAGCAAAGAGCAAAAGAACTGGTTGAAGGGTAAAGAGCATGAGAGTCTAGTGACCCAGGTTTTCATAGACTTTTCACCCAATCCTTCATGGGGTGAACTCATCAAGGTTGTTTGCTAGTTGATCCCCCCCCCCCTTCGTGGGTGCTGCCTTTGTCTTTACTGAGGGTACTGTGGATAGTTCAGGAGGGCCGTTGGTTCATTAACATGCCTCCTTAATTGAGTTTAACCATAGAATTGGTGAACTAGGATTGGACATCCCTCTTTTGTGGTGTTAATGACTTGTTTTTCCTAAAGTCAGAAGCTCCTAGGAATTGGCTGTGGTCAAATGATATTAAGCCTGCTACGCCAGCAAGATGCAATTGCATCATTTGAATTTTGGAGCAGGCAAGCTCCATCTGAGTCTGTCAGATACAATTGGGGAGGGTGGTTGCTTCTGCTAATCAAAAGTCTGTGGATCAGAGGGCTCTTACCATCAGTGTTGGAAATGGTACATTAATGGTCTGGGTCACACTCCTCTAGCAGACACCCTGCACCAAGTACATACATGGATAATTGCATGTGTTCCCTCCATATCAAAAGAAAATAAAAGGGGGGGATTCCTGACCAGGCAAAAAAAAATGCAGCCTTTTTCAGAGACTCTGGTTGCACTTTTGGTTGTGTAAAAACAGTGTGTGTAATAATGCCCCCAGTGCACATTTATGCCCCTGGCTCAGCATTCACAAGATTTGAGTTAAAATGATACCCCACTATTGCAACTAGGAACTGGTTATATTTAGGTGCGTGCACACGCATGCGCGCGCGCGCGCGCACGCACGCACACACACACACACACACACACACACACACACCAGGAGCACCACTATACAGTGGTAGCCAAGGCCTTGGGGCTTAGAAAATGTTACAGTCACCACAGGGATACTGCCCAAAATGGCCTCTCTATGGCAAGTGATTCCTGCCTGTCCTAATGTATCAAATTAGTTACCAGGTGGATTTCTGCCATGTGCCATCACTCTGTACATCTCTCCGCACCTGTGGCCACCAGGACAATGGAGAATGGGTCTGAGACTTCATAGTGTGGTGGCAGATGTCCCTGCAGTAAGCACTTCTATATGCCAAGCAGGTCAAGGCATTGGACCAGGCACCATGGGAAAAGTCATTTTCAGTAGTATCCCTGTGGCAATTGTAATGTGCTCTGCCCCCAAATTCTCAAAGAAAGGGTGTCTCTCACATGCTTACCTAGTGTTCCTTTCCATGCGTAACTTTTATAAGAACGTTTCTTCAGGAAGCAGGGCTCATTTGGTCAGCACAGTTTGCCACCGACACTATTAAAATGACTCTTCCAGCTGGTATATGAAGAGGATTCTTGGTTCCACATTCGAGAGGAACTGAGGAAGTCCAGAGGAATTATTCAAATTTGGTTTTCTCACCAGAAAACAAAGTTTGAAAATACAAAATAAGAAGCATACCCAGGGATGTGTGGAGGTGAAACATTTTCGGCAGTTTGTTTCAAGATTCACCCACCCACCACTCCTCACAGAGGTTAGAATTTCAAGGCAGTTTGAATCGCCTTTGATTGTTTGCCCCCTTCCTGCAGGAAAACAACAGAAATTGCAATGATTAACTTCTTGGGAGTGGGGGCTGGTCTTTTTTTTCCCCTACTTTAAAAGAAGAATTTATCATCATTTTTGCTGTTAACTAAAGAACCCAATAATTCAATTTTATGCACAGCGTTGGCCCAAGATTTCCTGACGCCTGAGGCAGCATGCCAAATGCTGCCCTCCCCTTACCAGATGATGTGCCAGCCTCTGCTCTTCCCACTCTGCAATATTCTAGTTCAGCACTCTTCTCCTCTCCACATTTCCTCTTCCTCTCTGTCCTCCTCTTCCTTTACCAATCCAGGGAGTGGCAGGAGAAGGAGAGCAGTGGCAGTAACCAGGAGCCCCACCACCACCAATCTGTTGCCTGAGGCAACCGGTTCAATTGTCCTCATGGATGAGCCAGCCTTCTTCCTGCAGCTTAGTGAAGTGCTAGATTTTCACTCTGATATTTAGGCAGCAGGTATTTAAAATTAGTTTTCAGACATTTTGGAGATTAAAACCAATTGTAGTCACAATATCTTTAGGCTGTAGATCAGACTGACCCAAAATCCCTTATCTAACAACACAATCCTATGCTCTATTCAGAAGTAAGTCCTATTGTGTTCAATGAGGCTTCCTCCCAAGAAAGTGTGTCTAGGACTGCAGCCTAACATCTTGCACATCCAGTATGTTACACACCTACTCATTCTACAGCCCCACTTTGCACTGCAGAATCCACTGCACAACACGTCCATGGGTCTTTGTCATTCTTTTTCCCTAACCGTAACCCCAGATAGAATGGAGGCTTCTACATTTCTCACAGAACACTTATGTCACATTTTCCAATTTTCATCAGAGAGAACGTGAGGCCTGCCAAAAATATGGAGCCTTGTTGCCAAAGATGAGATGAGAATGTCAATGTCTAGCCTTTAGAGTCTGACTCAACATTCAGTAAACTCTGGAAGCTGGAGCTGGAAGCCCTGTGAAAACAGTTGATCCCAATACACCTGAAGTGAACAGTGCAATCCTGTGTAAGGATACACGGCCAGCCTAAAGGGCCGGCTGCTGTATCCTATGGCATTTCCGAGCTCCCCCAGGGCAGCCCAGGAGCACCTCAGAACCTTCCCCGGGTGTAGGCAAGCCCGGGACATATGGGCCTCCTTGGATGTACGCCAGCTCTGAAGCTGACGTATATCCGGGGAGGACATGTAAGGCCGACCCGGGCTGGGATGGGGCTTAGGATATTGGCAGAACACACCGCCAATATCCCCACCCCTTCCCAGCCCAGGCCATCCAGTGGCCCCCCTCCTTCGCCAGCCTGTCCTGCCCGTCCCTGCCCTTGCACCAAGCGGCCTAGGCCTTACCTGGGTTGTCTGGCGCAGGTCCAGGCCACTGGAGCTGTGAGCGGTGCCGTCCTCTGTGCCGGCACCACGTACACTCGAGTCATCGCAAATGTGCTTTATGGCATTTAGGGAGGGATGTGCTGCCCATCCTGTGGATAGTCGTAGGATTTCACTTAACTTCAGTTTACTTGACTAACTTGTTCCATTGGTTTTAGTGGAACTCAGGGAGAAACTAGACGTGGTATGTATGGAGCTTCATATTTGAAGCTCCCACTGTTTGGGATCATGCCCATAAGTTTTTCCATCTGTGGTTTCTAATCTGTGCAGCTGAAGGGGCAACTTGAAGTTTGGAAATTGGCAAATGGGGACAAAGGTTAAAATCTTTCTTCCCTTGTGCCACAGTCCCAATCTAAATTTGCCCCTACACCTGATGCATTTTGAGAAAGAAAAAGATATCAGGAGCTCCAAACATAGAATTCCATATTGAGTTTGGCCCTGAGTCATGACTAATGTGAGCTGGATGATTTTCTAAAAATGTCCTACTGGGGTCTCATGTGTGGCAAAAGACACACACATCTTATGCTGCCAAATGGTTCCAGGATTTAGAGGGGAAAACAATAGAAGTGCAGATATGGCCTAGGATATGGTCTTTAAACCCATTCATATTGATAAATTATCTCAGGAAAGTTTCCTTTAAGGTAACAGCAAGGCGATACTTCACCCCACTAACGGCACGATCCTGCATAAAGCGCGTTTTCGGCACCTGGAGAGTTCAATGGTTCTTACTCCCAGGAAAATGTGCTTAGGATTGCGGCCTATGAGATATTTAAATGATAAAATTAGAACAGACAATAACTCATTTTAACCTCATTTTAAACTTTATGCAAAGGACGTTATCGTCTTGGCCCCCAGCTGAGGTGGAATTACTGTATCTGTGAATGCCTCCATACTGTTCCTTTAAAATAATTCCACTACACAGTGAAACCTGATCACAATGAAAGCAATCAGGGGGAGGAGTGGAGGGAAAGGCAGGCAATGGGTAAGAGGGAGCAGTGGAAGGCAGGGGGCTGTCCAGGCGAGGTGAGGCAAGGACACTGTACAGGGCTGACTAGTTCATTAGCAGCATTTGGAAAGATGCCAGAGCATTCCAGAGTGGCATGTTTGCCTTTAGGTTCTCCTTGGTTTTAATTTTTTCCTGCTCTCTCCAAGCTTTCTTTTCTCTTTGCTGAAAAGAGAGTTATAATCACATTTTTGTCGTCCCCAATGTAATTAACTTTCACAAGGAATTATAATCAGAAAGTGTGTGTGTGTGTGTGTGTGTGTGTGTGTGTGTACATGTGCATATCCAAATATGTGCAGATACGTGCTAGTTTATTTCGCGCGCCCCCCACAAGAAAAAACAAAAAAACCTTTCCATTTTATGCTACTGTACTTTTGTTTCTGAATCCTATATTCCGTTTGCTGTCTACATGGTCATTGTACTTGTTTCCTTCCTTCCTCCTTTTTTAAAGCACCGTATTCAGGAAAATTGCTAGCACTGGGTCAAGCAGATGCTTGTTCTTTTCTTTCCCCAATGGTTTGTTCGGGGCAGTTCCTTTACCCAGGTTCTGTGTCTCGTCTTTGCGAGAAGTGCTTTTGTAAACAAGAAACACGTCGGTGACCCGAGCAGAGAGTGTATCGATTTCCCTTCTTCTCTGTCTACCTCTGTGTCTACCACTCCCTCCCAACTCTTCTCCCTTCTGTGTTTCCCACAGCTAGAAATTGCCTCCAGGAGTCTATAAGTCCACGTTGGTGGGACTCCTTGTTTGTGGTGCAGGTGTGCTGGAGACCTCCTCCATGTCGTCGCCACAGCAACCCGCCTGTCTAATCTGTTGAATATAAAAAAGAAGAAACAGATAGACAAAAGCCATCCACCCCCTTCTGCTTCAGCCATGAGCCCCAAAGAAGGCTCTCGTCTCCAAGCATTCCTCATAATCCCCCAGTCATTGCCCGGGCAACAGGCACAAGGAACTGGCGGGCCCTGTGGCACGAAAGCTGTCCCTGTCTCAAGTTTGTTTCACTGGCAACACCTCCTCCTCTCTCACTTCTGGACTCTGCTTGCATCCTGCTCCCTTCACCGCCAACCTTCCTTCTCTTTATCTTGCAGACCACAGACACTGAACAAATTAATGCAATGATATTAAACTCTGGGTGACCACATCTTCCTAGGAAAAAAAAACAAAAACACTGGGCCTGGCAAAAATAACTTATTTTGGCTTCATTTTCATTCATTTTGCGCTTCATTTTAGCTGAATGTAACTAGATTCCATTGTAATCTTTCAAATGAACTGCTGCCTGTCTGTAATAAGTAGGTATGTTCAGAAATCCGTGGACAACTTGTCTTGTAGAAACCAATTTGGCTTGAAAGTTCTCAGATGTTTCTCCCAGGGAGGAACCTTGAAATTTGCTTTTAATTTCTCCGCCCCCCCCCCCAACATTTCAATAGCAACCCTGAAGGTAGTCCTAACTTTTAAAAATTAATATTTCAGGGGGGGGGAGGAAACTATAAATATTTGGCCTTAGTATATATCAGCGCTCACCTAGGTCCCCAACCCTTTTTCAAGGTCATGACTCAGCCCTGCCCCATGCAAGGTAATAATAGATGAATGTCTGCATTAGAACATGTGCAAAGTTCCTTTCCTCCACCACTGGCTGATTGTAACCAGCTTTCACATCTCTGGAAGTCAAAAGAAAGGCTGCAACAAAGGCAAGGAGGCTCACTTTCCAAGCAGGCTCAAGTTTTGGAACGTCTCGTTTAAGATCCCAAGTAAAGCAGACTGTCTTGGAAGATGATGCTTTTAGAAATGATTGTCATGGATGAGGATGCAATGAGAAAGAGAGAAATTGAAAGCAATTTACATCTCCGGCTACCTCTCCAAAGAGCTATGTGTTACTGCAAGTGTGTTTATGTGGTACAAGAAAGGGCTGGTGAGAGAATTCTCCTTATCAAAGAGAGTCGTTTAAAAAGCAGTCCCTGGCAGTTTCAGTTATGACAGCTGTTTCGGGAATATGAAGAGGGTTTTCAGAGCTGTGGGCGCTCTATCCCCCATATCCAGCAGTGAAAGCTCTCATTTGTCTTCCCACCATCATGTTGATGCAGCTGGGGTTGACACTGCTTACCTCAGCACTTTTTTTTTGTTAAAAGACAGAAGGCTTCCTTGTGATCCCAGCCTTTTCCTATCAAATGACACTCAGCCAGGGGTTCGGTGACTTATTTACTGGCACCAGACCAGTAAAAACAAAACACGCACAAAAATGAACGTTCACATCTAATAAATCCTCAAGCTTAGATATCTTCAGCTACACTGGTAGAGTTACATCAAAATGTCCAGACTGATACCAGAGGGCTATAATGGGAATTGGGATCATTTGGGATGGACATAAGCAAAGAAGACGTCTTTTCTATATGCCATATTTTGGTCCCTAAAAAAAAAAAAAGTTCTGCTTTAAGCTTGCAATATATTTCACACTTGACATTCGTACATCTGTCGGAATGGGAAGGTACACCTCCCCACAAGTGCTTTTTTTAATTTCATCACACATCGGTATCCTTGTGACTCGTCCCAAATATTTTTGCAATGCCTAACGAGTGTATTCAGAAGAGAGGCGCAAGCAGCTGAAAGAGAAACCACAGCTTGTTTCACTCCACTAACAGACACCGTTTTATAGAGGATATCACACCAAGTAAGTTTGCCTAACAGTGCTGTAAGCAGCACAGGACACAGAACTGGATATTGTCACAGAGCACTTCCCATTGTGGGAGAATTCCCTGGTACTCCGATAACTGTATTTGGCATGAAATGTTCTACAATATGCATATGGGACAAAAGAAAAACACTTCAACTGGAGTTAGATTTTGGAGGTATTTTATTTTTTCAGTTCTACATTCTGGTAAATCCTGTGAAATTTCCTTCATCGTATTTTAGAAGGTGATGATGCCCAAAACAATAATGCAAAACTCACCTTTTTGATTAAATCATAGTCGTATTTTGTTTATTTTTGATTAAATCATAGTGATATTTGATTAAGTCATACTCATAAATGTGACAGGCAAGAAGGAGAATTCCTATTTTAAATGAAATGCTTGAAAATGGGCAGTTGATCTTCCAAGCATAGGAGTTCACATTTTTAGAAAACTGAGGGCACAATCCTGTCTAAAGATCCACAGGCGGCCTCAGGGCCGCCTGCTGGATCCTATCCACATTCTGGAGGTCTACTCGGGGAAAGGGAAGTTCGTCCCCTTCTCCCGGTGTAGCGTGGAGAAGCCACAATGGGCCTCCTCGGATTTCTGCCAGCTATTTAGCTGGCGTATGTCCAAGGAGGTTGTGTAAAGGCCGCACCCGCCCTGGAGGGGACAAAGATATGGTGGCTGCCATCCCCACCCCCTCCCAGGCTGGCTCAGCCAACCGCTGGCCTCCCTCGCTGCCCGGACCGCCCCCACTGGTGCATCCCTTACCTGTCTTTGGCGGACGCAGGGACGATCCGACAGCGGAGTAAGGGCTGCCGGCCTCGTGCCGACGGCCCTTACTCCAAAGTAGTCACAAACGTGCTTTATGGCACGTTTCCAACACTTTAGAACAGCGGAGCGCACGCTCTGCCATTCTAAAGTTAAGGTGAATTGTGCTGCCCATGCCCCGAGTAATTAATGCACTAACTAAAGAATGTGGATAGCTTGTAGACCCTGGGATACTTCCATATCTGAAGATGAGTTCTGCGTCACTCCAAAACATGCTACACCCAGCCAATGCAGTCCAACAACTGCTATTACTATTAGATATTAATGTTTATATACTTCTGATCATGTGATAGATACGGTAAAGAATGAATGACACAGCTACTTTCCAAAGGTCTTACAATTGACATTGCAAGAACAACACAGTTAAATGAAGCTCAGAAACGTATCTTATAAAAGATGCTGGCTCAATATTGATTTATATTATCCATACATTCATACACTGATTGTTTATAACAATGGTATGGCTACTCCAGCTCTTCACACAGCTTAGAAATAGTATATTGATGTATATTGTGTACATTGATACTAGTTTGTACTCGGGTGTATATCGATATTAGTTTATCATAGCTGACTGTAGATTGTAGATTAGATTGATCACAGCTACATTGTATTGCACACACTGTATTGCTGCACTGAAAGTCATCAGAATCACTGCTGGTGTGCTTCGGCCAGGTTGAAATCATTTCTGGGCACAATTCAAGGCACTAGCTATGATGACCTTTAAAAGTCTAACCAGCTTAGGAACAAGGTATTTTAAGGACCACCTTCTCCCACATACATTTGCTTACCCCCAAAAAATCTTTCAGGGAGGCTCTCTTGCAAGTTCTTCCATGGAGGCTCGATGGGTGACTCATGGGAGAAGCTTCTCCACACACCATGTGACTCTCCCCCTGGAGATGCAGCTGGCATCGTTTCTGCAGACATTTGTTGCCAATTTAAGTTCTTGTTCTCTCTCTCTCTCTCTCTCTCTCTCTCTCTCTCTCTCTCTCTCTCTCTCTCTCTCTCTCTCTCTCTCTCTCATGTCTGTGTGTGTGTGTGTGTGTGTGCGCGCGCGTGTGTGTGCGCGCGCATGTTCTTATTGGCTGTTCTATTTGGGGTTGTCTGCAGAGTCTGTGCCTTCCTCCATGAGATCCATCAGCACCCTTTTTCTCCTTCTCTGCCTCCTTCAGCAAACTTGACTACTGTCCTGCTCCGGGACCCAGATGTTAGCAGTCTCTACTCCTTAGCATCTTCTACCAACTGGCTGTATAATGCCTGACATCCCATGCATATGCAGGAAAGCTCCATTTGATCTTGCAACATCTTGGCAGCTGGGAACAAATAGACTGGTGTCAGCATTATCAAGGCAACAGTCCCATCACCTATCTTACTGACGCCATTCTTCATTCCCATTTGCTGAACTGCATGCTCTCCTTTTTCTCCCTGGGTGCCTGAGGTTAAGGTAATGTGGACACATCTGGGTTGCTGACCACCATGGACAATTCCAGACATTTTGTTACTGTTTATGCTATTAATGTATATATGTTTTAACTTGACTGATGTAAGCCCCTCTAACGGCACAATCCTGCAGAAGTCTCCGCCTGCGGAGTACATACTCTGCAGGTGGAGGGTACAGTAAGTGCCCCATTCAGCACATTTTTGGCACCCGTGGAGTAAGAGCCACTGGTGTGTGGGCCAGCAGCCCGTACTCCACATCCCGGACGACCCTGCAGCTGCCGGTGCAGGTACAATTTGCACCAATTGGTGCAGGGGAAGGGGGAGGGCGGCCATTGGGCAAGCTAGCCCGGGAGGGGTGGGGATATCAATAGTGAGTGTGCCGTTGATATCCTGTTCCCATTCACGGACTCAGTGGGCCTTTCCCTGCTGCCCTGGATATACGTCGGCTCAAGAGCCGACGTACATACGAGGAGGCCCATTGGGGCCGGGCAGCCCTACACCAGGGGAAGGGGACGAATGTCCCCTTCTGCCGAGGAGTCCCCGGGCTGCTCTGGAGCAGCCCGGGAAGGGCTGGGGATCCTGCGGCCAGCCCTATGGGCCAGCCATGGATCCTTACACAGGATTGGGCTATAAGTCTTTATGAGGAGGACAGGGCACATATTTTTAAAATCAACAGATGTATTATAAATCATATCTACAGTAGCTGAAATTAAGTAAATTTACCCAGCACACTAGGTGGAGGAAGAAAAATTGAATGAATGGAAGGTACGACATTGGTCATATCCTCCTTGTCTTCTCCCTACCCTAATTCCAAAGGTGAGCTCTGAGAGAGAGAGAGAGAGAGAGAGAGAGAGAGAGAGAGAGAGCGCAGCCCTGAAAGGGCTTCAGTACCGTGAACGTTCCAACCGCAACATTACCTGAATCCTAGTTATGTCTGTATAGTACACGAGTGGGACGGGAGACCCTGCTTGAAACATGCTATAGAACAGTGGGAAAACATCCAGTGGGAAAACTTCAGGGCTGCCTTGGGATTGTAAGTCTCTCTTTCTGCCTTCTCTTTAGAGCACTCACTATGGTTTACACTGTACATACTTTACAGTTTGAACTTGGGTATAAAAGTACCAGAGTTTAAATGGCAAAATAATCTGTGGCACCATCCATTGCAAATGGCACACACATATTTGAAGAACTTGATTTCTCTGCAAAATACAGTATATGGAAACGAAACGAATATGTACCCTGATGCATTCCTGAGTGCTGCTTCCGTACAGTCACTTAAACATGTGTGTGCCATCACAATTGACAGCATTTCATGAGTATTTTGCACTTTAAACCTAGGTGCTTTTTGTATCCAAGTTCATGCAGTCGTCTTAAAGTCATTCAATGAGAATTCAGTGTGCATCACAACCCTGCAGTACATCCTGCTACCAGCAAAGAAAAAAAAGTTACCCAGATGTCATAGGCTTATAGAGAGCATCCCAGTCTACTGTATCTCTATATGCATACCACGGATCCATACATCCCAACACACAGTGAATCTAATCTACATTAGGGTACCTTAAATGCAGGCATCTGCATCCTCAATTACATAATTCACGACTCTGAAGTGCTTGCTGGTGCAGGACGTGACTTAGAATTCAAATTCAGTACCTAAAGTTAGCAGAGGTCAATGAAATGTCCGCACTGCCTGGAAGTCGTGCTTGCTATCAATCACCGAATGACAGAAAAACTGCTGCCGTTGATCTGGAATTGCTTATTCAGCATGAGCGAGAGTACACTGTGAGCAGGGCATAAAAGGAATCATGCAGAGAATTCAGTGAAAGGAAACAAATTTCCTAAATGGACTTGAACCTATGGAGTTTTAAATAATCAATCGCTAAAGCAGCAAAAGCAACACTCTCCTCTTCTTCCTCCTCCTCCATGTTCTCTTATGTTTAGAGAAAGCGGCCAAATAGAGAAAGAAATGGACAGGCAGGCTGACAAAATGCTTGCCTACCATTGTGACAGTGAGATCCACTTGCAGCTGGGCCATGGTAAGAGCAAATACCTATCTTGGTATCTTGTGGCATCTCTGCAATCTAAATAAAGCAAAACCAGGTAATCAATCTTTGAAAGTGGATTTAGGTATGTGACCAGCAGGAAGGGAAATGTACAGAGAGGGGCTTGGGCTTATTTATCTTAAACCTGCTTTCAGCCTTGTGAACTAGAGAAGCTTATGAAGATCTCTTCTTTTCATCCAACAAGAAGAAAGCTATGCATCCTCCTGAGCAGGACTATCCAGAGCATTGCCAGAGGGGGATCCTATTCAGAATAGACGATTATGATGTCTTATTTTACAGAAACTGCATATTAAAATGCTAAGCCATTCTTGAATTGTAGGACTGTTGGCTGTCACTGACGATGCATATTTGAATGCTCCATGTCCCCTGAAACCCACTCCCTGTTCATAGAAAAATAGCATGTAAGGGAGAAATGAGCCTTGTCCCTGGCATGCTCATTTTCTATGCTCAGGGGGTTTGTTTTGAGGAGGAATATTCCAACGTTCCACTCTCCCTTCATAAAATAGGAAAAGGCTTGCCACTTGATATGGCTGGACATATAAACTACCCCAAGTAATACCCAGGGATGCCAGTTTCCAATGTCCATGGCACTACTGAAAAGGTTACGGGCAGCTCAATCCATCGCAACTCCCCATGCGGCGATGCAGCGGCACCAACGCAATGTCTGTTGTATCCTGCGGGAGTGAAAGTGAAAGTATCCCTTCTCTACTGCCTGCAGTAGCTTGTGTAATGATAATGTTTCCCTTGTCATCAGATTTCACATCATCCTCTAGATAAGATATAGGCAAGCAAGAAACATAATCAGTAGGTATGTTCTTGACTCCTGGAAAAATGCACCTTCAAAAAAAGTCCGTCAGTTTCACAGCCCATTTAGACCGGTGTCTTGACCAGAATGAGGGCTGATGATGGGAATTCATGACCAGATCTTAGAAGGGAATTTTCCACCCCATAAGCAGGTCCTCAAACATCTCACAGACCAGAAATACACCAGACGCTCTTTTTGGATCACTTATGTTTTTTCCTGAATCAGCAAGACTTCAGAAGGCAAATGCAACAGTGGCCTCTTGCCCATTTGTTAAGCTGAGTCAAGTTAGCACTCAGTCCATACTCAAATACATACAGAATGCCACTTGTTTGCTTTTCATAGTCAAAAGAGCAGAGAACCTGGCTGGTAGAAATGGAATGCTTAATCCTCTTGAAAATATTTTGGCATGCTGTGTATCATCACTCTGATGTCACCCTCTTCCTTAAGGGATGCTGCAGCCATCTTAGTAGCAAATTGCTTTTCTAAATTTGGAGTAGTATTCACAAAGTCTACGGAAAATCAGAGTTTGGGCCAAACCGGATGTTATGTTAAACACATTATTTAATGTGCGTGCGTTGCATGTGTGTTTCTTCCTCCATTGCAGATGTGAGGGACCCCAATCTGGACTGGGGTTGTGGCAGAGGTGGAGAGAGGGGCTGATGAGACTATAGCAAATGCTCCACTTTGGCAGATTCGTGCAACTGCAAACATGGGCAAAGTTCTGCCCTGCTTACCAATAGTCAGTAGGGGACACAATGTGGAGCTGCATTGTTTGGATAACAGAAAACCACGTAAGAAGCAGTCGCAATAGCAGCCACAGTCCTCTTGCTCCTTAGCCTGACATGTATTCAGGGCAAGTGCAGCTCCACATCCACTCCTCCCACCTATTCCGAGTAAGGGCAATGCAATACTGTGTACAAGAAAGCATTACCCTCACTCTGATTTGGTGATGTCTGCCCTCAGTGATATGGTCACAGTGCCAAATCTGATTGGCTATTTGGCACTGTGACATCATTACAGTCACGTCACATGACATCATCATGTGAGGAAGCAGAAGTTCCAGGGACTGCAGCTGTCCAGAAGGGCAGTGAATAGTGAGCAAACCAGTACAAAAGGCCCCCAAACTCCCCTTTTTGTACTGCATTTACCTGAGAACATTCAGCAAAACCTCATGTACATAATAAAAATGTAAACTGTGAATGTTACAAACACATGTTTGTAAAATGATGTGTTATACTGGTCAGCATGTTCTCTTGCCAGGGAGCATCAAGCAATTAGTGGCAAAACCAGGTTTGCTGCCATATAATCTCTTCAATGGCTTTATCTAGGAAGGGCACATACCCAGACAGCTAAAATCAGCCAGCTATTGTCCTGCTAATCCTAGCAGGTCACCTCAGTCTCAGTCAGCAGAGCAGGGGGAGGAGCTAAATCAGGATACAGCAGAGCAGGGGGAGGAGCTAAGTCAGGCTATAAAGCTCAGGCCTGCTTGCGAGTGCCTCCATCGAGTGCCTCACTGGGAGTCAGTGCCTCATTGGGAAGAAGTGCCAAGATGCAAGTTTAGCAGCTGTGCGAGTTCAGCAGCAGGGCAAGGAAGCCAGGCCCCAAACACTGCACTGCATGTCCTGTGAGATGAGGTAGAGGCCAGCTATATCAGCTGTCTAGGTAAACCAAAACAAATACACTAAACTAAACCAACTAAATTACACAAAATTATACAGTCAGCCAGCCAGCAGCATGGTGGGGGCTATCTAGTGTTTTGCACCGAGTGTCACATGTATGACTGTATGCCTCTTGGGTGTGTGCAAGGTGCAAAGAGCTCCAGGCTCTCAAGGAGCGGGTTTCCTCCCTTGAAGCCTTGGTTGCTATCCTGGAGAGGCAGAGACAGGTAGAGAGGGACCAGGGTGAGACTTCCAGGGACGTGGAGGCATCATCCCACTCTCAGTTGGGCAGCTCCTCCGCTGCCAGGGAAGGAAGTCTCAGGGCTGGAGGATGTCATTCTGGAGAAGTGGGACACTATCCCATAGTGGGGACCCCTTCTTTAGATGGTGGGCCCGTATCCAGTCACACTACGGATACTCCTCTGGGGAAGGGGGGAAGGGGCCTTCTTGTAGTGGGTGATTCTTTAGTCAGGAACATAGAGAGGGGGGTCTGTGATGGATGTGAGGACCACATGGTGACTTGCCTGCCTGGTGCGAAGGTTGCGGACATCACGTCTCATCTAGATAGGCTGGTAGAGAGTGCTGGGCAGGAGGTAGCGGTTGTGGTGCATGTTGGCACCAACAACGTGGGGAAATGTAGCCGGGCTGTCCTAGAAGCAAAATTTAGGCTGCTAGGTAGAAAGCTCAAATCCAGGACACCAAAGGTAGCATTCTCGGAAGTGCTACCTGTTCCATGCCCAGGGCCAGCTAGGCAGGCAGAGCTCAGGGGTCTCAATGTGTGGTTGAGACACTGGTGTCAGGAGGAGGGGTTTAGGTTTGTTAGGCACTGGGGAACGTTTTGGGACAAACCGGGCCTGTACAAGAGGGACGGGCTTCACTTGAACCAAAACGGAACCAGACTGCTGGCGCGTAACATTAAGAAGGTGGCAGAGCAGCTTTTAAACTGACCCCTGCGGGAAAGCCGACAGGAGCTGAGGGGCATCCGGTTCGGGATTCCTCATCCTTAAGGAATGAGGGTGGAGAAGTTCAGGAACACCAAGGTTACGACAGAGTAGAAATTGGGAGTGGAAATGGGATGGGACGAGATAGCCGGTCCATCAGGAAGAGAGGCTGCAGGGGGGGGGGGAGCAAACAAACAACCCTTCTCAGGGAACCTGACATACAAGTATTTTTATGCGAATGCCCGAAGTCTCCGAGCGAAGATGGGAGAACAGGAATGTTTGGTGGCTAGGGAAAACATTGACATAGTGGGCATAACGGAAACCTGGTGGAATGCGGAGAACCAGTGGGATACCGCAATCCCAGGCTACAAACTCTATAGGAAGGACAGAGAGGGATGTGTTGGAGGTGGGGTGGCCATCTATGTCAAAGAAGGGGTAGAATCTAGCAGAGTATAGATTGAAGGGGGGGGGTCCAACTCTACCATAGAATCACTGTGGGTTAAATTACCAGGCTCAAGAAGCAATGTAATAGTGGGGTGGGGGTGTTATCGTACCCTAGATCAAAAACCTGAAGGGGACCTCGAGATGAGGAAACAAATCAGAGAGATGTCAGTGAGAGACAGGATTGCGATCATGGGGGACTTCAATTATCCTCATACCGACTGGGTCAATTCAAGCTCTGGTCATGAAAGAGAGGCTGGATTTTTGGATATGCTAAATGACTGTGCCTTAGAACAGCTAGTCACAGAGCCAACCAGAAGACAAGCGACTCTGGATTTGATATTGTGTGGTACTCAGGACCTGGTCAGGGAGGTAAACGTTACAGAGCCATTGGGGAACAGTGACCATGCTGCGATCTGTTTCGCCATGCATGTCGGGGAGAGAGTGCCAAGCAAATCTGACATGAAAACCCTTGACTTCCGAAGGGCAGATTCTCTAAAATGAGGAGACTAGTTAGAAAGAAGCTGAAAGGGAAGGTAAAAAGAGTCCAATCGCTCCAGAGTGCATGGAGGCTGTTTAAAACAACAGTAATAGAGGCCCAGCGGGAGTGTATCCCACAAAGGAGGAAGGGCTCGACTAAGTCCAGGAGGGTGCTGGCATGGCTAACAAGCACAGTTACAGAGGCTATAAAAGGCAAGGAAGCTTCCTTCCATAAAAGTCTTGCCTTAATGAGGAAAATAAACAGGAGCACAAACTGTGGCAAAAGAAATGTAAAAAGATGATACGGGAGGCCAAGAAAGACTTTGAGGAGTGTATGGCAGGCAACATAAAAGGGAATAATAAAAGCTTCTTCAAATATGTTAGAAGCAGGAAACCTGCCAGAGAAGCGGTTGGCCCACTGGACAGTAAGGGAGGGAAAGGGGTGATAAAAGGAGACTTGGAGGTTGCCGAGAAATTAAATGAGTTCTTTGCATCTGTCTTCACTGCAGAAGACCTAGGGCAGATACCGCTGCCCGAATGGCCACTCCTGACTAAAGAATTAAGTAAAATAGAGGTTAAAAGAGAAGACATCTTAGACTTAATTGACAAACTAAAGATCAATAAGTCACCGGGCCCAGATGGCATTCACCCAAGAGTTCTGAAGGAACTCAAGAATGAAGTTCCTGATATCTTGACAAAAATATGCAACTTGTCCCTTAAAACGGCCACTGTGCCAGAGGATTGGAGGATAGCTAATGTCACGCCAATCTTTAAAAAAGGAAGGAGAGGGGACCTGGGAAACTACAGGCCGGTCAGCCTAACATCTGTTCCAGGGAAGATGGTGGAAAGTCTCATCAAAGATAAAATCGGAAAGCATATAGAAGAACAAGCTTTGCTGAGGGAGAGTCAGCATGGCTTCTGCAAGGGGAAGTCTTGCCTCACAAACCTTTTAGAATTCTTTGAAAAAGTCAACAGGCATGTGGATGCGGGAGAACCCGTGGATATTATATACCTGGATTTTCAGAAGGTGTTTGACACGGTCCCTCATCAAAGGCTCCTGAAAAAAACTCCATAGTCAGGGAATAAGGGGGCAGGTCATCCTATGGATTAGGAACTGGTTGAAGACTAGGAAACAGAGAGTGGGTGTCAATGGGCAATTTTCACAATGGCGAGAGGTGAAAAGCGGTGTGCCCCAAGGATCGGTCTTTGGACCGGTGCTTTTCAACTTATTCATAAATGACCTGGAGTTGGGGATAAGCAGCGAGGTGGCCAAGTTTGCGGATGACACTAAACTTTTCCGGGTAGTGAAGACCAGCAGGGATTGTGAAGAGCTCCAGAAGGACCTCTCCAAACTGGGAGAACGGGCAGCAAAATGGCAGATGCGCTTCAATGTAAGTAAGTACAAAGTGATGCACCTTGGGGCAAGAAATTAAAACTTCACATACGCGCTAATGGGTTCTGAGCTGTCTATGATGGATCAGGAGAGAGATCATGGGGTGCTGGTGGACAGGCCGATGAAAGTGTCGACCCAGTGTGCGACGGCTGTGAAGAAGGCCAATTCCATGCTTGGGATCATTAAAAAAGGGATTGAAAATAAAACGGCTAATATTATTATGCCGTTGTACAAATCGATGGTAAGGCCGCATCTGGAGTATTGCGTCCAGTTCTGGTCGCCGCATCTCAAAAAGGATACAGTGGAACTGGAAAAGGTGCAGAAGAGAGCGACCAAAATGATTAGTGGGCTGGGGCATCTACCTTATGAAGAAAGGCTGCAGCGTTTAGGGCTCTTCAGTCTAGAAAAAAGGCGGTTGAGGGGGGACATGATTGAGACGTATAAAATTATGCATGGGATGGAGAGAGTGGATAGAGAAAAGTTCTTTTCCCTCTCACATAACACTAGAACTAGGGGACATCCACTCAAATTGAGTGGAGGGAGGATTAAACCAGAGAAAAGAAAATATTTCTTTACCCAGCGTGTAATTGGTTTGTGGAACTCCTTGCCACAGGAGGTGGTGATGGCACCTGGCCTGGATGCCTTTAAAAGGGGATTGGACAGATTTATGGAGGAAACATCCATCACAGCTTACAAGCCATGATGGGGATAAGCAAATAGCTGGTTGTAGGAGTAGGTTTTCTTTGTGCCAGGTGCAAGGGAGTGGCGACAGGATACAGGTATCTTGTTGTCTTGTGCTCCCTGAGGCATCTGGTGGGGCCACTGTGTGATACAGGAAGCTGAACTAGATGGGCCTTGGGCCTGATCCAGCAGGGCTCTTCTTATGTTCTTATGTTTATTGGGTTATTGCGCAGAAGGCCACTGTTGCATGAGGAAGCAGTATGAGACAAGCAATCTCATGTTACCGTTTTGAAGGGCCAAAAGCTGCACACACAGAGCAAGGTCATTTGCCAAAGCCTTGCCAGCGGGGAGAGAGACGAGTGTCAGGGTCCTGTGCACATATATTGCTTTAAGGAAGGAGAATGATCCTAGGTTGCCAATAGCAGGAGAGATTGATAACTCCTGAGCTATTTGACATTCACTCTCAGCTGGGGGAGGAAAAATGAAACCAGCTATGTACATGAGCGGAAACTACAGGGAAGTTTGGACCCTTGGATTCAAAGCCAGCCCCCTCAAAGGACTTCAAAGGAGTCTGGAATTCAAAGTTCTGGTGGGAGTCCAACTCACGTTTAAGCAAAGTTTTTGCAAGCATGATTTCAACCCTAATGGGGATGGGGGCTTTCATTGCAGTTTTAAAGTTTCTAATTTCATTTTATGCCTTGCCCCTGGCTTTCCCTCTGCTGCCTTTTGCACTGAGTTATGCTTCCTCTTGATCACCAGAAATGGGGCTGAAATAATAAATCTACATTAAGGAATCAGATGAAACAAAACAAACAAAAAAAAGGAGTGCAGTGACTAATAAAGTAACCAAAAGCAAGAACATCCATTAATTAGAAGCCAACACGGACATTAGTAAATCACATAGGGATGGAGAGGGAGTGCTGGATAAATGCAATGAATCTCACCTGCCCTTTGTAACACAATCCGCTATTAACAAAAGGAGAGGAGCATATAGATCATAGACGTGTTTGTACATTTCTCATTCCTTTGATAGAACAGCTTGAATTAGTGACATGTTCCTGCATCTGCTCATGGTGTATTGTTACTAAAAATGAAAATCTCAGACATTTCTCTATTTTTAACACATTCCACAGCCAGTCCCAAAGTGCAGGTCTGTCCTAAAACAAGGTATGTGCTAGAATATTCCTGCAGCATGATCAAACCATTGCAGAGCAAGCGTTTAATCAAAAGGTTAGTGTCTCTGTAAGTCGCTAATACCTCGGACCTGGGACATTCAGCGCTTTGCCTTTCCCTTGGAGAGCACAACAACATTTGGAAACTGGCTGGGAATACTAAATTTAAAGTCGGTGTTTGGCAGGTTTCTGCTGGAGTCAAATTTGGCAGGCAGAGCATAATAAACAAAGGGGCATTAGCTTTAATTATATTTAAAAATATAGATCCCTGCAGCTTAAAGGGCTTGGTGTGGAGAGAGGCCCAAAGTTTGTTTGCCGACTTTCACGTGGAGGAGGGAAAGGGGGAGCCCAGTTTATACAAACAAGCTTTGTTTTAATTAGTGTGGCAGGAGCCCCCTCTTCTCGACTCTGGGTGTTTTCAATTGTCTGTGACCCCCTCCGCTCAAACTGTCCCTTCGAAGAAAATTCTGCACAGACGCAAAGAAAAGGACTAGCCGGTGACTCTGCTTTGAATAGGGTTGTGTTGTTTTTTTTCCAGACAGACTCTGCAGAGCTGTCCACGGGGAGTGAGTTGTCGAGCTATTATTACATGAATGGTTTTCAGCTCCAATGTGATGTCCCTCCCAAGGTTAACAAGATAGGTCAGTTAAAAATAACATTAAATAAGGGGGTGGAGGGTACAGAGAAGAAATCCAGCATTTAAATAACATCAACAGTCTGGCTTTAAGATGACAAAAGCCAGGAAATTCAAAGTTAAAGCTAAAGCTCCATCCCCGACCATGACCATTGTTGGGGGGAAAGAAAAGCACAATGGGGTGAGCAAAGAATGAAGTGCCAGACA
Source organism: Plestiodon gilberti rubricaudatus (assembly GCA_026170595.1). Taxonomy (NCBI): domain Eukaryota; kingdom Metazoa; phylum Chordata; class Lepidosauria; order Squamata; family Scincidae; genus Plestiodon; species Plestiodon gilberti. The sequence goes on from JANXHW010000002.1 coordinate 77,870,930, forward strand.
GAACTGTGAATTTCCTGGTTTTTGTCCAGCTGAGCCAGACCCTTCACATTATTTAAGCATGGGGAGGGGTAATCATGTCTCACCAAAAAAAGAAAAGCAATACTCGGTGGGCTTACTTTCCGAGCCCTTTGTAGGTACATTGATCAACCCATGTAAATAAGTATTTCCTTAGAGATGATTATTTTAAAGTGACTGAACTGTAAAGGCAGAAAGATAGCAGTGTTTCTTATCCTTGCCTTCAGATAGGTCTGAACTATCACAGTTTTAACACTGAAGACTTTTCACTCTTTGGAAATACATTTGCTGCTTTTTGTGCTGCATTTCAAAGCTCCAGGCAGGCAGTGGCTATGCTCAGATAGGAAGCTCTGTATACACATCTTTCCAATACATATATGGCTTTCTAGATGTGACCAGGAACCCTCCTGCATACCCAGGAGCTGTGGGGTTGTATTTTTAAATCTGGTTTTTATTATCAACAAATCTAAACTCTCTCTCTCTCTCTCTCTCTCTCTCTCTCTCTCTCTCTCTCTCTCTCTCTCTCACACACACACACACACACACACACACACACACACACACACACACACACACACACACACACTTTGGCAAATAATAGAAAAGTTTGCTCAAGATCCATGTATGATGATGATCAAAGTTCAGGATGGTCCTTTTTTTCTTCACGTTAATGATGGCTCTGACTGATCCCAGAGCAACCAACGAGCAACTTTTAGAGACAGAGAGAAAAAAGAACAGCTGCACATGGTACACCAATCTGGCATGACATAGGCCTGGTCCAAACACTCAGGTATATAACTTGCTCTCCCTAAACGTACAGCCAAATCCTATCCCCCGCCAGCCCAGAGTGTGTAGCACCGCCAATGGAGTGCACACTGCATACTTTGGGCCAGCAGGAGACCAGACAGCCCAGATGAGGTAAGTAAAGAACATTTTTACTTACCTCCCTGTAGGCCACTTGGTCCCCAGTGGGTCCCCTCAGACCCTACGCCAGCTCTTTAGTTCACGTCAATCTGAAGAGACTCAGGGGGCACGTCCAGGCCAGGAAGGGGGATAGCATCTGGCATGCATGGCTGCTGCTGGTATCTTCTACCCTCCGGCACCCGAACTATCCCCAACCTGGCCCACTCCCTGCCCTGATCTGCCCCTGCCACTGACTTACCAGCGGCAGTGGAAGTTCTGTTGGACAGTTTTGCCCACATGTGGTATCCAGAACTTTGTGCTGGCGACAGTGGCCCGCAGAATAGTGGAGTGCCTGCTGCGCCAGTGGCCATCAGGGCCCAATCCTATCTGGGCTTTTCAGCACTGGAACCCGTGTTCTGGCAGAGCAAGGCCCTTTGAGGCAGCATGAAATCCAGGGCACTGTCGCTCGCTTCTGGGCCACTATTGCCAAAGGGCACTATGTGGCATGCACAGTAGTGGCTCCAGGAGTGTTGGTAAGTTGGTGGCTGGGGTGTTTGGTAGGTGGGGGAGGGGAGGACAGGAGGAGCTTGGGGGCAGGGAGAGAGAAGGGAAGATGCAAGGATGTGGAGGGAGGGGCTGGATTTCTGCAGCAGCAGTGTGCACCAGGATCTTATCCCCTCTTTTTCAACCATTCTCTCCCCTTTGCTCTTCTTGGACTTATGCCAGCTATATAGCTGGCATAGGTCCGAGGAGACCCATAGGGCACCAGGAGGCATATGCCAAGGAAAGTAGAAAATATTTTTACTTTCTTCTGGCAAGCCTCCTGATCGCCCCCCCCCCCACACACACACCTTTAGATGCAGTGTGCAGTTGCATCATTGCTAATGGTGGGGTTTAGAATTGGGCTCTTAAATACTGGACACTTAGTGACTGGTGGTTGAGTCAGTGAACTAATTCTCTTGAAAAGCATTGGATTTGAAGTGATATGAGGCAAAAGCTATAGTGTTATATCTGTGATGGCTCATTCACACATAGAAGCCATCACCTGGTGATGCAGTCACTGAGGGATGAATGTTCATAGGAAAATCAGTCTATGAAGTCCATTTGAAATAGCTGAGAGCTTTTTACCGGGTTAAATAGAAATGCCAGTATCACAGCATTTATTTTCTTCAAAGCAATTTGAATAATGGAGTTCATTCTCTGTGAGTTTTGTTTATTTATTTTGCTTTGTAGCTAATACTTTTTGGATTGGATCCTAAGGAGCGCGAGTGGAAAGAAGTTCATGCAAATGAGCTTCCCCGCCCACTATTCAGCACAGCCACCACATGCGCCACCCGCACTCCAGCAATCCATTCCTGAGGGTCAAGGGACCCTACAGAACAGAATGGTAATGAAGCATAGAGGGCTGCAAGGGGAACGGAGACTGGCAAAACATGGTCACCAAGACCCACTTAGGATCCAACCCATTATCACTCATACGCCTGTTACAATGACTCACATTTTCAGATCAAGAATTAAGCCTGTAATTGAATGACTTGCCCAAAACCACCCAGTGAGACCGAGCAGGTCCATTGTTGAGCTGCAATTTGAATATAGCTTTCTCAGGTACGTTTGAATGTTCTTGGAAGAAAGCTGCACTCCATCACCATTGAACTTACTTCCAAGTAATTGTTCTCAGGATTGCCACCATCCAGCCAGAACTTGTGTGTGTGTGTGTGTGTGTGTGTGTGTGTGTGTGTGTGTGTGTGTGTGTGTGTGTGTGTGTGTGTGTGTGTGTTTAGAAGCAAGTCCCAGCGAATTGAATGGAACTTATTCCCAATTAAGTTTGCCTAGGAGTACAGCCAAAGACGCTATTCCCTGGACCACACTTGTTCTTGGAAACGTTAATCCTTGCACGCATGTTTAAATATATTATTACAATATGTGCAATATTATAGAAGTAATATTATTACATTTTACAATAAAATGCTTAAATGGGGGATTTTGGAAATTATTATTTTTGCCTAAAATTAGTTCCCAGAGGCTAATGTACAATCTCTGGCTATACGGCATTTGTAACAGGAATGACCTTGCAGAAGGGCACATGGCAATGGAACTGTAGCTGATTAAATCAGCAGCTAGTGCTGGGTCTAGCCTTTGCATCTCCTTTCTAGAACTGATCCTTGCACAGCTAAAGTACTCCATACATCAATCCTGGTTCGCAATTATGTATTCAGTATAAAAGGTCCAGGAGGACCAGATGAGAGCAGAAGATGGATCATGAAGCCCCAGTATGACCATTGTGTGACCTTGACCAAGTCACCCAGTATGCCCATGCCCACCTGAACTATCCTTAGAACTACATCACTAATAACTTTCAAGAGCTCCGTGATTGATGAATGCGGATGCATATAGGCACTGGAACGCACTGCCTTGTGCACTAAAGACAATTTTAGAGGAATTGCACTCATTTTAGATGGATGGATTGCCTACTCCAACGAGACAAGAAATGTTTGTCCTATACGAAGCAATAAAGATGAGTAGGCATGCCAAAATGCAGTTAGACAAAATTAAATTTGGCCAAGCAGCTCTAATTAAGCAAAATGCCATGGCAGCTTATGGTCTCTTCCAAAAAGAAATCAGTGGCTGCCGGATCTCATATTTCCTCTTGAAACATATGATCTCCTGAGTATGATGGGACCACTGTAGCAACACCAAACAGGATTTTTATGAGTGCTGCAAATGTCCACCTGTAATCTAGACCAGGGATTCTCAACCAGCGGTACTAGTACCACCAATCGTACTTCGGCTGACTGCTGGTGGTTCTTGGACTGCCAGACCACCGGAACCCCGCTCTGACACGATGCTTTCGGTGGTGCATTTTTGCTCCCGAGAGGCTCCTGCCTTTGGCCGAGCCTTTCAGGAATGCTGAGAAGGGCCCTCCCACCTGCCCAGAGCCTCCTACCTGCGTTTTCTGGCCTCTAAAAATCTGAAAACCCGGAAGTAACTGGCAATGATGCCATTTCTAGTCACTTCCAGTGGTACACAGCAGGAGAGTGGAGCCGGGGGTGGTACTCGGCTGGGAAGGAGTTGAGAACCCCTGCTCTAGACCTCAGAGCAGTCTCCAGTCCAGATAGATGTTCCCCAATGACTATCACCATACTAGGAGTATGTGAGAGAGGGAAGAAAGTGCGTCACCCAAAGAACATTGAACTATCAGCCTGAGGAATTTCTTTGTATCCAAGTGGCATTAAGTGCACTAATTCAGCACACAGAAACCCCTCCATTTATAAGCATACTAGCAAGAAGTATTTTATCAAAAGGAACAAATTGGTGTATCCCTCAAACTTTCATCATGCCTCTTGCAAATTGTTGCATTTACATGTGCTTGCACAAAGTATATGTGAGCACAAGTCTAATCATGTCTACTCAGAAGTCCATCCCATTATAGTCAATGGAGCTTACTCCCAGGTAAGTGTGGATAGGATTGTGACCTGTGTTACATAAACAGACATGTACCTTTACATATTTATGATACTGAATGGGGCGGGGGGGGGGGTGTCAAGCCATTGTAGTGAAAGAGTTATTCTCCTGTGGCCAACATATGAGTAATGATCCTGAATTAAAACAGACAGGTTCCATATTCCCTTCTTTCCATAGTATCAGTTTGTGGATATGACTACAAATTGTTCTTAGGGCTTGCATTGCACATTGCAGTATCTCTGCTTATATGTTCTTGGCTTGGGGGAAGGTTTATGGTACATGGTGTCCTTAGGTGACACCAGGTCTCAATCGTGTGATGATAAAGGGTTGCCTTCTTTTCATCAGCTGTTTCACTGCCATAATCATACCCTATGCCACTTCACCATAATCTTGAACTAACCAAAGGTGTCAGTGCTACTGCACTAGAGATAAATAGCTGCCTTTGAAAGCTGTGTGATGCAGTTGCATTGAGCACAGAACAGAACTGGTCCCAGAGGGAGCTGTGGGAGATAGCAAAGGTGAGTCAGAATAATTCACCTACATCCCAGAGATATTTCAGTAAGAACAGAGTCAGCTAAGTACTTTCATTCCCTTACCTTAGGGTAAGCATCTGTTACCCCAATGGGTCTCCTCAGATTTGCATCGGCTTACTTTGCTTACTTTCTTACAGCTATTTTGCTGGCGCAGAACTGAGGAGAGTAAACTAGAGGGGACGTGGGAAGGAACAAGCTTAGAATACCAGCACATGAGTGCCTGTGGTAACTGCCCCTCCCTCCCTGTTCTGCTCTTCCTGCCCAGACACTCCCCCATTCCTCCCACTCCCTGCCCCATTCCTCCCACCGCTGGTGGAAAGCCCAGTTTGGATTGGGTTGTGTCAGTCAACTCACTGGCGTCACTGGAGCGTGGCGGGGGGGGCGGGCCGCCAGGGGGTGACGCGCGTCATGGGGTGACGCGCGCACCCCCTCGTGCGTCACTTACGTGACGCGCGTCATGGGGTGACGCGCGCACCCCCTCGCGCGTCACTTACGTGACGCGCGTCGCCCTCCGGACGCTCCGAGGCCGGCCCGGGAGCCGGCCTCGGAGCGTCCGACCCCGTCGACGCTCCAGGGCCTTCTGAAGGCCCAGGCAGCGCGTCAATCCGGGTATTTCCCGGATTTTCGCGCATGCCCAGACCCGTTTTGAGGGCAAAAAGCCCTCAAAACGGGTCTGCGCATGCACGAAAATCCGGAAAATACCCGGATTGACGCGCTGCCTGGGCCTTCTTTCAGAAGGCCCTGGAGCGCCGAAGGGTTCGGACGCTCCGAGGCCGGCTCCCGGGCCGGCCTCAGAGCGTCCGGAGGGGGCGACGCGATGCGGGGGGGGAGCCGGGTGGCCCCCTCCCCCCGCGCCTATAACGTCGCGCCCCTAGGGGGGGTGACGCGCGTCCCCGCACTAGGGTGACGCGCGTCTAGTGACGCCCCTGAGTCAACTAGAATGCTATAACTATATGACTTGCAAAGTAGCCACAACTCCACTCTGTATACTTTTCACAGTTGCACATATAGGATTGCCATAAAGCGATCAGTGCTGGCAATTAATCCTTTGGAAGACTTACATTTTGATCCTGTGCATGTTTGTAACTTCCACCATATTCAGTGGGGCCTACTCTCGGTAATTCATACAGGATTTCAGCCATAGCCTACCTTTTCTATAGCAGTTTGTCCAAGTACATCACATGCATTTTCTCAATCACTACAATAACACTGTAGGATAGGCCAGTACTGGGCTACTCCCTTTATTACAGGTGGGAATGTGGGCTAAGCCAGAGAGATAGCAGCTTGCTTTATTAAAACCACCCCATGGTGAACCAAGGACTTCTCAACTTATAGTTCATGCTCTTAACCACTACGTTAGCTTAACACAGTTTTATGGATGTATGTTCAGATAGGTGGATACTGCTTTGGAGATTCATGCAGTGTGTGTGTGTGTGTGTGTGTGTGTGTGTGTGTGTGTGTGTGTGTGTGTCCGTCCGTGTCCACATATATGTCCCAACTCTGAAGCTAACTAGATCTGGTTAGACCTCCTGGGACACTGTACACTGCTGTGAGATGTACTTGGGAGAAAAGTAGGAAACAAACATAATCGCACAAATACAATTCACCATTACGAACACACTTTTCAGTGTGCCAACTGCTTTGCAGTTCTCTCATCTATATGAAATACATACTCATTCCCTCTCTGCCTCTGGAAAATATACACTAAACACTCTTCATGAAGTCATATGTTTTCATGAGCTGGTTTTTTTTTTAATTTCCCTCTTCCCAAAGTATGATGGATAAGATCTGCTTCCTCTGTTTTTGTCCCACCCAATGTACAATTTTCATTTCCAATCCCAATATGCCTACTTTAAATTACAAACAGCAATCAAAACACACACAAAAGCACACTATGCCAAACTAGGACTGGATCACTTCAATATATTTATTTATTTATTTATTGTTCACATTTTTATACCACCCTTCCTCCAAGGAGCTCAGAGTGGTGTACATATTTCCTCCCCTCCTTTTTTTGTCCTCACAACAACCCTGTGAGGTAGGTGGGGCTGAGAGATAGTGACTGGCCCAAGGTCACCCAGGAAGCTTCGTGGCTGAGCGGGGATTTGAACCTGGATCTTCCAGGTCTAAGTCCGACTCCCAAACCACTACACCATATACAGGCTGGGGGTATATGTGTCATATGACAGAATTATCCCCTGTGCCTCTCTGCAAAGCTAGCATGCCAGGGAGAAATGTCCTAGTCCAACTTAAGACTGTCTCTGATATATCCATTTATTATCATTAGATAGTTACAGTATATTTTACCCTCTTAACGTGAGCTGGTCCAAGTTTACATGTAAAATGTACAACACAAACCAAGCATAATTTGCTAGCAGGAACATACTTCCAAGAGAATAAATGATTCCCCCAACAGCTTACCCACATCTCCTGTAGTGCAGGAGATTAACCTTTAAGTTACCACATCCCTCCCTCCAAAATTTATCAATAAAATCAACCAACTAGAACAATGGAAACAAGCCACTAGGAGAATAACCAGGGATTCGGGGCAGAGTCAGCAGTCAGTACCGTAGTGTGGGAATTCAACAAGTCCAACTTTAGAAGATGCCTCTACAGTCTTTTAGTTCTGCAAGGTGAGGACAGCAGTGCTTCAGGCTGACCTAATGTATCCACAGGTTGAACAGGTCCCCAAATTACACTCAAAATGTTCATGACTTAGGGCCCAATCCTATCCAACTTTCCAGCACTGATGCAGCCATGCACTGGGCAATGGGGCATGCACTGTCTCCTGCAGTGGGAGGCCAGTCACGAAGGCCTCCTCATGGTAAGGGCACATTTGTTCCCTTACCTCAGGGCTGTATTGTGGCTGTATCGGCACTGGAAAGTTGGATAGGATTGGGCCCTGAGTCAAGGACCCAGGCTTAGAAACTGGATCCATGAAGCCGGGCTCATTATGGAGAAAGTTAGAGAAAGTTAGCCCTGATGCAGCAGCATCCTCACTCAGTGTCCTGGCCTTTAGGAGTTCAAGTGGCCTGTGTAGTGTCATGGGAGTTCCCAAAACGTTTGGACTCCTTGTTGGTGAAAGCGAGTAGTAGACATGGCTTCTCATATCCATCTCATCTATCTGGACCATATGTGAGAGTGAACCAGTTTGTGATAACAGGTAGGAGCATCACTGGGGGGGGGGCAGGGGTGGACTGCCCTGGGTGTCACCCTAGGTTGGGAGGTGATACCAAAATGACTTTCTATTCTATTTGTTACTGGTGGTGTGAAAATGCACCACTGGTAAAAAGAAAAAGGGCTTTAAAAATTTTTTTCCGATCCCTGCTGCGATTCGCACGGGGATTGTATTTCCCAGGATACCTCCACATCATGTGGTTTGGTATGGGAGGAGGTCCATGGGGGTGACACCATGAGATCTCACCCCGGGTGCCACCAACCCTAGTGACACCCCTGCTGGAACCCAGGTAAACACTTGGCCTTCCCAGAAAGGTATTTTACCAACACAGGATCTCCCAGACTTAGGAGCTGTAGAGAGGACAATTATTATCTTGATTTTGTTACATGGACTCTATTTCCCTGCAGATTTGGAGGCAAGCATTGGAGACATCCTGCTGCACTGAGTGACCCAGCCAAAACCCAAAACCAGCACCTGGGCTCTTCTTTCCTGTTGAAGCCTTTCACCTCTCCCTTCCCTCAGCAGTAGCAATACCTGCAGCAATTCACCTAGAACAGGCCAGGCACAGGATGCTCAATGCCCAAAGCAGGATTTTCACAGGGCCTCCAGGCTGATAAAAGACCTACAGGCAGCACAACCACCCTGTAATGACAATCCAGCATTTTTTGGGGTGGCCAGGCCCAGAGTTCAGTAGTCCTGTGGAGCCATAAGTTGGAAAGAATATTTTACCGTCATTGCCAAATAAGGTAAGCTGGGCCTAGTTTACAAGTATAACACAGAGCACAAACCAAGCACAACCATCTAGCAGGAACATACCAGGTACTTTAATAAAGAATAAACCCACCCAAACGGCTTATCCACATCTCCTGCAGGGCAGGAGATTAACCCTTAGGTTACAACACCTCTGTTCATTCATTGTCCCTTTCTAATCTAAATACAATCTAACAAGCTTTGAAGTTCAAGCTGATCTTCAAATACCCAGGCTTTTGGTCCAAATCTCAAGTTACTTAGTGAAGTGGTTGCTTTTTCACAAACTGCCATTTCCACATCAGTTTCACACAGTGACTGTCTCATGTTTGTGCAGCCCCATGTAATGAGATCCACTCTTTACCATGTGAGGAAAATCCACTGAAAAGCGCAGCTTCTCTTAACAGGATAAATACTAAACCTTGCCAAGTAAGAGCACATCAAAATGAAATATTCACTATGCAAAAACAACACAATAAAATCATCCCATATAAAAGTAACCATATCAACAAGTAACATGAGAATTATGTAATTAGAATCTTGCAGGGGAGAGATACAGGACAGAGAAGGGAACATTCGTCCCCTTTCCCCGGTGTAGCGTGGGGAGGCCCCAATGGGCCTCCTCGGATTTCCACCAGCTATTTAGCTGGCAGTCTGAGGGGGCTGTGTAAACGCCACAACTGCCCTGGAATGGGATGGGGATATGGCGGCCGCCCTCCCTGCCCCCCTGGGGCCAGCTTGGCCGATGGCCCCCCTTCCTCGCAGCCCGGACCGCCCCTGCATCTGCCGGGGGATTTCTTAACTTCTCCTGTGGCAGCAGGGACGATCCGGCGCAGGAGTGAGGGCGGCCCTTACTTGCAAGTCATCGCAAACGTACTTTACGGCACTTGCTCCGCCGCTCTAAAGTTGCGCTGGATTGCGCTATCATTCATTGTCAAACATGCAGAGGCAAGTCAGAAATGTGGTTGAGTGTGTCAGACACGATTCCAAAGCTCTGTCATGTTTTGAGTTTTGCATTTTGGCAGATGTATGAAAATATCTACAGTCTTCAAAACACCTTGATGACAACAAACTCCTATGAAGTGAGGGGATCCATCATTTTGGAATCACTGATACAGCATTAATAGGAAAGCATCCTTCCTTAAAAACTGATGGAGTTATCGTGGCTTGAATTTTAGGATCAACAGCCTATTTCATCATATGCATCAAATATTACATTTATGATGTAAAAAGCATTTGTGTAAACAAGATAGAAATTACACCTATTGTCCCTTGCTTGTGAAAGGTTACACCATTATTCATTCACATTCCATGTCAAGGATACCTAAAATACTGGAAAGGATTTACTTACAGATTATAGTGTGCTCCTAAATTCTACAGTTAAGTAAACATGCCATCTGTGGTTAACCTGAAGGAGTATTTAATTGAATCTATCCCGTTCACAAGTTCCCAGACTCCTTGCTAAAAACCACCACTACAACTGGAATGAAGCCTTGTGATTTCAGCTTTTTGGGTCACCAATACTGGCCAATACCACAGTCATTGGTAGGAATATTGTTTACACTGTGTTTTTTCCTCATCCTATCCACTTTTACATGATTTACAGTACTTGCATGCTGTTCCTCTAGTCTCGTAGAGGGAGAATGAAGTCACCTGTCCCAGGCCACAGAAAACGTCATGGGGACAGAACAGTTTTCTTGTGAGAGTTCTGTGAATGAAGGCCAAATTACAAGTTAAACAGGAGATCTGAGATTGGATCCTCCTGTGCCTTTCTATAAGTAGCCATGGTGTGTGTGTGTGTGTGTGTGTGTGTGTGTGTGTGTGTGTGTGTGTGTGTGTGTGTGAAAGAGAGAGAGAGAGAGAGAGAGAGAGAGAGAGAGAGAGAGATCTCAAATCCCTGATTTGTGTTGTAGTATTTTTTATATTTTCTCTTCCATGGCTAATAATGATTCCAGGAAATTATTTGAATCAGGGGATCAGTGCAGTGAGAAAGGGTTAGCTTCCCCTTTGTCCTGCACCAGAACCCCACTCAAAAGCAGTCCCTCCCTCCAGCCAACATTCTGTGTGAACTGCATACTGTAGAATATATTTCAAAATTCTTGGCATGGGGTTTCTTAGCAGGCAATTTGATGTGGGAAGGGTTTTTGAAGGAAGTATGTTTGAACACCACTGACTTAACATGCTGAAGTTGAGTCAGGAATGCAAATTTGACGAGGGAGCAGGAAAAATGGCTAGGGTGGCTTAAAGTCTACTTGATGGCAACAAGCCTGACAACACTGAAAGCGTACTGATGGTAGTGAAAACACTAGTGTTGTCTATTCTATTGCATAGTGTAGGGTGTCAAACAGAAGGTCATAGGCCAGATGCAGCCCGCGGAAGCTCTTTATCTGGCCCGTGTAATAGTTGGGCTCTCCCAGCATCACCATCAGCTACTGAACTGCGAAGAGACGCATTGGCAAAAGCAGCATTGCTGAAATGGTGGTACTGGGAGAGCCCAATTATCATGCAGGCCACCCTTTCGGCAGTACTGAGGCGTCACTGCTGAAAGGGCGGCCAACGTGATAATTGGACTCTCCCAGCACCACTCTTTCAGCAACACCGCTTCTGTTGAGGTGCTGCGAGGGAGAGACGGAAGGTGAGGAATGGTATGGGAGAAGAGGCAGACCAAGAGCGGAGAGAAAGGGAGAAGCTGCAGATACACTGGGAGAGCTCAATTATCACGTTGGCCGCCCTTTCAGCAGTGCTGCTTCACCCTTTCAGCAGTGCTGCTTTCAGCTGCTGAGACACCTTGGCAAATGTGGCACTGCTAAAAGGGTGGTCTGTGTGATAATTAGGATCTCCCATATCTTGGAAATATGATCAAGATTTGTGTATTTTCTCTTCTGTCATTTGCAGCTGAGTTCCTAAGTGAGAAAAGGTGCTTATTTCTGGTCATCACCTGCTTAATGACATCACTCCCTGCTTAATGACATCACTTCCAGCCCTTAGGCTCCATACCATGAATGCTATTCAGTCCGCTGTATGAAACAAGTTTGACACCCCTGTCCTAGTTCATTGTTTTCTTTTATATACAGTGTTTGAAAAGGTGATGATTGACAGCATCTTTGATGGAGAAATCAGCTACTTCTGGTGTGGAACACAACATTTATTCACAGTACCATAGCATACAAAGTCCACCCCAAATGATAAGCAACACGAAATCTTGGTCATAATGTTTCCATCTCTTTTTCCTTGCTCTTTCTGCTGGACACTTCATAGCATTGCCTGCGGTTGTGATTTTACTGCTCTGTTTTAATTGTTTTCTTCAAAGACATAAAAATCCTCTTAAAAATTCATAAGAGGAAAAAGCCCATAAATCATGAGAGCTTATGCTTACAATGGAAAGTGGAAGCATGAATGTATCAAAGGTCAGCTTGGATGCATGAATGTATCAAGGGTCAAGTGCCAAACAAAAACAAAAAGAATCTAGATTTACCGTATTTTCAGGAAGTTTCAGTAGCCCATAATTTGGGAGATGGTGGCACTGATTAGAACATGTTACTGAGATCTTCAGATTAGGAAGCAGAGTATATACTAACATTCACTCCAGGGCACAGCAGATAGCAGTTTGAAAACAAGATTAACTGAGAGAAGCTCTCTCATTTCCTTAAACCAGATGTGGAGAAGACTGCAAAGTCTTTAGCTTTTGAACACTGGGGGGAGCCATGTTCACCACTGAAACTACTCCAGACTTTTATTCAGTGGCAAAAATCTTGTCACCTTTTGTCAGATATACGGATATGTTAAGGTGGAAGGTAAAAAGGTAAAGGTATCCCCTGACAATTAAGTCCAGTCGTGTCCGACTCTAGGGAGCGGTGCTCATCTCCGTTTCAAAGCCGAAGAGCCAGCGCTGTCCGAAGACGTTTCCATGGCCATGTGGCCGGCATGACTCAACACCGAGGCGCATGGGTTCTGAGTTGTCTGTGACGGATCAAGAGAGAGATCTTGGGGTGCTGGTGGACAGGTCGATGAAAGTGTCGACTCAGTGTGCGGCAGCTGTGAAGAAGGCCAATTCCATGCTCGGGATCATTAAAAAAAGGGATTGAGAATAAAACGGCCAATATCATTATGCCTTTGTACAAATCGATGGTGAGGCCACATCTGGAGTATTGTGTCCAGTTCTGGTCACCACACCTCATAAAGGATATAGTTGAATTGGAAAAGGTGCAGAAAAGAGCGACCAGAATGATTCGTGGGCTGGAGCACCTCCCTTATGAGGAAAGGCTACAGCATCGGGGGCTTTTCAGTCTAGAAAAAAGGCGCCTGAGGGGGGACATGATTGAGACGTATAAAATTATGCACGGAATGGAGAGAGTGGATAGAAGGAAATTCTTCTCCCTCTCATATAACACTAGAACCAGGGGACATGCACTAAAATTGAGTGGAGGGAGAAAATATTTCTTTACCCAGCGTGTAATTCATCTGTGGAACTCCTTGCCACAGGATGTGTTGATGGCACCTGGCCTAGATGCCTTTAAAAGGGGTTTGGACAGATTCATGGAGGAAAAGACCATCACAGGTTACAAGCCATAAGCAACCTCCTGGTTTTAGAAGTGGGTTTTCTCTGTGCCAGGTGCAAGGGAGTGTCAATGGGAAACAGGTTATCTTGTTGTCTTGTGCTCCCTGAGGCATCTGGTGGGGCCACTGTGTGATACAAGAAGCTGGACTAGATGGGCTTTTGGCCTGATCCAGCAGGGCTCTTCTTATGTTCTTATGGAACGCTGTTACCGTCCCGCTGACGCGGTACCTATTAATCTACTTGCAATTTCTTGCTTTCGAACTACTAGGTTGGCAGGAGCCATCGCACGGATTCGAACTGCCGACCTTTCGATCGACAGCTCATGGTTCAGTGGTTTAACCCACTGCGCCACCCGCTGGCTCAAGGTGGAAGGTACACCCCCCCCAAAAGGAACCAAAGAGGCCTAAATCAATAGGAGCTACACAAGCAACTTCTGAAGGTGCCACCTCTTCCAGATGAAGAGGGGAAAGCAATTATTCGAATGCATAAATTTATTTTCAGTAAACGTGCATACAGTTAAAGTTTCCCATTGGCCAGCACAGAGGCTAAGGGGCGGGACAGCCAAGTGGCAAAACCAAAATGACCTGAAAGATTAAAAATATCAAGGCAGAAATGAAAGCAACGTTGTGGTCTACAAGGATGACAAATGAGCTGTGGGGTATGGTTTTCCTTTTATGATTCCTCTTACATGTACCCCAAGAGATATGTTTGCTCCAATGTCATTCAGAGTTAGAGGCCCATGTGGTTCCCCCAACACTGTGTCTAGTACACCTTGCAAGCAATTCCTGGGCCGTGAGGAAGTGTGCCATTTGTGTGATTAATCACAATGGCATCAAGGCACCACATGGGTAGAAGACTTGACATATACTGATCCTGGCATGGGAGCAACCTTGAAGACAGTAGCAACTGGTGCCAATTGGGTTACATGAAACAGGAGTGTTGGGTTTGCAAAGGGGTGGGTGCAGGAGGCTGCGCCAGGCTTCTACATGCAAAACATGTTTTCCACTACCTCCGGCATTGTTTATTCATTACATTTTTATATGGCCCTTCCTCCAAGGAGCTCAGGGTGGTGTACATCATTCCTTCCCTCCTTTAGTCCTCACAGCAACCCAGTGAGGTAGATGAGGCTGCGAGTTAGTGACTGGCCCAAGGTCGCCAAAGAAGATTCATGGCTGAGCGGGGATTTGAACCTGGATCTTCCAGGTCTAAGTCCATCTCCCGGACCACTACACCATCCTGGCTCTCTATTTGAGGGAAGTTTCTATATGATCCTATTTCCCTCCAGGATAAGAAACAGGAACAATACAACACTGGGAGAAAAGTTTGCATCTGTAACAAAGATAGTACTACATTAGTGGAATGTGTTCAGACTTGGCCTGACGCCTACATATGTTGCTATTGCATTGGAAGCAGAGTTGTTAACTTTGCGAGCCAGAATGCGGGACAGAAATAAACAAGGGAGGAGTACTAATCTAGTGGTGGGAATGGTGAACTGCTGGGAGACATTAAAATGCAATCAAGCCCATTTAGACACAGCATACTTCTCCTGTACCTTATTTCCAAACATTTTCCTACCACAAGTAAAGTGACTTTCAGCAAAGCTAATACATTTTACCAGTTCTTTCTTTTTTCACATTTTTAGGTCTTGTTGTGAAGGTCTTGTCCTGTGCTATTTTTTTTTAAAAATTGTGGTAATTTTTCCTGTTGTAAGAAGAGACTGGAAGTAGTTACAGAAGCCAAAGAGTCTGGATCTCTGCCACCAGTTCCAGAAATGCATGACAGAACACCAACAAAATGTTTAACTCATAGACCATAAATATGCCCACTTCTCATTTAGATCCATGCTGAAAAGTCCATTATAACATTTTAAACTAGTCTCTTCTGAGCAGGTATTTAAGAGGCTGCCACCAGATGTCCTGGTCCATTTTCAGCAGAAGTAACCCAAGAAAGCTCACTGTACACTCTCTGGTCGAACTTTCAAGGATGGTCTTCTCTAAAGCACACTGCACTACTCCTGCACTACTGTCAATATTCGTTTCAATATTAAAAGCAAAAATGACCTAATTGTATTTAATCCTGGAACATATGAAGCTGCCATCTACTGAATCAGACCATAGGTCAGCTTAGTTTAGTCTGCTCTGATTGGCAGCAGCTCTCCAGGGGCTTCAGAGAGGGGCCTTTCCCAGGCCTTTCTGGAGATACTGTACCAGGAATCAGGGATGTGGATCAAGTCTCTGACTCCAAGTCTCAAGTCAAGTCCCAAGTCTTTGCCCCCAAGTCCCAAGTCTTTGGTTGTGAGTTGCGATTCCCTATCCATTTAATGGGGAAAACGGGTTTAAACCTGAATAAAATTGGACTTGTCGTAAAAGACTCCAAGTCTCGAGTCAAGTCTTTTGAGTCTCATTAATAGGCAACAAGATCTTTCCTTCACTGATAAAATTTGGTTTCCTGTTTTACACAAGATCCTGCCTGATGGCCCTTTAAGAAGATCGATGCAGAGGTCTGCCCCTTGAGGTCATCTGCGGCCTTTTCTGCAGACGATCTTAGCGTTGCTTGCTCGTTTTCGCTGCAAATTATTTTGAAGCCCTCGCATGCCTGTGCATCCTTTGAACTTCTGTTTTGTTTGTTAGTTTTATAGTATGTGTTTGCCGTATGAATCTGCCTGATGTTTCTTTAAGATCGCTGTAGAGTTCTGCCTAGTGTTTTCCTTTAAAGTTCCGTTCTGTCGGTTGGTTTTCAGTGTCATCCTAACAGCCACGCTGTCACTACCTAGAAAATGTCTTAGGAATAAGACAAAACGTCGATCAAATTTGCCTGTGTGATTACAAGAGATCTGTCCAGGGTTGCTATGTTTACAGCTTTTGGTAACCTGGATTAAATTGTTTTTAATCGCATTTTGGCTTTGGTATATTTTAATTTTTTAACATGGCTCTAATACCGATAAATCCCGTGTTTTCTAAGATCTTTTGAGTCTTTTATACAATCACTGTATAAAATCACAGTCTTTTATACAATCACTGAGTTTGCTCCAATGTTACAGTACTAACTCAAGTTGACATCACTGCCAGGAATTGAACACTGGGCTTTCTACATGCAAAGCAGTTGCTCAACCACTGAGCTAAAGCCCCTTCTCATGAGCACTGACTGATACATGCCTGGGCCCTTCCTGTGCACCATTCTTAAACGGTTCAGGGCAATCTTGGACATCTAGAAACCATAACTTTGAGTGACCCTCTACCCCTTTGTTTTCCAGCTTCAAGTTTGTTATTTTCAGGGGATCTTGCTAAAAAAAACCTACATTCTCGTGACAACAATTACACAAAAACGATACGCTTGAGTAGCCATCAGGTCAGCAACCAAAACAGCAAGCTTTCTGAACAGAAAGCAGTTCTGAAGAAAACCCCATCCTGACCTCATCTCCATTCAGAGAGCCCACATTTTGACGTGGAGGGAGGCATCTGCTGCAAATTTAACATTCAACAGTTGTTCTGGCACAACCGCTGCTTCCAATTTTTTTTTCTTTCCTCCTCAGTGCAAATAAAGTTTTATGGCTACAGGCAGAAAGAATTCCCGCACCATCGCTACCACTATTTGACTTGCAAGCTAAATGAATCCACACAGGCAGAGAGGCACCAAAATGGGGATTATTTTTCCTCCAGCAAAACTCACTTGCTGTATCGAAAGTACGTAAAGCACAGAAAGACAAAGAAAGGAGAGAAAACAGATGTGTTCCTAACCTTCCAAACAGGAAAACTAAGGATGGATGCAGACCATCATTTTTTTTCATTGCATGTTTTAATGTTTTATGATAGCCATGTGGTAGGCTCCACAGGGAACTAGGTCGCATGAAGAGCTTGCACATGCAATTGGCTCAGGCTTTTGGCAGCAAAGTTTCTGAAGCTTGCTGGAAACACTATAGCCTCACAGCTAGTCTCACGTTCAGCCCTTGCACACAGCCTGACACCCTGTGGATCCTACCATGGGGAAGCTGGTCATCCGATTTCACCCAAAAGAGTAGTTCTGCCAGGCACAAATCCATGAGTTGACTGTGCATCAATACATGGGATGTGCACTGAGCTCTGGCACCGACGAGCTGGAGCAAAGAACCTGGGAAATAGCTCTGCATGTTAGAAGCACTATCAGGACTGGGTACCATATTGTTTCTGCTTCCTTGAGCTTCTGGCTTGGTAGCAGTGCAAGGTACTGGAATGCGCTCCTGAAGCAAAGCTCCACAAGGCTCTGCTATGCAAACAGAGCTCCCTCGCAACATGGGTATTCCCCATTCCTTTCAATGTTAGGTTCCATTTTGTTCACTCACGGCACAATCCTATGGAATCCCAGCACTGGCGCTGTGGCCTCAGTGCCGGCACTGGGCATCGCAAACACGCCATAAAACACGTTGTGACGACACAGGAGGAAGCAGCGCTGATGGAAAGGACTGCGCTGTCCTGCCGGCACCGGATCCTGAATCCCTGTACCCGGTGTGCAGGTGAGGCCACTCCAAGTGGTGCAGGGGGCTGGGGGAAGGCGGGGAGGGGCATAAAGGGGTGGAAGTGGGCATATTGTGCCTGGGAGGGGGGGAGGGATCAGTGATGCTGTGGTGTGCCATATACTATACCCCCCCCAGGCCCTTTCTACCGACACATGACTTGTTGGTTCTATGCCAGCTAAAGAGCTGGCAGAGAACCAAGTAGCCCCATTGCAGCTGGGGGTTTATCTGAGGCAAGCAAAAAAATGTCTGCTTACTCTGAGGAGACTTCCAGCTGGCTCCTTCCCCAGATAGGATGCAGCATGGGCTGTGTGGCCCCAGGCCAGGGGGGAATAGGATGGCCCGTGTATGTCTGGCACAGTCCCCAAATGTAAGTGAAGGAAGAAGACTTTGCTTGAAAGCAAGCTCCGCACATGCTTCGGGGCTGCTGAACTGGGACTATGGTCTATCATCCTAGTCTACTTTGCAAGCCTAGACAAGCATGGGTTGGATGCTAATTCTCTGCAGCACAGCGCATTCTTCAGTTGCAAAAGCCTCAGCTCTGAAAGATGTTAGGCCCATTAGACTGACTGAGTAGCGCCTTTGCCTTCTCTTAAGGAAATAGAGAGATGCTTGAGCATGTCAACATTAATCTCCAAACACAATTTTGCTGTCTGAAGATCAATTATGAGTTAAGTTTTCAACACAGAAGAGATACTCATGCAGCTGCTATACTAAACAGAATCACACATGAAAAGCAGAATATGCAGCTCAAGTCCTGGAAAGGTTTGTGTCCCTCTGTTTAGTTGAATTCTGGTGGAAGGGATACATTTTTCCAAAACCTATTGCAATATGGTCACATCAATGGGAAAGAAATGGATGGCAAGTTTACTTTTCAAAAAACACAATATAACTATACAACTGAAATTTTGATTCTATGAACACTTACTTGGGAGTAACCTCATGAAACTTGGTGGAAACACACACACACACACACACACACACACACACACACACACACACACACACACACACACACAAATCAGAAATACAAGAGGCAGAGGCCTAAAAATAGGTTTCTGGAAAAGAAATAGTCCAAAATATTTTTTTTCCAAAGAAACTCTCACTGCATTACCCTCATTAAATTTAAAATTAACTTCTGAATTAATGTTCGCCATCCTGTGTCCATTTATTTCTAGCGTTAAGCTATATAGATATCAGCTGCAATTCTGCACACAGCACAGACTGTTTCCCACAATCTTCAATTACCGTATTGGTCTGAGTATAAGACTCACTTTTTTTCTCCTAATTTAAGTTTTTAAACTAGGGGTGTGTCTTATAATCAGGCTGTTGCAATTTAATGCAAGTGATTTAATTAAAAAATTTTAATAGCACCAAACTTTAAGGGTGCGTCTTATAATCAGGTGCGTCTTATACTCGGGACAATACGGTATATTTAAGCAGCCAGATTATGCACAGGGTTTGCAGCCATTCACAATGCCCAGAATTAATATATATTACAAGATATATATTACAAGAGTGGCGGAGCTCTAAGTCGTCGCAAATGTGACATAAAGCACGTTTGCGACGACTCTGGAGTAAGAGCCGGCAGCGCAGAGGCCGGCAGCCCTTACTCAGCTGCCCTCCAAACCCTGCGGCTGCCGGTGAAGGTAAGTCCTGCACCAGTCGGTGCAGGGACAGGGGGCGGGCTGGGTGGTGAGGGAGGGGGCCATTGGCCGGCCCGGGCTGGGAGGAGGCGGAGATATCGGTGGCACACTCCGCCGATATCCTAGGCCCTTTCCTAACCCGGTTTGGCCTTACACCGCCGCCTCAGATATATGTGAGCTTCAGAGCTGGCATACATCTGAGGAGGCCCATAGGCCCCGGACAGCCCTACACTCAGGGAAGGGGATGAACGTCCCCTTCTGCCGAGTTGTTCCCTTTAGGCTGGCCATGTATAGTTAGGCTTACCATCCGTCCCGGAAAACCCAGGTTCATCCCGGTATCTGGGCTCCGGTCCCAGGTCGGTCCTGGGCTTTCCGGGCCTGGTGAAGCCTCCGCCACCGCTTTAAAAATTTTTTAACTTGCTTTTTTTCCTGTACTGTCCTGCCTCATGTGCTCTCACAAGATTTGGATGCCGCTATCTTGGATCTCACGAGATTTTGCAAGATCCAAGATGGCCAACAGGAAAAAAGGTAAGTTTTAATATTTTTAAAGCGGCTGCGGTGGCGGAGGCTTCAGCGCCGGGGGCAGGAGTCCTGGCCAGCTCAGATGTAGCCAGCCAGTCTCCAGTAGCGGTGGCGGCGGCCGAAGAAAATGACAATGAAAAAAAGACGAAGAAGAAGACATGGCGGCAAAGATGACGAGAATGGCGGCAATGGCGGTAGAATGGCGGCGGCGGGACAGGTAAGTAAAATAATTAATTGATTGATTGAAAATAAATAAATAAATAACATTTAACATGGAAAAAAACATGGAAAAAAACATAACATGGAAAAAAAATTATATCGGAATGACTTATAGATTTATAAAAACAAGGATGAAAGAACATGAAAGATCTCTGAGATTGAATCATCCTGAACAGTCTTCTGTTGTGGAGCATTCGCTGAGCCTAGGACATGCGATCTGTTTTGAAGAAACCCGCTGCCTGCAGAAAGAAGATAACTTTAAAATCTTGCGCCATCTAGAATCTTTAGAAATATGCAAACACCCTATGGACAAACTGATTAATAGGCAACAAGACCTGGTGTTTACTAATCGAATTTGGTGGCCAATAATACGCAAAGATCAAGTAGAAAAAAGCGGCAACGGAGAAAACAGGAAAAAAGCGGCAGTTCCCTTTAACAGCGCATTTGACAGCTAACCCGGTCATGGGGTGAACTCAGGTTATTTCCATTCGCAATCAATAGCGGCTTCCCGCGCTTTCTAGGATTTATACAGGAAAGTGACCAGAGACTCTTTGTAATCATCTGCAATTGTTTAATTGCCCAGAAGAGGTTCCGGGATACGGAACGAAACGTAGGCTACCACGACATTCCTTGGATTTTAATTGTATTTGTCCGTTTGCGGCTGCCAACAGAGGAAACCCGCAAGCGGAACGAAGAAAATTAAATTTTAAGTTTTCTTCAAGACATGGCTTCTAAACCCGTAATTCTGAGACATTGTACATTAATTGCCGGCCATGAAAGCTTCCGCAGTAGAAATAACATTTTGGGCGCCCTTTGAGCGGCAAATGCGCGCTTTTGCTGTTGTTGTTGTTCAGTCGTTAAGTCGTGTCCGACCCTTCGTGATCCCACGAACCATATCCCGCCAGGCCTTCCTGTCCTCCACTATCTTCCTGAGTTCGCTCATTTTCATGTTCGTTGCATCGGTGATGCTGTCTAACCATCTCATCCTTTGCCTTCCCCTTCTCCTTTTGCCTTCAATTTTTCCCAGCATCAGAGTCTTCTCCAGAGAGTCCTCTCTTCGCATTAGGTGGCCAAAATATTTGAGTTTCAGCCTTAGTATCTGTCCTTCCAGGGAACAGTCAGGGTTGATTTCATTTAGGATTGACTGATTTGATCTCCTAGCAGTCCAAGGGACTCTCAGGAGTCTTCTCCAGCACCACAGTTCAAAAGCATCTATTCTTCGGCGCTCAGCCTTCCTTATGGTCCAACTCTCGCAACCATACATTGCTACTGGGAACACCATCTTGATTCCGGCTTGCGATTCATTCAGCCCTGCATTTCTCATAATGTACTCTGCATATAAGTTAAATAGGCAGGGTGACAATATACAGCCTTGACGTACTCCCTTCCCAATTTTGAACCAGTCGGTTGTTCCATGGCCGGTCCGAACTGTTGCTTCTTGACCCGCATGCAGGTTTCTCAGGAGACTGGTAAGGTGGTCTGGTACCCCCATCTCTTTAAGAATTTGCCACAGTTTGTTGTGATCCACACAATCAAAGGCTTTTGCGTAGTCAATGAAGCAGAAGTAGGTGGTTTTTTGAAACTCTCGTGTTTTCTCCATGATCCAGCGCATGTTGGCAATTTGATCTCTAGTTCCTCTGCCTCTTCGAAACCCAGCTTGTACGTCCGGTAGTTCTCGGTCCACGTACTGCTGAAGCCTAGCTTGTAGGATTTTGAGCATAACCTTGCTAGCATGTGAAATGAGTGCAATTGTACAGTAGTTTGAACGCTCTTTGGCACTGCCCTTCTTTGGAATTGGAACGTAAACTGACCTTTTCCAATCCTTTGGCCACTGCTGAGTTTTCCAAATTTGTTGGCATATTGAGTGCAGCCCTTTCACAGCATCATCATTTAGGATTTTAAGTAGCTCAGCTGGGATATTATCATCTCCACTAGCTTTGTTGTTAGTGATGCTACCTAAGGCCCACTTGACTTCACTCTCTAGGATGTCCGGCTCTGGGTCAGTGACCACACCAGCGTGGTCATCAGGAACATTAAGATCTTTCTTGTATAGTTCTTCTGTGTATTCTTGCCATCTCTTCTTAATCTCTTCTGCTTCTGTTAGGTCTCTGCCTTTTTTGTCCTTTATCATGCCCATCTTTGCACAAAACGTTCCCTTGATATCTCCAATTTTCTTGAAGAGATCTCTAGTCCTCCCCATTCTGTTGTTTTCCTCGATTTCCTTGCATTGTTCATTTAAGAAGGCCTTCTTATCTCTCCTTGCTATTCTCTGGAAATCTGCATTCAGTTGTTTATATCTTTCCCTTTCACCCTTGCTTTTCGCATTCCTTCTTTCCACAGCTATTTGTAAAGCCTCATCTGACAGCCACTTTGCTTTCTTGCATTTCTTTTTCTTTGGGATGGATTCCGTTGCTGCCTCCTGTACAATGTTACGAACTTCCGTCCATAGTTCTTCAGGCACTCTGTCTACCAGGTCTAATGCCCTAAATCTATTCTTCACCTCCACTGTATACTCATAAGGGATATGGTTTAGGTCATATCTGACTGGTCTAGTGGTGTTCCCTACATTCTTCAATTTAAGCCTGAATTTTGCAATAAGAAGCTCATGATCTGAGCCACAGTCAGCTACAGGTCTTGTTTTTACTGACTGTATAGAGCTTCTCCATCTTTGGCTGCAAAGCACATAATCTATCTGGTTTCGGTATTGACCATCTGGTGATGTCCATGTGTAGAGTCGCCGCTTGTGTTGTTGGAAAAGAGTGTTTGCTATGACCAGCGTGTTCTCTTGACAGAACTCCGTTAGCCTTTGCCCTGCTTCATTTTGCGCTCCAAGGCCAAACTTGCCTGTTGTTCCGTTTATTTCTTGATTTCCTACTTTAGCATTCCAGTCTCCTATGATGTAAAGGACATCTTTTTTGGGTGCTAGTTCTAGAAGGTGTTGTAGGTCTTCATAGAACCGGTCAACGTCATCTTCTTCGGCATCAGTGGTTGGGGCATACACTTGGATTACTGTAATGTTGAATGGTTTGCCTTGGATTCGAACTGAAATCATTCTGTCGTTTTTGAGGTTGCACCCCAGTACTGCCTTTCCCACTCTTTTATTGACTATGAGGGCTACTCCATTTCTTCTAAAGGATTCATGCCCACAGTAGTAGATATGATGGTCACCTGACTTAAATTCGCCCATGCCCATCCATTTTAGTTCGCTGATTCCCAAGATGTCAATGTTCAATCTTATCATCTCATTTTTGACCACATCCAGCTTGCCTTGATTCATAGACCTCACATTCCATGTTCCTAAGCAGTATTGCTCCTTGCAGCATTGGATTTTCCTTTCAACCTCAGACACATCCACAGCTGAACGTCCTATTGGCTTTGGCCCAGCCGCTTCATCCTTTCTGGGTCTACTTGGAATAGTCCTCCGCTCTTCCTCAGTAGCATATTGGACACCTTCCGACCTGAGGGGCTCATCTTCCGGCGTCATATCTTTTAGCCTTTTGGTACCGTTCATGGGATTTTCTTGGCATGGTTACTGGAGTGGGTTGCTATTTCCTTCTCCAGTGGATCACTTTTAGTCAGAACTCTCTGCTACGACCTGTCCGTCTTGGGTGTCCCTGCATGGCATAGCTCATGGCTTCATTGAGTTACGCAAGCCCCTTCGCCATGACAAGGCAATGATCCATGAAGGAGAATGCACGCTTTACACCCCCAAAAAAATGATTTTAATATTTTTATTTTAATTAATTAATTAATTATTTGGGGGGGGGTCCCAGTTTACAACCGGGGAAATCTGGTAAGCCTATGTTAATAACGCAGCAATCCTATGCACATTTACTTGCGAATGAGTCTCATTCAACTCAGTGGGGCTTACTTCTAAGTAGACATGTATAGGATTAGGCTGAAAGTGAATGGGGGGAAAAGTAGTTTCACATGGCATGAACTCCAGCCGTTGCAACAAAAGAGAGACCTTTACATTTAGAAGCCGTATTATCCTGACCTGTTTCAACTATATAATTTGGGGGCTGTATATTAAGTTAGAGCTTCCATAGACATGAAGCAGCTAAAATTGTGGTTTTGTTACTGCTGTCCATTGTCGTTTGCATCTGGACGGCAGAACTGTGTTGGGGAATACACATCTCTTGAAGCTGTCAAATGATGGTGAGCACTCACCTCATCCTTGAACTATTTTTTTTCTAAATAAAGATGGAAATTGCTTTTTCTTTTTGTTTAAATAAACAGCACACATATTTCCCAAGTGCAATGAGTATGCCTCTGCGCAGGAATTCTAAACCAGTTTTATAGCTCCAAAAACTATCATCATATAAACTTCCCATTTGGCAGGATCATTGCAGAACAGGCCTTCGAATTAAAATGGGCCAACAGAGACACTGGGCGAACAGCACATTCCAAGTCTCTGTGCACGTCAATGGGGCTTATACAGACTATCCTCGGCACGTATCCGCAGAAAATAATGCTGCTTGCTTAAATATTACACTCACCATTGCTAAGGAACACTTAGTAGCAAGTAATGCTTGTGTGGATTGCTTCTGTTCTGAAGAATCCATTACCTCTTCTGTGCCGATTTTTAAAAAAATCCAATACCATTTATTGCTGAACACCACCTGTGTGCTGTCAGTCCAATATTCAGGCCCTCAAAGCTATTTCCTCCTCTGCCCCCACACACTCTATGTTCAGTTTTCAAGAGTTATGACTTTAAAAAAGTTTTTCTGCTCCATTTCAGGTGCTTTGAAAACATTGCCTCCTTTGGATATGAATGCCACAATCAATTACGTGTTCAAAGAACTCTTCAGGAACTTCTTATGAAGTGCACCTTCAAAAGCCAGGTGCAGGGTTCATGTTATATAGGGCCACCATCCCCCAGAACTGCAGGCCGCCCCTTAAGGCTGTAGCAATTTAACATGCGCACGTGCTGCATTTCCTTCCCAAAGGGGTGTGTGCGCTATGAAGCTGGGTTCTGGTCATGTTCTGGGTTCATAACATACTACTGTATGTGATTTAAGGAATGTACGGCTGAAATGTTCACTTTATGAGTTAGCAGGACACCATTATTTATTTGTATGGTAACATTATTATTGAGCTTGGAAGTTGGCAGCAGCCTCAGGACTGTAGGGTCAGAAATGGAGGGTCTTTGAAACGTCTTGTTCTGTCTTGCACTTCGGGCAGCGCAACTTTGCCATGAAATGCACATGCATCACAGAAAGAGGGAAAGAGAGGGAAGATAAAGATGGAGACAGGCAAGGGAGGAAAGTGGTGGGTGGGTGGGAGGAGGATGTATTTCGTATGTGAGTAGAGCTCTGTCGCAGAGCATATGGTTTGCATGCAGAAAGTAGCAGGTTCAGACCTTGGCATCTCCAGGCAGAGTTGGGAAGATCCTTTCTGAAACCCTGGAGAGCCATTGCCAGTTAGTATAGCAGTGAGGTCCGAGGCTGAAGAGGCACAACACCCACAGACACACAGGGAAAGACAGAGTGCAGAGAAACCTACTCTACCTTGCCAAATCTTCACTTATGTGTGCTCTCTGCCTCCCCGCTGCTTTCATGGCTTTCTTATGGACAGAACTAAGGCAGCCAGAGGCGTCTTCAAGGGGGGGGGGGCTGGGGCCCAGGCCCCCAGGGTGCAAGGCGCTGAGGCAGGGGAAGGGGCGCAGGACCCCTTAAGTTTCATTTTTGTTTTAGGCTTTTTATGTTTTTTTCCGGGGGGGTTCCGGCTGCTGCCCCCCGCTGCTTCCCAGCTGCTTTCTGCATCGTTTGCCCCCCCCCCAGGGCTTGTGTGTGCTTTTGAGGTACTTATCTTTTGTCAGAGGAGGGGCACAAGCAGCAAAGGCTCCGGGCGCCGCCATCTTGAATTGACCAACGAGAGGGAGAGATATTCTTTTGTTTTCACTGTTCTGTCCCACTTAGCATTCAGTGCATGAAGGTGAAGGTGATATGGGCCCCCCCAATGTTTGTTTTTCACCCTAAAACCCCCCAGAACCCCCCCCAAACCGCTTTATTAAAACCGAAAACTAATTTTGACAGTTTTATGACCGGGGTTATGACAGTTTTATGGGGGGGAAAGGTCGGGCCCCCGGTCGAAAAATGTCTGGGTCCTTCTCTGGAGGCAGCTCTGCCTGCTGCCTCCCCAGCACTTGTGATGCAGGCACCCTGCCTTTTTTTCATTGGAAGCCAGCTATGATTGCAGCCAACCGACTGAGGCAGCTCTGTTTGGTGCCTCCATGTGTATTATAATGGTTGTGTGTGTGTGTGTGTGCGTGCGTGCGTGCGTGCGTGCGTGCGCTGCTTAACTCACTAACTGCTGGAGTAGAAAGGAGCTGCGTAGAAAGGTAAAGTATTTTTTTAACTTGTTGGGTTAAAATAGGCTTACCATATTTTCCCCCCTCAATCTGGGACACCCCCCACAATTAATTAATGAAGTAATTAATTAACTAAAAAAATTGAAAAATCAATTTAAGTTTAAAAACCGAAGGGGGTGCAAAGCGCCCCCTATTGCCGCACTAAGCGCGCCCGCAAATTTTAATTATTTATTTATTTAATCAACGACCTAAATAAATAAATAATTACAGAAATCAATTTAAGTTTAAAAACCGAAGGGGGCACACAGTGCCCCCTATTGCTGCGCGAAGCGCGTGCGCAAGCTTTATTTATTTATTTATTTATTTATTTATTTATTAAATAATTACTTACATTTACTTACCCCATCGTCGCCATCGTGCTGCTCCGGGGCAGGCTGTCGTTCGCCCATTCTCTCGCTCTCGAGCTCAGAGCGATGAGAGCCGGAGAGCCGGTGAGAGCGGCGGATCGCCCTCGGATCGTCCGCCCTCACCTCTCCGAGAGCGGCGAGAGGCGAGCCGCTGCTTGTCCAGTCGTGTCCGACTCTAGGGTGTGGTGCTCATCCCCATTTCAAAGCCGAAGAGCCAGCGTTGTCCGAAGACGCCTCCGTGGTCATGTGGCCGGCATGACTCCTTGCCGCAGCGCGTAGCTGCAGCTGGAACATGGAGCGCTGTTTACCCTCCCACAAGCGGTACCTATTTATCTACTCGCATTAACATGCTTTGGAACTGCTAGGTTGGCAGGAGCTGGCCAAGCAACGAGAGCTCACCCCGTTGCGGATTCGAACTGCCGACCTTTCGATCGACAACTCATGGTTCAGCAGTTTAACCCACTGCGCCACCCACTGGCAGGCCCAAACTTGAAGACACTTTGCTGAGGACATCTCAAACCTGAAGCCAGCCCCATACCACAAAGCTCTGCCCCCCACCTACAATGGGTTCACCTATGACTCCTGCTGGCAACTCTGCATACAGCACAACGCAATCTAATCAGGAAAAGGGCTGGGGAGGGCAGGTCACACAGAGAGTCAGCTTTCAAGCACGTTTACAACCCCTGAGTTAAACCGATTTGTACTGGGTCACCAGGACAAAAACAAAACAGGAACCCTTAATGAAAAAAGGAAACATGGGGGAGAACTGGTTTGGGTTTGGAATGTTCCAAATGGCAATGCTTGAATCAAACATTATTTTAAACAACAGATACACATGCCTGC
The DNA here is from genome assembly GCA_026170595.1 of Plestiodon gilberti rubricaudatus. Classification (NCBI taxonomy): domain Eukaryota; kingdom Metazoa; phylum Chordata; class Lepidosauria; order Squamata; family Scincidae; genus Plestiodon; species Plestiodon gilberti. Next base: position 77,898,765 of record JANXHW010000002.1, read on the forward strand.
TGTAGTAATTTCCCAAAGCAGTAAACACAACCAATTTTTGTTCACATTCTGTCTGTCAAGTGTTTATCTACTGGTTTGAAAATCAAGAGTTGGAACGGATTTCTATAATCTGTAATAGTGGCAAAATGAAACGAATCATTCTTATCTCCCTCAGTTGCTTCTAGCATAGAGGTGTGTGAGTCTGTGTGTCCATGATGTGTTTATGCATTTCAGTTCTTAGTTCTGAGCTACGTAGCACTAAAAATGACTTCCTCTGTTTAGTCTCCGCTGCCTCAGGTATGGTGCAGACAGCCATAATGTAAGTTTTGTCACTTGGTCTTGTCATTGAGTCTAAGCTGACGGTAGATCATTACCACATGGCCACAGCATTCTCTATGGGAACGAGAGACATTAACTGTCTCAACTGGATTGTGTTATATTAAATATGGCAGTTTTATAAAGTGGGCCACAGCCTACCAGAGGACTCAACTAAAACCAGAAATTCTGTACTAAATTGGCTTTGAACAGTACCTCTCTATAGGGTGAACCTTTTCCCCCATCCCACCCCACACATACACAAGCAAAACAATAAATATAGAAGAACCAAATGCCTCATGAAATGTGTGCCACACTGTGCAGCCACAACCACAATGGTTTTATCACATGGAATCTTATTAGGTTTGAGATGCTGATATGGTATGTTAAGAGGAAAATCATAAATTAGTCACAGAGAAATACCGTATGTCAAAAGCATTAGAATATGCAAGAAAAGAAAATCAGATCTACTAGTAGTTTGGCCTCCTATAGAGTAGGCCACCCACGGTGTTATTAGCGCTGGTGGAACTATAGCAGCTCTGCAGCCATTCAAGTTCTAATTTTAGGTTGCAACTTACACATACAACAAAGTGTATAGCAAGTGCTTGATATTATAGTAGGGTTTATAGTAGGGTGGAGTAATGCAAAACCACACTGCAGTTTGGAATAGGGTAATGCCAAATGCTATCACCAGTGAAACTGAGACATATCAACTCTACAAACATTTATCAGTTAAATGCCCTGGGGTTGTTCCACACTACCTGTTGAATCTGTTGCCTTCGCTGCACTGAATGGCTCCAACGGTGAGGGGGCAGGGCCGCCTCGTACCGGGGAGTAAACGGAGGTTAGCACAGTGCGGAACTTACCATTCTGCCCCACCTCGAGCGACGCCAGTGTGTGTGTGTGTGTGTGTGTGTGTGTGTGTGTGTGTGTGTGTGTGTGTTGTGTAATTTCTGTAATTTACAATGAATGAAATCTATGCTTGGATTATACATTCAATTTATAAATTACTCTTTTCTCTTTCTGTACTGCATTAAAAAAAATCTGATGTTATGTATACCAAAATTCTAGTAAGTTGCTTGCCCCCCCCCCATGATGGTAGGTTTTTTTCAGCATGCCTACTGTTTACAATCCTTACAATACTTGTGCTGATCCCCCTGCTGATCACTGCTCGTGCCTTCCAAGAACTGCAGCTGCCTTCTCCACCTCTTGTACTTTTCCTCGACTTGATATGGCTATTAGGCAAGACAGGCCTGCCCACCATACCGTATGTCAACTGCAGGAGATCTAGAGGGCACATGCCACCTCTTGTACAGCGCATCTCGTTCATTCTTTCGTTGGGTATGTTTGCAAAGCTGTCAATGCTTAACAGCAATATTTATTCATTTAATCTTGTTAAAGCTCTGATTATTTGTTTTAAAAGCGTCTTCTTCCTGACTGTGTAGTAGCAGCCCCAGGCATTTGTACGCAAAACTCTCGCGCTCTATTCTTCGCTCTGACCTGGAGGCAAGTGCAGACAAGGCCATCAGGTTTCCTTTCCGCCTGTTCATCTAAAAGGCCACAATCACCCCCTCATTTACCCTCAAATGCCCTTTCTTCTAGCAGATGGAAAAAGCAGCAAGGAAGCTTTCTCTATTTATTAAGCCATTCTGCAGGAGAGACAATAGGCCACTGTCAAGATGTCAAGAACTGTGACCTTTTGTCACTGCCATGATTCTCAGTTGGTTCATAACATAAGATCATAAGAGAAGAAGTTCAAAGCAAGGGAAGAAGAGTTGCATAAGCAACAGACAGTCTCTGTTAAAAATAACTTGAAATTGAGCCCCCTTCCATGTTCCATCCCTCCTTAGGCTACTGAGAGCAGTCAGTCAGCTCAAACAAGGGCGGGATGAATGGGAGTGACAAGTATGGATACATAAGCCTGCAAATCTGAGATGCGGAAAACCACTGCCATAAAAAACTGCATCTGGCAAACACACAGCTACTTGGCATAGCCTTGAGGAATAAGGCTTTTAGTAGTTAGGGTTGCTAGACCAGTTGGCTGGATTTTGCCCAGATTCGAGCCACGCAACTACCCTTCCATTTGGACCACTAGCTAACCCAGAGGTTCCCAGTAGTCTATTTTTTATTATTTCTTAAGAAAGTCTGTAGTCCTTGTGGTAATAGGCCAGGGCTCTTGTTTCAAATGTGGAAGAGGCTTCTTCCACATTATTTTCAGTGCAAGAGTCTGGCTCAGTTGGGAAAGCTGCTGTCTTGTAAGCCCGAAGACCGGTGAACTTGATAAGTTTGAGACACGCCGCAGACAAAAAGCTGTGAAAGCCTCCAGGAGGAGAGATAAGAGCTCCCAACTGCATCGGTTGAGTGTGGGAGGTGCTAGCCAGCAGAATTGTCAGACTGTAAAAAGGATACCACCTGGAAAGTAGCCGTTCATGAAAGATTGGACATTTATATATTGTAAAAAACCCCAAGGGGGTTAGGACAGCCTGCCCATGTACACCGCCTTGGATTAAAGTTGGAGGAGAAATCCAATGACCAAGGGGCAGGATGGTGTAGTAGTTTGGGAGTCGGACTTAGACCTGGAAGATCCAGGTTCAAATCCCCGCTCAGCCACGAAGCTTCCTGGGTGACCTTGGGCCAGTCACTATCTCTCAGCCCCACCTACCTCACAGGGTTGTTGTGAGGACAAAAAGGAGGGGAGGAAATATGTACACCACTCTGAGCTCCTTGGAGGAAGGGTGGTATAAAAATGTGATAAATAAATAATAAATAAGAAAGGCGGTATATAAATACTGTATATATATTATTATCCTAACCAACTTTCCAGTGTTGGTATAGCCATGCCAACAGGGCGCACGCTGCATTTTGCAGTATGGGGGCAGTCATAGAGGCCTCTTCAAAATGAGAGAACATTTGTTCCCTTACCTCGGGGCTGCATTGCGGCTGCACTGGCACTAGAAAGTTGGATAGGATTGCGCTGATTTAAAAGCTACATCTGAAGCAAGCCTAAACCTTGAAGAAAAGGATCCCGGAATAATTTATGTAATGGACCTTGGTAAGTACGAGGTACAGTTTTACAGGTAAAGTAATATTCTTCTTAATTGTATGGATATGATGACCTAAAGATTCATAGGAGATTAGGTGCAGCATGTAGTTTGGAAACAAACAGTGCACTGAGGCAACATAAAGGACATGCTGTAGGAGGAGAACAATGCAGAAGGATGAGACAGAAGAACTGAAAATGCAAACAGATGAAATAGGAACAAATGAAAATATGCAATTTTTGTGTCAACTCACCAAACCAAATTGTATTACAGTAACACCTCCTATAACACTACTTCCTATAACACTCCATTATAGTACTGCTTCATTATAGTATTCTTTGTCCTGAGTCTAATTTATACAGTATTATAAAAAAGAAAAAGGTTAAAATCCATAAAATCATTCAAAGTTTGGTGCAGAAAAGTATAGCTGTTTGTGCTGTGCTTTCAGCCAACAGAAGCTGAATATTTAGGCTAGCGCTGTGACAATGAGAGCAATGCATTCTGTCTAGCACAGGGCCAATTGCTTGCTATCGGGAAATGCTTCAGGAGAGGAAACAGTGGGCAAGGCATTTTACCCTAAATCAGGGGTTCTCAACTTTGGCCGACTGCTGGTGGTACTCAGACCACTGGACCACCAGAACCCTGCTCCGACGCGGTGCTTTTGGTGGTGTGTTTTTGCTCCCAAGAGACCCCTGCTTTGGCCGAGCCTCATAGGAATGCTAAGAAGGACCCTCCCACCTGCCCAGAGCCTCCTACCTGTGTTTTCTGGCCTCTGAAAACCCAGAAGTAACTAACTTCTGGTGGTACACAGCAGGAGAGTGGTGCTGGAGGTGGTACTTGGCCGGGAAGGGGTTGAAAACCCCTTCCCTAGATGCCTTCTTCAACAAGAAGCCTGTATTTCCCAGGGATGAGACACAACCTGGTTCATTCTCCTGGAGTAGCTCCTCCCATCAGTGGCGTCACTAGGGCGCGTGCGGCCCCAAGGTGGGGGCACGCGCGTCACCCTAATGACCCAAACACACCCAGCCCCTAAGTGTAAATTTGGCATGTCCACCAGGCTGCGTTGCGATTTTTTGAGGGGGTGACCCGACGGGACGCTGCCCTGGGTGCCCCCCGACTCTGCCCCCCGGTTGCTGCCGGCTCCGCTCCAAGGCCTTCTCCCGGCCTCAGAGGTTCCGAGGCCGGGAGAAGGCCTTGGAGCGACCTCCCGGCCGCCGCGCCAGGGGCCTTCAGAAGGCCCACTGCATCACAACGTTATTTATAATGTTTTTCGTGCATGCGCAGACCGTTCCTGAGGGAAAAGGGCAGCCCTTTTTCCTCAGAAATGGTCTGCGCATGCGTGAAAAACGTTATTAATAACGTTGTGACGCAGTGGGTCTTCGTCAGAAGGCCCTGGCGCGGCGGCCGGGGAAGACGTCCCCGGAGCCGGCTCCTGGCCTCAGAGGCGACGAGAGCGGGGAGGCGACGTGCGCAGGGGAGGTGACGCGCATGGGTACGTGCGTCACCTTTCTGCGCGCGTCACCTAGGGGCGACCCGCTCGCCTCGCCTCGCAACAGCGACGCCTCTGCCTCCCATCATCTTCCACTGCTGCCATGTGGGAGGAGTGATAATAGTGGCGGTCAATTATGCAGCAGGTTCCAACTTAATGCACTGGTGAGTACAATACTAGGCCAAAAAAAGAATGCATGGTAGTCAAACACAAACACATTAAAATATTAGGAACATTATCATGATTTGTTGTTATAATAATACTGTACTGTATGTACTTTAATATGTACTGTAGACACTGTACAGAATTTTTTTAAAAAATACAAGTCCCTGCTTGTAGGCTTGCAATCTAAACACACACACCAATGACACAAAAGTAGAGGGGAGTTGGAGTGAAAGGGGAAACTTTGCACAAGTTGGGACAGAATGAAAGAAAGAAAAACAGAAATAGTAATGAAGAAGCTGAGAATACAGAGAAACAGAAATCAGATAGTACCTAAAGAAAAAAAAGCAATAGAGAAACAATGAGTGTTTAATAATTGTTTTAAATAAACTTCTTTGATGAGGCAAAGAGTAGGCCAGTCAAACTTTTAAAGAGAGGAAGTACCACAGATAAAGGGCCACGAAGAGAAATCACAGAGGCAAGAAACAGTGCAAGAGAGTGGAGATTTACTAGGAAGATTGTTTTTTGTTTCTGGACTGCACCACTTTTGACAGCAGGTGAGGGATTCATGATTGCAAAATTCCTCCAACTTTATTTTTTAAAGCTCTGTCTGTATGTAGAAAAAAATGTAAGAAGAGCAGTTCTGATCTACTTCTCCCTCATAGACTATTTTTGTATTTGGAGGAGATTGTTGACATAGGGAAGCATGAAAAACCTCCTGCCCCTGCCCAGCACTCTGAAATGATACAGTCCAGAAACAGTTTTTCCACCTGTTCTAGTGAACTAGGCCAGACCTACAAGAATTATATTTTTAATGTTGAAAAAAATTGCTGGTGTCTACAGTCTTCAACATATTTATACAGAAATCAGTGAAAAGAAACTGGCCCAATAAAACAGTACTATCAGGGCAGGTCCAAGGCACCCCAACGCCTGAGGCTGTCCCCTCCTTAACCGATGATGAGCCAACCTCTGCTCCTTCCACTCTCCAATGTTCTTGCTCAGCACTGTCCTCCCCTCCGCATTTCCTCTTCCTCTCTGACCCCTCTTCCTTTTCTAATCCAGAGTGTGGAAGGAGAAGGAGGAACAGTGGGGACAAGTAGGTAGAGACAGACATGGGTGTCTCCACCAATCTGCTGCCTGAGGTGACCACTTCACCTGGCCTCATGGATGGGCCAACCCTAGTAACATTGTTATCTACTTACAATAGAAAAAGAAAACTGAACAGCTGTTTGACACTGACCCATGCAACAAATTGGTTAGGTTAAAGGCATTGCAATCCCATAGAAAGCATGCATAATAATCAAGGAATATCAATACTGAATTTAACAAGTGTCACCACTGGCAGACATAATACTGATCTTGAGTAATATAGGTCATATTTTTACAAGAATGTGCGCCTGAAAATGCAAAACTTCAGGGGAAACTCCATTACACTGAAAAACGTGACAGAACAAGAAGAGAGAAGAATGTATGCATTTGTATGCTGAGTAAACAAATATTTTAAAGATAGATTACTCCATTTCTAAATATAGGCCTTTAAGAGTCTCCATAAAACAGTGGGAGAACAGAAGGCTAAAAGTATAATGTGAGTAAAAAAAAATGTGTGCAGTATTTTATGTCATTTTTGCTGGAAAATTTTTTTATTTATTATTTATTTTTATTTAAAAAATTTATATCCCGCCTTATCCCATGCCGAGGCAAATGCCCAAGGCGGCTCAAAAAATGAGTGCTATGCGGGGTTTTTGTTTGTTTTACTAAAGAGAACTTTGCTTGCAATGTCTACTCAGGTGTAAACCTCACTGAGTTAAATGGGACTTAGAGCGCAATCCAGTGGAACGACCGGGCGGGGTATAAAGCACGTTCGCGATGACTCGGCGGATCATCTCTGTGGCCACCGAAGGAGGTACGTCCAGCTCCCGAGCAGGCCGGGGGGGGGGCAGGGATGGTGGTCGCCATATCCTCGTCTCCCTTCCAGCTGGCGCGGCCTTTACACAGCCTCCTCTTACTTCCTCCAGCTAAATAGGTGGTGGAAATCTGAGGAGCAGGGGTAACTAGCCGAAATGGCGCCTGGCTCCAACATTTCATAAAATTTAAAATTGGCGCGGCCGTGAGGTCGTGCGTGCGGTTTTGGGGAGGGCGACCTGGTGGGGCTCTGCACCAGGCACCCCGACCCTGCCCCCCCAACTGTCGCCGAGAACGGGCTTACCCGTGTGTTGCAGCTCCGTTCGCGCCATGCAGGAGAACTCGCCATGCAGGAAGCTCCATTCTCGCCATGCAGGAAGTCAAACATGCAGGCAGTCGCCATGCAGGAAGCCGGTGGCGCGGCGTGCGGGGCTGGTGGCACGGCGCGCACGGCGAACCGCGCGCGCTCGTCTCTGTGCGCGGCCAGTGGCGCATGCGCCCCCCGCGCGCGTGCCACCGTCGTTACACCTCTGCCGAGGAGGCCCATTGGGCCTTCCCTGTTCGACACACTCCCTTTCCCCGAATAGACTTTTGGGCCGCTCCAGAGCGGCCATGAACGGGAATAGGATCTGACGGGCGGCCCTGGGCCACCCGCCGTATAGTTAGTTAGGATTGGACTACCCCTTCCATTTAAGTGTGTATAGGATTGTGGTCTTATTCCAGCATACATTTATAAAACAGATACATACCCCCATCCAAAGGATTTAGTTATAAAGAGTTTTCAAATACCTTTTGGGCACAATAAGTGTACAAGAAAAAAAAGTTCTGAAGAGGTTCTCTATACTTAGGTGGTCTTAGAAAATGGACAACTGCTTCCAGACTAAAACATCTGTTAGAGCTAGAAGATGAAAACTCAAAATCTAGTATGGATTAAGTATAGTCATTTCCCACATTTGAATTAAGAGAGTCAACCAAAGAGATTAGTCCTTTCTTTGTGACATGTCATGCTTGACATCCGTTTTCCGCAGCCTGGCAATTCACCTATGCAAGACTTTTGAGGCCCTGATGTGGGAATCACTGGATAAGGCCTGTATACAAAAATAAAACTGCACCCAAACCATGGGGGTCTCATGTACAGCCTGCCTTGTTAGAGACCACAAACATAGCTCTGAACATTGGCACTTTACACACTGAGAGTGCTGATCACTTCTGGGCCAGGAGACTGACTCAAAGCTCTTAGTTCTGACCATCTAGGCAGGAGCATGCGTGTCGCCTGCTCTTGTGCAAGGATCTTTGGATCGGTACTATGGTTATTTGGAGGTAGTAAGGGGAATCTCTTTAAACTGTGCATGCACTTTCACCTGTGTTGGACTTCTCATGGTGCAGCAAAACACAGAACAACATGGTACAGGTGAAGCCAGAGCAGACCCTGACTTGGGGCTCTGCAGTATTGCACAAGCTTTGCAGGCAGATGATGCTGGTTTGATTCCTGGCATCTCCAGTTCCAAAGGATCAGGGAGCAGATGATGAGAAAGACTTTGAACCTGAGATCTTGGGGAGCTACTGTCAATAAGAGTAAACAATGTTGAGCTAGACAAACAGTGGTCCGACTCAAAAGAGGGTAACTGATGATAATTCTTCTGTTGCTTGCAGCAATAAATACACAAATGCTGCATAGCCTATGCCAGCTCCTTTCTGCAACATGAATGATAGAGGACAGTTGTGCATCTGGCATTGAGGATCAGGAGTCTAATATAGATGCACATTTTTTTTCCTCCCTTAGAACACACTTATACCCTCTTATGGTAAGTTTACACTTGTTTGTTTATTTTTTAAGGCTCTTTCCTGTAAGGGTTATTGGTCCATGGTCAATACCCTTATAAAGTTGTCTTTGCATGGGAGGCTTCCCCCCCCCCAAAAAAAAATCCTGTTAAACTAGTCCCAGACTGAACATTAATCTTTGTCTTGCTACTCCTGGTCCACAGAAACTCCTTTTTTTTTCTTTGCTAAAGACACCTTATCAAAACATTGACTGTGGAAGAGAAAAGGCCCCCAATCCACCTGGACCATGCAGAGGTGAAACGGAAGTTTCCAACCTTTTCTTAAACATGAAATTTCTTCTCCCACCTTTTTGATCCATCTGCAAACACTGTTAAGGCCAGATTTTCTCAGACTTCCCAGTCCTCCCAGAGCAGTGAACTGTGGCAAAGGAAAATGAAGGTGTTGTTGGTATTATTTTCTTTTGACTTTTGGCAGTATTTCAAGTCATGTCACTTCAGAAGGAGTCCCTGAAACTCTTCTTTCTGCATTTTCAAATGTTTCACCTTTCCTTTGAAAAAGGAAAACAATGAACCTCCCATAGGTCCTAAAAAGTCCCAGCTTCAGAGAGCGAAATAAAGATTTTCATGCCTTCTAACTATGTCAGCGCAAAAATATATCTTTTCTGAAATGCTCATAAAATGCATTTGTAGAACCTCATAAATCTCTTTCATTTTAAATCTTGCTCCTTACACTCATGAAAGGCAAATTTTGTCCCCTACTTAATCCATATTTACCTTTGCAAAAGTGGTATTTACATTCTCTGTACTTTTCCACAGAATGTGCTTTATCGCTTTGATGTGTGACTACATTGGCTTGGCACCTGGGAGTGGAAGGAGCTTGTAAAAGAAAAATTGCGATTGAGCTGTAAAAATTGTTAAAAGACGAACTGCATGAGTTGAAAGCAAAAGGACACAGAATATTTACAACTATTACGTATAGCTTCATCACTTTACATATGCTGCCCCAAAGCCGGACCCAGACCTGTGCATTCACATATTGGTGAAAAGCCAGTTCTAATGTCACCAGATATCGCTTTATATCTGTATAGAGCTATGATCTGGAGAGGGCTAACTACATGTTACATGCTGCAGGACATATTAAAGAAAACATATGAACAGAAGAGAGCCAAGATCAGGGGAGCTCATACCATCAGCCCCTCTAGTTGAGACCAGACGTGTCCGACTCTAGGGTGTGGTGCTCATCTCCATTTCAAAGCCGAAGAGCCAGCGTTGTCTGAAGACGCCTCCGTGGTCATGTGGCCGGCATGACTCTCCTTGCCGCAGCGCGTAGCATGCGGCTGGAACACGGAGCGCTGTTTACCTTCCCGCAAGCGGTACCTATTTATCTACTCGCATTGACATGCTTTGGAACTGCTAGGGTGGCAGGAGCTGGCCAAGCAACGAGAGCTCACCCCATCGCGGATTCGAACTGCCGACCTTTCGATCGACAGCTCATGGTTCAGCGGTTTAAAGGGGCAACCCCTGCCCCACTTTCCCAGGGGCTATTTCAGATCCCTGTTTCCTGACAGGAAGGGAGGGGGAGGAGGAGGAGGAGAGGAAGATGATGGTGGTGGTGATACACCAGGCAAGGAGAGCTCATTCCTTCAGCTGAGACCAGAACTGCCCTGAGACAACTCTGTTTGCTCACATGTAATTTTTGTGGTTGATAAAATATTCAAAAATTGTAACCGTCGTCCATGCCTAGGCTGGAAGGCAATGTACATATATGTAGTAAAGACATCAATAAGCAAAACAAATCTATGAAGCAGCTTCATCCTGAGTCAGGTGGTTGGCTGGTCTATTTATTTATTTATTTTAAAAATGTATACCCCCTCTTATCCCATGCCAAAGCAAATGCCCAAGGCGGCTTACAACATCAAGATAAAAATATTTTCGGCCCTCGCTGAAAAGCCATGATGCTTAGTAACTGGCATCAGCTCCCCAGAATTTCAGGCAGAGCTCTTTTCCAGCCCTTCCTGAAAATACCAGGATTGAACCAGAACATGTGTGTTCTAGGAACCTTTGACTTTTGGCTCATGACACACCCCAAAGGAAGGTGGAACTCAAGAGACACAGGAAGAGTCAGGGGTAACAAAAAAGTACAGTTCACTGAAGAATCATTACAATAATTTGTTGTTGTTCAGTCGTTAAGTCATGTCAGACCCTTCGTGATCCCATGAACCATATCCCGCCAGGCCTTCCTGTCCTCCACTATCTTCCTGAGTTCGCTCATTTTCATGTTTGTTGCATCGGTGATGCTGTCTAACCATCTCATCCTTGGCCTTCCCCTTCTCCTTTTGCCTTCAATCTTTCCCACCATCAGAGTCTTCTCCAGAGAGTCCTCTCTTCGCATTAGGTGGCCAAAATATTTGAGTTTCAGCCTTAGTACCTGTCCTTCCAGGGAACAGTCAGGCTTGATTTCATTTAGAATTGACTGATTTGCTCTCCTAGCAGTCCAAGGGACTCTCAGGAGTCTTCTCCAGCACCACAGTTCAAAAGCATCTATTCTTCGGCGCTCAGCCTTCCTTATGGTCCAACTCTCGCAACCATACATTGCTACTGGGAACACCATGGCCCTGACTATACGAACTTTTGTTGGCATGGTGATATCTCTGCTTTTTATTATGCTGTTTAAGTTTGCCATAGCTTTCCTTCCAAGGAGTAAGCGTCTTTTAATTTCATGGCTGCTGTCTCCATCTGCAGTGATCTTGGAACCCAGAAAAGTAAAATCTGTTACTGCTTCCATTTCTGCCCCTTCTATTTGCCAGGAATTGATGGGACCCGATGCCATGATCTTAGTTTTATTAATGTTGAGTTTCAAGCCAACTTTTGTACTCTCCTCTTTCACCCTCATCAAGAGGCTCTTTAGTTCTTCTTCGCTTTCTGCCATTAGGGTGGTATCGTCTGCATATCTGAGGTTGTTGATGTTTCTCCCGGCAATCTTGATTCCGGCTTGCGATTCATTCAGCCCTGCATTTCTCATAATGTACTCTGCATATAAGTTAAATAAGCAGGGTGACAATATACAGCCTTGCCGTACTCCCTTCCCAATTTTGAACCAATCAGTTGTTCCATGGCCGGTTCGAACTGTTGCTTCTTGACCCGCATACAGGTTTCTCAGGAGACTGGTAAGGTGGTCTGGTACCCCCATCTCTTTAAGAATTTGCCACAGTTTGTTGTGATCCACACAAGCAAAGGCTTTTGCGTAGTCAATGAAGCAGAAGTAGGTGGTTTTTTGGAACTATCGGGCTTTCTCCATGATCCAGCGCATGTTGGCAATTTGATCTCTAGTTCCTCTGCCTCTTCGAAACCCAGCTTATACTTCCGGTAGTTCTCGGTCCACATACTGCTGAAGCCTAGCTTGTAGAATTTTGAGCATAACCTTGCTAGCATGTGAAGTGAGTGTAATTGTGCGATAGTTTGAACACTCTTTGGCACTGCCCTTCTTTGGAATTGGAACGTAAACTGACCTTTTCCAATCCTTTGGCCACTGCTGAGTTTTCCAAATTTGTTGGCATATTGAGTGAAGCACTTTCACAGCATCATCATTTAGGATTTTAAGTAGCTCAGCTGGGATATTATCATCTCCACTAGCTTTGTTGTTAGTAATGCTACCTAAGGCCCACTTGACTTCACTCTCTAGGATGTCTGGCTCTGGGTCAGTGACCACACCAGTGTGGTCATCAGGAACATTAAGATCTTTCTTGTATAGTTCTTCTGTGTATTCTTGCCATCTCTTCTTAATCTCTTCTGCTTCTGTTAGGTCTTTGCCTTTTTTGTCCTTTATCATGCCCATCTTTGCACAAAACGTTCCCTTGATATCTCCAATATTCTTGAAGAGATCTCTAGTCCTCCCCATTCTGTTGTTTTCCTTGATTTCCTTGCATTGTAAGAAGGCCATTGATAAGAAGGCCTTCTTATCTCTCCTTGCTATTCTCTGGAAATCTGCATTCAGTTGTTTATATCTTTCCCTTTCACCCTTGCTTTTCGCATTCCTTCTTTCCACAGCTATTTGTAAAGCCTCATCTGACAGCCACTTTGCCTTCTTGCATTTCTTTTTCTTTGGGATGGTTTTAGTTGCTGCCTCCTGTACAATGTTACGAACTTCCGTCCATAGTTCTTCAGGCACTCTGTCTACCAGGTCTAATGCCCTAAATCTATTCTTCACCTCCACTGTATACTCATAAGGGATATGGTTTAGGTCATATCTGACTGGTCTAGTGGTGTTCCCTACATTCTTCAGTTTAAGTCTGAATTTTGCAATAAGAAGCTCATGATCTGAGCCACAGTCAGCTACAGGTCTTGTTTTTACTGACTGTATAGAGCTTCTCCATCTTTGGCTGCAAAGCACATAATCTATCTGGTTTCGGTATTGACCATCTGGTGATGTCCATGTGTAGAGTCGCCGCTTGTGTTGTTGGAAAAGAGTGTTTGCTATGACCAGCGTGTTCCCTTGACAGAACTCCGTTAGCCTTTGCCCTGCTTCATTTTGCGCTCCAAGGCCAAACTTGCCTGTTGTTCCGTTTATTTCTTGATTTCCTACTTTAGCATTCCAGTCTCCTATGATGTAAAGGACATCTTTTTTGGGTGCTAGTTCTAGAAGGTGTTGTAGGTCTTCATAGAACCGGTCAACGTCATCTTCTTCGGCATCAGTGGTTGGGGCATACACTTGGATTACTGTAATGTTGAATGGTTTGCCTTGGATTCGAACTGAAATCATTCTGTCGTTTTTGAGGTTGCACCCCAGTACTGCCTTTCCCACTCTTTTATTGACTATGAGGGCTACTCCATTTCTGTCCTACGACCTGTCCATCTTGGGTGTCCCTGCACGGCATAGCTCATGGCTTCATTGAGTTACGCAAGCCCCTTCGCCACGACAAGGCAATGATCCATGAAGGAGTTACAATAATAGGAGTGGAAAATGAAAAATACAGGAATGCCATAATAATCTTGGTACAGGAGGAAACTGGTTGTAATCAGCGGAAGAGTTATCTTACATGAGAGCACTATTTGTCTGACAAGCAAACATTTGTTTTTAGAGGAAGGGGAGAAAGTCCTTGAGTTTAACAGAAGGAAAGAGACTAACAGCGCAATCCTATCCAACTTACACCACCGGTGTGACCAGTGGTGCAGCAAGAACGGGAAGCCCCAGAACAGCAAGGGGATTCAAATCCCCTCCAAAGGGGGATTCAAAGAGGATTTAAATCTCCCCTCCCCTCCAAAGCCTCCTGCCCTGCACTCCCCCGCTGGTTACACCGGTGGTGTAAGTTGGATAGGATTGCGCTGTAATACAGAGTAACTAAGCCGAAAATTTGAGGATTGTTTTTCTTACAGAGGGAGGAGGAGGGTCATCATGGGGCAGGAAGGGGCAGAGGGATCCTTCAGCTAGTAGTAGAGGAGCCAAAAGGGTTTTAACCTAGATGTGACTGCAGCTGGGTTCGTAATTAATAAAAAGAAGATAGGCAACTAGGAGAGCACCAAGAAACAGTGGCGTTGCTCCAGGTGGGGCGGAAAGCTAAGTTCAGCAGTGTTCCGCCCCACCATTACTCTCCGGTACGAGGTGCCCCGCCCCCTCATCATAGGAGCCCGTCAGTGGATGTTAGGCACACACACACACAATAATTCAAATAGAACCAAATTGGGGAAATTATCAATACTTCTAGAGCGAGGGGTCAGATTCAGCAGTGTCTGCCAGTTTGGGATCGTTGACATGGGTGAGCGATGCAAACCACCTCAAAGTGCCTCAAAATTAGGATACCAGTAACCACAAGACTGAGCTTTTTAAAATATGATTGAGTTTATTAAAAAAAGATAACAAGGGAAGAAGGCACATTTTCTTTCAGTTAAGTTGCTTAGGAGATCAGTTGCAGAGCTTTAAAATGATTGCAAGTGAAAGAAATACTTGGGAATTATCTGGAAAAAGATAGGGAAAAGTGACTGAATGAATCTGTGCTGAACTGGGTTTCCTCCCCAATTGGCCAGTGGAAGAAGGCAATTTAGCAGGAAGCTTTGAGAGAGAACTGTTATGAGGAACAAAGAAGTGGGGAGAGATTACCAATCCTCTTCTGCTGGGCAGGTTTTGAGTACAAAGTCTGTCTAAGCAGAAGCTGGGCTCTGCATTATTCCAGGGGAGAAAAATATAGCAAAAGGTGCTCCTTGAGCCAAAAAGGTAGCTCCTCCAAGGGTGAGGACAGTTACTGGAGCAAGAGGACTCAGCAAGAGGCTTCATGACCACACAACAGCATTACCAAGAAAAAATGTAGAAACTTTCAGCAGGAAAGAAAGTGCCACCAAACTGGAGGGAGTATCTACAGGAAGAGACCTTCAAAACTCACAGTAGCATGGACACTTCCACAAGTGACCTAAAATGGAGGATGTTTCCACCATGAAGGAAACGTCAAAGCGCAGCATGGGCATCTCTACTGGATAAAGAGATGACAAAGTTCTGCTTCCAGAGCAAGAATATTTATAGGACTTTGCACAAAGGAAACAAAAGCATTTCTGGGTGGACAAAGGAGGTTTGGACCTTTCTTTGGGTATAAACAAAGGTTTCCTGGACTTGGTTGAGTTTGAGTGTATCCTTCTAGGAGCACACAAGGCTTGATTGCACCCTAGTCGGAGACGTTCCTGATGGGCAAAAGGCATGGCAGGGTGTGTGCTGCACCCAGGCTCAGGTCATTGGTGGGAGAGGCTTTTTGGCATAGGCCTGGCCACTGGGAAAGTTTAGACTCTGACCGGCAAAGTGGTTGCTCCGCCGGGCTAGGGTATCGCAAATGTGCCATACATCACCCGAAGAGTAAGTGGCACTGGCGGAGAGGCTTGCACCGCTCCTCTGGCACCGCGGGATGGATCGCTGCTGCAGCGAAGAGGTCCTGCCGGGTGGTGGATGGGAGGGGGAGGGCTTAATGAGACATTTCAGGAGGTGGGATTAGTCAGCCAGGTCCAGGAAGGGGGAGGGATCAGCGGTTGGGACGGGCAGCAGGGACGGGCAGTTGGGAGGGGAGGGGGAGGGCAGGGAGCAGGGTGGATCCCATCCCCCATTTTCCAACCGGTCTGCCCCCTTCCTCTCCTCAGACTTGCACCACCTACATAGCTGGCATGGGTCAGAAGAAACCCATAGGCAGCCAAAAGGCCTGCCGAGAAGTAAGTAAAAAAGTTTTTTTTACTTTTTAAAAGTAAAACAAACGTTTTTGTTTTTGCTTACCTCTCATTGACCTTCTGCTCGCTCTCTCTCTCTCTCTCTCTCTCTCTCTCTCACACACACACACACACACACACACACACACACACACACACACACACACACACACACACACACACCATAGCATCCAACATGTGCTCCATTGGTGTGACTGCATGCTATGACGTGAATTGGACTGTAAGTTTTATAAAAGCAGAGCTTTTAAAAAGCCCTGATAGCTCTTTGCCTCCAGCAGTAATCACTAAGGACAAATTCACATATGTATGTTAATTACTCAATGACTCATCACGTGTCAGTGAATATGAACACTCCGTTTGTAGTGTTTGATCTAAGGCGGCTATTTCATGGATCTCCGTCGTCACTTGACCTTGCAATCATTGACTGATGAACATGGATGAGTGAACTCGCTCCAAGACTAGCGTTTATATCACACAACACTTCCACCAGACAAAATGAATTAGCATCACAGAGAGGTATGATAAAACCGACAAAGTCCGTCAGAAATTAATGGTATGCCTACATGATTTAATTATCCTATAAAACAAGCAGTAGCATTTAACCTACTCTTTGTATCTCTTGTTAATAAGTTTGTTGGTATAGCAACTTTAATCAATCTTTTTCCATCTTTATTTATCCTCACAATAACCCCATGAAGAAAGGTCACTACAATCCCTGGTGCTATTTGACATATGGAGAGCTGAGGCTAAGGGATAATGACTTGCCATCCAACCAGTCCACTGGAGAGCAAGGGTTTCCACATCTGCAGCTTCCCAAATCCCAAACCAGCATTTATCACTGATGTGGTAAGCCACTCTATGGTGCTCAAATTGGGGCAGGAGGTCGGGGTTTATTGAAATCTATAAAGCCCTGATCATGCCCACCCCAATTCTAGCCAAATCATGCTCCTCCTAACCTTCTAAAACTGGTAGCTAAGGGAACTGTCACAAAAGGTCCAGGCCCTCCCTTGCTCCTATGCAATTTGAGAGTGCTGGATGCATGCCTTGATTAGATCCTGACTGAGAGCCCAATCCTGTCATCAGGCCGCAATGCCAGAACTTGCGATCCAGCAGCGCAGGCTGCCTTACAGCATCCCAAAAATGTGACGCTCTATAGCAGGAGTGTCAAACATAAGGCCCGCAGGCCAGATGTAGGCTGCAGAAGTTCTTTATCCCAGTTCTCCCAGCACCACCATCAGCTGCTCTTAGCTGCTGAGCTGTGCCAAGGTGTCACTGCTGAAAAGAATGCCTGCGTGATAATTCGGCTCTCTCATATCTTGAAAATATGATTAATGACATCACTTCCTGCTTAATGACATCACTTCCAGCCCTCGGCAGGCATCGTGATTGCTATTCGGCCCACTGTATGAAATGAGTTTGACACTCCTGCTCTATAGCGTGCTATCAGGCTGCTGCCAGAAACAGTGAGCGGTGCTAGTAAGTCAGAGGCAGGGGTGGACCGCGGGCAGGGAGGGAGAGGAAAGGGCATTTTGGTGGGAACTGTGGGCATGTCAGGGGAGGGAGAGGGTGGATCTGGGGGCAGCCACATCTTATCCCCACTTTTTAAAATCTCCTCACACTTTTCCCTCTTTTGACATATGCCACCAGTGGCGTTGCTCCGGTAAGGGCAAGGCTGTAAGTATCACTCCATTGTAGTCTCTTTACCGAGCGAGCAGGAGGAGGCCCCGCCCGCTCACTGTCGGAGCCGTTCCCCTGCGGAGAAAGCAGCAGGCAGGGTCTCTTGCCTGCTGCTTTCGCCGCACGGGAAAGGCTCCGACAGTGAGGGGGCGGGGCCGCCTCCTGCTCGCTCGGTAAAGAGACTACAACGGAGTGATACTTACAGCCCCGCCCCTACCGGAGCGACGCCACTGTATGCCACCAAAATGGGTGACATATGTCCAAGGAGACTCATAAGTGGTCTGAGGGCTTACATGGAGGTAAGTAAAAATGTTTTTTACTTACCTTCCATTTGCCTTCAGGTACCCCTCCCCCCAAGTTAGCATGCCGCACGTGCCTTTTTGGCATGGCTATAGCGTGGTGAGGGATAGGATAACTACAGTATGTAATGCACTCTGAGGGAGGATGTCCTTGAAAAACATCCAGAAATTTTCACCTGGTGTAACAGAATGGCAAATGCAGCAACTAGGTTGCTGACAACAACACAAATCTTGAGATTGTACAAGACCTTTATTATACCAACTGCAATGGCTACTAATGGCTCTGAGCCCAATCCAAAGTGCTAGTATTACTCCTTCGAGCCCTAAACAGTTTGGGATTGAGATATCTGAAGGGCCGCTTCCTTTGACCTCCTTTGACCTCCAATTACTCATTGTAGTAATCAGAGAAGGACTTTCCAGTTTGAGCTTCCCCAACAGAGGTACAGCGGGTGGGCAATCCGATGGTGGCCTTTTTGCCAGTGGCACTTGAGTAATCTGCTCTCCCTCCCTTCCATAAAAAGGTAAACACTGTTGTTTCAATGGGCTTTTTCTTGAGATACTGCTCTTAGCTGAATGGCTTTGTTACTATGGGATTTATTAACACAGTCCGTATTGTTTGTTTATGTGATCTTATATTATTTCTA
Organism: Plestiodon gilberti rubricaudatus; assembly: GCA_026170595.1. Taxonomy (NCBI): domain Eukaryota; kingdom Metazoa; phylum Chordata; class Lepidosauria; order Squamata; family Scincidae; genus Plestiodon; species Plestiodon gilberti. The sequence continues at coordinate 77,917,251 of JANXHW010000002.1, forward strand.
CTGTAATTAGAGCGAGAGCGTTAGCTGCCCTGGAGGTCCTATTTCTAGAAAATAAGAAGGGAATACAAATTTGTGTACCTATATATCTGTAAATAAATAAAATAAACCTGCATCCAAGTATTCCCACTTTGGACTGCAGCTGAGAGCTCGCCATTGAATGATTCCTCCATACAAAAATTCCTTTTACAAAGAAAACTTGATGTCTGGAGTTCTGGCCTCTGCTTCTCCCTGACATCTACTTCTACATAGAGGGATTTTTTTTTAAATATGGAGGGACATTCAATCATGTGAGTCCCGCCCACTGCCTGAAGTGGTACAGTCCAAACACAGGTTTGTCACCTCGGTGAGAACTGGGACAAAATCATTTCTTACCACACGAGACTAAAACCATTCTTGGCATACACTGTAAATTTAATGACATCATTGGAATTACACTAATGACTACTTTGGCTCATTAACAATAAAAGCTCCAGCTCCTCTGGGAGAATCTCATGTCATCTGGTAACTAGTCTAACTTCAGAATTGCTCAGCTTAAGCCCATCTATCCTTAACTTCCTATTATAGCTGTGCCATTTCCGAAAGATCCAAAGCCTGGATTTTATCTTGTTCTATTTCTCATTAATGGAATCACTGAAGTCAACATTTGTGTCACACACACACACACACACACACACACACACACACACACACACACACACACACACAATTCCCAGCCAGTTAACTACATCAGTAATTTGATTTCTAAAAACAAAGAAGAAACAGCTCTCCAGAATGTAACCATAAGGAAAAAAGTTTGCACAATCTGTTCATCTGCATAATTAATAACTGAGGACCTGAGAACAGTTGGAACATTTCTGAGGCAGACCTAGATCATACCACTGATAACATAAATAACAAAGACACAGATTTCCAAGAACTGCAAACATCAGAGTGTAGTTAGCAACAAACGTAATAGGAGCATACAAAACAAATAGAAAGAGAAGTCATGGAAGGCCACCAACCAAATGCAAAGGGTGTTTGGTTTCCCAAGAGAATCTCTTCTCATGCACTTCCGCCACAATCCAGTCACTGTGACATGGCTCCAGAGCCAAAGGACTCCTGTTTCGATCCATCGGTACTGCAAAAGGAAACCAGCATGTAGGCATGAAAACAGTGATGAAGGCAAGGGAAAATCAGTTAATGCAGGGGTTCTCAACCTGTGGCACTAGTACCACCAGTGGTACTTCGGCCGACTGCTGGTGGTACTCGGACCACTAGACCACTGGAAGCCCACTCCGACGTGGTGCTTTTGGTGGTGCGTTTTTACTCCCAAGAAGCTCCTGCCTTTGGCCGAGCCTCTCAGGAATGCTGAAAAGGGCCCTTCCACCTGCCCAGAGCCTCCTCCCTGCGTTTTCTGGCCTCTGAAAACCTGGAAGTAACTGGTGATGATGTCATTGCAAGTCACTTCCGGTGGTACTCAGAAGGAGAGTGGTGCTTGGCCGGTGGTACTCGGTCGGGAAGGGGTTGGGAACCCCTTAGTTAATGTAGTCACAGAGTTTGGCACAAAGTGGAGGGTTTTTGTTGGCATCTGAGAAATTTCAAGGAGTTCACCACACAGTTTCAATAAGGCTCATGAATTGTATCAGGGAGGTTCTGTATATCCCTATAAGGTACCTATAGAAAGCATTAATGTAGATTGTCAGCCGCACTGTGCTGTGGGTGTCATCTGCCTCAGATAACCACTAGACATCCTTTCCAGATCCTGGGTGGCTGTAGAAAGGTAAAAGGTAAAGGTATTCCTTGACATTTAAGTCCAGTCGTGTCAGACTCTAGGGTGTGGTGCTCATCCCCATTTCGAGGCCGAAGAGCCATCACTGTCTGAAGACGCTTCCGTGGTCATGCGACCGGCATTACACTCCTTGCCGCAGCGCGAAGCGTGAGGCTGGGACACAGAACGCTGTTACCTTCCCACAAGCGGTACCTGTTTATCTACTTGCATTGACATGTTTTCGATCTGCTAGGTTGGCAGGAGCTGGGCCGAGCGATGAGAGCTCACCCCATTGCGCGGATTGGAACTGCCAACCTTTCGATCGACAGCTCATGGTTCAGCGGTTTAACCCACTGCACCACCCTTGGTTTTGGAAAATCTCCACACAATTAGCACATCTGGTAAGATCTGTGACAACAGTTGCCATAGAATTTCACCTCGAGTGGAATGTCAATGCAAATTTGAATGGGGAAACATTCAAGAACCTTCACAAGGAAAAAACAAGTTTCAGTAACACTACTTAAATCTTTCACTGGGATTCCTCATTCCTCATATCCCTAGCTCGAGTGATCACCCAAATGTCTCCTAAAGTGAAACTCAAAGTGAATTTGAGGGTTCCTCCTCAGGCAAAAACATCAGAAGAATTTCAAGAGAAACCATGTTTATTTCCACTGATACATTAGTATAAGGAAAAATAAACATAAAAAGCTCTCTTAGAACAGTCCACATATGGTCTTGGTATATCGGTTCTCCATGCAGCAGGGCATAGGAATAAGCCTTGGGCTCACATGGCCTTCCCCATCACACATTTAATGAAAATCAAGGTTTGCAAATGGAAATACTTATGCATGGCATGAAGCTGGCATACATTTTGCTCTTGAACTTAAGAAGGTCTCATATAGACATGATCAGCTCCGCTAAGTAGCTGAACTGTGTTCTAACAGCCTGCAGAATATACCTACATGTGTGGTAGTTGAGTGTAAACCTACATGGACTACATGCAAGTTCTAAACTACTTTCAGTCTTGATGTGGGTCTGTTTATGATCAATTTGCTCTTAAAACTGGTGCTGAAGTCCCATGACATTTGCGTGTGTACCATTTGCTGTTTGTTTTATTTATATTTTGTATTTTACGATCTGATAAACCATGAAACTAAAAGTTTTTCAAGTTTTTTTTCACTTTATAAACTACTGCAAAGCATATTGCAGCTTAACATTTTTTTATTCACGAGTGGTTTTTTGGGGGGTGGGGTAATATGTGAATGCACCTAGGTTGGGGCAGAGCCTAACACCATGGTGCTGCTTCCATTGACACACACAGAGTCAAGTTCACTGGACATGAAATGAATAAGAGGTTGAGGAGTCACAGAGTTAACACATGGAAGTTGGAGGTAAGGCCACTGGAGAAAGTTAACAAAGCACCCTTCAACTGAGTGTTTAGGTACATGTTCATAGATTTCTATGCCAAGTTTATTTGTTGCACTTATATCCCCACCCTTCCTCCAAGAAGCTCAAAGTGACACACATTGTTTCCTCCTCCCCCCCCCCTTTTATCTTCACAATAACCCTGTGAATTAGGCTGAGAGGTGGTGACTGGCTCAGGATCATCCCGTGATGGTGCAATCCTATGCAAGTATGTGCAGCCGGCCTAAATGACCGGCCGCTGCTTCCTGTGCACATTGCGGCTTGCACTGGCACAGTGCGGGCTCACCTTGGGGGAAGGGGTTGTCCGTCCCCTTCCCCCAGTATAAGCAGTGCAGGCCACAATGGGCATTCTCGGATGCACACCAGCTCTGAAGCTGGTGTGCTAGTTCCGGGGAAGACATGTAAGGCCAGTCCGGGCTGTGACGGGGCATAGGATATTGGTGCAATCCAACCTATCCCAGCCCAGGCCAGCCAATGGCCCCCTCCCTTGCCGCCCTTGCCTGCCCTCCCCACACCCATGCCCTCCCTCCCCACGCCCCCTGCACTGACCAGTGCAGCACTCACCTGCATCGGCTGGCGTGGGTCCGGAATGCCAGCAGAAGAAACAGTGCAGGATTACTCCCAGGCTGCTGAAAACGTGCCTGATGGCATGTTTACAACACCCTAGCATAGGCCGGCAGAGCGCTCTCTCCATTGGCCTATAGTTAGGCAGGATCAGGCTGTGAGTGTCATAACGGAGTAGGGAACGGAAACTGGGTCTTGACTCCGAAATCCTAATCTGACACTAGGACCACTACAACCCACTGGCTCTACAAATATGATGTACTGATAGAATTCAGGGGCCAGCATGTGTGATTTTCTCCTCTGTTTGCCCACATGTCCATTTTCTACATAGAATAGCCAGCCTTTAAAGCAATCAATGTGTGCCTGGCGTTGAGGCATGCAGAGCCATCAAGACCTTCTTTCATACAGTTTCCACTCCTCAGGGAGTTTGCTCTCCAGGTTTGCTATTGATTTCACTTTCACTTGAAACCACATTACAACAAATGATTGTTGAAATGCAATCAACATTACATAAAACAGCCCAAATTGAACATGACAGTGATTTACCCCCCTCCACTGATCATCATTCAAGACAGTTTGACACAAATCATGTGCAACTCAGTGCCGCGTTTGGCTGAGTGTCTACAATTGGGCAGCTCGCCAGTTGTGAATGTGAGGAACAAACAGGATGACCTAGCAAGGTGTGGAGACTGACATTGGGAGCACCATGCAGGAAAATCAAAATGCGGTTTTGACAGAGAAAACCAGAGTCTATAACAGGAAGTCCCCCAATAGAAATAAGTTAAACATCCTATAGTAAATAAAATATTGGCTGAAAACAGGTTCAAACAAACTCCTGCCATGGTGAAATGCTATTCCCATATCGCTTGCTCCCATGTTTTGGAAAACCACATGACTTTTCAGGTCAGATATTACTGGTAGTATGAAACTACTTTGTACCTGCTCCTGGTGCATAGTAGGAAATATGATTATTAGTTGCTAAGCAATACTGTAACTTCCTCAATGCTCAATCAAGTGGAAGACAGATGATATCAATAATGAGAGTCCTTCCTTCTTCTGGGAACAAGAAACCACCAACCATCACCTTCTTCTTCTCTACATTCTGCTTCATCAGCCCACCTCCAGTTTACCACAGCTTCCAGCCACTAGTAGAGTAAACACTGCTGACCCAGGATCTGATGAAAAACAAAAATAGAGCTGAGTGCCACCTGTACATTGTTGACACCTCACTGTGAACAATCTCTCCACATACATTCACATTGGCATTAAATAACAGAAACCTTATAGAACTCTCTGAAACTCCATAAATCAGCTCCTACAGGGCAAGCTCAGAATCTACCACCAGTAACGTATGTGAACAAATTGATGGAGATTAATGCAAACAATTTAAGATAGAGCTATGTCTGTTGGATAGTTAAACTGAACATAATGGTCCATTGGGTCAAAAGCCTCTGAGAGGTCCAACAAAACCAACAGGGTTTTATTTTCCCAGTGACTCTCTAGATGTAGATAGTCAATCACAGCGCAATCCTATCCAACTTACACCACTGGTGTAACCAGTGGGGAAGAGCAGGGCTTTGGAGGGGAGGGGAGATTTAAATCCCCCTTGAATCCCCCTTTGGAGGGGATTTGAATCCCCTTTCCATTCGGGGGCCTCCTGTTCTCGCTGCACCGCTGGTTACACCGATGGTGTAAGTTGGATAGGATTGCGCTGCCAATGTTGCTAAGGCTCATTCACAGAGGCGTCATCTGATATGGGGCGGTGGGCCCCAGGGCATAGGGGCGGAAAGGCTCCGGGGGGGCGCGAGCCTCCTTAAGTTCCGTGATTTTTTCCCCTTTTTTCGCCGATTTTTCGGTGATTTAAAGTGCAAAAACAGGGTTTTTAACATGTATGTATGTTTTGCCGGCACTTAGCTTGTATAGGTGCCGTTCCAGGACGATCTTCTTCCTGCTCCCGGGCGCAGGACTCTGTACCGCCCCCAGCAGCACTTTCTGTAGTTTGCGCATGCGCAGACCCACGGAGTCTCCAGGGACGTTCTGGGCATGCGCAAACTCCCTGGAGTGACCCTGGAGACTCTGTGGGTCTGCGCATGCGCAAACTACGGAAAGTGCTGCTGGGGGTGGTACAGAGTCCCGCTCCCGGGAGCAGGAAGATCGTCGAGGGAACGTCCTGGAACGGCGCCTATACAAGCTAAGTGCCGGCAAAGCATACATACATGTTAAAAACCCCGTTTTTGCACTTTAAATCGCCGAAAAATCGGCGAAAAAAGAAAAAAAAGCCAATAAAACCGTCAAAAATAGGTTTCGGTTTCGATTTTTGACAGTTTTATTGGGGGGCTTTGGGGGGCGGCCCCAGATGCGGGGGCGCCTGGCGACCCCCCTGCATTCACACAACCATCTCAGACTATGGCAACTATGAGTTTTAAAGCCCAATTCTATGGGTCATCTCACAATCCGCTGTGACCCAGTGATGGTGCAAACATCATGACACTGTTGCACACAACGGAGCTGCTGGTGGAAATGGCCGGAGGCTCCATGCACATGCCAGATCCACCTGGACGCTCCACCGTTCCAGGTAAGGTGGAGGGGGGTTCATGGACGGTTCAGGGTGAGAGAAATTGGCGGCCCATTCCCATAACACACCAGGCACTGATGTCATTGCCAGGTGTCAGTGATCAGGGTGTCACTGTCAGTCACACAGTGTGACAGGTGAGTGGGTGCAGCCAGGTAGTTGCTACCAGCAAAGGCTAAAGAGGAGGAGAGAACAAGGGCTGAAGCTAGGAGCATGGAAGAAAGGTTGAATGGCTGAAAGCCAGAAAGTCAGAGAAGAGAGATGGAGAGAAAGCAAAAGGAAGAAAGCCAGGAGGAGACAGAACGCAAAGAAGGAAGCCCAAAGGAGAAAGAGTAAGTGTTCAAGAGCACGAAAGAGAGCAAAATGGAGAAAGAAGGATACAGAAGGCAGAGAAGGAGAGGTGAAAAATCCAAGGAGGGAAGAGAATAACCCCAGAGGGGGAAATGAGCCTAGCGGGGCAGGAGAATGAGGGGAACAAAATGGAAGGCAGAGGAGAGAGGGGACAGTGAAGCAAGTTCACTTGACCACCCCACATCCAGAAGTACAGGCAACAAGGTTAGGAGGGAGTACAGAGACAACAACAGCCCAATCCTATCTTTCCCCCTGCCAGGTGCAGTGTGCCAAAAATAGACATGTTGTCTCCAGGGGGGAAACAGATCAGGAGGCTTTCTTTCCTTGGACCTGCGCCAACGATTTCACTGGTCCAAGGAGAGAAAGGGGGCGGAGAGGCTGCCCACGGAGGAGATAGGATTCAGTATGCACCATCGCCGCCAGATCCACCCCTCCCGCAACCTCCCCACCTCCCTTTCCGCCCTCCCCGCCCCATTCCGCCCTCCCTCACCCCCTCCCATCTCCGCTACTGGTTTACCTGCTCCAGCGGGTGGCCAGCGATCCCCTGATATGCACAGGAAAGCTCCAGCCTTCCTGCATGTGCTCAGGCAGCACGCTACCTTGCGCACTGTTGGAGCACGTTTTAAGGGTGCTTTGCAGTGGTGGCAGGGTCCAATAGGATTGGGCCGTAAGTCTCTGTGTGGTGTGTACTAGAGGCAAGGGCAGATAGACTCCTCCATACCCATTGTCTCCCTTGGAGGTGGCAAGACCCTGGTGTTACCAGCTCCGGACTAAGGCTGGGTCAGCAGATCAGCAGGGCTCTGCAATATCTATGCTTGCTCCAGAGAACCTGGGAGTGCTGGGCATCCACATAAAGAAGGTCCATTATTATATCCAGAATGACACAACTGCAGACAGAACAGATCTTAGCAGTGAAGCAACCACATTCTGTTGACCCCTTCTCTTTGTGTGTTCAGTTGTTATTCAATAAAAGTCCCTAGCAGCAACACTGGTTTATAGCTGTCTATTGCTTGTACATTCCTGCCACGATGTCTTACCCTACTTCCCTGGACGCTGACCTTCACTCTTGGGAGAAGATGGAGGTGGTGATTGTGAATGGGCTGAAGAGCATAAAATTGTATGACCCAGGTCACTTGGAGTTGAGGCATAACCACATACTCTATTATAATTCCCCAAAATGGAAAATAAATCCTATGTCAATAATTGGATTGTTTACATTCATTAATGGCACAATCCTGCGCAAACATCAGCTGGCGAGACTATAGTCCCACCAGTGCTTGGTGTCGTAAACATGCCATAAGGCACGTTTTCAACAGCCGGTGAGTAAGTGGCACCGGCGGAGAGGTCGGCGCCACTCACTCTGCCCAGGACTAGAGCCAGCACCGCTGGACACAGCTAAGCTGGCATTGGCCTGATCCAGGCTAGGATCTGGCACAGTCTGCTTAGCATGCTGCAGCGTATCTTAGACAGGATTGGGATGTAAGTGAATGGGGGGGGGGTTGTCCAAGAGAGGACTAATAACTTCTTTTTAGTGGTGGTAAACATTCCCTCTCCTGACAAGTTCATGATTCCATTTAGTTTCTCCCAAATGGCCTCAGACCGTCTTACAGGGGTATGAGTCTGCCATACATGTGGTTGTGCACACCTCCTCATGGAGTCTGCAAGCTAATGGAAGGAGAAGTTACCAGAACCAGAGGCAAGCAAAACACTCAAAAGGATTCTATTGGTAGCCTAGTGTGGACTGTGTTCTAGTTATGGAGTCTGAGGAGGAGCAAAAAGTAGTAACTTTACTCATAAAACAACATGCAACAGTCACAAAAAGCCATGGATTATTTTGAATGTGACATTTGGGGTCCGGCAGCCCGTTCACCTCCCAGAAAAGCTGAACCAGATGACTAACACAATGGTAGCAGGGAAAAAGAAATTTCTTTGCCATCTTCTCCAGAAGGGTGCTCTAGACCAGTGGTTCTCAATGTGGGTGACATGCCCCCCAGGGGGGTCACACCATACTTCTAGGGGGCCACATGGAAAAATGGAATATTAGGGGACCACTGTGCGTTTCTGAGGGGGCCACGCAAACCTAACTGCCAGGCACATGATGAAATGAGGCTCAGAATGACCATGAGCAAAATTAGTTTGAGAAACCCCACTCCTCTAAACAATGCTGTCAGATTTGGCCCAGATAATTCAATTGCCTTTACTCAGGCACCTCTTCTCTCAGAAAATCAGGAGGATGGACCAGTTAGTCAGATTGCCTCATCAGTCCCTTAAGGAGACATCAAAAACAGTTCTCAGCCAAAGAACATGTGTGGGGAGGAGAGTGAGTAAGAATTTGGAACAATCAGTCAGGAATGTTGGTAGCGGGATGCGGGGAGCAAATCTTTCAAAGTCACATAAAGTTTGGCTCTACCATCTCCATTTGCGGTTGATTTGTCCAATGTGTTTCTATGTAAGGATTTTATTTTCCTAACTTCTTTCTCCCTCTCACACACACTAAGCATTAAATAAGCATGACCTTCTTGATTTAAGAAACAGACTTGATGGGTGGTATTTTTTCTTTTTCTTTTTTTTTTTAGAAGCTTAATGCAAAACACACAACAGAACCGTAAAAAAGAAAAAATACTCTGGTTGCACTGTTTGGCACTTAATGATTTGGATCCTTCCCAAAGCCAAGCCACTGAAAAATCTTCCCACTCACAGGGTTGCAGAAGGTGACAAAGCCTCCCGCTCGAAAACATAAACTTTGCTTACACTTCTCAGGCTGCCAATTGTTCTCCCGCTGTAAATCACAACTTCTAGAAAAGTGCTGGGGGAACAAGTAAAAAGAAGAGGTGTGAAAAGTCAGATTCTCTCCTTGGAATTCATGTGCTCAGCACCCACATGTAGTAAATAGTCTTTTCATACACTTGGTTCATCTAGTTATCAGACAGTACAGGAGGCAGCAGGGGGGAGAGGGGCATTTTCCAATTTGTCAGCAAGTTTCAGCATCATTAGCTTCTATATCAGATTTGCTACCATTCAAAAATGCATCAAGAGGCAATGCAGGAAGAGCTAAATATCTTTTACTGGAATCTGAAGTCTGCAAGGAGATGAAATTAGATTAGCTCCATGGAAATGGGCAGGGTTTACGTTACCGCAGGGGGGCTACCTGTCTCGAGGCTTAACAATGAACAACTTCACCAGCATATGGTAGAACAATAGATTAGCGATTGAGTGCTATTAATCCTAATATATCCTCTTCTGAACCTCAGTTCCTGGTTAGGTGAAGAGGGGAGGGAGACTGCCCTCCCTGATGTGTCAGGTGAAACTCTCATTTGAGGTAAGGTGACCATGTAGAGATGGGCCTCCATCTGGTGGTTTTCTTTTGTGAAATCCAACCAGAAGGTGTTTTAATGAGGCTTTTATTGCAGGCGCCACCTGCTACTGATCTTCCCCCCTCTGAAAAGGTATAATTGAGGGTTGGTTTTACAGTATGGCTGGGATCTTAACCTTGGGGATTCATCAAGAAATGCAAATCCTTGTGGGATGTAATCATTCCAAAATGCCATTTTTTGGCTTTGGTTTGGAGTGAAGCAGGTTATTTGCGGTCGGCTAATTGCAACCAGTTCTATGGTAGCTTCCCCCTTTCCACATGGATTAATAAGTGCATCATCTCAGAATTAATCATCCAGGCTGATGGTGACCATATGTCTTCGTTCAGTTTCCTCGCATGTGTCTGAAATGGCAAAAGTGCCACCAGCAGGCAAGTGCTGGAAGATTTATTCCTCCACATAGCAATGGTTTACGCCCCATGTGCAATCAAAAATTTAATAAAGCTGCATTCTGAAATTGTGTTACTGTAAAAGAAAAACCGTATAGGGATGACTGCAACAGGGCATTTTAAACCCAACACCTATTGATCCAGCATCTTGTCTGAAAGCCAAAGAAAATCCATCTACATGATCTCTCCTATCACACTGTTTTCTGGAGCTTGTTGTTGCAGTTTTCTGGAGCTTACCAGGTATGGAAAACTAAATCCATTGGATGCCTCACATTGCATGCAATTTGATGTTTCCAGTTGTATTCTCATTTTCAAACGTCTTATCACCAAGATCCCATGGATACAGCAAGAAAGGTAGTCGGGCATCCCACTGATAGAGGCAAGACTGAATTATTCTCTCTTTTCGATTTCAGACCACTTAAACAATCACGCGAAAGAAGGGGACGGAAGCTAGAGCACGGATAAATGTTTCACACATTAGTTGGCAGCAGATCCATGCTTCCCACTAAGTGTATGCTCAACAGAAAGTCACAGTTTGTTCAGGCTCTCTACTGAATGTGTACCCGCACCATACACACATTTGCAAATGTGTGTTTGTTGCATTCACACTTTACATTTTTAGGTACACACTCAAAAAGTCTTAGAGTACACCTCAAAACATTGCATGTGAAGTACTCCTAAGTGCAGAAGAAATCTGTGAGACGCTAGAAAAAGTTTGGAAGGATCACATTTTATTTAACAGATTGTCCACTGGTGAGTTTAGGGCTGGCTCATTCAGGCAGCGGATTTGCAGGACACCTGCCTCCAGCCAGCTGCCTGCTCTTCCTTCTCTCCTAATGAAAGAGGTAGTGTGGAGGATACTGGCCACCACAGCCATTTCCTCCACACTTCCTCTTTCACTTCTCTCCATTCCTCTTTTCCTTTTGGAAGCCAGAGACTGAAAGGAGAAGCAGCAGCAGAGGCAGCAGCTGGCACACCACCAGATAAATAAGATGGCATCTTAGATCAGCCCTGGATGAGTTACTGTCAAGTGTGGCAGGGACTAAGAGCCCACTTGCAGGGACAGGATTGTATGGACCAGGCTTAAATCCAATCTGGGGGCTCACTGTGAAGTTACCTTGGGAGATAAAGTGCAGCCACAGGATCACAAAGACACTGGGAACAGAGAAGGTGTCACTTTCCAAAAGCCAGCCAAAAGTCTCCGATCCAGGTGGGCCTTCACTATAGGTGAACACAGACAACTTTATGCTGATCGAAAGGTCGGCAGTTCGATTCCGCGACGGGGTGAGCGCTCGTTGCTTGGCCAGCTCCTGCCAACCTAGCAGTTCCAAAGCATGTCAATGCGAGTAGATAAATAGGTACCGCTTGCGGGAAGGTAAACAGCGCTCCGTGTTCCAGCTGCATGCTACGCGCTGCGGCAAGGAGAGTCATGCCGGCCACATGACCATGGAGGCGTCTTCGGACAACGCTGGCTCTTCGGCTTTGAAATGGAGATGAGCACCACACCCTAGAGTCGGACACGACTGGACTTAATTGTCAGGGGATACCTTTACCTTTACCTTAACTGATTACAGTGTGAATGAAACCACTTAGTAAGTCCATTTTCAGGATTGTCCTGCCATGTGATTAAGAGAATCTTATCACTCCCCTGCTTCTCTGGATCTCTGACCAGGCACAAAAGTGTGGTAAGGTTTTCCTCATTGCCAGGCAATATAATGGGCATAATGTGTCCATGAAGTGGCTGGCTACATACATACATACATACATACATACATACATACATACATACATACATACATACATACATATCCCAAAAGGGCTATTGCTTGGTAAGTGGTCAACTGTGTAGAACCAATGACAGACTAGGACCAGGCCCCAGTTCCACAGCAGAAAAGGCGTCACTGAAGAATACCCAATTCACCAGGGTAATCTCATGGCTCCCCGGGGCAATCTCATTCTCCCACCAATAGTCCAGGTCAGATACATTAGAGGCCGAGAAGTTCCTATTCTGCAGCTGAGGACCTACCTCTTACAGAAAGTTGACATTCTCTGCAAATCCTGGGGTTTTGCCAAAATCAAGAACTGTATTCGCCAATGTTCAGGTGATGATGGGAAAGGGAGGTGTCTGGTAGTGTTTAAACTCTAAGAGGAACTGTGCTCTCAGGAAGGGGTGATGCTGAATGCTGACACATTCAGCTGATCCATACAGTTACACTTTGCAAATGTTACTACCGTATTTCGAGTCTAAGGCGCCATCGATTCTAAGGCGCATCTTAATTTCAGGAACACCAGCAGAAAAAAAACAAAAACCATCGATTGTAAGACACACCACCTTCCTTCAATTTGTCTGCTCAGCACCAACTCTCCCCAGCTTGCCTGCCACGGCGATCTGATTTTTACTGCGCCATTTTGCCACCTCTGCTCAGCAGGTCTCTCTCTCTTCCTGAACCTGAGAGTTCGCCCCAGCATCCCCCGCGCTGCAGCTGACGATCTCCTCACTGCCTTTGAGCAGTGCCTTTGCGGTCCACCAGAAAATGCCATTTCCTTACTTACCGGGGCTTGGGGGAGCTTCAGGGAGGTCTGCGCGACCCTCTGCAGGCCTCCCCAATCTTCAGTTCGGTGAAAAACAGTGATTTTCGGCCATTTCCAGTTTTCGCAAAAAACGGAAATGGCTGAAAATCGCCGTTTTTCACTGAACTGAAGATCAGGGAGGCCTGCAGAGGGTCGCACAGACCTCCCTGAAGCTCCCCCAAGCCCCGGTAAGGAAATGGCATTTTGGGGTGCTTTTTGGAGATCTTCGATTCTAAGACACACCCCATTTTTTGAAATGCTTAATTGGGAAAAAACATGTGTCTTAGAATCGAAGAAATACAGTAATACCCCTGAAATCCCAAATCTTTCATAGTGAATTCAGGTCTGATACAATAAAAAGGGAAGAAAAGTTGCACTGAATAACATGTATTATGTACCTTTTTAAAAGCAAGCTAGGGAAAGCATTACACCAAATAATATTTTTCTGTGGTATGCATGGGCCATACGATAAGAATGTAGATAGCTGGATTTAATTTGGGACTTCACGTTAGAGGAGTTCAGTCAACTACAGTGTGGAGTCATGCAAATTACTTTCACGAAGCTCAGAATGTGTCATTCATTAAGGCAACTCTTCTGGCATCCAGTGTGGGTTGTCCTCTTGCTGTACCACACAGCCTGAGGGAAGGAGAGAGGTGCCAAGCCATTATAATGGCTAAGCAGCAGAAGCCACTGTGGTCACAGGGCTAATGCCAACACCAAAAGCATGTACCAGCAGCTAAAGTGCAGATGTTAACTTTGGCTATGTAACCCAGCATGTGGGCTTTTCACATTAAATGAGCTGAAAAAAAACACCCGAGAAAAGTTTTCATCTTCCGTCTAGGTCATGCATATATGTCTGAAAGGAGGCTATAATTCACACTCATTCATCTTGATCTTCAACTTTTTTTTTCTTTTTGGCAGGATGATCTTCACAGGCTACTGTGGGTTCCAGAAATGTTGCGTTAGGCATAATCACCCTTTTGTACGAGCAAATAGTCTGACAGTTGCTATTAGGTGCATAAAATGTATCGAGATGAGTCATTAAAGTTGGTCATGTAAACCATATAAACTCAAGTTTTGTGGAATCCACTGGGACATCACAAAATATGTACGTGAATAACAGGTTTTTTTGGGTTAGGGTTTTCTTTTTTGAGGGGGTGTGTGTGTTTGCATTATAACTTTTTCTGAGGATAATTTATGATTCAGGGACCTGAATTGCTTACAGCATAGCAATTACGGCATTTTTCCACATTTCTCGTAGACAGTGTAAAGAAAGTACCAAGTACCTTCTTACTAGCCAAGAGATTTAAGGGTGTAAAAGCATGGTAGTATGACACAAAATCTGAAACAGCTCCTTCTGTTTTCATGGGTTGGCCTGGTACTTAGAGAAAGGATAGACAACTGGAAGTCTGGGTGCTCAATCTGTTCTCCAGAGGGGTTGAGTAGTACGTTCAGAGTAGTATGCTCTTCCAAGGAATCTCCTCTCTCCAAAGATTATGTACATCAACCACTTTTTTCATACAAGGGGAGCCAGCTTCTTTAAACCCCATCCTTTCTAAACCACAGGGGCTCTGTCAAAGTCTTTTCCTTTATGTACTTCTGTGGTTGACTTTTATGTGTGTGCCAAGGAACAGGAAAATAGGAGTAAGTACCGTAGGTGCAATTTATAACAAGGAAGCACAGGAGCATGTCAGTGATTGGAGTCAATATAGTGGTCCTTTTTCAGCCCCATCTCCATTCACATGTGGTCTCTTTTGAAAAATTAGTTGCCAACCAAGGACTCGGGAAAGTGTATTATCCTGAACTGTGGGAAACTCGATTAGTTTATGGCAAATTGTTGCTGTTTTCATGGATCACTTTGGGGTTCTGTTTTTTTGTCTCACTTGCCTGGATTTGTATCCTGGTAAATGGTGGCAAAATATCCATTGATCAAGATTCCAATACCTTTCATGTGTACATTTAAACAACAGCGGCCATTTTGGTTTGTGGACACAGTGGCCCATGAAGAGATTTCGAAGGTGGATCTTTCCAGCCACCTCAATTACTGTTACCAAAAATGTTGATGAGTATCTTTTTTTTTTTTTCATTTTGTACCAGACCATTTACCTGATTAACGGCCCAATCCTAGCATCTGATTTATGGCAGTGGGACAGTGTCCCACTGCCATAAATCAGCTGTTGCTGATGCATAGAGTACAACACCGGTGGCCATTTTCAAGCTGCTGCCACAAAGGAGCAACACAGCATTGGAGGCCTGCTCCACCACGGCCGGCAAACTGCTCTGGTGGAGGTAAGCTGGCACGGGGGGCAGTTCGTGGGCTGAGAGGGGGAAGAATGGGGTGTGTTGGTGAAGGAACCAGGAGGCATGTTGGAGGAAGGGGTGGATCTGGCAGCAGTCACACACCTGGATCTTATCCCCTCTTTTTAAAACCACACGGCTTCACACAATGCCAGAGTATTTTTTACAATAGCCATAAGGCAGGATCCACTGCCAGTGCCAGATCGCTAGTTCTGGCAGCAAAGCCCATTAGAATTGGGCCTTTACCTCCTGTTTGCCTTCAGGTTCTCCCCCCCACACACACACATATAGCATGCAGCATGCGCCTTTTTGGCGCAGCTGCATGCTATAGCAGTGCATGGGATAGGATTAGGCTCTTAAGCCCACACCATACCTTCCAGTATACACAACAGAGATACTGAAGCAAAAAGAAGATAGTGAGGAGCTCCACAAAATTGGGATGAGATGAGTTTTTATTCCCAAATGGGAAACTTCGAAAGTGACAAAATAGTACCTGAAGATCTTCTTGTTTTTCCAGGTTTTAAACTATGGCTAAACTGGTTTTTATTTGCTGTGTTCTTATCTGCTTGTCCTGCTTTTATTGTTTTTATCTTAATTTTGTGAACTTCCCTGGAAGCATTGACACGCTAAAGGGTGGGGTACAAATTCATTAAATAAAACAAATTAATTAAGATGACATTAGTGTCCTGCAACATCCCATAAAACCACTCTCAACCACAATGTTGCTGACAGTACATCTGACATCAAAGCACACACAGACATCATATGAATGCCTCAGCATCACCAGTCTGCTGTTTTTCTTAACTACATTTGTATTTAAATTATATTGAAAAAAGAATTTTACAGTTGCAATTTAAAGCAATATCAAAAATCAAAGGAACCAATGACAATATCTCTAGGTTAGCCACTTAGAATCAGCCCTGATGTGATAAGTGTGTTGTTGTTAACGGTGGATTAAAAATGAGGGGTTCAAACAAATCCTGAGTGGAAATATTGGGGTTTACTAACAAATGCCTATATTAGCTTCTGTGGAAACTAGACTTGACTTGATGAGAGAGGTTCTCTATGCTGAGGAACTCCCACGCTTTGTGCAACAATTGATTTGCCGAAGGAATTTTATTAGGCTTCAACTTTTTTTTTTCCAAGCTCTATTTCTGCTGCCATGGGAAGGAATTGTACTAAAACTGTATATCCTGTGAGCTTATTATGGCCATGTGCTTAACTGAGCAGTAATGTGTTCAAAGTATAAGGAATCCGGTGACTAGCACGGTTTTGTCGTTTTTCAGATTTCACATATTTTCCATCCAAAGGTTTGAATCCTTGGGCAGCTCCATCAGACCTGTCAAAATGTTATTGGTTAGCCACCACCTTCAAAGATAAGCCATCTCCCATCATGTAGGCAGGATTGGCTCCCCACTTTTTATATTAATAAGCATCAAAAATTGGAAAATCGCATAGGTGAAGGGGGCAATGGGGCTCAGAGGAAGTCTATCATCTCCTTGGCACAGCTCCAAGACTATTCCCCTCCACTTTAGGTCTCAGTCTGAATGGAAGCACAGGTCAGGCTACTTGTTTTTGCTCACTGCCTGGGATGCAAAAAATAGGAAATTTATAGCCCAATTCTATTCTCTACCCCCCCTCCCCCGGTGAAGCCGTACCAAAAGAACTTTAGCTGGCGAACGTCCGAGGACAGAAAGGGGGCAGGTAGACTGTGGGAAAGGATAGGATACGGTGTGCACCATTGCTGCTGGATCATCCCCTCCTGCAGCCTCCCTGCCCCCCCATTGCCCCCTCCACCCAGTTTCCTCACCCAAATTCTGCCCTATCCCACCCCGCCTGCACTGGTTTACCTGCTCTGGTGGGCGACCAGTGTGGCAACAGCACACACAGGAAGGCCCCTTAAGGGGGCAGGAGACAGTTTGTGGACTCAATGGTGGGTCATGACCCATCACATTGAGTACACTGATCTAGAAGAGTAAATCACACATATGAAATGAATTATATGGTTTTCTCCTATACAAGCAACATTGTCCCTCAAGACTGGGCTGTGTTTGCATGACAGGAAGCTATGTCATTCATCCCGATTCTTTCTGTTTAAATGTTACCAGATTGGGATTGGACAGGACATATAATAACTAGCATGTGATCCTTGCTAACTGGGCAAAGAAGCACTTTCTAAAAAAGTGATAGTTCTCTTATATTTTGCAGGGAGAGAGCAACTTTCACCCCAGCATAACATCTTTTCCAGTGCTTCTTTTCTGGTGTGATGCATATTTTTATATTGTGAGACCTTCTGGAAACAGAGAGCCAATTACTTTGCTATGTAAACCAGGGGTTCTCAACCCCTTCCTGGCCGAGTACCACCTCCAGCACCACTCTCCTGCTCCATACCACTGGAAGTGAGTGGCGATGACATCATCACCAGTTATTTCCTGGTTTTCAGAAGCAAGAAAACACAGGTAGGAAGCTCTGGGTGGGTGTAAGGGCCCTTCTCAGCATTCCCAAGAGGCTTGGCCAATGGCAGGAGCCTCTCGGGAGTGAAAATACGCCGCCAAAAGCACCATGTCGGAGCAGGGTTCCAGTGGTTCGGCAGTCTGAGTACCACCAGCAGTTGGCCAAAGTACCACTGGTGGTACTAGTACCACTGGTTGAGAACCCCTGATGTAAACCACTTTGTGAACTTTTTTGTTGAAAAGTGGTATGTAAATATAGTATTCATCATCATCACTAAGTCTCCGACAATTCAACTGAAACAGAAGCATTGCTTTGCTCAATAACATTTTTGCAAAATTATTAAGAATATTTATATACTGCTTTTCAACAAAAAAGTTCACAAATCGGTTTATAGAGAAAATCAAATAAGTAAATGGCTCCCTGTCCCAAAAATGGCTCACAATCTAAATAGATGCAGAAGAATACCAGAAAACAGTCACTAGAAAAGACAATATGCAAAGGGACAGTTACAGCCCAGTCCTAACCAACATTCCAACATTCCAACACAGATGCAACCACAATGCAGCCCCAAGGTAAGGGAACAAATGTTTTCTTACCTCGAGGAGGCCTCCATGACTGCCCCCCCAGCCACAGAATGCAGCATGCACCCTGCAGCTGCATCAGTGCTGGAAAGTTGCTTAGGATTGGGCTGAAACTCTCCTCTTGCTAAAGATAAGAGGAGCATCACATGGAAAAATGCCATTTTGCCCAATTAACAGGGTACTTGGTAGAACATGGTGAATTCAGTCTTGTACTGATTTTTTCCCCTCACTGTTGATCTGGACATATCTACCATCACCACTTATTACTTCCCCATCTTTTTTTTTTTCCTCCGAGGGGGTGTTCCCCAGCTGATCCGGTACGTGTTTCCCCCATATGGCAGCGGGAAGCGTTTTCTTGTAGTCAAGAGATAAAGTTACATTTCTGTTTCTAATGGCAGCCATCCAGCACTGAGACAAGGCTGAGAATTAAAGTGGCAGAATTGTCAATGCTCTGTTCAGATGGGTTGCTTCAGACAGTAGTGCAGCTGGAAAGAGTTTACTCATTGTTGTGCCCTGGGACTGTGGTTAGAGTTGGTTTTCTTGCAAATGTAACGACAAAATGTTTGCAGTTTGGCCGCAATATCCAACGCAAATTACGCTTCGCTATTCATCACAAGCACTGAAAGGATCCTGACCCCACATCAGGAAAACCCAAACCCAGATGGTGAGGGGTTCCATTTTAATGAGAGCCTCTCAGTCATTATAAATAAATGTCTCCTCAACCTGTCACAGTGTTTGTGGTGTCTGGAGTTTCCCCCCCTCTCCTTTCCCCCAAGTTATCATTGTTTGCAGATTCAAATGCAGGGAGCAGGACTGTTGTTGCATGCCCCTTGCATTTTGGTAAAGTGGACTGCCTCATTATAGGCAGAATTCATGCCTGTGCTGAGACACAGCAAAAAGCTTATACACAACGTAGGTTTCATTTAAACTACCCCGGCATAGTTTAAGTCGGAACTATGTGGCACAGAGATAAAAAAGAATTAAATTAAGCAATTTTTTTTTAAAGGAGTTTAGGAATCTGCAATGCACAAAAGGAGTTGAAGAGAAAAGGTGCTGTAGTTAGTATTAAGGATTCATGTGAATTAGTTAATAATTTCAGGAAAAAATAAGGGAAATTGGGGTAAAACACTAACAGCTCAGTCTTGTACTTGGCTTATGGTGGCGTATCCCATGATCTGCCACTGTAAGTCCCAGGCCAATGGCACAAATGCCACACCACTGCTACACACTCTGGGGCCACCAGTGCAAATGGCCAGAAGTCCCACATGCATGACAGTGGCTTGCAGGCACCCTGCTAGAGCAGGTAGGTCAGTGGCAGGGGTGGGTCCTGCCAAATCCCCTTTTCCACCCCCTGTAAGAGGCTTAGGCCCACTTTGGGCTAGTTCATTCCCCTTTTCCACTCAGCAGCTCACCTCCCTTCAAGCTTTCCTCCGCTCTACTACCCACACCTTTCCTTCATCCAGGTGTTGCTTTTATCCCTGAAGACCTGGTTGCATTGCCTCTAGTGGCTGCAGCTGTGCAGCATGCCTACTTCTAGCCTAGGCATTAACCCCTTATTCTCCAGATTTGCCAGAGCAAGGGCCACTGTGAACACCACAAACTATTTCCTCAGGGAAATCTTCCGCGTTCACCAATACAGGGTGTCTCTGGGGCCAATCATGGGCAGTTCAGGGTGGCAACCGAGCCAGACAAGGGGTGGTTTGGGGAAGGGGAGGAGAATTTCAGCAGCAGCCATGCATACTGAAATCCTATCCCCCTTTCTTTGCCCTGGGACTCCGTGAGTCTCCTCAGACTTGCACCAGCTAAATAGCTGGTGTAGATCTAAGAAGACCCATTGGAGGATAGGCAGCCTACATGGAGGTAAGTAAAAAAAAAGTTTTACTTACCACTCCTAGGCCATCTGGTTCCCCCCCCCAGCATGTAGCGCTCTGTCAGTGGCGCTATGGGCTGATTGGGCCTTGAGAGAGTGATGTACACTTTTCCTGTTCCCCACCCTTACACAACCACATCCACCATAAGAGTACTCTTAAAAAAAACCGTTTTACATAAGACTAAAAGTTTTTAGGAGCTTTTTCTGATCCAGGATATAACAATCGGTTCAAATGTACTTAGCAGAATCCTAAATTTACAGTTTTACCTAATTTGTTTACCTCAGACTGGTCAGGGAATCCCACAGTGTTTTAGCCATTGTTCGCAACACCCTGGAATCCCTAGAAGTCACTATGCATTTGTACCTGAATTGCAAACAGGCAGCCCAATTCGACGTGACTCCCCACTAAACTGGTAAACTCGTACTTCAGCTTTACCACTGTAGACTGCAGGTGAGGGGCTCATATGACTGAATGTTCTTTCACAAAGCAATCCCCTGCAGATAAAAAAAAGTAACATGTCAGGGAAAAGATTCAGCTAGGATTCTTCTCCTGGTCATCTAGTTTCCTATGAGAAAGGTTTGTAGTTGTTTGATGGAGGAATGTTCAACATGTGAGCCCCCATGTGCAGTCTGAAGTGGTGCGGGCCATGCAGAGGTTCAGCTCTTCAATAAGAACTAGGCCTCAGCTTGCAACCATTTCAGCAGTTGCCACATGGCAAGGCTTACCATTCGTCCCAGTTTGGCTGGGACCGCCCCGGTTTTGGGGGCTCCATCCTGGCAGGATCCCGGCCCACCAAACCGAGATGGCTGCCTAAAATAATTAAACATAAATGGCGGGAAAAATGGTGACCGCCAGGACTCTTCTGAGCCTGGCTGGCTACCATCCAGCTGGCCAGGTCTCCTTGTTTCCTTGTCATGAGCTTCGCGCACAACACGGCCACCTGGAAGCCCTTCAGGCCAGTGGCGATCCTACGCCCTCACGGGCTTGGTGCGGCACCCCCATACGCCCCCCTTAGGTTTCGTTTTTGACTTTAAGTTTCGTTTTTGATTTTAGGTTTTGGTTTAGGGGGTTTCCTGGGTTGCTAAGGGGTTTTTAAGGGGTTTTAAGGGTATTTTAGGCTGTGTGTGTGCTTTCGGGGCACCTAGCTTGTCTTGGCAGGGCGCAGGCAGTATTTTTTCCCGGATCTTCGGCATCCACGTTGAATCGGCAGGACTCTCTAGGACTCTCTCTGTGTCTCGCTGGTCCGTCGGTCCTCCAGGCCTCTCTAGGGCTCTGGAGGACCGACCAGCGAGACCGAGATGGAGAAAGAGTGCTAGAGAGTCCTGCCGATTCAACATGGATGCTGAAGATCCGGGAAAAATGATGCCTGCACCCCGCCGAGACAAGCTAAGTGCCCCGAAAGCACACACACACCCTGGGGGGGCATACGACGCAGCTGCCGCCCTGGGAAGCAGCGGGGGGGGCGGAAGCTGCCCGGGAAGTAGTAAAAAATGTTGGGAAAGAAAGAAAAAAAGACAAAAACAAAACAAAACCTAAGGGGGCCTGCGCCCCTTCCCCAGCCTCAGCGCCCTACGCCCTGGTGCCCACCGCACCACCGCACCCCATTCTGTGACGCCTCTGCTTCAGGCCGCGTTGCGCGCGAAGCTCGCAGCAAGGAGACAAGGAGACCTGGCCGGCATTGAAGACACAGGCGTTTTGAGCAGCTGGAAGAAAAATGGTGGCTGTGGCCACCGCCACAGTAAGGGTGGCACTTTTATCACAAAAGGGGGGGAATAAATAATTCGTGTGGCCTTACGGCCGGCAAAATAATAATAATAATAATAATAATAATAATAATAATAATAATAATAATAATAATAATAATAATAATAATTCACAGCCAGACCAAAAAACAAGAAAAATTTAAAAAATGTGCAAAAAAAAAAATAACGCTACACATGGCCAGAGAGGAAAGTCCAAGTATACATTGTCTCAACCCACATCTCTTCACCTACCAAATGGCTGCATGGATTCCCTGTCACCCTGCCTGTCCTGACATTCCTCTGCTTAAAATCTCTTAGAAATACTTGCACAATGCTGTTTAGTTTCAGCTCTCAGTTCTGAAGGGAGTGTGGGTAGGTGGGTGAAAAGTGTCATTAGTGTTTATGCAATTAATTATTTCACTGAAGGACTGTGTTTAGGCCTACTACAATTACAACAGCTGCATCCCTCTGTGAGGGAGGAAGGTTTCTGAGCACACAAAGGACACTGATAGCAAAAGGTTAACAGAACACGACATGACTTATCACTATGGCATAGTAAAAATAAAGGCACTTTTTCATTTAGGCAAGTCCTATTTGTGGTAAATATGTGTGTGTCCATCCTCCATCACTACGGAACTGATTCAAATGTTCAAGGAGGGTGTGTGGTTCCATTCTCTGATGGGTCTGTATTACCTCAAACTATGTGTTTGAAAGTGCCTTCACACCAAAACTTGTCTCCTGACTGGTAAGCTTTCTATACAGAAGGAAATTTTGATGTGGCAGTTATTTCAAAAAAGCAACTCTGCACACACACACACACAAACACAGAGAGAGAGAGGGGGGGGGGCTGTAAATATCAACAAACCACAACCCTGTGCAAACTACGCTCTGCCAGCTTAGGGTGTTGCAAAAGTGCCGGAAAGTGTTTTCATGGCACCCTTGGAGTAAGTGGTGCCGAGGTCGGCATTGCTCACTCCACTGCGGGAGTCGATCCACACTGCCACCGCCAGGCAGGGGGAGGACATGGGGAGAGCGGGCCAGGGTGGCAGGGGAGGTGGCAATTGGCAGGCCAGGGAGGGAGACTGGGATATCAGCAGCGTGCTCCGCCAATATCCTAACCCCCTTCCTGGGCCTGGCCGGCCTTACACAGCCTCCCTGGATGTGCGCCAGCTGACATGCATCTGAGGAGGCCCATGGGGCCACTGGGGCTGACGGATGTCCCTTTCCACCAAGGCGAGCCCCAGCCCTGCCGGCGCAGGCTGCATCCTGCATAGGATGCAGCAGCTGGCCATCTTACGCAGGATTGGGCTGTTCCTGTTTATTTTTCCATAACAGAAAAAGTGAACACTTAATTGGTGTTTCTTCTGCATCTTTTTTTATTGAAAGACCTTTTGGAAAGACCTTTTGTATTGAAATACCTTTATTTATTTATTTATTTATTTATTTAGTTAGTTAGTTAGTTAGTTAGTTAGTTCTGTAAACTGCTTTGTGAACCTTTTTGTTTAAAAATGCTATATAAATATTACTACTACTACTACTACTACTACTACTACTACTACTACTACTACTACTACGAAGAAGAAGAAGAAGAAGAAGAAGAAGAAGAAGAAGAAGAAGAATGTAATTGCATGAATCCAAAACAAGCTAAAAGGGCAAGGAAACAAAATACAAACTATCTTTTATAACGAAGGTGTGGCTGTCCGTTTTTTTACATGCAGAAATCAGTAGCTATGGAGAGGGGCTTGTTGCAGTATGGCAAGTGTGCAAGACATTACCATTTTCCTTTCTAACATATCTACAATGAGAGAGGATGCACAAGTGCTTCTTGTTCTCTGCACTTCTCCATACCCTTCAACATTTCACAGATGAAAATCGGGACAACAGGGAACCTCAGCGTATTTTACACATTACAACAGACGCAATTTGAAAGCAAAGTGGACAGCTTAATTTCTGAGCACTGTTTACATATTCTATTTGCACAGGTATAATTAGTTGTTATCAGCAAACACAAGGGCAAAAACGGAGGGGTTTGCAATTGCCTTTCGCCAACAGTCTTCCTATCCAGGAGCTTTTTAAAAGGCTGAATAGGAAAGATAATTGGACGTTCCCCCCACACTGCATTGCATTATTAATCTCGCTTCCAGTGTAACAGCAGATTACAACCAAGATGGTAGCAGGCATAGAGCTTTCATCCTCCATTTGGCTGTGATCCACTGGCCTTAGGAGGAGAGATAAGCATTTACATCTCTTATCAGTCACCAGATGGCTTTTAAAACTTGGGGCTGTCTGGTAGGACTTAAGTTAATGAACAGAAGTGCTTTTATGAAGTACTGGTATGTACAGGCAGAGATGTAGCTCTCGTTATTCAAGAGAGTGTAAGAGAATATATATCTCAACCAGTATTTAAACAACTTAATCTAGCCACTGCAACAACATTTATGACTCATTTTTCCACAAAAATAGTGTACCTTTCTGAATAAAAATGGATTTAAGTGCAGCATTTTTTTAAAAGCTTTTGGAATTATGCAGAGTTCAAGTTTAAATAAAAGTTGAGTGTTTTTCTGTGGATATTGCTACAGGATTTTATTACTGGAAAATGTTTTTGAAAAGAGTCAGAGCCAACAGTATATTATAGCTCCCTCTCACATAAGGAAAAAAGCATGACTGTGTTTTCTATAATCACCACAAAGATGTGCAGCGCCTGTTTCTGGGAGACAACGACACAAAATCTAACAGTAAAGCCATAAATCTGCAAACATTTCGCCTTTTGGAGAAATAATAAGCATTACTCAGGCAGTTTCAAAGACGAACAAATCCTAGCAACAATCAGTGCCGCACTGAAAGCCAGTAGAATAACTGAAAGAAAAAGATTTTTTAGAAAACAGAAACCATTTCTGGATCAGCTCCTTTTTTATATACAGTGCTGTTGAAATTTGTTAAGACCATATGTTAGTCATATTGAGGCAGGCACGGTCTGACTTTATGAATGTTGGCGAGATCCCAGCAAATGCTCAAGATCTGATGCGTCTCAGATTCGTTGACTGGCTCGCTCTGGAGTACGATGTGGGTGGAGGCTAAACAGGAAAAATAGAAAGCCTGTATAGATTAAGGAAAGTTAGTTAGCTCTAAAGAGAGAGGGCCCGAGCCTGTGTCACAATCCTAGTCCTTGCAAGGAATCAAGAATTGGCAGCTAAATCATGGGAATGAATTGATCGATTTACTCAGAACAGATTCATCTCATATTACCCTCTTTCATGTGCATGGGTGACAAATATTCAAGAATTGCTCTACCTTCCTGGACGTAGGATCACAATATATTACTTCGCTTTCCCCCTCCTCCACTCAGGCCTAAAGAGAAGAAAGAAAAACAGACATACGTGTCAAGCAAACAAAACTGCAATGCAAAATTATTATTATTATTATTATTATTATTATTATTAACATGAACAACAAAATGAACAACAATGGTGAGTGCTGCTGAAGCATGTTCAGTCACGTGGGCCCTGTGAGTATCGGCTTTTCGCCTCCATCCATCCCCACCATATATAAAGAGGGGTGACAAGGTAAGGAGAAAGGACAACTTGTGGAAGGCTAAATAGAACCTCCCCTTCCTATCATTAACCGGCCATCTTGCTGAGACGGAGAGAATGGAAATAGTGTCAGGGCAAACAAAAAGGAAGGTGACATAAAGGTGGACATTTTACTGCAATTTGTGGAGAAAGAAGTCCTAGAAATGTTAAACAGTCATGTTCAGGGAGGCCTAAAATGGATGCTGCCTTAGCACTGCTGAGGAATTACAGTATGATCCCCCCCCCCCGTATCCGCAGGGTCCTGACTGGGAATCTGCAGATAGGGGAAATGCTTTCCCCTGCAGGGCCCCCACACACCCATTAGTTAGGCTTCCAGCGCTGGCGCCAAGCAAGCGCGTCTCTTTCTTTACAAAAACGCTCTAAGCCAGCATGGAAACCTAACGGGCAGCGCAATCCTGCGTAAGGATTTGGCTGGCAGACCACAGCCGCCCACTGAATCCTGAGCCCCGGTGGCCATTTTGCCACCGGGCCAGAGGTCTACTCAGAGAAGGGGATGCTCGTCCCCTTCCCCGGGTGTAACTTCAGGCCGGCCCGATCGGCCTCTTTGGATTTCCGCCAGCAAAATAGCTGGCGGAAGTCGGAGGAGGCCATGTAACAGCCTAGCCACCCGCTGGGGGCCGGGATATGGCCTAGGCCATCCCCCGCCCCCTCCTGGGCTGGCTAGGCCAATGGCCCCCCTCCCTCACCTGCCAAACTGCCCCTGCGCCCGCCGGATCCCGACTTACCTTGTCTGGCGGCCACACGGGCGCTCTGGCGACGGAGCAAGGGAGGCTGGCCTCTGCGCCGGCCTTCCTTGCTCCTGAGTCATCGTGAATGTGCTTTACGGCACGTTCGTGACATCTCCTCATTCTGCTCATTCCATTGCCCGCGCAATCCCCAGGATTGCACTGTAAGGTAATGGGCCCAGGGGCCCGGTGAACCGTGGATAAGTGAATCCGCAGATACGCCCCCCCTTTATTGCAATCCTAAAGAGAATGCAATTTCTGAGATATGCTAGTTCTGATCTTATTCTCATATAGAGGAAAAGGAGTAATTGCTGAGGGAATCAAACAGCCAATCCTATCCCCAAATTTACAATAGTGGGACAGTGTCCTGCTGTTGTAAAAGGCCCTGTGACTGCACATGGAGTGTACTGCCACCAGGCCAGTCCGAGCTGCCACTGCCAGAAAGCAGCAGCAGCAGCATTGGAGCTGTGCTGACATGGACTGTTGGTTGCGGGGGGGGGGGATTTGTAAGTTGGCAGGGGGCATTTCGTAGGCGGGGTAGGGAAGTTTTTGGCAGATCAGGGGAGGGCATTACCTCTCTCAGGCCGCCTTTTCACCTGCCCACCATAGCATGCAGCGCACACCTCCATGGTGCAGCTGCACTGACAGGGAGTTGACTGGCAGGGAGTTGACTGGAGGAGTGGCTCTCAGCAGCATACACCAAATCCTATCTCCCCTTTTCCATCCCACCTCATCCCTTTTCCCTTCTCGGACATCCACCAGATATGTAGTTGGCAAAGGCCCGAGGAAACCCATAGGCCATCAGGGACCCTACGCAAAGGTAAGGAAAAATATTTTCCATTACCTCTCTCAGGCCGCCTTTTCACCCGCCCACCATAGCATGCAGTGCACACCTCCATGGTGCAGCTGCACTGACACTTATGGTCAGAGGCGTCGCCGGAGCGTGGCGGGTGGGGCGGACCACCCGCGGGTGACGCGCGTCATGGGTGACGTGCGTCATGGTCGGACGCTCCGAGGCCGGCTCCCAGGCCTTGGAGCCTCCAGAGTCCGAAGGCTTTGAGGCCCGGGAGCCAGCCTCGGAGCGTCCGGCTCCGCCGATGCTCCAGGGCCTTCTGAAGGCCCGCTGCTTGAAAACGTAATTCTTACGTTTTCGCGCATGTGCAGTACTTTTCTGAGGGCAAAGGGGCAGCCCTTTGCCCTCAGAAAATGTACTGCGCATGCGCAAAAAACGTAAAACTTTACGTTTTCAAGCATCGGACCTTCAGAAGGCCCTGGAGCGCCGGCGGAGCCGGACACTCCGAGGCCGGCTCCCCGGCAGGCTCCCCGGCCTTCAGGTAAGGGGGTGTTTGGGGGGGTTCACCCTAGGGCAGGGGGGTGACGCGCACCCCCCTGCCCTAGGGTGTCGCGCGTCTAGTGATGCTTCTGCTTATGGTGCAGGATGGGATTGGGCTGGAAGTGGAGTTTAGAAAAGGCAACAGACATCTGCAGTGCCTCTAGCACTATTCATGCAATGATCACATGTACAGCAAATGTGTGCGGGATCACAGTACCAAGTCCTGCCCCAACCTACACAACAGGCTTTACACCTAATAAGTTGCTGCATGCCAGTCCCAGCAGGTGGGCTACCTAGGAGCCACTGTCTGAGCTGGACCAAGGTGATGAAGGTGAGCCATCCACAAAGTGACCTATGTCTCCTATTGGCTCTGCCATGCGGTCTGTCTGCAATGATGGCACTGATTTCAAAGCATCTCAAAGAATCATCCCAGGGCAATGGCTATTGCAGCAGGAACCTTGTTTGGATGCTGAGCATCACCCAAGCTTCTGGGGGACTAAAGAGGTTCAAGCTAAGGGTAAAAATAGGCAAAACAGAGTCCTTGTTCATGTTCAACCTGTGAGAAGAAGATACATCCAGCAAGTCACTTCTGAGACTGTCATGTGGTGGGGTTGGCACGCATTCAAGGATGACTCTGACAGGGCACTGCAGGCCTTTGTTCTCTACTTCCTGGGAGTCAGGACAAAATGGCTTCTGCTACAAGCTTCCTGTCTTAAGGTCAGTCACAGTTCACTCAGCCTGAGGAAATGCCCCCCCTTCTGGTACTGCATGACTAGTCTTAAAATAGTCAGCATTAAAATATACCATCTGCTGTGAGGGTGTGTACATGTAATGCTTTTCCCTCCATGAAGCAACAGAAAGAAAAATAATTTCACTCCCTCAAATGCACTGGATAGACATAAAGCAGAACTTCCTCTTCCTAGCAGATAAGTTCACCTCTTTTTCACAGGCAACATCTACCAAGAGGTCGTTCTTATCTGTCTCATGAATAACTCTCAGCCTTACCCTGTTTTGCTTCATTTTATGCATTTGCAGGCAATGAAGAAAGAAAGGCATACTTCTGTTGAGCTATATAAAATGCCTTGGGAAACAGGACGAAGGATGGAATTATTATGGCTGTCCTCTGGAAGCTGTGCAGATATAACAACTGTGAGGTGCTTCACAGGTCCCAAAACACTTCTGACGACACATCTGCACTACAGACTCAGCTAGTTTGACAGTCATTCCCTCTTCCCAGGCAATTGTAGTCCTTTGGATGTATGTGGAGAATAAAAGAGAACTCTTAAAACCAAAACTACCATTCTCAGAGTTCTTTGAGGGAAGATATACATTTCATTTGCAGAGTAGAGATATATGGCTCTTTCTTGCTCCCCTTACAAAATGAATCATTTATTTCTAATCTAAGGGTGGCGCAGTGGGTTAAACCGCTGAACCATAAGCTGTCGATCGAAAGGTCGGCAGTTCGATTCCCGTGACGGGGTGAGCGCTTGTTGCTTGGCCATCTCCTGCCAACCTAGCAGTTCCAAAGCATGTCAATGCGAGTAGATAAATAGGTACCGCTTGTGAGAAGGTAAACAGCGCTCCGTGTTCCAGCCGCATGCTACGCGCTGCGGCAAGGAGAGTCATGCCGGCCACATGACCACGGAGGCGTCTTCGGACAACGCTGGCTCTTCGGCTTTGAAATGGGGATGAGCACCACACCCTAGAGTCGGACACGACTGGACTTAATTGTCAGGGGTCACCTTTACCTTTAAGGACAACTCTGCACCATTGCAATTTGTATTTTATTACCAACGCTGCAGCCCACACTCAGGTACAATGTACGATGGATGACGCATTCTCTGAATGTTAGATGTGCATATTGATTGCAGGAAATCCATAAGAGCATAAGGAAAGCCCTGCTGGATCAGGCCAAAAGTCCATCTAGTCCAGTATTCTGTTGCCCACAGTGGCCCACCAGCTGCCTCTGGAAGCCCACAGGGAGGACAAAAAGGCTTACTTGTCTCCCACCATTGCTCCCCTGCAACTGGTATTCAGAAACATATAATCTTGCTGCACCTGGAGGTAGCATAGAGCCATTGATAGACCTGACTGCCATGAATTTGTCCAATCCCCTTTCAAGTTTATCTCCTGCTGATTTTGGAACGCATTATTTCAGAATTGGAGGGGCTACTGTGTGGCATTGATACTGGCATTGATTCAGAAAATAGATGCTGGAAGACAGCAGTGTAAGATTAATAATGTACACCTGTACGAGGAAGCTGCTGTTGGAGATTGTTGGGTGCGGTGCGCGTTTTCAGTTTTGTATGCCGCTGTGGCTTGCACAATTACTGTAATTTTGTTTTCCTCCAGCAGGTGGCAGTTGGAGGGCACCAGTGAGAGTGCTTTTCTGTGGGCACCCTATCATTTTTGGGGCCCACAAGCGAGCAAGCTGCAGCAGCAGCAGCACCCAGCTGGGGATTGGAGGTATGGGTCGGATCAGCTGGGTGGCCAAGTGCGGCATGCTGTGGTGTCAGCTCATGCCTCCGTTTGGGGATTCTTTGGAGCAGGGCCCCCATCCCCAGGTTCTTTTAATTCATCTTTGAGACAATGACATGTGTCAGAGGACTGTTTTGGCCATGAGGCAACAGGCTCATGGGGACCATTCCAGGAATGGATTCCAGGATTTTGGATCATACGGTCTGATCTCCTGCAGCATAGGGTCTGGAGGGCTCATAGCGAGCAGGTAAGGTGGACGGAGCTAGGAGAAACGTTAACCGTGACCTGGGGAGGGTTCTAGTTGTGTCAGGTGGGGCAGTTGTTGCCTACCCTACTACTTTGACCCCACATTGTTTAGGGGTGAAGAGGTCCATTTGTCTGCACTGACTACTGACATTTATTTAAGGGCTTTTTGTGGCTTTCTGTGGCTTTTTGATGACTGTTGGGTGGAGACAAGCTAAGCTCCAGGCTAGCTCCCCTCAGGTGGCAGGTGTAATGTGGGAGGAGTAAGAGTAGGGGATTTTGGCATGCATCCTGAGGTAAACTAGAGTCAGTGGGGGAACCTGTGGGCGGCTTAACCTCCAGAGACTCTGGCTCAGAGATGCTGGCTGGTGGTAATCCCTCAGGCTTGGTTTGCAAAGTCCACCCTCAAAAGGCTTTCTAGCTTAAGACGCCTCGACCCCTTTGGGGCTTGGTGTGAGAAGTTGAGATGGTTCTCAGCTTTGAACAGGGTGGGAATGCTTGAAAGGGGAATCAACAGTTGTTTGCTATCTTCTCCAGGGTATGTGCCTGCACTAAAAAAGGGGAGCTGTTTCTGGGAGATAAGACCTGTTGCGGGGGCGGGGGGGGAGCTCAGACGCCCCTGCCCATTGCCTTCGCCGCACAGAATGGCTCCAATGGTGAGGGGCGGGGCCGCCTCATTCCAGGTTGTAAACGGGGACTAGGACAGGGCGCAACTTACAGTACCGCCCCCTACCGTAGAAACGCCTCTGGGAGAGCTGACAGTACTTTGTTGATTGGCATTGATTGAATAGATGTGGCCAAATATAATCCATAGCCCTGTCTCTATATAACGTTAGATATCTTATTCTCAATCCCTGTCCTAATAACATCAGTGTGGCTCCTCTGAAGATTTGTGGTGGCTTTGGCCCAATTTTGCATTTTCCACAGGAGTGAAGATAGGCAGACCAGGCAGGGCCTTTTCCAGTTTTCAAGCCATCTCAGAAAATTGTCCTCCAAGGGCCCCAACTACCTGGGTTGAATCCCACCTCCACCCCAAGACTCGTGATAGAGCTTACCTTGGGGATGGGATAGGTGAGATGACAACAGAGTGTTGCTATGTTGCTCTGCATTGCACCAAGGCTATGGGCACCAAGGAAATTTAGAGCAGGTGAGCCTGCGCAGGGGGGTTGACGGAGGTGGGGAGAGGGCTGAACGGGGTGGGATGGGCAGAGCAGGGGAGGGGGCGCAGAATGGGCAGAATAGGGCAGTGAAGGGGGTGGGGAGGAGGGCAGAACAGGCCTGGGAGGGGGGCAGGATCGACAGCAGTGGCACACACCGAATCCCGAATCCCTTTCCATGCCTAATCCTCCTTCCCAGGTCAACGCGGACTTGCACCAGCAATTGGGCTGGCACTGGTCCGAGTTGACCCATAGCGGCTGCTGCGGCTTAACTCAAGGAGACCTCAAGTGCTGAAAATCTCCCGTGGGATACAGTGGTAGGCACAACGCCAGCACAGCTGCATTGCCACACGGAGATTTAGATAGGATTGGGCTGTGAGACATTTCCACACAGAAGCTATAGCGCATACAGTGGCCTTCATGTTTCTCAAGGGGGTTGTCTGCATTAGAATATGACATTTGATAAACTTTTTAAACTTTTGGGGACACTGCAACAGTATCACAAGAATAATGTCTGGAATCTGGGGGAAAAATAGGCATGTTTTTTTTTTGCCAACTTTTCATGAACGTTCAAGTCTGATACATCTGCCATCCCATTTTTTTTTAACAAAAAAAAACTTGTTTTAAGTCTTGCAGGTGTGATTCATGGGGGACAGAACATCTGTAACTCTCAGCAACAATCTAAGGGAAATAGATGCAAAGCTGGCACATATCAGCTGCTAGCAAATCTCAGCTGTTGCAGGGCTTAGCAATGCTTTCCAAATTCACAAATTATGAATATACAGCTTGGAGACAAGTACATTTCTCCAGCTGTGCATTCCTAGCTTCTGCAATGTGTTCTGGACATTTGTTAACAGTTTTCTTCACACTGCGAATTGTTCTACAGTCTATCATCATGTTTTTCAATTGCTGTTTTAAAAAGCCTCGATATAGAAATTATTGTTTGGGATTTTAGCCAGTTGAGTGTCAATGGCCTCCTTATTTGTGGCAGACATTTTGAAAGGAAAGTTAAAAACAGAAGTTGCAAAACGAAATGTTGCTGTGTTTAAAAAAAGAAAGAAAGAAAAATTAAAACTGCAAAGTGATTGAACAATAGGAACATTTTGCCTTTGGCGTTACGCTGACATTGGGTACAATCCGCCAGGGAAGTTTTCTGGTGCAAGAGCCACTAAAACAAATGGGAGTTCTGCACTGACATGCCTGACATGCATGGTTCCCATTTATCTACGTTTGCGAGAAATTCCGGTTTGCTTCAAAATGCTGCATGAGATAGTCCTTGTTGATGCAAAATTGCCAGCTCCCCAATCCAGCAATTCCTCCTAGGTGTGGGAACTCTGGTACAGACATAGACCTTCCCTCTGTAAAGGCTTCTATTCATTTCAGCCAGTGAAGGTCTATGTCTGAATTCCTTGGCATGTGATTTCCTCCCTTTATTGCAATGAATGAGACAGCACAGATGGAGCAGAGCGGGGGGGGGGGGGGGTGAGCTCTGAATCACATGGGTTTTATAGAACGTGGCTTTTTTTCCTGGCACAGGTGTGCTGCTTACTTTAGAGAACGGCTTAGCTGATCATTTTACACTGGAATACCAAATGGACCCCTGCTTTACGTAGCGGGCCAACATTTGTTATCTTCAGGAACAACAAATTGATACCTTGAAATAAGCTAATGTATACATGATTCTGCTAAAAGTCAGACAATGCATATTTTGCAGTATGAGAATGAGGGGGGACATGATTGACACATATAAAATTATGCATGGGATGGAGAGAGTGTATAGAGAGAAGTTCTTTTCCCTCTCACACAACACTAGAACTAGGGGACATCCACTCAAATTGAGTGGAGGGAGGATTAAAACAAAGAAAATATTTCTTTACCCAGCGTGTAATTGGTTTGTGGAACTCCTTGCCACAGGAGGTGGTGATGGCACCTGGCCTGGATGCCTTTAAAAGGGAATTGGACAGATTTATGGAGGAAAAGTCAGTCACAGCTTACAAGCCATGATGGGGATAAGCAACCTCCTGGTTGTAGGAGTAGGTTTTCTTTGTGCCAGGTGCAAGGGAGTGGCGACAGGATACAGGTATCTTGTTGTCTTGTGTGCTCCAGAAGAGGCATCTGGTGGGGCCACTGTGTGATACAGGAAGCTGGACTAGATGGGCCTTTGGCCTGATCCAGCAGGGCTCTTCTTATGTTCTTATGTTCCGCTAAGTAATTTCATTTAGAGTAATCCTGCATTTTAGTGGTTAGAGATTAATCCACTACGAAGATGTCAATTCCTTTGCCTACCCCACATTGTAACCGAGATTGTAAACCCTTTGGGGGCAAGGACTGCTCCTTCAATCCATGTTGATGTACACTATATAAAGTGTCATGTACATCATGTTCACTATAGAACAAAACAATAAGTTAAGGTGCACAAGCTAGCCAAGGACTGCATGAATTGTTCTCAGGGCCTCTTTAATGTAGCTTTTAGGGCTACACCTAAGATTTTCTAAATGTAAGCTAAAATCTAATGAGTGCAAATGGAGTTCCACTAATTCCTTCCTTCACTACAGCTTCTTGCACCACCACCACTCCAGTCCACTCTTGAGGGTCAGGGAACCCGCCAAAATGGCATGGAATGGAGTCAGGGGTTGCAGCAAGAGGGGAAATTGTGGGTCTGCCTTGCAGATGCGTTTCTCCAATCATGCAGGGCAACTTTGGATTCAATCCAGTTTGTATGCGACAAGTGTGTCTGAACCATATGCTTTATAAAGATGCACTAATCTCAGAACCAGAATTGACTGCAATTCTCTGTCAAGCATATGAAGGCAAAGGTGACCCCTGACAATTAAGTCCAGTCGTGTCCGACTCTAGGGTGTGGTGCTCATCCCCATTTCAAAGCCGAAGAGCCAGCATTGTCCGAAGATGCCTCCGTGGTCATGTGGCCGGCATGACTCTCCTTGCCACAGTGTGTACCATGCAGCTGGAACACGGAGCGCTGTTTACCTTCCCGCAAGCGGTACCTATTTATCTACTCGCATTAACATGCTTTGGAACTGCTAGGTTGGCAGGAGCTGGCCAAGCAACGAGAGCTCACCCCGTCGCGGATTCGAACTGCCTGCCTTTCGATCGACAGCTCATGGTTCAGCGGTTTAACCCACTGCGCCAACCGCTGGCCTTGTCAAGCATATACTTAGTAGCTTAGTAGCAAACTCATAGCATTCCAGTCCATAGTTACGTCCATAGCATGCATGGAATTGCCATTATTATTTACTTACATTTGGGTGTTAAGTTTTCCTTATCTTCCTGGAGGAATTATTTGGCATTAGACATCCTTTAACAACAGATGTTGCTGTGAGGGAAGATGTACAGTTGGTGTACATCCCACACTGGGAGTTATATACAACTTCTTCCCACATTGTCAGGTAAATGAACGTAGCAAGCTGCCAGAATCAAGGGTGCATGTGAACTGCGAAAATGTGAGACTAGCTAAAACAAATAGCCAAATTGGGCAATTTTGGTTGGCAGATCATCACAGTGATGCTTGTTTTTGCCAAGTCAAGCTACACAACTTAATTTCAAATCTTGCAGAGGTAATCACTCTCCCAGAAGAAACTCACGCCTTTCCAGGTGAGTGGCGCACTGGCGGAGCCTGCTCAATGACCAACCCAGGTAGTCTTTCTTCCCCAGGGATTCAGTCTTGGCTGCTCCAGCAAAAACTATCTGGACAACAGGCTGACAGTACCTTTACCAGCTGAAAGGTATTTCTTAAAGAAGAGTCTTTAGTTTGAGAATTACAGTTTCAGAAAGTCTGCATAATGTTTGAAAATCAAAATATAGGCAATTCTACATTTCTTGTTTCTGCCTCTGGAAGGAGTCATGGCCATTTCCATGATACAATTCTTCCATTAAAAACCCATTCACTTCCGTTTGATGTGCCTGCTTGGTAGAATCCAGCAGGTGGAATCCAAACTTGGTTTCATATTTTCCAAAGAAGTGCAATTGATTTAGGTTTTTGTAGTCTAGGAGTTCATCCTCTTGCATAGACCAGTCATGCTGGTGCAGTGGTCAATGGGTCAGCCCTATTTCTTTTTCTTTCCAGAACTGTGCTATAATGAGTAGAGTCTTGGAGCTAGACTGGGTAAACCCAGGTCCAAATCCCCACTTAGGCATGAAGTTTACCAGGTAGCCTTAGATAAGGCTGACACAGTCTAATACCTTTCAGGGTGGCTGTGGGAACAACATAAGATAACCCCCTAAGATTCTTGGAGGACAAACAAGATACCAATATGGTAAAATTAAGAAATTTTGATTTCAGAGCCCTGCATGGTCATAGATCTCAACAGCCAAGCAATCTCTGTTTATTCCACGTTTGTTACATTTGATGATCTTCAAATGATTTCTCCCCCCCCCCCAATTACTTAATTACATTCTTCATTGCAGTAATGAACCTATGCTCTAGATGCAGAATGAACTTTTAAAGTATTGGTGTAAGCATTAGATGTGCCCAGAGAATGAAAATTATTTTCTTTTATTTCAGGGTGTCCATGCCGATTTAAATTAACATTCATTCATTCTATAATATGATGTCAATATATCGTTCCCACTTTACTTAACCTGATCCTGCCCAGGAAGTATCATCATCATCATCGTGTTATATTGGCAAAACACTAACCAACAATAAATAATTCTGACTCTTTACTTAACTTTGTTGCATGAAATCTACAAAAAATGTTATGTAGTTACTGTGCACATTTAGAGGGCAACAAGCTACAGCACCCTTAGAAAGATTTCAATAGAATACACACACACACAGCTGTTGACACACAAAAAGCAAACATTTGCCTTGTTTTTGTATTGACTTTTATACCATACATTGGAATATTTTAACGTCTCTGTGTTTCACTGTTTGGAACAAGGTGACCTTGCTCCTCAACAGTAAATGTTTACATTTCGTAACAGCGAGAGATGCATGAAATCTACAAAAAATATTTTCCACAAATATCGGCTGATGTTAAAATGCGTTCACTTTCACTTTGCTTCGGCCCCTGTGGTTTTTCATGGGTGTATGTGTGACTGGATTTTGTTGGCGTCAATATTCACAGAAAGCAGCGCTTCAGGGCTTCATGCATGACTATTTAGAGGCAACTGAAGAAAGCATGCTTTCCAACTTTCACTACGGCAAACTTGGGAGGACTGGGAACATGGGAACTGCATTTATGAATGCTTCCTGATGTTAGCTTCTTTCCCCTGACATCTGGTTTTTCTATATTTCTATATACGTAGGTTTCCGTATGGGGTGGAATTCAGTTCTGCATTCCCCCCCCCCACCTACAGTCTGAGAGCAAAGTAGACATGCACCTAAATGCACAATGTGACCCAATGAGGCTTACGTTTTCTTTATAAATAGCATGTGACACCCCCATCCCCAGTCAATGAAACGTGGTGAAACTGCAGAAGGGGTAAGGTGGCTTCAGTACTTTGTCCCCACCTCAGTTTTGATTCCAATCATGCCCCCCCCAACATGCTATTTTTTTTATTTTATTTTTAATTAGAATCTTGATTGGCGCATTGGAACTGGCCTGAAGTCTGTCTGGCTTCCCACTCCCTCTTTTCTGCTTCTTCGCCTTTTCCCATACCTGCTTTCTCAGGCTACTTCAGTTCAAGCAGCCAACTCACTCATAAATGCCTTTTCAATATGTCGCTGTACTGTTGCAGATACGTTAAAACAGTATACACACACAATCATTTCCATGAAAACGTATGTTTACAACAAGCGTGGAGAAGCACTTTCCTCCCTGGAATTCTTAATATATGTATCTGCTAATAAGCTGTAAAAATGGGGAAGGGGGGGTAGGAAGTTGAAAAGGGAGAAACATTCCATTGCTTGAGAACCAAGCTCCAATAGTTTAGCCTAGTTCTGGTCTCCGAAGGCTGCAGTGCTCAGATTTCAAGCTCCAAATTTACAGACACAGCATGCGCCTGACTGTACTGTCTCTCAAAGCAAAGCCACGTACAGAGACAGTCAGCTGTACCTGCAGCCAAATGTCATTTTGCCTTACACCTTGAGAAATGATAACTGATTCATCACAAAGCCCGCTGCCAAAAAGCACAATGGCGCCCTGAGCAGACGCCACTCTGTAGATTACTGAAAGGTGTGTTCAGTCTTACAAAAAAAAGAGGGGGGGGATGGTGTGTGGCACAATGCACACAGCCTACAAACCCTTTTAGAACTGTACACAGCACATCCCGCCACATGAGCCTCACTGGGAACATTTAAATAAGAAGCTCTAGTAGCGTAACGTGATTTGGCAACAGCTTTGCATCGGAGGGGGGTTGTGAGGTTCCCGCCAGTGAACATATGCTTTGAGTAAGCTGCAGTGAGCCTCGCTTTCAAAGCCTGGGCTTCTAAACCTCTTCGTGTACATGTTCGAAAAACAAAACGACTGAGTTTGAAATCTAACGAAAGTTTGCTAGCCGTGGATATCAAGCCATGGCGTCATGAAATCAGAGCTCATCCTGAGGAAGAGGAGTGGGGGAGAGAGAGACTTCAATCTGGCCTCTTTAAAGATAGAGAAGAAAGATGAAAAAAGAAAATGGAAAAAAAAAGAGGAGGTGGGAGAGAGGGGAGAGAGAGGGAGTGAGAAAGAAAGATGTCTGCTTATGATTATGGGATGAACTTTGAACTTTTCCTATTGTTCCAGCCAAGGACTTTTGAATGCTAAAGTCTATTATGATATTTTAAAGGGTGTACTGGAACATGCATATCTTTCTTTATTTCCCCACTGAAAAAGATATGAATTGGAAGAAAGGAGAGCAACAAGTTTCCACAATATACAAGTGCATTTGGAAACAAGGCTCCAAACACTCGTTGCCAACCCCGGAATGTGAAAACAAAGCTCTTCCTTTCATCTCTTGTGCTTCCCCACCTGACAAGCGGGATGACAGTGCCGTCCTGGGAAGTTCAGACATGCCCTCAAATTGGTCTGCATTCCTCTGTTTCCTATTTTCTTCACCACGCGGATAAAGACAGCCTCTCTTTTCTAAATCAGACTTAATTTAACAGTGTTAACTAATATCCACTCTTAAAAAAAAACAAAACCAAAAATTCACACAAGCTCCAGAACTTGCCAAGGCAGGAAAGGCCTCCCGAAAGGACAAGCTTCTAATATTACTTTAAAACCCACCAAACTACAATGCTACCTCCATTTCACTTCCAGTAAAACGGTGTTCTACTTCCCCCAGCCACGGTTATTTTGCCTTTGAGGGGGCCAAGGACAAGGTTGATATGTGGACCTGTGCAAGTGCCATTAAAATGGGAAACCTGGTCCCCGAAGCACTGCGCCAGTGAAAGTTATGTTCTGGATCCAAAGAATTGCAGCGAGGGGCTGAGCTACTACATATGACCATCGCAGCGCTGTGTGTGCTGAATTGGGTCTATTGCCAAATCCCTAAGAAGTGGCAGAGTGGGGGTGGTTTCAAATGTAGCATGATCAGGCAGTTGGAGGGGGGCCTACACCACTCTGCCCATGCATCCCCCTACTACACTTTTTATCCCTTTTTCCCCAGTGGGGATCCACAATTAGAAGCCATTCCCCACCAAGAGATATTCCCACACTTGTGCTTACCAGCAGTGCCACAACCATTTTAGAAGAGAGCTGAGTAAATACAGTGATAACCTACTCTGTTGTATACATTCTGTTTAATACATAAACACCTTGGTAAGCAGTTCTATTGTCAGTTATGGTGACTTCTCCTTACCTTTTGGATAGGATTATAGTATATGATGTTCAAGCTACTCAGAGTGACAGAGCTCACCTGGGGCTACTCTAGTCATCTGTACAGGCTCTCTGCATTGTCCTGTCAGGATAATCTGATAATTTCTCTGTTTGCCCACCATTTAGCACAATGGTACAATCCCACTGGCTTTCCAAGGGGGTCTCCCACAAGGCACTGTGGAATGTGCAAAAATGGTGTGTGTGTGTGTGTGTGTGTGTGTGTGTGTGTGTGTGTGTGTGTGTGTGTGTGTGTGTGTGTGTGTGTTTGCTTGCAACTGCTACCCTATTTGTTTCTTGGTGCCTTGGCATTTTTAGATATGCTTGTTTTTAATTTTGAATCATTGGTCTCCATGTGTGTGTGTGTGCGCGCGCGCATGTGTGCATGTGTATTTAACAGCACACAGGATAAAAATATTTGTATGCATCAGTAAAATAACATACAGTATATTGGGGAACCTGTTTTATCCCAGAAGTATACTCCAAAGCACAGAATTTCCTTTGCAGGACTTATTTATCCAGAGAAAATACCCCACCATATTCTAATCAGAACAGTTGTGTTCTGTGCCAGCAAAAACAGCCACGAATGGTTCATGAACCTCTCTACTTTCTCACTTGTCAATAAACTTTGGGGGCTTCTGTTCAGATCCAAGACACTGTGTTTCTTCCTTCCATTGCCAAGTAAAATACAGTTAATTAAGGCGGCTATTCTGATGATATAAGTCTCAACACTTTAGCTGCATAACTCCCAGTAGTACGGTTAAAGAACAAAATATCAAGCGGGGGGAAAGAACCGCAATTTAGACTGGATCTATAGCATTATTTTAGGTTAAATAATTATCAAGTGATTATTAAAACCCACCTAAAGATTAACCATTGTCAATTACATAGTGTCTAACCTCTATAATTATATCTTTTACAATCAGTTGGCATTTATTTATTAGTCACACACAGTGTTACCGTTTTATATGGCGTGTCTTTTATAATATCGTTTATTCTCATTAAACACATTTTAATAGTCGTGTGTTCTTTATATAAGATGAAATAACCATCTTAATGAATACACTTTTGGGAACCTGAATTAAACATACACCGAAACGGGTACACTGCACCACATAAAGTTAAACAAAATGCACATGAAACCAGAGTGCAACTGTGTTACTGCATTTCCATTGTGCAGTGAGTCACATTTCACAAGCCATGTTTATGAAAGCCCTTCCAGTGGGAAAACATTTTACAGTTTAAGAGTCTCCAATTTAGCGGAGGCAAGATAGTGAAACACCCAGATCATGCATGCAACAGGATATGGTGTTTCACAATTTAATACAGTGGACATGACCCTGCACAGCAGTAGTGTGGAGCGTTGCATGTGCTGGTATAATTGCTCGGTAAAATGTGATGAGTGAGCGACAAAGAGCATGGGAATGTGATCCATTGTTAATATGGTCCCTGCTGTTTGGCCAGAAAATAACTATGGTTTGTTGAAGAGTGTGGGTCATATTCCATCAAGGAATTGTGCTTCTGCACACCCTCCATTAAATGTTAGCAAACTTAAACTAATGCAGTTTACTCTATGTGAACGTCACTCATGTGATGTACTCAGAGAATGTGTTCTTTGCAGTATACCCATTCAGTACTCCCCCCCCCAACTCGTATAAGTTCTGGACACCTCAAGCTTCCATGACTAATGGCCCAATCCTATGTAGGATTGGGCCGGCATGCTCAAGGGTTTACGACAGTGCAACAGATTTCCGCTGTTGCAAAATGGCTTTTGGTGGCCATTTTGCATGCATTGCCACAAGCAGTGGCAGCACAGAAGGCCTGCCGCCAGACCAGAAAAGTTAGGTACGACAGGAGCAGGGATGGGAAGGAGAACAAAGGTGTTCCCAGGAGGGGCAGAGGGTGGGGAGGGAGACGGATCAGGAGCTGTATCAGGGATTAAAAAAAGTTTAACTCCACAATTGGTAGACTAGAAGTAGTGATATCGGTGGCACTCACATGTGCCAATATCCTAACCCCGCCCATCTCCCTTACCATCGTCGTTACATGCCTCGGACTGTAGATGTAGATCCAAGGAGTCCCATGGTGGTGGTAGAGGCTTTCCCTCTAAGAAAAAAGATGCAGGTGCAGGGGATTTGAATGCATGTACAGGGACCAAGGTGCAATGGCTCATGAAAAAACCTCAGGGGATTGGCATTGAATAAGAGAGAGAAAAATATGGATTGTAGCATAATGCAGTTCTTTGGAGGGATAAATATACACTAAGAGGAAGGAGAAATCAGAAAGTATGTAATGCCATATGCATGTGCGTGCGCACATGCACGCACACACAAACAAAACTAAGCTCTAAATATTAGTGGTCCGCTAGACAGTACAACAAAAAGGGAAAATCTGTGGAAGGTGGAGGTATGCATGAACACACAAAATGGAGGAGGAGAAAGGGGAAATAGGATGTGAATGAGGAGACATTAGCAACTATAGAAATGATGGAGATGACCCACAGGGGCCCAGGGATAAGAAATAGGCTTTGTGTGATATTTGGGGAAGGAGAGGAGAGAAAGAGAGCTGGGGGGGGGAGGGGAAAGAAACTAGACAGAACCAAGTGTTCCGGCAATGGACGAGACTGTGACTTAGGTCAGAGTTCACTGTAGCGTGGAATAGCGGCTACAGATAAAGAGTGAGTTCCCCATTGGGCCATAAAGCACTTCACTCACCTGTGGCAGGACAGCTGGTTGCTCCCATCATACGATTACTCTTGATATACACTCATCCCTCTGATTGGTGGAGCACAGCAAACTTGGCTACCATTTAGGCAGGAGCCATCAAATGGTCTGCTGCTCAGGGGTCTTACTGGATTGGTGCAGGGGAATATTTAGGAGGCCTAGAGGTAATCTCTGTGTGTTACTGATGTGAAGATAGACCAGACAGCCTAAACTCTCTTCTCTCTCTCTCTCTCTCTCTCTCTCTCTCTCTCTCTCTCTCTCTTTCTCACCCACACCCACACACCCACACCACCCCAAACAAAATGGGAGGGGATAGAAACACCAAGCAAGTTATCAATTTGACTGCACGAGACATATATAAGACAGATAATAATAATAATAGCTATTATTATTGTTAACAGTATTTATATACCGCTTTTCAACAAAAAGTTCACAAAGCGGTTTACAGACAAAATCAAATGATGAAATGGCTCCCTGTCTCAAAAGGGCTCACAATCTAAAAAAGATGCAGAACCCCACCAGCAAACAGCCACCAGAAAAGACACCGTGCTGGGGTGAAAGGGCCCAGTCAGCAAGAGGTAGGGGTCTGGTTGGGGACAGAAGCTACAGTGGTGCGTGCTATGGTGGGGGGTGACCAGACAACCTGGGAGAGGTAAATAAAAAATGTTATACTTGCCTCTCTTTAGGCCACCTGGGTCTTCTTGAACCCATTGTTGGTATAAGTCTGAGGAGAGACAGGGGGTGGGTCTGGGCCAGGAAAGGGGTATAGGTTCTGGGGTATGCTGCTGCTGCTGCTGCTGCTGCTGCTGCTGAGATCCACCCTCAGTTCCTCGCCAAACAAACTACCATGATCTGCCACCAAACCTGGTACAGCCTGGATGGGTGATTGGAAGTTACGTGGAGCCTCTGGCTGTTTATGTGGAGGTCATCAGCTGCTTAATGACACCAGCAGCCCTGGAGCACCCAACAATGGCGTGCATTTTGTGCCGCCATAACAGGGCAGCCGTTTGTGAGATACACTGCCATAAGATTGGACTGTAGGTCTGTGAAAGTAGGCCTGGCTCTGGCCCTTGCTCTGGCCATACCCTGTGCATGCCAGAGCTGAAATCCTATCCACACTTACCTTGGAGTAATCTCCATTGACTGTAATGAGACTGAGGGCCCAATCCTATCCAACTTTTCAATGCCGATGCAGCTGTGACAACGGAGCGCCTGCTGCATCCTGCGGTGGGGGTGAAGTCACAGAGGCCTCCTCAAGGTAAGGGAACCTTTGCTCTCTTACCTCAGGGCTGTATTGCAGCTGCATCGGTGCTGGAATGTTGGATAGGATTGGGCGCTTACTTCTGATTGGGCCCTTACTAATCCTGCATAGGATTGGGCCCTAAGATACAGAGACAGTGGTGTTGCTTGGTTGGGGGCAGAAGCTACAGTGCTAATTGTTGTTCACAGACACTAATTACCGTATTGTCCCGAGTATAAGACGCACCTGATTATAAGACGCACCCTTAAAGTTTGGTGCTATTTAAAAAAATTAATTAAATCACTGGCATTAAATTGCAACAGCCTGATTATAAGACGCACCCCTAGTTTAAAAACTTAAATTAGGAGAAAAAAGTGAGTCTTATACTCAGACCAATGCGGTAATTGTTGTGGAGAGAGAAAGGTGGAGCTGAGTGACTGAAGCAAGGGAAATCGGAGGGTATGCAGGAAAGAAAAGTGAAATGGTGGGAGAAAGAGCTGGAATGCCTCTGCCCTTCAAAACCCCTCACGCCTTCCCCATGAAATTTCATGAGTGTATACGTTCTGTAAAAGAGCCATTAGATCAAACAATCAATATTTGAATGTTTCATGTACTTATCTTAATTTATTCCACATGTCGTAACATTGTAGAAAAAGGCTGTGTTGCAAATTTCTGGTTTTGCAGTGGAGTAATAATATTCATAAATGAACCCATTGTTACTCCCAGGATAATTTCACAAATCACAAAAAGTTAAAAATAATTTTAAAAAAATATTCCCGGTACAACAAAGAATAGGGATCTGGTTTAAAAAAAAAAAAAAAAGACATAGCCTCAAATGAGTAGCAGGTGTGTTGTTTCATTTACTCTGGGGAAACCCAACTGCAAGTCAGGGTGCAGACCGCTAGGCTCCAGCAGCAACTTGGTTCGGCCTCTGGCTCACCTTTAAAGGAACTAATGTAGTTGTATGGGCACAAATTCAAAATAAGTCAACCCAAATTCAACATCACTTCCCTAAATGAGCACTGTAGAGCTAACTGAATTACTAACACCCTATCACA
The DNA here is from genome assembly GCA_026170595.1 of Plestiodon gilberti rubricaudatus. Taxonomy (NCBI): domain Eukaryota; kingdom Metazoa; phylum Chordata; class Lepidosauria; order Squamata; family Scincidae; genus Plestiodon; species Plestiodon gilberti. The sequence continues at coordinate 77,961,491 of JANXHW010000002.1, forward strand.
ACAAGGATTTTACTACAAGCAAGCAAAATTACATTACTGGGTAATGACAGCCCCATTGCTCTTTGGAGACCACATGAAGGCCGAGAGTTGCATGGTTCCTCTCTTACAACAACTTTATCATAGCATGGATAGTGACAGTTTGGAAGAGTGTGTGTGTGTGTGGGGGGGGGGTTAATCTGAATTCTGCTTTCACTTGAAAAGTGCCCAATTATACTTTCTTTCTTTTTTGTCTTCAAGTGTTTATGTAGGGTGTCAATTTGAAAGTCCTATTTTTTCCTTGCAAACATATTTTTCATGCTGATTATGAGGCATCATTAAGTTACTTTGTTTTAAGTACTGCAGCGTACTCAGGTGTTGAATTGCTCTCTTGAAACCGGAGGATATGAAACACTTTTTAAAAAGCCTATAAAGATGCCTCCTCTTTAATAACAGGAACAGACTATATATGGGCTGAATTTTCTGCTGATGTAAAATGTTCTGACCCTCAGTGGAGACATGCTGATTGACTGACACCTGTGCAGGATCTGCCCCACAGAACAATATGAGCAGATTCCCTCTACAGTCTACACCACATTCCTGAATTTCAGGACTTAATGTTGCTCTAGGATCAGTCAACCTGAAAAGAATTATCACAGTGACAGACCCAGCCCAGCGAGGCGGATACTTCAGATTTATCTGATACAGAAGGAGAGACAGAGTGAAGCTTCAGACAATTTTGGCACAATCCTATGTGTGTCTACTCAGATGTAGATCCCATTAAGTTCAATGGGACTTACTCCCAGGTAAGTGTGTGTAGGATTGCAGCCTTAGTTATGGAAAAAAGACCAAGATTTGTCAGGGAGAAGCCACTACACTCTATAATGTGAAAGCTAGTTCCCAGGTTCTGTCACACTCTATGGGTCAAACAAGTTGTAACACTAATTGCGCTGCTACAATGTCAAAGTTTTATTTCCTCATTAAATAGGAGCTATGGGGGGGCTGATCAGGATTGGGACCATGGTGCATGAGGAGGAATGAACAAAAACCACCACTGCCACTTCCTCCTGCACATGAAGTTTCTATTGAACAGCTTAGGGAAGTTTACTTTTGCACCTTTGGGGGTTTTCCTATCAAGGCTAATATCGTAGTTTGAGGGGCAATTCTCATAAGGCCTGTGGCATGGAAGTAATGCTTAAACATCCCCTCTCCATGAACCACAGATTCAACTCTAATGGGGATGCAACCACTATTTAACTTAGAGGAAAAGGGAAGCTCTAATGACACGATTAGCTTCACATCTGGTTTGACTCTAATATCACACCAAAATATGGAACCTGGCCTTGGGTTATGTAGGTGAAGTGTTTGGTCTATGCAGCTAGAGCTTCAGTGGATACGTTGAGCTATGTGAGACAAAGTAATTAGCTGCATATAATGATAAGGCTGAGGATTTACTGTATATAGCATATTTGAAATATTAAAAGCACTTCTAATGTAAGATTTCCGAAATCCATACAACAGCCCTGACAGGTAGACCAGCATTGCATATGGGGAGAAGGGAGTCTGAACTGGGAGAATTGAGGCAAGCCAAAGTCCACATAGTTATGACTGAGGTGAAGGCACCATGATGCTTTTCAGCCCACCATATGAAATAAGTTTGACATCCCTGGTCTACGTTGTAGAATATGTCCAAGTTGCAGCTATCTTATAGTATAGCAATAATCAGATCCACTGTGAGATTCAAGATTCTATAAACATTGTTAAGTTTTTAGGAATGGAAACTGCAAGTATCTTTTTGCTAACTTCAGAAGTCAGTGGAAGACGGGTACTGCAAGTGTATACAAATGCACCATCTACAAACACAAAAGAAGAGAAAGCTTGAGCAGTAGGAATAGATGTGTCCAGTGGTGTCACTGAGTGGTGCGTCACCCCCGGTGGGAGGTCGACCATGTTGGCACGTCACCCCCCTGCTGCCGCCTCAACCCCTCAACCCCTGTTGCCGCGTCTCACCCCCCCCCCCCACTGCCAGGTCACACTCCCCCCCCCATAACAAACCGCTGGCCGTCTTCTTCAACAGTTTGGCCGCTTCTAGCTAGGCCAAAAGCGGCGTTCTTCACACATGCGCACAATGCCTCTTGAAGCCTTGCCTTCAGAAGGGCTGAACGAAGACGTAATTGGGTCTTCGTTCAGCCATTATGAGGGAAAGGCTTGAAGCGGCGTTTTGCACATGCCGGTTTCAGCCTTGCCCTGGTGGCCTGGTTAGAAGCGGCCGAAATGTCGAAGAAGACGCGGCTCGCCGAGCAGGCCTTGGGTGCATCACCCTCCTGGCCGTCACCCTCCTGGCATGTCACCCCTGGCGGCCCACCCCCGCCACACCCTAGCAACGCCACTGGACGTGCATATGTTGATCATCTGTGAAATGTTGACTGGTATGCAGATGAATGTATGTACAGTAATGGCATCATGGACACGTATTATAGTTTATGTTGGGTGACATGGAAGTTCTGTCCTTGGTGAACAATATGCAGTGGCTCAGTCATACATAAAAATCATCAGTCAATAACTAATGAACATGCATGTTTGAACAAACCCTTAGCAAAGTGGTATTACTGTATGATAGCTTGAGCTGTGTAACATCTAAGTATTAAAGTTCTGTGTGCAGCTGAAATTAGTTGTAAAACTATTTTTTTTTCTTGTGGTGAAGCATTTTGCTCTGCTAAGTGTGTCATCCTTAATTAACAAATAGGCTGAAACTGCTGATGGTGCAACAGTTTGGATGCTTTTTTCCCCCTCTAACATTTTCTAAAAGCAACTGATCAAATAAATGTTGATGTATTTGGGAGGTCATGATAAGGCCAGTACATAAAACGGACCACCTACATAGGAAACATTGCCATGACTCTTTATAATTTATTTTGTCAAATATGGGGGGGGGGGGAGACAAAGGAATACTTTTTAATGAGGTGTTTTGCAGTTGCCTTTTGTTTCATATTTAACACAGGAAAAAGGAAAATGCTTCTTCGGTTCAGAGCATCTGAATCATATTTCCAGAGGGACAGGCACTTTCAGGACAGTAAGTACTGAGGTATAAATAACACTCATAAGTTAGTTATTTACTTTAATTAAAAAAAATAGCCATGGAAAATCATGGATTTTTCCTCAGTTGAACTTCATTCCCAAAAAATTAAGAATCTAATCAGCTTTGACATCTTTCAGCTATGTAGAGAAATTGTGAGATAATGGGCCATATTTTTGCACCAGCTAGAGCCTCATCTCATTGGTGTGATACACAATATTATTCCAACTTTCACCCCAGACTACCACTGTCCCTTTTCTCAGAGTTCATTGAAAAGGGCTACACTTCCCTGCCACAAAATGAGAACGAACATTTTTAGTACATCCCTGGGTGATTTTGCCAGTTTGATACCTTATTTGACAAAACCACAAACTATCACAGAAAGGGAAATTTAACCACAGAATAAAATAAAATCCAGGTGAGTTTTGGCCCAACGAATCCAAGACGTTATAAAAAACAAAGCCTGCCTGCATCATCAGGCTGTCTGATTGCACCATTTCAAAAAAGATATTGTAGATCTGAAAAGGCACTAAAGGGGCAATTGAACTGATTTGGGGAATAGAGCAGGGGTTCTCAACCCTTTCCTGGCTGAGTACCACCTCCAGCACCACTCTCCTGCTGCGTACCACCGGAAGTGACTAGCAATGACATCATCGCCAGTTACTTCCTGGTTTTCAAAGGCCAGAAAACACAGGTAGGAATCTCTGGGTGGGTGGCAGGTCCCTTCTCAGTGTTCCCAAGAGGCTCGCCCAAAGGCAGGAGCCTCTCGGGAGCGAAAATGCGCCACCAAAAGCACCACATTAGAGTGGGGTTCCGGTGGTCTGGCGGTTCAAGTACCAGCAGCAGTCAGCCAAGTACCACTGGTTGAGAACCATTGGACTAGAGCAGCTTTCCTATAAGGAAGAACTAAAGAATTTGAGGCTTTTTTGTTTGGGGGAAAAAGGCAACTAAGGGAGGCAGAGCATGATGGAGGTTTATCACATTTTTCATGGTGTGAAGAAAATTGATAGAGAAAACTCTCTCTCTCTCTCTCTGAAAGTACTAGCTGGACCATCCAATGAATTTTTTTTTTGGAGGCTCATATGGAACAGGAGACCCCAGGAAAGCTCCATTTTTTCTTGGTGCCTTGGAAATATTAAAGATTCAATCTTTGGGTGAAACTTATCAGCCATGTGCATGGTACATCAATACAAACCCAAAATTATTATTGAATTACTTAAAATCAGTGCTATTTAGTGCTTGGTGTGTTGATTCATAGCTGTTTGACATAAGGTTTTATTATTCCTAGTTGTAGCTCATAACAGTGAATGGTGTGGTGAAACTGAAGAGGGAGACATTAATCACTTTCTCTTTCTTGTAATAGCAGAACTTGGGGTCAAACAGGGAAGCAGATTGGCAAGGAGAGACTGACCAAAGGAAGCACTTCTTTGTACAGTGCATAGCTACCCCAAGAAATTTTGTATCATAAGATCCAGTGATGGCCATTAGCTTACATAATTTTACAAAAGAATTAGATTAAAGGATTAAAAAAATAATTGACATTAGGTCTAGCAATGGCTATTAGCTACAGAGCTAATAATATACCTTCTTGTTCAGAGACAATGTACCTCTGAGTACCAGACTCTGAAGACAGACAACAGAAAACAATGATAAGATCATTTCTAGAAAGCTTTCACTAACTCAGTTTTTATCCCATTGCAACCACAAACTATAGCCAGCTTGTTACAGTGTCCTTATCACAATTACAGACCGATCCTATTGGGCCAGTTATGACAGCAGAACAGAGTTCCGCTGTCATAACAGGCCATATGGCAGCACACAGCGCAAAACTGGTGGCCATTTTGGAGCTTCCGCCACAAGCCCAAAATACGTGGCGTATGCCCAAGGGTTTATATGAAAGTTTGTAAAAAAACATTTTATTTACCTACCAGCTGGGTAGTGTTGGGTTGTCCCAACACTATAGGATGCAACAAACATCTTTTTGGTGTGGCTGCATCGGTACTGGTGGCAGGGAATAGGATAGAGGCCTTGGTTGCTCAAATCCTGCTCCCCCTCTTCTCTCTACAAAAGCACAAGATACCCTCAGCATGAATTTTAATGCTGTAATGTGTAATTCGGGGCCGCGGTGGCTTAGTGGTTAAGATGCTGAACTGCAGACCGGTAGGTCAGTAGGACAACAGTTAGAGACCCGAGTGCTGCGTGACGAAGTGAGCTCCAGTCTCCTGTCCCGTCTCCTGTCAACCTAGCAGTTCGAAAGCAAGAAACTGCAAGTAGATAAATTGGCACTGCAGCGGCAGGAAAGTAACAATGTTCTGTTAGTCATACCAGCCACATGACCGTGGACAACGCTGGCTCTTCGGCCTTTTAGACACTGTTTCGGCTGGCTTTCGAGCAGGGGGTACCTTTACCTTAATGTGTAATTCCATTTATTACACATAAATCAAATTTAAAGAGAAAGAATGCAAGGAAATGTATGTATTGATGTTGAGTAACAATGTAGTACCGGTAGTTGACAGCGTTGAGGAGGAAACACTCAAGTTAAGTAGTGAAACATTCACCCAAAAAGATTTGGGAATTGTTAGGAGGAGTGCTGAGCAAGATCATGTCCTCGGCACTTACACAGTTGCTACTTTTAGGACAGTTGGGTTTCATTTCAGGTGATGGCAATTCTCATTGAACTTTAAAGGAAATGTTAAAGCTCACTGGCAAAGGAAATTTTCCTTGACACGCTAATTGACAGATCAGGATCAAGTCATTTCTAATTTTTCCAATTCTCAATGTTATTTTCCCCAAGGCTCTGTCACACTTTAACAGAAGCAATGAAACAGGAAGTGTCCACAAGGTCACTTTTCATGCAAGGGACAATAACCTGTGTGACTGTGAGGGTTATTGACTTTGTTATTCTTAATTTGTTCTGCAAAGGCAGAGAGAAATGGCCTCAGAAAGAGGGAGCAGAAGTTGCGTCACTTTGTCCCTTCAGCTCTAATAGCCACAGCGATGCCTTTAGCTGGGAGCCTGCTTCTCATTGGCCAGGAGTTGTTTTATGTAGCCTCACCCTCAAAGATGTTCAGGCCCTACTGGCCAAAGCCAGTAGGTCAAATCCACCTACCTGCTAGGTAGAACACTGCTGGCTACCCTATGGTAAATAATATTCATACTGATTACTTCCTATTTGATCCCGTGATTAACTGTGTAAGGAGATATTTGATGGCCCAATCTTATCCGGGCCTTGCACAAGCAGAACTCATGCTCTGTCTGTGCAAGTCACAAGCTGCTAGTGCAGCATCTGCTAGGACAGCACACCAGCGCAAACGGCTGGTGGCACCTCACATGCGACAACAGAGTTCTGAGCCCCCACTAGAGCAGATAGGTCTCTGAAGGGGACGTTCCAGGGAAGGATTGGGGCGGATATTGGGCCTGGTCAGGGGCATGTCAAGGGCGGGCTGCGGGCAAATATCAGCAGTAATGGCAGTCACCAGCCTGGGCTTGATACACCCCCTTGGACCCACTTGTATTCACACCAGCCAAAGAGCTAGCACAGAACTGAGTAGGCCCATTGGGGACCAGGCAGCGGTGGAGTAGCTAAAATATTTTACTTACTTCTCCATCACTGCCTGGTCCCCAGCTGGCCCATAGTATGCAGCAGAGCCTGCACCAGTGCTACTGGGCCAGCCCATATTAGATTGGGCTGTTAGTAACACAGATTGCCCAAATACCTTTACACCCTGAGATATGTTTACCTGCTTGTTGGAGAATCTTGCCAGCTGTGAATTGGTATATAGATTTACACCAGTCAATAAGTTTGCCACCAGTTTTAGTAATTACTGTACATTTCAGTTCATGCCGCTTTATGAACATGGAGGTTACCACAACAAATGCAAACAAAATCCTTTATTTTTCATAATGTGGAGAACCTTATGTTTATATTTACAGCTTTCCAAATGGCACATCCGGATAAATTATTTACAGTGTTTAGAAATAACACTTAAATGCAGTGAAGTGGAAGGGGGGGGGGGGGAACGGATGCATCTTGCAATTAAGATAAATCACAGAACGTATTAGCGTGCTTCAGTTTTACCTATGGGCTATATACTTTGCATGGAACTGGGCCACCCATCCAAGAAATCACTCCCCATTCCTCCCACTTGACTGGTAACCACTTATTCAAAATCCCCCAGGAATAAAACCGTTGGTCTATAACCAAAGAATACAGTGTGAAAAGGTATAATTGTTTGGTTTCGCATAACTTGCACGTTTCTACTCAATCTACCAAAAAAGCGCCCTTAAAAAACAACAACGAAAAACTTTGGTTTACTTTTCCTCTCCGTACTTTTGATGTTGGATCAAACATGACAATGCTTATCAGTCAGCAAAATGAACTGAACTCATTCAGAGTCAAAAGCCTCCAGGGGTGAGGGATTTCTTTAATCATATTCAGGCCAATTATGAGGATTTCAGCTCTGCGCAGCAATGTGGTTCAGTATGAACTGTTGCAATTTAATAGCTCCAGAGGGGACACACACACACACACACACACACACACACACACACACACGTATAAACATGTGTATACATACATATACATGTATTTTACTGGTTATAGCAAAGACTTTATTTTCTTCCCCTTGTACCTTTTTCCCGCCTCCACACTCCAAAACTGAGATGGATTAGGACAACTTCTGAGAAGTAGCTATGCACATCTGCTACACCGTTCGTACACTTAAGGAACCCAAAATGGTCTCCTGGTTACAACATGTTGGCAAGACCACGCAGCAGCTAAATTGCAAGGATTCGAAACACTGGAGCATTTAACAAGGGGATCTGCAAGATCTAGAATTCTTTGAGGCCCTTTGACTTTTGATCCACCAAAAGGCAAAATAAACATGTGGAAAAGTGGACAATGGACGAGGCACTAGTAGTTAGCTTTAAGCTGCCTCCAAAATTTGTAAGATTAACCATTCAACTGGCTGCAGAGACTTCAACAAAAGCAAGTTTGGACACAGGTTTGATGGGGAGGGGGTTTTAAATAGTAGAGTCACATTACACAGAATCCACATTACTCCTAGGGTTATAATATTACACCTCTGTACGCATGAGTACAACTTGCAAGCTCAGCTTTGCTTGTGAAAACAGGCGAAAGAGGAACCGGCACACAAGGGAAAAGACAAATGGCTCAGAATGCAGCCAAATCACAGCTCGGGCTGCAGGATTCTCCCAGCTCTGCTTGAAGAGCAAATTGAACAAATTCACAATTTAACGGCACGATCCTGCTTAAAGAAGCACCTGTGGAGCGCATGCTTCGCAGAAGCTGGGTGTCGTAAACACGCCATAAAGTGCATTTTTTACACCCGGGGAGTAAAGGCTGCCAGCACAGAGGCTGGCAGTCTTTACTCCGCCTCCCCCCAGACCCTGCAGCCATCAGAGTAGGTAAGAAATGCATCTGCCAGTGCAGGGGCAGGGGGAGGGCGGACCAGGTGGAAAGGGTGGGCGGACGTTGGCCGGGCCGGGAGGGGGTGGGGATATTGGCAGCAAGCTCTGCCAATATCCCGTGCCCTCTCCCAACCTGGACCACCCTTATGCCACCGACCTGGATGTATGCCAGCTCGAGAGCCAACGTACATTCGAGGAGGTCCATTGGGACCAAGCCTTTGGGGCCCTACACCCAGGAAAGGGGATGAATGTCCCCTTCTCCTGAGGTGTTCCTGGGCCACATCGACGTGGCCTGGGAAGGGTGCAGGATATGGCAGGCCCTATGGGCTGGCTGTGTAACTTTATGCAGGACCGGGCTGCCCGCCAGTACCTCGATGTGGCTGGAGGAGACTGCCAGCATGATTCTCAGACCCGGATGAATTACACTGCTCAGGATGCAGTACAACTCAGGCCAAGTTGTTATTGTATCCCTGATGTAGTTAACATACAAACTGGTTTTCGATGCCTTTCAGTCAGGTGGTTGAAAATATGCCTGTCATTGAGGGGCCACCTGAAAGTGTCCTGAATGGCAACTTCAGCTAAATGGGGAGATGTACAGGTGTAGCTTCTGGTTAGATCACACTTGCAGGGCTACAGATGGGTGAGCCAGCAGCACCACCTCCATGTCGCTGGGGTACACAGCCATCGTGATTGGAACGGTTGTGGTTGCCCTTTGTCAGATGGGACTGCTGTCAGTCTAGTCCATGTCACTAACATGCAGTACCCCCAGGACGTCCGCAGCATCTGGAAAGTCAGAGGAGATCCTTTATTACACCATCCGCTCAAGAATTGGCCCTTTTTATTTATTAAAAAAAAACATTTGGATAAAACAAACTCTGGTTTAAGTAAAATCTCTAAAGTTTTTATGACCAGCAACAATATAACACGAACATAGCATCTCTTCGGGATTAAAGGCCATACAAAAGTATACAATGAAAACAATTTAAAAACACATTTAATACTGCAATGTTTCGTTCATTCTCATGAATGTTTTCAAGCAGAAGAAACAGAGCCAGCTGGTTCAACTCTGGTTTGTAACAAACGGTGACAAGAAACTTTAAACTCCCTCCTCTTTTGCTCTCCTAATGACAAAATATGGTTCTGCCAAGTTGAGTTGACTGTGGCTATACTTGTTGACTGTGACCAGACTGTGGCTGGACAAAAATCCCAGGGGATTTTTGTCCAGCTTACGTCCCAAGCTTAACTGTGGCTAGTGCCACCAGAACAAACGTTCCGGTAGTGTTAGGCGCTTTCCAGCAGTTGCAAAGCATGACTTGCAACAGCATTCTGGCCAGCCACAACGGGAAGTGGTGAGTGACTGGATCCATGCAGCAATGGACTCTGGACACCTGCTGCCCCAGGTAGGATCACACATGGGTAGGATGGAGGCAGGGGGTGGGAGGAATGGGGTGGTGACAGGGGTGGGGAGGAAGACGGATTGAAACCGGGAAGGGGGCGGTTTTGGCAGCAGTGGCATTCACCGAATCCAAGCCCCCTTCCTGGGCTCAGACCACCTTCCCATGAAGGTGGTCCACGTGGGTTTGCACCAGCAATATCACTGGCGCAGGTTTGACAAGTCCACGCGGATTTGTACCAGCAATATCACTGGTGCAGGTTTGACGAGACCCATCAGGCCTGCAGGGATTTACCCCTTGCCCTGAGGAGGCCTCCAGCGGCCAAAACTCCCCACAGGATGCAGCAGACGCCACGTGCATCACCGCGTGGGGAGTTAGTCAGACCTATGGCTGCCCATGCACGCACTGGTTACATTGTGTTACATCTGAAAGCAGCAAAAATCTTTCCAGTTAATCATAGAGACAAATATCTTGGCATTAATATTATTTCTGTTCCGGAAAATAGGTGCGGTGAATTATGTAAGTAGGCTTCCTCATTATCCAGAAACTAAGCAATGCTCCCAAAGTTTATCTTCCTCTTGTCAGATGATGGAGTTGTATCTACCTATCCAACATAAGCCAGTCTGCACTTGAAAAAATTGTGATGGCTGGTTCTTAGGCAAACCAGAAAGGAAGAATCTAACAGACTGATTCTTTCATCAGGTGGTTTTGTCCTCGTTTGGTAGTATTTACATAGTGTTGTTAACGCACTCTGAAAACACATTGTTTTACTCAAGCAATCCATACACCGGCTGGAAGTCCACAATAATGCTCACCCTTCCATCTGTTTATCATCTTGAGAGGCAAGATGAAGTCTGAGGATGGACTCAATAGAGCTTTCTGAATTCTGTTTTTTCCCCCTATCATACTTCTAACAGAGTCATAAGACCCTAAAAGAGTTGAGGATTCTATAAGAGCAGAAAGAAGTTTAGGCTTGAACAAAGAGAACAATAAAGGCATTATATTCCATCATATTTGCATGTCACACTGGTTCTAATGAAAATAGCTGATTCCCTAAGAGGCAATCAGCTCTGAGGGCCAATGCAGAAAATATTGCCTAGTAATCTATCTATAGTTGTGCAATTTGGAATGCCCTGGGGGCTCAGGTATTTCTCCCAGTTCTCTCTCCTGGGCTTCCTCCTACGTCCAGTTTTAGAGAGAACTACCATTTGTAGTACATCTGCACCAGTCTTAACACTGATCATAGTTAACCCAAATCACAGCTCACAAACAGCAAGTGTAGTTGACTGTGGCCCAGGGGAGTTTTGTCCAGCCTAGGCTTGTGTATCAACAGCATCCATTCTTGAGTCAGTCAGATCTAGCTATAGCTGTCCACACGCTGGTTACATTGTGTTTGGATTACTGCAATGTGTTCTTCATAGGACTGCCCCTAAAGACTATTCAGACATTGCAAATAATGTAGGATGCCGCTACACAATTGATGACCAGCATGAGGCGTAGTGATTACATCTCGCTTCTGCATAATCAGCTACATGGATTGCTGTTTCTGGGTGCAATTCAAGGTACTGGCTTTGACCTTTAAAGCCCTAAACTGATTGAAACTGGAGTACTTGAAGGACTGTCTCCCACATATGAAACCGCCCATCCCCAAGATCAAGTAAGAAGACTTTCTTGCATGTCCTGCATTTGCCAGATGTGTATTTGGCAATAACATGTGAGAGGGTCTTATCTGCAGTGGCACCCAGGTTATGGATACCATGTCCATGGATGCTGTTGCCCAAAAATGTTTTTGTTGCATTTAGCCTTTGGAGTCTAACAGTGCAATCCTGTCCATTATGTTATGTTGCTTAGATATTGTTTTCTGGTGCTACGTACTGTTTAATGTTGTCTTTTTTAACATTGAACCTATTTTTGATTAAGCTAGTTTAATATGCTGTTAGCTGCCCTGAGTGCCTCCATTGCAGGAGGGAAATGTGGGGTGCAAATAATTTAAATAAATAAAGTTCAATGCACACATAACACTAGCTATTAACTCATAGCTGATCACAGTGTTACCTCTGAATTAATCTTAATACCGTATTTCTTCGAGTCTAACGCGCCATCAGTTCTAAGGCGCACCTTTACTTTCAGCTAAAGAGCTGGCACGCATCCAAGGAGGCCCATTGAGGCTGCTGGGGCCAACACCAGGGGAAAGGGACAAATGTCCCAGCCCTGATGGCACAGGCCACATTCTGCGTGGGATGCAGTGACCCATTTAGGCATCCAATGAAAAAAAAGGCTGTGCTCCGGCATCATCAAGCTCTGGAGAGGCAGCAGGCAGAGTTGCCTCAGCTCTGTTTTTAAAAAAGCAATGAAAAAAAGAAGGAAGCCTGCGCACAGGGATCGGCTCTTTAGAGCAGCGGGAAAGGCAGCTATCGATCTGCTTCAGGGAGCATGTCGCTAAGCTCTCCCTAGCTCTGAGTGGGGGAAGAAGAGGTGAGGGTTTTTTAAATTGTATTTATTTCCAGGGGAAAAGAGAGAAAGAGCTTCAAGGAAGGTAGGATCCACTGGGAGAGATGGGGGTGGGGGAGAGAGAGTGTGTGAGTGTGTGAATTCATGTGGCTGTGCCTCCTCAGCCCTGGACCTCACCACATGTCACTGCCATGGACCATGGATCAAAGGAATTCTTTTTCCGAATAACACTCTCTTTTGACATAATCTGTTTATATGCTATTCAAGTGTAAAGAATGTATAGGTATATACCCACACGTGCATATCGTTAAGCTGGCTTTGCATGGGGTAGCACTGCTTGGAAGGCAGACGTATAGAAAACGATGGTGATCAGAACAATATCCCTTGGATAATATTCACAATGGACTATAATATGCTGATGATGTCCGCGCACTAAGTAAGTAGGGTGATAACATCCAGGCAGCAGCAGGCATATATCTTTTTGCAAGCACATCTTTTTCACTCAGCCTTTGGACACAGGATTTAAGCCACAGAAAGAAAGATTTGAATTCTGCAAAGGCCAACACAGGAAATTGTTTGGAGGTGCCCAAGAGGGACTCTAATCTACCTAAAAATGAACACTTACATCATTGTCAGTTGTTACTTTTAGCTTGGGGTTTAGAGCATGGAAAAGAGATTTGTATCCTTAGAAACATTTAATAACAGCAGGGCTATTCTAACTCATTGGAGAGGAATTACAGGCGGCACCAATGCTACGCAAGATGCGGGGCCCTTATTCGCTTAGAAGGGCTGTGGGCTTGTGACCGATGCCAGTATGCTGAATTATGACTTCTAAATGGTTTTCTTACCATCTGAATGCTTGCCACACAAAACATCCTTCTGCAAATTCTCTGTACTAAACCAAGCGACCAGCCAGGAAAAGCTCCCAAAATAGGGAAATCTGAATGTTGCTTCACTAAACATCACTGGGCAACATAATTTTGCAGTAGTATTTGCCAATATCGTGATCCTATTGCAGTTCCCGGTAGGGAGCTACTTTCTGGGCCATTCTGCTGGGCTTTGCATGTCTGTTTCTGTTTCTGGTGCCAGCTCCGGACAGTGGGATTTTTACATGGCATAAAAGAATGCCTTGCTGCGTATTTTAGAAACATCTCCACTTCTGAACGTGTGGGAGGAGAGGAAACTCCTGATTCCTTGGCATGTGTCACAGTTTACAGTATCCAAATTCAGGTCACCATAGACAGGATAGTTGTCTTGCAAGACAGAGTCATATTGATAAATATGAGTTCGTGCTGTCCCTAGTTTTCATTTTGTTTCATTTCAAAGGCTATGGAGACTAACCTTCAGGTCCCAAGGTGTGATCTTAAAGCATATGATGCTACAGCCTTGCTGAAATTAAGCTGCTCAGTGCCTGAAAGTCCACCTAGGAATCCCATGGATGCCATCTTAAGTTCTATCATGGAGAAAAGGTGGGATAACTATAATAAATAATGCCGCAATCCTCATCAAAGAAGCGCCAGTGGAGCGATGGCTCCACCGGTGCTGGGTGTCATAAACATGCCGTAAGGCATGTTTTCAACACCTGGCGAGTAGGCCCCACCAGCACCGAGCCTGGCGCTGGCCTACCCGCCCAGCATCCAGCCCATCTGTCCCACCGAGCAGGAACTCCCCAGCGGTTGGAGGAAGGGCAGGGGGAGGGCGGACCGGCCTGGCAGGGAAGGGGTGACTGGCCTGTCAGGCAGGGACAGGGGAGGGATTACTGGTGGCGCACTCCGCCAATTCGTATCCGCTGTCCTGGGCCCAGCCAGCCTTACACTGGCTCCCCTAGACTCAAGATGGCAACAGTAAGGACGCCTGCTGCAGTGCTCCAAGGAATTTAGCCTTGGCTAATGATAGATTAACTCTATCTAAAGGGGAAAAAAGGCTCCAAAGATATTGTTTTGCTGACTGCCCTTCTGAAGAAGAGATTTTGGTGAAGGAGTGAAAGAAAAAGCAACAAAAGATTGAACAATTTTTTTCTTCCTCTGGACCAGAGCACACAGAGTTTGCAGTGAGTACCCAAAATAGTTTTATTTCCCTGGCTGCTGACCTTGAAGTCCCGGTTGAAAGCCCCCTGTCTCCAAAAAGCTGGTGTAAGGCCAGCCAGACCAGGGGCGGGGAATAGGATTCGGCGGAGAGTGCCGCTGATTATCCCTCCCCCGTCCCTGGCCCAGCGGGCCAATCACCCCCTCCTGTTCCACCCCAGTCTGCCCTCCCTATGCCCCTGCCCTGACCGGTGCAGGACCTACCTGCGTCCTCTGGCGATGGCTGCGGCCCTGGACAGAGTGAGTGGCGCTGGCCTTTCTGCCGGTGCTGCTTACTCACTGGGTGTTGAAAACGTGCCTTACCCCATGCTGTGACTCTGCCGGTGTATTCTTATACAGGATTACACCACTAGTAAATAAAACTTGCATTCGGCAAGCATATATACATTTCTGGCTGCCACTGGAACGTCTTCATATCCAATCCAAGGGACATTAAAGTGTGTGAAGCAGGAAGTGAGTCTCACACCCTTCAAATCTACCGTGTGTGTGGCTGGTCACATCTTCAGACTTGTATTCCCGGGAGTGGAGGTGTTTACTGGGAATCTAATATCATACTGGACACACATTATCTCAGTATTCTGTATTTGGTTTTGGAGATAAATATTTTGTTGCGGGTTTTAAGATTGCTTTCACCTGTCTCAAGCCTTTGAAAATGGACAGACAGAAAGCCACCATTGGAAGAAGTTCATATCCAATCTACCTGACACATGGCTGTCCTTCTTCATAGGTAACTAGGAATTCTTCAGGCGAGAGTTCTGACTCACAAGCTATGAAGCAGAAGGGCTGAAATTCTGGGGGTGAAAGGGTAAAGCCCCCCCTACTCCAACATGATCCCAGTCCAGATTGGGTCCCCATGCGCATACTATTTCCATTGTTGTTGTTGTTCAGTCGTTAAGTCGTGTCCGACCCTTCGTGATCCTATATGAACCATATCCCGCCAGGCCTTCCTGTCCTCCACTATCTTCCTGAGTTCGCTCATTTTCATGTTCGTTGCATCGGTGATGCTGTCTAACCATCTCATCCTTTGCCTTCCCCTTCTCCTTTTGCCTTCAATCTTTCCCAGCATCAGAGTCTTCTCCAGAGAGTCCTCTCTTCGCATTAGATGGCCAAAATATTTGAGTTTTCCATTAGTGCATGCTATTACCTTACAAGAGCACAGGCCCCAATAATGCAATAAATATTCCATCTAGTTTGGGCCTCAGGAGTCAGATTTTCAGAGGCTGACTAACACAGTCTAGTTAGTACCTGATCTATGCTGCCAAGGAGGAAGAAACTTAGAGGAAGCTGATGATAATACTTAGCATTTACCTAGCACTTTCTGAATTTGCATAGCTCCTCACATGAATCATCGTGATGTTATCCTTACAACAACCAGTGTAAAGTATGTATTGTCATCCCCTATTGCAGTAGGAAAGCCAAGGCTGAAAGGGAGGGACCTGTCCTGCTGAGCTCATGGCGGAGGCAAGATTTGAACCAGGGAAGTCCTGATTCACAACTCACTACAGTAACTCACACCATGAGATAAACATTCCTGGGGCAGAATATTAAAATGTAAAGTCTGAGACAATCTCATTGACTAATCCACATTCTCACACAAAGTAAATGGGTTTTATTCAACTGAATCTTCACTGGGCTAGTTTTAACACAGCCTTGCAGGGTTTTTTTGCCCATTTACTACTTTTCCGTATTGATTACAATATGCAAATTAAAAGTGGCTGGCATGTTCCTCTGCTCTGGAAGACAGACAAACACGTAGCAAAACCCTATGTCATTTTACTCAGAAATACATTTCCATTTGTTTAATGGGAACAACTCCCTAGCAAATGTGCCTACGATTGCAGCCTCAATCAGAATTCAGAAAGATTGTTAATATATTCAAATATGCAGCCCTCCTCTTTGTTCCATTTATGAAGAAAATACATGACTGCTAACTTTGCTATAAATAAATCAGATGTCTCACTAGTAAAGCTTCTCTCAAAAAAATCTAAATGCTCCCTTCAGCTGAGGCCCCTTGTCTAAAACACACACACAAATCTACCAGCGTGTTCTTCCCTTTCAAGGGCGGCAGGGATTTTTGTATGTGGGGGGGGGTCCTTTATTTCATTTCAGAGTGCAATGTGTAACTTGATCTCTTCAGAGGGTTGGGGAATGGAAAGGAGAGACATTATGGGAGAGAGAGTAGGAGGAAATTTTAATGCCAACAGGAGAAATAGTCCAGAAACACTCTAGAGATACGCTAGGTTATAATTAATGGCATGAGGTTACAACTTGCAGATGACATTGGTTACAGTAAAAGGTCAGTATCCTGCTGCTATCTGCATTTACTGATTGGGAAGATAGACTCAAACAGCCTCCCTCATGTAGGTGCCCCTTGGGGTTCCCTGTCTAGCTGATCCCGACATGCTCTTTCCCTTTCTTGACAGAGCCAAACCCTTTTCTACACCAGCGTCAAACAATCTCAGGCTTAGACAAACTGTTTGGGACTGTTGAACAGCCATGCTATCTCCCCCCCCCCTCTCCTGGAACACAAACCTACACACTGTGCTAATCAGATGCAATATTTATAAACACCGAATTTTTAAGCCAGAGGCAGAAGACAAAGCTATTACCATCTTCCAAGAGCTGGAGGAAACAAACAATTGTACAGCCCACCCCTAATCTTAGCTTTCCCAGTTTCTTCTGACTGGAGGTGTCCACAATGGGAGACATGAAATTCTCAAAATGGCATACATTATTACCAAGCCTTTTGTGTATGAGGGAGATACAGGAGAGTCCCTTTACCCTCCATCTAGGACAGCCTAGCCCTAGAACGAGTTCACTGATGGGCTTATAAAAAAATAATCTACTACAGGTATATGCACTATAATATCTATGACGGTTGCTTCCCTCCAGAAGAGATGGAGGAGATTGGCCTGTGTTGGTAACACTGCTAGTACTATGGTATTTTTTTTTTTAAAAAAAATCCCAATAAATGGTCTTCAAATTTATTACTTTTCTAGTACTGTTCAACCTTGAACGTATCAAACCAGGGCCTCTGAGAGGGGGATTAAGAGGGTATAATTGTACCCAGGCCCAGGAGCAAAAAAAGAGGGGCCAGGAGCCAAATTCACATGAAGGGAAGGGGCCCCAAAGAAACTTTGTACCCCCTGATACAATTCCTCTGAGTGGCCCTGTATCAAACAGATATCAAACGTATCAATCAAATGGACCTTGCTCAATCTCCTGCAGGCTCTCCAGCGGTAACACTTCATGAGGCCAGAGCTGGAAAGACAGGTAGAAGAACACATGATCAAGGTTACTTTCTGCTTTGGGGACTTCACAGTACAACCTTGTCGCCTGGTGTATACAGGCCCAAGGTGGCGGCTGATTTAAATTGCACCACATCATAGTTTCCTCCGTTTGTGGAGCCATTCATCATCTGGCATCAACCAGCCACACACAGAATCAATTTACAAGCTACTTTACATATCCTATAGATGTCATGAGGAGGAAGCATGAGTCACTCATGTCATGCTTCCTCTCTCCACACCTTTGGAGCCCCCGCAACACAGGGAGAACTGTGTATCAGCTGCAGAGAGAAAGCCTTCTCTAGTTCTCTTGGTGCATGGACAGAATGCACATCTCCCTTCACACAAGAATCCAAAAGCAGGAAGCATGAGTCAATATGCTCTTTGTGTTGCTTGCTACTTCCATGGAACTTGGCCCTGCTATCCCTCATGGAGGTGGGCGTGTACTTACAGTAATACTGGCAGTTCACACCAGATTACTATCTCGAAACTTTCACATGCTGCAGTTCAACAGCAACCACATAGAGTCTATTTATATATCACCATGTTTTGTCTCCTCAAATTGTAAACTGCTTGTTAAAAATTATTTTCACAATGCCCATCACACCAGCATTCAGGCCTTCATTAGAACAGCAAAGTTACACATGTTTTCTGCATAATTCAGCTGGAACATTTTTTTTCCCCAGCTGCATACAGACAGGCAAAAACAAACGTTTGAATAGCAAAAAAAAAAAAAAAGAATTTCATTCATTCGTATTTTCTTCCTCATGTGATATTTTCTTGGGATCTTATTATTATTAGATGACTTTTGCTCACCAAAAATAACCACCTCCTCACTGAAAATTGTCTGACCAGTACATTAAAATGTAAACAGGTAAAAGTTAGAGGACAGAAACTGTTGTGCCCCCAATCTTAGAGATAAGACTTTGGTAGAGTTGGATAATGAGTTATCCTGCACTAACAAGAGGCCATTAAAACAGTCTGAAAAGACATGGCGCACGTATGCCCTCAATAACAAGCGTCACCATCTGCTTGAAATTTGGGGCAAGGACATGGTAATGAGAAATTTATCGAGTTCCATACTAACCATTTTAATAGTAGATGTCAAGCTTATATGACAAGCCTTTTGAGAGGGTATATGTAGCATATCAGTGGCAGCATCAGCAAAAAGCATTGTGGGTTTTTTTTGGCTGATGGATAGTCAGCTACTTTGTGAAAGGAGGCCGTGCAGTACGCCCCTGTGCCATGCAACAGGGTTCATAAAACTGATGGGCCATGTTGTGCAGTGTGACCTGGCTAGGCTTCTGTTGGGCTTCAGAAGGCTAATTAAAAATACCGTATTGGTCTGAGTATAAGACTCACTTTTTTCTCATAAGAACATAAGAACATAAGAAGAGCCCTGCTGGATCAGGCCAAAAGCCCATCTAGTCCAGCTTCCTGTGTCACACAGTGGCCCCACCAGATGCCTCAGGGAGCACACGAGACAACAAGATACCTGTGTCCAGTCGCCACTCCCTTGCACCTGGCACAGAGAAAACCCACTTCTAAAAAAAAAAAAAAAAAAACCAGGAGGTTGCTTATGGCTTGTAACCTGTGATGGTCTTTTCCTCCATGAATTTGTCCAAACCCCTTTTAAAGGCATCTAGGCCAGGTGCCATCACCACATCCTGTGGCAAGGAGTTCCACAGATGAATGACACGCTGGGTAAAGAAATATTTTCTTTTGTCTGTTCTAACTCTCCCTCCACTCAATTTTAGTGCGTGTCCCCTGGTTCTGGTGTTGTGCGAGAGGGAGAAGAATTTCCCTCTATCCACTCTCTCCATCCCATGCATAATTTTATAAGTCTCAATCATGTCCCCCCTCAGGCATCTTTTTTCTAGGCTGAAAAGCCCCAGACGCTGTAGCCTTTCCTCGTAAGGGAGGTGCTCCAGCCCAAAAACCATTCTGGTCGCTCTTTTCTGCACCTTTTCCAATTCAACTATATCCTTTTTGAGGTATGGTGACCAGAACTGGACACAATACTCCAGATGTGGCCTTACCATCGATTTGTACAAAGGCATAATGATATTGGCCGTTTTATTCTCAATCCCTTTTTTAATGATCCCGAGCATGGAATTGGCCTTCTTCACAGCCGCCGCACACTGGGTCGACACTTTCATCGACCTGTCCACCAGCACCCCAAGATCTCTCACTTCATCCGTCACAGACAACTCAGAACCCATGAGCGTATATGTGAAATTTTGGTTTCTTGCCCCAATGTGCATCACTTTGCACTTACTTACACTGAAGCGCATCTGCCATTTTGCTGCCCATTCTCCCAGTTTGGAGAGATCCTTCTGGAGCTCTTCACAATCCCTGCTGGTCTTTACCACCCGGAAAAGTTTAGTGTCATCCGCAAACTTGGCCACCTCACTGCCTATCCCCAACTCCAGGTCATTTATGAATAAGTTGAAAAGCACCGGTCCCAAGACCGATCCTTGGGGCACACCGCTTTTCACCTCTCGCCATTGTGAAAATTGCCCATTGACTCCCACTCGCTGTTTCCTGGTCTTCAACCAGTTCCTAATCCACAAGAGGACCTGCCCTCTTATTCCCTGACTGTGGAGTTTTCTCAGGAGCCTTTCATGAGGGACCGTGTCAAACGCCTTCTGAAAATCCAGATATATAATATCCACGGGTTCGCTCGCATCCACCTGCCTGTTGACCTTTTCAAAAAATTCTAACAGGTTTGTGAGGCAAGACTTCCCCTTGCAGAAGCCATGCTGACTCTCCCTCAGCAGAGCTTGTTCTTCTATGTATTTTAAGATTTTATCCTTAATGAGACTTTCCACCATCTTCCCTGGAACAGATGTTAGGCTGACCGGCCTGTAGTTTCCCGGGTCCCCCCTCCTTCCTTTTTTAAAGATTGGCGTGACATTAGCTATCCTCCAATCCTCTGGCACAGTGGCTGTTTTAAGGGACAAGTTGCATATTTGGGTCAAGAGGTCAGCAACCATTCTTGAGTTCCTTCAGAACTCTTGGGTGGATGCCATCCGGGCCTGGTGATTTATTGATCTTTATTTTGTCAATTAAGTCTGAGACATCTTCTCTTTTAACCTCTATTTGACTTAATTCTTTAGTCAGGGGAGACCGTTCTGGCAGCGGTATTTGCCCGAGGTCTTCTGCCGTGAAGACAGGTGCAAAGAACTCATTTAATTTCTTTGCAGTCTCCAAGTCCCCTTTTATCACCCCTTTCTCTCCCTCACCATCCAGCGGACCCACCGTTTCCCTGGCAGGTTTCCTGCTTCTAACATATTTGAAGAAGCTTTTATTATTCCCTTTTATGTTGCCTGCCATACGTTCCTCAAAGTCTTTCTTGGCCTCCCGTATCATCTTTTTACATTTCTTTTGCCACAGTTTGTGCTCCTGTTTATTTTCCTCATTAGGGCAAGACTTCCATTTATGGAAGGAAGCTTCCTTGCCTTTTATAGCCTCCTTAACTGTGCTTGTTAGCCATGCCGGCATCCTCCTGGACTTGGTCGAGCCCTTCCTCCTTCGTGGGATACACTCCCGCTGGGCCTCTATGACTGTTGTTTTAAACAGCCTCCATGCACTCTGGAGCGATTGGACTCTTTTTACCTTCCCTTTCAGCTTTTTCTTAACTAGTCTTCTCATTTTGGGGAAGTCTGCCCTTCAGAAGTCAAGGGTTTTCGTGTCAGATTTGCTCGGCACTCTCCCTCCGACATGCATGGCGAAACAGATCGCAGCATGGTCACTGTTCCCCAACGGTTCGGTAACATTTACCTCCCTGACCAGATCTTGAGTGCCACACAATATCAAGTCCAGAGTCACCTGTCCTCTGGTCGGTTCCGTGACAAGCTGCTCTAAGGCACAGTCATTTAACATATCCAGAAATCCAGTCTCTCTTTCATGACCTGAGCATGAATTGACCCAGTCGATGTGAGGATAATTGAAGTCCCCCATGACTACAACCCTGTCTCTCGTTGACACCTCCCTGATTTGCTTCCTTATTTCAAGATCCCCTTCAGGTTTTTGATCTGGAGGACGGTAGCATGCCCCTACTATTACATCACTCTTTGAGCCTGGTAATCTAACCCACAGTGATTCTACGGAGGAGTCAGAGCCCCCCTCCAGCTCTACTCTGGTGGATTCTACCCCCTCTTTGACATAGATGGCCACCCCACCTCCAACACGCCCCTCTCTGTCCCTCCTATAGAGTTTATATCCTGGAATTGCAGTATCCCACTGGTTCTCCGCATTCCACCAGGTTTCTGTTATACCTACTATGTCAATGTTTTCCCTAGCCACCAAACATTCCAGTTCTCCCATCTTTGCCCGAAGACTTCGGGCATTTGCATAAAAGCACTTATATACCTGGTCCCCCAAGAAGGGCTGCATGTTTGCCCCTTTATTCCTGCAGCCTTCTGTCTTGCTAGACAGGCTGTCATGTCCCATCACGCTACCACTCCCAATTCTTACTCTGTTATTACTTGACTGTTCCCCATCCTCTGCACCCTCATTCCTGAGGGATGAGGAGTCCCGAACCGGATGCCCCTCGGCTCCTGTCGGCTTTCCCCCAGGAGTCAGTTTAAAAGCTGCTCTGCCACCTTCTTAATGTTACGCGCCAGCAGTCTGGTTCCGTTTTGGTTCAAGTGAAGCCCGTCCCTCTTGTACAGGCCTGGCTTGTCCCAAAACGTTCCCCAGTGCCTAACAAACTTAAACCCCTCCTCCTGACACCAGTGTCTCATCCACGCATTGAGACCCCTGAGCTCCGCCTGCCTAGCTGGCCCTGCGCGTGGAACAGGTAGCACTTCTGAGAACGCTACCTTTGAGGTCCTGGATTTGAGCTTCCTACCTAGCAACCTAAATTTGGCCTCCAGGACCGCCCGGCTACATTTCCCCACGTCGTTGGTGCCAACATGCACCACAACCGCTACCTCCTCCCCAGCACTCTCTACCAGCCTATCTAGACGAGAGGTGATGTCCACAACCTTCGCACCAGGTAGGCAAGTCACCGTGCGGTCCTCACATCCGTCACAGACCCCCCTTTCTATGTTCCTGACTATAGAGTCACCCACAACAAGAAGCCCCCTTCCCCCCCTCCCCAGAGGAGTATCCATAGTGCGACTGGATACGGGCCCATCACCTGAAGAAGGGGTCCCCACTGTGGGATTGTTTCCCTCTTTTCCAGAGCAATGTCCTCCAGCCCTGAGACTCCCTTTCCTGGCAGCTGAGGAGCTGGCCAACTGAGGGTAGGACGATGCCTCCACGTCCCTAGAAGTCTCACCCTGGTTCCTCTCTACCTGTCTCTGCTTCTCCAGGTCAGCAACCGTGGCTTCAAGGGAGCGAACCCGTTCCCTGAGAGCCTGGAGCTCTTTGCACCGAGCACACACCCATGACTTGTGCCCAAGAGGCAGATAGTCATACATGTGACACTCAGTGCAAAACACTGGATAGCCCCCACCCTTCTGCTGGCTGTCTGACTGCATAGCTTTTGAGTGTAAGTTATGGATTTATCAAAGTTTGGGTACCTTAATGTTGCTGGAGCTCTCCTCTCTTCAAGGGACGTGCCGGGCAGTGTGTGGGGCCTGGCTTCCTCGCCCCGCTGCTGAACTCGCCCAGCTGCTTAACTCGCTGTGTCTTTTTTATCTTGCCACTTTGTCCCCGTGAGCCACTTGGTCCCCGTGAGGCCACTCGCTGCTCCTGAAAATTCTCCTAATTTAAGTTTTTAAACTAGGGGTGCGTCTTATAATCAGGCTGTTGCAATTTAATGCCAGTGATTTGATTAAATTATTTTAATAGCACCAAACTTTAAGGGTGCGTCTTATAATCAGGTGCGTCTTATACTCGGGACAATACGGTAATTGTGTGTTTGGAAAAGCAGCACTTGGTGTGTGTTTTTTAATCCACGGCACAGTCCAAGGGCCACACCTGACATGCATCGAAGAAAGCACATTTTGGATATATTCTTTAATACTAACTAAAGCATGCTGAGAGCATTACCCGAGTACGCCCCAGAAAGCACATGAGACAGGAATGTGGGTATAAAGGGTCACTTTATTGAATTACAGGAAAGCAAGATCATAGGTAAAGAGGATATCTACAGGCTGGGGTCAGGGGGTAACACGCGCACGTGAGAAGCACTGAACACGGGCATAAATCCTAATGACTGCCCAGGGCGGAGTTACAACCCGGACTCCAAGCCGTCGCCCCTCACCTGAGGAAGCCGACTTATCCACGCCGACCCCTAGCGGGTCAGGGCAGCAGGAAGCGTTGCACCTCCCCCGGCCGGGGAGCCAAAGGGAAGCTCACGTGATCCCAGCCAAGGGCCCCCCCCCACCGGTCCCCATGCCGGAGAGCAAAGGGGAGATGGATGGTGTGGGGGTGCGTCCCCCGACCTTGCTGCCCTCGGGTTCACTCCCTCAACCCAGCTTCAGCCTTCTTACCCCTGACCCCCAGCCAGTTAGTGACCAGTTAGCAGAGGGGTCAACATTCCCCTTATAGTCTGAGGTAGGCGAAAAAACTACAAAACCCTCAGCCAATCGGGTATGTAGAAAAATTCCTACCCGGCCCCCAAACGGGCGACCAGCGCAGCCCAGACTGTAAACTAGGGAGGGAGGGTGGGTTAACCATTGCTGCGCTCAGGTAGAATGGGGAGGAATGTGGCGAGGAGCACTTGCCAGGTAACGCTCCTCCCACACCCCACCTCTGTAATACTATCTGGGGGCGTTCCCGCCCCCTCCCTGCTCAGGTGCCCTTGTTGCGACCGTGTAAATACGAGCATCGCTGAAGAGGATGCTCGGCCTAAGCAAGGCTCCAGCATGCAAGGCTCCGATTCCTGTTTTTTGGAACAAGATCTTTCGAGTTGGTTTGAGTTGTATATGAAGGATAAAGCAAGTTAGCTTGTTTCTTATAAAACAAAACGGTCAAGGTTCTTTCTTTCTGTAACCTTAAGAATTAAAAAAATATATGGGGAAAGCGAGGGGGTAATGGGAGGATCATGAGTGACTAATGTTGTCTGTGTGCAACACCATACAAAATGTTCCAATTGTTAACATATGTAGTCAGCAGGATATAGATGGGTGTAAACGCATTTAGGGCTGTCTGCTCTGAGCCAAGCATGAATGGTGGTCACCAGGTGACAGGTGTGCATTCGTTAAGGACTGCAGCTTTTTCGCTACATCTGAGTCGGTTAAAAGCGCCTCCTGGCCATTGTCATGCAACCCTTATGGCAATGAATGGAGAAGGGTGTAGTCTATCGGGTGCGTTTGCCAGGGGTGGTGGGCAAACTTATAGCCCACCTTTCTCCTGCTGAAAAGGAGGCACTCAAGCTGGTGAACAATTCACATAAAACCAAAACAATCAATATTGGTGGTGGTGGTGGTGGTGGTTGTTGTAGTACCGGGTAATACTAAAAAGCAGCAACCAATAAAAATCAAATACAACAATACCCCCTCCAAATTAACAGTAGCACAGCAGCAGAGAAAGAAGACTACAATCAACAGTTATTATGAATATTATTAAAACCACTACAATAAAGGAACCAAACCTTTAATCCAATCCTATCCCCACCATTTATGCTATGCAGCCAAACTGACAGACAACATTCTGCATGCTATTTGTGTGTGTGTGTGTGTGTGTGTGTGTGTGTGTGTGTGTGTGTGTGTGTGTGTGTGTGTGTGTGTGTGTAGGGGGGGGGGTTGACCAGACAGCCTTGTTGGAGAAGTAAGTAAAACATATTTTTTTACTTACTTCTCTGAAGGCCTCCTGGCCGTCAATGGGTCTCCTCAGACCTACACCATTTATTTTGCTGGCATACGTCTGAGGAAAGGCAGGGGGCACCTCAGACCAGGAAAACAGGGATAGGATGCAGCATGTGCTGCTGCCACTGAGATTCACCCCCGAACTGCCCCCTGCCCTCCCCACTCCCTGCCCCATTCCCCACCACTCACTGGCCCTGCACTTACCGCTGTCGCCTGCTTAGTTCCCCCTGGCAGGGCTTCTCTGGCTGCCAGTGTTGGGGCTGATTGGATGCAGTGATTGGCTCCTTGGACATCACACTGATAGCACACGGATGATGTATCTACTTCACAGTGATGTCACCCGGATGACATGCCAACGTCATCACGGTGACAACACACTGTTGTCAGGATGTTGTTCCAGGGGTAACAGGCTGTATCGGTGTTTCCATGACCACTGGGAGTGTTACTGGGAAACTCTGCCAGGAAAGTCTTGACGTTGGCCCTTGTTGTTCTGGAGTCAGTGTGCCATTGGTCTGGCATTGACAGGACAGGCTTAGTATATGATGGACGTCATGCTGGTGTCTGTGCAACATTGGCATGGCCCCAAATAGGATTAGTCTTATTGTGGGTTCATTTGTCATACAGTTTAGGAACTGTTGTTATTACCTGCACTTTCTACACAAAACTAAGCTCCCCTGGGTCCTCTTCCTTCCTCATCTTTTCCACATCCATCTTTAGAGGCGAGTACTACATTTACTGTGCTTTGGTTGACATTTGAGCATGGACTGAAGACAGACATAATACAAAACAGGCCTCACAGCATGTCCACAGAGCTTAGCCCACCTCCATAAGGGAGCTGTCACATGAGCATCCCATCTCATTAGTCTTGCCCTTTCCCACCCATTCCCGTACTCACCCACATGGCTGCCCAAAACTGGTGACAAAAAACACCAGTTGCCCAGGAATGTAGGCACAGGGCTGGAGGATGGCTGGGTGAGCTGTAATGACCTAGTGTCCTTACTGATACTACCAGCTCCCTCTGTAATGTAAATATAATAAGGTGCCAATCCTGTCCCCCACCACTGGCACCAATGCAGCCACACTATGGAGGTGTGCGCTACATCCTATGGTGGGATGGCAAACAGGAGGCTTCCCCGGGTAAGGAAACTTTTGTTCCCTTACACCTGGGTAAGCCCTCATCTCCCTATGAGTCTACTTGGACCTGCACCAGCTCTTTGGCTGGTGCAAATCCAAGTGGACCTGGGGAGCTATGATGAGGTCAGGGAGGGCACAGCATATTGGTGGCACTGTTACTGACAATAATCTCCCCGTGCCTGCCCCACCATGCCTCCTGGTGGCCCCAATCCCATTCCTTCCCCTCCCCATTACACCCCATCCCTGCTTGTCGCCCACCACACACCCTCTGCACATTGAGCACTCTTTTTATATGACAGCTATGTGTCCAGCCTCAAAGCCATATTTTTATCACAATCAGCAGTCACACATGATGTCTTTGTGCAAGTCCCCACCTAAAGTCATTTTGTTTAAAGTCATTTTGTTTTAAAGTTGATGGGAAAATGCCATAGGAACATTTATGTTTATCAATTAGCCTATGTAAAATTGGTTTCATTATAAGTTGTTTTGCTAAAAGTTGTAGTTTCCAAGAAGAACCTATCATCAACAACTTCAAGTGAGGACTTGCTATACTGTATATACTACTATTATAATATAGGAATATTCCCCAACTTTTATTTTAAGGTAAGCACACCTCTCACTGCACTTGCAACAGTACAACATTAGGGGAATTTGTTTGCTCAGTCTTCTCCCTGATTTGCTAGCTTTGAACATGCGATGAATTCTTTACATAATGGAGCATCTGAATGTTCAGTCTCCCCACCTGCAGTCTGAAATGGTAAAGACCAGTCTCCTATCAGATGACACTGCTAATCATGTGTTTTTCCCTTAATTAGGGCTTTGGAGTTAAGCACAGTGTCCCGTTCACTGATATAGGACTATATCTCTGCTGCTTTCCTCTCTTGTCCCCCTCAAAGTGAGAGAGCTGATTGTTTTTGTCAAGGAAGGTACTGTCATGCACAAGGAGTGGCTGGGAAGGAGTTAAGTAATTACCTAGGATCCTGCCAAGAACGTATTACTGGAAGGGGTTTCTTTTCCCCTTTTTAAACTTTTATAATTCAGAACCATTATTAACTTTTGCTTAACTGCTGTAAATTGCAGGGGATGGACAACTTTGAATGTGGAAATGCAAAGAAAAAAAATATAAAGATCAGGGGAGAGGAATAAGCTTTCACATAAAACAGGATTTTTGTTTGAGTTTCGCGGTCTATAACAAAACATTAAAATGACATCGGCTGCTTCACAATGAAAACCTTGTGTTGTTTTTTTTAAAAGTCCTTGCTTAAGGCATCCATTACTCATTTCCGCATTAGATGGCAGACCTTCAAGTCTGAAAGGACTAGAGGCCCTTCAGCTGGACCATGCATAGAAGCTGCTGCAAACAGACTGCATGTGGCTAATCCTTCCTGCAAATGTCATTGTGCTAGTGTGTTTTAACGTACACCCAGATCCACGCACAACATTCGTAAGGTGCAACAGAGGCTGGCGAGGTGAGCCCTCCAAAAGGAGGAATGGTTTCCTCTCTCCACTTGCGCGCACGCGCGCGCACACACACACACACACACACACACACACACACACACACACACACACACACACACACACCCAAGCACCATTAGCTCACAGCCACAAACTTGTATTCAACTATTAAAGTGCTCCGAAAGGTGGCAGGCCAGAGAGACAAACGTACTGGAGAACCTAGGCAAGGTGAGGCTGAGTTTCCTCACATCCCTGGGTTTCCTCCTGAACCCCAAGTTTGAAATGAAAAATGCAGGACAGCTTTCACAACTCCTCCACAGAGACATGTGGGAGTCTCCAGGTAGCAAACAGTGAGCCTCAATGCCAGCTCCTCATTTAGGCTATGGAACAAGCACCTGGTTTTCATTAACATCACTGTTATAGTTAATGTGTTGCAGGTGTGGAAGTGTGTGGCTGAAATCTGACAAAACACCTGTCTTTTGTGGCACCATTAGATCTGCCTAGTGTGGGACATGACCCCCTTGGGGGTGCTTTATCCTGCCTTTGAAAGCCACACTAAGCATTGTCCTATAATTACAAAATCAGAGTCATGATTGCCAGGAAGAATTCCTTAACAAATTACACCTAATTAGTCTAAAATTACCTTTAATGCATGGTGAAACCATAGGCTCTACTCTGTTCTATAACACCTTCCTTTTTATCTTTATGCAAATATGATTACACACTATCAAACTGGCACCAAGCAGACACAAAAAACAGCTGCATCCACTTCTATGATTTCTAAATAGGAACTGGATGTGTGCCACAGCTTATATTTTCTGGAATGCTGCATCAAAAATACACACACACACACCGCAAAGACCCACCATCCAACCAATAATAATGTCGTCCCAGGGACTACCACTTTTTCTATGCAGGCAGACTGCTCAGATCTGAAAGTTCTCCCCACTCTCTATGTACACAGACAGAAGACAAAGGAGGGCTTGCTCTAGAGTAGCACAACAAGATGCCAAAAACATGGCCCCTGAACCTCGAAAAGAGAAACTTTTTTATGGAGGGATTTGTTCCTACTGAAGTTCCCTCTTCTATGTGATTCTTGAAAGTACTGAAGTTCTGTTGTCCTTTGCACTTGGTCACCCTACATCCACCAGCACACTTTTTCAAAATTCGAAAAGCTGTTTGGAAGGCCGATTGAAGAGGAACACCAGGTGCTGTAGCATGACTGAAGCAAAGCAGGTGTGGGCTTGAAGAGCAATCTGGATGGGTTATCACTGGGAGCCCCATGCAAGAGACGAGACCCGTTTACTGAATTGATGCATGCGATATCTCTTGCTGCTGCTGCTGAGCATGCTTTCAGACTTTGTGATTAGTCATTAAGGGCTCTTCAGAAACACACAGATTGCCTTGCTGAATCAAATGCCCATCTAGCCCATACAGGATGAACATGGTGGAAGGTCTCTATACTTGACCTGAATGAGCAATCAGGTTCATATGGGAGAGAGACTACTGTTCACAAGGCAACCAGGAGGGATTTAAAGATTAAACACAGCACCTTAATGAGCCAGTGAAGTTGTTTCAGAATTGAATATTCCATGTGGCTTGTCCCATTAACAACCTGCCAGATGCACGCCAAACCAGTTGTCATTTTCCAAGCACTTTTTGTTTGCTCTAAGTTGCTTCCATAAATCCTGCCTTGTGCCCCTGTCTACCCTTGCCTACTACTTTTGCTGCATCTCTTCAAAGTTGAAATTATTATAAAGACAAACATTTTCCAGCTGGCCATCATGTGACTATGTTGTGCCCTGGGGTAGAGATCCTTTAAGCAGTTGTGCAGAAAGGGGAATTTCCCAACAGTTGCAGCTCATAAAGCAAGGGTGAGAAATCTGCACCAGCTGAAATTCCCTCTGCTACAACTATTACATTTACAGGAGTCCTGTCTTTTATGGTACTTTTACTCAAGCCCAACATGGGAGTCCTTATGGCTGCTTATATGATGCATAAAACCAATAACCACAAGCTTACGAAACCTAGCGGTCGAATGTGTTTAGTCAGGTGCAGACTGGAAATAATGTAGCCTCCGGTGCACCACCTCTGAGGGTGGTCCTGTGCTGGCCCACAAGGCTGGTTAAGATCTAAGTGCACTGCACAGTCCACCGCACTGTGAGGGATTCCCAGAGGGACAAGGGACCTGCCGCTCTCTAGGGCATTTCCTCTTCTCCTGGCTTTGCACCAGAGAGTGCAGCAGAAGAGGAGGTTGGGTGAGCAGACTCCAGCAAGGCCAGGCCAGGCCTCCTTTTAAGAGTTGCTCAGAAGAGAGAATTTGAGCAAATGCCATTTTTCTCATCTCTGCACCGTGCGTTGCACCTGCCAAATTTCCCTTTTACACAGCTGCAAAAAAAAGTACGAGAATCTTGTTTCCCTTTGCATTTTGGTTAACCCAGCAGGAAACTGCCAGCTGGACATCCCCTTAGGAGAGACATTTCACATTATCATTCAGTAGGTCAAGAGTGCACCACCATCGGTTTGCTAGAATGTTGTGCTTTGGGGAACAAAAGCTATGTTGATAAATAGAATGTTTG
This sequence comes from Plestiodon gilberti rubricaudatus, assembly GCA_026170595.1. Classification (NCBI taxonomy): domain Eukaryota; kingdom Metazoa; phylum Chordata; class Lepidosauria; order Squamata; family Scincidae; genus Plestiodon; species Plestiodon gilberti. Next base: position 77,992,123 of record JANXHW010000002.1, read on the forward strand.
GAAAGTTCTTTGCTAGGATATTCCTCACAAACGTGATCCACAATCAGAAGAATAAAGTGGCATCGGTGTCCCAGTAGTTTTTAGTAACTGCCTATAATTATTATTATCCACTCTCGCAGAGCTGGTAACTTTCTCTTTAAGATAGTGTCAATGGCATTCAATGCAGGGCAGCAGTAACTTCCTTTTAGCACATGTCCTATCATGCCTCAGAGGCTTTAATTACATGTCTGTCGGAGCACACTGGGCAGTTTTCCATTCCACCCTCTGCCTGGCTCCAAAACCACACGCTAAAAGGAAGCAGCCACAGCACTTTACGCTCAAGTCTTTGAAAGCAACCACAATGTAATTAAACTATTGTGCTGCTGGATCTGCAGTACTAGTTTGGGATGTGGTTTACCCATATTTCACACTCAGATTGTTTGCACCGGATAATACCGGGCTGCAGAGAACCCATACAAGTGAAGCTGTACAGGCCGATAATGCTTAGACAATTACAAAATACTACTACTGACTCAACTACAAATGGTTTGCATTCTGCTGCATTGCTTGTACTTCCTAGTACAGTGATGGCGAACCATTTGGGCTTGGTGTGTCAACATTTTTGAAAATGCCTAACTTGACTCTGCTGGTGTCAAACCCCCCCCCCCCCCGAACTTTTAATAGTACTTTGACTATTGCTACTTAATAGTAATTTTGAATTGAACTGAACTGAAAACAACTATAGAACACATTGCATTTTATTTAACATCAATTACAGCGCAATCCGACTTCACTTTTGTGCCGGTTTAACCAGCGGCGCAGCGAGAATGGGAGGCCCCAGAACGGAAAAGGGATTCAAATCCCCTCCAAAAGAGGAATTCAAAGGGGATTTGAATCCATTTTCTGTTCTGGAGCCTCCCGTTCTTGCTGCGCCGCTGGTTAAACTGGCACAAAAGTTAAGTCGGATTGCGCTGCTAGTGACTTTTTTGTTGCTGAGTTTTAGTAATTTGAAAGAGGTCTGCCAAAATCCCTGCCCTAAATGTTCAAGACAAACCTGTAAAACTTTTGCAAAAATGTAAGGTGTGTCAGGGCCCTGGGGAAAACACTGGCGTGTCACCCAAAATGACCTCGCGTGTCACCTGTGACACACATGTCATAGGTTCGCCATCAAGGTCCTAGTAAGAAAAGCAGGCACTTAAGTTAGAGAGAGAGCGAGAAAGAGAGAGAGCAAGGATTATATCCAGACTACCTGTTACCTTTATCACACAGAAGATGCTGGAAACAGTTTCCATGTGATGAATTTGTCACACTTTGAGTCACATCAGGGAACAGGGTGGCCAGAAATTACCCTTCGCCCACCCCCTGATATGCTAACTAGTTGTCTATGGTTATACACACTAAACACAGGGGAACATTTCTGAATGAGATCACCCAGGTTTTACAGTCCAGGAGAAACTACATCAAGCGACTCCGCTGCATGTACAGATGAGCCCTAACATGTAGTCAATGTCTAGAGACAGCTGATGCTGCCACATAACATTTTCACAGCAAACGGAGGAGAAACATGATGGCTGGAGCTAAACAATGGTGCTGTTTAGATGTCACGTGGAACCACAATTTAATCAGGATTCTGCAGGACGTTCACAGTCCTTGAGCTCATGCACTCTCTCCTTCCCCTCTGTCCATGTAAGGGAAGTTTTAAACTTGAGAAGAACCAGGAATTTAGTGTGAGGTCTGAACCCTGTTTCCCTGTTCGCATTCTGATTCTCAGTTCGGTGTTTAAAGGCTTTGTTATCTGGCAGTGGTGTGTGCTTACCAGCTTCAGTGTCTTATTCAATACTTGCCCAGTTGCCCAATAGTCCCGGATTTTTTGAATAAGCCAGCCATGATATTCTGAGCCCTGCCTGGAGTAAAACCCCACCCTTTATGGCAGCAATCCTTTAATACCTTCCTAGTATTGTTTGTTTATGTGTATACAAACATAATTTGTTACATAGAATTTTCTTGTTTGAAAGTGAGTATTCTAGATAACTTAATTTGGGGTTCAAGGAAGTGGACTTGCTTTGCATTGATGTGTGCAGTGGGTGGCATCACAAGCACAGGATCACATTTTTTTGTACTCAATCTGGAATGACTAACATGGTTCCATACTCCCAATTACTCATCACCCCTTCCTACTCTTTAACCAAGGTATTCATAGGAGTTGTAATAACATGACCAGAAGCGTCGTAACGTAGGGGACCCTGGTGACCAGGGCCCCAGGTGCCGAGCTTCCAGGGGGCGCTCACCTCGGACTCGAAGCTGGAGCGCGGCGCCCGCCTGCAGCCATAGCGGGCGGGTGGCGCTCCAGCTTTCGAGTCCGAGGTGAGCGACAGCGTCGTCGTCTAGGGAACGCACGCAGCGCGCGCCCAGACCCTGTGGCTGCAGGCACGCGCTGTGCGCGTTGCCTAGACGACGAGACGCTCTTGCTCCTCCAACTCCAAAGCTGGAGCGCAGCGCCCGCCCGCAGCCATAGCGGGTGGGCAGCGCTCCAGCTTTCAAGTCCGAGGTGAGCGACAGCGACAGCGTCGTCTAGGCAACGCGCGCAGTGCGCGCCCAGACCCTGTGGCTGCGGGTGTGCGCTATGCGCGTTGCCTAGACAACGAGACGCTCTCGCTCCTCCGACTCGAAAGCTGGAGCGCGGCGCCCGCCCGCAGCCATAGCGGGCGGGCGGCGCTCCAGCTTTCGAGTCCTGAGCGCAGCGTCGTTTGACGTCACGTGACGTATGTGACGTCACGCTCGGCCAGCCCCCACCCCCCTAGTCCCAGGCATCCGGGGGCTGAAGACGCCACTGAACATGACCATTAAGGAGTTAAACCATAGACCCTTTCATTATGGGCCATAATGAGACTCTACCTTAGACTTTTCGTTCTTGTTCCTTTTACAGTGCAATCCTGTCTACCTTGGATGTGGAGTAGGCAGCGCGCCCACCCCGCATCCAAGGCAGAAAGGGCCCTGGATCGGCACAGCTGAAGCATACCTTGGGAAAAGGGGACATTCATCCCTTTCCCCCGGGTAGAGCCACAGCTGCGGCAACAGGTCCAAAGGCGTCGCTCCGGTAGGGGCGGGTCCGTAAGTTTCGCTCCGTCCTAGTCCCTTTTACCGGCGAGCAGGAGGCGGCCCCACCGCCTCACTGTCATAGCCATTCCCGTGCGGAGAAAGCAGCAGGCCCCGCCCCTACCGGAGCGACGCCTCTGAACAGGTCCCTTTGAATATTCACCAGGTATATTGCCAGCAGACATTCAGGAGGTCCATGTATGGTGGAACAGGCCCGGGAAAAGGAATAGGATTTGGCAGACACCTCTACCACCAAACCCTGCCCCTTCCTGGGCCTGTTCCGCTAATCTCTCCTCCCAGAACACCCCCTCCCCACGCCCCTCCCACGTCCAGCAGAGACCTACCTGGTCACATCGACAGTGTGTCTGGGGTGGGTAGGCCGGTGCTAGCCTCAGCGCCGGCATGACCTACTCACTGGGTGACGCAAACGTACCTTAAGGCATGTTTGCGACACAATGGAGCGGTGGAATGGGCATTCCGCCACCACTCCAGCAGGTAGACAGAATTGGGCTGTTAGTTTGCTAGCTTAGTTGTATTCTTCCCTACAATAAAGTATTATCTAACAACAATTGTTTCCCCTGGTGTGCAGATTGCACTCCTACTTGATACAAGAGGCTGTCTAGATTGCTTAGTTACAAGATTTCTTGGGAGGGGGGAGAGACTAGATGGGCAACCCCACAGTTGGGTGGTACTATGAGGGAGGATTCAATCTCCAAACACTACTTTTTTATGTCTACAAGTTACAAAATATGCAAGAAGGTGTTGTTGTTGTTGTTGTTGTTGTTGTTGTTGTTGTTTTTCACTGTTATTTATACTAAGCCGTTGGCATGCATGTGCCTTATAGAGTTGCTGGTGCATGGACACTATCCAGTAGGGACTTGCAACACCCATACAACCACATTCCACACGGTGTTCATTATAGCAATAAACACACTGGTAAAATGAACATTTTCGTGGTGAGAAACTATTGTTGGTGTTTGCTGTTTCTGCCAGTGCTGAGAAAATGTGATACCTCTACAACAGAAGTATTATCTTAAGGAAAGATGCAAGGATCTCCTTCAACAATAATAAATATTTGTATTGCACTTCCTGAGTGTGCAAAGTGCATCACATATACAGTCTTATGTTAATATAACCCTTACAATAACCCTAGAAGATAAATATTATTATCCCCATTTTTTTGGGGGGGGGAAACAGCTTGCCTGAGGCCATATGATAAGTTCATGGTAGAGGGGAGATTTGAACCAGGGAAGTCCCAATTCACAGCTCAGGGCCCAATCCTATCCAACTTTCCAGCACTGGGCAGCCATGCCAAAAGGGTGTGTGCTGCATCCTGGAATGGGAGGGCAGTCATGGAGGCCTCCTCAAGGTAAGGGGACATTTGTTCCCTTACCTCAGTGCTACATTGTGGCTGCATCGGTGCTAGAAAGTTGGATAGGATTGGGCTCTCAGTTAATTCGGGGGGGGGGGGTAGCATAAGAGACTAACTAATTCTCCATATAATGCCATCAAAATACATGGTACTTTACAGAGTTTCAAAACAAGGCAGGGCCTAGCCCCAAATAATTCAGTACTGTATCTAGATAGATTATGACTAGATTGCATATTACACATAAACAACCTCCACACATTAATTACACGGAAGAAACAAACAAACAAACATCGGCCTAGGCCCTGCTCTCTGTGCCTGACTAACATTTCTCAGCTGAATGAACATGGACTCTGGCAGTGGTCTCATATGGGTCATTGCTTCAAAGGAATTATGTGCTGAGCAGATTGGGGCATACTTTAAGTGGTGACAGAAAAACATTTTTCAAAGGAGAAAAGAGGCTATGTTCAGTGAGGTTCAGAAAAATGCTCAAAAAGTGAAGTAACTTACCATTTAACCCTTGCTAGCATAATGACTGAATACTGGTAAGACAACAGTTCTAGAAATAAGAACACAGGGCAATTCAGTATATAGTGTTGCGAATAGTTTCGCAATCTGTTACAGCTTGGGATAGGTAAACATTGGTGCAGAGTGGAGAATAGGCATTTCCCTATTACATCAGTAGGGCTGGACCAGATGATACAGTACAGTTGGCCCTTGTTATCCACAAGGATCTGTTTCAGGATCCCTGCGGATAATGAAATCCGTGGATAATGAAACCCGCGGGGGCAATTCCAAGAAACCAGAAGTGCCTTTCAGAAGCCCCCGGGAGGCCTTCTGAGGCTCATGGAGGACGCGCGGGACCTCCCTGCATCTCAGAAGGCCTCTTGGAAGCTTCTGAAGGGCATTTCCATTTGGGGGGGAAGTGCCTTTTTCCCATGTGTTCGGAACCCGCAGTTAGTCAAATCCGCGGGTTCCGAATCCAATGAAAAAAGGATCCAACTGTAATACCTCTCATAGTATGGGGGATCCATTCTGGAAAGTTGAACATCGTGTGGAACAGCTCTGCAGGAGACACTGTTAAAGAAACTGGCACTGATTGGCCCTGAACTTCCCAGAATACATTGCCCCCATTGACTAGAGATACAGTACTGTATCTGTATTGTACAGTATTGCCCAACTGATGCAATATGTCACCCATTCTCTACTCTGATTTTAGTCTAATGCTGGATTTAATGCATGTTGGAAGCATTTGAATGTTCTTTTCCCACAAGGACAAGGACAGTGGTGGGGACAGGGCATTGGGCAGAGACAGGAAGTGTGCACACTCATTCCCTTCTATTGACTGGCCAGATTGGGGTTGAGTAGTATTGTCTGATTCCACCCTATTCAAATACTACTGTACTAATTACCACTTTACTCAGACACTCCTTTGCACCTGTGCTCTCAGCTGAGAACTCCAGAATTCTTGTTTCCTGTACTGATATATATCATGACATTATAAAGACAACACAATAAAAGGTATGCTTTTTTGTTTGTTTTGTAAGTACAGACTTCTAAGTAGGTGAGAGATTACAAATCCCAGCTGGAATCCAATCAGACATAAGTATGCCAGTCCAAATTTTATGTAGAGAATGGTAGCTAAATTGCACGTTTCTCCAGTGTATAGATCAAAGAAGTAAAAGGCAGTTCTGGTAGAAGGAAAAAAGAATTAGAAGGGTCACCGCCCTATCCTAACCTGGGCTGTCCCATAGCATGCAGCAGCACTGCCACAAGATCCACTGCATGCTATGGGTCAGCTGGGGACCAGGCAGCGACAGAGAAGTAAGTGAAAACCTTTTTTACTTACCTTGTCCACCACCATGCTATGGACCCCAATGGGCCTACTGAGATCTGCACCATCCAAGTGGGTCCAGGGGGACATGTTGAGGCTGGGCTGGGGGCATAGGATATCAGCAGAGCTGCTGCCACAGATATCAATCCCAACCTGCCCTTGACACACCTCTGTCAAGCCCTGATGCCCGACCTGATTCTCCCCTGGAACACCCCCTCCGCCAACTTACCTGCTTCAGTGGAGGCTGGGCACTCCGTTGGCACAAGCCTGGGGCTGTCAGCCAATGGTGCTGCGGCCCCAGCTTGCATGCCACCACTGTGGTTGCTGTGCTAGTCGCCCAGGCCTTGCACTGATGGAACTTGCGTTCCATCAGCACATGGCTCAGATAGGATTGGGCTGTCTGTTTCGTGCTTTTTGCACAGCCCAATAGAGGGATCTGTTTTTCCAACAGGTTTCCCTGTAAGAATTCTTAAATGCCTTCAGCTTGGCTTTTGATGAGTCCACAGGTCTATTCTCATCATCTGACTCATTTTGTCCTGGGGTCATTGGATCAATCCCAAACGTGAGGAAATTCCAAGTTCAGGGAGAAAACTGCTCCAGGAGATGTCAACTGGAAGAGAGAGAGAGAGAGAGAGAGAGAGAGAGAGAGAGAGAGAGAGAGAGAGAGAGAGTCATAGTTGGGACCTGTTCTTTAAAATCTATCATCCATCTATTGTCCCAGTTCCTCAGAGCATTGCTGGAACAAACTGGATTAAAACAACAACAACCCGAAAACAGTCTCGCGAAGCAACTGTGTCAATCAACCACACTAGCCTGTATCAAATAAAATGGCTCATTCTGCACTAGACATTTGGTATAATGGAAATAATGTCATTGTAATAGAGTACTTGTCAGAGGACCAGCGCCTCCCACTTGGAAAATAAACGTTTCTGCATTTCTGCAGCAGCAGGAGTCCATTAACCTGTGACAATGTTCTATTCCATGGACATTAGCTCATAATTATAAATCATTTAAAAACATTTGGTTAAATTAGTGATTATACTAAAATTATTTTGTTACGAGGGATAAAGCATTAGGAAGGACTCTTAATTGTCAGTACACCCCTGTAGTGTGTCTGTAATATTCTGTTTCCATAGAGTGAGGCTCCAGTGATAAGGTGTTTGCAACCAGAGTTCTAGGAGGTAAAAAGGTTCCAATTGTTTGACTTGAAGGCTGGTAATTTATTGCACCTTCCCTAGGAGGTAGTTGAGATCAAGGCTACATTACAATTTCACTGGATGAAAACACTAACATGACATGGGGTACATTTCTTGAAGGCTTTTCATCCTATCTCAGTGAGACATGAGTCTCCGGATAAAAGTATATCATACACACAAACTTTGATCAGATGCAGAAAACAAATTAGCACTTTTCAAGTATTACCATCTGCAATATTAGTAAACAGACAAACACGGAAAAATATGTTTCCTAAATACATAGCAAAAGACAGGCCGTAATCCAAGATGGTTAAACATGCTTACATTGCAAGAAAATCAAGTTAGGCAAATATTAACTCTGTGCTAGTTGCAGCCTTAATTTACTTCCTGGGATACTTGAAAGTCCAACACATGTGTGCCTTTCATTCCAAAGCTGAAATAAGTAATAGGATTTTAACTGGAATTCTGTTCGGTTTTATGACATGTACATAATGTTGTTCAGAGGAAAGCTCTATTGCATGCATTCACAATCAAAACTGCCCTGGAATAAAAACTGAAGTTCTAACAAGCAGAAGACTAGTCATGCCCCAGACTTTCCTCAGGAGCCTCTTTTCCACAATCCTTTGTGAGACAGAGCCACATATGGTCTTTTGTCAGGGGGGGGGGGCTCATAACAGTAGGTTATCTCACATGCCTTTCATGCATACCTGCAAGCTTTCATGCTTGGCTGACCCTGAGATCTTTCTGCAAAGGCATATTCTTAAGGAGAAAAAGAGAAGCAGTTGGATAAACAGCCTGGTAATGAGATCTTATAATTCAGTCCATCTAAACTCCAGTGCCTGTTGCAGAAATTACCTTTCTATTGAGGAAGAAAACTTCATTCTGAAATGGCTTTTCGTTCATTCACTGCCATTGAATCAATTTTGCTTCCAAAACAGAAAAGACCAGCAAAGGGACTATGAACAAAAAGTTATCATGTTCTAATGTTCTATTCATATAGGGGCTTCTACTTATCTTTGCTATTGGGGAATGCTCCACAGCCACACATTGCTGTGTGAAGGATTCCCCACCTCACAAAAGGCAATCTGTTTAATCTGAGCATCAGGGAAGCAACCATGTGCCCATCAGAGCCACTGGATTGTGTCCATAGTCGAGAATGAACTTGCACAACTTGTGACTCATCAAGCCGAACATAGCCCAGTAGTCCACCATGGGCTCAGTAAATCATCTGTTTTTGCTGGCTTTACAGGACTGCAAGAAGATGGAGGTTGCCAGGCAGATCACAACATGTTACTGGAGTGCCTCATTCAGCTTGGTAGGTCACAAGCTGGGCAGACCAAGTCTGGTCTAGAACATCTAAGAAAAGAAGAAATATTCTACTGTGGGCCCAATCCTATCCAATTTTCCAGCACTGATGTAGCCGTGCCAACGGGGTGTGCACTGCATCCGTGGTGGGGGGACAGTCACGGAAGCCTCCTCAAGGTAAGATAATGTTTGTTCCCTTTCCTCGGGGCTGTATAGTGGCTACATCGGCGCTGCAAAGTTGGAGAGGATTGGACTGTGAATGATTTTCTTTTTGATTATAATAAATAAATAAACAAATAAGCAAATAACCTCAAGTAACACTGTGCATGTAGGAGGGAACATACAGTACAAAGAGAACATACAGTACAAGCTAGCCATGTCCCCATTTAAATGAAGTCATTTACGACTTCAAAGACAAGAACCAGCACCTTGAATTGAGTTCTGAAACCAATAGGCAACCAATGAAGATCACAAAGGACTGGAGTGGTAGACTCCCATGTAAGTGAAGTTATATAAAGATAAAAATGACGGTGGTAGTTTGGACCAATGGAAGGTTTTATAGGCAACCCCATATACAGCACATAGCAGTAGACCATTCTGGATGTTATTAAACTCTAACTGACCAAGACCAGTTCTGTCTTCTCCAGGAACGGGTGCAGCTGACCTATCATTGGCCAAACCCAAAACTGATAAAACAGCACTTTTAGATTGTAGGCATCAGGCAGTTACTTTTGATTAGCTAATGTTGAAATCCTGACACAAACATACTATGAAGTGAATCCCATTGGACATGGTGGAATACATAGGGTTTCATTGTTAACTTGTACGGATAGACTGGTTCTGGAGCAGATACCTTTTTCTCAAAACCATGCAATCTTGTTGACTCCAACCAGTCAACTCTTCTGCATGGTCACGTTCTCTCTGAACCACGGCCACGTCGCAGTGTGGCAGGGATGCTTGGGAAACTGAAAATATGCTGACCATAAATATCTTTATCAAAAGCAGTGGTGTTACGCTAATGTAGAGCAAAGGGTAGCAAGGAGACTGAGGGCTGCTTGTACGTTTTTATCTTTATAGCTTTGCTTACATTAAGAGACTGCAGGGTAATCTAAAGGTCCACTAAAAGCTTTGCAGCTTGTTTTATAATTTTGTCATCCATCTAACGTGATAGGTAGGGTCACGCAGTGCACCGTGGCCATAAAGACAGCCGTGATTTGATGCCCCACTATGCAATACTGTATCTATGGAGAGCAGAGAGGCTGGCTGACTGCTGCAGTAGAGTTCACAATTCAGAATTATTATTTTTTTAAAAAAAAACCTAATAAATACACACACAGAGTAGAGAAGAAAGGATTTCTCCCCTCATGCATACAATTCACTGTGCTTAAGCTTTTTACAACAGCAAAAAAAAAAAAGGAAACAGCAAAGGTCAAGAGGACTTACAATGTTTAACATATTACTTTATTAGTTATTATACTGATGTACCTAGCCCTTTTTGGAGTAAGGTATGAAAACGAGTTCCTGCCCTGAGGACCTTACAATCCCTCTTAACAAAGGGACTGGAGATGTAGAAAGACAGAAGTACAAGTAATACAAAAAAAATATGCAGTCACAAATGCAGTCACATGAACTGAGGCCTAATTTCTGTCTTGGGTAAGGAAAGCTAATCTAATGTTTTCAAAGAAAAGGTGCATTTAATGTCACCCACACTTGGAAGTGAGTGATGGTAGAAAGAGTCCTTCTAGCCTACCCAACGCATACTGCTATCCCATGGGGCTACCCAAGAACACATCCTTACATTCACTATGATTAGTCTTCATGGAGAGAGAGAGAGAGAGAGAGAGAGAGAGAGAGAGAGAGAGAGAGAGAGCAAATGACAAGTACAGTATTCCGAGTGCTTCACACATAATGTATTATCTTAGTAATCCCTGCAACCCTGGAAGGTAGACCAGTATTGCTAATCGTGGCTAAGAAGTCTGGAAACATTACCTCTACCACCAGTCCACAAAGGAAAAGAATGCTGATAGTTTTAATACACCACCACAGTACACAATGCTCAAAAATCAGTAAACACAAATTAGGTGGGTGAAAACACAAACATCACCATTTGTTTAGGTGGGATTAAGCACACATCTTCTCTCAAGTTACTTTCTGGCATAGGGGTTTGCTATCAAAAGGATGCCCTGTACTAAGACATACAGTAAAGGAACTAGCACTGAATTATTTTGTTAACTAGAACTGCTCTAGGTTTTGCCTCAGTTTTTATCACTGTAATTTACTGCACAATCCTAAGCTTACCTTAGGCTCAGCAACCACTGCGCTGGCTTAGGGTGTCGCAAACGTGCTGTACAGCACATTTGCGGCACCCTGTGAGTAGGCAGAGCCAGTGGGAAGGCCTGCGCTGTCCCACACTGGCACTGCATCCAGATGCACTGTGCACTGGAGCAGGTGAGGCCGCTCCGGGCAGCGCGGTGACTGGGGGAGGGCAGGGGGTGGGCGAATCAGACCTGCGAGGGGGGAGGTATAGGTGGCCCAGGCTTGAAAGTCCGACACAGGGGTTCTAGTTTCTGCGCCAATGATTGAGCTGGCGGAGATCCGAGTAGCCGCCCCATTGTGTAGGCTGGGAGTTAACCCGGGCCAAGGGGAAAGTCAAACCCTTACTCCAAGGAGACCTACAGCCTGCTCCTAGCCAGCACTGGATACAGCATGGGCCGCATGAGTGCTGGATAGGATTGGGCTGCCCGTTGTTGACTTATGTATTGTACAAGGCTGGTTGTATGCTGCACACATGCGTGCGCGCGCACACACACGCACGCACGCACACACACACACACACACACACACAGAAAATAATTACACAATTTACCTAGTTTGTAAATTAGATAAAGTGAGCAAATTTTGCATATATTTGTACGTTTCCACTTTTATTAGCCACAGGGAAGGGCAAAGACCTATGCTGACCCTGAAAGCCTATTCTTGACCCCATTGGAAATCTTGCTAAACTCCCCTCCTTGAAATACACATCCACAATTTCCACTCTGCACTTTCAAGCCTGTTGCTTTTGTTTTTTTAACAGTACTTTGTTTCTGTTGACTCTGATCCTGCCCATACCAATTCCGCACTTCACAATTCCAGTGTGATTAAAGACTCACAGCGCACACACAGCCCTGGTTATATGGGTTGTACAGAGTGGGCATAATTCCTACAGTGTCATCTCCCACTCCGTGTTAATGCAGCCTGGCCTGGCGTGAAGGAGGGCAATGCTATACAGCAATCATTGGCTGACTCATCATTTGCACAGAATTATTGTACAAAGGGAGTTGAGATTGCTTCATTCACAAGAAACTGCTTTTTTTTCCTCCCTAGGTTTCTTAATATTAAACCCAACCAGAGCGGCAGGTTTTACACTGCCTTCCACATGACTGATAGCGCAATTGATCTGAAGTGCTTCTTTTTTCCTCTGGAATCTGCCTACTGAGAACAAATATAAACACATGTGGAACCAATAGGAAGCAGACCAAAGGTTTTAAGAGTAAAAGTATCAGCCTATGTCTGAAGGTTCCCGCTTAATAGATGGCGTAATTAATAAAACAGTGAAGTGGAATAGAAGTGTCAAGGTGCCTTTAAGTGCTAACAATCCTCTTTTGTCTTGCTACTGTAGCAACAGATGGATCCTTGCACAGAATAAGTGCCACATTGTATGCCCTTGTTTCCTGCTTTGCAATGCCACATTATTTTATAAGGCGTCATTTGTCCAGTGACTTTTTTCTTAAGACAAGTGGGATACAGGATTCTTCATGCATGCACACATGTGCGTGCACAAGCACACACGCACGTACACAACTTCCATTTTAGTTTTCTGCTGTAATTACAATCAGGCTAAAATTAACCACTATATGATCATCTCTCTTTTTTATTGATATAGATTTATTTATTATTTATTTAAAGAATTTTTACCCTGCCTTTCTCCCGACAGGGCAATCAAGGTGGCTTACAATTAAAACATGGTGGATGAATTCGCCACAACATATTGCAATGCTGGCTTTGTGGCACAATTTATCCAGGCCCTGAGAAGAAAGTTATAAATATGCCCTCCATACCTGAATCCCAGTTAGGTTTGCCAACCCTTCAAAGGCAACCTTCTGGTATCTAGGCAAAGCTCAGAGGGGTCAAGGATCCTGTGGGTCAAGGGGTAGCACATAGGATAATCAGGGAGCACCAGGGAGCACTAACTGACAAAGGGACAATGCCCATAAAATATTCTCTGTTCATCTAAGATTGCATGTGTGTACAATACCAAGTAGTACCATCCACACAATTTGTGAGATCACCACAGACCAACAGAACAATCAAAACAATAACTGTAACACACAAGCACATGGAACAAATGACAAATATGTGCAGAGCATACTTGAAACAAGTGAGGCCAGCCACGGACTACACATCATCACATGTCTCACACACATATGAAGCATATTAGTAAAGAATGGAAAACATTAATCCATTTCACAGATTGGAATAATGATGCTAACAGCCAATCCTATTTCCCCCCCCCCCCCGATGTAGTGAAGCCAAAATGTTTACCGCTGCATCCTGCGCGGGGAGCAGTTGCAGAGGTCTCCTCTAGGTAAGGGAACATTCATTCCTTTACCCATAAGAACATAAGAAGAGCCCTGCTGGATCAGGCCAAAAGCCCATCTAGTCCAGCTTCCTGTATCACACAGTGGCCCCACCAGATGCCTCAGGGAGCACAAGACAACAAGATAACCTGTTTCCCGTTGACACTCCCTTGCACCTGGCACAGAGAAAACCCACTTGTAAAACCAGGAGGTTGCTTATGGCTTGTAACCTGTGATGGTCTTTTCCTCCATGAATCTGTCCAAACCCCTTTTAAAGGCATCTAGGCCAGGTGCCATCACCACATCCTGTGGCAAGGAGTTCCACAGATGAATGACACGCTGGGTAAAGAAATATTTTCTTTTGTCTGTTCTAACTCTCCCTCCACTCAATTTTAGTGCGTGTCCCCTGGTTCTGGTGTTGTGCGAGAGGGAGAAGAATTTCCCTCTATCCACTCTCTCCATCCCATGCATAATTTTATACGTCTCAATCATGTCCCCCCTCAGGCGTCTTTTTTCTAGGCTGAAAAGCCCCAGATGCTGTAGCCTTTCCTCATAAGGGAGGTGCTCCAGCCCACGAATCAATCTGGTCACTCTTTTCTGCACCTTTTCCAATTCAACTATATCCTTTTTGAGGTGTGGTGACCAGAACTGGACACAATACTCCAGATGTGGCCTTACCATCGATTTGTACAAAGGCATAATGATATTGACCGTTTTATTCTCAATCCCTTTTTTAATGATCCCGAGCATGGAATTGGCCTTCTTCACAGCCGCCGCACACTGGGTCGACACTTTCATCGACCTGTCCACCAGCACCCCAAGATCTCTCTCTTGATCCGTCACAGACAACTCAGAACCCATTAGCGTATATGTGAAATTTTGGTTTCTTGCCCCAATGTGCATCACTTTGCACTTACTTACATTGAAGCGCATCTGCCATTTTGCTGCCCATTCTCCCAGTTTGGAGAGATCCTTCTGGAGCTCTTCACAATCCCTGCTGGTCTTCACCACCCGGAAAAGTTTAGTGTCATCTGCAAACTTGGCCACCTCACTGCCTATCCCCGACTCCAGGTCATTTATGAATAAGTTGAAAAGCACCGGTCCCAAGACCGATCCTTGGGGCACACCGCTTTTCACCTCTCGCCATTGTGAAAATTGCCCATTAACTCCCACTCGCTGTTTCCTGGTCTTCAACCAGTTCCTAATCCACAAGAGGACCTGCCCTCTTATTCCCTGACTGTGGAGTTTTCTCAGGAGCCTTTCATGAGGGACCGTGTCAAACGCCTTCTGAAAATCCAGATATATAATATCCACGGGTTCGCTCGCATCCACATGCCTGTTGACCTTTTCAAAAACTTCTAAAAGGTTTGTGAGGCAAGACTTCCCCTTGCAGAAGCCATGCTGACTCCCCCTCAGCAGAGCTTGTTCTTCTATGTGTTTTAAGATTTTATCTTTAATGAGACTTTCCACCATCTTCCCTGGAACAGATGTTAGGCTGACCAGCCTGTAGTTTCCCGGGTCCCCCCTCCTTCCTTTTTTAAAGATTGGCGTGACATTAGCTATCCTCCAATCCTCTGGCGCAGTGGCCGTTTTAAGGGACAAGTTGCATATTTTGGTCAAGAGGTCAGCAACTTCATTCTTGAGTTCCTTCAGAACTCTTGGGTGGATGCCATCTGGGCCTGGTGATTTATTGATCTTTATTTTGTCAATTAAGTCTGAGAAGTCTTCTTTTTTAACCTCTATCTGACTTAATTCTTTAGTCAGGGGAGACCCAGGGGTAAGCCTCTGCAGCATGGAGGGATCTATATGGACCTGCACTAGCGAATTCACTGGTGCAAGTCCACGTAGACCTGTGCCACGGGATCAGGTCTGGGATGGGGGCTAGGATTTGGTGGGCCACTGTTGCCATGTGGTGAGAATTTCAGACAGCAAGGCCATCATGCAGTAATGCAGTAATGTGAACAACATGGTCATCTGAACACACCCAATGAAATCTGAAGTAGCAGCCTAAAAGAAGAGAGATTTATTGACCAATCTCAACCACTATTGAGAAAAATGTCACTGAAGCACGCCTAGGTAACATTTTATTGCAACTCTTTGATCTACATCTGTATGACTAAATACAGTAGGTCTCTATTTTCTCATACCCAGTTATCTGCATTTAAAAACCCGGATGTCTGAAAATGAGACAGTGAAACGTTATGGTGGCTTGAAACGTATCGGTCTATTCGTATTCTACACATTTTTCTTAGCTTATGCTCTAATTGATGCCATGAACAATAGTCAGTGTTGTACAAATGGAGACCATTTTTTCAACCAGAGAGTGCATACAAATCTAGTAAGAAGAACCGAGACAACAGTCCACAGCCAAATTCCCATTGGCTGTGATGGTCATGAAATGTTTTCTCCAGGATTGTAAAATTCCAGATGATTGTGAATGAACTATGCTAAATGCCTGACTCAAACCTGAGAGGAGCAACAGAGCAAGAACGCTTGCCCAAAACACGCCTCCTTTCAATTCCATACAAATGACTGCATATGAAAAATACAACTGGAGGATCTATAGCAAGATGACCTCAACTTCACATTAGTGCTTCATCATTCTGTACTGCTTAACTAATGGCCATCTGCTTGTACAGCTCATTTCATCTTATTAGTATACTTTATTTTATATTTTTTTTCTTAACAGAGGTCATATGCCAGAAAATGTGGAGGCTGAGGTGCCTTCTCAAAGCTCAAAGTGAAATGAACCAATCAGGCTGAAGAGACCAGTCTTCTGAAAGGTGAACCTAAATACAAAGAAGCAAAGCGTAGCCTCTTTTGCTCTGTGCTAGCAAATTGCCCAATATCCTGTCCATGATGCAAGGTGGGAGAAGAAAGTCAAGTGATATGTTGATATGATATGGGTAACAGCAAACCACAACTTTATTGCTCAGATTCCAGGGGCAAAGATGCACCGTTTTTGCATATGAAAGGGCAGGGACCACATGGAACTGCGGGCCAAATGCTGGGGACAGATCAGGCTGAGTATGAAGCGCCATTGATATAGGCCAATTAACCTCCATAACACCTGCATGGGCTGGCTTGTGGGACCCTAAGCACAAGGCCCCTTAAGGGAATCACCTGACGGGGGCAAGGAAGTGGGGTGTTATTCTTCCTGCCTTTCTATGGTCCCAGCCAAGTGCTCTCTCACTACAGGAGATGCGACAGCTTAGATCACCACATCACTACAAGCTGCAAAGAGCCCAAGAGTCCAATGTGCAGGTTGGAAAGTCACATCTTGCGGTCAACATTGGAGAAGTGAACCTGTCGGGCCTGCAGAGCCTAGGTGTGAGACTGCTTATGCCTAGGTGTGAGATTATACCAACCCCATGAATGTCCATGAAAGTCCTCAGTGTCTGGTTCACTTTCCCTCAAGCAACATCGATCTCCCCGGGTCCACCCCTCTGACCAGACAAAGTGAGTGCCTGAGAGTCTCTCCATCTCTCTGAGTTTCTCTTCATCACTCTGTAGATGCTGCTCTGCCCCAGGACGCTCAGGCAGATGCCTACACACTGCCTTCTGCTGGCTATGATTCCAGAGGAGTTCACCTACAGAGGAGGTTGTGTCAACCGCCATGTGTCGTGTCAACCCCCACTATTTTTCTGTCCTACCCTTTTCTCAGTCTCAGTGTCCACCCATTACTTTACAAATAGATTACTCCTCATAGCAGTGGGCTGAAAGATAATGACTTACCAGAAGTTACCTAATAGTTTCACAGCCACGCAGAGTTTCTCACACCCAACCCCATCTATAGCACTACAAGCTCTATGCAGATTACTAGCTATCCAGAGCAGAGCTGGTGCAAGGTTTCTGAGAGCCCTAGGACAAAGCCCTGCACTTGGCCTCCCCAGGCGCCCCACTGTGGCTGCATGGGGCACGACCAATGCCACCAGTACAAGAGTTCAGGGGTTGACCTCCTCTTTCATGTGATATGTCAAAATTTGCAGTTCTTACCAATTACCAAATAGTTGAATTTTATCTGCACCTCTCATCTACTGAAGCATTGTGTCAAATGCATCTTTTAGAAGCACTGTAAGATTTTTGCATTGGGACTGATTTGGCTTTGTGTTCGGACCAAGGTTAAGCATCTGTTACATTTTCACTGCAGAGCTGTGATTGTAACAGGATACTTTATAGTTTTTAAAACTATTATCACTTGCCTGGATCTTTTCGAGTGAGGCAAGCTCTGAACTAAAAACAAAACAAACACATATGAACAAACATACCAGTAATAGCGTCTTATTTCAGGCTCAAAACAGAGGCCTGGGTGACTTTGGTCTCAGTCTGACAGGCAAATATATTGCTGATTTTGGCACAATGTGTGACTTTGTTGCTCAACAGCAGCATGTAACTAACTGTCATAATCTTAATATATATGCAATTAAGCTGAGATTTGTGTTGATAGACATCATGCGGAATTAGCGCAAGACTCATTTTTCTCTTTGATATTTGTGGGATTTTGCCAGTGCTCTTCCTTCCCTGACTTCCAGAGCCTTGCCATTGCTGATGCTCTGATGGTAATATGCCATCTGGAATCATATAACAATTTAGATCCACCCCATCTACATTAAAGACGCTATTAGGTTCATAGCCTTTTCATAACATCAGGAAGAACTTTCATTACCCAGCAATCAGCATGAAATTAATCAATATCTTGTTTCATATCATGCTGTTCCCTCTCTCCCAAGACCCGCATATAAAGCAGTAAAATCTAAATGTCCTGATACACGTGCCAGATTGCTTGCTTTCTTCTGGCTGCTAGAGTAAACCAGCCAAACATGGCTGCACGTCTATCCTCTTTTCAATGCAAAGTCAGCCTTCTAGAATGCCGACATTGTGGACCCTCCCCCCCCAAAAAAAAATCATTTCTGAGATCCAAATTATTCCTCACTTGAAATAGACCCAAACATCTGCTACACAGGTTAGGCCATTGACTAGTCCTATTTATCACTCCTCTGCATCCTACACTAAACCTGCTGCTGGTATAATCAAATTAGCCACAGCAGTGACCTTTTCCCCTTACCACCACTCCCTGGTATGTTTCAATGATAATTTCGTAAGTCATGTGTGTCACCACTCAGTACATAGGTCAAAGGCTAGTGGCTCCCGACATTTTCACTAAATGGACCTCACTGGTGGAATTGGGGTTTTGAGATCAACCTTACAGTCCTCACCAGCAGTAATTTCTTCATTGCTATCATCATGTGTTAGTAGCAGTTACTGCAAACACTGTTGTGACGCAAGAGTTCCAGCCAACGTTAAGTGAAAATACCAAACTAACGTTGGATGACAGTATACAGTTGGACCTTTTTATCCACTGGGGTTCTATTCCACTGTAAGAAAACAGTGTTATATGAAATCCGTGTGTGTGTGTGTGTGTGTGTGTGTGTGTGTGTGTGTGTTCAGGAGTGGTGCCACATTACCTTTTTTCCAGCATCTTCGCCGCTTCCCTCCTCCTAAAGCCACTACTGGAAGCAACCGGTAAATGGCGCCAAAGACTCCCAGCTGCATTTTTCAACAGTTTGGACATGCGCAGGAGGTTGGAAGTGGCTGGCAGGCCCCTGACAAAGCTGGGAAAAAAAGGTAATGTAGTGCGGTTGGACTCCCTCTTCCACAGCTTTGCCGTCCGTGTTGAGTCAAATCCGTGGATTAAAAAACGTGGATAAAAAGGTCCGACTGTACATATAGATACGAGAGGTTAGATTCCATCTTAGAGTCTAGATTCCATCTTCACTGGTAAGAGAGTAAGGAGCAAATATAGCTAGACAAACAATACAGTCACTGACTCCACAAGAACCTAGAAGCAAACTTCAAATCCCATGCACCTTTACAGAGACAACTAATTATGTCAGACAAAGTGAGAGAACAATTTCCCACAAATGTCAAAAATATTTCTTAAAAACAAATGTGAGAGCCAGCACAGTATGAGATTATGGTCAGCCTTCATTTCTTTATAATGAGCGCTTCATCTGAATATGTCCCCAGGTTGTGATACCTGTGCTTGCTCTAGATAATGTTATTTTAGATGCCTCATCAGGATTTGATGTTGGAAAACGCATGATGCACAAGACCCCAGGTTCCATCCCTGGCTCTACAATAAACTAGGGAAGGCCTCTGTCTAGCACTCTGATGACCCCCACTGCCCATCAGCGTAGCCAGTACTGACTAACGGTCTACCAGTATAAGGCACGTCCATGTGTTCACCATGCCCCAAATATCCTTAATAGATCACTGGGTCAGTTACTATGGTGGCCCCTTGCATGAGTTTCAGGAATAGGTGGGAGCTACTTCCAGGCTTGCAACAAGGCAGCACTCATGCGCAGGCAGTGTGACCTCATGCACCGCCCCTTAGCTGTGGCTGCCACCTCTGCTGCAGCACTGTAGAAAAGAAAAGAAAAGCTCCTTACCGTGGTTCTCGCACAGTTTCTTCAAACTCAGAAGTGTGAGACTTCCAGTTTTATTTAACACCATGGTGCACGCTGTCCCTGTAAATAAAGCCAGAAGTCCTGCACTTCCAGCATTAAGGAAACCATACAGGGAGCAAAGTAAGGGTGGGGGGGGGGGATCTGCTTCTCAATTGGCCAAGAGGATCACTGTGGCTTGCATCAGTGGCAGGCTGGAGGGAGGCACCCCAAACCCACCACCCCCTCGGACGCCTTGCAATCCTCCACTGATAAAATCTTCTTCACCTCACCTCACAGTTTGGCCAGCAATGTGTGGAGGTCCCATTTGTAATAAATGACATCACCATGTGGATGCTGTAATCTGCAGAATCGGATCAGCTTGGAAAATGATTGTCATTAGCACATAAATCATGGTGCCTCCCTGATCACGGTGATCATTTCTTAGCTGCAACACCAGCATCAAGTTGCTGGGGCAAACCTCTGCAATGCCCACCCCCAGATACCACATTAGATACTTCCACTGCCCTTGGTACAGAGGGGTTGTCCTGGCCATGTGATGTGGCCTGGTGTCCCACCTGTAAAGGTGGCTGACCCTACACCACTCCTGCTCAGCTGTACATATGGTGGCAACCCCACATATGTGCCTGAAGCACTCAAGTCCAGGCTCCTGTGATGGTCAACTGGTCTCTGGTGTATTGTAGAAGTCCCTTCTACAGTCCCTTTTGTACCGAGCACAAAAGCAGCAAAGTCTGGTCTGATTCAGCCCTGCAACCTGCCATGTCAGTGAATACGAGAAAAGCAACTCCAGGGCGGCAACTCCAGGTGGGTGCGTGTTTGAGTAAAGCTGTTCCCCACACAACATGGAACACAAATGGCTTTAGCCACACAAGTATCTCTAAGTTCTCACAGTTTGATGTGGCATGACTACAATTCCCACAATTGTGTGAGGAGGTCATTTCACAAAAATGAACACAATGTCATTACAAGCAGTCACACAAGGACCTAATTCTGGATCTAATTCTGATCTGCCCCATAGTTGCCATAGAAGCACATCCCAACATAGGTTACATCCATTCCGTTTTGTCTCCCGGACACAGCTTGCAGTTGCTGTAACTGTTGCTGTTTCCTTTGTGCACATGACAGATATTTGTAGTGCTAACTTTCTTATATTTTCTGCTGCCTTCACCCTTACGTGTGCACCCTCTCCTGAAAGAACAAGCCCCCACCCATAAGTCTAATTAAACAGCCCCTGTGATTTTTCTATCCCGCCATTGTTTTGACAAAGAGACTATCGCTTTTATAATATCCATCTTCCCCTTCCCCAAACAAACGTTTCCTGCCAATCATCCTGGAACACAGAGTGCCGGGTTTCCCAGACAGGATGTTTCCTAAAGCTGCCTGCTCAAATAGTAAAGTTCAGTACTTATACTTGTGTTGAATATCCAAACATAAGAACATAACTGGGAAAGTTATTTTAGTGCCTTAATAGTCGTTGTTTTTATTTTAAAATAGCAACAGCTTATCTCAGTCCCTCAAACTGTAATGGATCCTTCTAGAAGGGCAAAGGGGGCAGGACTGTGCCGGTTGGTTTGAATAGTACCCAAATCCCAAACCTGTTTACAAAATACATTGGGGGATTCTCAGCCCCATTCCTCAGCCACTGTGCCTTCCATCTGTCTGCTGCTTTCCGACTTAAGGGGCACTACTGTATTTCTTCATGGACAGTCACTACCATAGATGTTCAGGTTTCAGCTATGGTGAATCTCCAGACAAAGAAAAGCTCCTATCATTCTAGAACTCAGTGGTGTAGCCAGCCTTGGGGGGGGGGGCGGCAGCAGCCCGTGCCGCTGGGGGCAGCAGCCCGTAACGACCCCTGCCGCCCACCCATTCCAACGCCACTGGTAGAACTGTCACTAAGAGCAGAGCTGCACGTTATAAAAACATTGGGCTGCCACTGAGAAATGACATCCCCATGTCAAGTTCTCTCTTGCATAGTAAAATCTACCTCATGTCCTGAGATCGTCATATTGTACGTTTTTCTGTGAGACGCAGCCAATGATGTGCAACAGTGGTAAGAGACTTGAAACATGATATCAAGACCCAGAGGAAGTAACTACATATTGCAAGGGTGAACGTGAATGCAAACTCGACACAGAGATGCTGATTTCAATGGCAGCCCCTTGTTTTCCATAACACGCAGCTTCGCCCTAAAAACAAAAGCAATCTCTAACATGCTTCTGAAACATTTGTAGAGGTTTTTTTTTTGTTCTCTTGGGTGTCAATAGCTGAAAAACAAATGCTTTGGGTTTATCTTTATGCTAGCTTTGATTTCTAAAGCTTTCCTCCCTGGTTCCAGATGCAATTCACATCCATATTGCAAACATGCTAAAGCAGAGATATGTTCTTCATAAAAGACAAAATGGAAAAAAAAGTATTTTAAATCTGTGCAAGGAAATTCAAAACTGAGCAATCCCTACTGTCAATGATAAACGTGGTAGCCTCAACTTTGTGCAGCAATATGCTCCTTCCCTATCAAAGCAGAAGATCTATCTCTTAAGAAAAACATTTTAAAAAGAACAAAAACATACAACATATGCCATTTCCTATTATAACAAGGGCACATGCTTTAAAAAGCATTTTTGGAAAATAAAAAGCTTAGAAGTGGTGCTGGGATCTACACAAAGTCTAACCAAACTGACCATGAAGTTCCTTTTTCTTTGCCATCTTCTGTTTAGACTGTAGGGTGGCCTAAAAAGGTAGCAAGGCAGAGTGCTCAGTTATCAACAGAAGCATTCTTTCTTTCTGGTCTAAACTCTTTGGCAACTAGCAAGGCAACACACAGTCACAGTACTAGAAAGCCTGGTCCTTATTATAACCTTTTTTCATGTCGAATTTTTGAACACAACGAGCAATGGTGATTACAGTTCTATACATTCCCTTCAAAATCATAAATAAGGCCGTTTTTAGTGCAAATATCATCGTGCCTCAAGGGGTTTTCTGGTTGGAGACCCTGGAGGTCACTGTCCATATTGTTCTACCAAAACATGATTTACTGCATACCCTGAAAGCCATATGGGAGACGGACTTCCCAGCTGCAGAGCAAACTGCTTTACAAAACAAAACAAAAGCACTTGAGGCTGCATAGCTTAAACAAAACAAAACAATACTCAGGGCCTTATAGCTGAAATGAAGCCACATGTTACTTTGAAACGGCATATATGAAATCTCATTTTTCAAATATGTTCATAATGCTATTAAGTTGCTCTATGAAAAAAGATGCGTTTTTATTTGTCGGAACCAGACTGTCACGTTTCCATTTCCAAAGCTACACCAAGTAGCAGAAGCTGTAGGTTGTTTCTGCATTCTGCTGTACTCCTCAAGTGTAAAGAAAACACGAAGTCGTGTTATTCAGCTTAATTTTGCCTTGTTCTTTACATAAGTTTTGGTGTTGTAAAATATGGCACGATTTGTACTGTATGTTCCCTCCGAAAACCAAACAGAAAGTTGTCATCATGGTTTTGAGAGCACAAGGCCTCTCCTTTCTCATGTTTCAACTAAACGGTCTCCACTTGGGCTGAGGAACGTATCATATATCATAAATCACTCTCTGATAGATATTTGGCAGCAAGTCAGCACCCCAGGCTATGCAATGTACAGTATGGAACATTTTTAAGGTGGAACCTAGGATTTGTAATTTAAAGACTTAATAGCATCTCAAAACATTTTACTACTTCCTGGTACCGAAAGAGCTGTTTTCCCCATATGGTTTGAGGTTCTGCAAGATACATACACACTTAATAAGCCAGGGAACTGTAAACCTTGAGGTTTTCTCAGTAAAATGAAAAAAAAAGAGAGAAAACCTGAAGGAATCCAATCACATCTTATTACTTAAAGCAGTCAAGAAAGGAACAAGGGGTAACTAGCCAAGTATTTAAGTCTTTTGTTACCTGTTAATTATTTTGTTAATCATGATGGCCTCACATGACTGCTTGAACTAGAGGGATTTTCCAGTGGTTTCAATAGCCTGATCAGGTCTTGTGAATTCAACACATGCCGAAATTATTAAGTTCCATGCCCTGAAAAGGTTTGAAGCATAACTAGTTGCAACTTGGGCACGTGTCATCAAGACATGGTAAGCCCACAGAAGAAAAAAAAGGTCAACACAGTTTGAGAAGCTTTGCATTAGACGTTTTAAAAGCACAGATACATGGTATAGAACACACATACTACCTAAGGCACACCTTTTTTAGGAGGGTGGGAAAGGGATTATTCAGAGAAGTAGCTGTTGCCACATTTATTTACTGTAGATGCTATTTAGACAGAAGTGAGCCTGGATTTACCTCTGAGTGAACATTCAAGAGGTAACTACCACTGGCGTCACTGCAGGGGGGGCAGAGCTCCAAGTTCCGCCGGGCTCTGACCCTCCGTTTCACGACGGGAGAAGGCGGCCCCGCCCCCTCGCCTTTGGAGCCATTCCGGCCGACGAAAGCAAGTGCTTTCGTCGGCCGGAATGGCTCCAAAGGCGAGGGGGCGGGGCCGCCTTCTCCCGTCGTGTAACGGAGGGTCAGAGCCCGGCGGAACTTGGAGCTCCGCCCCCCTGCAGTGATGCCAGTGGTAACTACAGGCAATCACAGCTCCCTGATGCACCCATCAGGGAGCTGTGATTGCCTGTAGTTACCTCCAGAATGTTTTTCAGATGCCATGGGAAAGTTACATTTTCCAGGGCTCTCCGCACACTCTGCCTTAGTTGGAGGGAGAGATATTAAGAAGGGACAACCAAGACATTTCCTTGCACCAGCAGCTAGGTAATTGAGTGGGTGCTGGAGGGAGGAAGGCTTCTATAGCTCAACAATCTGAGCTGGAGAAGAACTTGAAACCAGAATGGTTACCTTTCTATTAACCTCAATGAGCATTATGAGCCACAAATATTTGTTTTCCAAACATGGAAATTATGACCTTCAGTGGTATCTCTGGCTATAAGTACATGAAGCTAACCATCCTGCCACAAAGTTGCAGAAGCAAAGAAACAGTCAGCACAATCCTATCCAATTTACACCACCTGTGTAACCAGCGGTGCAGCAAGAACGGGAGACCCCAGAACAGAAAGGGGATTCAAATCCCATCCAAAGGGGGATTCAAAGGGGATTTAAATCTCCCCTCCCTGCCTTCCCTCGCTGGTTACACCGGTGGTGTAAGTTGGATAGGATTCCGCTGAGTGTAAGGTAATACTGAGCTAACCACAGGGCTGGGGCTATAGATCTTGCCTCATCCCACAGTTACGATCACCATCCAGTAAACCAAAGCAGCTATCGCATGATGCAACATGCCATTTGCATATGGTTTCATCCTTCAAGGTCCAAAGTTCAGTTGACTTAAGACAACATTGACACATACTATACTGACACTCCTGCCATGCTAACATGCTTTTGTGACCAACTGTTGGTTATTATTAGTGAACTTGTTTTGAGGCTAGAACACACTCAAGTGTGCAGGAATTCCATCTGGATGTTTGTTTTGTTGTTTTAGTGGTGAACAACAGTAGCATGCCAGACCCACAAAATGTCCTGTTATTTCATGAACCTCTGACCTTTTTATTTGTTTTGGGGTAGTTCTCTGAGAGCCAAATGCTCCCCCTTTTCAGCTCTGAAGCAGATCTTCCTCCATATTTTCATAAAATAGCAGACTTGAGGGAAAGCTATCTTCTCCCTGTGTACCTCCTCTTTAGATGGGAACAAAATATCCCACTGGTGGTGGTGGACTAGTGTGATTATGAGCTTATATAAAAAACAAAACATGACAGATAATATAGTAATTAATTGAGCCACTGATACAAGTTCTCTCTGTTCACCGACCTTGGCAGGGGCGTTGCTGGAGCATGGCGGGGTGGGCGGGGCGCCCCCGGGTGGCGCGCGCCACCTCCGTGACGCGCGACACCCTTCGGACGCTCCAAGGCCGACGCTCCACCACCTTTGGACGCTCCACCACCTTCGGACGCTCCACCACCTTCGGACGCGCGACACCCTTCGGACGCTTCGGACGCTCCAAGGACGCTCCAACGCTTCTGAAAGAAGGCCCAGGCAGCGCGTCCATCTGGGTATTTTCTGGATTTTCGCGCATGCGCAGACCCGTTTTGAGGGCTTTTTGCCCTCAAAACGCGCTGGAAAGCAACGCGCTGCGCCGAAGGGGTTGGACGCTCCGAGGCCGGCTCCCAGGCCAGCCTCGGAGCGTCCGGAGGGCGACGCGGGGGGGGAGCTGGGTCGCACCCCCCCGTGCTGCGATATCGTAGCGTCACTAGGGTGACGCGCGCCCCCTGCCCCAGGGTGACGCTCGTCCTAGTGAAGCTACTGGACCTTGGAAATTGACAAAGAAATTCAGTTCTGGCAAGATGGACACTTCCTAATTAGATTGCCTCACCAAGCTTTTGTTTAAAGGTGTTCTATAAAAGTTTACTTATCATTTTAGCTGATCTTTTCTTTTTGCTCTTTAGGTTCTGCTCTGCTCGAATCATTAGTGGTGGAAGAAAATCTTTGCTTTGGGGTTTCTTACTTCATCCATGGAATTGACTATCTACTTTGAAAGGAGGAAGGAAAATGGTCCCTGTGATGAATGCCCTGCTTTCCCCGATTTTGTGGTGCGTGCGTGCGCCTAATTTCCTGTATTTGGGGGATATTTTTAACTCCCCAGGTCAGAGCTCCTCTGAAGGTTCAGCAGTCTTAGTTGCTGGACAAATCCTGCTGGAGCACTCTTGTCCTTCGTTTGTTTGAACAATGCCATTCCCAGACAGCCATGTGCCGGATGTGGATTCAGGGTGTGTCTTCTTGACTGGGACAGTTATTATGCTTAACCACAGAGCTACCTTGCCCATTGGGTAGCAAACCTGTCTGTCTTGGTCCAAGGCATGGGGTGAAGAAACCACGTGGGTTCTACTCCTCCAATCAGGTAATTTGATTTGCCCAAACACAGTAAAGGCCCCAGGCTGGGGGAAACCAGACAAGACTCACCCTTCCCTAGTTCCCTTCCCTGTCTGCCACTGGCCTGGGGCCTTTCCTCAGCCATGGCATGAGGCAACTTGGCCCACCTTGGGTGCAAAGAGTCATTCACGCCGTAGCTGAGGAAAGGCCCTGGGCTGGGAGACTCACCCTTCCCTTCTGGAGTTTTGTTCGCCTTCTGCCTGCTTTGGGCCAAGGGCTGCCAAACAAAGGCACCCGGAAGTAACTGGCAGTGACGTCATCACATCACTGCCAATTAATCTGCCTCAGTGTCTGGGGGGGGGGGGGGTTTGACGCAAAGGCTCTTTACACCGGGTGCCACAAAGCTAAGTGACGCCGCTGCCTATGGCCATTTACAACAGCGGAAACTCGTAGTTAGGATTGGGCTGTAAGCCAGCATCATTCCATCCCATTGGTCTTGAAACATGTAGGGGCTACAATTGGGGTTTTCTTTTTCTTATTAAATGTATTCCTGCACCCATCGAAACATCAATGTTTGTTACTTACTGCAAATTGCGGGAAAATAGGATGAGGAGAAAGTGTCCTGACCTGACCTGACCTGACCTCCCCTCAACTGTGTTTTCTTTGGAAAGCAAGCAGCCAAGTCCTAAGTGACTCAAAAATGCAAAATAATGTGTCGTTTGGACCTCAGACCTGGCCATTCAGCCAGACTTGTCACTATGCCCTGAAGCAGAGCAGTGGAGTTACCGTAATTCTCAGCAGGTTTTAAATATCCATTCAAAGGCTTGAGAAAACCTGTGAGAGCCATTGCTGTTACTAATAAAATCACATCGGCCAACTTGCTACTAGTGAGTATACTGTAATTATGTATGGTTAATTGTGACTGAGGCCCACTTAGGCTTTAATTCCTTTTTTTTTTTTTTTTGCTTCATAATAACTCATCAGAAATGCTGGAAAATAGATCCATGAGCAAAGAGTCATTCAAAGTGTTAAATAGCCCTTTAAAGTCTCCCACAGAGTGGCCTTGATCATTAAAACAGGCCCGATGATTGTGTATGTGTGTCAGTATTAATTATAAAACAAGATGTATAAAACAAAGATGCTGACAAGCTAATAAGAGTCCTGGGCTTTTTATTATTATTACAATATAATTCATTTGTTATTCTTTGTAGTATAAAGAGAGGGAGGGGGGAAGCAACTACCGAATTCCAACAGTGGGTTGTACGTGACTCTGTTTTCGGACACTCGGTTTTAGAGGCATCATCCAGGAGCAATGATGCTTTCTGAAAATTGAATTCCTCTAAAATATAAATGGTTTCAGCAGGATTCCACACACTCAGAGGTGCCACCCTCAGTCCCACAGGAGGGCTGTTTTGGGGAAGGGCTGGCGTTAGGGGCTGGCCAGGTTTAGCTGAACCCCCTGTCCCAGTGGCACTGGTAGCACTCCATGCGCCATCAGAGCCAGGTGGAGTGGTGCCGTGGGGCCCACTTCAGGGCTTTCCCCTGGACCCACAGCAACCTGAGACCTTCTCAACCCTCAGTGAGCATGAGGCTTCAGAAGAACTGACAGTAGTTCATTCTTAGCAGTGCTTCGCTCCTGCCACCCAAGGAGGAACCATGGCTGTTCTCCCCGTAGTTTGCAGAGTTAACAGAGTCTGGAATGGCCAGGAAGGTTATCCTGCAATGAAAGGTTTTCCTCCAGTGAGCGAGGCCTTCCTGCCTTACAGCACAATCCTGTCTATATATAGGCCGGCGGCCAGCCTAAGGAGTCGCAATAGTGCCGTAAGGCATAAACCACTTACTCTACCACCTTCCTGGATCTGCGCAGGCCGACCCAGGTAAGGGCCACGCCAGTCTGCGCAGGAGTGTGGGGAGGGCAGGCAGGGGTGGTGTAGGAGGGAGCCATTGGCCAGGCCGGCCTGGGAGGGGGCAGGGATATCAGCACTGGGTTGCGCTGATATCCAACGCCCCTTCCCAGGCCAGGCCAGCCTTACACTGCCTCCCTGGATGCGTGTCAGCTGAAGAGCTGGTGCGCATCCGAGGAGGCCCATTGGCGCCTTCTGGCGCTTACATTGTGGGAAGGGGACAAACGTCCCCTTCCCCCAAGGTGAGCCTGGGCCACGCCGGCGCAGCCCATATCCCAACTAGGATGCAGTGGCTAGGATCGGGCTGTTAGTGAGTGAGGCAGTGCCCTGTGTCCTCCTCAGGCTTCAGTTTTTCCCTTGCAGCAACTTCACAGCTTCCCTGTCACCCTGGCACAGAGCCACCAAGGGTCGGGCTTCATGCCATCATGCTCCCTCGGGTCTGACTTCCTTCCTTCCCCTGGCTCAGGCCAGCTCAAGGGCTCTTTCCCACTGCAGCTGTGGCTTCTACGCTCTCTGGGTCTGCAGGGGGATGTCAGCATCAGCAGTCCCTCCCCACTTGCGGGCCTGACTGTGTTCATTTGTGGCCAGGCTGGCTCAGAGTTTGCTTAGTTCTGCCGCGAACCCTCCACCTGTTTCCCCAGACAATTTTGACCATCAATTAAATTAAACGTCATTCTTGACCATCAATTAAAAGCACTCCGCTGTCTCACCAGGGGTTGGAATAAAATGGCTCCTAAACTCTCTAAAGTGTCTATCTCCTGCTTTTCAGGGGTTAACAGATTTCTCATGAAAATGGAGGTTGAAGCCCCCCCCATGCAACTGAGAAAACTAGCTTCCTTCTTATCTTCATTTGTGATCTCATTAGCAGCAAAAAGAAAATAAATAAATAAAATATTTCAAAGTACTCCTCCCAGGTACGCTGCTACTGCTCAAACTATGAAACATTCCTCACCGTGGCGGCCCTTTCCTCTCTCAATGGCCGCGTGTAATATTGTAGACATCAGAAAGGCAAACGCTTTTTTTAACAACAAACAAAAGCTTATTCAGGAAGGCCTTCTGCAAATGTAACAGCAGCTTCTAATCTAGACTGAGTCCTCACAGAATGACAGGAAACAGGAAAGCTAAACTGAGAAATCATATAAAACAGAAACTTCCCTTAGTGCCTGCTTATACAGGTTGCAGCACCTGATGGGCAGCCCAATCCTACTAGCGTTCCTTCCGCCACAGTGCTGGCTGCCATAAGGGTTATGGGGTAGGCTCCAGCAGCGTGTGTGGCCGGAGCTTTCCCAAGTGCGTCCTCACCTTGCTGGCCACCCGCCGGAGCAGGTAAGCCAGCACAGGAGGTGGGAGGGGGAGGATGGAACATGGGCACAGAGGGGGCGAAACTGGGCAGGGGGGAGGAATGAAGGGCAGGGAGGCTGCAGGAGGGGAGGATCCAGTGGCGACGGCACGTGCCAGATCCTACCCTCCGTATCCACAGCCACCCCGCCCCCTTTCTCTCCTTGAACTTGCATTAGTGAAACTGCTGGTGCAGGTTCAAGGTGACCCATTGCAGGGCAGGAGGGTTAAAAAGGGGAAAGGGGATTAACAGCCCGGTCCAGCCCAAGGCAACTGCGGTACAATTCAGGCACAATTGCAGCCCAAGTGCTTTAGGCCCAAGTTGTGCCTGAATTGTGCCTGAGTTGGGCTGCAACTGTGACTGAATTGGGTTCAGGCACAATTCAGGCACAACTGCACAATTCAGGCACAATTGCAGCCTAAAAGTGGGCGTGTCGGGGGCGTGTCGGGGGTGTGACGGGGGCGGTTACGAAATTTGGTCCGGTTCCAGACGCTGGAGAGCCCCTGACACGCCCCCTCGAGCCCAACTCAGGCCCAAAATTTGGGCCAGCAAAAAGGGTGGACCCAAATGTGAGGAGACCCATAGGAGCCATTTTACCTTACCCACACCAGCCCTCTCCTGAAAAGTTCTAACACCCTGGGCCCGAGTTGGGCCTGAGTTAGGACCGAACAGTTGTGGCCTAACTCTGGACACGGACCCAAATAGTTACCCTATCAGCACCCAGCCCCACCCAGCCTCTTTCCCACAAAAGCCCAGCCCCAGCCCTCCACTCACTCTCTCTCTCTGAGCACATGGCGTGGGGTTCTGTCCCCCAGCAGCCACAAAGTGGGACTTTGAAAACTTTTCTAACACCCCTCTTCTCTCTTCACTTCACCTCTCTCCTCTCTGCCCCCTCTAGGGCAGAGAGGGCTGTTCTGCCTGTGGCCAAACTGTTTACTCCTGTGCCTGGGCAGTTCTCTCCATGCAAGTGTTTGCTAAACCATGTCTTTCTCCCAGCCCCTCTCTCCCCCCCCCCACAGGCAACAACACCAGCAGGTAAGTGCAGGTAAGAGCAGGGTTTGTGCTGACATGTGGTCTGACTTCTGCCTCTTAGCATAGAGAAATATAGGTAGGATACATGCCTCTATACCAATGTCATGTCTCATAGCTGCCTGCAATGCCTGCCATGATATGCCTCTTTACCAATGTCTGCCTGCAATGCCTGCCATTATATGCCTCTTTACCAATGTCATGTCTCATAGCTGCCTGCAATGCCTGCCATGATATGCCTCTTTACCAATGTCTTGTCTCATAGCTGCCTGCATAGCCTGCCATGATATGCCTCTTTACCAATGTCATGTCTCATAGCTGCCTGCAATGCGTCATGAAATGTCTCTGTACCAATGTCTTGTCTCATAGCTGCCTGTATTAATGTGAGCACACAATGCCATGGGTGTGGAACTGTAACCCATATGTAGACACCAGCTGTTCCCCCCCCTCTTTTCTCCACAGGGTCTACTGACAGGTCAGTATTGCTAGGATTGCCATGGTTGTGACCCCCAAGTTGTGTTGTTGTCTCTCTCTTTGACCCCTTTCCCTTACAGGATCATGCTCACCTTACACCCAGGAAAGCAGCGCAGACCAGGCTCTGTGTCTCACACCACTCGGCTGTGTGTGATTACTCTCCCCGCAGGCCTTTGCAACCGGCACACTGGCATTCCTTCAATGGTGATTGCCACCACACAGCAGCTGCCATGGAACACCCCCAAGTTGTTCGTCCCCCCAGGAATGCCCACTACCACCAACCGTCCGGGGAGCACCCCTGGTTGCCCCATGATCGTCTGCCTCGATGCTGCCAGAGGTCTGGGAGCCTGCCCTGCAACCCTCCTCAGCTGCTGCTGCTGCTGCTACATTCTGAGTGGCTGCTGTGCCTACCCCTTGCAGCCTCGCCTGGCCATCCCTGCCAATGTTCCAGAACAATAAAGATGCCCCTTGGGCAAAGGCCCCTTGAACACCATGACCCCAATGTTACACAAGCACTGCCCCACACACACACAGAGACAGCGCCCAGCACACAAGGCCCTGCATAAATCCCAGCCAGGGCCTGCCACAGCCAGCCCAGGGAGAACACAGCAGGGGGGCTGCCAGACCCTCAGGGCTCAGAGGGGAGGGGGGAGTTGGGGGGCCTCTCAGGCAGGCAAACAGTGACAGGCGACATGGCGCACGTCCGCCACGTCCGTGAAGAGCCCTTTCAGCAACCGGGGCTCTCACCCACCCTCGGTCCGCCCGTCAACGGCGTCCGTGTCCGCCCGTCAACGGTGTCCGTTTCCGCCCTCAGTCCGCCCGTCAACGGTGTCCGTTTCCGCCCTCAGTCCGCCCGTCAACAGCGTCCGTTTCCGCCCTCGGTCCGTCTGCATGAGAGGCGCCCGTTCCTGCATTGCCTCCATCTGCGAAGTGACCCCTGTGTCCCTATTGGTCTCTGCAGACCCCTCTCCCTGTATCCCTCTCCCACCAGCCTTGTTGTCTGTCTGTTTCTGACCCACCCGAGTTCCTCCCCAGCACCCCCTGTCCACCTGCCTGTGTGCCTGCCTCCCCTCCCACTCCCTGATGATGGACGCTGGCACTCCCCACCCCGCCAGAGCGCCTGCCGCAAGTCGCCTACGTTGCCCCATCTGGGGAGTGATGAGCTGCGTGAGCCCTTCCCGCTCACAGCAGACAAGCCCAAGGCATCTCTCGGTCTTGGCCGGGGCACGGATCAGAAGGCATACCGGGATGCCTTCTTTGTGGGCATAGCCACGGCCCTGGTGGCCCAGGGCTTCAGGCAGCGCACGGGCATGTCATGGCGGAGGCGGTTCCAGACCTCATGAGACCCCCCTTGTGCGTGCCGTTCCCACCCCCTCCTTCCCTTCTCTCCCCCGCTCACCCCCCCATGACTCCCACGTGCAGCCTCACCGTGGCTTGGGGGTGGCATCGCAGTCTGCAGGAGGGAGGGCAGTGGCACTCCCCCCTGCGGCAGGTGGCTAATGCCCAGGGTGCCCTGGGGTAGCTGGCACTGGCACAACCTCTGCCCTTCAGCTGACTGTCGCATGCCCAGTGCCTGCAGGCCCACCTGTGGCTGCCCATCTGCTGCGACCGCTGCAGCAGCTGTGGTAGGTGCACGCAGACGGGCTGAGGAGGGGGCTCTTCGCTTCCACAAGACTGACAGCTCCCCACAGGGGCCTGCCTGCCTCTGCGGTAAGTTTTGCCTCGATCCTGGCCCACTGCTCTTGCCTCCTGCCTAACTCAGGCACAGTTGCAGCCTAACTCGGTCCTATTTTGGGCCCCAATTGTGCCACAATTGGGCCTCAACTGTGCCTGAGTTGGGCTGGACTGAGCCCTAAATCTCCTGCAGATTAAATCCCCTTGCCCTTTCAAAGCCGCCAGCTCCGCCCCCATTATATACAGCATGTGCCCTTTCGGCGTGGCTGCACTGGCGGTGTGGGGGGGAGGATAGGATTGGGCCAACAGGATCTGAGTCTCATAGCAACTACCCAGGGCATGGTCAGAGGGCACACAACACAGATTACCTTGCTGGAGCAAAGTAAGTGGAGGCGGCCCATCCATAAGGCTGACTGGAGTGGTTGCCTTAAGCAGCAGCAGTTGTCAGGAAGTACCTGCCTTTGTCCATCTGCCTACTTCTGCCATCCCTCTTCCTTCCAGTCCACTGATTCCAAAAGGAAGAGGGGAATGGAGTGAAAGAGGAAGTGTAGAGGAGAGGACAGTGGTGGCGCAGCTAGCCCATCACTCTCCTCTACTCCCCTC
Source organism: Plestiodon gilberti rubricaudatus (assembly GCA_026170595.1). Lineage (NCBI taxonomy): Eukaryota > Metazoa > Chordata > Lepidosauria > Squamata > Scincidae > Plestiodon > Plestiodon gilberti. The sequence goes on from JANXHW010000002.1 coordinate 78,025,901, forward strand.
CACATTTCCTCTTTCACTACATTCTCCTCTTCCTTTTGGAGTTCAGGGAGTGGGGGTAGGAAGAGGAGGAGGAGTGGCCGAGGCAGAAGCTGGTGCACCACCAGAAAAAGAGGGTGACATTTGGTGCAGCTCCTCAGGTGTTGTGAAGTCCTGGGCTGGCCTTGAAAGCAAGTACAGGTCTGGTGGTGCCTGGGAACTGCATATACTCCACCTTGAGTTCCATGATGGAAGAAAAGTAAGCTATAAAATCATACAACCTAATCCTATCCTTTTCCTCCCCTGCCAATGTAGCCGTGCCACTGCATCCTGAGGGGGGGGGGCAGAACTGGAGGTCCTGGAAGACCTCAGCACCAGAATGGGTCTACTCAGACCTGTGCCAGCAATTTAGTTGAGTGGACCCAGAAAGGCAGATTGAGTCCGATACCCACTGCCTTGAGTCCTTGATACCCTACCCACTGCCATTGATACTGCCCCCTTCCAGGCCACGATCCACCCCCTGTTTTGCCCCGGTTTCCTCCATGTTCCTTCCCCTCCCTGCCCCCTTCTGCTCCCTGCCTCCCTCCCACCCTCTACAATGACTTACTGGCTCTAGGGGCAGGGCCGGCCTTAGGAGGTGCAGGGCCAAATTACACACATCCCCGCGGGACCCCAAATATTAAAAAAAAATCAAGCTCTTACCTGTTGGTGCCTGGCACAGGCTCCTGGAATTGATTTTGATTTTGATATTAAATCAGCCTGGTTCATAATTGATTAGCTCACTGAGAAATTTGCAAAATGAGTACAGATTTAGAGGTTAGAACTGGGAATCTATTAGGGGCCTGCTAGCAGCCACACAACATATATTACTGAGAAAAGCCAGAATGTTGATCACGTTTTATCATCTTGAGAGGACAAACCAACTTGGCTAGATTCTTCTAGGAAATATTGCATGTCAAATAACTCAAGATTTATCTCTGAAAAAGCTCTCCACTGAATATCGTCCTTGCAAGCAGGGCTCCTCCTGCACAAAGCACTCAGAGGAAACTTGATTTCAGGGATTTACCTGAAAATCCAAGAACATGGTCAGCGGAAAGGAAACTTTTCTTTTGCTACAGTGTTTGCCTTCCCTTTGTTAGCTTTACAGTATAATACTCAGTCTACTCAGAAGTTAGGCCCACTGTGTTTAATGGGACTTACTCCCAGGTAAGTGTGTATTGGATTTCAGCCTTAATAACATATGCCTTTGATCATCTACCTCTACCTACCCATTTGGTTCTTTACTCCTGAGGTCATTACATTTGGATAAACATTTAACAGAACAGGAGGTTTAAATCCATGTCACTCTGTGAATGGGATAGCAGCACAGCCCAATTCGCCCAGTCTTTTGGAGATAACTGGCAGTCCCGAACAGCCCAATCTTATCATCTGATTAACAGCAGATGAACTCTGTCCTGCTGGTGTAAAGAGGCCTCTGATCATGGCATGTGGAGCGTGCCACCACCGGCCATTTTCGAGCAGCTGTCACAAAGCAGCAACAGCATCTACAGATTGCTGCCACAGCCAGGCAGGTAAGCTTACATGGGGGGGGGGGAGATTTGTGGGAATGGAAAGAGAGTAACGGGGCATGTTGGGGGAGGAACCAGGGATGTGTTGAGGGAGGGGGTGGATCCGGTGGCAGTCACATGCACCAGATCTTATCCCCTCTTTCCAAAACCTCCCCACCCCTTTTCTCTCCGTGGACATACAGCAAGTCCTCACTTAAAGTTGTCGATAGGTTCTTCTTGGAAACTGCGACTTTAAGCGAAACAACTTATAATGAAACCAATTTTACATCAGCTAATTGATAAACGTCAACGTTCTTATGGCATTTTCCCATCAACTTTAAAATGAAAAATCTTCCTTGCCCTCCTAGTCCTCATCCTCATTTGTCCACACTGCCACCTTGGTCCAGTTGGCTCTGCTGACCCATGTGATTCTGTCAGCGATGTCGTGATGCTATAGCCAATAGAAGAACATCACTGGAAACCTGCTAACAAAATGGTGACTGTCACTGAAGCCAATTTAAGTCAACAGGATTATGAATAAATGGGACCTAAGACTACAAGTGGGAGGAGGACGCAGAGGAAGAAAATAGCGCTGATGGGAAAAGGAAGCCAAAGGAATAACTAGATGCTGTACAGCAGGAGTTCCACATATGTGGAACCTGCGAGATGGAATGGCATATGCCACAGAAAATGGCTGCTGAGGGAGTGGGACCAGGCACAAAATGGCTTCCACCTATGTATCCACACATGTGCACCTACCATTCATTAATTCACACACACACACACACACACACACACATACTGCCCTTCCATCCATTCTGCCATCTTCCAGTGCCCCCGTGAGGTGGTGATGGTGACCACAGCAGCAGGCAAGCACCACAGACACCTTTGTTAGTTCACATGCACCTATGAGCACCATGTTGGAGGTACAGCATGAAAACACAACACAAATGCTTGACGAGGTATTTTCCAGCTGTTTGACTGTGTTGAATGTGCTACTTTCAAAGTGTATCCTGAAATTTGAGGACAATGGGCACAGCTTTAGGAGAAAGTGAGGAGATCAGCAAAACAAGGGATTGTGAATTTGGGCAGAGAGTGTCGGTTTGGACTTTCACTTTGCAGTTCATCTAAGGAGGGGAACCAGAGAGACAAGGCAAACCACATTTGCTCATGAGGCAGTGCCATTTTACCAGTAATTTTGTTTCACGTACAATAAATCCCACCCTGGCAAATTCAGCTGAAAGCAATCTCTCTTTGGCTGTCAGGAAATGTTGAATTAGGGCAGCAAAGGGCAGAGACGCTTGGCAGAAATGGGGAAGTAGGAGGAATTTTTAATAGCCTGATAAGCAGAATCCAGATTAAAGCATTTTGCAGGCTGGCACACAGGATTAAAATAATTCACAAGGGGACACACAGCTGTGGATCCAAACATGCATTCCATATGTTTGAAACCACAGACATCCAAGCCTGGCCCTTTCTGAAGCACTTCTGATACTCAAAGCAACTGGAGTTAATGATGTGCTCCTGGAGAATTTGAACAAACAAATTTGGTTAAAATCCCAACAGTTGGATTCATCAGGAAAGCCTCTGTACTTGCTCTTGGCACAACAAAGAAGGGTGCGGAGAGGAAAGGTGCCTTTGCACATTCAGCGTTGTGTTTGTGTACTATTAGAGCCATTTGCATATTGTCAGTTGCGTCTCTCTGCCTCCTGTCACAATGACAAATGGGTTTGCAAGAGCATCCAGACGATCGGAGGCTTTGCAGACCAGAATCCCTGATTGGTTTGTGGCTTTCCTGTGAGTGAGGAGGCTCTTCAGCAACCTATGAGCTGCTGGGGAAGCACAAGGGTTAAAGCATGAGCTACAAGTTGGCAAGTCCCCCAGTCTAAATCTCAGCCTGGCCATGAACTCGCCAGATGGCCTTCGGCAAAACCTGCACACTCTCAACGTCAGCCTGCAAAATGGGGATGATAACAATAGCCTACCTTACAGGATTGGTGAATGATTACTGAGCCCGTTTATGTGAGCTGCTCTGGGAGCATATAAAAGGTGCTATATCAACGTTAAGTATTATTAACATTGTTTTATTTGGAATCACTTATGCTTAAGAATTTGTAAGCAAGTTATATAACAAAACAAATTCATTCAAAACCAAGTCTGGGTAGAAAGCGATGTAGTCTGGCAGCACTCTAGAGCATATTACTGCCTACGATTTTCAGAGTTTCCCTCACAGAAGGTAGCCTAACAATGCTTTAAATATCCATAACACTTTTAATTAAACATCTTCCCATTTCATAATTTAGCTGGCATGACAGGTTTTTAAATGGTCTGGTGCATTCTTACTACTTTCTCACAATTGCCCTTTAAAACGTTCTCACACCAAATCCTCCCAAAGAGCTTTTATATTCTCAAACTCAAAGGACTAGCTGTAGAGCAGTGAGCAGCCAGGGCAGTCTATCTGAGCAATGAAAGCCTGGGATTTCAGGAGCACATGGCACAAAACTGTTTTCAGTTTATCCCAGATTTGGTCCCTCTATGCCCCCAAGGATTAGGAACAACCCAGTGGTGTACATATTCAAGAAAGGAGGTTGGTCCTTTTGAATGTGTATGGTCCCCAGGCTTATATGTGTGTAGATATGCAAAGAAAAGAGGCTGCCTTGAACATAGAAACTGCTGGTTATTATGACTGACCTGACACAAGATGGCCACCATCACAACAAAGAGCATTCTTTCTCCTCGTATAGCAGTGCTGCCTTTTATTTACACTGATAGCTGAGCCACAAGACTAAGAGAAGAGACGCTCAGCACCACTCTATCCCGTTCAGGTGTTGGAAGATTAAAATAATGCTTGATAACGCTGAGGGCAAAGAAAAGCTCCACACAGCCATTTGGCCATTTGCTGTTTTCTAGTTATCCTTGCAGCATCAACAGCGCCGCTCTCCTTCTTGGCTGCCTCAGGCAATCTTGCTTCAATTGTCCTCAGGCGATTCCTGCAGCCGCCATTGCCTTGCTAATTGGGAATTCATCCGCGTCAGGAAAAGCGCATATCCCTTCCTTCTCTTGTTTATCAGATTTATTCCTCCTTTCTTTACACTCTATTCTCTTTATGAATCTTTCTGGGTATTTACACTCCTTTCTCTTTATGAATCTTTCCTATGTAGGCACACAGGCTGCCAAGCTGGTTAATTTTATAGTCAACCGATACCAACATGAACAAGAGGGAGACCAATTTAGAGGATTAAAGAAATAACTTTAATACCGTTTGGATGTTTTCTTGGTGGTTGTTTTTTTTTTTTTAGTAGTAGTTGTGCATCTCCGTGATTAAAAACACAACTGTGAGGCCTGGAGGCAGCAGCTGCATTCGGGGTGAATGGCAAAGCAAGTGCAGGGCCTCTTGCCAAACGCTGTTCCATTCATTCACCTAAAACACTGACCTTGAAACATTGCCCTTTATGCAGGATGAGATGAGGTATGAATTCAATCTCCATCTTCACTCAGCTCCTGCCGTTCTCTGAATATACATCACCAGCTGTGCCAAGCCACGTCAGATGGACGGAGGTGGGTTTGCAATATCGACGTAGGTCCCCTGGAGGTTCGCTTCAGAGCCCCCACAAACTCATTTCAGCATGGACTTCATTTCCATCTTGGCTAAAATTGCGGGAAGGAGGCTAGTGTGCTACCAGCAACATACTGTACCGCCATCAGGACAGATTTTTGAAGAAAAAGCATTGCATTAATAATTGTGTGTGGGATGGGGGTGGGGGGGGTAGGGTTGCTTTTGTAAGATCTCAGCTTCTTTCATATCACCCATTGAATGCTTTGGATACACAAACTCATGGACCAGCACTAGAACCATAAAAATCTGCTTCAAATGCGATGGAGAAAGCTCTCCCTTCATTTGATGTTCATTAGTGGAATCAAGCGGAGTCGATTTAACTTCATCAAATCACTGACAACAGGCATTGATAAAGAGGAGGGAAAGTATGTAGGACAAAGGAAGAGCCAAAAATCCTACAGTGTACATGTCTATTAAAACCAGATGTGTTCTCTGGCTGCTCCGAGTTGATAAATGCTGGAGTGGTAATGATCACCGTGTAGCAGCAATTTTATCTCATGGACCCATTCAGTTGTTTGCTTTGTTTTCATTTCACAGACTCATTCACACATTCAGAATATACAGTTTATTGCAGTCCAAATGATTTTGTGAAGTGTTTAATGTGAACTCATGATTTATTATTATTATTATTAGGCTCTCATACATTGCTTTGGTTTAATGTGTCTGTTTATGCCACATTTGCTATTCCAACGTTTATCTGATGCAAACAAAAGGCATTTTACTTCTTAGATTAATAACCGTTGATTCAGACCTGTGGTTCAATGAGAGCTATTCAAACAGCCTGAATAAACGCTGTGTTTTAGTTGCAGCCAATTAATACAACAGCAAGACTTCCATCTTAAGTGCTTAAAATTGCTCTGTTTGCAAAGGTAATGACATCCTGTAAATCTTTTGGATATTATTTGCTCTGCAATCAGTAAATTGGGATAGCAAAAAACAAAAAACCCAACCTTGTTGTATGTAATAGTTTACAGTTGCTTTCAGTAAGAACAACCTGCACTGCTGCTGTTCTTAAAGCGGAAGCTCTCCCATCTTTTTCACAAGGTGCGGGCAACGGGGACGATTCCACTCCAGTTGAAGACAATAGCAAAACTTCCCTTTCCTGCTAATAGAGCAGCTTGCAACGATGATAGGCCTAAGGTTATTCTGACAGGTAAGTTTGATGTGCTTTCTCTTGGCCAAAGTGCAGCCATGGTTTCTGCACCCAAATACATTTTTGTAACATCTTATAATCATTGCTCTAGATAAACAACTAGACTTTTGATTATTTTGTTTCCTGCCAGACAACGCCCAAGTGGGATTCTTCTTATTAATTCTTTCTTTCCCTTCTTTCCTCGTTCTCAGCCTGTTTCTAAAACAATCTACACATTACATGAAGGCTATGATCCAAAATGTTCTTCTTTGGAAATGACTATCCTTGAATTCTAGGGCCAGCGGGTGGCGCAGTGGGTTAAACCGCTGAACCATGAGCTGTCGATCGAAAGGTCGGCAGTTCGAATCCGCGACGGGGTGAGCTCTCGTTGCTTGGCCAGCTCCTGCCAACCTAGCAGTTCCAAAGCATGTTAATGTGAGTAGATAAATAGATACCACTTGCGGGAAGGTAAACAGTGCTCCGTGTTCCAGCTGCATGCTACGCGCTGCGGCAAGGAGAGTCATGCTGGCCACATGACCACGGAGGCGTCTTCGGACAACGCTGGCTCTTCGGCTTTGAAATGGGGATGAGCACCACACCCTAGAGTCAGACACGACTGGACTTAATTGTCAGGGGTCACCTTTACCTTTACCCTGGTAAAGCATGGGGGTAAGCCTCTGCAGTGCAGAGGGGTCTACTCAGACCCGCACCAGTGAAATCACAGGCACAGATCCACAAGGACACAGGCTGCAGGATCACGTCTGAGAAGTGGCCTTCTGCCACCGAACCCACCCCTTCCCAGACCCAATCCGCCTCCCCAGCCCCCATTGCCGCCCCATTCTGTCCTCCACCACCACCAACCCACCCTTCCTTGCCCCATCCGGCCTCTCACGCCAACTTACTGTCATTGACAGATCTTTGGTGGTCTGTTGCCATGCGTAGAGCTGCTCCGGTCTCACTGCCAGCGGGCTGGCAGCACACAGCTTCATGCGCTGCTGGCAGGTCATTTCTGATGGCCATAAAGTGCTCCCCACAGTCAGAACACTAGTTCCAGTGGCGGGGTGGGTGAGTAATATTAGGCTTTCAGTCTGATCCACCAGGGTTATTCTTATGTCTGACTAAGGAGCTCGATCAACCCGACTGTAGTATTCCCGAATCAAAAGGCAACACTGTAAGGTCAAGATCTTTGAAGGACACAAATAGTTCAAGTCCATTAAGTCAGAGCTTGCTGAATCACTAGATAACTTCATTTCAGCACCCTCCTGCCCACACAGGGACTGGGGACTTTCTCCCACACATACCCAGAAGAACATGAGAAAACAGAACTATGAACTACACAAATAGAACCTCCAGTTACAGATACCATGAAATCACTGGACTCATGCAGTGCTCTACACACACACACAGACACACACACACACACAGAGTGAGAGAGAGAGAGAGAGAGAGAGAGAGAGAGAGAGAGAGAGAGAGTTGGGGGAGGCCAATTTTATCTTCCCCGCCAGATGCATTCTTTCTAAAACAAGGAGCAAATTGAGGAGCTAACAGGTTCCAGGTCCCGTCCCCCCCCATGGCACTAGACTGGTCCTAGATAGAACACAGTGATGGCATTATTGGTGTGTGCTCCCTCAAAGGCACACTGCAGAGACACAGGCTACAGCTTGCACAATAGATATTGAATGCTCCTTACGACCACCCCCATTACCACCATGCCCAGTCAGTCGTCATCTGTGCTGGTGGGCAAAACCTAATCTGAGCAGATTGAGCCAGACATAGCAGTCCTGGTTGTTTCCACATGTGTATTCTAAGCTGTCGTCAAGCCTGTCCTTGCCCCTAGGACTGCCAACTCTGACGGAAGCTAGTCTTGGAGATTGTTTCCCCCTCACAATGATGTAATGTTGGAAATGTCTTGAGAGCCTGTTAAAATCAGGCCATTCCTGGAGGGTTGGCAATTCTATTGTTCTCCACAACACAACTACCTCCACAAACGTCACCTTTTTAAAAAGGGGACTAATTCCAGACTAGGGTCAGCTACACACCTAGAACACATGAATGCATTCAAATTCCATCGATATTGTTTCTATGGTTTTAATCCATAGTTATTAAATCCATAAGAGATATATATATATATCTTAAACTCATGCAAGTTCACCACGTTCAGTGCGTTCAATATGGGAAGCAGATGTGACTTGTGCAGCATTCATAAATAACATTGTTGGGTTTTTTCTCCATTTCAGATTTTTTGCATTCCAAGTCTCAAACAGATTTAGCTCTGGGTCCAGCTGACAAGCTGGTTTCTCCGGCTGTGTGGTCATTGTTGTTCTTACCTCATAGTGAGGAGCCTGACCTATCCTGATAAGTATAAAATACCTGAGTCATGACCTATCAAGGGCTATGTGCCTGAGAGCTCCAAAATCTATCCTGGACACTTTGTATTTGCACAAATGAAGGCCTAACTGTAGCTGATATCTATTCTATTCTATAGATAGATGTAAAAAGCCAGTTAGGCATCTCAGGACCAAACCGACAGTGCTGAGTCTCAGCGGAACCCACAAGCATGCGGACAGACCAGAGGCTTCAATCCAGACTACCCTGCTGTGTAGCTTGTAAAAGGAACTGTTCCATATTCCAAGCCTGGGAGCCAATCTGTTTTCCTCAGAATCCTGGTACTATCCCCAAGAAATATTGCATAGCTTGACTCACACAGAGAATTCCCTTTACAGTGCAATGGCTGGGCAATAAACATCATCCACATTAGGGGAAAAAAAACAAAGAAGAAAAGTCTTGCTTTTACTGTAGACGTCCAGATGTTACAAACATTGCTCTATATTCAAATAATCAGAGTCAATTTCCTCTCTGCAAGACTCTCAGATGGTCTGTCTCATAAACACCACTTTTTAGGCCCTTCTGAGCAGACGCCCCCAGTTATTGTATCTATTAAAGTTGCCTCTGGAAGCACCCGGGGAGGTGCAGGGCTCATTAAATGAGCTACCATAGTGTGACACAGCAACAAGATGTCCCCTGCCCCGAGGAGCTTGCTGACTAAGAGCGCAATCCTATCCTGCTCCCCCACTGGTGCAGCCAGTTATTCCTGCACAATAACTGAACCAGAGGCAGTTGGGGGCCACCATGGGAAACAGGGTGCTGCATTACCCAGCAAGGTTTTGTTTGTTCTGGCTCTGAATCTCTGAGTCCTGAGTTTACGTGCCATGACGGGTACATTGTTTTTGCCTCATCTCACCTGTTTTTCTGTTCACACATCCCAATACATCCCTACTTGTGACACCCTACACCTCTTACCCAAAGGTCTCCTGATTTTTAAAAAGAATCCATCTATTCTCCTTTACCACCCCTTATTGAGGAGGTTCCTACACAAGTATGGAACACACACACACCCCTCTCTCTTCTTTCATACCCAGCTGAAAACCCATCTCTCCCATGACACCTTTGACTTCAATCTTGAGGGTTCCACTGAAATCCTAAGCTCAGATCCATGCAACTACATTTGCCCATATTCCTCCCTTTGCTTATTTCTTGTGTCTTCCTCCCATACTAGTAGAAACATATGAACAAGACTTCTTAAGACAAGCATAATTTACGCATTTTGGACAACCATTGGTGAAGATTTATGCTTCGGGAAAAAATGTCAAAGTGATTAACAGCCCAATCCTACGTAAGATAAATGGCCGGCCGCTGCACCTTATGTAGGATGCAGCCCACGCCAGTGGAGCTGGGGCACAACTTGAGCTTTCCCCTGGTGGCAGCCCCACTAGCCTCAATGGATTTCCTCAAATTTGCGCCAGCTATTTTGCTGGTGCACATCTGGGGAGGCTGTGTAAGGTTGGCCAGGCCCAGGAAGGGGGTGAGGATATGATGGAATGCACCGCCAATATCCCTGCCCCCTCACTGGCTTGATTGACGAATCACCCCCTCCCCCACCAGCCATGCCCGTCTTCCCCACGCCCTCCTGCCACCCAGCACAGCACCCACCTGTGTCCAGCAGCACGGGTGTTGGATGGTGGCGGAGTAAGTGGTGCAGGCCTCGGCACTGGCGCCGCTTACTCCAAGGGTGCCACAAAAGGGCTTTATGGCACTTTCACAACACCCTCGGCTGGCAGAGTGCGCATTCCGCTGGCCTTTAATTATGCAGGATTGCACTGTAAGTTGCTCAAAATCACTATGCCATTGACAGCGCAATCCTATCCAACTTATACTATTGGTGTAACCAGCAGTGCAGCGAGAACGGGAGGCCCCAGAACGGAAAGGGGATTCAAATCCCCTTTGAATCCCCCTTTGGAGGGGATTTGAATCCCCTTTCTGTTCTGAGGCCTCCCGTTCTCGCTGCACTGCTGGTTACACCAGTGGTGTAAGTTGGATAGGATTGTGCTGCATGACAAACCTTTAAAAAAGCGCAGGTTTCAGGAAGTAAGCAGTTACCAAGGGCCTTACATATTTCAGTGAGAGTACTAACAACCAGGTGAGAGTTAGTAATGCTGGACAATGCTGGCAGAGTTTCTTTCAGACTGTTTGACATTGCACAGACATCTTAATTGCTCTCTAGAGAAGTGGCGAGGAGGCCTGATGCCTATACACTTCCTTCTTGTGGGGCACCATTTCAAAGAGAGCTCCTGCCTTGCTCTTTCACAGTTGCACAGAGTGACTATTGTGGGTTTCATTTGTCTAGCCTTCAAAATCTGCAAACCAAAACTTATTGTCAATCATGGAGGTTGGGTGCCACATATACCCAACAATCCTATACTAAGGGCTGGTTGATATGCAACCATGGATGTCTTGATCATTTCAAAACTGTCACGTTGAAGGTGAGAACACAGCATTTTTACTTCAGTTACTAGGAATTTCTGTTTTTTGAGTTCTCTCTGCTCCCAGAATTTAAAATTCAGGGTTCAGCGAGTTCCTTCCTCAAATGTTAGACTGCTCATTCAACACCACCACTTGCAGGAGCACCTAAATTGTACATCTGTTGCAGTGAATAACATAGGAGCTGCCCTCAGGGTAAATTCCCTGAAGCATATTCATCACTCAATGACTGAAGAATCAAGTTAAAACTTGTCTATGTAAAATGGTCGTTGCAGATCCAACACAATAGCAAGAAACGTGGTATATCACCTCAAACAAAATACCTGCTTTTCAGTGGATGCCATTCACACAGACAACTGTACACATGTAGACTCAGGTCAGATGTGGGGGGATATGCAAAAACGTTGAGACAGAGCCTACGGCTGCCCACACCACCTGTGTACATTAGTTATCTGTCTGTTAAATCTCTGAAAGGGGCACAAGTGATGAGATATCAAGTTATATACATACATGTGTGAATTAGTGTTCCAAGTATGCTGAAAGTTTCAAGGTCTTGAACAAATCCAGAAGAAACACATTGCACCTGAACATGGTTTTTGAATGAACACCTGAGCATGGTTTTTTACAGTGCAAGGGATGCAATGGAAAACATATGCATTGCTTTTTCTATAACTGTGTTTGGTGGCAATAGAGATCTTCTGAGAGGTACCTTAGCTGAACAACATCCTTTAGAAAGGTTTATAATACTTCAGAACAGGGGATATACAGCATTAGTGCCATGGATGTTGAATGTCCTCCTACAGAAGACCTACCAGACAGCTTTCAGATTTTCGGAAGCCAGAAAATGCAGGTAGGAGACTCTGGGAGGGCCCTTCTCAGCATTCCCGAGAGGCTCAGTCAAAGGTAGGAGCCTCTCGGTAGCAAAAACGTGCCACCAAAAGCACCGTGTCAGAATGGGGTTCTGGTGGTCCGAGTACCACCAGCAGTTGGCCAAAGTACCACTGGTTGAGAACCCCAATGTATTGTTATATTCCTTTGGTGTTCTATCTTTGGGTGGTGCAGTGGCATTGCTGGAGGGGGTGTGTGGTACCATCAGTGGTGCAAGGCACTGCACCGCACCTTGCAAACCGGTGCAATGTGGCCCCTCCCACTTGACCCTGGTGGGAGGGGCCACATTACATCGGTTTGCAAGGCACAGTGCAGCACTTTGCACCACTTACGGTGTCGCACCCCCTCCAGCAATGCCACTGGGGTGGTGCACTGTTTAGGATTTTTTGTCAGAAACGTAACCTGTAAATAGTGGAAAATAGACAACCACACAAACAAATAGGGGGGAGAGACATGAGCTGCCTGCTCCTAGCATGCTAACTTTGCTCTAACTCCTATCCTGAACTGACATTCCAGTGATGACTTGTCACCACTGGTAACTAATAGAACCCCTTTCTTCCCCGTGATGAAGAATGTCATACTGGACAAACAACCCCAATGTGTGGGCATATTGCACCACGGAGGATGTCCAAGGCACCCACTGTAGCACCTAAAGATGAGACCTTTCTTTCTCTTGCTCTCCTTCAAGTCCATCCCAATATTTAAAAACAAGCTCTTTGTTTAAGGGGTAGATACTGTATGTAAACACAGAAACTTCATACATGTAATTTATTCTACAGCAGGACAATGTACGTGCAGCGACACACATACACAATTAATTCTGCACTGAGAACAGCAATGGAGCAGTCTATGTTCTGTCTTAATTCAACTCTACCAAAACATGCCTGCATTTAATTACATTCTATTTTTTGAGGTATACTGACTTCATTATTACACACAATCATGCTTTAAGGACTAAACCAGGAGTTCTCAACCTTTGGAGGCCCAGGTACCCCCTATCATGGCCCAATTTTCTAAAGTACCCCCTGCTAATTAACTGCTAATTAATTTGATTAATAAATTAATTAGGTAATTAATCATTAAATAAAAAAGTACTAAAACAATTTTAAATGTGAAAAATGTCTTATTTAACTGTGTGTGTGTGAGTGAGAGAGAGGGGGGGGAAGAGAGGGAAAGAGAGACACACATGCAAGGATCTCTTTTAATTAACACTTAATTAGCTGCTGATGGGACAGATAAGGGGCAGGGCTTGGTGTACCCCCAACAAGAGGTCCGCGTACCCCTAGGGGTACTCGTACCACAGGTTGAGAACCCCTGGACTAAATGATTGCTTCCAGTCACCCTCATTGACTTTGGAATATGAAGTTGCGATTACTATATAGGTTAACTTGTTACAGGGGCTGGATTAACAATTGGGATAATCATGCTATAGGAGGAACCGACTTGCATCTTTTGAGCTACAACCCTGTTTATTCCTCCACTTCTCCGAACACATCTTACTGTGGAAAGTGACTCTATCATGCTTGCTTCAAAAAAAATTCCCAGAGATCAGACTGGTGGCTATTTCCTCACTGATGGCAGGGGAGCAGTGGCTATGATTTTAGGCATGGGGATTTTTAAAATCTCAGTAGCCAGCACGGCACACTTGTTTGTGAGGGTTTCACGGTGCAGAGAAAGAGATTTGCCCATCTGCATATATGCTTGGCTTTGTAAGCAAGTGCAGACACCAGGAGGGAATGTGTATGCGGATCAGAAGACGGCAGGCCCCAAAACGCAGTGCAGCAATGAGCCCTCGTGTCCTTTAATCCAGTGCTGATTGTGATCTGTGCATTTTTGAATATGACTTAGGTACGACTGGTATAGCTCCAGCTCCATAATGCTACAGCTGGCAGGTTGCCTCAGAGCTGAGGCAATCTAATTCCTTTTATCCCTCCCCTAGTCCTGTTGTGCATTAAGTTTCCTTGCTTGCTTGCCCACAATAATGTGCAATAGGGTTTGGCAATGCCACTAAACACAATCAATGGAGCCCATTGTTTTACGACACGGTATCAGTACAGCAAGCAGAAACCAGAGTGATCTCTTCTGAGCTGCTCTGTCCACATTCAGGCAATCACCATAAAACACACATGTTGTTAAGACCTGAAAACTCACAATAGGATGCCTGGCTCAATTCTCTCTCTGCCGAAGCAGAGCTCTTCTAGTGTTGTTTGAAGGGGGGGGGGGGAAGAGAGAAAATACAAAGGGATGGGCAGAAAAATGAGGAGGATAGGCTAGGTAGGACAAAAGACCGTTACATGGAGAAAGGACTGACAAAAAAAGAACAGGCGGAAGAGAGGGGGGCAGAGAGAAAAACAAAGGGCCCTGTGGTGTGTGTAATTGTATTATTGTGTTGGTTGCTTGACCCCACTGACATGGAGTGGGGTCGCAAGGATATCTGAACGGTTAGGGTACTTTCTGATTATCTAAAGCAGTTTCCCAACCTTTAGTATGCATACCAGACAACAGGTTGGTGGTATGTGGGCTGTCGGTGGGTGAGATGACGGCCGCCTTCCCGACCACGCAGCGCTGCACTGGAGCCCGAAAAGCAGTGGTTCGAAATCTCCCGAGCCAGCAGCAGAGGTGAAACTAGACTGGAGCGGAGGCAAGTAGTTCTGCAAGACTCCGTTACACCGGAGTCAGCGGCCCCTCCCCTTTGCTGTTCATTGCCGGCAGGCCAACACTCCCAAGGAGAAAGTGGGGGCGAGGCTTCATGACTTCATGTGGGGGTGGGGTTTTCTGGCTCTCACTGCCCCCCAAATCACAGGTACTATATCCATGCTTTGTAATGGCTGCACAGGGCTAAAAGGTGTACCCCCCCCAAATGGCTGGGCTACTCCCCATATTACGGTGAAATTTGGTAGTCCAAGATACCCTAATTGCACAGAGGGAGAGGGGTGGTGTTGAAGCTGTGGCAGCTATTTTGTGGGGATTTGTCATTGAACTGACATTTTTCCTTAGGAGGCCTCAACTGCATGATGCCTGTGGAATCCAGCTGGGATGTAGCTTGGGTCTCTTGGTTGACCTGAAGGATATTTTATGGAACCAGTTGCTACCAACCATTTGGAAGCTTATTCAGAAGAACAGCCCTCCCCAGTTTGTAGTTCTTCATTTGGGAGAGAATGACCTGTGTCAGAGGACAAGATTGTCCCTGAGAGAGCAGGCAGTTAGGGACTTGCCTCTCCTCCATGATGAGTGGATCCCCAGAGTTTTTGATATTCTGGTTGAATCTGTTAAAGCATAAGGTTTTAGCAGGGGGTGTTCAATGATGGTAGGATAAATGGGGCCATAAGTTAATCACAAACTGGGGAGGGTGGTGATGAAAACTCTGTGTGTGTGTGTGTGTGTGTGTGTGTGTGTGTGTGTGTGTGTGTGTGTGTGTGAGAGAGAGAGAGAGAGAGAGAGAGAGAGAGAGAGAGAGAGAGAGAGAGATTGCACATCTGGACATAGACCACTCACAACCTACCTACTTTGTTTTGAAGTGCATTTTTCTGTGATGGGGACCAATATTTTTCTTCAGGATTTTCAGAGGACCTGGTAGGGCTTTCTGAGGCATGATGGGGCAGGTGGAAGTGAAGCTTCAGGCTAGCCCCCCCCCATGCAGCAGGTATGGTGCGGGCAAGGGTGTAGAAGTAGGAATATTTGGTGTGCACTCTGAAGTAAGCAGGGTTGGGGGGGGCAGTAGTACACATCTTCGGATGCTGTCTGTTTTAGGGACACTGGTTGGTAACCCCTTGGACTTCGATTGCAAAGCCAACCTCCAATGCTTTCCGGCTTGAGGGAGGCAGTGCAGTTCAGCTTCCTCAACCCCTCAGGGTTGGTGTTGATAAACCTGGGCTGTCAACTGGCAGCCTGTAGCTTGAAGTCAGAGTGAGAATGCCCAATAAGGGAAGAGGCAATTGTTTGGCCTTGTCTAGGTTAGAAGCCTGCACTAAAGGGGGAGGAGCTTGAGGCAGGACCCACTGCTGATTTGTTGAGATGCATGATTGGATTATCAATAAATGTGGTTGAATATTACTCCAAATCATTTGTGTTGTGTAATTATTAGGAGGTGTAAGGGCAATGTAGATTTCCCCCTCTAGATGAAGAGCAAAAGTCTACCCTCAAATGCAAAGGAATTTCCAAGCCAGTGAGAAAGCTCAAGTTAGATACATACTGGTGGTTCAATCCTATGATGGCCTATGGCAGCAAACCTCCCAACATGTAGGCTTACCAGATGTCCCGGAAAACCTGAGACTGTCCCGGGTTCAGGGCTTCAGTTCCGGGCTCCTCCCATGACTCAGCCTGTGTCAGAGCAGGTAAGGTGCTGGCGGGGGATGGTCATGGGAGGGTCGTGGGCAGTTTGGGGGAGATACGAAATGGGAAACAGGAGGACATGGAGCTGTTCAGGGGCTGGACGGGACGAATCCTGGCAGCAGCAGCTTGCACCAGCATGCTATCTTCCCCGTTTTTCCTGCCTGACATGCACTCTGTCTGACTTCAGACTTAGGCCAGCAAAATAGCTGTTGTGGGTCTGAAAGGGGACCCATTAACAGCCAGGAAGCCTACAGAGAGGTAAGTCAGATTTTTTTTAAACTCACCTCTTCCAGGCCATGTGGTCGTCGTCCCCACCATTGCATGCACGTTCCATCAGCGCAGCTGCATGACAGAAGATGGTGGAGGGTGGGATTGGGCTCTAAGACATACTGATTCTCAGGAAAATCTGAAAAAGGAAAAATGTCACTGCCAATGGTCAAAACATAGGAGATAACAGATGCTAGCATCCAAGCACAACACATTCAAAGCTGCACAGAGAATGGGACGTTGGACTAACAGTTCCATGGCCTCTTCACATACTGCCAGCAGACTGCGAGTCTCCCAGACTGCTGGGAGAGCAGGGAGTGTGTAGCTGTATTTGCAGAATGCAAGCTTCGTGTGCTTATGCATGCAAAGCACATTCTCTCTTGCATTATGATGACCCTTCCCCCCAGGGTGCTTCCCCCAGTGGGAGCCTTGGCCCCCACATTCTGCCCTATCCATCTCCTTATGGCTCATTGGGCACCATTGCTGCCACTGATACTGAGGGTTCCAGATCACATGCATTAGAACAGTGGTTCTCAAACGTTTTAGCACCGGGACCCACTTTTTAAAATTACACACTGTCGGGACCCAACTAGCTTTACGAGACGCTCAAACATTTATCTCCCTATATTTACACAAGCTCAGCTCCTTGCAAACTCCAGGAGCTCAGCTTTTTGCAGGGTAATTAGCAGCTATCTTGCAAACTGAAGGAGCTCAGCTCTGAAGGGCAATTAGCAGCTATCTGATTTTTGAATAAGCCTCAGGGCTTGTGGCAATTACTTTGCTGATCTTTCCATCACCTGGGACCCACCAGAAATCAGGTTACAACGCACCAAGTGGGTCCCGACCCACAGTTTGAGAAACACTGGAGAATAAAGACTGAAGGTTACTAATGACACCTCTTTGAAGTGCTTCTTATAGCCTGTCTTGGCTATAGGAGAAGCAAGCCAAGACAAAAATGCTGGTTGATGAAAAAGGCCTTTTTCTGACGTTTGTCTCCAGTAGTCTTGCTATTTTATCCTGGTTTAACTTCATCATTACTTTGTGCGATTTCTCTTGTTGAATATGACTTATTAATGTGGTCAGATTCCTGTGCTTCTTTTATGGAAGCTCCTGTTTCATGGCCTGGGCTAACTCAGGATTCCATCATACCTTGTACCCAAAGAGCTGACGTGGTTCTGCAGCTGGAAAAGCTGCTCTATATCTTAACCTTCAAGAGAGGCCTCAGGCAAGGGAAAATCAGGAAGTAGCTGAACGACTGGCAAGAAGCCCAGATGCAAAGGCAAAGCTTGAAGACTGCAGGCTGGGCCTTGCCGCTCTCAAGTACTGTCAGGCTTTCACGGGTGGCTTTATTTTTGCCAAGGCTGTCAACTTGAACACATAATTTTTAATTGGTTAATCATGTGCCTTTTACCTAATTAATTGATTAAATGTAAATAAAGTTGCTTATTATCTTAAACCTCCGTATAAGAGCTTTCTTAAGACACTGAAGGAAGTGTTAAGTCATTGACAACTACATACTGTGTAAACCAAAGCACCACCCAAAAAGATTGGACATCTTTAATGTTTTATTTTCATTACCTATTTTAGGTAATACATCACAAACCACTGACCACAAATCTGCCCTCCCAAATTTACCAATTCATGGTAAATTCATAAACAAAATGAATTTATAAGCAAAAGCTTATCTGGTCAATTAAACGATTAACAGCCCATGTCTATGAGCACCTTCCACTGATGAAATGAACGTTCCATCAGTGGAAGGCCCGCTCCGTCGGCGCTGCGACTGCAGTGGCAATGCATGCTAGTGGGGCCACCAGTGTGCAAAAAGCTGGCCACTACACACGCACACACACACACACGACACACACACACTATCAGAGTGTCCAGCCACTGCCAAAGGTGGTGAGTTGGGCTGTGGATGGGAGAGGGAGGATCGGGGCAGAGAGGGGCAGGATCAGGGTGGGGTTTGTGGCTGCCAGGAGGTGTCTCAGGGGATGGCGGGGAACAGATATCAGTGGCAATGGTGCTGCCGATATCCTATGTCCCCTGCTTGGCCTCGACATGCCTCTTTGGGTCCACTTGAAGCGCACAGCCAAAGAGCTGATGCAGATCTGAGTAGACCCATTGGGGACCATGGCAGAGTAGGTAAGTAAGACCTATTTACTTGTTTGCTTACCTCTCCATCATGCCATGGTCTCTGGCCAGTCTGCAGGACGCAGCCCCGCAGGCCAGCCAAGGATAGAATCAGGCTGTTAGCCAAAGAAAGTTGCAGCCATCATTTTATATCTTCCCCCCATGTTTAGTGGGTTAGTCAGATATTATGGCAAAACTAAGAGCTCTGATGCAACAGTAAGGCAACGTAATGCTGCTTATGCAGTTTGGCTCATCAAAGTTTTTCCATCCATCTGTTCAAACCTGCATTGCTAAAACATGGCAATTCCAGCGGGGCAAGTTGTTCTGGAGCAAAAAGCGTAAAAGGTGGGCAGGGTATGGCCCAGGAGCCTTCTGCTGCCAACCTTTGGTCTATATTGCAATGAAATATCAGTGTTTTTTTCTTCTTCATAAATTCATATGTGTCATTTGTCTTCCATTGTGGATGCTCTCAATATTTTGTTAAATCAGTATTCAAGGGATTAATTTTTCTCCCATCATCTTTCCCTCCTCTTTTTCTTCCATTTCCATTCCTCATTTGCTAAATTGTGAGTGCTTGTTACGTTTCCTGGAAGTTCTGTGATATGGAATCATTTAGTTGCTGTCAAAATGTAAGTAGCATGGATGTTGAGTTTTAGCAAGGCTGGTGTTGTGTAATTCCTGAACATAGTAATAGAAACCAGCTTGGTTGACAAATCAAAGGCTACAATCCCATACGCACTTATCTGGAAGTAAGTCCCACTGAACTCAATGGGACTTACTCCTGAGTAGACATGCATTGTACTGCGCTAAAAGTTGGATTTTTCACTTTGCTCAAAGTAGGTACCAGTGAAACCATGTTGGGCTGTACCTACTTTAGGGACTGCCTCTTTTCAGTGTCCTGTTGTGGGTATCTGGCTGAGTGTGTTGTGGGTATCTTGGCAGTACAATCCACATGGTGATAAAAAATGAGAAGGATTCACCGGGAGCAGTTCTTGTTGGTTGTGCAGCTGTGGACTGCCTAGAAGTAAATACCTACATTTTAATATCTCCTCAGGACTAAACAGGATGGGGTGTGTGTGGGGTCAGTGCTGTTGAAAAAGATACATGATGTGCATCATCATATTGCACATTCCTGTGGCCCACTGGCTGCCACATGTGGGGGATGGAAGAGACTGAACATGAGCGTATCTTGCCACTGTCCTTTTCGAGTACAGTACTCATTACCTGGAAAATGCAGCTAATGGTGAAAATTGGCAGTGGCAACATGTCCCCTATGGCTATTGTTTGGTTTTCAAAATGAGATGCCTTTCTTTATGGGTATTTTAGTTATTGGCTATAAAAAGCAGGTTCCTTATGAAAGACTTTAATATATCATATATCCTTCTGTTATTATGGTTTTTCAATGTCACTAGCTATCCTGAGGTCTCAGGGATTGATTGGGTAGGCGAAAAAGCTAAATGAAAAGATTTGTGCAAATGTCCACAAGCTATTTAATCAAATGTGTACATTTGTTCATGCAAATGAATCTTCCACAGTTGGAAAATTTGTCCAGTACTGAAAACATCTTTGAGCATCTGTCATGTGAATTGGGAAAGCCAATATAGTTTTTACGTATGCACTCGTATGACGGAAAAACAAACACACTTTTTTCAGTGACATGTGTGAAAACACTTTGCTTCTCCGGAAAAGAAAATTGCTTCTCGGAAGTGGGAGGGGGAGTGGCCTTAAATAGAACATTAATAAAGCATTGTCTAAATAATAAAACTGGCATGCACAACTCTATTAACACTTTTGGTTGAACCATAGGTGACACAGTAAAATATTGTGAGAGGATATTAAAATATAAATGGGTTCTAAAGTTACATTGGCTAACAAACATTAAGAGCACAAAGATTTAACCAGACATTTCCAAAACAAAACAAAGGTTCGTTCAATGTAAAGCAAAAGGTGAAGTGGAGTAAGAAGCATGAGGGTTCCACAAGGGCTGGATCCGAGCAATCATCCCAAACTGCATGTATGCAGCTGAGAAAAGGCTCATCCTAAAACGTTTAATATGGTAGCTTTTGAAATCAGAAAGGCCACCACAGCTTGTGTCATAAATGATTAGGGAAACGATCCGACCAAAGTTAAGCACTGCTAAAGTTCCATTGAGTTAAATGGAGCTTATTCCCAAGCAGGACCAGCTCAAGACCTCCTGGAGCCTGAGGTGATGATGTTAAATGGAGCACGCCCTTTCTCCAGTGGTGCGCCAGCTGCTTCCTCTGCCACTCTTCCTCTCACTTCCTGGATTCACAAAGGAAGAAGGGAATGGACCAGAGGAGAACCATAGAGGAGGATTCGAGACACTCTAGCCTACCACTTTCCTCTCTTCCACATGCTCTCTTCTGCTCTTCCTTTTCAAATTGAGGGAATGGGAGGAGAAGCAGCAGAGAGGGGTGAAGGTGCATGGGGCTCTCTGTCAATCTGCTGCCTGAGGCAACTACCGAAGTCAGCATGGATGGACCAAGTCAGTCTACTTCTAGCTAAGCATGGCCAGGACTGACACCTTGGGGCTACACATCTGTGCACACTTACCGGAGACTTAACCCATTGAATACAGTAGGATATACTTCCAAGTAACAACTGCAAACATGCTTCAACTTGGGCCGAGTCATGCCCGGCATGTCTTTAATCTTGAATGAAGCTCTTCACACTGGGGAGATTCCCTTGATTTGTAGAATGTCGTGAACTGTGGCTAAACTGTTGCAATGCACAACTTAAATCACCTTAAATCTCTTCCCTTCTCCCAGTGTATACATACCCTCCCCTCACTAACAATTTAAAATATCCCTTCGTTCTGTAGACTGAGAAAACAAGACATGATTGTGGTAGATCCCCAACTCAGTCCTTCCAAATGCATACAAAGTAGGAGCTGGGGTGATTTAAAGCTCTGCATAGGAAAGGCAAGAGAAGGAAGTTGAACCCTCTGCTTTTCCATCTTGAAACTGCTTTTTAATGTTTTAACTGTTTTTCTCCTGGCAATTACAGGTGGGCCCCCATATCCACTGATTCGCTATCCACGGTTTCAGTTATCCACGGATCGTGGGGACCCCCCCAGGCTTTTACTTTTTTTCCCAGTAAGCTTCGTTTCTTCCTTAAAGAAACAGGAGAAGCAGCCTCTGGCTGCTTATTACAGGCAAGTAGAACGAGACTAAGTACTAGAGAGGCTCTGCAAGGTTAACAGAAACCTTGCAGAGCCTCTCTAGGACTAGTCTCATTCTACTTGCCTGCAATGGAGGCTGCTTCTCTGTTTAAGGAAGAAACAAAGCTTGCTGAAAGAAAAATGAGCTGGGGTGTGTGTGGAAGCATGCCTGCCTGCAGGGGATACAGGGTGGGGGGCCCCTCAGGAGACCATGGAGGGGGTGTTCGCTCTTATCCATGGTTTCAAGTATCCACGGAGGGGCCTGGAACATATCCCCAGCGGATATGGGGGCCCACCTGTACTTACAATCCCCTGCTGCAAGTAAAATGGTTTTAAAAAGGCAGTTTGGAGGAACGAGGGTTCAGCTCCCCTCTTTTCCAGGTTGTGCTTTAAACGCCCCCCCCCCCATTCCACTACTTTCCAAGGATTTGGCAGGAGGCCTGGTTTTGCCCAGGTCTGCCATCGACACATGTAGGGATTACATATTATTTTGTCAAAATTAGCTGTGCTCACAGATAAAGAGCAGCGTCTCTTTTGAACAAGAATTGAGACTCTGCTAGTTGTACTGTTTGGTACTTGTCTTTTCTGCCTGTTAGGAGAGGCATCTGGCCAAATCTGACCCTGTTTAAAACTATGATTTTGACAAAAGGTTATCAGCAGAAGCTATTTGGGAAATGCTAATTCTAGGCTTGCAGAAGATCAGATCAAGGTCCATCATTCTAGCTGAACCTTCTGTTTGCACAGTTGCCGGGTCAGGCGAGTCCAAGAGCTCATGACAAGCAGGTCAGGAGGGAGAATCCCACCTTGAGTATCTACCTCAACCATGCGGACTTTCCAGTTGCTATCATAGCTAAACGCCATTGACGATCATCTTCTAAGGATTTTATTTATCAAATCATTTTTATCAAACATATCAAATCGTTTTCAAAAGCCATGCATGTTAGTGGCCCATCGTGTAGGAGACCCTAGGAGCTCTGCACACAGCTCTGCAGGGTACAAAACAGCTAGTACTCCCTTAGCAAGGTTTTCTGGATGGCAGACGTGCATCTTTTAAGGCGGACGGTAAGATTTTTCCATTTGGCCTGGTTCTGAAAGCCCTGGATTGACGGCGCAATCCTCCGTAACTCGCCAGCGACGGAACAAGCGTTCCATCGCCGGAAGTAGTTGCAACACTGTCCTATGGGGAGTAAAATGCGGGATAGAAATTCAATAAATAAATTATTATATTAACTATAATGAGACTTCTGAGTAGACATGCACAGGATTTGGGCTCCTAATCAATAGCAGTTTGAGGACACTTGTGAATATGCATATAGTAAGTCATACTATTTATAAGTGTCATGTTTTGGTGAACGTGTATGATCCAGCCAGAGTTAAGTCTAAATTCCACTGATTTAAAAACCGGTAGGACACGTAAGCACATGATTAACCTCACATTTAAAATGAATGGGATTTAAATATACTCAACTTTGTCTGGATCATGCCTAATATTTCCCAAATAAACAAATTATGCTGAAGAAAGTGAAACCTATTGTGCTGTTTATTTCAGACGTTGCAGGCCCATGTTATACAATGGAAAGCTTTCTAACGTTTCTATGGGAAACAATGTGACTTTTGGAAAGGAGTATTTCTTTTCCTAAACAATCAGTAAGTTGAAAAAACTTTTTTGCAGCAGTAGCCAGACTTTGAGATTCAGCTGGAAAGTTACAGAAATTTATATGAATGTACTTTGAAATCCAATCAAACTTTGTTGGAAAGTAGGATTTCCCTTGGAGAATAATCTAGAAATAGCCTGTGTGTCAAGAAAATGTTGAAGCTTTAAGATAAGTTCTTGCCAATGTCCAGAGCATAATCTACTGCAGTGTTTCTCAGACTGTGGGTCGGAACCTACTTGGTGGGTCGCAACCTGATTTCTAGTGGGTCCCAGGTGATGGAAAGATCAGATACGTAATTGCCACAAGCCCTGAGGCTATTCAAAAATCAGATGGCTGCTAATCACCCTGCAAACAGATGAGCTCCTGCAGTTGGCAAGCTTGTGCAAATACAGTATAGGGAAATAAATGTTTGACGGACTTGGAAAACACACAAAAAAAGACACTCAATGACAGGTAGTGGGGGGCAGGTGAAGGCTGGGTCCCATAACTAAGCCCCTCAAGCCTTGAGGCTATTCATTAGGGCTGCCTCATTATGAGAAATGGATTGAGATTTTTTTTTTTTTTTGCAAATAAATAAATAAATAAAGCTAGGTGGGTCCTGATAGAGTGTCATTTTAAAAAGTGGGTCCCGGTGCTAAAAAGTTTGAGAACCACTTATCTACTGTATTATGCTGTGGCATTTAATATTTTCAAATAATTTAAACACTACTGTGAGCAATAAAGGCATGTAACCCAGTGCCAAGTACAGAGGAATTTCTAATAGCAACCTGCAGTGCTATAGTTTTAGGCTGCAATTCTATGCACACTGAACGCAATGGGACTTACGTCCAAGTAGATGTCATAAGATTGTGCTATTAGGGTTGTGAAGATGCAGAGGGTGCATGGATCTGCTTATTCTCTCAGCAATTCCAGGCGAGAGCAGTGCTTATGATGCCTTTAAGTGTTGTTCACTTCTCACAGTTCACAGTCAGGCTGCTTTTCTTTTTGTTGTCACTAAACTTCATAACATCTCAGGACCACTCAGTAGTTTCAGTCTCATTTGTCAAGTATTAAATGCTTTACAAACATAAGTGAGCCCCACTGCACCTATCTTTAGATGATTAACCAACAGTGCATCATTAAGTCCAGCAGCACCAGCATGGCAATATTTAGGATGGGTAGTCCATAAATGGCCTTTACAACCATACATTTAATTTTGGCAAATGAAAGAGCGTCTGTAGCAAGTGTGTCAAACACGTTTCATAC